>OX422213.1:41468972-43868972 GCA_949130495.1 Sambucus nigra
CCAACGAAGGTTAGTAGCATAAATGTGAGTTAAATCCATATCAATTGCGTCACTCGGGTTCACAAAGGTACCAAAATTAAGGGGATAAATATACAATATTTATGCCCAATCAAATCCCCCTAACTTAGAACTTTGCGCGTCCCGAGCAATGTAAAAGAAAAAGGAATAAGGTCACAACTCTTCTAATCATTTTATTGGGATAAAATACCTTTTTCTGGGCCAAGCAATTGCATTTAGCGTATTCAATAAGCCGTTAAACACCTAGGTTACCCTAGTAGGACGAGTGTTGTCTCGTGAGGGTTTGCAGTAAATGTACCCACAAAATTTGACTCAAAGAAAATTCAAAATACGTAACAATTGTATAATTCAAACTTTTCTCAAAAAATAGTCATCATCAAATCATGTTCAATCGTCTCAAATCATAGTACGTGTGTGCGAAGCTGGAAATTTAACCGCGAATTTCCACCGATTGACCATTACGTTACTTATCCAAAAACTCATTTTGATTTCAAAATCTCACAGGATGCTCTCACAAACGAATCACTCGAAATGTGACTATTCTCTCGGTGTGCGTGATTTATAAGAGTAAATATATTGGAACCAAATTCACGCACACAAATAGAAAGACGGAAATTTTATGTAGTCGGATCTCATCAAAGGATTACGGGTATAAGAAATGGGAACATTGCCTCTAATCCATAGCTTTAATATCTTTTATTATCTTTTTGTGTTTTATTTCTCCACGCAGTAACCAATTTCGCAATTTTGGACTCGGTTAGGACTTTCACGGGTTGAAGGTGTATTGGGTAAAATTGGAAAAGGTTAAGAATTTTGGAGTTGGAAAATTTAGCTTATGATATCCGTAGTGCTTTTTCGGGCTTTTGCTCATTTTCTTCTTCTTTTTCTATTTTTATCTATTTTTATTGATCATAGTTATTCTTTTCTTGCCCCTTTTTGTTGCACTTTTCGGACCTAAATTCTGACTTTTTCCATTTTCACAATTCCGGACTTTTTGGGTTTTTCGGGTTGTCAAACGAAAGAAAAAATTATTCGGCTCAATTTTGGGTTACAAAAGGGATGATTTTTCACATTTTTTTATGGACAATATTTTTGGGTAACAAACGATGGCCTACTTCATTGTCCAAACTACTAATTGCATTACCATATGCGTTTCGAGATGAATTTAATTTAAAGATTTCTTCGGCATGTTTTTCAAGGCAATATCACACACATTTCTTAAAACCGATCAAAGTTAAAGACTTGAGATCCTCGATGACTTATTAGACCGCTGAAAAGAACTTTGAGTTAACAATTAACTCGGATTGATTTATAAATTTCACAAAAATAAAAGGCTCTAATCTCACCGGGGTTGTTAATCTCCACACTTATTCGTTAAGTCGTTAATTGTTGCTCAATTTCCATCTTTGGTCAATTTCAGCTGTGTGTATTATGTTTTTATAATTTGAAACTTTAAACCGATTTTTAATGATATTTTTGAAAATTTTGAATTCTAATTTTTATTTATTTTGAAGAATTTTTTTTTTGCTTTAACAAAAATTTTCATTTTTTTTTAAAATTTTGGGCATTTTTGAAAATTTGTAAAGTTTTAGAAAAACGCACTTGTGACCCCCCAAAAAGGACTAAAATCTAACTCAAAGCGAATTAAAAGTGCGGAAAAATAAAATAAACAAATTAAAACAAAAATGAAGAATTTTATTATAGAAACGGAGAATCATGTGTTACAATGGAGAGAGTAGAGCAAACAACTAAACAATGTAAACAACCACCCATACACACAAAATCAAACACATCAAAAACAGACATGGGCTTCATTGGGGAGGGGGGGCTGATTTGAGGGTCTCGGTGCGCTCGGATCATATGGATCATAAAAGAAAGTCGGAGGGGTCCACCCAAGTTGAGCTCGTATAGATGGTCTTGGAGACAATGCATCATGCTCGTGTCCCTCCGGTAGTTCTCTTGATCCATTTGATAGGCCGCTTGATCTTGATTATATTGGCTGATGAACCCGTCAAAACGGGATTCAATCGCCGAAAGGCGCCTATCAAAATTCGCACTGGGAGGCTCAAAGTCAGAATCGTCGTCTTTGGCATATTCTTTTTCTTCTTCCACCACATTCATCATTGGGGCATCATGTTCTTCCTCCCCCACACCCTCGTCGAGAATGGGATAGTTGGGGTGAGCCACCCGCATTTGGCGTTCACTCCAAGTGGTGTAGGTGCTTCTAAATGGGCGGAGGTAGTCAGACTTGCTGCCCCGGGTCTTCCACCCCGGCATCAATCAGAAGTTTCGTGATGAGTCGGGCGTAGGGGAGTGTGGCTTTGCCCCACTCCTCATAGGCGTCATTGATGATGTCCACGTAGAAGAGTTGGGCCAGATTTATTGTGTTCTCGGGGTCGAGGAAATGGTAAAGGAAGTTGGTGTGACGTAGCCGGACCACCGAGTCATTGGTGGTATGGTGGATTGCTCCCCATGCAATTAGGTACGTGAATCGCACCATATCCGAGATAATTCAAATCGCGCGCCCATTCCTCCCTGGGTGCCATTCGGGCAATACATTCTTTTTTGGTGCGGGGGGCACCATTTGTAGGATATCGAAATGGCACGGGCAGGACAACCCCTTTTGCTCGCATTTTTTGCGCAATGATGGCAGCGAAGAAAGGAATTTGAATACCGTCAAGATAGGCCTCATGAAGCGTGGATGATTTGCAAATGAGTGTTGCGTAGAATTGGCGAATTACAGCTTCGAAAACATTGTTGCTCGTAGGAGAGAGGAATGAGCACCGCCCTCGGCAGTTGAAAAGGGAGGTGATGACACCGGAAAGTGGATCCCAATTGACAAAACGCTCGATAAGTATTGGGCGCATGGTCGAGAAGCGTTCGGCCCAATGGCATTCTTGGACGCACCGAAACACCCCTACCCTCGTCATCAAGGACGGTGGTGTCGTCATATTTGCGAGGGCAGAAATTGGCTTGGCGGGGGGGCGACATGGTGAGAGAGAGAGAGAGAGATATGTTATGATGTAGAAGAGAGGAAGAGTGAAATGGAGTGCAAGAAATGGAGAGGGGTAAGTGTTAATTCATAGGTGTGGGGGTTGGCTTTTAGTGGGAAATGGTAATAGGAGTGGAGGGAAAGGAAGGGGAGAAGGAATTTGAAGTGGGAAATGAATGGAGGGAAGTTTGAGGGGAGGAATTTTGGTAGGGAAAATTAATGGAGGGAAAGGGGGAAAGGAGAATGAATTTGGAAAAGGGGGGAGATGAATCTACCAGATACCCCAAACCGGTTCGACTGGTACCTCGAATCGGTTCGCCCCCCGAACCAGTTCACCCTGGGGTTCGAGGGGATCTGCTGGCCTGGAAGTTGGATTCCTCTCTTCTCTAAAAAATTAAGTGTTCTCTCATACCTCCTCTCATGCATATTTCCCCTAAAGATGTTCTAGACCCTCGGGTTCCCTAAAAACTCCTCTACCATGCACTCGAAATACGTGTAAGATTTCTTGAAAAGTGTGTTATCTCGCTCCCTCTCGTGAACCGTGCTCCGAACTCCTAAATAACCTAACTCACACATTACTATTGTACACAAGAATTAACCCCATACGCGTCGGGGGTGTGATAAATTTTCATTTTCAGCTCAATCAACACCGTAAATGGGGTCCCACAACCAAACGGTGTCGACTTCTTCCACAGACGCCTCTAGATATGGATTTAGGCGTTGTCCATTTAACTTGAATGTATTTCCCCCTTTTAAATCGTCTATTTCCACAGCTCCGTGAGGGAATACATTCTTTACAAAGAACGGGCCAGACCATCGTGACCGCAACTTGCCCAAAAATAGATGAAGCCGAGAGTTATATAGAAGAACTTTTTGTCCGGGAAGAAACTCTTTGCGTCGAATAATGTTATCGTGAGTGAGTTTCATCCTTTCCTTTGAAATTTTTGCGTTCTCATACGCATCATTGCGTATCTCTTCTAACTCATTTAATTGAAGCTTATGAGCTTCACCGGATTTATCCATATCATAATTCAACTTCTTGATCGCCTTATATTCCTTGTGATCTAATTTAATGGGAATATGGCAAGGTTTACCATACACAAAGCGAAAGGGGGACATCCCGAGTGGATTTTTATATGCGGTACGATAGGTCCATAGTGAATCGTTCAATCGAAGTGACCAATCTTTTCGAGTGGGATTGACGATCTTCTTAAAAATGTACTTGATTTCCCAATTCTATAATTTGGCATGACCATTCATTTGTGGGTGATATGTCTTTCCAACCTTGTGAACGACGCCATACTTTCTCATGAGCTTCGCGAATGGCCTGTTGCAAAAGGGTGTGCAATTATCACTAATTATCGCTTTCAGATCACCAAAACGGGAAAGTATGTGTTCCTGTAGGACCCTAATCACCACTTTGCTGACATTTATCTTGGTAGCTGGTGTGTCCCCTAACACGGGAGTAGGTTCCACAGTGTGTGGGTGAGGTACAAGTAAATTACTTCCAGAAACATCCTCATCCTCACACTGAAGGCTAGAATTAATAAACGTCGAACGTTCATCATCTTGAACGGTGACGTTTATTGACTCCATAACCTTAGAGATCTTCAGGTTAAAGACTCGGTACGCTTTACTTTCGACGAATATCCTAACAGTATTCCATCGTCGCTTCAGGAGTCAAACTTTCCTAATTGCTTTCTATCCCGTAGGATGTAGCATTTACTCCCAAAAACATGAAAATATGCAAGGTTGGGTTTCTTGCCAGTCCATAATTCATAAGGCATCTTAAGTGTGTGTGGACGCAGGTAAACCCTATTCACCATGTGGGATGCAGTAAACACTGCCTCTGTTCAAAATCTCCTATAAACTTTATGACCTAGATGCAAAGATCTTGCCATTTCTTGGATCGTTCTATTCTTTCTCTCAATAATTCCACTTTGCTGAGGAGTCTTCACACTAGAAAACTCATGTTTGATCCCAATGCAATCACACTAATGATCTACCTATGCTTCCTTAGATTCAGTGCCGTTGTCACCACGTATCCTCTTAATAGTGACTCCGTGTTGATTTTGCAGGACACGACACTTGGTCATTAAAAATTCCACAACATTGGATTTCTCCCTCAGAAAACCAATAATAGAGTATCTGGAGAAATCATCCACCATCACGAGGATATATCTCTTACCACCGAGACTCTCAGTACGAGTAGGACCCATAAGATCCATGTGAATAAGATCAAGTACACGAGAGGTGGTAATGAAATGCAACATCTTATGGGGGATACGAATTTGTTTTCCCAACTGACAGGGTCCATAAATCGTCGAAGTTGGCTTTCCAAGTGATGGTAATCCATGTACTAGGTCCTTTTTGGCTAAACGAGTCAAATCACTAAAGTTCATGTGACCTAGACGTTGGTGCCATAAATCCATAGGAGTGATCGTGGCACTGTTGCAAACAAGTGAGGAAGTGGACACAGTCCCATAGCAATTATCCTCAGTCCTCACCCCTTGCACTAAAAGTTTATCGGCTTGATTGTAGACATTGCAAGCGTCCCGGTCAAACTTTACTACAAAGTCAGCGTCGCACAGCTGGCTAATGTTGAGAAGGTTTTCTTTCAAACCTTTGACGTACAAAACATTTTCTAGCTTAGGAAATCCTGGTAACTCTACTGTACCTCGTCCTACAATACTAGACTTTCTCCCATCTCCAAAGGTAACTCCACCATCCTGATAATCCTCAAGAGAAGTAAAAAATGAGGCATCACCTCTCATATGTCTGGAGCATCCACTATCAAAATACCACTGTGAGGTATTATGTTCTTTGAGAGCGATATGAACGCCAAAGGCCTTTTTATCTTTCTTAAGCACCCAAGAAGTGGTGACATTTTGTTTTCCGTTGTTGTTGTTGGTTTTAGCCAGAATGTGAGAAGTATTCACTGACGGCAACGACATCCGTCCAAATTCCTCCAAAAAACTTTGTGATGTGGAAGATAAAAACTCAACATGCTCTCTCAGACTGGAAAACTCATCAGTATGATGTGGTGGAGCATTAGTACATTGTGTCTGACCCAAACTATAGCAAAACTCCCTCAGGTGGCCTTTTCTTTTACAGTATGTACAAAAGAACACAGCCTTAGGCGGACCTTGGTTTTCTTTTATTAGTCGAACTCTCCTTCATGGATTTTGACTATGGCCATAAGGAGTTGTAGTAAACTCAAGAATTGGTCCAGGTGTAATTTGGGACGTGGAAGCACCATCATAACCTATTCCTCGCCTATAACTAAAACCTAAAGCGGGGCCGAGGAGCAACTTTCCCATTTTCCCAGATCTGTCCTCGATTTGTACCTTGACTTCCCGTGCTCTCTTCAGATCATGAGTAAGTTGGGCAATAAGGGCATCAAGTTTCTTATGAGTCTCCACGGAGGAATGGAGCTCACTCGTAAGACTCGCCACTTGTTCAGTCAAGTCCCCTCTCTCTTTCTCAAAGCAACTCTCTCTCTCTCCCCCTTAAAAAAGTTCTCTCTTTCTCTAAACAAACTCTCTTTCTCAACACAGGCACACTCCCTCTCTTAAAGTAGTGCATGTGGATAACTCTCTCTCTTTCTCTTTTATTAAGTCTTCCTCAAAAGCGGTGATCCTAAAAACTAATGCTTTGTTACACTTTTTAGCTTAAAAAGACTCAGAATATAGCTCGGCGTAGGCGCGTTGAAGATCACTCTCTCTCCCCCCCTCACTCACATCGCTCTCACTATCGAGGTGTCCCTATGAAGAAGCATCCTCATCATCGTGAGGAGCACTAGAAGTGATCACATGACTAGCCATGAATGCAATGAAGTTACACTCATGCGGTGACTCATCTCCGGAATCCACCGACTCGACCTCACTGTCATCACTAAGGGTAGCATTAACGACAGCTTTGCCCTTTTCTCTATTCAGCCTAGTTGCACACTCAAACGCTCTATGACCCCTACCATCGCACTCAAATCATCTCTTACTTTCCTTTTTAGGAGGATCTTTAAAAACTTTTTCATTTTTCTTTTCAAACTTATTTTTCTCAAACTTTTTTTTATCTTTAAAATTACCATTTTTCTTGAATTTGAGAATTCTTTTCAAATTTTTAGCAAAAAGGGCCAAATCATCTAGATCAAAATCACACTCAGAATCTGACGTATCAATCCCTATTTTTCTAGATGACTCCCTCTTTCTTGTCGATTCCTCACCTTTTCTCTCCTGGGCATTAAGTGCAATTCCCTTATC
The DNA here is from genome assembly GCA_949130495.1 of Sambucus nigra. Classification (NCBI taxonomy): domain Eukaryota; kingdom Viridiplantae; phylum Streptophyta; class Magnoliopsida; order Dipsacales; family Adoxaceae; genus Sambucus; species Sambucus nigra. The sequence continues at coordinate 41,476,242 of OX422213.1, forward strand.
TTTAGACTTAACAGATTTAGGAAACATATCAATCTCATAAGTTTGCAAATCTCCTACAAGTTCTTCCAATTTTAGCGTATTTAAATTACCCATAGAATTTAGCACAGTGACTTTAGGGATAAAACGCTTAGGCAATGATCTAAGAATCTTTTTAACAACTCTAGCATTAGGACTATGTTCACCAAGATTAAAGCTAGTGTTAACAATATCAGATAGTCTAGCATAAAATTCATCAAAACATTCAGATTCAAGCGTGGTGATTATTTCAAATTTAGTTGTTAAATTTTGCAGTTTAGACTCTTTCACAGCATTAGTACCTTCATGGGTAAGTTGCAAAATATCCCATGCCTCTTTTGACGTGGTACACGTCATTATGCGTTTGAACTCATCTGGTGTGAGAGATCCAAAAATAGCACTTAAACCCTTAGAATTAAAAGATGACCATTTAAATTCTTTTTCAGTCCATGTAGTGTTAGGTTTTAAACTGATCATGTTATCAACAGTGACGAAGGGAGGAGTCCACCCTCTTTCAACCAAAATCCAGACACGTTCATCAATGGCTTTTAATGCAGATCTCATGCGGGCTTTCCAATATGCATAGTTTGTTTCGTCAAAAACTGGCATTTTATTATATAATTTCTCCATTATGAAGAAGATATTTTTCAAAAAATCAATTTTTCAGAAAATTGATATCTTAGAAAAATTTTGCGGAAAATTACACGGTAAAGTTGTGTAACTGGCTCTGATACCAATTTGAGAGAGTGCGCGTGCGTCCAAATAGAGATATTATTTAATTAAACTCAGTTTTAATCAATTAAGTCCTAAATGATTGATGATGTTAAGATCAAGCAAGAACATTCGAACACACACAATTGAGGAAAAATCCCCCAAAGCGGCAAAACCATTTATTTTCACTATAATTTTGTAACATACAATTACACGGATTACAATGAAAATACAGTGACACAGAATTACCCGTAGGCGTCGAATCTGTAGTCGGCGGTTGGAACTTCCCCTTTCCAGTAGGGCAGCAATGAAGAAGAAGGACGGTCTTCTCCACAAGGGTATGAATAGACACACGATTGTGTTCTTGGGTTGCAAATAGATTCACAAGGGTTCGAAAAGTTGTGTGAATCGAAACATGAGCCTTGGGACTCACAAAGGTGAAGACTTAGAGTATTTAGGACTCTAAAAATCATCTATGAAAGTCTTAGAAAATAAGTCTCCGGAGTTGGTTTATAAAAGAATAACTGGCCGTAAAAATTCTCAACACGATATACATGATTTTATCTCAGGTGGATCGATCTGCTTCTGAGCCGGACGGATCCGATAGCGGATCGGTTCATTTTTGAAAATGGTCTCTTCGATTCGTAATTGATCCGAGGTTTACCGGTTTGGAGCATATCGGATCGATCTGACTTGAGGCGGACCGATCCGGCGGCGGATCGGTTCTTGTTTTCAAATGGGTGGATCGATCCGGGGCGGACCGATTCTTTTTTAAATAGGGCGGACTGGTCTGGTATATTCAGAAACCCTATTCCATGAAGCTTTGATATTCGGATCCATTGAAGTAGAAGCGATCTTGAATTTCTTCAATGGTGCAACGACGTATGACATACAAGTGGATAATGGACAAAAATGTCCTTACAAATCTCCCCCTATGTCTATGCCGGTACATACATAAAAAATCCGAATTATCAACTAACAAATTGCCTATACAAATCTACCCTTCCATGAACCCAAAACTGGAAAGATACAAATGAATAAGACTTCATCGTTTTTTCTTCAAATCTTCAGGAATCTCAACGCTTCTCTCATCAAGGTGTGTAACATATGATCATCGATCGGTACCTACACACATGAGATAAAGAAAAATACCAAGTGACATATCATCGAGTTTGAAATGAGAGATAAACATAAATACAAATATATGATAAGCATAAGATAAATCTCTCCCCCAAAATTCAAACTCCCCCATAATATGATAATTCTTTCTCCCCCTTTTTATGATGCCCCTAGTAGACAGATAAGAAGAATGAATCAAACAAGTAAAATCAGGGTGTCATGGTATTCAAACATAAAGAAACACACCATGAACGAACACAAAAATAACCAAGTCCATGAGAGCGTAAATGTATGAGTGTGAACAAATTAGATAGGAAAATCAATGCATACAAACATGACATATGTGCACGATGAATATCGGATACTCCTAACGAATGAACTCAAAATCTTCCTTTGATGTTAAATAAATGGAAATATGAGACATTGACTCAATCAAATCAACAAATCAAAGCTCAAAGTGATTTTCACACCAATAACGTCCAAAATGATTTAATACTTTTTTAGGACTTTCAAGGAAGTGCAAACCCGTTTTAACATCTCCAACCAAACTCTCTCATATATAGTTTCTTTTATAGGTAATCTAAATTCTCAAACTTTGGAGAATTGATGGTGAAACCTAATGGCCCATATTTAGCATGTATTTCATTTTTATTGCCTTTAACTATTTTTGGGCTCTTTTAACCTCTTTGGACCTCGGATAATAAAATTCCTCCATTTTTTAGGTCCTTCTTAAAGGTGGCTTAGAATCGCAAAGGCTAAATGAACCTTTCGCAGTCCTTCCCCATTTTCAATTAAACACACAGTCTCACCAAAAATGGTTTTCACATGCATTCCAATCTTGTCAAGTTTTATCGCATATTGTACGTTGTATAGACAGAATTGAGATGGAAACACTCAAGCCACGATGTGATAGACAAGTACAACAATTAAATATAGCCGTGCATGTGTGCAATAAAGGAGATATGAGTCAAGCATGTAGGAATATATCACTAATCACATCTCAAAGACTCCAAACAATGTAAAGCACATGGATGAAATGATGTAGCATCTCAAATCTCTATCAAATAATCATATGAATAAATGAAATGAAATTGTGACTTGGCTATCTTAAATGCTTATTCAAAAAAATACAAAAATCTTTTTGGATTTTTCAAAATTTTATCAAAATAAAATCTTTTTGAGCTTTTCTAAAAATTTTTATAAAAAGAAAATCTTTTTGGATTTTTCAGACAAATAAAAAAAACATATGATAGAATCTAGCAATAGGCATAAGATGATATGAAATAAATGCATCCTATGCTAGACACGGACCAACCCGTTAGTCAACTGTGCAAATCCCTAAAGACTTCCTAGGACTCTCGAATCTAAGGGCATCTAGAGGTTCATCAAAATATCAGCTAACTGATGGTCGGTGGGAACAAAACTCAGGGATACGACTTTCTCTTCAACTAACTGACATATAAAGTGCTCGCGTATCCTGATGTGTTTTGTGCGTCAATGTTGGACTGGATTGTGGGATATGTGTATCGCACTCGTGTTATCACAAGAAATAGTCATAGTGTCCTGTGAGATCCCATAACCCTCCAACATTTGCTTCATCCACAAGAGTTGCGTGCAACAACTCCCGACGATAATGTACTCAGCCTCCGCAGTGGACAAAGAGATGGAATTTTGTTTCTTGCTCAGCCAGGAGACAAGAGCTTAACCAAAATAGAAACACCCACCAGAAGTGCTTCTATAACCATTTACATCCCCGGCCCAATCGGCATCCGAATAGGCGGACAAACGGTCATTGGTATCAAAGGAATACCAAATACCATATGAGAGAGTCCCACTCACGTATTTGATAATACGTTTTAGAGGGAGTAAGTGTGACTCTTTTGGGGACGCCTGATATCGCGCACATACTCCAATACTAAAGGCTATGTCGGGACGACTGGCAGTCAAGTAGAGAAGACTACCTATCATACTCCGATACAAGGTTTTCTCTACATCCTTGCCTGAAGTGTCCTTACTAAGCTTGATAGATGTACTCATAGGTGTACGGGCATGCTTAGCGGAGTCTAAACAAAATTTCTTCACTAGGTCTCTAGCATACTTGGATTGGGAGATGAACATCCCATCCTCTATCTGATGAAGCTGGAAACCAAGGAAGAAAGTAAGCTCACCTACCATGCTCATCTCAAATTCACTTTTCATATCCTACTCAAAGTGGTGAGCATGCTGGGAGCACGTGGATCTAAAGACTATGTCGTCCACATAGACCTGGGCAACCAAAATAACACCATCATCTCTCCTGAAGAACAAAGTCATATCAACTCCCCCTCTCTTGAAGCCACAGGATAAGAGACAGGAAGTAAGCCTTTCGTACCAAGCACGGGGTGCTTGCTTCAAACCATACAAGGCTTTCCTTAGATAATAAACATGCTCAGGGTGCTTAGGTTCTTCAAACCCTTTTGGTTGTTCCACATAAACCTCCTCCTGTAGAATGCCATTCAGGAAGGCACTCTTGACATCCATCTGATATGACTTAAAACGCAGATGACATGCGATGAAGAGTAGTAAGCGGACGCACTCAAGCCTCGCAACAGGAGCAAATGTCTCCCCAAAGTCTACACCCTCTATCCGTGTGTAGCCTTAAGCGACCAACCTAGCCTTATTTTCTGATTATGGTACCATTTTCATCCATTTTATTCTTGAATATCCACCTGGTACCTATCACATTAGTCTCACTAGGTTGGGGTAATAATACCTAGACATTATTCTTTTTAAACTGAAGCAACTCATACTTCATAGAAGATATCTAGTGTTCATCCTTGAGTGCTTCTTTGTGATTCTTGGGCTCGACTTTGGACCTGTAGCAAAAATGGCTAACAACGTTCTCGAGCTGAGCACGAGTCTTGACCCCTAGAGTGGGATCACCAACAATGGCGGAAGGGTCATGAATCTTACGAACCCAAGCAGGTGTTTCCCCTAACATGAGAGTAGGTTCCACAGTGTGTGGGTGAGGTACAAGTAAATTACTGCCAGAAACATCCTCATCCTCACACTGAAGGCTAGAATCAATAAACATCGAAGGTTTTTTTCATCTTGCATGGTGACGTTTATTGACTCCATAACCTTAGAGATCTTCAGGTTAAAGACCCGGTATGCTCTACTATTCGATGAATATCCTAACAGTATTCCCTCGTCGCTTTGGGAGTCAAACTTTCCTAATTGCTCTCTATCCCGTAGGATGTAGCATTTACTCCCCAAAACACGGAAATATGCAAGGTTGGGTTTCTTGCCAGTCCACAATTCATAAGGCATCTTAAGTGTGTGTGGACGCAGGTAAACCCTATTCACCATATGGCATGCAGTAGACACTGCCTCTGTCCAAAATCTCCTAGAAACCTTACGACCTAGAAGCATAGATCTAGCCATTTCCTGGATCGTTCTATTCTTTCTCTCAATAATCCCATTTTGCTAAGGAGTCTTCACAGAAAAAAACTCATGTTTGATCCCAACGCTATCACAGTAATGATCTACCTTTTCTTCCTTAAATTCAGTGCAGTTGTCACTATGTATCCTGTTAATAGTGACTCCATGTTGATTTTGCAGGACACGGCACTTGGTCATTAAAAATTCCATAATATTGGATTTCTCCCTCAGAAAACTAACAATAGAGTATCTGGAGAAATCATCCACCATCACGAGGATATACCTCTTACCACCGAGACTCTCAGTACGAGTAGGACCCATAAGATCCATGTGAATAAGCTCAACTACACGAGAGGTCGTAATGGAATGCAACTTCTTATAGGGGCTACGAATTTGTTTTCCCAACTGACAGGGTCAACAAATCATCGAAGTTGGCTTTTCAAGTGATGGTAAGCCATGTACTAGGTCCTTTTTGGCTAAACGAGTCAAATCACTAAAGTTCACGTGACCTAGACGTTGGTGCCATAAATCCATAGGAGTGATCGTGGCACTGTTGCAGACAAGTGAGGAAGTGGGCACAATCCCATAGAAATTATCCTCGGTCCTCATCCCTTGCACTAAAAGTTTACCGGCTTGATTGTAGACATTACACGTGTCCCGATCAAACTTTATTACAAAGTCAGCGTCGCACAGCTGGCTAATGTTGAGAAGGTTTTCTTTCAAACCTTTGATGTACAAAACATTTTCTAGCTTAGAAAATCCTGGTAACTCTACTGTACCTCATCCTACAATACTAGACTTGCTCCCATCTCCAAAGGTAACTCTATCATCCTGATAATCCTGAAGATAAGTAAAAAATAAGGCATCACCTGTCATATATCTGGAGCATCCACTATCAAAATACCACTGTGAGGTATTATGTGCTTTTAGAACGACATGAACAATAAAGGCCTTTTTATCTTTCTTAGGCACTCAAGAAGTGGTGACCTTTTGTTTTCCTTTGTTGTTGTTGGTTTTAGCTGGAATGTGAGAAGTATTCACTAACGGCAAAGACATCCATCGGAATTCCTCCAAAAAACTCTGTGATGCGGAAGCTAAAAACTCAAGACGCTCTCTCAGACTGGCAAACTCATCAGTATGATGTGGTGGAGCATTAGTACGTCGTGTTCGACCCAAACTATAGCAAAACTCCCTCAGGTGGCCTTTTCTTTTATTGTATGTACAAAAGAACACAGTCTTAGGCGGACCTTGGTTTGCTTTTATTGGTCGAAATCTCCTTCATGGATTTTGACGATGGACATAAGGAGTCGTAGTAAACTCAGGAACTGGTCCAGGTGAAATTTGGGACGTGGAAGCACGATCATAACCTATTCCCTGCCTATCACCAAAACCTAAAGTGGGGCCGAGGAGCATCTTTCCCATTTTCCCAGATCTGTCCTTGATTTGTACCTTGACTTCCCGTGCTCTCTCAAGATCATGAGTAAGCTGGGCAATAAGGGCTTCAAGTTTCTTCTGAGTCTCCATGGAGGAATGGAGCTCAGTCGTAAGACTAGCCACTTGTTCAGTCAAGTCCCCTCTCTCTCTTTCTCAAAGCAACTCTCTCTCTCTCCCTCCCTTAAAAAAGCTCTCTCTTTCTCTAAACAAACTCTCTTTCTCAACACAGGCAGACTCCCTCTCTTAACGTAGTGCGTGTGGATAACTCTCTCTCTTTCTCTTTTATTAAGTCTTCCTCCAAAGCGGTGATCCTAAAAACTAATGCTTTGTTACACTTTTTAGTTTTAAAAGACTCAGAATATAGCTCGGCATAGGCGCATTGAAGATCACTCTCTCTCTCACTTGTGTCATCCTCCCCCTCACTCACATCGCTCTCACTATCGAGGTGTCTCTGTGAAGTAGCATCCTCATCGTCGTGAGGAGAACTAGAAGTGCTCACATGACTAGCCATGAATGTGGTGAAGTTACACTCATGCGGTGACTCGTCTCCGGAATCCACCGACTCGACCTCACTATCGTCACTAAGGGTAGCATTAAGGACATCTTTGCCATTTTCTCTATTCAGCCTAGTAGCACACTCAAACGCTCTATGACCCCTATCGCCGCACTCAAAGCATCTCTCACTTTCGTTTTTGGGAGGATATTTAAAAACTTTTTCATTTTTCTTTTCAAACTTATTTTTCTCAAACTTCTTTTTATCTTTAAAATTACCATTTTTCTTGAATTTGAGAATTCTTTTGAAATTTTTAGCAAAAAGGGCCAAATCATCTAGATCAAAATCACACTCAGAATCTGACGCATCAATCTCTATTTTTCTAGATGACTCTCTCTTTCTTGTCGACCCCTCACCTTTTCTCTCCTGGGCATTAAGTGCAATTCCTTTATCTTTAGACTTAACAAATTTAGGAAACATATCAATCTCATAAGTTATCAAATCTCCTACAAGTTCTTCCAATTTTAGCGTATTTAAATTACCCATAGAATTCAACACAGTGACTTTAGGGATAAAACACTTAGACAATGATCTAAGAATCTTTTTAGCAACTCTAGCGTTTGGACTATGTTCACCAAGATTAAAGCTAGTGTTAACAATATCAAATAGTCTAGCATAAAATTCATCAAAACATTCAGATTCAAGCATGGTGATTGTTTCAAATTTAGTTGTTAAATTTTGCAGTTTAGACTCTTTCACAGCATTAGTACCTTCATGGGTAAGTTGCTAAACATCCCATGCCTCTTTTGACGTGGTACACATCATTATGCATTGGAACTCATCTGGTGTGAGAGATCCAAAAATAGCACTTAAACCCTTAGAATTAAAAGATGACCATTTAAATTCTTTTTCAGTCCATGTAGTGTTAGGTTTTAAACTGATCATGTTATCAACAGTGACGGAGGGAGGAGTCCACCCTCTTTCAACCAAAATCCAGACACGTTCATCAATGGCTTTTAATGCAGATCTCATGCGGGATTTCCAATATGCATAGTTTGTTTCGTCAAAAACTGGCATTTTATTATATAATTTCTCCATTATGAACACGCTCTTTTTCAAAAAATCAATTTTTCAGAAAACTGATATCTTAGAAACATTTTGCGGAAAATTACACGGTAAAGTTGTGTAACTGGCTCTGATACCAATTTGAAAGAGTACGCGTACGTCCAAATAGAGATATTATTTAATTAAACTCAGTTTTAATCAATTAAGTCCTAAATGATTGATGATGATAAGATCAAGCAAGAACATTCGAACACACACAAATGAGGAAAAATCCCCCAAAGCGGAAAAACCATTTATTTTCACTACAATTTTGTAACATGCAATTACACGGATTAGAATGAAAATACAGTGACACAGAATTACCCACAGGCGTCGGATCTGTAGTCGGCGGTTGGAACTTTCCCTTTCCAGGAGGGCAGTAATGAAGAAGAAGGACGGTTTTCTCCACAAGGGTATGAATAGACACACGATTGTGTTCTTGGGTTGCAAACAGATTCATAAGGGTTTGAAAAGTTGTGTGAATCGAAACATGAGTCTTGGGACTCACAAAGGTGAAGACTTAGAGTATTTAGGACTCTAAAAATCGTCTATGAAAGTCTTAGAAAATAAGTCTCCGAAGTTGGTTTATAAAAGAAGAACTGGCCGTAAAAAATCTCAACACGATCTGCACGATTTTATCTTAGGCGGATCGATCTGCTTCTGAGCTGGACCGGTCCGATAGCGGATCGGTTCATTTTTGAAAATGGTCTCTTTGGTTCGTAATCGATCCGCAGTTTACTGGTTTGGAGCATAGCGGATCGGTCTGACTGAGGCGGACCGATCCGGCGGCGGATCGGTTCTTTTTTTCAAATGGGCGGATCAGTCCGGGGCGAACCGGTTCTTTTTTAAATAGGGCAGACTGGTCCGGTATATTCAGAAACTTGATTCCATGAAGCTTTGATATTCGGATCCGTTGAAGTAGAAGCGATCTTGAATTTCTTCAACTGTGTAACGGCGTACGACATACAAGTGGATAATGGATAAAAATGTCCTTACATCCACCCATTTAGAAATGTAATCTACCGCGAAAAGGATGTATAGGAAACCAAAAGATGGGGGAAAGGGCCCATGAAGTCAATACCCCAACAGTCAATCAATAATGAGTATCGGGGTTAATGGCATCATGTCTCGTCACAATTGTTCACATCCCGGAAAAGTGTGGTCTAATAGAGGTCGCATTGAAGAATTTTTACGGTCGTGTTTTTTGTCAAAAAGTGACCTCCACAATCTTTCGAATGACATAATTGGATGACTTTTGGGATCTCATCATTCGGTACGCATCGTTGGATGATTTGGTAGGTGTAATATTTAAAAAGGAAGGGATTGTCATAGAAAAACATGAGCGACCAAGTGATGAACCTCTTCTTATCTTGCGGTGTCCAATCCAGAGGGACGGCTCCCGTGACAAGATAGTTCACTATATCCGTAAACCAGGTCAAAGAAGAGGTAGCAAAGAGTTGCTCATCCGAAAAATATTCGTCTATGGGTACCGGATCACTAGGTACGTCGGACGAAAGCCGTGATAAGTGGTTGGCAATGACGTTTTCTACTCCTTCTTTATCTTTAATGGGGAGATTAAACTCTTGTAGGAGTGGGATCCATCTTATGAGGCGCGACTTTGCGTCTTTCTTCACAAGTAGGTATTTCAATGCCGCGTGGTTGGTGAAGCAAGTGATGGGAGAAATGATAAGGTAGGACCAAAATTTGTTAAGAGAAAAAACTACCGCTAGCAACTCCTTCTCTGTGGTGGAGTAATTGAGTTATGGTCCGGTAAGAGTTCAGCTAGCGTAGTAGATTACATGAGCCTTTTTGTCTTTTCTTTGGCCCAAAATATCCCCTATTGCATAATGGCTAGCATCACACATAAGCTCGAATGGTAAGGACCAATCCGAAACTTGCATGATGGGAGCGACACGAGCATGGCTTTCAGTTTTTCAAAAGCGCTATGGCAGGCTTCTGTCCACTCAAATGGGGTGTCCTTCATAATAAGGTTGCTTAAAGGTCTACCGATGGTGCTAAAGTCCTTAATGAACTTTCGATAGAACCCCACATGGCCCAAGAAGGAGCGCACGTCTTTGAGCAATTTTGGTGGGGGTATATCGACTATGACATCTATCTTAGCTCTATCAACTTCAATCCCCTTGTATAAAACTATGTGGCCAAGAACTGTTCCCTCATTTCTCCCAATTTAGCATTAAGTTCTTCTCCACACACCGGGCAAGCACTTTTTCAAAATTTGCCAGACAAAGATCGAAAGAGGTGCCAAAAATGGTAAAGTCTCCCATGAACACTTTGAGTCCTCTCTCAACCATGTCACTAAATAGACTTAACATGTACCTTTGAAAGTTTGCGGGTGCATTACACAATCCGAATGGCATACGTTTGTAGGCAAATGTACCAAAGGGGCCAGTGAAGGTCGTTTTCTCCTGGTCAAGTACATCTACCTCAATTTGGTTATATCCGGAATAACTGTCAAGGAAGCAATAGTAAGGGTGGCCCGCTACTCTCTCAAGCATCTAATCAATAAATGGAAAGGAGAAATGGTCTTTCCTAGTTCCCGTATTGAGTTTTTGGTAATCAATGCAAACGCGCTACCCGGTGGTGGTACGTTGGGGAACTAGCTCCCCCTTAGAATTTTCCATCAGTGTCATGCCCGATTTCTTTCGGAAAACTTGAATAGAGCCCACCCACTTGTTATCCAAGATTGGGTAGATAATCCCGACAACCAATAACTTAATAATTTCAGTCCTCACCACTTCTTTCATATTGGGGTTTAGCCTTCTTTGCATTTGTCTCGAGGGATTGACATCCTCCTCGAGGTGGATCTTGTGGGTGCAAATCAAAGGACTTATCCCCTTCAAATCAGCAATACACCAACTAAAATCACTTTGGTGCTTCCTCATAATCTTTTACAGTTTACCCTCATCCTCTTCATCTAGGCTAAAGGAGACAACAACAGGAAATGTCTCATCCTCTCCTAGTTATGCATATTTAATATGGGAGGGTAGTTTCTTTAATTCGAGGGTTAGAAATTTGTCGCTGGAGGGAACCATGCGTTCCTCCCTTGGCGGTAACTCCTCGAATCGAGAAACGCAACTTACATCTCTCGCGTCCTCGTCCGATGCTCTCTCATCAAGTAACTCTCTCAACTCCTTAACTCCCCTATCAAATTCAGTATACGTCCCCTCAATCTCGTGGCTCGACACTAAATAGGACCCTAGGGCATCTCCATAATAATTTTGCTCAAAGTACTCCTCTACGATCTCGTCGATTAGGCTCACCGTGTGAAGATCATCTTCTTCCCCCGTATGTTGGGCTATATGGAAGATGTTAGTCTCTAAGGTCATGTTCCCAAAGGTGAGTGTCATCTGCCCATTTTGAGTATTGATAATTGCGTTAGTCGTAGATAATAATGACCGCCCAAGAATGATGGGAACATGATTGCTCGAGGCGAAGGAGGGTTTCGTGTCCCAAATGACAAAATCTACTGGAAAGTAGAAAGTGTCAACTTGAACGATCACATCCTCAACTATACCTCTTGGGATCTTCACGGTTCGATCAGCTAACTGGAGAGTGATCTTTGTGGGCTTAAGGTCTCCCAGATCAATTTGCCTATAGAGGGCGTAAGGGAGGATATTAACACTTGGTCCCAAGTCAAGTAAGGCTTTTCAATTTTATTTTCTCCAATGATGCAGGAAATGGTAGGTGCACCGGGATCTTTGAATTTTGGTAGGAGATCATTAAGTAGAATGTAGCTCACGTTCTGTGCTAGAAATAAATTTTTATTTACCTTCATCTTTCTCTTTACAGTTAACAAGTCTTTGATGACTTTTTCATAAGTTGGAATGTGCTTAATGGCATCGATGAAAGGTAAATTTAGCTTAACTTGCTTTAGCACGTCTAGCACTTCATCATGGGGGTTTCCTTTGTGGGAAAGAACCAACCTTTGAGGAAACGGTGCTGCGATGGGTGGTTTCACTACTACCTTGGGCTCACTAGTGTCTTCTTTATCACTCTCTTTCAAGGGGATATCTTCGGCCTCTTTTGTGTCGGGCGAAATATCCTTATCTTTGGTTGTATCATGTGGGGGAGGTGATAAATCAAGGACTCTCCCACTATGAAAAGTGGTCACAACTTGACATTTCTCCTGATGTTCTATAGAGGTGGAGCTAACACTAGTTTGACCTTGGGGAGGTCTTTGGCCCTGGGCAGGAAACTTGCCCTTATCTTGGATACTCAACGATGATTGCATCTTTGAAATATTTGCATTTATGTCATTGATCATGCGCTCATATCTAGCATTGGTTGCATTATGGGTATTGATAAATTGGTTTATCGTATCCTCGATATTTCTCCGCGGTGGAGTGATATATGCCCCTTGATGTGGTGGTGCTTGCACATGTCCTTGCATGTGTGGAGCTTGTTGAAAGTGCGATGGTGAAGGAGGGGAACCATGTAAATTAGGATTCATTGCAGCATGTTGTTGCCCATAGCTAAAACCAGGATGGTTTTTCCATGAAGGGTTGTAATAATTTCCGTGCGGTGCACCGAAATTACCCTTAAATCCTCCCATACCACTTATTTTCTCTTGAAGCATAACTTTGCAGGCGGGTATTATCGGGCATTCCTCTGTTGAATGACCCGCCTCATAAATAGCACAAACCTTCTCGACGGGATTTGGGATGGATCCAGTTGGTCATCTTTCACATATCTCAATTACTTCTCGCATTCCTTTCTCAAGAAAATCGAGTCGACTGCCCGTTAGAGCATTCTTTTCTACGTGAAATAGGTTGGACGCTGATGGAGTGGTTGTAGTTTGGTGAGTTCGATTATGAGCATTAGGGTCAGATGTATCCCATGCTTGGGTAGTCTCGGCGACATTCCTCAGGTGAAGCTCAGCATCGTTGGCGTCTAAGTCGACAAAGAGACCATCACACATAGTTTCAACGAGTTGTTTGGAATTTATATTCAGCCCATTATGGAAAAGAGAAATTATTTGAAGTTTATCAAGTCCATAATGAGGGTACGAAGTAATTAACTCATTAAAACGCTCGTAACATCGATTGAACGACTCATTTTCTAGTTGTTCGAAGGTTTGAATTTGAGCCTTGATCGAGTTCTTTCGATGTGTAGGAAATAATTTCTTAAGAAATTTAGATTGTAACTCGTTCCATGATGAAATCGAGTTTGGAGGTAAAGACCATAGCCAGGTCTTAGCCTTGTCCTTTAGCGAGAATGGGAAGAGTTTGAGGCGGATCACATCTTTTGTGCAAGTTTGATCGTTAGGGGTCTCGCACGCCTCCTCAAATTACATTATGTGGAGATATATGTTTTCTGAATCCATTCCAGGGTAAGTGGGAAGTATCTGGATCATTCCATTCCTAAAGAGAAATTGCCTTGCATTAAATGGGAGTAAAATGCATCCCGGAGTGACAGTGCGCTCGGGATATAAGATTTCTCTCAAAGGGCCGTAGGGGGCCTCTTCCTCACCGACGGATGCACTACCGTGTTGTGACATGTCACTCTCACTCAAAGACTCTGTGTCCTCACTTGGTATACTCGAAGCGTGCTCTGAAGTGTGTCCTAAGAGGGAAAAGGGAGTGTTATTTGCAATTGAGTGTGACGGTGTGGGAGGTGGAACCCAGAATTGTGGAGCGTTAGGAGTGTGAGGATTGTTGGGGTCGTACTCAACTATTAGGTTTTCATGAATGTGGGTTGGAGTATTATAGGGAGTTGGAGTGAGTTCAGAATTTTGCATGAACAGGCTTATGAGAGATGAGGAATATTTTTGTGCTTTTAATTTTTTTTTATGTTTTTGGATTTTTGGAAAGTTTTGGTCAAAGTTTGAGATTGACTTGATATAATCCTAAGTCTACCTAAATCCCCTGCAACGGCGCAAAAAACTTGACGCGACTAAGAATGTGTCTCAGAAGTGTGTACTCTCTAGGCTCAAGTGCAAGCCTGTCGCTCAAGTAATAATCCGATAAGTCGGGTATCGATCCTCAGGGAAATAAGACAAATGGGGTTAAAAAGACGTTGGACAGACGAAGGAAACCTAACTTTGACTCAAAGGAAAAGGGAGAGATGATTTGAATGGTGAAATAACTACAACTAAATGCAATTTTGAAAATGACTAACTAATGAACTAAAGTTAAGTACCGAAAAATAAACTAATGAACTAAAGTATGAATGGAATGCAACTATTCTAAATTACCTAAAATACTGATGATGATTGAATTAAAACTTGAACTATATGATAAGGAAAACAGGACGGGAATACAATCCCTCAACCCTAGTGTGTTGCTAGTACAAAATTAATCGTAAATTGAAGTGATTAATTAGACCCAGAATTTAGTACTCCCAAGCATTACATATATGAGGTTCAAACCCGCACCATACATAATTAGAGGACGAGTAAATCGGTATTGCGATAGTTACACTCGAATTGCATTCTGAAGCATCCCGGTTACCCTGAAGCAAACGAGATCAAAAGATCTACAATGGTTGTGTTGCTATGCAATACGGTCATAATAAATCTTTAAGTTTAGAGAATTAATTTTATACACATGCAACTACCACATCAGGTTGAGTCCATGCATCTTGACCTTAAAAATATAGCCGGACATGTTAAACCTAACTATGTATGAATTAACTACGTTGCATGTGAGAGGAATCATAATGAAAATATCTTGAAATATGCAAGGAACAATTATAAACCTAGAAATTGTTTAAATCATGCAAGAAGAATAACATGCAAGGATAATAATAATAATAATAATAATAATAATAATAATAATAATAATAATAATAATAATAATAATAATAATAATAATAATAATAATAATAATAATAATAATAATAATAATAATAATAATAATAATAATAATAATAATAATAATAATAATAATAATAATAATAATAATAATAATAATAATAATAATAATAATAGAGAGAATGAAACTTTGCATTAAAACTTGAAATCAAACCCGGAATTAATCACTCTTAAATCCACAAACTAAAGTTATCTTCCTAGGATGTTCTTTTACTCTTCTCTCTATCAAAACGGATCAAAACTATGAAAAACTATGTTTCTTCAGTCATTACCCTCGTACAAATACGTTTTAGAAGAAGTTATAACAATATAGGACTCTTTGGACCAATCAGTTGTCAAGAAAAAATTCGCGCATCAAGACCCCCGAACCGATTCGCAGGTACCCTGAACCGGTTCGCCCCCGAATCGGTTCCCAGTGTGGTTCGGGAATTTCTGTTGGTTTTGACTCTTCTTTTCTTTCTTCCAACACTTAGAATTTTTCCTTGTTTTCTTCTTTTCTTTCTTGGATTTTTCCTCAACTTCAAATGAACATAACTCCTTCACCATAGCTCGGATTTGGGTGACGGTTCTTCCAGTGTTATCGTTGTTATGAGATCTTCAACTTTCCAGTTGGCCCCACCTCCTGGATCAGGCTGTCGAATCATGAACATGCCCTTGAGCTTGCTTTCCTAGCTTTTCTTTCATTGTTTCGATTTCTATTTTGCACTGCTTGCATAATTAACCTGTAAAACATATAAGAGAAACACAAACCACTAAATACTTGCCAACGAAGGTTAGTAGCATAAATGTGAGTTAAATCCATATCAATTGCATCACTTGGGTTCACAAAGGTACTGAAATTAAGGGGATAAATATACAATATTTATTCTCAATGAGATTGTGAAAGTGTAATTCAAAAATTAAGATGATAATCTCAATTTCTCCATTGACAGAACTTCTATAATAATATTTCCCTGTCTAGGTGCTTTATTTATATGAGTCTAATACCCCTTATCCCTCGTGCTTGGCAAGGAAACCAATTAATTCCCCCCAAAGCTCTAACTTATAATTTTCTCAAGAAATATGACGAGCTAATTAATAAAACAAAAACAAAGAGATTACCCTCTCTCTTTCTCTCTCTCTCTTTCTCTCTCTCTCTCTCTCTCTCTCTCTCTCTCTCTCTCTCTCTCTCTCTCTCACACACACACACACACACACACACACACACACGCGTAAACCTTGTCAATGGCATCCAAAGAAGAATAGAAAAACAAGCCAAATCTGTAATATATCAAATAAAAAAGTTATTACGAGATTAAAAATATTTGGATACATATTTCTATAATATTTGAATAATGTGTTTCTTTTAGTCTTTCTATACGAGATTTGTATAACGTCGGCGCATCGCGCGGGATTAAAATCTAGTTTGTACAATATTTATGATACAAATGGTTTCTCTTGAATTTCATATTGTTTGAAAAAATCGTATCCGTATATCTTCATTTGTATTTGTTCACCAACATTTCATGCAAATTTTAGCAAAAAATAAATAAATATTTGTACACGAAAATTTGCCAAATTTATCACAAATAAGGGTATGAAATTGCAACTCAATAAAATCATTTAATGAAAAATTTAATGCATTTTCTTATGTTATTATGTGCATACGGTTGGCCACTCAAACAAAAAAAAACACATATTTTTAGTATATATATATAAATTGTTTGTATAAATCGATGTGATGACAACAGTCATAAGTCTTCTTCTGCCTTTTTTAAACCATGCAAAAATAGTTTTTTGTTATAAAATATGTAGACTAGTTGTAAACCCGCGCGATTCGTCGGTGATAGGCCAGTCAACGGGTCGGGTTTAGGGAGATCCAGATCCGTGTAATCGGGTCTTTATCAGGACTACAATATTGGATCCAGACCCGGATCCGTTCGGGTCTTGGGTCTGGCCAAATATATACATTTATTTTATTTTATCCCCCTTCTTTATTTTTTAATCTTAAATTAAAATATTTTGTAAAGTATTATAGAATATTATTAGTATGAATAAAACATGTATTATTTATATTTATTATATACATAAATATATATATATTTATATATAATACTTACATGTTATATTGATAAGATATATTTATCAATATATATACATTTGTAGTGTATATATATATATATATATATATATATATATATATATATATATATATATATATATATATATATATATATATATATATATATATATATATTGTACTTCTCTTGTGCGAAATGTTCCGCATTTTAACAATGTGAACTGAACATATATCATGTGGTCGTGGACCCATAAATTATAGGCGGTCTCTCTCTCTCTCTCTCTCTCTCTCTCTATATATATATATATATATATATATATATATATAGTTCCTAATTAAGTGATTACACAAATTGCTATATCAGAAGAAAACGATAACACCATGTAAATAGAATATTAAATACATAAAAGTAAAAATGAACCCAAAAGATTCAATTTCATTTAATGAAATTAAGCACACCGGTCTAATATACTCCATCAATCTGTAACTTATTATTTTTCCATTACACTACACCACAATGACCATTTACTAACATATAACGAGTGTTAGTAATCAATTTTATAACGGATATATCTGTTAGGAATAATGTGTTGGGAATATGATTTCCAACGAACACAACCCGTTAGTAAATTTATTAATTCTATCAGATTATAACCGTTAGAAATTTGTTATTTCTAACGGAAAATAACCGTTACAAATAATAAAAACCGTTATTTATGTGAGGACTTAATTTCATATTTATGTGTTTCCTTTTATTTACTAACGGATCTAAACCGTTAGAAGTGGGACATTCTAACAGTTTTACTCCGTTAGAAAATGTCGTATATTCAATATATATATTCCAGGGAACCAACCAATCGATCTTTCCTCACCCTTTCAAAATCAATGCCAACATTGAATTGGAGTCACAATAATGATAATAATAATAATCAAAGACAATTACTAAAAAGAAATTCATAAAAACTCATGCTCTTTAAATTTTTTAAAGCTATACATGATATACCCGTTTATATCCTCGGCCTAGCTGAAGGTTACCTCCAAACGGACGACCCCTCAGGGGCCGACCCTTCACTAGGCTCCAGACGACCCCTCAGAGGGGCCGACCCTTCACCAGGCTCCAGACGACCCCTCAGGGGGCCCACCCTTCACCAGGCTCCAGACGACCCCTCAAGGGGGGCCGACCCTTCATCAGGCTCCAGAGAACCCCTCAGGGGGGGCCACCCTTCATCAGGCTCCAGACGACCCCTCAGGGGGCCGACCCTTCATCAGGCTCAGGACGACCCTCCGAGGGGCCGACCCTTCATCAGGCTCCGGACGACCCTCCGAGGGTACGACAGTACGAGGCCAGAATTGGGCCAGACTCACTACTGAAAGGAACTTTGCCCTCGGCTCATAGTGCGTGGTTTGGGAGACGCGTGGAACAGTGCGCGTGAGGCTCACATGGTTCAGGGGAGACCGTTATAACAAAATCACACCCTCACGTGAGGGAATATTATGTCATCATTTGGCATCTACAGGTGTCAACAGGGGATTGGCTAGATCATGATTCACATGCACCATGCATACTTGGGGGGTACACTACACCCCCCAAGACCTATATATACTTGTCACCTACAACCCTACAGGGGATCGATCAATTGACTGTAACCCTAGCTAAAACTCTGCCTGTACACACAGTAGAGAGAGAAAGAGGCTTATGTGCATGGTATCCAAGGCCATTAGTGCCCATACTTAGTGGATCACACACTCACAGTGGATGTAGGCCAAATTGGCTGAACCATTATACATCATTGTCTTATTTCCTCTTATACTCATCCCCTTCTACATACTTATACACTTATACATCTCTATGGCTGCCATGGATGTTACTGTTTGAGCTCACTATCACTTATCCGGTGGTGCTAAATCTTAGCATCATCAGTTTGGCGTCGTCTGTGGAAACAAGAAGACATCTCTTCCTTTGTACAGCTTGACCTCACTGGGCACTCTGGTGGTGAGCCAGCACTCCCCCAAGGAGGAGGTGTTTCACCATTGAAAGAGACCCACTAAGGTTCCCAAGCTCACCAATCTTTTCTTCAGTTCAGCTTTTCATAGCTCAAACATATGGCACCTGAAATGCCACCGCCACCGCTTCCCCCGCCGGATGAGGGGGGAAGACCCAGTTCCAGTCAGCCGCGGCCTCAGTCTGAGATGGCTGACGTGGAGGCAGCCTTAAAGTCTCTGGCATCAAGCCAGCGAATGATGCAGGAGCAGTTCACAGCTCTAAGCTAGAACATACTAATACCCCCAGGGGTTTCACCTAAGATGATTGCTCCGGCATCAGCTCCAGGAAAGCATGAGGCCAGGGGACCACCCCAGTCACCACGCAAAAACCTGCCACCCCCTCAGCGGCGTAGGGATGTTGCTGACCCCCGGCGTCTACGCCTGGGGAGGCAAGGAAACCCTTTCCTCGAGGAAAGGTATGACGATCTGGAGGGAGAGGAGGCCCCAATAGCATGCTGGGAACCGTATGAGGTCTCCAACAATACTGTACGACCTCTCCAGGATAGTAGAGGAAAGTGCGGGAGACCAAACCCTGATGATCGCCCGAGAGGCTCTGCTTTTGATCGCTTGAGCAGGGGGTCAGCCTTTAAGAGGCTGGGCCCAGTAAATGACCTACGGGAAAAATTGTCCAGGTCAAGAACTGATGCGAGGTCCATGAGGGAGGCAGCAGATGGAAGACCCCAAGGATGAGATGACGGCCAAAGGGAAGTAAACAACCGACACAGGCCTGCCATAGCAGAACCCTCCGTCCACCTCAGAGAGGCGGCAGGGGATAACATCGGCCAAGCCAACCCTGTGAGGCCCTGGAATGACTCAATCTAGCGACTAGAGGATAAGATCAGTGCTATACTGAAGAGCCGAGACCCCCTTTAGAGGGGATACACCATAGGCTCACCCTTTGTGGCAAAGATAGTCAACTTCCCCACGCCATCAAAGTTCAAGCCACCTGTGGTCACCCCAAGATATGACGGGAGCACCAACCCCATCCACCACGTGGAGATGTATCAGTCAGCAGCAGACATATACTCTATCTCAGATGAGATGAGGTGTCATGCCTTCTCTGGTACCCTAACAGGGGCTGCGCATGTCTGGTACACGTCTCTTCCAAAAAATTCCATTGAAAACTTTAAGCAGCTGGCAGACCTATTCATCAACAACTTTTGCTTTGGGGTGAGGCCACAGAAGAAGACCACCCACTTGCTCTATGTTAAGCAGGGGAAGAATGAGAGTCTGAGGGACTACATAGACAGATTCAATAAAGAGAAGCTGGAGGTGGAATACTATGAGGAGAGCATAGCTATGACAACCCTGATTGGAGGACTCCAAAAGGGGAAACTGTTATGGAAGCTTGCCGAAGACCCTCCGAGGACGATGGCTGAATTGCTGTCGACAGCAGGGAAGGTGATGAACGCCGAAGAGGCGATGGCCGCAAAATATGAAGACGAAAAAGGAAGTGCTAGTGGGAGTAAATACCCTAAGAAGAACAAAGAGGGGAAGAAGAGGTCCACGAATGACAAGTTCGCTGGTTAAACTCCTCTAACGGTCAGCTGTGAACAGATTCTCAATGAGATAAAGAGTGACCGGTCCCTGAAGTGGCCTGAGAAGCTGAGGGCAGTCCCCAGCAAGAGGAATAAGAACATGTGATGTGAATTTCACCAAGACCACGGCCACGTAACAGACAAATGCTTTGCTCTGAAAGATAAGATTGAGAAGATGCTGAAAGAAGGGAAGCTCAGAAAGTACGTGGACAAAGGTGCCTTCAAGAGGGGCCGAGGGGATGACCCCAGAAAGAAGCGAGGCAATGCATGTAGAGAAGGTCCTCAAAAAAGAGGGGACGACCCTTCTGATGATGAGGATGACCCTGACCTCCCACCGAGAGACGACCACGGCCCTGTTAAGAGGCTTAATATAATCTCGCTCGGAGTGGGAATGATCTCCGGGGGTTTAGCAGGAGGAGGGTCTGAGGTCACCGACAGGAAGGCCCATGTGGCTGAGGCCAAGGCAGTGACGAAGATGGTACACTCAACCTCTCTGGAGGTCAAGTCAGAAAAGAGGAAGAAGGTAGATATGGACACTCTGATAGTGGGATTCTCGAGAATGGACTTCAAAGGCCTCTTAGCCCCACATGATGACCCTCTCGTCATCACTACCAGGGTGCATGGGTGTGAGGTGCCGAGGATCTTGGTAAATGGGGGTAGCTCTGCAGATGTGATGTTTTAGCCATGCTTCAAAGCCTTAGGTCTCAACCGTGCTAGACTCGTCTCATACCATCATCCATTGATTGGGTTCAGTGGGGAAAAGGTTCATCCCCTTGGGGTATATGAGGCCGATGTTAGGATGGGGGACGAGTGGCAAAGATGGCTTACCAGGAAGGTCAGTTTCTTTGTAATGGATGAACATGTGTTTTCGGCTTACAACATCATACTGGGGCGTGTGGCCCTTAAGGAGTTTGAAGCTGTGCCATCTACGGTCCATCAGATGATTAAATTTCCTACCCCTTATGGGGTGGGGGAAGTTCAGGGAGACCAGACGACAGCACGAGAATGTTACTACAACTCCGCTGAAGAAAAGGAGGCACACAAGATGGCTACGACCACTTACAATATTGATACCCTAGACCCCAGAGATGAGACGAAGCTAAAGAAAGGAGAGGCCGCGGAAGAGGTAGAATCCATCATCCTCGATGAGGATGAATCGAAAAAAACCGTCTAAGTCGGCAAGTCTCTGAAGCCCAACATCAAGGAAGACCTCATTAAACTGTTGAGGAGAAGGCGAAGCGTCTTTGCATGGAGTCATGTAGATATGCCGGGGATTGACCCTGAAATCATGTGCCACAAGCTCAATGTGGTAGAGGGAGTGAAGCCGGTAAAGTAGAAAAGGAGAATTTACTCTAGAGAAAAGTATGAGGTCATCAGGGACGAGGTTAAAAAATTAGAAGACGCTGAATTTATCAAAGAGGTCATCTACCCTGAATGGCTGTCCAATGCAGTCATTGTCCCAAAGGCCAACAAGAAGTGGAGAATGTGCGTGGACTTCACAGACCTCAACAAGCACTGTCCCAAAGACAGCTTCCCTCTCCCCCGCATTGACCAGATGGTAGACGCTACCGCAGGCCATGAGCTCATGAGCTTCATGGATGCCTATTCAGGGTATAACCAGATCTTCATGAACCCTGAAGACTCGGAGAGGACAACCTTCATCACTGACAAGGGGACATACTTTTACAGGGTCATGCCCTTTAGCCTAAAAAATGCGGGGGCACCGTACCAGCGCCTCGTAAATAAAATGTTTGAAGACCAAATTGGGAAGTCTATGGAGGTCAACGTAGATGACATGCTGACTAATAGTCTGAAGGCAGAGGATCATGTGGCAGACCTGGAGAGGACCTTTAATACGATGGATGAATATAAGATGAAGCTTAATCTAGCCAAGTGTGTCTTCGGGGTCGGAGCAGGGAAGTTCTTGGGGTTCATTGTCAACCAAAGAGGCATCGAGGCCAATCCTGAAAAGATAAAGGCCCTTGTTGAGATGAAGACCCCCAAGTCCATTAAAGACGTTCAGAGACTCACAGGGACAGTTGCTGCCTTGAACAGGTTCGTGTCTAGGGCCACAGACAAGTGTTTGCCATTCTTTAAGATCCTTAGGAAGGCCTTCGAATGGAGTGAAGAGTGTGATGAGGCTTTCAGGGACCTAAAGTCATACTTAGGGTCTCCCTTGCTGCTGTCACGACCCGTGCAGGGTGAACGACTTTATGTATACCTTGCCGTCTCAGAGTCGGCCATCAGTGCAGCCATTGTGAGAGACGAAGACGGGATACAGAGGCCTGTGTATTTTAACAGCAAGGCACTCCAGGGGGCAGAGCAAAGATACCCGAGGATGGAGAAGTTGGCCTACGCATTGATCCATGCCTCAAGGAAGATGAAGCCGTACTTCCAATCCCATACAATGGTCATCCTCACCGACTCTCCTCTTAGGCAGGTCCTATACAAGCCAGAAAAATCAGCCAGGCTAATGGCCTGGGCTATAAAACTCGGAGAGTTTGACATAGTGTATCAGCCTAGGACGGCCATTAAGGGGCAAGCGCTGGCAGATTTTGTGGCTGAGTTTACATGGGAAGATGATGAAGCCGAGGGTGAGACCCTCGGGAAGACAGATATACAGCAAGACAGGCCCACAAACACAACCGCAGATAGGGATGAGACAAGCACCGCTAGAAGGAAAGCGACTAAAAATGAAGAGGGAAGATACATCTTTAGACAGGGATCCCTCTCCGAGGAAAATTTTTCAGAGGGAAAGACTCTGTGGAGCCTCTTCGTTGACGGGTCCTCCTGTGACAGCAAAAGTGGAGCTGGACTGATACTATCAGCACCCGATGGCACAGACGTTGAATACGCCCTAAGGTTCAACTTCAAAGCCTCCAACAACGAGGATGAATATGAGGCCTTAGTAGCAGGCCTCTCCTCGGCCAAGTCTCTTAGTGTCGGACAGATTTGGGTCCATAGTGATTCAAGGCTAGTAGTGAATCAGATACTAGGAGCCTACGAGGCTAAGGACCAGAGGATGGCTAGGTACCTTGAGAAGGTGAGGTCATTACTGAAGGGCTTCAGAGAAGTGAAATTAAAGAGGATACCTAGGCTTGACAATGGCTGTGCTGATGCCCTTGCTAGGTTGGCCTCGGCAACGAGGACAGACATCAGGAGGACGGTCCCAGTAGAAATTTTGCTTCGGCCAACTATTGAAGACGCTGAGGGAACACTTAGCAAGTGCCTAAATGTTTCTCAAGAAGCTTCATGGATGGACCCCCTAATAAGATACATTAAAGAGGGTGAGATGCCAGAAGCAAGGCAAGAAAGGAAGAAGCTGAGGTACAGGGCTGCAAAATTCACTGTCATCGGAGACACCTTATACAAAAAGGGGTTTTTGCTCCCCTTACTTAAGTGTGTGCATCCCTCAGAAGTCCCCTCCATTTTGCAAGATGTGCACGAAGGATCGTGCTCAAGCCACATCGGGGGCAGATCCTTAGCGAAGAGGCTAATCACCCAGGGGTACTGGTGGCCGACCTTGGGGAAAGACGCAGCGGCATATGTAAAAAAGTGCGACAAATGTCAAAGATTTTGCCACCATCCCTCACCATCCCCATCATCCTGTTACTTCCATTACATCCCCATGGCCATTTACAGTGTGGGGAATTGACCTAGTAGGACCCTTGCCTAGGGCCATCAATAACTATCGATTCCTCATCGTAGCCATTGACTATTTTTCAAAATGGGTGGAAGGGGAGCCGATGGTGACGATCACAGAGCAGCAGACCTTCCAGTTCATATGGAGAAATATTATATGCAGATATGGTCTCCCCAACACCCTCATCTCGGATAATGGGACTCAGTTCAAGAATACCTCTCTACAGAAGTACTGTGAAAGGGTGAGTATCAAATAATTTTTCTCCACCCCTGGCCGACCTCAGGCCAATGGGAAAACATAAGTTACAAACAGGACAAACCTAGATGGAATCAAGAAGAGGCTTGAGGAGGCAAAAGGAAGATGGGTCGAGGAGTTATATGCCGTGCTATGGGCATACAGGACGACAGTGAGGACCTCTATCGGAGAGGCCCCATTCATGCTAGCTTATGGATCAGAAGCCGTCATCCCCACCGATAGTCTGATATACCTGCAGGACGACCTGGAAAGAGGACGACACATGAGAAAAATGCATAGATAAAAAGGAAACACTTGGAAAAAGTAAAGAAAAGTACAACTCACATAGTTCTGTAAGGGGGCCTACCTTCAGACCAGCTTCCTTGAGGAACCGAGGGGTCATCAGGTCTTCAAATTTTGGAAGTTCACCCTCTCTCCCTCGTCCTCTCAGATACTCAACGATGTCCTTCTCATCCAGACTAAGTCCGGGGTCTGACCTAGCCTTCATCGAAGGGTTAGACCATCTTCTGGTGATCCTCGGACCATCGGCTACAATCAAAAATCTCTTAAATACCTTAGTAATGAGTGGGCTCATTGACCAATAACTTATCGTCAAGCAAAGGCCCTTCATCAAAGAACTCTTCATCTTCCTCTAAGATAATTCCAAACATTCTCTTGAAATGAGCCCAGGATATAAGGCAATATCACCTCTAGAAAATATATATATATCATGTTTTAAAAAGATGGAGTAGCAGAAAAAAAACTTGACGACCATCTCACACCAGACTGGCAAAGTGTAGGTGCAAGTGGGCGAATATTTTAAGTACTATGCTCACATCTCAAGTTTTGAATATAAGATTCAACACTATCGCTACGCCTTATCCCAACATTCAATAATCCTGATTAAACTTTGTACATGGAATTGTCCAGCAATTTACTAAATCTGTGGGAGGTTTAGTCACTAAAATCCAGTAAACATTTCTTTAGGCGACTAAACATGATTAAAATAGAAACATAACGGCTACTTCATTGAGAAACTCAAAACCAATTGTTTTCCAAATAACCACTTGTTTTGTTTCCCAACCATCATGCTTCACACGCAAGAGTTGATAAATAATATCAAAGCTCCATTCAGTTACTTGAATCCTAAATTATTTGAGATTTCAAAAGAAAGAAAGAAAGAGCAAAAATATCACAACACACACAATTTGAGTCATCAGATAATACGAACAATTTGAGTCATCAGATAATACGAGACATGGGATATACGATACGAGACACGGGCGAGTGTTACCTCTCTTTGCGATCAGATTTAGGAGATGGACGTAGGAAGGGAACGGCGTTCTGAGATGGAGAAGGACGTTCTCAGATGGAGAAGGACGTTCTGAGTCTTATATAAGTTCCATTATCCATCATCAAATTCCCACACTTGGGTTGGGTTGTAGCACCATGGCCATGAGCATCCAAAGGTTGTACTTTACGGTGTAACCATCAGTAACTAACAACCGCTCCATGGTGAACTCCTGATAGTCGGCCACTCAAAACCCACATCAATCTCAAAAGGCCAAATTTCACAAAATCAACAAAAATCACGAGGACTTTACGTATTCCATTAATTTGTTAGAGACGAAGGGGATCGATTGGAGACGAAGGGGAACAACTGGGTGTAATAAACACGGGCTTTCAATGTTCAGCGTACGTGGATACAAGAGTATCAATTTTCATCTACGTGGATACCCTATATGAGTTGGACTTACACAGATTATAGATGTCCAATTTTATTTCTAGGATAAATCAAAGGTTACTTTAATAAATGAATCAAAACGTTTGCTCTTTCCCCTAAAAAAAATTGTGCCCTATATATAACACAAGATAAGAGCTCAATATAATAAAAAAAAAAGACGATTGCCTCTTTGCCACGGGTAGCAATATTTTTTTGTTTTTTTGGTTATGTTCTTTTTTATCACTCAAAAGAGGTAAGTACATGTCAATTTCATGTACTGCATCTTCATTGTTCATCACATATTTGAATTTAAAATTTTTATTTTGTTTGCTTTTGGTCCATTACTACATATTTGAATGTTTCATGCTTGTTCTTCATTGTAATTTATTTGTATGAATAAACTACCTTAACTTCTTATTAGGTCTATCAAAATATAGGAATTATAGATTAGTTATCAATTAATTAAAAGATAGAAGAATATCAATTTTCATCCTACGTGGATACCCTATATGAGTTGGACTTACATAGATTATAGAGATTAGTTGATGTCCAATTTTATTTCGAGGATAAATCAAAGGTTACTTTAATAAATGAATCAAAACGTTTGCTATTTCTCCTAAAAAAAATTGTGCCCTATATATAACACATGACAAAGAGCTCAATATAATAAAAAGAAAGAGGATTGCCTCCTTACCACGGGTAACAAATTTTTTTCGTATTTCTTGGTTCTATTCCTTTTCCTCATTCAAAACACGTAAGTACATGTCAATTTCATGTACTGCATCTTCATTGTTCATCACATATTTGAATTTAAAAATTTTAAAGTCAACATCATTGGTTCTTATTTTGTTTGCTTTTGGTCCTTTACTACATATTAGAATGTTTTATGCTTGTTCTTCTTTGTAATTTATATTTATGAATGAACCACCTTAACTTCTTATTAGGTCTATCAAAATATAGGAATTATAGATTAGTTATCAATTATTAAAGGATCAAATACCAAAAAGTCCCTCAAACATTTTTTAATACACACTTAGTCCAACCCTTTTATTTTGTACTAAAAAGTCCCTTATTTTCTTATCTTTAAAGGTCCGCGCTAGCGGCATGGTAAAACCAGTTTGGCATGGCGAAGGACTTTTTGATGCAAAATAAAAAGGCTTGGACTTTCGTGTATTAAAAAAAGTCCGAGGGACTATTTGGTATATGCCCTATTATTAAACTACATCCTATGATATTATTTTTTCTTCTTGCTGTATTTTTAAGGTATTTAGTTTGGTCTTATAAGCTTACAAATTATTCTAGTTTGTTTTTTTTTCTCGTCAAGTTTTAAGTTATATGAAAATTTCATGCCTCAAAATTTTAAAATAACTATATTTTTGTTTGGTAATATAAGCTTACAAATTTTACTGTTTAAATTTTGAAGCCAAAAATTCTCGTATACCCATTTTTAGTTGCAACCTGGAGTTACCAAATCATACAATATTAAGACCGACACAATAAGTATTCAGCTTTGGAACTTGTACTTTTCTATGTTCTAATTTTAGTTTTTTAAGTTTTTATATTATTTGCACCTAAATTTCAAAGAAAATATATCACAATCAAACCTTGAGTTTTAATTGAAAGTGCATAAATCGAAAATTACATAATTTTGTATTAATTTACGATAGGAAGATTCATAATGATTATTGTGATCAAATGTTCACAAATTATTATTTGTAAATGGGATATAGTTTCTTATAAGTACTATTGAAAATACTCGAATCTCTCATGCTATTTAACTATATATGGACTAGAATATCCAAAAAAATACACCCAAAATTAAAATTAATTTTTTTTATTTATGCAATAGGGTTTGGATATCAAAGAGGCCCAAAATAATTATTTATAATTTGAACTTGACAATCCAAATGTACTTTTGTGGGAATTAGTTTCATAATAAACTGGATATTAAAAAATGGCTTTTAACATCTACTATTTAAAATTTATTTATGAAATGCAATATCTTTTTAAATATTTCTTAAAATTAATGGTGATTTTAACTGTCATATTGATAGTTTCACCATTGAAACTTTGTATCTTGACGAGTATTAAATTATCTTTATATGATGTTTAATTTGAACACTTTTCTCATTCCAATCATTTACTATATATTGGTGTTGTAATAATGTGCGGAGAGTGAAAAATTAAACCCCTCATTTTCATTGAAAAAAAGTTAGTAATATCAGTAAGAGTTGATATATATATATATATGTGTGTGTGTGTGCGCGCGCGTGTGTATTTGATATTAGATTTAAAGTTCTCTAATATTTTAATCCCTTATCAAACTTTAAGTTTTGACATGTGTGTAACAAATATGATGGAAATATTTTTTAATATGACAAAAATTATAATACGACAATCCCTTGTTATATAACGCTGCCTTAATGTGACACTATGGACTTCACATTATTCTACAATTAATTTTAAGACGTCAACTACAAATTTGTGGGGATGATTATACATGTTCAAATTTCGGAGTTTATTAAAATATGCCCTTAATTAAATTAATGTTTGTAAATATGCCTCATACATAAACTTCTCATGTTGGTTACATGTGCAATGCGCGTGTGCATCAACTAGTGCGTGAATAGCTATTATTTATGTGACCTTTGTAATTTCTCCCTAGATATCTAGCATCCAAGATGTAATTCCCGTTTTAGTTGTCATTTTATGAATGTTAAATACAATTAAATGTGCCACAATGTTTTGAAACTCCAAAGCTTATGAACGAACCTAATCCAAACTTATATGTTGTTTCATTCCCTCTTTTCTTCATCAATTCCTTTTTTTTTCAAGAATGGATTATGACCAACTTACCTTTTCAGGGATGGAGAATCAGTATGACTTTGATTGGTTATATTTAGAAGAAAAGTCCCAAGGGTAATCTCATACTTACTAAAGTTCTTTAGTTTTGTCTCTATTTTGTACGAACTAACCTTATATGTTGTGTACATTTTTTCTTTTGTACAGAAAATTGAAGGAGTACTCAATAGTCACTAATAACTTGGATTATAGTCCTTTCGGTGATCCTTTCAACTCTGATCAATACCTATTTCCACAACAAAATAATCAAATTCCCTTTGATTATGATCAACGTCAATTTTCACAACTAAATCATCAAATTCCGGTTGATTATGATCAATACAAATTTTTGGAACAAAACAATCAAAATTAGTACCAATTTTCACAACAAGACAATTTCATTCCCCAATTGGAATTCACTAATTTTGAGAATATTGGCACGGGTGATTTGCGTAGCTTGTGGGATGGCAATTTTTCATCTATTAGTCAAGACCTTATTTTTTATACCAAGCAAGAACTGTTGATGGATACTGAAAATTTGGGCTATTTCACTGATGAAGGAACTTATATGATTGATCCTAAAAAATTATGATTTCAAACACAAACGGAAATCAAATTCGACAAAACAAAAGATCGAGAACGTCTCCATTAGAACTGCATGAGATCCAAAAGTATTTTAATGTTCCAATAACTGAAGCAGCCAAAGAATTGAAGGTGGGATTGACCGAGTTGAAGAAAAGATGTAGAAAATTGAATATTATGAGGTGGCCTCAGAGGAAGCTCAAGAGTATGACGTCTCTCATTGATAATGTTAAGGTATTATCCTGCCTGCATGTTAAGATTCATTCGAAATGTAATTAGATACTTTATTATTTTTCATTCATTTCATTTCTCGATAATAAAAGTTTTCCAAATATATGTTTTGGGAAGTCATCTTAATTTATTGTGTTTTTTTTACTTTACCCCCCTAAGAAATGCACCAATCAGACATAACCATCTGCTTTTTAAAAAAATAGACCTAAACCTCGTATGCATAAGGTATAAGAAAGTCAATACACATGTGGGTGGCCAAGTCTAATTTATGAAAAATAGAGGGGTAATATCTAATTATAGCATTATTGTACGACCTGTTTTATTAGTATAATTATTTTGTTTTAAATTACAATTTTAGGAGATGGGATTAACCAACGAGGTAGAGATGCTGGAAGAGACCAAAAAGATGATGGAGAAGCTACCCGATTTAGAAATGACAGAGAAAATAAAAAAACTTAGTCATGCTTGCTTCAAGGCCAATTACAAAAAGAGAAGGCTACTTGCTGACTATTGATACTGCTTCTTCTCTAACGGCTTGGTAATTTGGGTCTATATTTGGTTTTGAACTTTGTAATGTTATCTCTAGTTTTATTTTGGCACTTGAATAAACTTTCGGAGTCTTGTTTTCTCAGATATTGTAGTGCCTAAAGCATTACAACCAAATATAAGTTTAAATAAAGTACGGTTTTAATTTTATTTTTACGTGCCTTAAAGTGAATTTGTGTGCCTTGTCATGGAAGTTAATAATTAACCTTGAATCGAGCTTCATTCTTAGTGCAAAATCAATCGTTATGTAATGAGAAACATCGATGCATATGAGATTCTTATATGCAGTACTATATATATATATATATATATATATATATATATATATATATATATATATACAGTACTGCACCAGTCCGCATTTTTAAAGTGCGAACCGGACATGCGTCACCTGGCATTGAGCCTAGAAAAGAGAAAGAGAGTGCAAATATGTTAGCCGATAATTTATAGGTTCACCGGCAGGCGACACATGTCCAGTCTGCACTGTTAAAATGCGGACTGGTCCTCATAAGAACAGTAATATATATATATATACATATATATATATATATATATATATACATATATATATATATATATATATATATATATATATATATATATATATATATTTGACAAGATAAGAAAATAATTTAATACATAAATTATGTTAAAAAAAATAAAACATAAATTTTGAATAATCTATATAAAGTAACATATATGTTAAATCATTACTTTAGCAAAACAGTGTGACATTAATGTTAGCCAATTAAAGACCACGCTGACACCATGGGGAGAAAATGCTAAAAATAATAATAAGGAACATAACTGTTAAGGCCAAATAAAAACACACAAAAAAATGCACTCTTACCATTTTTTATACGATTTCTTTTACAAATTGAAGTGGTAAGTGATTAAAACTTTTTATTTTTAAAATCTTAAGTAGCCGGGCAAATTTTTTATTTTATTTTTATTTTTTATTTCCATAGATTTGATGAAATTACAGCATTACACTTTTTTTAATGCATGAATATGACTTGCATGTCAAGAAATGTATTTATGTGTTGTTATGTATGTTAATATATACGTTTGTAACTCATTACAACATAATTAGAATTTAATTTTTATATACATTTGTCTCGTGTTAGAATTAAAGACCGTAGTAAAATGCATCCATCTATTCATCTCCCCTTAATTTATATTCTAACAATCTTTTGTACGAAATCCTATTCATCTCCCCATAAATTTATACCCTTTATTCCCTTTTCTCTCTCTCATATTTGTACAATATTTATGATACAAATTGTTTCTCTTGGCTTTTATAGTGTTGACAAATATCGTATTTGTATATCTTCTTTTGTATTTGTTCATCAAAATTTCATGCAAAGTTTAGCAAAAACTAAATAAATATTTGTAAATGACAATTTGTCAAATTTATCACAAATAAGTGTATGAAATTTCAACCTCTGAAAAATCATATAATAAAAACTTCAATGCATCTTCTTTTGTTATTCAAACAAAAACACAAAAATACATATTTTTAACTGAACAAACTATATAAATTGTTTGTATAAATCAATGTGACAGGTGACACAACCATAAACCTTCTTTTGCCTTTTTAAGCCCATACAAAAATAATTTTTTTGGTTATAAAATATGTATATGGGTGGATGTTCACTTTTATCTAGCATATGAATGAAAAAGTATTTCAAGATACCTGACTTCATACTATAAATAAAGAAAATACAAGTATGGATATGCTAATTGAATGAAACATTTGCACTCTATAAAAAAAAATCCTTTATTTTTCACAACATGTTATAACACAAGAGCTTAATATAATAAAAAGAAAGAGGATAGCTGATCGAGTGCGAAAAGCGCGATGTGTGTCAGACGCCAGTCGTTGTTTTCGTTTCGCCTACTCAATACAAACAAACCTAAATTACGACTACACTTGTGAGGCAAGTCTAGCGGTAAGTCGGGTATCGAAAATCCACAGGGACGAGTTGCTAGAATTTAATTGATTTACTATTCCGAAATAAAAGTGTAAAAGATGATTACAAACTAAAAGAAAAGATGCACGAAAGGAAAATGTTAATCTAGGCAAGTGTATTGAAACTAGACTAACAAAGCGGTAAAACTATAGGTTGCGTCGAATATCCCTCACCCGGGTTAATTTGTATAAAATGGTTACATGGGTCGACGAGTTATTACAAATGCGTCTCGTTTCGACAGTTAATTAAATCAAGGGTTGTCACACCCCTAAATCCTCATAAAAGCCTAATAAGATTTTGGCGTTAACAAATATCCCAGAAATTACGCGCGAAAGGTCGTAAGCACGGGACATACATGATATCCCCCGTCAAATCTCCTAGGCATAATAACTAGGACAACGCACCCGAAATAGACCCGTAAATGCTATCACCAAAGCCAAGCAACGCGTTAACCCGAGTGAGTTCAATTCAAACACAACCTAATTTAAATTAGCTAGAAAGCATGTTAAAAACGCGGTAAATAAACGCAATAAATAAACGCGATAAATCTACACTAGAAAGCAAGGAAAGAAAACATGTAAATCTAATTAACAAAGCATGTAAATCTAATTATCAAAGAAAGAAATAAAGGAATACAACTATATTAATGGAGAGGGTGAATGAATAGTCAACTTACAAGCCCAAAAGTGTGTCAATCCAATAAGGAATAAAGAAGAACTAACCAAAAACCCTCAAACCCTAAGATACAACTCCCTAAAATCTATTCTAAAGCTTCATATCTATTATTTACACAAAATTTGGTATTTATACTAAGTTAGAATAAGTAAAGAAAAGAAAAGGAAAAAGAAAATAAAAGGCAAAATATCTCCTGGAAACAGTGGATCGATCGATCGACCCCTTTGGTCGATCGATCGATGGCGAACAAAATATCCCACTGTCGAGAAGGATTGATCGATCGACCCTTTTGGTCGATCGATCAATCAAGAAGGTCACAACACACTGCATTGCTGTTTTGGTTGCTTGCCTTTCTCGTCCACTGAAATCGCCATAACTTCTTCGTTCTGAATCGAAATCGTGCACCGTTCATGGCCACGCGAAGCTTACGAGGAGAGATATAACTTTCGTGAGACGTTGAGGCAGATGCCAAGCTGTGAAAAGACTAAAATGCCCTTGAACATGCGATCGTGTATGAAAATCGAGCGGAATGCATCCGAACTTCACACTTAGCATCCAAATACTTACAAAAGCTCAATTAACCCTGCAAAACATGTTAACGTAGAAATTCGAGTTTGTCTGGTTAACGAGCATAAATATAGGGAATAAGATACCCGAGGGGGCTAAAATGCGTAGGTTTGGAGGATGAAATGTGCAATATTTGCATATCATAATACCCCCTAACTTACACATTGCTAGTTCCTAGCAATAAAATAGGATGCAATAAGAACTAGAAGCAAACCAAAAATAGGGATAGTACAAAAGTATGGTATAAAAGCAAAATGCCACTTTCACGGGCGATTCAATTGCATTTAGCGTATGGAATAAGCCGTTAAACTCCTAGGTCACCCAAGTGGACGAGTGTCATCTCGTGAGAGTTTTCAGGGATGATACCCACAAACATTAATTGGTTTCCTCAAAATATCCCCAACCCAACATGCGACAAGAAGCCCAATAATGGCGAAAAAGATTTCATATGCATTATTAGCATATTGAACGGATTCAAATAAAAGTCCGAATCATTAACATTATAGAATGCACCTCATAGAATTGAAACCTAAAAATATGGGAGGGGAGCGAGCACATGCAAAGAGTGATTTGGCAAAAAACTTAAATAAACCGGATAAACATTAAAGCAAGCATACATTCAATCCTCGCGGGCATTACACTCATCAAGTGAATTCACTCAAAATAAGGAGGTAACACACGGAACATGCGGGCAAAAGAGTAAATGTAAATGTAAACTTGGCCGCACACATGTCACAAATGAAGAACGCTATATATAAACTGAAAAACTGTAATCTCAATGAAAGATACCGCACACTAAAATAGGCAAAATGTATTTTCACAAATTATCAAAACTATTATGACTTTTGAATTATATCAACCTAAGATCACATAGAACTTTAATAGGGTTGTAATGTAGGTTTGGCTAGGGTACGAAATGAAGGAATGTATGTACGAATTCAAAGTGTTCGGAATGAAAACTCGGGATAATGGGAAAATGCGAGAAATAACAAAATTAGAAAACAAGTTCCAAAAAAGCATTAGATATATCATCGGGGAGAGTAATCAAAGATTATTGAACTATATACACAACAATTACAACATTATCTTTCTTTTCTTCTTTTTCTCATGTTTTCTTTTGTTTTCTTTTTTTCTTCCCTTTTTTCACTTTTCTTTTCTTTACTTTTCAAACCCTCATATGCCTAAATTGCAACCGACATCACAACAACATCATTCAATCCCAAGTAACATTCCAAACAAAGGTATGGAAAGTGTATATATGGTTTAAAACTCCAATGTAGAGTTGGTTAGGGAATTTTGAGTTATGAAACGAAAGGATAATTTAGGCTCAAAGGGGTTGATGAGGGTAAACATATAAGGATGATGTCAAGGCTAATATGGGTGATATAACAAAGAATGCCTATGATCATTTCACAAAGTTTACTTAATTCTTGAGTCAAAATAATATATGAAAATCATGATCAAGTAATACATTTCAAGTATGAACTCAATTAATGAACGGTCAAATGAAAGAATAGTGAGATTACCAACGAATTCAACGTTTTCAATGAGAAAAGAATAGTGTATACACTCACAAATTACAAAAGGTACAAATCTTACTCGGTGTAAGTATATACAATGCAACAAAAGATTACCGAGTTATAAAAATCTTAAACTAAATCAATGTAACAAGGAAAGTGCATGTGCTCATGGGATTAAAGTTTAATTCATGAAGTTATTCATAATATCAATAAGTGAGACTAAAGTCTTATAACTTCTAAAATCGAGAACATGCATCATTGGGTTGTCTATTGGATCGGGCAATTATTGAAATTTATCATCGAAAACAAAGGCAAAATGCCCAAAAAAGGAGAAAAAAGAAAGAAAATATGTTTGAAATTTTTAATTTTTCTAAGAAAAGCATACTAAGTAACTAACATGTGAGCAAAAACATGGACTAAATAAAGAAATAGATAGAATATCCCAAACCCCCTAACTTATAACTTGACATTGTCCTTAATGTTAATTAAGAACCAAGTTAAAGAGAGGAAAATAGTGATATTACCAAAAATTGGAGCGATCCCCATAAGAACAAGTCCAAAGAATCTACAAAACAAGTTAGTACCGAGCATAGAAAAAACAAATAACAAAATGTTAAATAATTACACTAGACTAAATTAAAAAGGAAAGAATAAAAAGCTAACTATATACAACCTACTATTTAGGCTTCACACTAACTATACACTAGAAGTCTAAATAGTTGAGGGTCCACCATAAGAACGATTTGGTGTACCATCATATACAAGCATGCCTTCTGAAAAATATGGATTCCATTTGAACAATGGAAGACATGTGTAAGGCGGAAGAAATGAGCCATCGCCAATTATCAATTTTGGAGGGACGATAGGGGGTTTGGATTGAACGGGTGACAAGAACATATGGGGACCGATAAAAGCCGAATATCCACCCAAGGATTTTGAAATTAGAATGGGAGGCGGTGCACACGAAGGCACGAATGCGATCATGGAAGGTGACTCGAGCAAGTACTCCTCATCGACGAAAAGGTTTAAAACATTAAAGTTTGAAACCGAATCATCGGGTACTTGAGACGGTGTGATATTAGAGAATAAAAATGGGGATGGAAGAAATTTAATCTTATGAGATGAATCATCATCGCATGAAGATTGAGTTTCGAATGAAATAATATCATTTTCAATGAAATGTTCTTCTTTGGGGGCCAAAGAAGAAATCATTTCATTGCAAATAAATATTACGTCATTATCATCGTCGCTTTCAATATCTATTATGCAATGGGCAAAGTCTAGAATGTTTTGTTACAAAGTAGGCAAAAGTACCTCATTTGGTTTAAAACATTCCTCGACTTCGAAAGTCTCGGAAGCAAAATCGTCGTCGGACTCAAATAATAAATCCAACTCATATTCCCATGAACGATTTTCTTCCCGATAAAGATTTTCAATTTTGTCTTTCTCGTACATACGCAAACCCTCACCGAATGTCATAGGTTAAGGTACGGATGCATGAAAATGGGAACTTTGAAAATTTCCATCGGACTCGAAACCTCATTATTATAGGAATTTTGAAAACTATTGCAATTCGTTTCAAAATTCCTATTATAAGGAGGTAAAGGCCCAAAATCATTGTCATCATCATCAAAATTACAATAACCCAAGTTTTGACTTTTGTTATGCTCGTCCAAAGTCATATTTGAATTTGTTATACTTTGGGATTCTAAGTATTCACCGAAAGTCATAGGCTTGCGAGAATTTTGATAATGATAACAATGATTACCGAAAGAATTGGAATACGACATGCTTACCCCAAAAATGGCTCGAAGTGGCGAATTCCACAAAGTAGGCGCGCACGAGAAAAATTCGAGCATTTCTAAGTGCTCAAATGTGGAAATCCTGCGAAATATTAACAAATAATACAAATAGAAAGAAAATACTATGAAATACTAAATCAAATAAAGTCTAAAATAAACTCATCCCCGGCAACGACACCATTTTGATCAAGTGCGAAAAGCGCGACGTGTGTCAGACGCCGGCGTTGTTTTCATTTAGCCTACTTAATACAAACAAACCTAAATTACGACTACATTTGTGAGGCAAGTCTAGCGATAAGTCGGGTATCAAAAATCCACAGGGACGAGTTCTTGAATTTAATTTATTTTCTATTCCGAAATAAAAGTGTAAAAGATGATTAAAAACTAAAAGAAAAGATGCATGAAAGGAAAATTTTTAATCTAGGCAGGTGTATTGAAACTAGACTAACAGAGCGGTAAAACTATAGGTTCCGTCGAATATCCCTCACCCGGGTTAGTTTGTATAAAATGGTTACATGGGTCGACGAGTTATTACAAATGCGTCTCATTTCGACAGTTAATTAAGTCAAGGGTTGTCACGCCCCAAAATCCTCATAAAAGCCTAATATGATTTTGGCATCAACAAATATCCCAAAAATTACGCGCGAAAGGTCGTAAGCACGGGACATACATGATATGCCCGGTCAAATATCCTAGGCATAATAACTAGGAGAACGCACCCGAAATAGACCCGTAAACTATGTCACCAAATCCAAGCAACGCGTTAACCCGAGTGAGTTCAATTCAAACACAACCTAATTTAAATTAGCTAGAAAGCATGTTAAAAACGCGGTAAATAAACGCAATAAATAAACGCGATAAATCTACACTAGAGAGAAAGGAAAGAAAGCATGTGAGTCTAATTAACAAAGAATGTAAATCTAATTATCAAAGCAAGAAATAGAGGAATACAATTATATTAATGGAGAGGGTGAATGAATATTCAACTTATAAGCCCAAAAGTGTGTCAATCCAAGAAAGAATGAAGAAGAACTAACCAAAAACCCTCAAACCCTAAGCTACAACTCTCTAAAATCTATTTTAAAGCTTCATATGTGTTATTTACACAAAATTCGGTATTTATACTAAGTTAGAATAAGTAAAGAAAAGAAAAGGAAAAAGAAAATAAAAGGCAAAATATCTCCTAGAAACAGGGGATTGATCGATCGACCCCTTTGGTCGATCGATCGATGGCGAACAAAATATCCCACTGTCGAGAAGGATCGATCGATCGACCCCTTTGGTCGATCGATTGATCAAGCAGGTCACAGCACACTGCATTGTTCTTTTTGTTATTTTCCTTTCCTGCCCGCTGAAATCGCTGTAACTTTTCGTTCTGAATCAGAAACACGCACCGTTCGCGGCCACGCGAAGCTTGCGAGGAGGGATATAAATTCCGTGTAGATGTTGGTCTAGATGCCCAAGCTATGAAAAGACGAAAATGCCCTTGAACGTGCAATCGTGTACGGAAATCGAGCGGAATGCGTCTGAACTTCACACTTAGCATCCAAATACCTACAAAAGCTCAATTAACCCCTGCAAAACATGTTAATGTAGAAATACGAGGTTATCTGGTTAACGAGCATAAATATAGGGAATAAGATACCCGAGGGGGATAAAATGCGTAGGTTTAGAGGATAAAATACGCAATATTTTTGTATCATCAATTGCCTCCTCACCATGGGTAACAACAAGTGATGGTAATTTTTGGTTCTCTTCTTTTCTTTACTGAAGACAAGTAATTACAAGATTGTTACCTTTTCTACTGTCAATTTCATGGACTACATCTTTTTTGTCCCTCACATATTTGAATTTAAAAATTTTAAAGTCAGCATAGTTGACTTTTATATACAAATGTGTTAGCATTGAAGACTAGTGTATAATGCATCCATCTATTCATCTCCCCTTAATTTATATTCTAACAATCTTGTGTACGAACTCCTATTCATCTCCCCACTAGCTTAAAAGCACAAGGTATTACATTCTTCCCCCCTAACAATGAAATTTTGTCCTCGGGATTCACTGAAACTTATCCTCACATTTTGATCCGCACAATTATCATAAGTTTTATACTCCATCAGTCCATTTTAGTCCGCACAATTGTCATAAGTTTCGACAGTGATGCCAAGAATGAAACCATTAATGATTATTGTTTAATTAATAATGGACTGATCACCCAGGATTAGAATATGAGGGGTGTCACAGATGGTATCAGAGCATCAGGTTCTAGTGTCCTTAGGATCTGTACGAACTTGTCACATTTTCAGCATAGCATTCTCTGATATAGAGCCCTACTATTAGGATTGTTGCATTCATGATTACGCATTTACGTCTTCAACTATTTTGAGATATATTGAACTGTGGGATAATCAAAATTCTATTTCTTTTTAGATGCCACCCAGACATGCACCACGAGCCACCAGATAGGTACAACTCGAGTTGCAGCTAACTCAGGTATAGTGGACTATGAACACTATTGAGTTTGCTGCTATTATTGCACATGCAATTAACGTGCACCACAATTGCTCAGAAGGCACCACAGGTGCCACCTCAGCCATAGGTTGTGACTTCAGACCAGACACACTCGTTTCCTTATGCCTGGGAGCAAGTCAGAGACTCTTTTTGGAAGGCTTATCCTCCCGAGTTTTAGGGAAGCTCAGATGTCTTTGCTGCTTGCCAATGGAATGAGTACATCCAGCGGAATTTATGGATGTACGAGTGCACTCATATGCAAAGAAAAATACTAGCTACTTTTAAGCTAGTGGGGGAAGCCTCACAGTGGTGGGAGTCTATTACCAACACACAAGAGAGGGATAACATGACTGTTTAGGAATTCTGGGAGTAGTTCGACCGTAAGTACTTTCTATCTGCCATTCAGATAGAGATGAGGCGTAAGTTCTTAGAGATCGCCCAAGAAAGAAGGACAGTAACTGAATATGAGGAGTAATTTACTCGGTTGGAAAATTTCGTACTAGAGGAGGTGAGAACAAAGGAGACGAGGGTACAACTCTTTGTTGATGGTCTTAGATGGAGCATCCGACAACATTTATTAGGTAATCCCGCTCTGAAGACGTATATAGATGTTGTGAATGCCGTTTTACTACATTATCAGGATCACTGCTTCCACGAGAAAGGAAGCAAGCGTGCAAGAGAGTCTGGCCAATAGGGCAGGACAGTGGGGGTACAATTGACTCAGACTCATACGAAACTGGGTGAGCAGGGTTCTTGATAGGAAGATTATGTTAAGCATTTTCGATCAGGAGATTTCAGGCAGGGGAAGGGTGGATTTAAGCATGGCCATCAGGGTCAACAACATTTTTAGCAGGACTAGTAGGGCCAGAGAGGGAGAAATTTCACTAGTAGATGCTTCATATGTGATAAGAATGGCCACAAATGTCAGGATTGCCTTGATAATGGAAGGGTTCCGTAGCAGTAGGGCGCTCGTCAGGAGCCCCAGAGGCCTATTTTTCCCATCCCCTTCTAGCACCATCACCATCACTGCCTACCTTACCAGTCATCCCAGCAGTCCCACCACAGCAGGGGCAGTTACAGTATGGACGTGTGCACAACGTCCACGAGGCCACAGTTCCACAGGCACCACTCGTAATTGAGGGTACGTTTCTTATACGTGGGACTTTGGGGCCTATCATATTTGACATTGGGGCTTCATATTCATTTATAGCCAATAAATTTGGATGAGCCTCAGGGTTATTAGACATGACAGATAGTACAGTCACGTGCATAGACTCACCGTTGGGTAGCGGGACACTTATCTTCTTTATTTTTCGGGGTGTGAGTATATACATTGGGATACTTATTTTGCCCGCCGATATTCTCGTGTTAGATATCTCAAAGTATGATGCCATTATTGTCATGAATTGGCTAGCAGCATATAGAGCCATAATTGATTATTACAGTAGGAGCATGGTATTTGTGATTCCGGGTCAGGATATGTTTCTTAGTGGAGATACCTCATCTTGAAGGAAAATCGTCAACTCACTTATACTATATAGAGGAGGAGACCTCTAAGGGGGTAATGAGATCCCTAGATTCGATTCCGATTGTGTGTGAGTCCCTGGCGTATTTTAGGAGATATCGAGAATACTGCCTAGTCGAGAGATAGAGTTTGTCATTGATTTAGCATCGGGCACTCGGCCGATAGATCATGTGCCTTATCATATGGTCCCTATGGAAATGAGGTAGCTATGGGATCATATTGAGCATATTTTGTGATAGGGTTTTATTCATAGGAAAACTTTGCCTTGGGGTGCCCCAGTGCTATTTGTGAAGAAGAGAAATGGATCTTTATGCCTATGTGTGGATTATCGGGAGTTAAATAAAGTCACGATATGGAATAAATATCCGTTTCCCCGAATAGATGACTTCTTCGACCAGTTAAGAGGAGACACCTACTTCTCTAAGATAAATTTGAGATCAGGGTACCACCAGTTGCGCATCCGGGAGAAAGACGTATCTAAGGCTGCCTTTCTGACGAGATATGGGTCTTATAAGTTTTGGGTTATGCCATTGGGATAACCAACATGCCAACGGTGTTTATGGACTTGATAAATAGGGTGTTTAGAGAGTTCTTGGATCAGTTTGTCATTGTCTTTATTGATGACATCCTGATTTATTCTCGGACTGAGGAGGAACATGCAGAGCATCTGCGTCGTGTTTTGCAAGCCGAAGTATCCTGGATCAACTCTGGTT
This sequence comes from Sambucus nigra, assembly GCA_949130495.1. NCBI lineage: Eukaryota > Viridiplantae > Streptophyta > Magnoliopsida > Dipsacales > Adoxaceae > Sambucus > Sambucus nigra. The sequence continues at coordinate 41,518,096 of OX422213.1, forward strand.
CGATAAGCTTGTTGACCCACACCTATACCCACACCTATAACCAATAAGCGAGCGAACAACAAGGTCTATCATTCAACGCTTTAAATGATGACATGTCAATCGTAAACTGATAGGAGTTAATATACGCAAACTCTACCAGTGGAAGATATCGTTCCCAATCGCCACAAAAGTCAAGGATGCACATTCGGAGCATATCTTCTAACATTTGATTTGTCCTTTCTATCTTCCCATATGTCTGTGGGTGATAGGTCATACTCAATCGTAACTTTGTACACATGGCCTCTTAAAAAATCTACCAAAAATGAGACACGAAGATCTTGTCCCTTTCAGACACAATATCGAGCGGCATCCCATGTAGTCTCACTATCTCAACGATGAAGATCTGGGCATACAACCCCGTGGTATAATCTGTATGGACTGGTAGAAAATGGTCTACCTTAGTTAATCCTGGGTGATTAGTCCATTATTAAAATTAAACAAGAATCATTAATGGTTTCATTCTTTGCATCACCATCGAAACATATAATTATAATATGAATACTTTAATGTCCCAGTGTTAAAATTTTAATCTTTTTATTGACATCCAATAATTTAAACTATTAAACCACATTCACCATTACAGTAAATAATGAAATAAATGATTAAACAACTAAATAAATAAATGTGTCTGGACTTAACACTCCTGACTAAAATCCACATACAATAGTCCATAATTAAAACCAAATCCAACAACTGGAAATAAAAATAGAAATGCAGTATCTCTGAAATAATCGCTAACTAAATATGGGCGACATGCCTGACTGAGATAACTGAATGATGGGCATGAGTTGATAAAAGTGGAAGCGTCTACTACCTCGGTCCTACAACATCCACAGCAGCTGTAGCACGTCAAATAAGAATGGACTCCTAATCGTGGCATCTATGTGACTGGACACCTAAAAGGTTTTACAAAAATAGATTTGAAACGGGTTAGAGCCTAAGAATATTTGAAAAATATTTGCAAGTATTTAAAATGCAGTAAGAGAAGATATTGTATACACGTTAACTTCACGTGTCCTCACTTGAGATCCTCACCTCTTAACTACTTTGCAGGCCTCAAGTATTCTCCTAAACCATCCTAGTTACACTACCTCATCTAACTAGTTGAACTAAGTATCTCCTTGCATACTAACTCATTGGACCCACCCGTATTGCCCATACAATACGTTACTGAATTTCCAAACCCTTTAGCCAGTAAAAATTTCCAAGTAAGTACTAAGTTTTCACATAGTTAGGTTACTTTAGATATCACTATTTATCTTATTTACTAATTCACACATAGTAGAATAAATCACACGTATATATATGTACCACCCTTGTCATATATACGAATAAGGCATCCCTAGGTAAAGACCTGGATGCATGTATACCCTGCTATTGAGTTCTAGTACATCACGTACTACGTAAAGGACTTTCGATTCAGAATTACTCTCGAACCATAAATTTACGATTCACACAATTTAGAGGCGAATATAGTTTTAAGCCTTTGAACTACGCACACACCTAACGCACCCAAATTATCGATCACACTATCATACACACAAGTAGTGATCAACCCTAAGTTCTATGTTTTGAGGCACATGTCAAAAATACCCCTAATGCGCTCATCAGGATAAGACTGTCCACGACGCGAAACCTCCCATGATAGCAGGCAACATAGTTATGTTCACACATATAAGGAGTCACACAATAAGTATTCACAAAATCTATATATACATCATCAGTATAGGTATACACACAACCTATAATATATATCCCGTATGCAGTATATAAACCTTGAATGTCCTACGTATTATTAATTTACAATTATACTTCTCGTTGTATATACCCAAGTAATCCTCATTTCTCGAAGGGCCTTAATTACCCCTTACATTATTCCAGTAGTTATATTATATGCCTAACCTACTGGTATTATCCTTAGGTTAACATTTACTCCTCTCGTAACCCATTTTATAAATCTTCGATACGCGAATCAGTCGATAAATTCTCGTCGGTCTCAATCCAAACCTTTCCCTTATTATGATTTATCGAACCTCAACTATATCCCCACTGACCTCCTCTAAGTCCTTATATAGTTAATAAAAGGTTCCTTGCAAATAGGGGTAAAGCAAACCTTAAAATAAATCAAGTTCCTCATTTCAGCATTAGTCGATCGATCGACAGATTGATCAATTTATCAATCCATCAATCGATCGATATTCATGGGTCGATCGATCCTGCATTTGGCAGTTTTGTCCCAGTTACGTTTTTTACCATTTTTATCCCATAAAACCTTTATAACACTCCTAAACTCACATTCACGCATGTCAGACCCTATAACAACATGTATAAATGGTTTCTAACGTAACCAAATCATTAAATCATCAAGGGGAATAATTTAAAATGGATTAAGTCTACACTTTAATCTCAAAACCCTAAATTACTCTTTCTTTGTTCAAGAACATCAACAAAACCATATTTCTCCAAATTCTCATGTTACTAAATTATCAGATTCGTAATACACACATACACGGATGATGTCTATCGTAATTTCTACCCAAGAATATGAAATTAATCTCCAATCTAAAGCCATAATCATTTATTCATGAAAATTATTCAATCCTACACTAACATGGATATTACATGCACTCAAATTTTGCAAGATAAACACTTGCCTGGAGTTTGTAGGTCTGATTTGTGGAGAAAAGTGATGGAGTTGTCTTCCTCTCCTTTCGATCTAAACTCGGATGGTGGTGGTGGTGGTGCAAAAGTGGTGAAGGAACCATCTGTGACACCTCACCTATTCTAATCCTAGGTGATCAGTCCATTATTAAATTAAATAGGAATCATTAATGGTTTCATTCTTAACATCATTGTCGAAACATAATTATAATACTTTTACCTTAATGGCCCCGTGTCAAAATTTTAATCCTTTTATTAACATGCAATAATTTAAACTATTGAACCACATTCACCATTCCAGTAAATAATGCAATAAATGATAAAAACAACTGAATAAATAAATGTGTCTAGAATAAACACTCTAGATTGAAATCCACATACAATAGTCCATGACTAAAACCTAATCCAACAAGTAGAAATAAAAATAGAAATGCAGTATCTCTGAAATAACTATTAACTAAAGATGGGTGACATGCCCGACTGAGATAACTAAATGATGGTCATGAATTGATAAAAGTGGAAGTGTCTACTACCGAGTTCCTCCAACGTGCACAACAATTGCAGCATGTCAAATAAGAATGGACTCCTAAGTTTGGCGTCCCTGTGGCTAGACACCTAAAAGTTTTTTGCAAAAATAGATTTGAAACGGGTCAGAGCCCAAGAACATTTGAAAAATATTTGCAAGTATTTAAATTGCAGTAAGATCAGATATTGTATACATGATAACTTCACGTTCCCTCACTTGAGATCCTCACCTCTCAACTACTGTGCACGCCTAATGTATTCTCCTAAATCATCCTAGTTATGCAACCCCGCCTAACTAGTTGAACTAAGTATCTCCCTTCTTACTAACTCATTGTGCCCACCCGTATTACCCATATAATATGTTATTTAATTTCCAAACCCTTTAGCGAGTAAAAATTATCGAGTAAGTATTAAGTTTCCACATACTTAGTTTACCTAATATATCATTATATATCCTATCTACTAATGTACACATAGTAGAATAAATCACACATATATATATGTACCACCCTCTTCATATATACGAATAAGGCATACCTAGGTGGAGACTTATAATTCATGCATACTCTGCTATCGACCCTGGTACATCACGTACTGCGTAAAGGACTTTCGGTTTGGAATCACTCTCGAACCATAAATTTACGATTCACACAATTTGGAGGTGAACATAGTTTTAATCCTTTGGGTTGGGCACACACCTAACGCACCCAAATGAATAGTCAAACTATCAAACACACAAGTAGTACTTAACCCTAAGTTCTAGGTTCTGAGGCACAAGTCGAAAATCCCCCCAATGGGCTCATCAGGATAAGACTGTCCACGATACAAAACCTCCCATGATAGCAGGCAGCATAGGTATGTTCACACATATAAGGAGTCACATTATAGGTATTCACATGACCTATATATAGATCATTAGTATAGTTATACACACAACCTATAATATATATCCCGTATGCAGTATATAACTCTCGAACATCCTATATATCATTAATTTATAATTATACTTCTCGTCGTATATACCCAAGTATTCCTCACTTCTCGAAAGACCCTAATTACCCCTTACATTATTCCAATAGTTATATTATATGCCTAACCTACTGGTATTATCCTTAGGTTAATGTTTACTCTTCCCGTAACTCACTTTTAAATCTCTGATACGTGTCTCAGCCGATTAACTCTCGTCGGTCTCAATCCCAACCTATTCCTTAATATGATTTATCGGACCTCAACTACATTCCCATTGACCTCCTATAAGTCCTTATATAGTTAATAAAAGGTTCCTTATAAATTGGGGTAAAGCAAACCTTAAAAATAAATCAAGTTCCTCATTTCAGTAACAATCGATCGATCGACAGATTTGATTGATTGATCGACATTTATGGGTTGATCGATCGATTCATCGACATTCATGGGTCGATCGACATACATATTGGTGGAAGGTCTCTTGCTAAAAGGATCATTACCTAGGGTTACTGGTGGCCTACATTTTCCAAAGATGAAGTCGATTATGTAAAAAGTGTGACAAATGTTAGGGATTTGATAGTATCCCTCATTTGCCTCATCAACCTCTCTCGTCTATCACTGCACTGTGGCCGTTTGCAGTTTGGGGGATTGACCCCTTGGGTCCTCTTCCTAAGGTAGCATGTAACTACCAATATATGATAGTGGCTATTGACTATTTTTTAAAATGGGTATAAGCCAAATCTATGATGTCCATAACAAAAATTAAAACCTTCAAGTTCATTTGGAGTAATATCATTTGCCAATATGTGTTTCCCCATTATTTGATATCGGATAATGGTAAACAATTTAAGAACCAGTCATTAGAAGTCTACTACAAGAGGGTCGGCATCAAGCAGTTTTACTCAACAGTGGGACGACTTCGGGATAATGGTCGAACTGAGGTCACCAACTAGATAATACTTGATAGAATAAAAAAAAGTTAGAAGATGCTAAGGTTCTGTGGACATAAGAGTTACATGGGGTCATATGGGCTTACAGGACGACTGAAAGGATGTAAGGAAAGGTTTTCCATCATCCCGAGTTTACGTTGTGTATGTCGTATACATTTATAACCGTCAAAGGAATTTCACAATCATATGTTCAAGAAGGCGGATCCGAATATCAAGTATCTTTAACAATGGTCCTTTATGAGATTAATTTTGGTAAGGATTGTGTTTATGTTTCGTAGATATTTTACTTTAGTATCGGGATATTTTTCTAAAATATGTGTTATCATAATGAGGCAGTTTTTAATTTAAAATGTTTTCTGAAAGACCTGTAGGTGGACTTTAAAAAAAATTATTTTTTCGTTGTTGTCCTTCAAACAACATGATCAAACGACATCACATGTCGTTTCTTATTTCGCGATATTGGACATTCCTGGCTTGCTTCAAACGACCCTACACTATTTGGGTTTTTAATATGTCATTCCTTGGATGATCTAACAACATCTAATGTCATTCAAACAACATCAAGAAGTCATTTTAAGGACCTGCGTTACCTCAACTTTTTTATTAGCCTATAAATACCAATTTCGTGAGACTTTTCATTCAAGACTTTTACTGCACGCTAACTGCATATCTGCAGATTTTTAGTCTTCACTTTTTAGGGAAAAAATATGTTTTAGATTCACACAAAATATCCCATATAATTTTGTGAATAGTTTTGGAACCCAAACACTTCATTGTCGAAGTTTATCTTGTAGAGAAGGATTCTCTACTTCTGGATTGGTAGTTCTTGCAAGAGCTATTGTTGATGACTACGGTCATTGGGAGTACTCAAGGGTATTCACTGCTGAAGGAGGAGCTGCGGTTTTGAGGTTCTTGAGAAAATCTTTGTTAGTTTTAAGGCTGCAGTCTTTGTGGATTTTCAGCGGGAAATTTATTGCAGATTTCTTTATGTAATTGTAAGTTGCGATTTACATTTAATAGTGAAATAAAGGTTTTGCCCTTTGGAGATTTATCCCGAATATGATTGTTCCTGATATTGGACTTATGATTGTTTGCTTTGCATGTTTGATTTATTCACATAGATGGATGTTTAGGGCTTAATACAATAGGATTGAAGATTGATTCTAATGAAATAAGTTTTAATAAATTGGAAATTTGAAAATTCCATAAATAATTGACATCACACATTCTCAAATTATCAGAGCTTTAGCTCAAGAATTTTACCTCTTTACAAATTGGTATTAGAGCAGGTTGCTCCAAGTTATCGAATGATCCTAATTTTTTTATTTTTTCATCTGATACCTTTTGACTCCTCACGTTGTCAAATTCGTGACATGGGAGGTTGCTCCAAGTTATCGAGTGATCATGGTTTTTTCTATTTTTCCATCTGATAACTTTTGACTCCTCACATTATCAAATTGGTATCAGAGAAGGTTTCACCAAATTATTATGAGATCCTTTTTTCGCAAATATTTTTGTGATATCAATCGGTTTTGAATTTTTTTTATTTTTGAAAAATCGCAATTTTTTATGGATAACTTATATAATCGAATGCCCATCTTCGGTGGCACGAATTATCCCTATTGGAAATCCCGCATGAGATCATGTTTAAAAGCTATTGATGAAAGAGTTTGGCTCATATGTGAAAGACGATGGACTCCTCCCACTGTCACCATTGAAAATGTCACCAATCCCAAACATGTGTCTAACTGGATTGAGGATGATTATAAATGGAGTACCTATAACTCTCGTGGCCTTGGTGTTATTTTTGAATCCGTCGCCCCTGATGAGTTTCATCGTATTATGACGTGAACCACGTCAAAAGAGGCATGGGATATCCTCCAATTGACACATGAGGGTACCAACGCAGTTAAGGCATCGAAATTATAAAATTTGACCACCCAATTTGAGACTATCACCATGTTAGAGTTTGAGTGTTTTGATGATTTTTATTCTAGGTTGTCATACATAGTTAACACGAGTTTTAAATTGGGTGAGAGAATTAAGGAGTGGAAAATTATTCAAAAGATTTTGAGGTCACTCCCATTCCGTTTTATTCCTAAGGTCACTGTTTTAAATTCATTGGGGATATTAGATACACTTAGGTTAGAAGAATGCGTAGGAGACCTTCAAACTTATGAGATCGAGATATTTACCAAAATTGTTAAGCCTAAGGATAAAGGGATAGGTTTGAATACTCAAGTTAAGAAAAAGAAAAATGAGAGAGTTTGTGAGTCCGAGTCAGAGGGAGAACTTGATTTTGATGATGTGGCCTTATTTGCTAAATTTTTTAAAAAGTTTCTCAAATTTTCCAAAGAAAATTCTTCCAATAAAAAGACTTTTAAGAAAATAAAACGAAAGAGGAGGCCAATAAGAGCGGTGAGAAAGAGGAAGAGGCGAGACATTATGAGTGCGAGGGCAAAGGGCAAAAAGATTGCTAACACTGTTGCTCTTAGTGATAGTGACATCGAGTTGGATGATTCCGAGAATGAATTACCACATGGAAATTGAATTTCTTTTATGGCTGGTCACAAGAGCACATCTAGTTCATCCCACGACGATGAGGACATTTGTAAACGTGAAAGCCTTGATGATGTTTTGAGTCATTCAAGGGATAGTGAGTGTGAGAGTGAGATTGGAAGTGAGGGTGAAAGCGATATCCAAAAGGCATTTAGAGATTTGTACATCGATAATTTGAAGATGAAGAAGTTGAATAAAGATTTAGGTCTTAAGGTGTTAGATTTAGAGAGTGAGAGAGATAGAAGTTTTGAGGGAGTATGAGGCGTCAGTGAGTCAACTTGAGAAGGTGAGAGTTTCGTTATGTGAGAAGTTGATCGTCTTAAGTTGGGAAAAGAGTGAACTTGAAGCTCGTATGCTCTAACTAGAGAGAGATCTCTAACGTGCTCGGGAGGTCAAGGTCATTATATAGGACACATCTAAGAAGGTTGGAAAGATGTTCATCGGTCCCGCTTTGCATAATGTTGAGAGACTAGGAATGGGTTATAATGGTGCATCTACTTCCCATGCCGATTGTCGAGTTTGTGATAGATTCATGTGGATCTCAACCTAACCCACCTAGGCATATGTTTTCACGTAGGAGATCACGTCCTAGTCATTTTGAGAGAGGTTTTCCTAGCCCCATTTATGTTTGTTCCCATTGCAAGAAAATAGGACACATTAGGGAATTTTTCTTTAAGTTGTGTAGTGTGTCTTATAGGTTTTTACCTCTTTATGCTACTACACGTGTTCCCATACGCACATCCAGACATGATACTTTGCATGTTCTTGCATGTCACATGATAGATTTTGAGCACTTTACAGAGCAAGTTGAGTATTTAGTCAAGACTTCACATGATTTGATGGATTTTTTCATAGGATGTCACCACCTTTGGAAAACTACTCCAGGCCTAATGATTGAGGTTTAGACTTGTTTGCTAGCATAGGATGATTTTCATAATGATATTTTATGCATATTTATATTGTGTACTACCATTGTATTTATTTTTTCCATTTGGATATATTTTTCGAAAAATCCAAAAAGATTTTTGTTTTTGAAAAAATTTGGAAAAATACAAAAAAAAAAATTAAAAACATCAAAAAGATTTAATTTTTGAGAGTGCATGAGGACTATCGTCTCCTCCTTACCCTACCAACAACGCTGAGAGGGGAAATCAGTGTGATAACATCATTTAGGTGGTGAAAAACCTAAGTTAAAAATCATTTTTATATGGCTATTTCAAAATCAAACTATGGTGAATTAAAGGTCATAACTCTCTCAGCGATATGAGAGTGTATGAGGAGTCTCATCTTACCTATACCCTCCCAACAATGCCGAGAGGGGGACTCGGTGTGATAACATCACTTAGGTGTTGAAAAACACAAGTTAAGAACCATTTTTATGGTTCCTTCAACACGAGTTTATTACGATGAATGTAATGTATTAAGGTCAGAGTGTAACCATAATCATGATATTTATAACACCATTTAATGGTGATAAGATAAGAAGATGAAGACACTACACTATATCAGAAAAGATAACTTGTTGATTGTATTATCAAAAGATCATCAATATTAGCAAAAAAATTTAAATATTACAGACATTGTTCAAAGATGAGGAGAAGGTTACATCAGATAAAGGTGTTAGGACACAGATGACCACCCAATTAAAGATAAAAACTCAAGCTTCTTTTTGTTGATTGACCTCTTCTCGAACGACATCATCAGCAACATATTTGGCGTGAGCTTCTTTCTCCACAGTGCCACCATTAGTCACCTTCGTTCCATCCAAAACTATAGTCTTAGCCACAGTATTCTCGACAGTGAGAGACATAGCCTCCACTCCGACTAGTGTCGTTGTAGATATCAGGTCAGCACAGTAGAAAGCTTTAAAGTCCTCGACTAGCTTAGGCTCAGCCTTGTCGAGATCAGGATATTTAAGAAGGTCCCAATGACAAGTCGTCTTAGCTCCCCTTCCAGGTATTGGAAACCATAGCCGCCAAACTCCTTAGATGCTTTGAAGGCTTCGATATCTTTCCTGATAGCCTCGTTAACTTCGGCTTTATGCTTTATTTACATATGTTTAATTTGGGCATTGTGGCCCTTCTTCTCAATCTTTTCAATCGCATGCTTATGGCTTCGCTTGGCATCTTTCAAATATTTCTTCAAAGTCTTATTGGCCTGGATGGCCTTAGTTGCCTGCTGAACTATAGGGAGGTTCTCCTAGATCCACTGATGCATCTGGTTAAGGGTGAGCAAAGAGTGGAAAATAAAGGAAGATGAAGTTAGCATAAGACAAGACGATACTTGGGTAATTTGAAACATTTGTAATCTAGAACATTTGTATTGGAGTGGACTTATAGATAGAAAAGTCCCTTAGTCGAGGAGAATCTATAACTTCAAGAAATCTCCTATCAGACTCATAGACCTAATATCTCCCTTGGCCCTATTATTGTCACTGATGAGGGAGTCAATAGAAATGGTTAACTGCTCCAACCTAGCAGGGAGGACGGTTTCACTGGGTATGGGGATGTCTTTGTCGGTGGTGGCCTGGAACGAGCCATCCTTTTATGCTTCTTCGAAGGAGGGGGACTAGTACGGACACCTTCAACCTGCTCCTCCCTTTTCTAGCCTCCCGTCTTAGATGGGCACACTAGTTGTTGTAATTTTGGCTAGGGCGTGGGAGTGGTATTATTGATGGACAACTTGCTCATGTTGGTCAAGCTCGGGGTAACCATCTTCCAAATTTCCTTTATCATATCGATTAGACAACTTGTAAACAAAAGACGATGGTTTGTATCAGTATATAAATAAGATATGGCATTGGAGTTATAAAAGTTTGGAACTTACACATCTCGGATAGATGATCAACCCACGTACCCATATTTTCTAAAACAGCAGAAATCATCAACTACTTAAACACAATCATCCCTCCCTCTTTACCCTGACATCGAATATGATCAATTTTCTCTCGACCGTCAATACTTAGGTCGGTGTCAATTTCGGATAACATTGATGCATTTCCCCATTTAACGCTTAGCTCGGAGACACTACACAGAGCATCAGTATCAAACTCCCAATCCCCTAACACAAAGAAGTATCGGGCCTTCCAGTGATGGTCAGAGATTTGATTCACAATCAGGACCTTTTTAGTAGACTTCCTAGCTACTAGGTGATAATAATATGTTTGAGCTTTCATTATGGGCACAACATAACATGCCTGAAAGAAGTTGATAAGAAGGTCAATCTCGTGGCACAATCTATTTAATTGGATAAAGTCGGTGATGATCTTACAGGCATTTGGATAAAGCCGAGTTGAGGAAAGGCCCAAACTATTAAGGATAGTTTTGATGTTTGGGTGGACTGGAAGCATATAGTCGACATTAAATATTTATTCGTACATAACCACCTCACCCTCTCGATCGTTGTAAGCTCTCTCGTCGTAGTTCGGGACACTCACAGTAATGGAAGACTTGATCCCATAGATATACCTCCACATCAGAAGTTTTGTATCTCTGATAGTGATACAAAAGTTTGAAGAATAAGATGTGTTAAGTGGTTCCTCATCTGAATCCTCCTCCTCCTCCTCCTCAACACCAACGACAAGGGCACCGCTTTGGAATCTTAAGGAGTATCCGACGCTAGTCATAGCTGATAAAGGAATAGCCATTGGGGGCTGCGAATATGAAAACTCCACTCTCGTCTCGTCTTTATTTGAGGCCTATTGGGGGTCTCTCTATATGGGACTATGGAGCTTGTATTGCCTCGTCAAATGAATCTTCCTTCTCAGACTCCTTAGATACAGAGGGGATGTAACCCGAGAACGAGGACTTAGCCAGTGACCCCTATGAATATGTATCATACATAGTGTCAGTACTAATATCAATAACATTAGTCTGGGCTGGTGATGGATATGTGAAAAGTGGAGGAGGATGAACAATATCTAAGGGGGTTGGGCTAATGGGATGTCTTGACTCTGCCTCTATTATTTTCATAGCCTCGGCCTCAGCCCAATGAATCTCCCTCAATATAGGTTCTCTCAAGTGTGGGAACTGCTCACCTAATTTATGTAATCTAGTGTACATCCAAATAATAAAAAGGGTTGACCTAACTTGACTAAAGGATCAAAGGAAAAAAGCCCAACCATTTACCAACTAAATTAGTTAAGAACAAGAATGGAGACCACGGGAGAAGATGACCATATGCACAATGAAGAACTAAACTAATGACAGAAAGCTCGATCTCTCACCAGAACAACCTCCTCTCAACTCTCTAAACCCTAAAAATCCCACAAAGTCACTAAACAACCCCTAAAACTACCACATATGGTCGTCAAAAAGTTCAAAACTCGTCGAAAAATAAAAAACACTAAGAAAGAGTAGAATAAGGAACGACTAAAGAAAAATAAGGGTGGATGGTTACTTGAATAGAAAGGAAGATGTTAGAATGAAAAATGGGACGCAAAACTCGCCTGGATGGAGGTGGTTTGGAAAGAGAGGAAACGAGGGTTTGAGGTTTGCAAAAAATCTTGAGAGAGAGAATGGAAATTAGAGAAAAAATAAAAAATTTGAGAAATTTGGGTATTTAAATGGTGTAATGATTGCGTACGTTTCTTGAGGCACGCGTCATTAGGGCATAAGTCCCAAGCGATCATGTTGCCACCAATTCTTGACAGACATGCTAACTCACCCATTTGCTGATATATGTCCAACGAAGGACATTTGAACGACTCTTCTGTCTGGGCCCTGAAAATATAACCTCGACCTCAATAATGCCCATTCACATATCTAAAATAGCCTCGAACACTGGAGGGTATTATCTCCATAAGGAGTCAGATGATTATACCCCTCAGCCTTCCATTCACATTGAAGAATAAGGTCTATGGGTGATTGATATGCATAAGTGTAACCTCATCCTAGACAAGACTTATCCCTATGCCATGACCTCTGCCCAATGTCCATCAGATTCATCTGCATATGGGCCCACATCAGCCAATCTTGGCCTCTGAGAACTCATTCTCAAAATAGTTGTATCCACATGCAAAGGTTCATTCTATAGTCCAAGATGATCTCGTGGATCGGCCATTGTCGTGTGTCGGCCTCATACCACACCAACAGGCCGAGACCACCATGAGTTTTCCAAGACGATCTTTACAGTCTCAGAGTTTTGTCCCTAGAATCCCATCTCCATAATTTCAACTCAATCTAGACCAACAAAGTCGACTTCAGTATTTTATGAGGGACGCATGACTTATGCACCATCGGGCCACGTGGACATACCGTTGCAACAGTTCTCCAGACCATGTGAGGGAATATTTCATCATCATAATATACTTTTATAGAGGTTGACTTTCTATTTGTGAAAACTGCATTAATTCCTTCTTATATTTTCTTATTAAAGTTACAATAAGACTCTAGTGTCATCTCTTAATTATTTTATCAAGACGGTGAAATCGATTAAAGACCGGGAACTTAATGTCTATATTGAGATCGAGATTAAGCTCCTAGTCTTATTCGTTCACGAGAAAGACGATTCATTTCCCTCAACTAATAATCTTTTCCCTTTTTTGAAACCTTCGCTGGCATAAATCAAAGGCCCTAAATTCTTTAATCGTATATAAAGATTGGAAATCTACCGAGGACTTTAGTATGATGTTCTTCCAATGTGGATTCATGTAGAACATCATGCCACCATAAGAACATGGTATATAGGAGAAATATGAGTCCCAAACTGAGAAGTGTGATATAGATCCATTCCTAGGTACATAATAAGACCCTTTAGTGAGGTCCATATCAGTAATAGAAAGACTTGCACCAAAAACATTTTAATGGAGCATGCTACGAAAGCAGGGAGGAACTATTTGTTTAAGCAAGGATAGATACTAGTAATACATCTCCTAAGTAGATAAGAATAAAGCAACTAGTCATAAAGAAGCCCTTCATTTTCTTGCCTCCTTACAGTTCAAAATGCCTAATGCTTATTATCTATTGCTAGAAGCTACCGTTCATGTCTAGTCAAAGTCTATCTTGTCTTTACCACGAGTCATTTTCCTTAGCTAACAAGCATTTGAGTTTTTCACATATCATTGGGTTCGCAAGAGTATGAGCTCTTTCACAATGGAGTAGGATCTGATCGAACCACTTACATTTATGGATTCTCTATCTTTCTAATCTCCTTCTTTGCATACTTACATTCCTGTGATTATATCTCCATGGATGACTTAGATAGAACTTGAGCTGCTAAAATATTTGAGTAGTGATTATCTACATCATTAGGTGACATTGCTAAGAAGATTGTTTAAGTCCTATATCGATTTCTATAACAAACAGGCAATGTTTTCCTTTCCTTCTTTTATGATGCCTTTTGTTTGTGCCATATAGACTTATTCTTCCAAAATCCCATTTAGAAAAGTTATTTTTACGTCCCTTTGGTGCAACTCAAAATCATAATGAGACAACAATGCTAAGATGATTCGTAGAGAATCCTTCTTCGAAATAGGAGATAAGGTTTCAACATAATCAATGCCTTCTCATAGATTAAAACCTTTGGAAATTAGTCTGAATTTATGTTATTCGATATTTCCTTTTAAGTCGCGTTTGGTCTCATAGGCCCATCTACACCCAACTTGTTTATGTCCTTCCTACAACTCAACCAACTCTGAGATTTAAATAAAATTCATAGATTTTTTATCCTCATTCATGCCATTAATCCATTTTCAAGAATCATTTATGTTAACATCTTATTCATAAGTAATTGTATCATCAATATCCCCTATCCATTTCTTATAAATACATCTTATAATCATCCGAAATAATCTATCACCTATTTATTTCAAATATGCTTAATGCTAATTCTTATTGTGCCTATATAATAGGTTCATTAGATATGGTCTCATTATGTGGTTGTTTGGTTTTTTGATCAATCATATGTTGTTCTTCATTATTGATCGATTTAACACTCGAATTAGCAAGTGCATTACGAATAACGGGAACATTACGAACTCGGGGTAGAGGGAATTGTACCCTTACTTCTTAAATGATCATTAGGATGTTAGAACCCATATCACTTTGATTTTCTAGACACCCAATAAAATGACATGTCAACGTTATAGGATACAATTTCTTTTCTTATTGATTGTAAATTATTACTTCCTCTAGGCAATCTCAAACACATAAATGTCTTAAAAAGGGTTTCCATCCTTTCCACAATTCAAAAGGTTTCGGGACTTACCTTATTAGGAACCCAGTTTTATTCACAATGGTCATAAGAGCATGAATCCATAAGAATATAGGCAAATTAGTTCAACTTAACACACTCCTAATCATTTATGTAATGGTATAGTTGTTTCTTTTAGCTGCACCATTCTGTCAGGGTGATCTCGGAATCGTATATTATGTACAAATACTTAACCATTCGAGGATTTTAGAAAACAGATCAACGCCCCCACTTATAATATCTTCTATAAAATTCACCACGTTTATATTCAATCTAAGAATTTTCACCTTCTTCCAACTTGGATTGTGGCTCTTTTCTCTACGTGCTTGGTATGTTTGCCTTTAATACAATCCACACACACATCATAATCATCATAATCCTAGTTAGGGTGAATTCCCTATTTAATTATCCTTTCAATTATTTTTCTGGATATGTTACCTAACTTTGTATGCCACAAGTAAGCATATTTGTCATTTGATTAAACACTTTTTGTTCCAATATTAGGATGCAGGGATATAAGAGACTCAAAAAAAATCTTTTCAAGGTTAATTTAATATAGACCATTCACCAAAAACCCAGAACCAATAGGAGAATCATCTTTAAATAAACTAAATCCATTAAGTTTGAAATAAATTAGGATCAAGTTTTGACAATGAAATTAAATCTTTAGAAATTGTAAGAACATAAATGAGTTCTTTTAAATCTAATTAAAAATCGGAATTTAAAACAAATCTAAAAACTCCAATAGCTTCGACTATAGTTCTCTCCCGGTTTCCCATGTAAAGAAAGGCTTCATTTTGTTTTTTCCCGAGTTGAAAGGCATCCTGCTTCAAATTTAAAACCTGACAACTAGAACCAGATTCAATCCACCAAGTGTTAAAAGGAACCTTAATTAAATTTGATTTCAAATGTACTAAACACAAAGGCTTGCCTTTCTTTTTTAACTAAGCTTTATGTGTATGGAAGTCTTTCTCATATTGCCCTTTATATTTATAGATGTGAAACATATCACTATTTTCCTTGTTAGCATGTCATACCCTATTTTTATTTTGAATGTACAAGAGAGTAACAAAGCAATGAATTAAATTTAAGGCGAAAAACATAACTTTATTCATTAAGTGAAGCTGCACATCTATTGTACTACCACCACAGAGGTGAATAACATTTTATTCTCAAAGCGAAAAATAAAATAGGTAATTGAAAACTTCCACTCCTGGCTCCAATCTTCTTTAATCTCCACCCATATAGTTAAATACGAAAACATGTGGCCCATGTATATCACAAAAATGGAGGGCGACTATCCTCTTTCTCCATCAACATCTGGAGGAAAAAGTAATTAGCAAATATATGCTAAGCAGATATCACCAACTTTATAACAAATTATATGTAGATAGAAGCTTGGAGTGTGTATAGAATTCACTATTTGGTATAACAACATGGTATAAATTTTTATAATGAGAAAGTCAAAGAATATAAGCTGATAATCCCATACTTACCATATTACAAATAGGTATAGAAATAAGCAAAGCGTCATTAGTATAACCAAATTATAATCAACCCAAAACCTTTGGAGAAAAGTAATCGTCTAGGCACATAATTAAAGTGGAACTCATACGTATGTAGCTAAAATTCAGGCCTTCAAACATTTGAGACCTTAGGCCAAGTAGAAAAAATTCGTGGGACAACATAGTAGTCTACTCCCTAGTTAATATTAATGATTCTTTGAATAAATAATATCCACAAAGGTACAGGGTGAACTTATTCAATCATTACAATGATTTTCATGATATCAATTATTAGGTAAGAAGGGTTAAAATTGATCCAATTGATCACAATTTGAAAGTAACCAGAGATATAATAACATATTAGTATGGTAATTTCTACCCATACTAGGAATCAAGTAGGGTTGTCATATAGTGATATCAAATAGAAGTAAAACAAGTGCGCTAAAATTTACTATTAAAAGGGTAAAACCTACTTATACGTAGTATCAAACTAGCTTAAGTATGATTGAAGAAGAGATCAGGAGGGGCTTGTACTTGATTATCTGTACACAAATACTTTTGTAAGTTAGTGTGGTTGATAATAATTTTGGTTTGCTGAAAATAAACTAAGAAAAGTGTGTTTGTAATGGCCAATTTGTAAATATTTTTAAAGCCTTAAAATCTAAGGCTTAGAGTCAAATTAAAAACTTCGTGTAGAAGAATTTTTTACTCAAAATTTAACAAAGCACATTAGAAAAAATTTGGATTTAAAATTCATAACTTAAAAAACTCAAGAGGGGACAGTTTGTAATTATAGGAAAATATTTATAACCTAAAACCTAATTTTCTATAACTTGAGCTAGGATTGACCAAACACTTCCTTACCTTATACCAATTTGACCAGAAAATTTTCATAAAAATATTAGGAAAAAAATTAGAAAATTTTAATTGGCCACGCACCCCCACGCGCCTGCTTAAGGTTTCTACCTGGAAATTTCATCTTTAACCTCTCGACGGTTGACCTAGAGTTTAAGAAAACTTTTATTGTGAATAACTCCTGATTTTCTAAACCATTTGATATGATTCCTGAACCAATCCAACCTAAATTTTTCAAAATGAATCCAAAAATATAAGTTTTATGGGTTGACGTTCAGTATTCATCAAGTTACAAATACTGTATGTTTTTCAGAAATTTTGACCAAACTCTCGAAGCTTTACTAAATATAATAAAGGGTTTTATGAATATGGTTGTGTTTCTACTATCCGAAGGAAGAATTCGATTTTGGTTAAAAGGATTGAGGTCGTCTGGTCAGGGAGAATTTAAAATTTTCATTTTTTTGAAACGAAAAATACCTTCGAGAAATTCAGGCTCAAAACCCATGATTTTTTTTAAATGACCATTGCACTTGAGCTTCTGAGTTCATAAGAAACCTATTCCTCATTTTGAAATTGGTTCAGAGTCAAGGAATCAAATTCCACCATTAAAGATCAAGCTTTAATTGAGTTTTTGTGATTTCTTCGAACGAAGGATGGGTTGGATGTAAAAGTTTGGTTATTTTGATTGATATGAGCATACTAACAACACAGAAAACTATTGGAATCGAAGGAATGAAGTTTCACACATAAAATGACAGAATAGCAGATTGGAGGGGAAATTTTGAACTTTGGACAGGCTCAAGTTTAGTGATTGGATACTCGCTCTAGGAGATGGAGATTTGCCCACTTACTCAATGGGAGACGAAAGTGAGCCCGATTGGATAGACATACCTGATGATATGCTTATCCCATTAACTAATGATCCCATTGGCTGTATAGTTGAATCAACATATCCAACTATACTAATAGTAAGTATTTAACTTCGAGAGGGATTCTAACTCCAAGAAATGAAACAGTGGATGAAATCAATTCGTACATTATGGACCTACTTACCGAATAGAAAAAAAAACTTTTCTCAGTTCAGATTCTCTTTATAAAGCTTCTGGGAATTTTTTTAATCAAGATATGCTCTTACCCATTGAGTTTCTTAACACGCTATCATTCCCGGGCCTACCAAACCATGAATTGCACTTAAAAATTGGAATGTTAATCATTTTGTTATGAAACATAAATCAAATTTCAGGACTTTATAACGGTACAAGGTTGATAATTACCCAACATTCAACATTGGTTATTGAACAAAAAATAATCACAGGGTCAAACATTGGCGCAAAGGTTTTTATTCCCTGGATCATTATGACTGCTTCTGAGCCTAAATGGCTTTTCATTTTGAAAACGCGTCAACTACCTGTTCGACCATCATTCTGCATGACAATCAATAAGAGTCAAGGCCAAACTCTACAAAACGTTGGACTTTTTTACCGCACACAGTCCTTAGCCATGGCCAACTTTACATCGCTGCATCTCGAGTTACTTCCCGTTCTGGATTGAAATTCTTAATAATGTCAGATAATTCTTATCACTACAACAAGACCAAAAATGTTGTATTTAAAGAAGTGTTTGATTCATTAAATAAATGTATGTAAAATACAATTCCAACATGAAAATTCATTTCAGTGTTTTTCATTGTAAATATAATCATTAAAAAAACTACATCTTGATCCAAAAATAGGAATATCCAAAAACACATAATGAGAAAGGCGACTTCACTTAAGGTCCTCCAAAAAGAAGGAATCGATTGGACAATTCAGGTCCGGGTTTCAAGAAAATGGAAGCCTCACAATACAAAAGCAGATAATGAAGTCATTGGCACGGACATGATTCTACTCGACGAGAATGTAGTAACTTCATATATCTCTAACCAACATAAAATTAGATGCTATAAAAAAATTGTCAATTAAACACATTCATTAATTTTGAAAGGGAGATCACATCCATGCTTGCATAAGAAAGAAGTTAATTAATCAGTTCGAACAGTTACTAAATGATGGGGAAATTTACAAAATATCTACATTCATCGTTGTGGATAACAAGTATAATTACAAGGTGGTGACACACAAATACATGATCGACTTCTTGCCTAATACCTTCATCGAAGCAATTCCTACGAATTACCCGAACATTAAAAGGCTTCATTTTGAATTCCTTAATTTCAATCAAGCCTCACAAAGGACAAACAACATCCAGCTATCTAGTAAGCATTAAATACTTTAAATCAACACTTACAAAAATTTAAATACTATAATTTATCGTCATCTAACTTACAACTTCTGACTCTAAACAGATGTGGTTGGCGTACTGATAAGCATGAGTGATATTGAAGATCAATTAGCGAGGGGAAGTTTGATTAAGAAGAGGGTTATTGTGCTATAAAATCAAAGGTAAACTATTATTAAGTATCTTAGTACGTTAATATAATTGCATTTATAATTACATATGTTTAATTCAATATAAAAATACAGCGATGCAAAACTAAAAATTACGTTGTGGGCCGATAATGTAGATGATTTGGATGAGGATATTTTAAAAAACATATCACCACATATCTTTATAATCGTCTCATCCACAACAGTGAAGTTATTACAAGGTAAAATTACTGTTAAATGACATCTTTCAAACACGCATTTATCTTTCATATTGATTTAAATATTTATTTGTAACTTTTCATTATTACTTCTGCTCAATAACAAAATTTTATTTCACACATTATACTTTCAATCAAATAAAGAAATAACACAAGTGCTAATATTCTCAATTCTAGTATTTATAGATCATTACTCGCTATCAACTACAAATGCAAGCAAGGTTTACATAAATCCACTAATACCCAAAGTGGTCATTCAAGGAACGGTAAAACATTATAAATTTGTTAATGTCAATTTTCATTATTAATATAAACATGTCACTATTCAAAAAATATACATTATGTTACAGTGCTCGAATAACATCTGTAGACATCATGAAAATTCCTCCAACAAATGAACAACAAGCAGAGAAAAAATCAATTGCAGAGATTTTTTCCATGACACCAAATACACAACAAGTGGTATTTAAATTTACTTAATTATTCAAACACATTCATTTATTAAGAAATAACCATATTAAAGCAAAAAACTAACATACAATTAATATATAGCCAACATCGATTTCATGCAAAGCAAGGGTTATCAATGTAGATACAAAATTTGGTTGGTTCTACTTATCATGCACAGAGTGTAATAGAAAGTGTACCACACTGTCTACAACATCTTGGTGCAACAATTTCAACATTGAACCAAAATTCTCGAAACCAAGGTAAGAGTTACGATATAATATCAATTATTTAGTACAAAACATAAACTAATAACATTATTCTGGAATGCAGGTATCACTTGAGTGACAAAGTCGAGGACCCAACGGGAGTTACAACTTTTATCATTTTTGATAACGAAGCAAAGAAGATCCTTCATATACCTGTCACACAACTACGCACATCCTTTGAAAGAATAATAACATATATATAACATAATATAATTTCAATTTATAGTTATTAAATTAATCATCCATTTAATATTACAGGAACAAGACAGTAATAAAATACCCACATTGATCAATAATATAGTGGGCAAGGCATACAACTTCAAAATCAAGGTTGACAATTGCAATTTGAAGCAAGGGTCATGTTGCTACACAGTAACAAAAATCTACGAAGAAGATAGATCCAACAATGATTTTTCATCAACTACGTCTCAATCACATGTATATAAACAAAATTTTATAACGACTATGCTTTGAATTATAAATTAAAATTTATACTCATAGCCTACACTAAATAGGGACAGAAGAGAACATTTCCCTCATCATCAAGTATGTCCAATGACTACATAGAACTCCACACAAATTCTCATAATAAAAAATACAAATGTCTAGATCATGAGTAAGTGTTTATTGTTAAAAAAATTATACTCAAACACGTAGTAAAATTAATTTAAACTATCCTTAACTTTAACATTCTATTCGATTATGCAGTGAACATTCTGACGAATGGACTTAGAGAATACAATTCATGATTTTCAAGAAATGGCATTCATGACCAATCAAGTTCCCTTTGTTTGCCAATAACTGTAATTCATGACTCTTTACCCTTTCCTATTACAATAATTTAAGACTATATTGATTATCATATTGAACCATTTTATTTAAACTCCTCTGATCTATTCAATTTATCAAGTTTATGCTATTATCTATCAGAATCTAACTTAGAATATATGTAATAATAGATCAGTTGGTATACGTTATTGTTTACAAGCAGAAGATACATTGATATTGAAGAAAAACACATTGGGTTCACTTATAAATTATTCAAACCTTCCCAAATCAAGAGATAGACTATTCTTTTTCAGAAATCTAAAAGTAATAATCAACTATACGTTTTTACACATAATTAAAGAACAAAATAACGAATCTTAATTTGGGATGGAAAACCTTTTTTAACTTCGCCAATACAAATTTGCTTTCTGTATTGCCGGTCCCAAGCCCGGATAAAGGAGGAGCGGATTAGGTTTTTGGGAATTCATTTAAACTCCTTTTCAATTTAATCATATAATCACAAAACAATACATGAATAGAACATAATCTTTATAAACAGAATATTGTGAAACGTCGAGTACGCTTCAGATTTTATCGCATTCTTTTAAACTAACTTCTTAAACTCTGTCTTTAATCACAGTCTGAAAACATAACCTTTATATGGAAAAGTTACATAACGGAAACTATCAACAAGATCCATATGTATATTTTGATGAAAATACTGCATAATTGCGGTTCAAAAACAGTTGTCTAACAAAACTAGCATTTTCGCCTAAGGATCATAAAACATAGGTTATCTGTTCACATATATGTCCTTCAATGTTGTCGATCTATAATTTTCTAATAGATTTTTATTGTAACTGCATCGAACAATTATACTTAACTGATTTTATAATATGATTCATACATTTTATATTTTTAACTGTAACACGTCTACAATAGATGCTGAGATTGTCTCACAAAACTTTTCGACAGTTTAAGGTATTTTAATTGTTCTTTCCACCATGTTTTAACAACCCAATATTAATTTAGCTTTAAGAATATCGTAACTCATTTTCATTTGATGTTAACCACAATTAAGTAAAGTGTAATCACATGTATCTAAGATTAGGTTTATCTTTGAATAGAGGACTCTGACTTATGTAAATACTTTCTTCTTACTTTGGTTTATGTATGAGGCTTTTATGGTTTGCTTTCTTAAAATAGAAATTTGAGATTTTTTTTAATTGCTTCCTTTAATGACGATGATAACAGGAAGATAAGTAGACATCATAACTTCCTCTATGTCCAGTGGTAACCAGGATGACTTAATGAGGTAATGTAAATCTATACTTTAGTTGATCAGATTACTCAAGTAATGATGTATGGTTTTAGAATTCAATCCTTTTCGATTTAGCGATTTTTTTACCACAAACATAACTCATTCTACCTACGACTCTGTTGGTAGTCCCATAAATCCGCATATCTAAACACAATATTAATAGTTTAAAATCTTGACTACATTGTGTGGTAAATCCAGAAATATAAATCCAGAAATATAAATCGCCCACGCATCGCACGGAGCTGTAAACTAGCATATTAATAATATCGGCCACATCGCTTCAGTCATAGTGGAGCTTTAGGCCATTTAAATTGGCCTTGACATTGCGTTACACAAATGATTTCACTACCTAGTCATTGAGACAGATTCACAACTGGCTTTTAACATGATTTACATGAAGAGAGCGAATCATCCAGACAACCAAATTTGGATCCAAGAAATACATGACTTCAACAAACACTCTTAACAAATTAGTATGTCTTTTTATTATTGGGAAGATAATAGCTGTGTTAATTCATTAACCACCCTTTCAGTTACTGGGGGTTTATAAATTGTATTTTCTTTTTCCTCCCCAATTTCTTCTTCTTTTTCTCCTTAAATACTTGTGTAATACTATTACTCTTCGAGTGGAAAGAAGTGATCGCTCATGTACATTAAGACTTATATAAATAAAGCTTCCGTTTGTTATATTAAAAACATACACTTATGTATAAATTATAATTAACATTCATACAGACATACCATATATAACACAAATGTATCAAATAATATAAATTGTCTCCTCATCCCTTTTCATTTCTCGGGTTTAAACACGTAAATATCAAATAATATTAAGGAAGAAACTAAGGATAAGTAATTTTTTTTAATATCTAAATAGAAATAGATATCTTTTTTAAAAATAATATTGTGGCCATCCGGGTCGGATTCCTCCGGCATGGTCTCGGGCCTCAAAGTCGGGACGAGGGGATAAAGGAGGAGGAAAAGGTTCCCCATCTCTCTCTCTCTCTTCCCTTTTTTAGCCTTCCACGTGTTGGTATCTTCACGATCTAGCCTCAGATTTAAAATTAGCCATCGTCAAATAGCCTCAGATTTAAAATTGCACGTGTTGGTCTCTTCTCTCTTGGACCTCGTGACTCTTTCTTGTATCTCATTTTCTAAATCTGCACGCACCATATCAATTTCTTCTTGATGACGATTCTTTCGTGCCTTAACCTCTTCCCGATAACGAGTATCTCGCTGATTGGCCTCCTTCTCTAGTTGAGCAATCTCATTATGATAATAATGAGATGATGTGGTTGAACGCGAAGAAGTTAGTTTAATACATACTCCCATATACAATGCTCGTCCATGTTCGTCAGTTCCTATCACGTCCTCAAATATAGAATCCCTCACTTCAACCATAGTTTGTTGATCCAGTGGTAGCACATCCAATTGTCTTCTAATCATTTCCTACAAATTGAGAAAAAAAACATACAACACAATCAACCTCTTTTCATAATTGAAATTTTCAAACATCCACCAAAATAAAATTCGTAATGTAACTAAGTCGTTTACATTGCAATTCCACACATGTATACCTCTCTACCGGCCGCTCCATCATGGACATCGTATGTGAGATCCTTTTTCTTACGTGTCCATCTCCAAACACTCAATTTGTCGATAGGCACCTGTTTTGACTTCATCTAATTTATATAAAAATAGAAAATGTGTTAACAAAATCCAAAAAGAACTAATATATAATCATATTTAAGTAAGAACATAAATACTAACTTGTTGCTTTATTACGTCAATTGAAGTTCTTCAAATTCTAGGGTATGAACACAAATATGCTTGGTTAATTATATTCTTATTTGCCACTCGTTGCAAGAGAAAATAAATAATGTTAATGAGATTTCAAGTTACTTGAAATTGTTTAATCATCAACATTAACATCAATAATTAAAAAAAAAACACCTACCCCCCACCCGAACCCAAAATAGCCCCCACCCTCCCCCACACACCCGCACCCAAACCCAAAACATCCCCGAACCACACCCGAACCAAAAACAACCCCCACCCGACCCACCTATACAATGTATTATTTTTAAAAATTTTGACATAGTTTCCTTTGTTTTTACATGTAATCTAACCTGTTTAATCATCAACACTAACATCAATAATTAAAAAAACATGTCAAATCCCTTCCACCAATTCATAATAGCCCCCACCCTCCCCCAAGCACCCCTCCCGAACTCAAAACATCCCCCACACCCCACCCTTACCCAAACTAGCCCCCATATCCCACCGAACCCAAAACAACCCCCACCCCGCCCCCTCCCCCCCACACCCACGCCCAAACCCAAAACATCCCCGAACCACACCCGAACCAAAAACAACCATCACCCGACCCACCGATACAATGTATTATATTTAAAAATTTCGACAGAGTTTCCTTTGTTTTTACATGTAATCCAACATATTTAATCATCAACACTAACATCAATAATTAAAAAAACATGTCAAATCCCTTCCACCAATTCATAACAACCCCCACCCTCCCCCACGCATCACGCCCGAACTCAAAACATCCCCCAAACTTGCCCCCATTTCCCACCGAAACCAAAACAAGCCCCACCCCCACCCTCCCCCTCACACCCGCTCCCAAACCCAAAACATCAACGAACCACACCCGAACCAAAAACAGCCTCCACCCTACCCACCGATACAATGTATTATTTTTAAAATTTTTGATAGAGTTTCCTTTGTTTTTAAATGTAATCCAACCTGTTTAATCATCACCACTAACATCAATAATTAAAAAAACATGTCAAATCCCTTCCACCAATTCAAATCAGACACCATCCTCCCCCCACGCATCCCGCCTGAACTCAAAACATCCCCCACACCCCACCCTTACCCAAACTAGCCCCCACATCCCACCGAACCCAAAACAACCCCCACCCCCACCCGAACCCAAAACAACCCCCACCCTACCCTCCCACCCGTGCCCAAACCCAAAACATCCCCGAACCACACCCGAACCAAAAACAACCCCCACCGATACAATGTATTATCTTTAAAAATTTTGACAGAGTTTCCTTTGTTTTTACATGTAATCCAACCTGTTTAATCATCAACACTAACATCAATAATTAAAAAAAAACATATAAAATCCCTTCCACCAATTCAAAACATCCTCCATCCTCCCCCACGCATCCCGCCCGAACTCAAAACTTCCCCCACACCCCACCCTTACCCAAACTAGCCCCCACCCCCACCATCCCCCATACACCCGCGCCCGAACCCAAAACATCCCCACACCCCGCATCCACTTTTTTTTACATGTAATCCAAAAAGTTTCTAACCAAGAAAAAAATGTGATACCTTCGATGCTTCTTGACCCCAAAGTGCCACTAAGACATTCCATTGATTCGGATCGACTTGAGGGGGTGTAGTTGCTAAACGCTCCACATCCGTATTCAATTCTGTATAGTACTTCCTCTTGGTCTCATACTTAAAGGATCTCCATTGAATTCCAATCTTATGCAAACATAGGTTTTGGTAATTGTCCGGTGCATTTGTGTTAATCTAAGAACAAAAAATGCATTAGGTAGAGATATTAATGATTCAAATAATCAATTTTAATAAAACAATATTAATTTAATATTACTTGCACTTGTTCCCAAACAAAGTCAATTTTTCCTTGATCCATTTTAGTCCAAGTCAAAGGAAATAAATCCCCTTGGCGTGCATAATGGCCGAGTTGACTCGCCAACTTCTTCGCATATGGTCCAATTGGTGGACAATCTTCATCCCAACCAATTATCTTTTTCTCATCATTGCCCCATTCATTCCATTGTTTGGAACTCCCTCTAACTTTCCTCTTAAGAGAGGATGTACCACTAGCATCACCTGTACAAAAGCAATGAGTTAGCATATATAAATATTGACAAAATCCTATTGTATATAGCTTTTAGTATATACCCTCATGTGAGATGAACCGCGACTCATTTTCCACTGCACCGGAGGGTGTACCATCGATACTACCTATTGAAACAACATTATTAACACAAGCAAATAAGAAGTTGCGCAAATGAGTATATTGTGTTTAGTGCAATATTTGAACTCCTAGAGAAATAAAAATTTATATACCTGAATTTGAGATGGGGGGTGATGCATGTGCCGCTCTGCTACCAAACAAGGATCTAACCATAATGAATCTGTTACAACAAAACAATATATATGATTATAGTTATTATATTAATAAAATAATATGATAAAAATAAGAGAAACATATGTCATATGTCATAGTTCTTACATATATTAATGTTAATTTACAATTTAGCAACCCTCGTTCTTCATCCATATCATCCTCACAATCATCACCATCATGCATAGATGTATCAATTATGGATCCATCTATAACTTGTCTCACCCAAGACATGTTTTAATCATCTTCCAACTCTTGCATACTAAAGGGCTCAAATAGATGGGCATCTAATTCTTCTTTTGCAATTGAATTACTATCAAACCTATCTCTAGGCGCCATTTGAACAACTGCATGCCAATGTGGTTCTAAAGGAACGTAGCACACTTGTTCTGCTTCGGATGTTAAGATAAAAGGCTCATCGCTCAATCGATTATCTTTGTGGAACAAGTGGTTGAAATTTACTAATGTAAAGTTGAACTCGTCTACTCATTTCCCCAATCGATTTTCTATCCAATCACATTTGAATACTACAAACTTTTTTCCATTAAAATACTGAATTTCAATAATGTCAGTTAATTGTCCATAGAAAGTAACATCCCCAAACACAGGATTAGAGTCTCTTCGACTAGCATAGCTCTTTTGTACTCCTTTTAAAATAACTCCACTATTCTGAGTTTTTCGATGAATATCAACGTCCTTTGTTCGAAATCGAAACCCTCGAATAATATACGACTTGAAGCTCAATGCATCCTCCAAAGGACCAAATGACAAACTCAATATTTCACTGGACAATTTGGTATCTTTTGGCAATCCATCCACCTAATATTTCAATAAATAAAAAACTGCTATATGGAAATATAATTAGAATTCATTATCAATTTCTTTATGATATTACACGATATAAAACACCTGTTGAATTATTAGGACTATGTTCTTCTCAAACTAAAGTTATTCGTGCGGGAGAAAGGGTGGCTCTTCCTTCACAACATCGTCCCCCAGTGTAGTGTGTAATCCTCATTTGTTTATTGTTATCCAAAAAAACTTCAATATAACAGGTATAACTGTTCAAAATGAAAAAAATGTGGTCACTAGGTGTGGACGGTTCATGTAGAAATGCTCTTTTAAAAATTATGTTGGGCTAAAATTGAAAAAAATGAATAATTACACATCACTCCTCGTTTCTCGAAACATGTGGAAACCCATTTGGAGGAGGAAGTACATGAACTTGCATTATTTCAGAGTTGCATTTCCCGATCTATAATGTGTATATATATTATCTAAATGGAACAATTACTTTAATGTGTAACTAAATTAAGTTTTTATGAGTTCTATGTATTTTGGAATATACTGAAAATACGAATAGTGCTTATAGACAGTCTTTCCTAATCGTTAAATCCTAAGAGTTGTGCCTAAGATATCAACAACAGAGCTATCTGTAGAAGAAATTGACAATAATAGTGCAACGAGCATTTCACCTACAGGATATTGTTCTTTCATAAGGCTTGAATAATAAGTTTTACAGGAAATTATGCCTAAGATATCAACAATAACAAAGCTGTGTGTCAAAGCTTGAATAATTTCTGCTTTAGTGTATTTCCTGCACTGCTGTTTCGGTTATAACAACTTAGTTCTTTTAATTAAAATGAAAACAAAATAAGAGAGGGAAATGAAAACAAAGTGAAAAAAATGAAACCAAAGCTATGTTAACTTAGTAGATAAATTTATTTTCTTTAATACCCTTGTTATTAATAAATTTATTTTCTTGTCAAAATGCGTTGTCAACATAACAAAATTATCCAATATTTGATTTTTAAAGGAAAAACATCTATCATTGTCATGATTTCCCCAATTTGTAATCACTCTCTATTTCTCACTATTACTAATGTATATATTGGAAGAGATGTAGAGAGATCGAATCTGGTAGTCGTATGTAGTGAACAAAAAAGGCAAGTTGGAAGTGGTATTAGGCATCAAAAGATGAAATGCTTTAGTGTATGACATCAGAAGAAGAAAACAAAATGCAAAAATTAAGGACAAACCTTGAACTGAGTGTGGAGGAGATCGGCGCCGGACAGAGTGTGGAGGAGAGCGACGACACTGGACATAGTGGAGGAGAGAGAGAGACTGTGAGGCTGTGAGGGAGAGAGGAATGAGCGGTGCTGTGAGGAAGGAAGACGGAGATCACCGCTGTGAGGAACCCGAATCGCTGAGCCGTTGAGAGGAAGAGGGAACGAAATTACTATATGTATTTGGGTTCTTTACTTTTAGGGTTATTTGACCCAATTAAAAGAAGGGAAACGAATATTTAAAAGGACACCCCAAAATTGCTATTCTATCTGATGCAATATAAGTTACGGTAATAAAATGCTGTCCTTTTTGCTCTGATTAATAAAAAGGAGGAAAATGAATTATTTTAAAGGACGGTAAATTGCTGTCCTTTTTGCTATCTTATAAGGTTCAGTAATAAATATGCTATCCTTTTTGAAAAGAGATGGAATGAAAAAATAAGAGAGGTAAATGAATTATTTTAAGGGATAGTAAGTAATGTCCTTTTAGAGTTATTTTAAAGGACATTAATTTTTTTTCGTCCTAAAAACTATTTTCAGTCGGTTATTAAGGACGCATAAAATATTGCTGTCCTTTTAGACTATTATAAAGGACAGCTAAATCTTCATGTCCCTTATACGTTTTTTCTAAGGAAAACTTTTAAGCTGTCCTTAATACCTCCGTCCTTAATTGTCATTTTTCTCGTAGTGGTTTGAGACCTAATTTATCACTAAAGGTAAAATAATCAGGGAGGTTGATTCATTTATCTACCTTAAGTAAAAGAAGGAAGAGTCCCTCAGAAAGTACGCAAGGAGACATCGGGAGCTATACAATGACACTGACGATTGCAATAATAAGCTAGCAATCTCTTCATTCAACTTTGGTCTGGAGCAATCGAATGATTTTTACCCCTCGACAAAGAAACCATCCTCTATAATGGATGAACTTATGTCCCGTATTGAGACATATTCCAAGTTGGAGGATGAAATCATCAACGTACATGCTCCAGCTAACCAAAAGAGGAGTTAATCTAAGAATGCCCCAAATGGGGGAATTAACCACCTTCGTCCAAGAAAGGATTGAGGAATGAAGCTACCAGAGATCTCCCCAGATCTCAGGCTAATGAGAATATCTACAATGCATAGGAGATGGTCTTCAAAGATCCCATCTACGATCTTATCATGTAGATCAAATGCAATGCCTACTTCAAGAGGCCTCCTAAGATGGCAAACAACGCTAATGATAGGTACGACAACCTTAGGTGCACTTATCACCAGGATCGTGGACACCTTTTATAAAACTACAAGATATTTAAGAAATATTAGGAGGATCTTGTTCAAGCCAGGCACCTTAAGGATTACATTAACGCAGGAAAGACAAAATGTTTGAAAAATATCAATGTAGTTCATAAGGCATATGAGGATATTCCCCCAGCAGGACTGATCGCAACCACTTACGAATATATCAACCTATCTCAGTGAAGTGGCAAGTAGATCAAGGAAAAGATTAGGATTACCACCAGTGTTCAACAAGCTTTCTAGATATACTTGTCCAAACCCATCATTTCTAAGAGGGAGAGAAGATACATTGAGGTTAATCGGAAAATTATGTTCACCGACAATGATCTGGTCGACATGAACCTGCCACACAAGGATGCCCTGATCCTCACACTACAAATTGCGTACTATAATATGAGAAGAATACTAATGGATCAAGGAATCTCATTGGGGATCATGTATCTGACAGTGCTCTTAAAAATCAGCTTCAGCATTAAGGATCTTAATATGAATATTAGGACAATAATTGATTTTAATGGAGACGTAGAGACTCCCATAGAAAAAATCAAGCTACGAGAAAAGGTCGGACCAATAAATAAGGAGGTCGAGTCATATGCCATCTAATTAGAGTCACCCTACAATGCCATAATGAGTAGATTATGGATCCACAAGATGAAAGTTTTCCCTTCTTCCCTTTATGCCAGAATCCTATGTTATTAAGCTACTAGGAGGTGGTGGAGATTTGGGGAAATTAAGTAGTAGATCGAAGTTACTGTATGTAAGCCATGAAAGCAAGACATAATCAGTCCAGTAAAAGTCAAAATGGTGATGATTCGGAGGACTATAAACCTAAGTAGCAACCAAAAGGTGTTTGGCTGGGGCTAGAAGAAATTTGATTGGCTCCCACCGAATGTGTGATATATGATCTCATTACCGTTCCTCTAGATTCATCATAATCGAAGAAGACATTACTCATCGTATCAGAGTTACCCATGGATGAAACAAAGCATATCATTTATTTCATCAATGCATATGTTTTTGTATGGAAACTATATGACATTCCGGGGATAGATCTAGAGATCGCTTAATCGACTGCACGTAGATCCAACTATCAAGCCGATTGAGCAGATGTTGAGGAAGTCATCCCGAGAGAATGTAAAATTTATAAAGGCAGAAGTTGATAACCAACTCCAGGTTGGCCCCATCGGATAAGTCCAATTCTCAGACTAGATTTTTAACACTGTTGTTAGAAAGAAGAGCGAAAAATGGGGAGTATGTGCAGATTCACCCACATCAATAAGCACTGCCCAAAAGACATTTTTCTATTACCAGGGATAGATTAACTCCTGAACTCCATAGTCGGACATCAATGCATAAATTTTTATTCATATTTTATGTATATTGATTTTTGTTTAGGTTCCAACTTCATCGAGTGTGTTCCGACAAGACTTCGAGGCTCGTGGAGATGACATTTGGCATAATTAGGTAATTTTATTGCATGTGTAGTTTATTAATTGATATAAAATGGTTGTTTCAGATATATCGAAGAGATATTTCTAGTTGAGACGTAAAATGGTTGTTTCATTATGAGTAACGTGGTTATGGGTTATTCCACTTGAAAACCCTCCATAATTGATTTATTAATTAGTGTTATGCTTAGTTTTATTTACGCGGGATTTGGACAATAATAAGGTGTTTTGTAAACAAATGGAACTCTGTCAAAAGTTTAGCAAAATAGTTATAAATTATATGTTGGCATTATTAGTAATGTGGTTTTGGGTTATTCGTTGAAGACCCTCGATAATTTGATTTGTAAAAATTTGAGTCGCGTTTAATTTTTATTATGAAAGATTTTAACAACTATGACATGTCTTAGAAACAAACTAGACTTTGCCAAAATTTTGCCAAAATATTTATAATCCAGTTTCTTACTCGTTTTAGAGTTTATGATGTACTAATGTTTAATTTGATTTAATTATTTCTCATGCATTTTTTTCTATTGGATTTCAAAATATGGAGAGAGACTTTGCAGATGTGGAGAGAGACTAGAGTTACTGGTTTCCTAAAGATTTCATGAACTGGTGTTTTTATTCATTTATTTTTAAGGAATATTATACCTAGCATCTTAAACTATCACGATTTGTGGGTCAACCCCTAAAAAAAACCCGAAAAACCCATCCTCTCAACTATCAATTCGTTGCAATTAAATCCAAATGTTAGGACCCCTCAATTTGTAAGGGTAAAATGACTAAATTTCCCTCCAATCCTACTACTCCTCAACCATCTCGCCCTCCCCTCCACTGTCAAACCCCCTAAACCCCTCTCTTTTATGTAGAGAACAACAAAAACCCCTCTCTTTTATGTAGGGATAGGGGTTTCAAAATTTCAATTTGTTTTTATTTTATTGTCAAGGAGAGAGATGATGGGTTAAATTGTTTTTTGTGTGTTTATTTATTTTGTACCTTTTTTTTTGTTTTGTAGGGAAAATTTAGTCATTTTACACCTAATATTGAGGGAACTCAACAATTGGGTTTAATTGAAGTGAATTTATAGTTGAGGGGGAGAGTTTATTGAGTATTTTTTTACGGGGGTGGCCAGCAAACTGTGATAGTTAAAGGGGGTTAAGTGTAATTTTCCCTTATTTTTATTATGAAGGGAATCATGCATTTTTTAGAATTCATTTTAGCCTTATATGGTTGGCCATTTTATTTAATAATGTTCATCTAGGAACAAATTATGTTCATATGCATTCTCTGTTGTTTGAAACAATTATTTAGGAATGGATTCTTAGTGTATAGTATTTTTTAGTTTAATAATTCTCGAATTATGTTTATAGTGTACTGTGTTTTTTAGTTTTACAATTTTATTTCAAGTAAATTATTACATAAAAATATTTTTTATGGAAAAGGGGCGGAACCCCCATATGCATTATTAATGATAAAAAATGAGAAATATCTTATTCATGGCAAACAAGATCCAAACTAGAGGTTGATCCCAATACTCTAGTTTTAAAAGCAAAAACAAATATGGAGATTTGTCACTATCTCCATTACAATGAGAGAGAGAAAATAGAAGAATGAGGGATATCAAGTCTGCCTTTGCAAAAATAATGAATAGATATCTGTATGGAAGTAATTCCCCAGTTATAGTCTATTAAAAAATAATGAATAGATATCAAGACTTGCAAAGGCAAAATGCAAAGGCAGTTATAGTTTCGTTTCAGTATCAATCACCTAATCTACATAATCTTGTATGGAAGTAATTATTTTCATGGTTTGAGAAACATTACCTCTGATTAGACCTCTGGAGTATTTTTCCTCATAAAGGATGCCCTATAGACCATTGCCAAATTTCAGATTCCAATATCATTTCATACTAGAGGAGTTATTAATATCTTCAAGTCTTCTTAAATTAAGTCCCCCATCTTCATATGGATAACAAGCCTCATTCCATTTGATCCACTGATATGGTTTGTCTCTAACAACCCCCAAAAAAGAATTTATTGAATATATAGTTAATCCTCTTCAAAACTGTTTTGGGAGGATTTAACACAGATAAAATGTACATGGGCACGGATGACACAACATGCCTGATAAAAGTGTCCCTTCCACCTTGAGAAATTAATTTAGATGACCTACCATTAAGTTTGTCTCTAATTTTTTTCAAAATATCATAAAAATGAATGATCTTTCTTGTGTCTTTTGCTCATGGATATCCCAAGTATTTGAAAGGGAGTTTTTTGTATATAAGACATGTTTAAAAGGAAGTTTTAGACTTGTTGACAAGATGACCAGATACTGATTCATACTCATTGAAAAGACCTTTAAGATTCTTCTTCCCACCATTAATGAAAATGATGATATCATCCGCAAATCCCAAGTGAGAAATTAACTTACTTATTTGAGGGTGAGAGAAAGGAATGGCCTTATTAGAAATGAGGAGATTATTAATACTCCCCCTAAAGACTTCTGCAATAATAATGAATAGACTGAGAGATAAGGGATATCATTATCAAAGACCTCTTGAAGAATTGAAGAAACATGTACTTTGACCATTAACCGGGATAGATATCTAGTTATTGGAGATTAATCTCCAAACAAGATCTATGAAAACTTCACAAAAATGAAACCTTCTAAGAAATAAATAGACATAAGGCCAATAAACTTTATCATAGGCTTTTCCATATACAGTTTGATAATAATATTTGAACCATGTGATTTTTTTCCCACTGTATGAACCATCTCCTCAACAAGCAATATATTATCTTGAATACTTCTTACTCTAATAAAACCACTATAATTAGGGGATATGATGGATGAAAAACAACAAAAAACCTCTCACATGAAATTTTTGAACTAATTTTATTAGAAAACTTGCATAGGCTAATAGGCCTATAATTAAAACATGTGGTAGGATGCTCACCTTTGGAATAAGCACCACAATGGTGCTAGTCCAACTTCTTGGAATATATTCTCTTGTAAAGAATGAGTGTATGGACTTGGTTAAGTCATATTTTATAATACCCTATAATTGATAATAGAATTGTCCTGCAAACCCATTGGGTCTAGTAGAACTGCTTGCATTTAGGCCAGCAATGCTTTGAAAATCTCATCTTCATTTGGGAACTCAGTAAGAATCTCATTAGTCTCTTCATTTATAGTTCTGCCTTCCAAAAGTCTTTGAAGATGATGATGAAAGTTTTGTTCATCCCCTCTTTATAGTCTTACTAAACACCATTATTGTTCTTAATTTTATAGATGGATAACCTTTTCTTTTTTACTTTGACTGAAGAACGAAAAAACCTTGTGTGCAAATACCCCTCTTATAACCAGTAGCATTCTTTTCTTTTTAATGTTTACTTTTTTCGTAGCCTAAAAATATTCGCTTCTAGATACTGGAGTATGATCTGATTCGAAAGTGTTTTCTTTGAGGAGAAGAGACTCTTCCAAATCTTTGACATTTTGGAAAATGTTTTTGAACTGAGATTTGTTCCACTCTTTAAGACCAATCTTCAATCTTTTAAGTTTAAGATCAAATAAAAATATGGGAGAAGCCATGATGTTTGTATACCTAGATTCATTCACAATGGATTTTATGTTATAATCAATACACTGTATTTTTAGAAAATAGAGGGCTTTGGACAATCATCAAAAACTATTTTAATAGAAAGAAACAGAGGACTGTGATCTGAACAGTTCTTATGCAGGTGGGATATGTTAGAATGTGGAAAGTTAATAAGCCATATAGGGTTAACAAGGCCCCTATTCAATCTGATAAAAATAGTACCATCCACCCTATTATTTGTCCAAGTGAATCTAGATCAAGAGAAACCTAAATCCACAAGAGAATAGGCTGTTATCATATCATTGAAGTCTTGAATGGCATAAAAATCTAGATCATTTAAATTTGCGAGCATGTTGAAATATAATACAATTTATGGAGAAACCAATTATATCATTAAAATGTGTTTTACTAAACGGTTATGACCTAAAGTGCAGCATAAATCGACAAATGGTTTTTTTACTAAGATTTTGTATGACATATTCGAAAAAGGTCCGAAAGAGATTTTTAAAATGATTTTTTCGCCATACAACATCAACATTCGACACATATAATTTGTAATGAATAGTATGTACATGTGATTATTATTTGTGACGGACCAGAATCGACACAAAATCCGTCACAAAAACTATTAGTGATTATTTTTTGTTCAACATAAAGCTTTTGTCACCCTAGAGCTTGTTTCGGGTACAAAACCACCAAAAGGTACTTATTTCGTCACAAATACTGTTTGTGACGGGTTTGATGCTTCTTTAAGATTTTTTTTTTGTTACAAAAGACCGTTTTTCTTTTAATGTATTTCCCTTAGGTAGTTGTGTGGCCAAGGGTTCTGACAAAGGTTCGACAAAAAATAATGTTTCTAGTAGTATTTTGGAGGTGAATAATAAATGGGTAAGGAGTATCGAAAAGGTTTAAATCCATGGTGGACTCCTGGATCTACTGATAGTCGGCCTCCACTCAAAACCCACTGCCTCATAAATATTATATCTGGGCCTCCCACGACTTTATATCTGGCACGTTGGTTGTGGTTGGAATCACACAAGGCATCAACAAATTGTACTGATTTATCAATGAATTACACCAACATAAATATTAGGACTCTACGTATTCCATTAATTCGGGATACTAGCTGTCAAGGTGAAGGAATCGATTGGAGACAAAGTAACAACTGTGTGTAATAAACAATGGCTATCAATGTTCAGCTTACGTGGATAGGAAATCTCACAAGAATATCAATTTTCATCCTACGTGGATAGCCTAGATGAGTTGGACTTATAGAGATTAGTTGATGTCCAATTTTATTTCGAGGATAAATCAGAGGTTACTTTAATAAGTGAATGAAAACGTTTGCTCCTTCCCCTAAAAAAAATTGTGCCATATTTTTCTCATCATGTTATATATAACACAAGAGTCCAATATAATAAAAAAAAGAGAGGATTGCCTCCTTGCCACTGATAAGATTTTTTTTTTCATATTTCTTGGTTCTGTCCCTTTTTCTCACTCAAAAGAGGTAAGTACATGTACTGCATCTTCATTGTTCATCACATATTTGAATTTAAAAATTTAAAGGTCAACATAGTTGGTTATTATTTTGTTTGCTTTTGGTCCTTTACTACATATTATAATGTTTTATGCTTGTTCTTCGTTGTAATTTATATGTATGAATGAACCACCTTAACTTCTTATTAGGTCTATAAAAATATAGGAATTATAGATTAGTATTAAAGGATCAAATACCAAAATCTCACTCAAATATTTTTTAATACACACTTAGTCCAAACTTTTTATTTTGTACTAAAAAGTCCCTTATTCTCTTATCTTTAAAGGTCTGCGCTAGCGGCATGGTAAATCCTCTTTGGCATGGTGAAAGACTTTTTGGTGCAAAATAAAAAGGCTTAAACTAAACGTGTATTAAAAAAAGTTCAAGGGACTATTTGGTATATGCCCTATTATTAAACTACATCCTATGATATTATTTTTTCTTCTTGCTGTAATTTTAAGGTATTTTAGTTTGGTCTTATAAGCTTACAAATTTTTCTAGTTTGTTTTTTTTTCTCGTCAAGTTTTAATTTATATGAAAATTTCATGCCTCAAATTTTGAAAATAACTATATTTTTGTTTGGTCTTATAAGCTTACAAATTTCACTATTTAAATTTTGAGGCCGAAAATTTTCGTATACCCATTTTAGTTGCAACCTGGAGTTACCAAATCATACAATATTAAGACCGACACAATAAGTATTCAACTTTGGAACTTGTACTTTTCTATGTTCTAATTTTAGTATTTTAAGTTTTTAAATTATTTGCACCTAAATTTCAAAGAAAATATATCACAATCAAACCTAGAGTTTTAATTGAAAGTGCATAAATCGAAAATTACATAATTTTGTATTAATTTACGATACGAAGATCCATAATGATTATTGTGATCAAATATTCACAAATTATTAATTGTAAATGGGATATAGTCTCTTATAAGTACTATTTAAAATGCCTGAATCTCTCATGTTATTTAACTATATTTGGACTAGAATATCCAACAAAATACACCCGAAATTAAAATTAATTTTTTTATTTATGCAATAGGGTTTGGATATCAAAGAGGCCCAAAATAATTATTTATAATTTGAACTTGACAATCCAAATGTACTTTTGTGGTAATTAGTTTCATAATAAATTGGATATTAAAAAATGAGTTTTAACATCTAGTATTTTAAATTTATTTATGAAATGCAATATCTTTTTAAATATTTCTTTAAATTAATGGTCATTTTAACTTTCATATTGATAGTTTCACCATTAAAACTTTGTATCTTGACGAGTATTAAATTATCTTTTATATGATGTTTAATTTGAACACTTTTCTCATTCCAATCATTTACTATATATTGGTGTTGTAAAAATGTGCAGAGAGTGAAAAATTAAACCCCTCATTTTCATTGGAAAAAAGTTAGTAATATCAGTAAGAGTTGATATATATATATATATATATATATATATGCATGTGTGTGCGCGCGCGCGCGCACGCATTTGTATTTAATATTAGATTTAATGTTCTCTAATATTTTAATCCCTTATCAAACTTTAAGGTTTGACATGTGTGTAACAAATATGATGGGAATATATGACAAAAATTTTAATACAACAATCCTTTGTTATATAACGCTGCCTTAATGTGACACTATGGACTTCACATTATTCTACAATAAATTTTAAGACCTCAACTACAAATTTGTGGGGATGATTATAATGTTCAAATTTTGGAGTTTATTACTATATGCCCTTAATTACATTAATGTTTGTAAATATGCCTCATACATAGACTTCTCACGTTGGTTACACGCACAATGCGCGTGTGCATCAACTAGTGCGTGAATAGCTGCTATTTATGTGACCTTTGTAATTTGTCCCTAGATATATAGCATCCAAGATGTAATTCCCATCTTAGTTGTCATTTTCTGAATGTTAAATACAATTAAATATGCCACAATGTTTTGAAACTCCAAAGCTTATGAACGAACCTAATCCAAACTTATATGTTGTTTCATCCCATCTTTTCTTCATCCAATTCCTTTTTTTTTCAAGAAAGGATTATGACCAACTTACCTTTTCAGGGATGGAGAATCAGTATGACTTTGATTGGTTATATTTAGAAGAAAAGTCCCAAGGGTAATCTCATACTTACCAAAGATCTTTATTTTGGTCTCTATTCTGTACAAACTAACCTTATATGTTGTGTACATTTTTTCTTTTGTACCAAAAATTGGAGGAGTACTCAACAACCACTAATAAATTGGATTATAGTCCTTTCATTGATCCTTTCAACTATGATCAATACCTATTTCCACAAAAAAATAATCAAATTCCCTTTGATTATGATCAACATCAATTTTCACAACTAAATCATCAAATTCCCGTTGATTATGATCAATACAAATTTTTGCAACAAAACAATCAAAATCAGTACCAATTTTCACAACAAGACAATTTCATTCCCCAATTGGAATTCACTAATTTTGAGAATATCGGCATGGGTGATTTGTGTAGCTTGTGGGATGGCAATTTTTCATCTATTAGTCAAAACCTTATTTTTGATACCAAGCAAGAACTGTTGATGGATACTAAAAATTTGGGCTATTTCACTGATGAAGGTACTTACATGCTTGATCCTAAAAATTTTATGATTTCAAACACTAACGAAAATCAAATTCGACAAAACAAAAGATCGAGAACGTCTCCATTAGAACTGCATGAGATCCAAAAGTATTTTAATGTTACAATAACTGAAGCAGCCAAAGAATTGAAGGTGGGATTGACCGAGTTGAAGAAAAGATGTAGAAAGTTGAATATTATGAGGTGGCCTCAGAGGAAGCTCAAGAGTATGACGTCTCTCATTGATAATGTTAAGGTATTATCCTGCCTGCATGTTAAGATTCTTTCGAAATGTCATTAGATACTTTATTATTTTTTATTCACTTCATTTCTCTCTAATAAAAGTTTACCGAATATATGTTTTTGGAAGTCATTTTAATTTATTGTGTTTTTTTTACTTTACCCCCTAGAGAAATGCAGTAATCAGACATAACCATCCGCTTATTAAAAAAAAGAAGACATAAACCTCATATGGATAAGGTACAAGAAAGCCAATATACATGTGGGAGGCCAAGTATAATCTATGAAAAATAGAGGGGTAATATCTAATTATAGCATTATTGTACGACCTATTTTATTAGTATCATTATTTTGTTTTAAATTGCAATTTTAAGAGATGGGATTAACCAACGAGGTAGAGATGCTGGAAGAGAACAAAAAGATAATGGAGAATCTACCCGATTTTGGAATGACAGAGAAAATAAAAAAACAGAGGCAAGCTTGCTTCAAGGCCAACTACAAAAAGAGAAGGCTCCTTGTTGACTGTGACAACCCGCTCAAAATAATAACATGTGGCCAGCCCTATACTACATTAAATTAGGTATCTCAGATGACACAGTCTCAACATCAACTGACAATACTAATAATATAAGGCTAACTACTCGAAAATCATTCAAAGTAGGTTGTCAAAAATTTAAAACTTTTATTTAACAACAATAACAAAAACCAATAATGAAACATGACCAACAATATACATCTAACTAAGATGAAGTATATGTGAAAACTCCAAATATATATACAAGAGTGCAATACAATACACAACAAATCTCAACAATAAAATACCCGAATATGCTGTCGGGTAACAGACAATACAATAACTTGAGAAATGAAATATGAAAGTGTTGATCTACAACACTTGAATACTAACTCAATATACAAACTGAACCCTAGTCTAGATATGCAAAGATAGGAATCGAATAAAAGAAAATGCCGCAATAGTCCGCTACTGCCACAGCTCCACGAATACCCTGGATGGATGAACATCACAGGCATCCTTGTGGAGGAAAACCTGAAGTAGTACAATATATACATGGAGAAGAAAATATAAACGGGTCAGAGCCCGAGTTGAAAAACATTTTATAGCAAGTGTATTAAAATGCATAATAATTATAAATGCATTATTACATGATTAAGGTGGAATCGAACTCTCCATAATAATTCAACTCACCTCTCATCTAAAGCGCGCACTAAACATATGCGCGTGATCTCCAAATGGATCCCCGATTCAAATTTAGGTAAGAGGATTCTAACTTAAACCCAAATGAAGTATTTAAGTGAGATGTCTAACCTATCTCCCAATCTACCTTTATTCCTAAAATCTATAAATTATGTACATTAACTTTAATTTATTAGTTATAGTTATCTTTATAATGTTCATTTGTTGAACATATAAAGTTACAGGATCCAATCATGACCACATCAACACAATACATCAACATTCTCATTTACTAGAATATTTTATAATCTAGTTATGCCCTTATTAGGCATGAAACCATATATATAATTATTATAATATTTATATATGAGTTATTAGCATCATGAATTAAAGACTAAACTCCTCTCGATTCTCAACACGGCACTACGTTTCGTGCGTGGGACGTCTCACCGAAGCGAAATCCAAACAAGGAACCCCCCGTTACACTACTCTTGGCTGTATTAATCCTCCAGGCTCATTATGCCCTCATTGCATGATGCATGTAACCCAAATTATTATTATCCAGTTTTAATTAATTAATATTCCCAATTATCAACAGTACACGGCGTTTCATGCATGGGACGTCTCGCCGAAGCGAAATCCAAACAAGGAACCCCCCGTTACACTACTCCTGGCACTGTCGATCGCCGGGATAGGTGATATATATATATATATATATATATATATATATATATATATATATATATATATATATATATATATATATATATATATATATATAGATAATTATGATCATTAAGGACTAAACTTATCCCCAAGTTCCAACATTACACTGCGGTTCGTGCGTGGGACGTCTCGCCGAGGCGAAATCCAAACAAGGAACCCCCCCGATACACTAATCCTGGCAATGTTAGTCGTTGAGGTCCATTATGCCCTAGATACCCAAGTACAAGCACACTCAATAATAACCATCCAACCGAGCTATAACTCAAAGGACGCAGGCTCACATGCTATCATCTTCCAGCAACCCATATACGTAGCAAACTGGGGCCACCTGGTGGGGTTCAACGACACCCACCTCGTGATCAACTCACGCACACGACGTCCCGAGAAGCGGTCATAGCTCCTAACTGACAAGTGAGAGAGACACATACCCACGACCTCTCACTCCCAAAATATATATATATATATATATATATATATATATATATATATATATATATATATATATATATATGTCATTTACTGACCACCATGGACGACTATGACTTGGGGAATATCCACACCCGGCATCATCTAGCCAGGATGTTCACCCTCTACACATGTAACTTCCTAATGATAGCAAGGAGGGGGTATGCTTAACTAATATATATATACCATCATATAAGGTATATATACATCCCACATAATAAAGATATACCATCATATAAGGTATACCTGCAACATCATTTTCATATTTATTATACGACCAATGGCGCAATTTGATTAACATCATTGTTTAGTATATATCTCTCTTGATACACTAACCGTCACATCTCACACATCTTCCCCACTTAGTATAAACTATACTATTTCTCACTTGAAGCTCACATGTCGCTTCTAATTGTGAATTGTCTCTCAATTCTATTTAAGTTCAGGATATTCTTTATCCTAATGCACCTCAATTAGCATTTATCATTCTCCATCCATAATAGGGTTCAATTCATTTTATGAACCTTTAAAGTTATCCCATTTGGGATTGAATCCTAAGATCCGGTATCTCTAAATTATTACCATTAATATCATAATTATCTCCAAATAGAAATCTCAAAATAAGGTGGGCTTCCCCACTTAGAACATACCAAACTATCTAATCGGTATTCCTCAAATTTAGTCAGTAGGACTCCAAAATTTCTTATAAGGGAAACTCGCCAAAAGTCTCCAAAACATACTCCAAATAACTCCTATAGAGGCTCCCTATTGATAACCTCGAACAAAATGAAAAGATATTCTCCCGAGAAAAACATCTCCAAAAATCCCCTGTTTCCGAATCGATTCGGCCCCTCCGAATCGATTCGGCCACAAAAGCGAATCGATTCGGCCCATCTGAATCGATTCGGTATAATGGACCTGAGAGTCTGCTACATACCGAATCGATTCGTACGGGGCAAATCGATTTGTCCCTAAAGACCTGGGGATTCTGCAACAGACCGAATCGATTCGGAAGGGGCGAATCGATTCGGTAAGTGCAGCAAGCTACAAAATGGGCAATTTTCTACTTAACCCAAATTTTCCAAAAATCATTTATATCATCATCCTACCATTTTTCCTCCACCCAATCACATATACATCATTATTATTCATCCAAGAACACATTTAAACTAATTTCTAAGCTTAAATCCATTTATACCCTACAAATCTAAGGTTTTCCCAAAAAGTTAGGTTTTGACAATTTAAACCTAAAACCCACAAATCTCATCGACAAATCATGCAATAAATGTACACAACAATTATTTAGCAAGTTTAATCACTTGCCTTGAGTTCGTAGGGTCTGAATCCGCCTTGAGATCGTGTAGAAACCGGAAATCTCCACTTTCTCTCTCTTTTTTCCTTCTTTCTCTTCTTCTTTCTTTCTTTCTTTCTTTCTTTCTCTCTTTTGGAGAAATGTCTCCC
Organism: Sambucus nigra; assembly: GCA_949130495.1. Taxonomy (NCBI): domain Eukaryota; kingdom Viridiplantae; phylum Streptophyta; class Magnoliopsida; order Dipsacales; family Adoxaceae; genus Sambucus; species Sambucus nigra. The sequence continues at coordinate 41,561,608 of OX422213.1, forward strand.
GTAGGCTTTTTAAGCCTATTCTCCCAAGATACACATCTTTAAATGATAATACACACTTTAAATGACTCGGTATCTTTAATTCGAGTCAAACGGTCCTAAATTATTTCGGAACCTAAATAGACCCCAAGTATAGTCATTTCGACCCTTCCGGAAACAATGGTACCCACAGAATCATCATTCCACATACTTTCTAACAACTATAAATTTTGACCTCAATTGCCAATTTAATTATTTCTCCAATAAAATATTATTTATTTCTCCTAAAATAAATATCCTCGTCTCCAAGACCTCGGGTTGTTACACTGACTATTGATTTTGCTTCTTCTCTAATGGCTTAGTAATTTGGGTTTATATTTGGTTTTGAACTTTGTAATTTTATTTCGAGTTTTATTTTGGCACTTTACTAACCTTTTGGAATCTTGTTTTCTCAGATATTGTAGTGCCTAAAGCATTACAACCAAATAGAAGTTTAAATAAAGTAAGGTTTTAATTTTATTTTTACGTGCCTTAAAGTGAATTTGTGTACATTGTCATGGAAGTTAATAATTAATCTTGAATCAAGATTCATTCTTACTTCATAATCAATCATTATGTAATGAGAAACATCGATGCATATGAGATTCTTTTATATATACAGTACTGCACTTGTGTGGACCAGTTCGTATTTTTAAAGTGTAGACCGGATATGCATCACTTAGAGGTGAGCCAAGAAAAGAGAAAGAGAGTGCCTATATTTTAGTCGATAATTTCTAGATTCATCGCCAGGTGACACATGTCCAGTCCACACTCTTAAAATGCAGACTGGTCCTCATAAGAACAGTAATATATATATATATATATATATATATATATATATATATTTGACAAGATAAGAAAATAATTTGAAACATAAATTTTGTTCAAAAAAAATAAAACCTAAATTTTGAATAATCTATATAAAGTAACATATATGTTAAACCATTACTTTAGAAAAACAGTGTAAATTCTAAATAAATCATTCAATATGTATTGTATCTAAAATACAGTAAGCTGGATCATCCAAGATTATAGCTTCTCTCGCTTATATAATAGAATCATTACATTAGTAAAATATCGGGAAGTTATAAATAAACCCTTCAATACGTATTATATCTATAGGTGACTGTAAAATACGTCCAGCTAGATCATCAAAGATTAAAGCTTATCTGGCTTATATAGAAATTGACATTAATGTTAGCCAATTAACGACCATGCTGACACCATGGGGAGAAAATGCTAAAAATAATAATAAGGAACATAACTGTTAAGGCCAAACAAAAACACACAAAAAATGCACTCTTACCATTTTTTTTACGATTTCTTTTACAAATTGAATTGGTAAGTGATTAAAACTTTTTATTTTTAAAGTCTTAAGCATTCAGGCAAATTTTTTATTTTTATTTTTTATTTCCATAGATTTGATGAAATTACAGCATTACTCTTTTTTTTAATGCATGAATATGACTTTCATGACAAGAAATGTATTTATGTGTTGTTATGTATGTTAATATATACGTTTGTAACTCATTACAACATAATTAGAATTTATTTTCTTATATACATTTGTTCATTATATATATAAATATATATACACTCGTGTTAGAATTAAATACCATTGTAAAATGCATCCATCTATTCATATCCCCTTAATTTATATTCTAACAATCTTTTGTACGAAATCCTATTCATCTCCCCATAAATTTATACCCTTTATTACCTTTTCTCTCTCTCATATTTGTACAATATTTATGATACAAATAGTTTCTCTTGGTTTTTATAGTGTTGGAAAATATCGTATTTGTATGTCTTCTTTTGTATTTGTTCACCAAAATTTCATGCAAAGTTTAGCAAAAACTAAATAAATATTTGTAAATGACAATTTGTCAAATTTATCACAAATAAGTGTATGAAATTTCAACCTCTGTAAAATCATATAATAAAAACTTCAATGCATCTTCTTCTGTTATTCAAACAAAAACACAAAAATACATATTTTTAATTTAACAAAATATATAAATTGTTTGTATAAATCAATGTGACAAGTGACACAGCCATAAACCTTCTTCTGCCTTTTTTTGACCATACAAAAATAATTTTTTTGGTTATAAAATATGTATATGGGTGGATGTTCACTTTTATCTAGCATATGAATGGAAAAGTATTTCAAGATACCTGACTCCATACTATAAATAAAAAAAATACAAGTATGGATATACTAATTGAATGAAACGTTTGCACTCTCTAAAAAAAATCCTTTATTTTTCACAACATGTTATAGCACAAGAGCTTAATATAATAAAAAGAAAGAGGATTGCCTCCTCACCATGGGTAACAACAAGTGATGGTAATTTTTGGTTCTCTTCTTTTCTTTACTGAAGACAAGTAATTACATGATTGTTATCTTTTCTACTGTCAATTTCATGGACTACATCTTCATTGTCCCTCACATATTTGAATTTGAAAATTTAAAAGTCAGCGTAGTTGAATTTTATATACAAACGTGTTAGCATTAAAGACTAGTGTACAATGCATCCATCTATTCATCTCCCCTTAATTTATATTCTAAAAATCTTGTGTACGAACTCCTATTCATCTCCCCCTAAAATTATACCCTTTACTAGCATGCAGGCCACGCGATGTGTGGTCGAATTTATCAAAACTTTATTGTTAGGTTGTTGTAGCATGCTTCACACATTATATTCTAGGAATTAAAGAAGAAGGTTTTAAATTAATATCAAAAGTACACAAACAATGCATAATCTAAACAAAAAAAGCATTACACAATAGCAACAGACCTTGAACTAAAACCATTAATTATCAATACATACAAAAAATATAATACTGAAATTAACATCTTTACCTTTAGTTGTCGAACATCAAAAGCACAGTATTAGTTTATTACAACTTCTTCTCAGCCGGATCGATTCTGAGTAAGAACAAAACCAAAATAAAAAATATTGTAAACCGAGTAATATAATGAGAGAGAAGATATTAGTATATGTTTATTTAATAGGTGTATATGACACATCGGCCGAAAAGCGCTCCATTATCATTATTTTTCCTAATAAATTCCCCGCGTCTTCGACCATGATTTTGATTACCCCCAAATTCAGTCGTATCTTTGTCCAAATATTGTTACCTCTCGGAACATCTTCAACATCATTCAAACGATCACACAAATGCGTAAGAAAAGGTGAAATAATTTGATTTGCCATTCACCAAACTTCCTTTACCATAAATATTTTATTTATAAATTCTCATTTATCGATAAATAAATAGTCCCATTAAGATAATAATTTTTCTCTATCCCGGGAGTATTCATTTATCGAGGTTTTAATATATATATATATACACACACAAAAAGTCTCTTGTAAGGACTCCTTATGGCGCAGACCCCGGTACATACCATTTTTTTAAAATAGTAAAAACATGAATTTTTTTATGAAACTTTATGGATATGATATCCACGGTGAGAAGATCATCTCCAATTTTTTTCGTCAAAAAATTCAATAAAAAAACCGTTGAGATGACGTGATATGTAAAAAAATTACATAAATATGCATTTTCAACCGTTGAAATGTTGGATCGGCGCTAGTCACTTTATTGATTGAATTTTTTGATGAAACTTCATGGATATGATCTTCTCACTATAGAGATCATATCCATGAAGTTTCATCAAAAAAATCAATTAATAAGTGGGTGAGATGATCACCAACATTTCAACGGTCGAAAATGCATATTTATACCATTTTTTACATATCACCTCATCTCAACAGTTTTTTTATTAAATTTTTGGATGAAAAAAATTGGAGATGATATTCTCACTGTGAAGATCATATCCATGAAGTTTCATCAAAAAATTCATTTTTTTACTATTTTAAAAAAATGGTATGTTCTGGGGTCTGCAACATAAGGAGTCCTTACAGAAGAGAGAGAGAGAGAGAGAGAGAGAGAGAGAGAGAGAGAGAGAGAGAGAGAGAGGGACCAAACAGTAAATATGAAAATTCATGTACAAGTGCATAATATATATTTAAACAATGAATAACAAAAATAAAATCATTGTTTAAAATTATATCACGTTTTTGTTATTAAAATTATTTTTTCTTGGCCACAATAATTTGGTTGCATTTATTTGTTTTGTTTTCTAACTCAATGACCAATTTGATGATTATTTGTTTGTTGGGAATATTTTTCTTTTATAACAATGATAGGTCAAAGCCATATCTTTTTCTTTTCCAAAACTACTTATTTCACACAAAATACAATTCAACCCACATGTTGCACCTTTTATATCTCAAACATATAAAAGCCACAGTGACTTTACATCAATTCAAGTCCTTCATTAATTCCCCCATAAAAAAAATTAACATCTAAGTTATCCATACCATAGGTCTTATTACATGCATATAAAATTATAATCATATAATACAAGCCCAGATAGTAAAATTATAATTGAAAGATAAATATGAATATTAGAAAAAACAAAGCAAGCACAAAAAGAGATGTGGAGAGATACAACAGATTTGTAAGAATGAGTAACATGCACCTCAACATATGTCGAAACAAACCCATAATAGTGAACCTATTAATTATTAATTATTAATTATTAATAAACACAACCATATTATTCCTATTAATTATTAATAAACACAACCATATTATTCCTCTTTTAGCTTAGTAATTGATAAGTGGTAAGAGAGCTTAACTCTGGCCGGTACAATTGTTGATTTAGTGATAGGAGAGACTAACTTTGGTCACTACAAGTGTTGATTTAGTTAATTCTAGGTTTTCTTTTTATAGTTTATATATTTTTAGGGCTTAAAATAATATCAATTATGGATATAGGACAACAAACATTTGGTTTCCATTTTTAGTCCTTATTTTCAAATTATCGATTGACGTGGCATGTTGTGATTGGTTGATATTTTATGGATGTGGGTCCACGCCAATGTAACAACCCGAGATCCGAGATAAGGGGTGGCCAGCCCGATACCCAAATATAACAGGAATCATGAATGGATAACATTCTCAGCATCAACAATAATAAACTGAGTATACGGGAAAACCACCCAATAAATCAGAAGACGGGTTGTCAAAAGTTTAGAAATTAAAATGCAGTTAAGAAATTTAAATTTAAAACAACCCCATCTGATAAGAAAGTGGAATTCCAAAAGAGTATATATATACAACTAAGACGAATGTATACAAAAGGACCGAATAAGCTGTCGATCCACATCAACAAACAACGAGATACAACAGTTTAAATATTTTACATAATACATTCATTAATCAAATATAAAAGTTGGGGCCACACGCCCGAGTAAAAAGACCCAATCATATCTATAACACAAAGATGAAAGCGTCTAATTCAACAACCTGTAATAACCCGCAAAATCTTACAGCTCATCGAAAGGAGAAGAATGGGAACATCAAGACTGGCGTCCTTGCGGGGGAGCACCTGAGCTGATACAATCATATACACAACAAGGAAAGTAAACCGGTCAGGGCCGGGTTCTATATAATCACCAGAAGAAATAAAAAGCATGATAAAAATGAACAATTATGCATGAATGATAAGGATGATAAATTTTACATTACAATTTAACTAAATGATGAAATGTCATTACATAAAAGAAAGAAAAGTAATAACTTAAATTTAAAACCTTTCCTCGTTTATCAAATTTCCATTACCTTGTGTATTCCTTAATAGTAATAAAGCCATTTATTTACTTCCATAGTTAATTATCTTACCATTTCATCTTTCCATTCCTTACTAGGAATACCATTAATATCAAGTGCACTTTATGGCACATATTTCATTAATCACATTCCCGTGCTCTTTATGGCACATATCTATGCTCTTTGTGGCATTTATCATACGCTCTTTGTGGCGTTTAACAACCATCAAGTCCCACTTGATGAAAAATATAGTTATATTCATATACATATAACGATATCTAAGACCGCCCGTCCGAGTTTCCCCACTGTGCGCGCCCTTAAATGACCATCATCTTCCAGGGCCTACCATAAGACAACCTGGGATCCTACAACGCAAGACGTCGGGAAGCGGCCATGTGCCTGCGGGATAGTCAAGACCACACCCGAAATCTCCTACCCATCGCAGAAAATATATAAATAACAAACGCTCACATGGCCTAAGACTATATCCACCCTGCATTCATTAGCCAGGGGGCATCACCATGCGCGCGAACTTCCCTTATGATGTCATTTAGAGAGGTGTGTAACAGTAAATTAACATTTACATCTTTAAATCTCATTATCATATTCAATATTCATTACCAATTTTCATTTCCATTACCCATGTGATTAGTTCTTTTTATTTGAACCTATCATCATTAAACAACTGGGTTCCTTCTATTTGAACCAATCATCCCTAACACAATTTGGGTCCATTTTAGTTGAACCTATCATTATTAAGCATTTGGGTTCATTATACGAACCTAGTTCCCCTCGAATATCGTCATTAATATTCCTCAATTTACAAGTCTCGACTAAATCTCCAAATGATCATTATGATCCTACAAGTTCCCAAAGTTCATAAAATCTTGATAAGCCCTTAAGTCTCCAAACATGGGCCTACAACCCCTATCCTCCTATTACGAAGTAACAAAAGAGTGATTCTTAAACATCACTTTGGAGCACCCCCTCCTCTGGACTTAACCCCAAGTGAAATCCATTTCCACTCTAGGGTGACAACCAAACTCAACTAGGACTCTAAATGCCAAAGTTTACTTCATTCAAGAAGGTTCCTAAAACCCTATGAAAAGAAAAGATTTAAAAGCAAAAGTAAAATTTTGGGAAGAAAACAGGGGACCGGTCGACCGGTCTCAAGACCGCGGTCGATCGCGCCTCACAATTGTGCCTTAGAAGAAAAGCAGAACTCTCACTTTGGCAGGGCCGGTCGACCGGTAAGGGGACCGCGGTCAACCGCGCCTCAAATTTTATGCCTTTGAAAGAAAGCAGTGTGCCCTCTCCCGAAGGCTCGGTCGACCGGTCTGAGAAACGCGGTCGATCGGTCATTGTAGACCTAGACCCAAAACTCACCATTCTTCTTCCAACAACCAAATCCCATATCATTTAATGGAACTAATACATCACAAACATGTTTAATTACCATCATTTACAATATTAATCATCTAAATCAGTTTCCATGGGTTAATACCCATAAATCCAACAAAACCCTAAAATGATTAAACACAACAAATTCATAACTATCACAACTAGTTATTCTCCTTAAATCATATAATAGCAAGTAGATAACTTGCCTTGATGTAGAAAATCAGATTTGAGGAAGATTCAAGCAAGATCCAAGCTCCAATCTCTCTTTTCTCCAAGCTCTCTTCTTTCTCCTCTCTCTCTATAGGAAAACAATTGTGTGTTAAGAGAAAATAAGGAAAATAATGAGGTTAGCAAGACTAAATCGGACCACTAGTCTAAAATGTCCAACTTTAATGACTAATACGCGATATAATGATGCGCACTACACATTTAAGCTATAACCAGTCAAAAGTGTCCAAAATGCCAAAATACAATATGACACTTATTTTGACTGTCTCGCACCTACCGGGACTAACTACACTATCCAAATTATCATTTGGAAATTTATAACTCATTTTAAGTTCTGGTTTCATATTAAACCAAAATGTCATTTTATATCTTATGACACCAAAATTCACCACATGGATATTTTTACCTACTCATCAGGTAATCATACAACATTTCAGTAAATATTAACCTCTCTCATATTAAATTAATATTTGCTCAACATCTATCATTTTATAATTAATTACTACACATAGTAAATAAATATAAAATATGCTATCAATCAGGAGGGTTGTTACATACCCCCCCCCCCCCCCTTAAGAGGGAATTTTGCCCCCAAAATTCAGGTATACCTCGCAAGAAGAAATGTGGATACTTTTCCCGCAAGTCATCCTCGCGACCCCATGTCGATTTCTAGACACTGTGCTGACTATCTTGCAACGTAACTAAAGGTACTACCTGCAATCTAAATCGCCGGTTTCTACGCTCTAAATGGCAACGGACTACTCCTCATAAGGAACGTTAAGATGCATCTACTTTGAAAGAAATGTGCCTAAGGGCACCAATCACATATCTTGTACTACTATATAGGAGAGATATGGAACACGTTATGAACTTGCTGCAAATTTTTCAGTAAAGCAAGTTAACAGGCTACTGGACCCACCTTAGCATTCATAGGAAAGGTCCAATGTAAAGCGGTGTAAGTATTCCTTATACTCAAAATACTCAGTGCCCTTCATAGGCGATACTCGCACCAACATTTGGTCCACCTACCTCAAACTCCACATACCTTCACCCCGCACCAACTTAGCTCTCTGTCGATCTTGGCTATATGAATGCGATTCCGAAGGAGTTCAATTTTCGAAGAAGTACCTCGAATTATTCCAGGTCCGAGAAACTTATCAGCTCACACCTCTAACCAACAAGCGGGAGATCCACAAGACCTACCATACCAGGCTTTATAAAGCGCCATCCCGATAGCGAATCGATGCAAATCATTTTAAGCGAGTTCGACTAGAGAGTGACACTGTTCCCGACTATTCTTGAATTAAAGCACGCACATAAGGAGTATATCACCCCAACGTAAGGTTTTCCCTTTTTGGTATGGCCATCCGTTTAAGGATGATAAGGAGTGATTAATCTTCATTCGGTTCCCATGGCTTCTTGGAAACCTGCCACAAGTGGAAAAATAAAAATCTTGTCTTAGTCGAAAACTAAAATCAAAGGCACCCCATGCAGTCCAACAACCTCGTCATGCCCGACTCCCACTTTTGGCGGCGCATAACTTGACACATTATGTCGTTACCCGAATGTAACGCAACCTTAGAACCGCTAGATTCCACCATTTCTGCCCTTCTGAAGTCCTTCTCATTCGGGACAAAGATTCTCTTATGGAAACGTACCCCACCCTCAAAATCAATAGAGTAGGGTTGTGTTCCCTTAATCAGCAGCTTGTATTCAACATCTTAAAGAAAAGATAAGAGACCTAATCAAAAGCTGAGATCCACTGCAAAGAGGTTTCTCAGAGGGCTCTCCATTCGTGGCTAGGATAGTGAGCTTCCCAACCCCTGCCAAGTTCAAACCACCTACGGTGTCTCCCAAGTATGATGGTAGCACCAACCATGTACATCATATTGAGATGTACCAGTCTGCGATGGACATTTATTCAATACCAGATGAGATGAAATATCGGGCTTTCTCTGGGATTTTGATAGGAGCTACACACATCTGGTTTATCTCTATTCCGAAGAATTCAATTGAGAACTTTAAAGGCTTAGCTGAACGATTCATTCACAATTTATGTTTTGGGGTAAGACCTCAAAAGAAGACCACTCATCTGTTGTATGTCAAATAAGGTAAGCATGAGAGCCTAAGAGACTACATTACTAGATTCAAGAAAGAGAAATAAGAGGTTGAGGATTATAAAGAGAGTATAGCCACGACAGCCCTCATCGGAGGACTCCAGAAGGAGAAGTTGCTATGGAAGCTCGTGAAAGACCCTCCCAAGTCTATGGCAGAGCATTTGGCAACTATAGGGAAGGTCATGAACGCTGAAGAGGCTATGGCCACAAAGTATGAGGATGAGAATGGAAGTGGCAGCAGGAAATTCCAAAGAAAGAAAGATGGAAAGAAGAGGTCAACCAACGACAAGTTTGCATGCTATACTACTTTAACTATGAGCTGCGAACACATCCTTAATGAGATCAAGAATGATCAGTCTCTAAGATGGCCGAATAAGCTGAAGGCTCCTCTGCATAAGTGGAACAAGAACTTATGGTGCGAGTTCCACTAAGACCATGGCCATGTGACAGATAAGTGCTTCGCCTTAAAGGATGAGATCGAGAAGATGTTGAACTCTGGGAAGCTGAGGAAGTATGTTGATGGTAAGTCCCCTAAGAAGGGAAGAGATGAACCAAAAAAGAAGAGAAACGACAGATATCTAGATGATACTCTAGCAAGAAGAGACGATGACTCAGATGGAGATGATGAAGATGATCCAGACCTCCCACCAAAAGACGACAACACCCCAATGAATAGGGTTGGAATGATATCCTTTGGTGTTAACACCATCTGTGGACTACTTGTTGGGGGTGGATCTGAAGTTGCTGACTGAAAATCTCATGTGGCAGAGGCCAAGTCAGTGACCAAAGTAGAAGTTATGAATCTGATGTCTTCAGAAGCTAAGCAGAAGAGAAAGAAAGTGGATATGGATACTCTTATAGTCGGGTTCTCTCGACTCGACTTCAAAGGTATCTTAGCTCCGCATGATGGCCATTTAGTAATTACAATAAGAGTTCATGGATGCGAGGTATAGAGAATTTTCTTAGATGGAGGAAGTTCAACATATGTGATGTTCTAGCCTTGTTTCAAAAGCATAGGCCTCAGCAGAACTAGGCCAGTCCCCTATCATCATCCGTTGATGAACTTCAACGGGGAGAAGGTTCATCCGTTAGGCATGTATGAGATGGACGTGAGAATGGAAGACGAGTGACCTAAGAGGTTGACCCAAAAGATCAAATTTTTCATTATGGACAAAAATGTGTTCTCGGCCTATAACCTCATTATAGGAAGAGTATCCCTCTTGAGGCCGTGCCATCGACGGTCCACCAAATGCTAAAATTCTTGACCCCCTACGGGGTAGGGGAAGTGCAGAATGACAAAACCATAGCACGAGAATGCTACTTCAACTCAGCTGAAGAGAGAGAGGCCCATAAGAAGCCCACACCACATATAACATCGATATACTTGACCCCAGAGATGAAACGAAGTTGAAGAAAGGAGAGGCCATCAAAAGAGGTAGAATACATCATCCTCAATGAGGAACAATCAGAAAAAAAACATCCAAATTGGCAAATCCTTAAAATTGGAGATCAAGGAAGAGTTGATAAGATTCTTGAAGAAGAGGCAGAGTATCTTTGCTTGGATCTACGCAGACATCCTTAGCATTGACCCGGAGGTTATGTGCCATAAAATCAACGTGGAAGAAGATGCTAAGCCAGTCAAACAAAGATGAAGAGTTTACTCTAGGGAGAAGTATGACGTTATCAGAGAAGAGGTCAGAAAGTTGGAAGAGGCAGAATTTATCAGGGAGGTCATATACCCGAAGTGGTTATCAAACGCCGTCATTGTACCCAAAGCCAATGGAAAATAGAGGATGTGCGTAGATTTCACCAACCTGAATAAATATTGCCCAAAAGATAGTTATCCCTTACCTCGAATGGATCAGATGGTAGATTCCATGGCAGGGCATGAGCTTAAGAGCTTCATGGACACGTATTCAGGCTATAACCAGATCTTTATGAATGCTGAAGACTCGGAGAAGATAGCCTTCATCACCGATAAGGGGACATATTGCTATAAGGTAATGCCCTTCGGCTTAAAAAATACAGGAACAACATATCAACGTCTTGTGAATAAGATGTTTGAAAATTAAATTGGCAAGACTATGGAGGTGTTTATAGACGATATGTTGACGAAGAGCTTAAAGGCCTGCACTCACGTGGCAGACCTAGAAAAGACCTTCGATACGATGGACTTGTATAAAATAAAACTCAATCATGTGAAGTGTGTCTTCGGGGTAGGAGCTGGGAAATTTCTTGGATTCATTGTCAATCAGAGGGGGAATAGAGGCAAACCCTGAGAAGATCAAGGCTTTGCTCGATATGAAGACACCAAGAAGTATCAAGGACGTTCAGAGGCTCACTAGAAGAGTAGCTGCACTCAATAAATTTGTTTCCAGAGCGACGAACAAGTGTCTTCTATTCTTTAAGGTGATTAGAAAGGACTTCGAATGGGACAAAGAGTGTGATGAGGATTTTAATCAGCTCAAGTCCTACCACTGATCTCCTATGCTCTTATCTCGGCCCATAGTGGGAGAGAAGTTGTATGTTTATCTAGCAGTCTCTGAGTCAGCTATAAGTGCAACCATAGTATAGGAAGATGTTGGGGTACAAAGGCCTGTGTAATTCAATAGTAAGGCCCTCCAGGGGTCTGAACAAAACTATCCTCGAATGGAGAAATTGGCCTATGCTTTGATACACACTTTGAGGAAGATGAAACCCTATTTTCAAGCGCACTCTATGATCATCCTCACTGACTCCCCATTAAGGTAGGTCCTCCACAAGACTGAGAAGTCAGGAAAATTGATGACCTGGGCCATTGAGTTAGGAAAGTATGACCTTACTTATCAACCCAGGGTGGCCATTAAAGGGAAGGCACTTGTAGATTTTATTGCTGAGTTCACGTGGGAAGAGAGTGAAGTCGAGAACAATCCAGTGATCGCAGAGGGATCAAATAGTAATGTCTTTCAAGACCTGGAAGAGGTTGTGTCCAACAGAGACAGTAACGAAATAGTCGAGAATGAAGAGGACAGGTACCTCTTCAAGCAAGGAACCCTGTCAGAGGGGAGCTTCTCTTCAAATAAAGACGTATGGAACCTCTTTATTGATGGGTCTTCTTACGAAAGTGGGAGCGATGCAGGGCTGATACTCTCAGCTCCGAAAGGTACCAACGTCGAATATGCACTAAGGTTCAAATTAAAGGCATCAAACAACGAGTCAGAATATGAGGCTATGATAACAGGCCTCTCCTTAGCAAAGACCCTTAGGGTTGGTCGACTCCTACTTCATAGAAACTCGAGGTTAGTTGTTAACCAAGTGTTCAGAGTTTATGAGGCCAAGGATGAAAGGATGGACAGATACCTGAAGAGGGTAAGAATAGTGCTGGAAGGCTTTAAGGAAGTGAAGATGAAGAGGGTACTTTGACAAAATAACACCAACGCAGATGCACTGACAAGGTTGACTTCAACAACAAGGACATACATCAGAAGGACAGTACCAGTTGAGATCCTGCTCAAACCGACCATTGAGGAACAAGAGGTTGCCAACCCTTGCCTCAACTTGAACCTAGGGGACTCCTGTATGGACCCCCTCATCAGATATATCAGAGAGGGAGAACTGCTAGAATCGAAGCCAGAGAGGAGGAAACTAAGGTACAGAGCTGCAAAATTCTCAATAATAGGAGATCGCCTATATAAAAAATGATTTTTGGTACCTTTCCTCAGATGCATTCATCCCACAGAGGTTATCCGCATCCTACAAGAGGTACACGAGGGTTCTTACTCCAGTCACATAGGAGGAAGACCTTTGGTCAAGAGGATTATCATACAGAGAACTGGTGGCCGACCTTGGCTAAGGATGCTGCAGCCTACGTGAAGAGGTGTGACAAATACCAAAGATTATCCACTATCCCACATAAACCTCATCAACCTATGACATCAATCAGTTCCCCTTATCCATTCGTAGTATAGGGTATTGACTTGGTGGATCCTTTGCCAAGGGCTACGAATAATTGCCGATTTTTTATAGTAGCGATTGACTACTTCTCCAAGTGGGTAGAGGCCGAGCCGATGATCATGATCACAGAACAGAAGACCTTCCAGTTTATCTGGAAGAGCATCATATACAGACATGGCCTCCCTAACACCCTCATCTTAGACAACGGAACTCAGTTTAAAAATTCTTCCTTGGAGAAGTATTGCGAGAGAGTTGGGATCAAGCAATTTTTCTCTTTTCCTGGCTGACCTCAGGAAAATGATCAGACGGAAGTCACAAACAGAACAATCCTTGATAGGATCAAGAAGAGGTTAGAAGAAGCTAAGGGGAGATGGACTGAAGAGGTTTATGCTGTGCTATGGGCCTACAGAATAACGGCTAGGACACCAACGGGGGAGAACCCATTTATGTTAGCACATGGCTCAGAAGCCATCATACCAATAGGTGTAGGACTCCTCACTCACAGAGTTCAAACCTATGACTCTGAGAAGAATGGGGAGGAGATAAGACTTGACTTAGATTTAGTTGAGGAAAGAAGAGAAGAAGCTGAGATCAGATAAGCAGCCTACCAGCAGAGAATAGCAAAATTCTACAACCAAAGGGTTAAGTCGAGGCCCATAACTGTAGGAGACCTAGTGCTGAAGAAGATGTTGCAGAAGGCAAACAAGATTCACCCAAATTGGCATGGCCCTTATAAAGCAATTGAGGAGGTTGTACCCCGGACCTACAGGCTGGAAAACCTCGAAGGCGGACCTTTCTCTAATTTATGGAATGCTGATCATCTGAAAAAATATTACATATGATGATGCAATAGTTTCTATGTAAATGTATCAACTTATGAAGAGATTATTAATGAGAAGATCAGTTCCTGTGTCAATTATTGGTTCATTATGCTTTAGTGGTGAAATTTTTTAGGGTAACATCTTAATTTGATGACCTCAGACCTTAAAAAATCATAACTTGGTGACAAGGTCTGAGGTGAACATCATATTTGGATGACCTCAGACCCTAAACATCATTAATTTGGTGAAATTTATGAGGATAACATCTTAGTTCGATGACCTCAGACATTAAAACACCATAACTTGGTGGCAAGGTTCGAGGTGAACATCATATTTGGATGACCTCAGACCCTAAACATCATTAATTTGGTGAAATTTATGGGCGTAACATCTTAGTTTGATGACCTCAGACCTTAAAACACCATAATTTGGTGACAAGGTCTGAGGTAAACATCATATTTGGATGACCTCAAACCCTAAACATCATTAATTTGGTGAAATTCATGGGGATAACATCTTAGTTTTCCTCAGACCTTAAAACACCATAATTTGGTGGCAATGTCTGAGGTAAACATCATATTTGGATGACCTTAGACCTAAACATCACTAATTTGGTGAAATTCATGGGGATAACATCTTAGTTTGATGACCTCAAACCTTACAACATCATAACTTGGTGGCAAGGTCTGAGGTGAACATCATATTTGGATAACCTCAGACCCTAAACATCATTAATTTAGTGAAATTAATGGGGGTAACATCTTAGTTTGATGACCTCAGACCATAAAACATCATAACTTGGTGGCAAGGTCTGAGGTGAACATCAAATTTGGATGACCCCAGACCCTAAACATCATTAATTAGGTGAAATTTATGGGGATAACATCTTAGTTTGATGACCTCAGACCTTAAAACACCATAATTTTGTGGCAAGATCTGAGGTGAACATCATATTTGGATAATCTCAGACCCTAAACATCATTAATTTGGTAAAACTCATGGGGGTAACATCTTAGTTTGATGACCTCAGACCTTAAAACACCATAACTTGGTGGCAAGGTCTGAGGTGAACATCATATTTGAATGATCTCATAACCTAAACATCATTAATTTGGAGAAATTCATGAGGGTAACATCTTAGTTTGATGACCTCAGACCTTAAAACATCATAGCTTGATGGCAAGTTCTGAGGTGAACGTCATATTTGGCTGACCCTAGACCCTAAATATCATTAATTTGGTGAAATTCATGGGGGTAACATCTTATTTTAATGACCTCAGACATTAAAACACCATAATTTGGTGACAAGGTCTAAGGTAAACGTCATATTTGGATGACCTCAGACCCTAAACATCATTAATTTGGCGAAATTCATGGGGATAACATCTTAGTTTTATGACCTCAGACCTTAAAACACCATAACTTGGTGGCAAGGTTTGAGGTGAACATCATATTTGGAGGACCTCGGACCCTAAACATCATTAATTTTGTTAAATTTATAGGGGTAACATCTTAGTTTGATGTCCTCAGACCTCAAAACACCATGATTTGGTGACAAGGTCTGAGGTAAACATCATATTTGGATGACCTTAGACTCTAAACATCATTAATTTGGTGAAATTTATGGGGGTAACATCTTAGTTGGATGACCTCAGACCTTAAACACTATAACCTGGTGACAAGGTCGAGGTGAACATCATAGTTGGGTAACCTCAGACCTTAAACATCATAACTTGGTGACAAGGTCTGAGGTGGACATCATATTTGGATGACCTCAGACCCTAAACATCATTAATTATATTACAAGTGTAAAATTATAGTGTAGTGATGAAGACACGCGCCAAAACAATTCAAGGCTAAGAGAAGCAAAATTCTCCTCAGAGAATAGTATAGCACAAAGACGTTAGTTACATGTCAAAAGCTAATAGAAAATGTTATCAGAGTTACTGACCTATATAAATTAGAAACAAATAAATTACAAATAAGAGCTTCACAAAATAAGGCCTTCTCTTTCATTGCAACCCATTTTCCAGTGGCCTTAACACCCCTTTCGAGATATTCAAAGCCAAAGTTGATGAATTTGTCAAAGACCTTGTAGTCCTCCAAGATCTTCTCTAAGGCATCATCCATATCAGCCTTTATAGGGACATCAACTTTGTGTTGGAGAGAGTCAACTAGGGTGATGTGATTCTTCTTAATCTTGCCCATGTCCTTCTCCAGCTTCTTAATATTATCTTCAGACTTCTCTAAGGAAGCCTCCAGATGCTCCACTTCAGCATGCAGAGCGGCCTCTATCTTCTGGGCCTCTCTACTCTTCTCAACCATAGGGAGCTTCCTCAGAGTCCAGTCGACAAACTGGTGCATGGTGATGATACCCTATAAAACACATTCAAACACATGAGTTCAAGAGTCAATGAAATTCAAAGTCGATGTTACACTTCAACAACAACAACTAAAATCTTACTTGGATAGATCGATGGAGGCAGAACTCAGCCAGCAAAGGGGTGTCCAGTGAACGGCAGAACCTTTTGTCAATGTCGATCATCACAAATCCGATAGCGTCCAAGGCCTTCATAATTTTTCCAATAAGACTATCACCGATCTTCAGCTTCTCCAGACGAGAAACTAATACGTCCTCATAGGAGATGGGGATCGCGCGATCACCCTTTGAGGTTTTCTTCTTCTGCCTCTGATCCTCAGGGGCAGGGTTGTTGGATTTCTGGAGGCATCATCCCTTGAAGTGGTAGGAGGAGGAGGAGGCACATTTAGGCCTGCTTTCTTAACTAGTTTTATAAGGCTGGGGGCCGCCATTTCCCAAATACTGTCCGATATTCCTTTCAAGTGCTCTAAAAAAGAAAGGTTTGAGTTAAAATATCAGAGACATAGCAAAATCAGAGGTTCAATTTGTTTAAAAAATAAAGTAACTTACAAAGCTCGGTCAAGGGACTCCCCCCAACGCCAGTTTCAGAGAAGTAGTAGGGGGTCATCAAATGCTCATACTTGACCAGCAGACCATGATCCCCCTGATCTTGAAGGTCTTTAACCTTCTTAAAGTTATTCTGGCATAATCTAGGGTTGGCCCTGACAGCCATTGACACCTTTTATCGATAATCTAGGCTAATACCCCTCATTTTTATCGATATTTATTTATGGGATTAATTGAATTAAATGTGAATTAATTGAGAATTAATCCGGATAAAATATTAACGAGATGTGAGTTAGTATTTGATTATAATGTGTATATATGGAAATATACGAATATTGAAACTATTGAAATTGTCGCGAGATTGAAATACGGCAATTTGGGAAATTTTGTTGAGACGCGTGTGACAGTCGCGTTAGGAAAGTAATTATTTAATTAAAAAGTGAATTTTATTTCTATTAACCGTATGGTCATTTTGAGTGCGCCAACGTGTCCGGAAGGGTCGAAATAGTCAGAAAACACTAGCCGGGGGTTAAGTTTGGGTCACGGGGCATTATTGGGCCATACCGATTACTTAAAAGGGCATTTTGGTAATTTCGAAAATTTGGGAATTAAAACCCACGAAAATTGGAAATAAAAATCTGACTTATTCTTTATCCACTAAACCCACTAACTACACTAAGGGACTTAATGGGCTACGGGAGAAGTTAAGAAATAGTTCTAACTTGCCAAAAACCGACCCCCACCTCCATTGTCATCATCCTTAGAGAAGAACTTGTAGAGAGAGAGAGAGAAGAAAATTCTGCAGAGAGAGAGAGAGAGAACAACTCAGCCTTCAAGATTCAACATCAAATTCAGAGAAAGATTAGAGGCAAGTGGTTTAATTATAATTGATTCAATGCTATGCTTTTCCATGTTTAGGATAATCATCAAATTTATCTTGGAAGATTGATTAGACCCATGAATTTGAGGATTAAAACTATGAACTATGTTAGGAATTGCATGTAGAAACATTCTAGATGAATTATGCATTCAAAACATAACCATTGATGATCTAAAAATGGATTTTAGAAGAAGTTTATTAATGTTCTTGAAAGAAATAGAAAACTGGAATTCTTGATGAAGTTTTGATCCAAACAAAGCCCTTGAATGATGAATTATTGGTTTTAGAACGTTAACACTGTTGTAGGATGGTTGTATGATGATATTATAACGTTATCTTAGAATTTCATGCTTGTTAGTGGTGTTTTGAGATGATTTGAAAACTGCAAAACAAAGCAGTCCGTAGCCTACCTGGTGCGTTCGATCGATCGACATTCATCAGTCGATCGATCGACCACCATCGATCGATCGAAGGTCAAGGTCGATCGATCGACCTTCCCAGAAAGAGTAAAATTTCCCCTAGTTAAATTTTAATGATTGTCAAACCTTGGAAAATATTATTGGAGACCTTATGAATACGCTTAGACTTAAGGAAGACCAGTAGGTATGGTTATAAAGTTTGGACCTTAATTAGAATTTAATTTGAGGAATTATTCTAAAAACTATTGAAGCTCGATGAGTGAGATAATATTAGGGTTAAAAGAGTAATTTTGAGTAAATTGATGAATTGAGGTTTGGGGAAGAAGTAAGGACCTTAAGAATAATGATGTAATATGTGGGAATAATAGGAAACTTAATAACCCCTTTGAGATAGGTTTTAAGTATAGGAATCTATGACGAGATGTGTCGACAGTCTACATTATATATTATCAGAAGACTAAAAATGTATACAATTGGAATAATGGTATAAGGATGTAGAAAATACCTTTATTAATATTGAGATATCTAAGATGTGTGCATGCTTAGTATATAATCTTATGTGTATGACATACCTACCATACTTGCTATCACAGGAGGTTTACGTTCTCTTAGGGCCTTCTAATCCTTGTGTGCCCGGATTTAGTTTGGTACCTAGAGGACATAGTTCAAGGGAATGACTTAATTGTGAGTTATTAAGCCAGCTGACTATGGAGCGTAGGTATGTACGTGACCATGGGTATGTTGAATTATGTTCGCCTCCATTTTTGTGTGTGGTGTTTATTCTAACAATTCCTGAGAGATTCGGAATTTGTAGTCCTTATGTACATGATGTACCGGGATGGATAGCAGAGTATGTGTGCACCACAGCTTAGCCTCGGGGTGCTTGTATAGTATATTTATGATGTGAATAATATACGGTTCAATGAAAAGGAATTTGTTATGTTTAAACTACAAGAATAATTTAGAGTAACTCCTTGAGAAGTTAAAAAGGGATAACATGCCATGAATTGTAATGCTAATAATTGAGAATCTGAGTTTAAGTAAAGCTTTTTATTTAAGTGATAACTTTGGGAATTCATATTGTGAATCGAGTAGTTGGGTTAGAACTTATGACGGTTGAGTTAGATATAAATAACACATGAATCGGTATAGGAACGTTAGGAGTGCGCAGTTAGACGAGAGGTGAGTATTTCATGTGAGAGCACATCCTAACATGTATCTTGCATTCATTGTTTTAAATGTTGTTAAAGCACTTGTTGTTTTTAAAAATACTCTCCACATTCGGGCTCTGACCCGTTTGCTTTCAAATCTATCTTTTTGTAAAAACCATTTTAGGTGCCCAGCCACATGGACATCATGCATAGGATCTCTATTCAGGTGACGAGCTGTAGTTGTTGTGGAAGTTACAGGGCTTTGATATTAGACGCCTCATGTTCCAGTCTTGACTCTATATTCAGATTTCATCAGTTGTAGGGCATGTCGCCCATTTTTTTTAGAGACATTTCATTTTATATTTCAGTTATTCAGGCTTTGGTTTGTAATTAATTCAGGATGCTGACTTGTTTTATTTATTTTCATATTGGGATTGTTGTGAGGAGCATTTCCTCTAGACTCATCTTTAGTTGTTGATTCATTATAGTTTGACTTTATCGTGAATGGTTGTGTTACATTTCTATATTTCATTTATTGCATGTTAATCAGATTTAATTTAAAATTTGACAACTCACTTTTTAAATACTAGGTGGTTAGTAATCATAAAAAAATGTTTTCGACAGTGATGCTATTAACTGGACCAACTTGGCATTTTGTATTGATTTAATAAAGGAGTAGCTACCCGGTATTTAATTAGTCGGGGTGTCACAACATGGAGCCTTTCTCCGTATGGGTAAATCAACATAAGAAACACTTCTTCTTTCTTTGTGGGTGGTAGAAGCAAAACCCAAAACTTCTCTTCTTCAATTCGGTAGAGAAAACCGGTGCCAAAACTCCAAGCAATTGATATGTATATAGGTGAGCTTGGATAAACAAACATGGGTGTAAACTAGAGTGTTAAGTGGATTTCTCTTTGAAAATTAGCACTCAAAACATGAACATTTTCCTTAAAACAATTTTCTCTCCAACTCTCTCTAAGAGATGAAAATGGAATGGAAAAGTTAGGAAAAGTTAAGGAGGAAAATGTTCTTCCCGCACATATTAAAGTCTGAAAAAGTTGGTTAAAAACTAAGTGGGGAAGTGGGTGAAAAACTACCAAAAAACTGCCAAAAAATGTTCCCGCCTGGCATCTCGTTCGAACGACATTTCGTTCGAACGAAATTCTCGTTCGAACGAGACTTCTAACGACGTTCCAAACTGAACTCGTTAGAATCTCATTGGATATCTCGTTCGAACACAGGTTCGTTCGAACGACATATCGAACGACATTCCAGTGGCCTAATATGGGAACTCGTTGGGAGGTTCGTTCGAATGACATTTTCGTTCGAACGACAATCTCGTTCGAACGACTCTATCGAACGAAAAACTAGAAAGTTTGAATATTCTTGTTTAAGCCCAGAAAACTTTATAAACATTTATTTAAAGTTTTAATTAATTCTTTCTTAAAACAAAACGCAGTTTTTATAAAACCTAACACCCAATAAACTTGTTCCAAGCTCCTATATATATAATATTGCATTCATACCTTGGGAGCATGGAACTATGATTGATGATGTAGAAACGAGGCATGCAAACCGGCATATTTGATGAAGCTTTATACTCTTTGACACTACGTCTTCAACAAACACTTCATAGGCTTGAGAGTATTACAATTACATACTATCCTATGAATAAATGTTTTTGTCCGGAATTGAGCCAACACTATACATGGACTCAATTGGAAATTTGTGTCCTTACACTATAGAACAACTTAAATATCTTAACAAAACACATATCTAACATTGAATATGATTTATAAAAAGCACAAAACAATAGTAGAAATTCAATACATGAAATTAACATTGAGATTATTTTAAATAGACAGTCACTACTGTGTGTGTGTGTGTGTGTGTGTGTGTGTATATTTGAATTAACCCATGAATTTGTATTTTTGTATTTGAATTAACCCATGAATTTATTTTTGTATTTGAATTGACCCATTATATGAAACATACTTGAAATTAAATATAGTGCGCATAGATACTAGCCTTCTAGTTCTTATGCTTACGCATTCAATAGCCCTTAGACCCATTCGAGAGTCATTACCCCTGTAATGAGATCTCTCGAATTGTCCCGTTTGGACAGTTTGAGACTGTATAATTTCTATATAATATTCTTATTGGCTTAAAGTTGTTACTTTTAGAGGAAGTTCTGCAGTCGTATCTTAATGTTCTCTGGGTACATACTAGATTGACAAATGTGACTGTTATTTCAATTGACCAATTGAAATAACACTCACACCTGCCAATCTACGTCGTGTACTTGGAGAACTAAGGGGATATGCAGTCGAATGTTTTTCAAATCGTAACAATTTGCATGAGCTGTTAAGTATATTACAGAAAAATGCAGTCCTGAATGGGATAGGACCACTTACCCTTTAATAGGATAATTAAATGATGGGATAATTAAATAAAACATACTATAAATCTAAGTGTTGTTTACCTTTAATAGGTGTTTAGTTGTGGTAGCTGTGATGGGATATCCGAAATACAAAGAGTGGATGGGTGAGACTAATAGAATGGGGGATGTGTTTCACAGAGGTGCTAACGAATTTGTGAAATATGCAAAGATATGTCATAATGATGAAGAGTTTCCGTGTCCGTGTGCTAGGTGTAAGAATGGTAAGGTGTTTGAGTGGAAAACAGTTGAACTACATTTGTTAAGATCGGGTATGCAAGATAATTATCGATTTTGGAGTTTTCACGGTGAATTGAAAGTTCCTTTTGTCCCCGACCAACCTTCACAACAACCTTCAACAAGTAGAATAGATGTATAAGGGGACGACGTAGATCATAATATGTTAGAGGATTTAGTTGATGATGCGTATGGAGTTTATGAAGCTGAGGAGAATGAGGTTACTGATGATGTAGAAAATTCAAGTTCTCGTGAAAATAACACGATAAAACTTGACGATGACTACCAAAGTTTAAAATTTAAGGCGACCCAACCGTTATACTCTGGCTGTGAGAAAGATCAAACAACTTTACATGCCATGGTTGGTTTGCACAGTTTGAAGACGCAGTACGGTTTGTCTGGCAATAGCGTGACGGGAATTCTGAAATGGGTGAAGGGCTTATTACCCAAGGTGAATACACTTCCAAATAACTATCCTGTTATGAAGAACATTTTGAAAGGTTTGGGAATGAAGTATAAATCGATTCATGCTTGTGTGTATGACTGCATACTATACCGAAAGGAGTATGAAAATCTCGATCGCTATCTGGTATGCGATGAACCTAGATATGTCCAATCTACTAGTAAGGAATGCACAAGCTCAAAAGTGCCTAAAAAAGTATTGAAATATTTTCCCGTTGGGCCTAGATTAAAGGGATTTTTCACAGTACCATGGATTGCAGAGGCAATGACTTGGCATACTAGGGCAGAAGTAGGGGGTAATATCATGCGTCATCCTATTGATTCTACTGCCTGACGGAGGATGAATTTTGAGTATCCCGATTTTGCTCGAGAACAACACAACATTCGTTTGGCTATATCAACATATGGTTTCAATCCATTTGGAAATCTAAGAACCAATCAGAGTGTATGGCCAGTGATCCTAGAGCCACTCAACCTCCCTCCTTCACAGTGTATGAGACCTGAATTTTCGATGATGGCTTTATTGATACCTGGGCCAAAGGCACCAAGTGATGACATTCATATCTACCTGGATCCTTTGGTAGAAGAATTAAATGAGTTGTGGAAAGAGGGTGTGCAATCATTTGACTCTTTTAGAAAAGAAGAGTTTACGCTGAAAGCTATATTGATGTGGGCAATTCATGATTTTCTAGCTTATGGGACATTATCCGGATGTGTAGTACATGGTTATTTGGGGTGTCCTATTTGTGGAGAGGAGACTGAATCTCTTCGTCTATCCTCTAGCTTAAAAAATGTATACCATTGCCACAGGAGGTTTTTACCCCCAGCTCATAGTTTCAGATTTGAGAAAGGTTCCAATTTTTTATTGGGCGGAGTTGAACATAGGCTACCGCCGAGATAACTTTTGGGTTCAGAAATTGAAAGTAAATCTTCTGAATGTGGCCCAAATATGCCAGGTAAGAATCCCAAATTTAAGAATGTCAAGCATAAGAAGACCCCAACTAGGAATGAAACTGAGATAAGAAAGTCATGGTCTCGGAGGTCAATTTTATTTGACTTGCCTTATTGGAAGAAAAACCCGGTGCACCATGTATTGGATGTGATGCATGCAGAGAAGAACTTCGTTGAACATATTGTGGGTACTTGCCTTGGGGGGAGTCATTCGAAGGATGGAGAAAATGCACGAAAAGACCTTAAAACGTTAAAACTTAAGCCACAACTATGGTTGAAAGAAGATAGTAGGGGAAGGACAATAATTCCCCCTGGTGCGTTTACTTTGACGAGTGGGGAAAGGAAGGTGCTTCTAGACACAATATATAATTCAAAGGGCCCATCTAATTTTTTGTCCAACTTGCAAAGGATTGTGAATTATGCTACTCATGATTTACATAAGTGTAAGTCCCACGATTGGCATGTGATCATGCAATTGGTTCCTCTATTGTTTAAGCACTGTTTCTCCAAGCACAAGGATTTGCATAGGGCTATTATGCAAATTAGTATTACCTTCTCCCTCTTGTGTGAGAAGGTAGTGAATCGAGAACACATAGTGGCCGCAAAATTGGTTGTGAACGAAGCAATTTGTGTATTGGAGAAGTACTTTCCCCCAGCATTCTTTGACATAAGTGTTCACTTGTTGGTACACCTATGCGACGAGGCACTTCTTTGTGGTCCAGTTAGATATCGGTGGATGTATCCGTTTGAAAGATTGATGAAAGTTTTTAAAGATTACGTCAAGAATACGTGATATATTGCAGGATCAATTGCAGAGGAATACATCACCGTGGAGTCATCAATATATACTCGGGAATATATGCCTGACTCGACCAACATTGATGACACTGATGAATTCCTCGATGATGGTGGTAATGTGATAGGAAAACGAGTGAAATTAACGAGTTTGCAACATGAACAAGTAGCTCGTTATCTCTTTGACACACATGAAGATGTCGAAGAATGGAAAAAGTAAGTTTCGAATATTATAATGTTTAACATTATTTTAGATTATTTTATACATGATTAATTTTGTAATATGCAGTAAATATGAAGCCTGTGAGAACAATAAAAGATGAAAAATAATGGTACAATCAGACAGCGAATTTAGGCTATGGTTGACACAAGAGGTAATTATAATGAAAACAGTCGTTATATAACGTTACATTACACTCAAATTTTACCACTAATATAATTAATTTGTCTATATTCTCAGCTCCTAAAGATGGGTGATGCGACATCAAGGCTTGCTCGTCTAGCCACTGGACCCTTGTTCGTGGCACAAGAGTACAAAAAGTATCGATTGAACGGTTACATTTTCGGCGCTAAAGTGTACGAGGAAAGTACAAATGTACAGAACTCGGGAATTTCATACAAGGCTCTTACTTTCTTTCGAGCGAGCGCAAAAGATAAAAACCTTGTTGAAGCTGAAATGACTTACTATGGTGTAATCCAAAATATATTTGAATTGGATTATATAAGCTTCAAAGAGGTTGTATTTTATTGTGAATGGGTAAGAGTTGAGGATAAAAATTCTTGTAAAGATGATCCTGTCACCAATTTGATCATGGTTGACTTGTCCAAGTTGAAGAGCAACGACCACGTGAGCGATGAGCCGTTTGTTTGTGCATTTCAAAAGGTTAAGCAAGTGTTTTACTCGGAGTATATCAATAAAGAGCCGTGGTCAATTGTCCAACACGCGCCAAGGCGTCTAAATAGTAGTGTGGATGACTTGGCTACTCCTACCGAATATCAATCCATTTTTTATGATAACTCGAATTTAAAACAATTTTTCAATTTGTAATAAATATTTTAATTTGTACCGAAACATCCATTTTTAATGCTTTTAATTGATCTGCACTTTATCATTTTCACTCTTGTGTAGTGTGCGTATGTGGAGAGGAGATTAATACATAAATATTCCAACTACATCTAAGTTTTGTTTATACTAATCCATGAATATACGCTTATTACATTTAATAGGTGATTAGTACATAGTTATTTGGGGTGTCCTATTTGTGGAGAGGAGACTGAATCTCTCCATCTATCCGAACACTAAGAAATGACATAATCCTATGGAGCGATGCTCTGCAAATTCCTCCCAACTGTTATGTAGCCAAACATCACCAGTTGAAGTTGTCAATTCCACTTTCCATGCCCCACCACTTGGAACTTCTAGCAAAACATGGGAGACCATTGAAAGGTGGAATTGACAACTTCAACTGCTGATTTTTGGCTACACAATGGTTGGAAGGAATTTGCAATGCATAACTCCATAGGATTATGGTATTTCTTAGTGTTTAGATATGAAGAGAATTATATTTGACACGATTGTCCGGGGTACATTAGTTGGAAGGAGGTGCCATATGAGCTCAAGTTAGCTGTTTGAGTGACACTACAAGTAATGTATTTATATTTATATGTCAATTTCGATTTCAATTACGATTTATATTTATCTATATTTGAGGGGAAGATACTAATTTTACTTTATTTCAATTCAGGGGACAGGGAGTGGCCCTAAGGGTAGGCCACATATGCTCTATACTTATGTGGCTATTCGGACGAGAAGGGAAGGATAAGCAAGTGTCCCCGAGCGTCGCGGTACAAAATCTCTTTTCCATGCAAATAGTTTGTAGATTTGAGATAATTGATGGTGATGTTGTTTCTTCTTAAATAGTTTCTATTTTGAATATATATTTGCATTTGTAAGGACACAAATTTCCAATTGAGTCCATATATAGTTTTGGCTCAATTTCGGATAAAAACATTTATTCATAGGATAGTATTTAATTGTAATATTCTCAAGCCTATGAAGTGTTTGTTGAAGACGTAGCGGCAAAGAGTATAAAGCTTCATCCAATATGCCGGTTTGTGTGCCTCGTTTCAATGTCATCAACCATAGGTCCATGCTCCCAAGGTATGAATGCAATTCTATATATATAGGAGCTTGGAACAAAGTTTATTGGGTGTTAGGTCTTGTAAAAACTATGTTTTAATTTTCAGAAAGAATTAAATAAAACTTTAAAATAAGTTTATAAAGTTTTCTGGGCTAAATTCGAGTTTCCAAACTTTCTGGTTTGTCGTTCGATAGAGTCATTCGAACGAGATTGTCGTTCGAACGAAAATGTCGTTCGAATGAACCTGCCAACAAGTTCCTACTGGTCCGTCGTTCGAAATGTCGTTCGAACGAGATTCTTCGTTCTAACTAGATTTTCAACGAGATTCTAACGAGTTCAATCTGGAACGTCATTAGAAGTCCCGTTCGAACGAGATTTCGTTCGAACAAAATGTCGTTCGAACGAGATGCCAGGCGGGAACAGTTTTTGGCAGTTTTTTGGCAGTTTTGCACCCACTTCCCCACTTGGTTTTTAACCAACTTTTATAGACTTTAATAGGTGCGGGAATGACATTTTCCAACTTAACATTTCCATAACTTTTCCATCCTAGTTTATCTCTTAGAGAGAGTTTGAGAGCAAAAATTGTTTAGGAAAATGTTCATGTTTTGAGTGCTACTTTTCAAAGAGAAATTCATATATCACTCTAGTGTTTACACCCAAATATTGTTTATCCAAGTTCTTATATACATATCAACTTGCTTGGAGTTTGGCACCGGTTTTTCTGTACCGAATTCAAGAAGAGAAGTTTTGGTTTTCTTCTACATCCATCAAAGTAGAAGTCGTTTATTGTGATTCTACCCACTTGGAGAAAGGCTCCTTGCTCGGGTGATGGTGACCATAGAAAGACCTATCGGTGGATTCCGAGACCGCGGTGGTGTTCCGAGGTTATCCGCTAGGAAGAGGTGTCTACAAGAAGAAGCATCGAGGCTTGAGAGGGATCGAGTCAGTCGTTGTAAGTCTATCTGTCTTGTACTTGTAATTCCGTATCCAGTGGATTTGTGGCTAGGGCCGTCCGAGGTTTTTTCCCGTCTTGGGTTTTTCCTCGTACATCGCGGCGTAGTGCGATATTGTTTATTTAATCTTGCATAAATAATGTAGAACGCATGCTTAGCATAACTCAAGATAAAATTCGGTTTAAATCATCACACTGAATTTAATTTGGACTTAAATTAAATATTGGGTAATGTTGTTTAATTCAAGTCATTTACTAAAATTTGGTTTCGCCTAATTTGCTAATATTGATAAATATGACTTAGGCAAATTCTAGGGCTTGGATTAATTAATTGGTTTAAGTGAATATATTAATTGATTAATTTTATTGAACCTTCTCCTAACGCTTCCGCATATAAAGGAAATTATTAACTGGGATTTTAATTGAGAAAATCACAATCCAGGGTTCCAGATTTTACAAATTGGTATCAGAGCCAAAGCGATAAATTATTTCATTAACGATCCTTAAATAATTTTTGGCTAAAATGGATTTTCCCCATTTTCAAAATTTCCTATTTTCGATGGTTCAAACTACGCGTACTGGAAAGCGCGTATGAGATCGGCACTAAAATCTATCGACGAGAGAGTTTGGATGTCTGTTGTTAACGGGTGGTCCCCACCAACTTATTTGGTTGAAAATGAACGTGTTATCAAACCCGCCGATAGATGGACTGAAAATGAGTTTAAACTTGCTAATTTCAATTCCCGTGGTTTAAATGCCTTATTTAGCGCTATCACACCGGATGAATTCCGTCGTATTATGACGTGTGAAACCGCTAAAGAAGCTTGGGATATTTTACAATTAACTCATGAAGGAACTAGTGTCGTTAAAGCTTCAAAACTCCAAAACCTCACCACTCAATTTGAAACTATCAAAATGAATGAAAAAGAAACGTTTGATGAATTTTATGCTAGACTTTCTGATATTGTTAATTCATCTTTTAACTTGGGAGAGAAAATACCTGACGACCGTATTGTAAAGAAAATTTTAAGGTCCCTACCCGATAGATTTATTCCAAAGGTGACCGTGTTAAATTCTTTACCCACTTTAGCCTCTACGAAATTAGAAGAGATTGTAGGTGATTTACAAACCTATGAACTGGATATGTTTCCCTCTAAAACTGAAAATAAAATCGAAAAGGGCATTGCTTTAAAAGCCTGAAAAGAGGTCAAACAAGTAGTAGAGAGCGATAGTGCTAGTGACTGGGAAGACATGGCTTTATTTGCTCGTAAATTTAGAAAATTTCTCAAAATTAACAAAGATAAATTTAAAAATGATTTTAAGAAATTTGAATCTTCTAAGCATGACAAGAACGAGAAGATTTCTAAAGAGGAGAAGATGCCTAAAGCCGAAAATATCCCTAAACCTAGTAATGAAAATTTAGATAGGGACGAGTCTAATAAGTGTTTTGGTTGTGATGGTTATGGCCATAGGGCTTATGAGTGCCCCACTAAACTAAGGAAAGAGGGTAAGCGACCCATTTCATATAATGCAACCCTTAGTGATAGTGATAAGGAAGAGAAGCCCGATTCCCCCACTAAGAAAAATTTTGTGGCTTTTATGGCTAGTCATATGAGTGATAGTGAGAACTCATCGATTGATGAAACGATAGCACATGCCACTTCCAAGGTCATTATACATGATTCTCTTGTTTTTGATGATAGTGAGAGTGAAGAAGAAAGAGAGAGTGAAAATGAAGAAGAGGTTAATGTGAGTGAACTTCAAAATGCTTTTCAAGAGCTTTATAAAGAATCTATTAAATTGAAAAGAGCTAATTTGAAGTTAGAAGCTAGTTTAATAGAGAGTGTCAAGGTCGTTGATGAAAATGCCTTAATAAAAGACCTTAGGACATGTGAGAGGACTCTTTAAGAGAAGCTAGAATATGTAGAAGGCGAAAGAGATAGCCTTAGGGGTTTAATGGAATCCTTAAAAAAGGAGCTTCTTGCTTTTGAAGAGCGCAATGTTTTACTAGAATCTAACATTTTAGAATTGGAAAATAAATTAAAAGATTCTAGTAATGTCAAATTTGATTTGGAGTGTCGTTCGGAAAAACTAGACAAAATCTTAGGAACGGTCCAAATTAAAAATGACACTTGTGGTTTAGGCTTCAATACTTGTAATGAATTTACTCATAATGCCAAAAACAACGTTTCAGAAGAATCTACTAGGAATGCATTTAAAGATCACTCCTTAGGTAAATCTTTTCGACATGATTTTGCTTGTACACATTGTGGTCGAAAAGGTCAATCTTAGGAAATTTTGTTTTGATCTTAAACGAATTCCTAGAAAATCCCATTGTAAAGTAACCATGGTAGTTAACGTTCCAACACCCCAAGATAGTCATTCTTCATTAATTTGGGTTAGGAAATCCGACTTGGTTGCCTTACACAGTAGGGTTTTTTATTCTCATTTACTATCACATGAAACCCCCCTTGCTAAATTTAAAGGTTGAATGTGTTAGTGTTTTATGCATACCCTAGCTTTTTGTGCTTCCTATTATATATCATTGCTAGATGTATGCATGTTTAGTCATTTTCTAGTCATTGCCCTATTTCTTATCACATGCTAGAAATTATGACTTGTTTATCTTTTTGTATTATATTTTTTGTTTGAATTTATTGAAAAATATAAAAAGATTTTTGCTTATCATTTGTGTTTTATTTATTTCATTTCAGCTTAATGAAAAATACAAATGATTTTTTGTTTATTCTTTTGAGTATATATATTTATTTTTGGTGAAAAATGTCAAAAACTCAAAAAGATTTTTTTTGTGTGTATTTTTGTTTGACACACTTTATGTGGCATATATTTGTGTTTGAATCCCATCTTTTACGCTCCCACGTGGCTAGAACTTTTGGTTTAGATTGTCAATCCTTAAAATGTTATTTACCATATTTTATGGAGTAGTTGGATTTTGTGTTGTTTAAATGGATTCTATTTCTATATGCCTCTTTTCACACATGCACGAGCTCTTTTGAAATCTTAATGTCACATGTTATATTTGAGCTTTTTGAGGTGTTCTCCTACCAATCTAGTCATCTACATATCTATGACCTAGGAGGACTAGTGCATGTCAAAATCCGTTGCACGTGAGCTTTGTGAGATAAAAAATTATATATCTAAATGTGCACGGGGAAGGGCTCCGAAAGGACTAAGTGATCCTTTGCGATAGTAAGCCACCGTTTATTGGATCTAAAAGAAATACGTGATCCAAAGGCCTAAAAACAGAATATATTTGGCATTAAAAAGAAAACAATTGCCAAGGCCTATGTTTGTTTGATATATTCATTCAAAAACAAAAGAATATATATGCTTATTGAGGGAGAATTGGATGGTATATCAACGGTTTGCACAATGTCCGTTTATCCTAGTTGTCTTTAATGTCATGACTCTATTTGGTTTGTAGAATCATCATCATCCTAGGCTTGTATGCATTGTGTATGTTTGTTCATTGAGTTCAATCTTTATATTGTCACATGAGGTTATATTTAAATGTGATAAAGTTTGCAATCAAATGAGAACTCTGTGAATGTTTATTAAGTGTTTGGGTCTAAATTTAATTGTTGCTAGTTCACGCCCCTACACTTCCGTTTCCATATGACACATTTTTGCCATACGAGTGTGAAAGACTCCTATTATATTTTGTGTGTGTCATGTGTGTTTATATATATATATATATATATATATATATATATATATATATATATATATATATATATGCAAGTACCCTTATTGGTATATTTATAGTATATATATATATATATGATCTTTGTTTGTCTTTGCCTTGCTTTTATTGCCCATATGCTTTCATGTCTTATCAATTTAAGCTTAAACATGCTTTTATGTTTATTAGTTCTTTATCCTTTGCCTATTCCTGGACAAAAAGGGGGAGAATGATGATGGGGGAGAAATGGTATCTAATCCTATTATTAACGTATCTAAGTTTGGAGGAGATTTATCTTAGGGGGAGACGTCTTTATAAGTAGGTCATGTACTTGATAAAAGGGAGAATTAATTTAGGGGGAGTAATTAATTAAAGTTGCATTTAATACTTTGATATTCCCTATGCATTTGATGAGTTTTCTTAAGTGTGCAGGAATTCTTCTAAAGCGGCATTGTTTAATGGCAAAGCGTTTGATCCTTGGGTTGATTGAAGTTTGGGTGGGTTATGTTTTGAGTCTAGTGAGCTTGACGGCCCTTTAGGATTTTTGTTTGGTTTTTGTCCCGAAATAGACAAAGGGGGAGATTTGTGAGGACACAAATTTCCAATTGAGTCTGTATATAGTTTTGGCTCAATTCCAGACAAAAACATTTATTCATAGGATAGTATTTAATTGTAATATTCTCAAGCCTATGAAGTGTTTGTTGAAGACGTAGCGGCAAAGAGTATAAAGCTTCATCAAATATGTCGGTTTGTGTGCCTCGTTTCTACGTCATCAACCATAGTTCCATGGTCCCAAGGTATGAATGCAATTCTATATATATAGGAGCTTGGAACAAGGTATATTGGGTGTTAGGTTTTGTAAAAACTGTGTTTTAATTTTCAGAAAGAATTAAATAAAACTTTAAAATAAGTTTATAAAGTTTTCTGGGCTAAATTCGAGTTTTCCAAACTTTTTGGTTTGTCGTTCGATAGAGTCATTCGAACGAGATTGTCGTTCGAACGAAAATGTCGTTCGAATGAACCTGCCAATGAGTTCCTACTGGTCCGTCGTTCGAAATATCGTTCGAACGAGATTCTAACGAGTTCAATCTGGAACGTCATTAGAAGTCCCGTTCGAACGAGATTTCGTTCGAACGAAATGTCGTTCGAATGAGATGCCAGGCGGGAATAGTTTTTGGCAGTTTTTTGGCAGTTTTGCACCCACTTCCCCACTTGGTTTTTAACCAATTTTTACAGACTTTAATAGGTGCGGGAATGACATTTTCCAACTTAACATTTCCATAACTTTTCCATCCTAGTTTATCTCTTGGAGAGAGTTTGAGAGCAAAAATTGTTTAGGAAAATGTTCATGTTTTGAGTGCCACTTTTCAAAGAGAAATTCATATATCACTCTAGTGTTTACACCCAAATATTGTTTATCCAAGTTCTTATATACATATCAAATTGCTTGGAGTTTGGCACCGGTTTTTCTCTACCGAATTCAAGAAGAGAAGTTTTGGTTTGCTTCTACATCCATCAAAGTAGAAGTCGTTTGTTGTGATTCTACCCACTTGGAGAAAGGCTCCTTGCTCGGGTGATGGTGACCATAGAAATCCCTATCGGTGGATTCCGAGACCGCGGTGGTGTTCCGAGGTTATCCGCTAGGAAGAGGTGTTTACAAGAAGAAGCGTCGAGGCTTGAGAGGGATCGAGTCAGTCGTTGTAAGTCTATCTGTCTTGTACTTGTAATTCCGTATCTAGTGGATTTATGGCTAGGGCCGTCCGAGGTTTTTTCCCGTCGTGGTTTTTTCCTCGTACATCGCGGCGTAGTGTGATATTGTTTATTTTATCTTGCATAAATAACGTAAAACGCATGCTTAGCATAACTCAAGATAAAATTCGGTTTAAATCATCACACTCAATTTAATTTGGACTTAAATTAAATATTGGGTAATGTTGTTTAATTCAAGTCATTTACTAAAATTTGGTTTCGCCTAATTTGCTAATATTGATAAATATGACTTAGGCAAATTCTAGGGCTTGGATCAATTAATTGGTTTAAGTGAATATATTAATTGATTAATTTTATTGAACCTTCTCCTAACGCTTCCGCATATAAAGGAAATTATTAACTGGATTTTAATTGAGAAAATCACAATCCGGGGTTCCAGATTTTACAAATTGGTATCAGAGCCAAAGCGATAAATTATTTCGTTAACGATCCTTAAATAATTTTTGGCTAAAATGGATTTTTCCCCATTTTTAAAATTTCCTATTTTCGATGGTTCAAACTACGTGTACTGGAAAGCGCGTATGAGATCGGCACTAAAATCTATCGACGAGAGAGTTTGGATGTCTGTTGTTAACGGGTGGTCCCCACCAACTTATTTAGTTGAAAATGAACGTGTTATCAAACCCGCCGATAGATGGACTGAAAATGAGTTTAAGCTAGCAAATTTTAATTCCCGTGGTTTAAATGCCTTATTTAGCGCTGTCACACCGGATGAATTCCGTCGTATTATGACGTGTGAAACCGCTAAAGAAGCTTGGGATATTTTACAATTAACTCATGAAGGACCTAGTGTCGTTAAAGCTTCAAAACTCCAAAACCTCACCACTCAATTTGAAACTATCAAAATGAATGAAAAAGAAACGTTTGATGAATTTTATGCTAGACTTTCTGATATTGTTAATTCATCTTTTAACTTGGGAGAGAAAATACCTGACGACCGTATTGTAAAGAAAATTTTAAGGTCCCTACCCGATAGATTTATTCCAAAGGTGACCGTGTTAAATTCTTTACCCACTTTAGCCTCTACGAAATTAGAAGAGATTGTAGGTGATTTACAAACCTATGAACTGGATATGTTTCCCTCTAAAACTGAAAATAAAATCGAAAAGGGCGTTGCTTTAAAAGCCTGAAAAGAGGTCAAACAAGTAGTAGAGAGCGATAGTGATAGTGACTGGGAAGACATGGCTTTATTTGCTCGCAAATTTAGAAAATTTCTCAAAATTAACAAAGATAAATTTAAAAATGATTTTAAGAAATTTGAATCTTCTAAGCATGACAAGAACGAGAAGATTTCTAAAGCGTAGAATATGCCTAAAGCCGAAAAGATCCCTAAACCTAGTAATGAAAATTTAGATAGGGACAAGTCTAATAAGTGTTTTGGTTGTGAAGGTTATGGTCATAGGGCTTATGAGTGCCCCACTAAACTAAGGAAAGAGGGTAAGCGACCCATTTCATATAATGCAACCCTTAGTGATAGTGATAAGGAAGAGAAGCCCGATTCCCCCACTAAGAAAAATCTTGTGGCTTTTATGGCTAGTCATGTGAGTGATAGTGAGAACTCATCGATTGATGAAACGATAGCACATGCCACTTCCAAGGTCATTATACATGATTCTCTTGTTTTTGATGATAGTGAGAGTGAAGAAGAAAGAGAGAGTGAAAATGAAGAAGAGGTTAATGTGAGTGAACTTCAAAATGCTTTTCAAGAGCTTTATAAAGAATCTATTAAATTGAAAAAAGCTAATTTGAAGTTAGAAGCTAGTTTAAGAGAGAGTGTCAAGGTCGTTGATGAAAATGCCTTAATAAAAGACCTTAGGACATGTGAGAGGACTCTTCAAGAGAAGCTAGAATATGTAGAAGGCGAAAGAGATAGCCTTAGGGGTTTAATGGAATCCTTAAAAAAGGAGCTTCTTGCTTTTGAAGAGCGCAATGTTTTACTAGAATCTAACATTTTAGAATTGGAAAATAAATTAAAAGATTCTAGTAATGTCAAATTTGATTTGGAGTGTCGTTCGGAAAAACTAGACAAAATCTTAGGAACGGTCCAAATTAAAAATGACACTTGTGGTTTAGGCTTCAATACTTGTAATGAATTTACTCATAATGCCAAAAACAACGTTTTAGGAGAATCTACTAGGAATGCATTTAAAGATCACGCCTTAGGTAAATCTTTTCGACATGATTTTGCTTGTACACATTGTGGTCGAAAAGGTCATCTTAGGAAATTTTGTTTTGATCTTAAACGAATTCCTAGAAAATCCCATTGTAAAGTAACCATGGTAGTTAACGTTCCAACACCCCAAGATAGTCATTCTTCATTAATTTGGGTTAGGAAATCCGACTTGGTTGCCTTACACATTAGGGTTTTTGATTCTCATTTACTATCACAAGAAACCCCCCTTGCTAAATTTAAAGGTTGAATGTGTTAGTGTTTTATGCATACCCTAGCTTTTTGTGCTTCCTATTATATATCATTGCTAGATGTATGCATGTTTAGTCATTTTCTAGTCATTGCCCTATTTCTTATCACATGCTAGAAATTATGACTTGTTTATCTTTTTGTATTATATTTTTTGTTTGAATTTATTGAAAAATATAAAAAGATTTTTGCTTATCATTTGTGTTTTATTTATTTCATTTCAGCTTAATGAAAAATACAAATGATTTTTTGTTTATTCTTTTGAGTATATATATTTATTTTTGGTGAAAAATGTCAAAAACTCAAAAAGATTTTTTTTGTGTGTATTTTTGTTTGACACACTTTATGTGGCATATATTTGTGTTTAAATCCCATCTTTTACGCTCCCACGTGGCTAGAACTTTTGGTTTAGATTGTCAATCCTTAAAATGTTCTTTACCATATTTTATGGAGTAGTTGGATTTTGTGTTGTTTAAATGGATTCTATTTCTATATGCCTCTTTTCACACATGCACGAGCTCTTTTGAAATCTTAATGTCACATGTTATATTTGAGCTTTTTGAGGTGTTCTCCTACCAATCTAGTCATCTACATATCTATGACCTATGAGGACTAGTGCATGTCAAAATCCGTTGCACGTGAGCTTTGTGAGATAAAAAATTATATATCTAAATGTGCACGGGGAAGGGCTCCGAAAGGACTAAGTGATCCTTTGCGATAGTAAGACACCGTTTATTGTATCTAAAAGAAATACGTGATCCAAAGGCCTAAAAACAGAATATATTTGGAATTAAAAGGAAAACAATTGCCAAGGCCTATGTTTGTTTGATATATTCATTCAAAAACAAAATAATATATATGCTTATTGAGGGAGAATTGGATGGTATATCAACGGTTTGCACAATGTCCGTTTATCCTAGTTGTCTTTAATGTCATGACTCTATTTGGTTTGTAGAATCATCATCATCCTAGGCTTGTATGCATTGTGTATGTTTGTTCATTGAGTTCAATCTTTATATTGTCGCATGAGGTTATATTTAAATGTGATAAAGTTTGCAATCAAATGAGAACTCCGTGAATGTTTATTAAGTGTTTGGGTCTAAATTTAATTGTTGCTAGTTCACGCCCCTACACTTCCGTTTCCATATGACACATTTTTGCCATACGAGTGTGAAAGACTCCTATTATATTTTGTGTGTGTCATGTGTGTTTATATATATATATATATATATGCAAGTACCCTTATTGGTATATTTATAGTATATATATGTATATATATGATCTTTGTTTGTCTTTGCCTTGCTTTTATTGCCCATATGGTTTCATGTCTTATCACTTTAAGCTTAAACATGCTTTTATGTTTATTAGTTCTTTATCCTTTGCCTATTCCTGAACAAAAAGGGGGAGAATGATGATAGGGGGAGAAATGGTTTCTAATCCTATTATTAACGTATCTAAGTTTGGGGGAGATTTATCTTAGGGGGAGACGTCTTTCTAAGTAGGTCATGTACCTGATAAAGGGGAGAATTAATTTAGGGGGAGTAATTAATTAAAGTTGCATTTAATACTTTGATATTCCCTATGCATTTGATGAGTTTGCTTAAGTGTGTAGGAATTCTTCTAAAGCGGTATTGTTTAATGGCAAAGCGTTTAATCCTTGGGTTTGAGTCAAGTTTGGGTGGGTTATGTTTTGAGTCTAGTGAGATTGACGGCCCTTTAGGATTTTTGTTTGGTTTTTGTCCCGGAATAGCCAAAGGGGGAGATTTGTAAGGACACAAATTTCCAATTGAGTCCATATATAGTTTTGGCTCAATTCCGGACAAAAACATTTATTCATAGGATAGTATTTAATTGTAATATTCTCAAGCCTATGAAGTGTTTGTTGAAGATGTAGTGGCAAAGAGTATAAAGCTTCATCAAATATGTTGGTTTGTGTGCCTCGTTTCTACGTCATCAACCATAGTTCCATGCTCCCAAGGTATGAATGCAATTCTATATATATAGGAGCTTGGAACAAAGTTTATTGGGTGTTAGGTTTTGTAAAAACTGTGTTTTAATTTTCAGAAAGAATTAAATAAAACTTTAAAATAAGTTTATAAAGTTTTCTGGGATAAATTCGAGTTTTCCAAACTTTCTGGTTTGTCGTTCGTTAGAGTCATTCGAACGAGATTGTCGTTCGAACGAAAATGTCGTTCGAACGAACCTGCCAACGAGTTCCTACTGGTCCATCGTTCGAAATGTTGTTCGAACGAGATTCTTCGTTCTAACGAGATTTCCAATGAGATTCTAACGAGTTCAATCTGGAACGTCATTAGAAGTCTCGTTCGAACGATATTTCGTTCGAACGAAATGTCGTTCGAATGAGATGCCAGGCGGGAATAGTTTTTGGCACTTTTTTGGCAGTTTTGCACCCACTTCCCCACTTGGTTTTTAACCAATTTTTACAGACTTTAATAGGTGCGGGAATGACATTTTCCAACTTAACATTTCCATAACTTTTCCATCCTAGTTTATCTCTTAGAGAGAGTTTGAGAGCAAAAATTGTTTTGGAAAATGTTCATGTTTTGAGTGCTACTTTTCAAAGAGAAATTCATATATCACTCTAGTGTTTACACCCAAATATTATTTATCCAAGTTCTTATATACATATCAAATTGGTTGGAGTTTGGCACCGGTTTTTCTCTCCCTAATTCAAGAAGAGAAGTTTTGGTTTGCTTCTACATCCATCAAAGTAGAAGTCGTTTGTTGTGATTCTACCCACTTGGAGAAAGGTTCCTTGCTCGGGTGATGGTGACCATAGAAAGACCTATCGGTGGATTCTGAGACCGCAGTGGTGTTCCGAGGTTATCCGCTAGGAAGAGGTGTCTACAAGAAGAAGCGTCGAGGCTTGAGAGGGATCGAGTCAGTCGTTGTAAGTCTATCTGTCTTGTACTTGTAATTTCGTATCTAGTGGATTTGTGGCTAGGGTCGTCCGAGGTTTTTTCCCATCTTGGGTTTTTCCACGTACATCGCGGCGTAGTGTGATATTGTTTATTTTATCTTGCATAAATAACGTAGAACACATGCTTAGCATAACTCAAGATAAAATTAGGTTTAAATCATCACACTCAATTTAATTTGGACTTAAATTAAATATTGGGTAATGTTGTTTAATTCAAGTCATTTACTAAAATTTGGTTTCGCCTAATTTGCTAATATTGATAAATATGACTTAGGCAAATTCTAGGGCTTGGATTAATTAATTGGTTTAAGTGAATATATTAATTGATTAATTTTATTGAACCTTCTCCTAACCCTTCCGCATATAAAGGAAATTATTAACTGGGATTTTAATTGAGAAAATCACAATCCGAGGTTCCAGATTTTACAGCATTATCTTTTGTTTGTTTGGATATATGATGTTTGGAGCAGGTACAACGTTGCTATAACAGGTAGAAATATACTGCTGGGCAGTGGCAGTGGCCATACTGCCCAGCAAATTTTTTTTAAATTCTGCCCAGAATTGTCACGGTCATTGACCGTGACAAGTCTGTGACAAAAATTTGTCACGGGCGTGTCACGGTCATTGACCTTGACAATTTTTTTAAGAAGGGTTACGGCTTTGTCACGGTTTATAACCGTGACAAACGTGTCACGGTCAATGATCGCGACACGACCGTGACACAAAACGCGAGTTTTGTGTCAAGGTCAATAACCGTGACAAAAAAAGTTATCTTGCCTCGAAATGTCACGGTCATTGACCTTGACAAGGGTGATTTGTCAGGGTCAATGACCTTGACAATAGTGCAGATTTGGTGTAGTGTGTATGCAAAATACGGTAAGCTGGATCATCCAAGATTATAGCTTCTCTGGCATATATAATAGAATCATTACATTAGTAAAACATCGGTAAGTTATAAATAAACCATTCAATATATAATATATCTATAGGCAACTGTAAAATACGTCCAGCTGGATCATCAAAGATTAAAGCTTCTCTGGCTTATATAGAAATTGACATTAATTTTAGCCAATTAAAGACCATGCTGACACCATGGGGAGAAAATTCTAAAATATAATAATAAGGAACATAACTGTTAAGGCCAAACAAAAACACACAAAAAAATGCAATCTTACCATTTTTTATACAATTTCTTTTACAAATTGATGTGGTAAGTGATATTAGAACTTTTTATTTTTAAAGTCTTAAGCAGTCGGGCAAATTTTTTATTTTTATTTTTTATTTCTGTAGATTTGATGAAATTACAGCATTACTCTTTTTTTTAATGCATAAATATGACTTGCATGACAAGAAATGTCTTTATGTGTTGTTAAGTATGTTAATATATACGTTTGTAACTCATTACAACATAATTAGAATTTAATTTTTTATATACATTTGTTCATTACATATATAAATATATATACACTCATGTTAGCATTAAAGATCATTGTAAAATTCATCCATCTATTCATCTCCCCTTAATTTATATTCTAACAATCTTTTGTACGAAATCCTATTTATCTCCCCATAAACTTATACCCTTTTCTCTCTCTCTCTCTCTCTCTCTCTCTCTCTCTCATATTTGTACAGTATTTATGATACAAATAGTTTCTCTTGGCTTTTATAGTGTTGGCAAATATCTTATTTGTATATCTTCTTTTGTATTTGTTCGCCAACATGCGACAACCCGTGATCCGAACTAAGGGGTGGCCAGCCCGATACTCCAACATAACGGAATCATGGATGGTAATCATTCTCAGAATCACAACAATAAAATAAGTATATGGGAAAACCACCCAATAATTCAGAAAACAGGTTGTCGAAAAATTTTAAGTTTAGTTTTGTTACAAGTTAAGAAAATAATTTAAACAACCCAATCTGAAGAGAAAGTGGAATTCCAAAAGAGCTTATATTACATCCATAACAAATATACGATAAGAGGACCGAATATGCTATCGGTTAACAGTTACACACAACGTATTACAACAATTTAATATGTTACATAATACAATCATTAAACAATTACATAAGTTTGGGCCACACGCCCGAGGGAAAGACCCGATCATATCTAGAATACAAAAATGAAGGCGTCTAACAAAACATCCTATAATATCCGCAAAATCTTATAGCTCCTCGAAAGTATTGGAGTGGGAATATCAACACGGGAGCCCTTGCGGCGGAGCACCTGAGCGGATACATTAACATACACAACAAGGAAAATGAACGGGTTAGGGCCCGGTTTTTATATGATTCCCAGATGAATAAGAAGCATGATAGATATGAACAGTTAACCATAAATGATAAAGATGAGAGTCTAACAACCTAATCACAAAGCATAATAAGTCAATTTAGGTAATCATAACTTTTATTAAACTATGCAAGGAAATATAATTAAACTTTATAAATTGAAAGTCTCCATCTTTATTCATCATTTCATTCCAATCCTTATTCCTTATCAGGAATATAATTACCATCATACATTTTTATGGCAATTAACATATTTTAAGTCCCATTTGAATTTAGAAAGGTTATATTTTTATACATATAACGATTCTAAGACCGCCCCTCCGAGTTTCCCTACTTGGCGCGCCCCTAAATGACTATCATCTTCCAGGGCCTATCAAACAAGATGACCTGGGAACCTAACGCACGTCGGGAAGTGGCCATATACCTGCGAGTGAGTCATAACCACACCCAAAATTACCTCACTATCACAGAATAAAACATATAACAATCCCGTATATGGCCGAGGACTATAGTCTTCCTGCATTCACTAGTTAGGGGACATCACCTCATGCGTGAGCTTCCCTTATGATAGCATTTAGAGAGGTGTGTTTAAGTAAATTAACATTTACCATTTAAATCACATTTTCATTCCCATTAATCATATGTTTGGTTCATTTTATTCGAACCCCTTAATATTGAACATTCTCATTAATGTTCTTCATATTTTAAGTCCCGAATTATTCCCCAAGTCATCACAATAATTCTCCAAATCCCAAGGTTTTATATACCTCCAATGAGCCCCTAAAGTCTCCAAGTATGGCCTTTTAACTCCTAAACTCCTAATAAATTTGTAAAAAGAAAAGTAATGCATGAACATCACTTTAAGCACCCCTGAAATGAACCCCAGACGAACCAATTCTAATCTAGGGTGGCGACCAAACTCAACTAAGACTCTAGGACTCTAAGTTTACTTCATATAAGAAGGTTCCTAAGTCCTAATCCTAAAGAAAAAGGATAAAAATTGAGTAAAAAAAATAACTCAAAACTGTAGGAACCGAATCGATTCACCCTAGGGCCGAATCGATTCACCCAAAAAGAGAATCGATTCGGGTGACAAACCCAACTTTCTGTAAATGCCAAATCGATTCAGCCTTAACCCGAATCTATTCGGGTACCCAGACCTGGAAAACTACCCCTAAGCGAATCGATTCGCCCCTACGAATTTTGCCAAGTTTGGCTATGGAGTCTTGGACTCCAAAAATTCACCCAACTCCAAACTAATCTCATTTATTGCTACCAAATGATTATTAATGCATCAACCAACCATGATATACACCAATATCCAAACAAATCAACCTCCAAGGAATCAAAACCCATAAATCTATAAAAAGCCCTAACTTTGTTAAACCATAACTAATCCACAACTATAAATACTAATTATTCAACTTAAATCACATAATAGCAAGTAAAAAACTTGCCTTGGTGTAGGAATCTCAGATTTTGTAAGGTGAATGCAAGATCAAGACTCCAATTTTCAATCTCTGTCTTTCTCCACAAGTTCTCTTCTTCTCTCTTTCTCTCTAGGTTAACAATTTCACTTAAGAGAAATAAAAGGCTTAGCAAGAATAAATCGTGACATTAGTCTAAAATTCCCACTTAAATGATAAATACCGCGATAAAATGACTCGTAACTACACATTTAAGCTATAACCAGTCAAAAGTACCCGAAACATCAAAATACAATATGACACTTATTTTGACTGTCTCGCACCTTTCGGAACTAACTACACCTTCCAAATTATCATTTGGAAATTTTATAACTCATTTTAAGTTCCGGTCTCATTTTAAACCATAATGTCATTTTAAA
Source organism: Sambucus nigra (assembly GCA_949130495.1). NCBI lineage: Eukaryota > Viridiplantae > Streptophyta > Magnoliopsida > Dipsacales > Adoxaceae > Sambucus > Sambucus nigra. The sequence goes on from OX422213.1 coordinate 41,604,124, forward strand.
TCTTATGACACAATAAAACACAACATAGTGATATTCACCTACCCAAAAGGTAAATATGCAACATTTAAGTAAATATTAACTTTTCTGCATTAAATTAATACTTACTCCATATTCCAACATTTCATTTATAATTACTTCACATAGTAAGTAAATATAAAATAGGTTCTCAAAAGTGAGGGTTGTTACACAACATTTCAAGCAAAGTTTAGCAAAAATTAAATAAATATTTGTAAATGACAATTTGTCAAATTTATCACAAATAAGTGTATGAAATTTAAACCTCTGTAAAATCATATAATAAAAACTTCACTCCATCTTCTTTTGCTATTCAAACAAAAATACATATTTTTAGTTGAACAAAATATATAAATTGTTTGTATAAATCAATGTGACAAGTGACACAGCCATAAACCTTCTTTTGCCCTTTTTAGACCATACAAAAATAATTTTTTTGGTTATAAAATATGTATATGGGTGGATGTTCACTTTTATCTAGCATATGAATGAAAAAGTATTTCAAGGTACCTGACTTCATACTATAAACTAAGAAAATACAAGCATGGATATACTAATTGAATGAAACGTTTGCTCTCTCTCTAAAAAAAATCCTTTATTTTTCACAACATGTTATAACACAAGAGCTTAATATAATAAAAAGAAAGATGATTGCCTCCTCTCCATAGGTAACAACAAGTGATGGTAATTTTTGGTTCTCTTCTTTTCTTCAGTGAAGACAAGTAAGTACACGATTGTTACATTTTCTACTGTCAATTTCATGGACTACATCTTCGTTGTCCGTCACATATTTGAATTTGAAAATTTAAAAGTCAACATAGTTGATGCTTATTTTGTTCCTCTATATTTATAAAGCATCAATTGTTTTCTTTTGTTCCTTTAATACATATTAACAGGGTCGGTCCCGAGATTTTAGCGTCGAGGCGAATTCTTGAATTGGGATCCATATTAAACAAGAGGTTTTTAATTAATTTATAACTTATGGGTTTTTTAATCGAAAAGATGTCGACTTGATTTTCAGGAGTTTAAAAGTTTAAATGTTTGTCCCTTCAGTTTTTAACAAATTATTTGTGTGACAATTGAAAAATGACGCTGTAAATATAAACACACAGATAAAACTTTGGGGCGCCTAAAATGCGTTGAATATCGGGGCCCGAGGCGACCGCCTCCCTGGCCTCCCCTCAAAATTGACTCTACATATTAGAAAGTTTTATGCTTCTTCTTCATTGTAGTTTATATATAAAAATGAATCAACTTAGCTTCTGATCAGGTCTATAAAAATATGAGAATTATTGATTAATAATCAATAATATAACTACATCCTATAATATTACTTTTTCTTTTCGTCGTGTTTTAAGGTATTTTAGTTTGGTCTTATAAGCTTACAAATTATTTTAGTTTTTTTTCCTCCCGAAGTTATAAGCTATATGGGAACTACTTGCCTTAAAATATAAAAATGTCTATATTTTAGTTTGATCTTATAAGCTTACAAATTATTACATTTAAATTTTGAGGCTTGTTCTTATATAACCATTTTTAGCTGTGACCTGAAGTTACTAAATCATACGATATTAAGACCTACACCATAATTATTCAACTTTGGAACTTGTACTTTTCTATGTTCTAATTTTAGTATTTGAAGATCCTAAATTATTTGGACCTAGAGTTTCAAAGAAAATATATCACAATCAAACATGGAGTTTTAATTGAAAATGTTCAAACTAAAAGTCATATAATTTATATTAATTTGTGATATGAAGATCCATAATGATTATTGTGATCAAATGTTCACAACTTATTACTTGTAAACGGGATACAGTTTCTTAGACGTACTATTAAAAATACATGAATCTCTCTTGTTATTTAACAATATTTGTATTAGAGTATCCAAAAGTAACAACCCCCATTTTCTCACGTAAAGATTGTCCAGACATGATACGCCGAAGATGGGGCTTGCTTGTTAATTTATATCATTCTTAGCATCGATCGAGAATAAACATTTATATTTTAAACCACATTTTAATTTAAAACTGAATTAAATTAATAAACAAGAGATAATAGTAAATCCAACATCCACGTTCAATAAAATAAAATCTAACATAATTATAACATCTTGACTAATAAAACTAAATGACTTCGGGCTTATGCCCATTAAATAATTCAAAATAAATATAGATAGGAAGAAGTAGCAGTTTAAACTAGAATCAATAAATCGATCTTCGAGAAGCAATACGTGACAACAAGTCTAATATTCCTTAGTCCCGCTATCCTTATCTACACAAACCTTGTAATTTGGGTCAGCGGCCTAGAGTGTGTAAGAATTAACTTACTGAAATTGAAATGCAAGATAACAGTAAATTTAAGTAGGTGTATCCCATCGGCACTCGCATAGGCTAATCTCCTCACCTCTCACCTAGGTGCAATATTAATCGTATCCTATCCACAGAAACCAAATGCAATATAGATAACAAGATGATTGGGAAACATGTGATGCGTCTAGCATCACTATAAGAAAAATGAGTTTTAGTGACATAGTTTTTTGCACCTAATTATAAAAAATTCGCCACCAAATCTTTTAGTGGAAAAAAAATTTCGTCATGCTATTACCACTAAAGGTGTGCCGCAGATTGTTTTCGTGGAAATTTATTAAATCGCTACTAAAAGTTGACTTTTTAGTGACAAAATCACTTGGCCACCAAAACATCGCTTTAGGTGGCAATTTTTTTTGCATCTAATAAAGATAAAATTGCCACTCATAGTTGATAGTTTGACACTAAAAGTTTATATTTTTTAGCAAAACAAAAATTCACCACCAAAAGGAACCTTTCGTGGCAAAACAAATCGCCACAATTGAACTTAAATTTGTATGGAACGATTTTTTAAATATTAAATTGCTATTTTTTTATCTAGCATATGACAAGTGTGTGTAGAGCTTCAAAATATCGATGTAGGACAGGCTCTAGCTAATAATCATATTTTTCCAAACATATAACTGAATAAATTAACAATTCATCTTTTCTTGAGCATAGTTTAAAAATGCTTGCACAAAGAATAACATTTGTTTGCTCTTATTTCCAGTTCTTAATTCAAATAAAAATATACAATTTAAAATGTGTTCAATCATATACTAAATAGAATAAACTCCTACATATATTATTAAATCTATAGAGAAATTCTAAAATGATGTTAGTCATGGCCATGGACTCTTTAATGTCGATTGTAAGGTAAATTTAATTATCTCTAAGATAAAATGATTGGCACTAAACTCTGAATACCAATCATGTTATCTTACATATATACAATACTTAAAGAATTTGATGTTCATGACTTCAATTAACCGGCGGCTAGCAAGCACTCGAGGCCATATTTATTAAAATACTCCAGACTTGATTGATATACTCACATGGCTACTAGAGAGATACTCAATTACAACAACACCAATTACAAACAGACCATCTTGATTGATATCCTGACTTTAACAAGCATTCAACTTTGCAAAGAGACCCCACATGGCAACCGGAGAGATACTCAATTACCTGATTTGTCAAACCTTGGTGATTTGAAAAAACTAAAGCTGGTGATTGTGTGAAGCTAACAGAGATCAAGGAACTTGAGAAACTGAAATTCTTAGAATTATTGAATATTTCTGGATGCGAAGCAATTGAAAAATTACCTGATTTGTCAAACCTTCAAGATCTAGAAGAAATAAAAGCCCTTGGTTGTGTGTAACTAGCTGAGATCCCGGGACTTAAGAAACTAATATGCTTAAAATCGCTGGACATTTATGGATGCGAGTCACTTGAAAAATTATTGAATTTGTCAAAACTTAGAGATTTAGATGAAATAAAAGCTCGTGGTTGCATGAAACTAACTGAGATCTAGGGACTTGGGGAATATTATTTCTTAAAATTATTGGACATCTAGATGTGAGGTAATAAACAAACTACCTGATCTGGGGATTTGAGAAAAGCATAATATCAAGCATTTCGGTTAATCTATATATGGTCTTACCTGCTTCCCTGTTTGAACAAGAAGAAACCCTATAAGAACCTTCACTTCTAATTTTTGCCTATTTCTTAGCCAAATGTTTAGGCCATCGAATCTACTTATGCCCTGAATTGTGAGAAAGTTAAGGTCATAATGACATCCCTCAAACACAGGGCCCTCCTGACCATAACATCGAAGGTCACTCCCTATTGGAGCAAGCAATACGGTCCCTAGGGTTTGGAAAAAGGCACTCATTAAAGACTACAGCCAATTGAAACGGGAACAAATTCCTTGTGGAAATTAAGAGAGCACAAGTCATGTCAAAGGCGATGAAAATCAAATATGATTACCATGTGACATCCATATGACAAAAAACATCAAATTTTGGAAATATCGAGACTGGGCAAAAACATCCATGTGCATTTGTGTATATATTGTTGACGGGGAAAAACCCCTATTAAGATTTATAATGGAAGGAATAGACAAATAAAAAGAACACAATCACACAAAGTAATTTAAGTGATTTAGCCTCAAATGAAACCTACATTGACAGGGAGTGGGGGGGGTCAAATTCATTGCTGTAATGGAAGAAGTGGATACAATGCTCCTTGTAACTCACTCTTAGTATCTATCTTTTTCATCCCTCTTTGCATGTAGTCCTGTCCTTCTATTCTATGATTGGCATAGATTTAACCCTATCCTATTGAATGAGGAGTCTTGGAGATAGGGATTTGGTGAATGTGACTCCACAACTGTCGAAGCCGACTTATGACTTTAAGTCCTAATTGGAGTGGAAGCAATCAAACCAATCTTATCCATAAAGCAAGGCCTTCAGCCTATGCATCATCCCATCAACTTACTGGAAATTGGGGATAAAGGTTCTACTTTGGTCTTCATTTTCCTTCCTCAGAGGCACATACCCTTCATCTTTCTTACCTTGGCCAAAAACTCCTGGTGGTACCATGACACATACTCATAAACGCTGCTGGTATGATTTATATATATATATATATATATATATATATCTAATATTCAGATTCAAAATTTTCTTAGTCATCAAGCATCTTTCCGAATGTAGAGCCCACTTGTGAAGTTACAATGAGGTGTATTTCATATTAAACAGTCAACACATATATGGCCAACATCACATATCCCCATGTGAACAGATACTATAAATCCAAAGTATTGAAGTAACAATGAAATAAAAATGGGACTCATTTGAACTCATATCATGATGAATAGGACAGGAGCTTGGAACTATGTGTTGGGTAAAAGAATATACCATAAAGTGATAGATTTATATACATTTCATAATTTTGCATAAAAAATAGCAGCAATCCCATTAAAGAAGACCAATTTCAATCATCACTTCTTTGTCACCATTTTCTGCTTTTGATCTTTCAAGTGTTCACAAAATACAATTTGGAAATAAATATGAGGTATTTTATAAACTCTTGAATGAGATTCTCAACACGAATATCCTTGACCTGGCATCACCATATTGATCCATGTTATAAATTACGAAGCATATAATATTCAATACAGGGCTTCCACATCAACAAGTCCCATTGAAAAATCCCTCTACAATTACTCTGAAATATATATAAAGAAAAGTTATTACAAGAAACAACTTTCACCTGCTTAATAAGACAAGTGAATGAATCTTTTGGCAGTCCAAACCCAATTGCTACCATTTTAGCAACAGTCTTTACTACAGATATCATTTTGAATCCACATGAGTCCATGGTGTCTTTCCATTCAAGAAATCCTTGAGGTATGACTGGATCCGAATTCAATTCCTACACATTAATGATGATCATTAATAATAGTCATAAAACCATGGTGATGTTAGAAAAAGAAGAGAAATATGTAAACCTGAAAGCAGGTGTTTGATGGGCGAGGACCAACTCTCCACATGTATGGCTACTTATGATTTGGTGTGTAGGAGTGGAAGGTCGATGCTCTTTAGGCATTGCTATCATCTTCTCTTGCATTTATGTATTAACCAGAATGCGGGGAGCTTCAATTCCTTCAGGCATCACTCCAACCTGTGGTGTGACACCAGAAAAATATTAAAAAAATGATGATCCCTTCCTTCTCCATCAATCAAGAAAGTTGGAGAATGTTAGTAAAGTGAAAGAATTGATAGGGAAGGATTCATGGGTTCCTATGTGTATCCTTGACGCCCGAAAGATCTCGGGGATGCACGATCAGATCAAACATAACTATTTTGAGTAAAGAAGTGTTTAAATAAAGTTACAAAATAATGGTTTCATACCTTCGCCAATGTTAACACCCGATGCAATGGTGTTGAGAGAGTTGCCTACCAATGGATGATTAGATTGAAAAGGATCTAGATTAGTATCTGTCGCAGATTGTGGCTTGTGTTTTCCTCTATAAGCTATAACAAGCAAGGGATGGACTAACATAATAACAACAATAATTGTAGGCGGTGAAAGAAACTGAGAAATGGCAGTCAGTTATATATGAACAAAATTAATTTTCTCAAATTAGAGGTCTACCTAAAATATCTCAACACCAATAATCCAAATCTATAAAAATTCGTAAATCGATAAAGCCGAGAAAGATTTTAAACTCCATACTCGTTCTAGTGAACTCAAGATATATGTTTTAATGGCAATAAATGATTAACCACTAATAAAATTGCCACGAATTGATATTTTTCTTGTAGTGTTACTTGTCATCCAAATACTAAAAATAAGTCGTATACACATTGCTAATAAAGTCATTGACATTTATATAGCTCATAAAGATAGCAATCTTCGAAAAACAATTTTTTTGTCTCAAAAGTTCCTACGCTAGACACTATTTCAAACAAATTATTTATAAGAAATGTGCTACCATTGAAAAAAATAAATAAAACAAGTCTAATCCATCATTCTTCTTTATTGTTACTCTCCTCTACAAAATCTTTCACTGAATCTGCAAAAAAAACACAAAGAATTTGTTTAGAGTTATCACTTTGAAAAATAACGACAACAGATTTTAGAAGATTAATCAAAGTACATTTATAAATTTCACTTACAAGTCTGGAAAAATAATAATAAAAATATAATAAATCACATTCATTAACATCAAATTCATTTCCCAATTATTCCCCACCCACCCTCCCCAAAAAAAAAAATCTTCCCTATGTATTAGGATTATTTTTATCGGATAACATGAGAAAGATAAAGTCATCCATGTCAAATATAAAACAAGTTTAGGTTATGTGCTTACCACGAAGAGTTATATTGTCGGGTTACGAGGTCACTTAATGCCTCAGGTTCCCTATTAAGCTCATCCATTCGTCCTTTCATTGTCGTGTTCTCCCTTCTTGCTCCATCTGCTTCCCTCCTTGCCTCATCAGCGTCCTTCCTCGCCTCAGCAACTTGTCTATCTCTCTCAATGTCTTTCTCCTTTTGCATAGCATCAACTGCAGATGATGTGGGTTTAATACCAACCACACGACCACATACATATCGTGAGCGATGTCCTAGATTTTTTTGAAATGCATCAGCATCATTCATGACCACACCGTCTGCAAGTTCAAATTGTGAATTGAGTATTGCCATACTATTAATAACAATGAATATATTATAAGTATAACATACGATATAGGTAAAAAACGTTATTAACAAACTACTATTGAAACACATCTTACATAGACATTTCCAGCAATTGTAGTCACCCAATTTCCATTTTTTTTTTGCTCCAATGAGTCGTATGCCATACCTTACTCATAGACGCCGGAGTTCCAGTCTCCTTATCACGTTGTATAGATTTTGATACAAAATAAAGTGCTAAAACATATTAAAATGATTAGTTTAGACAAAATATTTTTAGAGATATTTACCATCTCAAACTCCACTTGACGAAATCCTTTGCTTCCACTGCAGTGGAGAATCATATGCTTCGATCGATTGTTCGAGTTTATTTCACTTCTTTTCTGCATATATTCATGTCCAAATAAATTTAAAAATAGATAACTAGATCAATCCCCTAATTAAAGGTCTCACTATAACAATAGATCATTGAATCTTAACTGGATTCTCCCCACTAACATTGGTTATCAAGGTTAAAAAAGCATAATATTTACTACAATAATCTAATCTGCATAGTGTTTACTATAGAAAAACAACATGTCAAATCAGCACTTCGCATAAATAATAAAAAAATTAGAAGTCGCATATAACCTGAACATTTTCATCCGCAAGTGTTAAACAAAGATCATGCCATTTAGCCTCACTTAATTCTAGAGGATGATGCTGAAGTGCCCGTTCCAAAGAGTCGTGCGGCTTGAAGTGTTCACGATGCATTTTTGAGCGGAAGTTACAAAATTGATTATTGAGTTGTGCCATTACTGCATACTTCATGTAATCATCATTTGGCAGTTGAAACTTTTCCTATTCAAAAAATAAAATAAAAAAAATAACTCATAACTCTAAATGCGTACCGTGTTCCATATATGATAATATAGGTAGCTTACTCGCCAAAGTATCCACATATGATTTTTGTTCTCCTTTGGAACTTCCTTCTAATACCTGAAATTGAATGGGGCATTTTCTTGGATAACAATGTGTGCCTCAGATTTTAAATTCGAAGAAGAGAACCCTACTAGACGACTCTCCGAGATTAGGATTTTATTGTTCTCCCCCCTCTCTAGCTTCTTCTGAAAACCAATCCCCCGTGTTGGTCCCCTAACTCGTTTCCTGGAGCTAGAACCTATTATAAAAAAAATAGACAAAGTAATTAAAAAAAATGGTTCGTTCAACTTTAAAGACAAAATTAAAAGTAAACCCATAAGTTTGAAGTCATCAAAAGCATAATCACAGTCACACATATCACTTTCATTCACAATAACCCCAATTATACCATCACTAGTGTTAGCACCCGATGAAACAATGTCTGCAAAATCGACAACATTTTGATGACTAGGGTGTGGAGGAGGGTGATTGGGCTCTCTCACAAATCGTTGCACAGGTGTTACTCTTTCACCTATAACATGCATGAAATGGATCAACATAATACTAATTAAATCTATACTTAAAAAAAACATTGATATCCCTACATAACTAACATTATTTGTATGTTGTCAATTAATATGTTTCCAAATATGAAGATCGTACCCTCATAGTTTTTAACATCAAAAGGGATATTGTCGAAAGCGTTGCTAATATTTGGATTAGTTGAACTAGAACGAAGATGTGCGGATTCCCTCATGAATCCTTGTCGCATAAAACATCTTGAGGAGCATACACGATCCGAACCTAATACAACAAAATAAAAAACTTACATTAGCTATGGAGACTTGTATGCAATATCTATATGTGCACACCCAATGTGTATGCGATGCATATTAATATCAAAAGGATGAAAACAAAATAAATCATAAACAAAATGTTGTCTTAAACTAGTCAAATAAAAACAATATTTCAATCCCGCTCTTACCAACATCGAGAAAGCTTTGTAAGGATTTGGGCTAGGTTGGATCGTGTTGTGGGAAAAAGAATTTGGCTTGATGGACCTTTTATTATCTTCATTGATCACCTATATAAGGCCAACTCAGACCATAGACCCCTTCTGCTGATAATTAAAGATCCAAATAATCAGTCAGCTCGACAAATTAAATTTTTGTCTTTTTGGACCAAGAATGAAGAATTTTTAAGAGTGAAAATGGCAGCTACTGTGATAATTTTTTGTCTTTTTGGACCAAGAATGAAAATGGAAGCTACTGTGATAAGACCTTGAATATAGAGACATCGTCGCTGGCCTATTTTATCACACTACTGACCACGAGCAGCAGCATGACAGGTAATGATGCAATGGGTCAATGCATTCTAGCCTTGTTAGATATGTCTTGCTCAACTTAAATGTTGTAGGTTTGATTTGAAATGTATTTTAAGTTGCATTGAAATCAATCAACATTGTTGAGTCAGATATGTGATTTGGTGATTTGGTGTAGTATTTAGAATGTTGTATATAGATATGAGTGTGAGAAAGTTGGTGATTTTGTGTAGTATTCAGAATGTTATAGGTCAGCTTTCTGTGACAACCCGCTATCCGAAATAAAGGGTGGCCAGCCCTATACCCCGATAAAATAGGGAATCATGGATAATATCATCCTCAGCATCACGATAATATACAAAGTATAAGGAATAACCACTCTATATTCCAGAAAACGGGTTATCAAAAACTTTGATTTGAAATAAAAAGAAAACATTTTCAACAACCCATAATAGAAATAGAGGGTGGAAACCCCCACAAGCGCATATAAGAAATCCCGAAAGATACAAAGGACCGAATAAAACGTCGGTCAATGCCATCCATACAACATACATATAGAACCAAGTGTTACATAATAAATTCATTATACAATTACAACTGTTTGGGAAACAAGCCCGAATGAACCGAACATAACTAGAAACATAAACAGAGGCGTCTACGCAAAATCCCGTGAAACCCGCACAGTGTCACGGCTCCTCAAAACATGCGGAAGAGAAAGGTCATTACTGGCGACCGTGCGGCGGAACACCTGAACGGATCATATACATGTAGAGATACCACAAGAAAAGAAAACCGGTCAGGGCCGGGTATATGTGATCAATAGATAAATGACAAGTATGATAATGATGCACAAATAAGCATGGATGATAGTCTAGCATGTTAACAGCATATAAGGAACTGAAACTGGTGAAGGACTACATAGAGTGAGATTCATAATTAAACAGAATTAAAAGTGATTATAAGCCTTTATCATCTTTAATCATATTTCAATTCCAATCTTCATTTTCCATTCCTTATCAGGAATATAAGTATCATCATGTGCTCTATATATGGCACTAATCTCAATAACATGCTCTTTGCGGCATAATTTTGCTCTTTATGGCATTAATGTTCCATCGAGTCCAACTCGATAATTAGAATAGTCATAATATAAGTATAACGATTCTAAGACCGCCCGTCCGGGTTTCCCCATTGTGCGCATCCCTAAATAACCATCATCTTCCAGGGCCTAACATAAGACAACCTGGGATCCTATCGAAAGCGTCGGGAAGCGGCCACGAGCCTGCGTGGTAGCCAAGACCACACCCGGAATCTTCCTACCAGCATAGAAAAATATTCAACCATAAGCGCTCCCATGGCCTAGGACTATATCCACCCTGCATTCATTAGCCAGGGGGCTTCACCTATCGTGCGGACTTCCCTTAAGATGGTATTTAGAGAGGTGTGTAACATCCATTTTATTAATTCCCATTACATGATTAGTAAATTATCATTTACCTTAACAATATTCCCATTTTAATTGAATGTATAAGCTAATTCGGGACTAAGTATAAGTGGTACCGACATAGCATCCTCAAAAGGAATTTTAGACTCCAAAGATATTACCAAAGCCTCCGTTGGCTTTAATATAAACCAAATAGTCAAAATGTAACTCAAGTTGAATTCTAAAGTCTCCAAATTGACCTTAATACATTCTAGACCGATATAAAACTACAAGACAAACGTGATGCCTAAACATCACCTTAAATTCCCCCTTGAAAGAACCCTAGATGAACCCTTTCGAGTCTAGGGTGTCGACCCAACTCAACTAGTACTCTAAACCCTATGTTTACTTCCTTTAAGAAGGTCCCTAATCAATAATTCTAAAGAAAAGGGTTAAAATGAAAAAAGAAAAATTTTGGAAAATGCAGGGCTACCGAATCGATTCGCCCCCTTGGCCGAATCGATTCGGCCAGAAAGTTTGAGGTTCTGCATAATAGCCGAATCGATTCGCTCAGAGGGCCGAATCGATTCGGACTGAAAATCTGGGTTTCTGCATAACTGCCGAATCGATTCGGACCAATTCCGAATCGATTCGGTCAACTAGACCTGAGCACTGGCCCTAGCCGAATCGATTCGCCCAGGGGGCCGAATCGATTCGGGCCTGCGATTTTTGCCAAAAAATGGCTATGGAGTCTTGGACTCCATTTTCTACCCCAACTCAAATTTCTTCAAACCAAACTTGTATACCAACACTAAAAGAACATCAATGATGCTATTGATCATCTAAAACCTCATGAATCATCATAGAGTGAATCAAACCCAAAATATACATAAGAAAACCCTAGGTTTACTAAACTAAAATCAATACACCATTATCACAACAAATCATCTATCTCAAGACACAAATAGCAAGTAAAAACTTGCCTTGATTCAGCAAATATGCAGATTCCTTGGTGTAGTAGCAATCTCTCTCTCAATCTCCAAAGCTTTCTCTCTTCTCTTCTCTTACTCTCTCTTAGGTTTAGGAATGGATTTTGGGGAATTAGAAAACTTAGTAGGCTTAAATCGTGACTTAAGGCAAATGCCCCACTTAATTAACCAAAAGTGCGATAAAATAATACGCAATAGCATAATTAAGGCACAACCAGTCAAAAATGCCCAAAACTACAAAATACAATATGGCACAATATTTGACTATTTCACACATTCCGGAATCAACGGCAACCTCCAAATTATCATTTGGACATTTTAAAATTCAATTTAGGTTCCGGTCTCATTATTAAGCCAAATATCATTTTAAATTCAGATGATATTAATAAGCATGACATAGCAATATTTTCCCATAACTATGATATGTATGCAACCTCATAATAAACATCAACTTTTCTCCATTGAATTAATCATTCAAATCATAACCCAACACTGGTCTCTAATTACTATACTAAGTAATTATTATAAAATACGGTCTCATAAGCGAGGGTTATTACATACTCCCCCCCTTATGAGGGAATTTTGCCCCCAAAATTCAGGCGTACCTCATGAGAAAAGATGTGGATATTTCTCCCGCATCTCATCCTCGCGTTCCCAAGTTGATTCGCTTGCATGATGATGACTCCAATGGACTCTCACTAGAGGCACCACCCGAGATCTTAACTTTCGCTCCCCAAACTCCAGGATAGCAACCGGTTGTTCTTCATAAGAAACATCGGGCTGCAAATCGATATCTTCGAAAGGGATGTGCCAAAGGGCACCTTCACACCTTTTGTACTTTTTCAAAGAGGAGACGTGAAATACATCATGAATTTGTTGTGAAGGTTCCGGCAAGGCAAGTTGGTATGCTACGGGACCAACCTTTGCAATTACCGGGAAGGGTCAAACAAAGCGGGGTGCAAGCTTTCCTTTCTTCCCAAAACGCTTAATGCCCTTCATCGGGGACACTCGCACCAACACTTGGTCTCCAACTTCCAATTCCATATGTCTCCTACCCGCATCGGCGTAGCTCTTTTGGCGATCTTGGGCTATCCGTATGCGATTTCGAATAAGCTCAATCTTCGAAGAAGTATCTTGGATCATTTCAGGTCCAAGGAACTTATTATCACCCACTTCCAACCAACAAGCGGGCGATCTACAAGGCCTGCCATACAGAGCTTCATAGGGCGCCATTCCAATAGTGAATTGGTATGAGTTGTTATAAGCAAACTCAACCAACGGAAGGTATTGTTCCCAACTGCCTTTAAAGTCGAGTATGCACATACGAAGCATATCCTCCAACATCTGGTTTACCCTTTCGGTCTGACCGTCGGTTTGAGGATGATAGGAAGAGCTTAGCTTCAACTCGGTCCCCATAGCTCCCTGGAAACTCTGCCAAAAGTGGGACACAAATATTTTATCTCGGTCGGAGATAATATTCAAAGGTACCCCGTGGAGTCTGACGATCTCCTCAATGAACAACTGGGCATAACGAGCGGTATCATAATCGGTGCGCACGGGCAAGAAGTGTGCCGACTTAGTCAAACGGTCGACAATCACCCAAATTGAGTCATGACCCTTCTGCGATCTTGGCAAGCCCGTAACAAAGTCCATCGAAATGCTTTCCCATTTCCATACGGGAATCTCGAGCGGTTGTAACAAACCCGTCGGCCGCTGGTGGTCAATCTTAACCAACTGACAAGTAGTGCATTAAGACACAAACTCTGAGATATCCCTCTTCATACCAGCCCACCAATACAAACGACGCATATCTTGGTACATCTTGTCCCCGCCTGGATGCACCGTGAACTTCGACCCGTGGGATTCTGCCATCACTGCACGTCTCAAATCCCCATCATCGGGAACCACAAGTCTTCCATGTAAGCGTAGTCCACCCTCAGAACCTATTGAGTACGACTCCGCTCCCTCAGACAACAACTGGCGTATATGGTCTTGACAAACCTTATCTCTTTTCTGAGCTTCCACAATCTTTGCTATAATCGTGGGAGTAACCGTCATCACGGAGAGGAATGCTCTCACTCCGGCATCCTCCAGGCTGAGTTCTTTCCACTTAGCTTTCCACACCTCAGCTAAGTCTCTATCAGGCTTTCTACTCAAGGCATCTGCTACCACATTCGCCTTCCCGGGGTGATAATGAATATCAAATTGGTAGTCTTTCACAAACTCCAACCAACGGCGCTGGCGCATGTTCAAATCCTTGTGGGAGAATAAGTACTGCAGCGATTTGTGGTCGGTGAAAAGACTAAACTTTTCCCCCAAGAGGTAATGCCTCCATATCTTCAAGGCAAATACAACAGCGGCGAATTCCAAATCATGTACCGGATAGTTCCTCTCGTGAGGCTTCAACTTACAAGAAGCGTACGCAATAGGTTGTCTCTCTTGTTGAAGGACACCTCCTAGCCCCAGAAGAGATGCATCGATAAAGACGAGATATTCTAATCCCGGCTTTGGCAATGCCAGGACTGGAGCTGAAGTCAGTCTATCCTTGAGCTCATCGAAAGCCGCTTGACATGAACTGTCCCAAACAAATCTTACTCCTTTCCGGGTCAAATTCGTCAATGGGCTAGCAACCTTAGAAAATCCCTTAATGAATCGACGGTAATAACCCGCCAAGCCCAGAAAACTACGAACTTCAGTGGGCGTCGTGGGCTGACCCCACTCCTTTACCGCGATTACCTTACTCGGATCCGCCGACACGCCTTGGGATGACACCACATGCCCAAAAAATTGAACTTCCTTCAACCAGAAGCCACACTTCTCAAACTTTGCATACAATTGATGATCCCTCAATCTCTGCAGGACCAACCGCAAGTGAGCAGCGTGATCCGACTCTGTCTGAGAATAGACTAGGATGTCATCGATAAAGACAATGACAAACTGGTCAAGGAAATCCCGGAATACCCTATTCATAAGGTCCATAAACACTGCAGGGGCATTGGTTAGCCCAAAGGGCATAACCAAGAACTCATAAGATCCATAACGGGTCAGAAAGGCCGTCTTGGACACATCTTGCTCTCGTATCCTCAATTGGTGATACCCCGTCCTCAGGTCGATCTTGGAGAAGTAGGAAGCTCCCCTAAGTTGATCAAACAAATCATCGATGCGAGGTAAAGGGTATTTATTCCGGATGGTGACTTTATTCAACTCTCTATAGTCCACGCATAACCGGAGAGAACCGTCTCTCTTCTTCACAAACAATACTGGAGCGCCCCACGGTGAGGTACTACGCCTAATAAAGCCCTGCTCCAGTAACTTCTGAATCTGATACCTCAGTTCCCTCATCTCCACAGGAGCCATTCGATAAGGAGCTTTGGCGATCGGTCGAGTTCCCGGCATTAAGTCAATCACAAACTCTATTTCCCGACTTGGAGGTAATCCGGGTATCTCCCGAAAAATATCCTCAAAGTCCCTAATGATGGGAAGAGAATCTAGGGGAACCACGACATCTCTAGATGCATCTTCCGCAATACAATATAAATAAGCATTCGTGCTCCCTTCCATGCAAGGCATAACTACTAGGAACATCTCTTGTCCCGGAACCGCAAAAACTATGCTCTTCCCGTAACAATTCATTATAGCACGGTACTTCACTAGCTAGTCCATACCCAATATTACATCGTACCCGACCATATCAAGGACGAGTAAGTCAGCCTCAAAACAAAAGTCACCAAGGTTGATTCCTACGTTTTTACATACGAAGAAAATCAATGAGCCATCGCCCATAGAGGATTCAACGCTAGTGAAAGTACTTTCAGCAGATTTTATCAAACCTGTAGTCTGAGCAAAACTTCTCGAAATAAAGGAGTGTGTAGCACCCGTATCAAATAGAATTCGACCCATGTGCCCCTGAATGAGAAACTTACCCTCGATCGCCGGTGGTGCCGGAGGAGCTGGAGGGAGCAAAGCCTCCTGAATATGGTAAACCCGACCATACTGCAATTGCCCCCGTTGAGGAGGAGCAATCGGATTTGGCACTTAGGGCAGAAACTGTACATACGGTTGCTGTGGGGCCCGAGGAAGATGCCCTCCAACTAACTGAGGACACGCCCTTTTATAGTGGCCCAGCTCCCCACACTGAAAACATTTGATTACCGTAATATCCTGATTTCTACCTTGTTATTTCGGAATTGTCCCGCACCTCGGCCCGGTTGGCCCCTACCACCATTTCCACCTCTACCTCCCTATGGTTGCTGACCACCTTGACCTTGCCTGTTATTATTAGCGCCAGCATTGAACCCATCGAAACGTTGACGTTTGGACGAATCCCCCTGCTGAGGATCCCTCTCAACCTGCTTATTCCCCGAGGATTGGGATGAAGAAGATGTTCCCCCTCCGCTCCCGACACCTCCCTGCCTCCCCGCTTGTCCCACAGTAACAACCTTCTTCTTGTTTAGCAGAAACAATCTGTGCTCCTGACAGTGAAGCAAAGCGGCATTCATCACATCACCAAAAGTCACCAGAGATGGATTTCCCAGCAAATGTTGTTTTATTCGCCACTGTAAACCTCCCACAAACTTGGAGATCCTCTTCGATTCTGGAGTTACCTCATCCGGTATAAAACTGGCTAACCAGGTAAACTCTTCCTCATACTCAGCAACTGACCTCTCCCCTTGAACCAAATCCTGCAGCTTCCTCTGCATTTCCCTCTGAACTGCGGGAGGGAAATACTTCCCATCAAACAAAGCCCAAAAATTTGTGATGGACATAGTATCCCTTTGCTCGGGTGTCGTCATTGACTCCCACCAATGTAAGGACGGTCCTACCAGCTTGAAAGTAACGAGAATCTGCTTCTTCTCCTCACTACATTCCACCATCCTAAGATGGCGCTGCATATCTCTCTTCCACTGGTTCGCCTTGATAACATCCGAACCTCCCTCAAACTCCGGGGGATGTCCCTTAAGGAAAGATTCCCTCACCCGTTCCCACTGAGAAGGTCCCGTGGGAACTTGTGCTTCTTGTCCCCTAACTTGGGCTTGTGGCATTTGTTGGGCCACTGCAGTCATCGCGGCGTTGACAGCTTGGGTCACAATATTTGCCACTTCAGCGGCACTGATATTCCTCTGCTGCGGTGGAGGGCCAAACTCATCCTCAACAACCCTATTACGTCTAGCGGGACGTCCTCTCTTCGGCGGCATCTGAGATAAAGACGAGAGAGAGTTAAAACACAATGTAAGACAATCTATTTAGCAGAAGATCGCATACATAAGCAGTAAAACAATCCTAACATTAAGTTCTATATCAAAGAACGCTATGGTAGAACGTGACAAGTCCGCATAGATCCTAAAGACTCTAGAACCTGATGCTCTGATACCATCTGTGACAACCCGCTATCCGAAATAAAGGGTGGCCAGCCCTATACCCCGATAAAATAGGGAATCATGGATAATATCATCCTCAGCATCACGACAATATACAAAGTATAAGGAATAACCACTCTATATTCCAGAAAATGGGTTATCAGAAACTTTGATTTGAAATAAAAAGAAAAACATTTTCAACAACCCATAATAGAAATAGAGGGTGGAAACCCCCACAAGCGCATATAAGAAATCCCGAAAGATACAAAGGACCGAATAAAACGTCGGTCAATGCCATCCATACAACATACATATAGAACCAAGTGTTACATAATAAATTCATTATACAATTACAACTGTTTGGGAAACAAGCCCGAATGAACCGAACATAACTAGAAACATAAACAGAGGCGTCTACGCAAAATCCCGTGAAACCCGCACAGTGTTACGGCTCCTCAAAACATGCGGAAGAGAAAGGTCATTACTGGCGACCGTGCAGAGGAACACCTGAACGGATCATATACATGTAGAGATACCACAAGAAAAGAAAACCTGTCAGGGCCGGGTATATGTGATCAATAGATAAATGACAAGTATGATAATGATGCACAAATAAGCATGGATGATAGTCTAGCATGTTAACAGCATATAAGGAACTGAAACTGGTGAAGGACTACATAGAGTGAGATTCATAATTAAACAGAATTAAAAGTGCTTAAAAGCCTTTATCATCTTTAATCATATTTCAATTCCAATCTTCATTTTCCATTCCTTATCAGGAATATAAGTATCATCATGTGCTCTATATATGGCACTAATCTCAATAACATGCTCTTTGCGGCATAATTTTGCTCTTTATGGCATTAATATTCCATCGAGTCCAACTCAATAATTAGAATAGTAATAATATAAGTATAACGATTCTAAGACCGCCCGTCCGGGTTTCCCCACTGTGCGCATCCCTAAATAACCATCATCTTCCAGGGCCTAACATAAGACAACCTGGGATCCTATCGAAAGCGTCGGGAAGCGGCCATGAGCCTGCGTGGTAGCCAAGACCACACCCGGAATCTTCCTACCAGCACAGAAAAATATACAACCATAAGCGCTCCCATGGCCTAGGACTATATCCACCCTGCATTCATTAGCCAGGGGGCTTCACCTATCGTGCGGACTTCCCTTAAGATGGTATTTAGAGAGGTGTGTAACATCCATTTTATTAATTCCCATTACATGATTAGTAAATTATCATTTACCTTAACAATATTCCCATTTTAATTGAATGTATAAGCTAATTCGGGACTAAGTATAAGTGGTACCGACATAGCATCCTCAAAAGGAATTTTAGACTCCAAAGATATTACCAAAGCCTCCGTTGGCTTTAATATAAACCATCAAATAAAAATGTAACTCAAGTTGAATTCTAAAGTCTCCAAATTGACCTTAATACATTCTAGACCGATATAAAACTACAAGACAAACGTGATGCCTAAACATCACCTTAAATTCCCCCTTGAAAGAACCCTAGATGA
The DNA here is from genome assembly GCA_949130495.1 of Sambucus nigra. NCBI lineage: Eukaryota > Viridiplantae > Streptophyta > Magnoliopsida > Dipsacales > Adoxaceae > Sambucus > Sambucus nigra. Next base: position 41,623,214 of record OX422213.1, read on the forward strand.
ACCCTTTCGAGTCTAGGGTGTCGACCCAACTCAACTAGTACTCTAAACCCTATGTTTACTTCCTTTAAGAAGGTCCCTAATCAATAATCCTAAAGAAAAGGGTTAAAATGAAAAAAGAAAATTTTTGGAAAATGCAGGGCTACCGAATCGATTCGCCCCCTTGGCCGAATCAATTCGGCCAGAAAGTTTGAGGTTCCGCATAATAGCCGAATCGATTCGCTCAGAGGGCCGAATCGATTCGGACTGAAAATCTGGGTTTCTGCATAACTGCCGAATCGATTCGGACCAATTTCGAATCGATTCGGTCAACTAGACCTGAGCACTGGCCCTAGCCGAATCGATTCGCCCAGGGGGCCGAATCGATTCGGGCCTGCGATTTTTGCCAAGAAATGGCTATGGAGTCTTGGACTCCATTTTCTACCCCAACTCAAATTTCTTCAAACCAAACTTGTATACCAACACTAAAAGAACATCAATGATGCTATTGATCATCTAAAACCTCATGAATCATCATAGAGTGAATCAAACCCAAAATATACATAAGAAAACCCTAGGTTTACTAAACTAAAATCAATACACCATTATCACAACAAATCATCTATCTCAAGACACAAATAGCAAGTAAAAACTTGCCTTGATTCAGCAAATATGCAGATTCCTTGGTGTAGTAGCAATCTCTCTCTCAATCTCCAAAGCTTTCTCTCTTCTCTTCTCTTACTCTCTCTTAGGTTTAGGAATGGATTTTGGGGAATTAGAAGACTTAGTAGGCTTAAATCGTGACTTAAGGCAAATGCCCCACTTAATTAACCAAAAGTGCGATAAAATAATACGCAATAGCATAATTAAGGCACAACCAGTCAAAAATGCCCAAAACTACAAAATACAATATGGCACAATATTTGACTATTTCACACATTCCGGAATCAACGGCAACCTCCAAATTATCATTTGGACATTTTAAAATTCAATTTAGGTTCCGATCTCATTATTAAGCCAAATATCATTTTAAATTCAGATGATATTAATAAGCATGACATAGCAATATTTTCCCATAACTATGATATGTATGCAACCTCATAATAAACATCAACTTTCTCCATTGAATTAATCATTCAAATCATAACCCAACACTGGTCTCTAATTACTATACTAAGTAATTATTATAAAATACGGTCTCATAAGCGAGGGTTATTACACTTTCCAAGATTCTTTGCCAATCAACCGGGGAATTCGAATACGCCCTTTATGTTACTGGGGATTACTCTACACCCTGGTTGAATATGAATGACATCTTATTTTTCACACCCTTGATATGAATTATGAGACTTAGTATGTGAATTTAACATTCGAGATTCCCAGAAAGCACCAAAAACTCTAACCAAACGAGCAGTGATTGCTTGGATAAGGGGTTGAAAATTAGTTTCCTTGAAAATAATGTATTTTAGTGGAAAGATTTTGTTTGGACATCAGTGTTTGTTTAGAATTGAAAAATTGTGTTTCGAAAATGTTATTATGATGTTGCAGCTAATAAGTTAGTGAATAATGAGATAACTTGGAGGGGGGATTCGGCTCTTGACGATGGAAAGGAAGAAAAGTTGGATCTTTCAAAAGGAATATATGACGGTGGGGATCATATGAAGTTTGGATTCCCAATGGCTTATACTGCCACAATTCTTTCATGGGTTATTCTCGAGTACGAGGATCAGATGAATGCAATTAATCAGTTGAAATCTTCCGAAGACTCGCTCAAGTAGATCACTGACTACCTTATCAAAGCACATCCTTTCGAGAATGTTCTTTTTGTTTCGTTACTCTAATCTTAAACTTCTTTTGAATTCTTAGAGATTCTTATAGAACAAAATTTACTATAATCTCTTGATATGTGAGCACTACCTAGGTAGCCGTGGGTTAGAGTATAAGATGATTTCAAAAAAGGTCGAGACATCCCTATAGTCGGGAATCAGAAGCTCATGTCTACCTTAAAGGTCTCAAATAACTGGAATTGTGTTGTTTTTGTTGCAGATAAAATTTGATATGATTACTTAAAATTGTAGCATGAATGAATTGGTTCACATATGTTGACTATGTTGTTAAAGTCCTACATTATAGTTTTATTAAGATTGATTGTAGTATCTTGTGGGTGCAGGCTACAAGTTGAAATCTTGTGCTTGAGGAAGCCATTGAGCTCTTTTACCTAGGAAATGAGGGTGTGGTAGCTGAATCTGATATTAGTAAATTTTAGATCAAGTGAAACTACTACATAATTCATGTATTGTAATGTCAGCAACACAACCATTATTCATAGTTTTATACTTATATGATTTATTGCAACCCTTTATTTTTTTTTTTTTTTTTTTTAATATAGGACTTGAATCAGTTCTTGAAGCAGCACTCTACGTCTAAAGGAAAATATTTACAAGATTGGTCATGATCTGGAATGAGCTTGGCTCAACAAGGAGTGGTCTTTAACTTATGAGGACCTGTCGGTACTTTGCATTACTTGCTATTCTTGTTGACTGAGTTGTACCTATTATGTTTAGGTAATTGTGGTATGTCTTTGTGACAGTGTGCTTAGTTGTGTATGATAGTTTTACTATCAGATACCCAGATTTAATTTGAATGCCTGATCATATTCCCATGCAGCCCTGTTCGTGATAGGAACAAGTAAAATCTTTTGTATATTTCCTTCTATTTGAGGGTTTCACCTAGTTGTGTTACATTCATTCCTATTTTCATGACTGGATTAGAAAATGAAGACGTAGTACACACAATTAATAGTATAAAAAATTAGTGATCCAAAATTTTCTTAGTAGTTTACTACTTCTATTCCAAATTAATAGTCATTGGTTGAAACCCAAAACACTTGCATTCCAGCTTTATCATTTTAAGATGACGAATACCATATAATGTAAAGACATGCATTTGGATCACTATTTTCTCATGTGTATAGGTATTGTTCGAATTAGTAACTTGGTAATTTCACCTAATTTTATGTACTATTTTTAGAAACAAGACAATAATTTGAGACTAATTGGAGACAAACTAAAAATGAAAGCCTGACTATCAATTTTGGATGGAGGGAATATTTGTTTTTTGGAATTTTGGATCATCCAACTCAAGATTGGTTAACTTGGAGTTCTAGATGTGAGATGTATATTACGCCCCCTTGTAACGGACATGAGACATGTTGGTGACTTTGTTGGATATACTCTTTAGGAGTGTGTGATATTTTGATATGCCGAATATCTTTGAAGTTTTATGTTGTGTGTGATATAATTGAAAACATTTGTCATAGTTAATGTATTTAAGTTTCTTTTGCAATTTCTTGCGCACTCGATCTAGGGCGTTTGTTAGTATACTCCTTGTTACAGGGGAAAATTATAGAAAGCAAAACCTACAGTAGTCTCGAAATACAGGTTTCTTCTTGATTTTGTTTTTCTTCTCGGTTAGAAGTTGGGGTTATATGAAGGTCTGGTCCAACACCAAAGCAATAAATCTTGTTCCTTCATTCTTTGTTTGTTTTGTTATTGTCCTCTTTTATTTCATTTTTTTCCTGTAAATGATATTTGTTTGCGAGAAAATAAAATGCGATTGCAGTTCATGATGTCATGTTTTACTGATTATTATAGTAAAACTGGTCAAGTATACCTCTTGACTGTCTGAGGGTATCAAACATCGTCTTCCTGCTGGTAATATTACCTATAATTAACTTTTTATTATTGTGTTCAATTTAATTTTAGATTAAAGATTGAATGACTATGCGCATGTGCCTCATCTCGAGCTATTATTCCTCCATCTAATCATTAATGGTGATCTATGTCCCTATGGACACATCTGCCAATTTCGGCATTCCCTCACAGAAGAGGAGAAGTTGTCAAGCATTTGGTAAGTTAATTGGCATTCCCTCACATAAAGGCACATTTTGGTGTAGTGTAATTAGTTCTTTAGAAGTTTTAAGGGGGGTAGAGAAGGTGAAGAATGCCAGAACATAACATGCTCAAATGGACAATAAAATGCAGTGTTCTTGGAACTAAGCACCGATATTCAATTTTTGTTTCAAATCAAGCAGAAAATAGGGGATTTGACAACAATCATACAATATCGTTTTGGAAACTAACACGATGAGCATATAAGAAACAAAAAAAAATCATTAAATATTTTGCTTCTAATTAGAAGTAAATCATACCCTCATTGGTATGTGAAATAATGTCCAGAGATTCATCTACATTTGGATGACTATGTCCTGAAGAATGATGATTCGGCTCTACCACAAACCGTTGCACTGGAGATACTCTATGACCTATAATAGGTATGAAATGTATTAACACAATACTGTTGTAACTAGTGTTGGTGGTGCAGTCAATATTACTATTGTCTAAGTAATTTGATTTAAAATACAAAGATCATACCCTCATTATTGTTATCATTTGATGCAATAGTGCTGGTGGAGTAGTCAACATTTAGGACCTTTGATTGAGAATAAGGGGAGCGTGTGGATTCTCCCATTAATCTTTGGCACGTAGACAATTTTGGGACACCATTACGACCGGAACCAGGGATAACTAAACCAGAAACCAACAACATTAGTTGAGGAGATATTGATGCAGAAATTATATAAAACATCAATACACTTTTAACATTTTATCATAATTACAATGAAAACATGGAGGAAATTCACATCAATAATGAAAATTATCAAGCATGAAATCATATCAAATAACTGAGATAACATCAACAGTGATAAGGATAATTAACAAATCTAACATAGTCGTCGTCATCATTTATTCCCTAGTGAATCTTTCAATAAAACCCTTAAAACTTATATCAAATCAATAGTCACTAAACGAAAATAAAAAAATTTCTTCTATATTAGCATAAATTTAAAATTATGAATTGACAATACATGATATCATATATAATTCTAGATTAGTAGCATGATTGAAATATCCAAAACTTTCTACTCACAAGGTTCCCATGATGGATTCTATGTGATAGTTTAAAGTTTAAGTTTTGTTATACATTAACATAAATTTAAAAACTAGTTTGGAAAGTAAATCATACCCTCAGTGGCATTAAAACCTGATGAGAAAGTGTCGCGAGAGTCGGCTACATTTTGATGGCTATTTTGTGAAAAAGGATGATTCGGCTCTGCCTCAAATTGTTGCCCATGAGCTATTCAATGACCTATAGCAGGCATAAAATGAATTAACACAATACTTTTATAAATAGACTTAACTTAACGTTGGTATATTTCCTACTTAATTATATATTTGTGATTCTCAAGTAAATTGACTTAAAATACAAAGACCATACCCTCATTATTGTTAACAACGGATGCAATAATGTTCGAAGAGTAGGCGACATTTGAGTTAGTTGAATGAGAAGGACGTGTGGATTCTCCATGGAATCCTTGATGTGAAGAAGATGTTGGGACATGTGCACGTCTGGAACCAAGCATAACTACACAAGAAATCAAAACCATTAGCTAGGGATATGCATGCAGGAATTATGTCAAACATGGGTATACATTTAAAACTGTAGCATAATTCTAATAAATATATGGAAGACAATCAAAACAATTTCAATAAGTTTTTTTTATCCAATAAGTTGTTGTTATAAAGTGATCATGCCAAATGGAATTTTATTGAGATTTTTTAGTGGTGTAACTTAAGAACTGAAAAGGGATAAAAAAACTCATCCATGTGTACTTAGTAATTCCGAATTGGAGACCAACTTTAATTTCAAATGTTCTCGTTGGGGGCATATTAGATAACTTGTAAATAATGTGAGTAAGAGTTTGTCCCAAAGGAAATATAACACAACCCGCTAATAGCGAACAACGGAGCCATTAGATATATTTCATAAGAGAGGCAAAGAATCAAGTGAAAATACAAATTTTAATGTGACAATATGAAATGATAAAAACGAATTAGCATTCATGAAAATAATCGAGCAAATTATTAATTTTATATAGGCTAATATATTTTGCAAAATAGTTCAAATTCCATTTTCCATTTTCTTTTTATACGTCGTGTATCCACCCATAAGACTAAAACGTAATCATTAAACTACATAAATATTAAAGATACACATGTAAAGGAGCCAATCAAGCCTGAATGTAAACTTGGATTAAAAAAAATCATCTGTTAACCGGACAAAATTAGACTCAAAATGCATTTAAGTGGAGAAGTCAAACGAGTTAATAGTGATGAAGTCGACCAACCATTCATAAGTTTAAAATCTAACCAGAACAAGACATCTACGTAGTAACCAAATCAAATACCCAAAGAATAACATATGAACATGAAAAACAAAATTTCAAACCAATGCCAAACAGAACACCCAATAGTCCACATGACATGAACTATACTTTTCAAAGTATATATAAAACTACTTAAAAAAGTATCTATAGAATTACGTTTATGTATATGCTAAACCAATCTCACTAACATTAAGGGTTTGTATAACCTAAACTAACAACGGATTCTTGATTAAGGATCTTGTAATGGCCTTTACAAAATGACATCTAAAGCATCAAAATAAACATTTTCCAATAAATGGAACAATATCCATCCATGCATTCCACGCCTTGGTCAATGCATCAGTTATTCGACTCTAATCAATGCTCATTGACAACGGACAATAGTAAAATTGTTGTTTTCATAGCATTTCCCTTGATCTTGACACACCCAGGAAAAAATCTAAATCATACGGATTCTAGAAACAACATTACAAGTAGATTTGCATCTTAATAGTGGATTATACCTCCTTTAATTCAAAATGAGAAACAAAGGACACAGTCGATCACTGGCCTTTCTTTGACAATAAAAGTGAACCAATATGATATGGATGGACCATCAAGATATTCCACAATACCCATGAATACTAACACAAATAGATTTTGTGATAATCCAACACATTTAGAATCTCAATCCATGCTTTAGGACCCAAATCCTTGCAATTGAAGTTGATCAGAAAATAGCCAACAAAACTAAAGATCTACACAAGTCACCAACTGCTTTAGATATGAAAAAATTGATTTGAGAATTAATCAATGGAATATAAAAGCTCTTCTAACACTAAATTTTCCTGTAATGAATGATATTAGTTCAATGAGTGAAAAGACATCGGATCGGCCAGATCTCCTCTCTTGAATGGATACATAGAGACGAAATTAGAATAAACCCATAAGTTTGAAGTCATCAAAAGCATAATTACAGTCACACATATCACTTTCATCCACACTAACCCTAAAAAGAAATTTATGACAAGAAATGTAGAATAAAATCAATGCGTAAAGCTACTAAGATCACAATCATACCCTCACTGGTATAGCACCTGATAAAATAGTGTCTGCAAAATCGACAACATTTTTATGACTAGGGTGTGAAGGAGGGTGATTGGACTCTCTCACAAATCATTGTACGGGTGTTACTCTTTCACCTATAACATTCATGAAATGGATCAACATAATACTAATTAAATCTATACATAAAAAAATATTGATATCCCTACTTAACTAAAATTATTTGTATGTTGTCAATTAATATGTTTCCACGTATGAAGATCGTTCCCTCATAGTTGTTAACATCAAAAGGGATATCGTCAGAAGAGTCGTTGATATTTGGATTAGTTGAAGTAGAATGAAGATGCGTGAATCCTTGTCAATTAAAAGATCTTGGGGAGCGTGCACGACCGAAACCTAATACAATAAAACAAAAACTTACATTAGCTATGGAGATGTGTATGCAATATCTATCAGTGCACACCTAATGTGCATGCGATGCATATTAATATCAAAAGGATGAAAACAAAATAAATCATAAACAATATGTTGTCTTAGACTAGTCAAATAAAAACAATAATGTTGCCACTAATGCCTGGAAATAGTACTCTTTCATGGCAGCAGACTCTAGCTGCCGCAGAACCGGACTGTAGGATTAATTGGACTGGACTGTATGTTAAATTATCTTTTAGCCTTGTAGGTCTATAGATAAGGTTTTTGTGTAGAAAAGTGATTCATTTAAGATCACAACAATGATTAGAGGAGAGATCAACTAAGATTTTACATTGGGATCCTATCTTATAAAACTATCATTAAGCACTGAAAATTCTTACTGCATTTCTTTAATATATTTTTTTCGGGTAAAAATTACTACCGATTTATTCTCTTGTACTAAAAAATTCAGCGACAAGTGCTGAACAAAGTCATACTGTCTTAAAATTCGGCGAGAAGTGTTGAACAAAGTCATACTGACTTAAAATTTCTAGCAAATAAGTATAATTTTCTGCTAAATATGATGCATCCTTCACTATATTCTATGCTTCAACATACTACATTTAAAGGAGAACTTTATGGCACGGAATGACTAATATTATATCCCTAATTTATGGACCTTGGATAACTATAGGTGATTTTAATGGTGTTCTCAAAGCTCATGAATGCAGGGAAGTTAGAATTCCACACTACATACCATGTCTTGACTTTAGAAAGATGATTAGTGACTATCAATTCGTTAATATAGATACGTTGGGTATCTTTTTTACTTAGAAGAAAAGTCCTACATCTATGATGGAGCAAAGTTTAAACAGAGATCTATGTAACCAGGAATGAATCTCCTCTTGGACTAATGTTTCATGCTTTGGTCTTCCCAAATATGGTTCTGATCACCACCATCTTCTATTTTAATCTTTCAAAATTCATCTATGTGGTCCTAGACCTTTTAAATTCCTTTCTTCTGTTTCTATCATAACCACTTTCCTGATTTGGTTAAGCAATTTTGGAATCAGACTTCTTGAGTTGGATACCCTATTTTTGTTCTTCAACAAAAGATGAAAACTTTAAAAGGAGCTATCAAAAGTGGATTATAAAAGTTTTGGGAATATTCATAGCAGACTTATTAAATACAAAGCTGAATTACTAAAAGTGCAATATGAAACTGACAAATATGTCCATAATCATGTCAGTCTTTTAAAATTCAAGCCAAAGATAATTTAGTAGAGGCTTTGAATTTTGAATAATCTTTCTAGAGAGACAAATCTAGATTTAATTGGAATCAATATATGTATAGGTGCACTGCATTCTTCAACAAATATGTCAAGCACATGAGAATAATAAATTATATCTCCATGATAAAAAAGATGATGTAATTCTGATTGATCCTTCCCAAATCAAATATCATATTGTTGACTTCTTTTCTTCTCTGTGTGCCCACAATTCTAATGTATCTGATAATGTTCTTATTGAATATGTGATCCCTAACATGGTGATTTCTCAAGCAAATTTGGTGTTATCTTCTATTCCATCTTATGATGAGATCCATTCCACTATTTTCTCAATGGATTCAAAATCTGATTTTGTACCAGGTTAGAAACTACGGGATTCTGTCAGGAAGAAATAGTAGGTCAGTAGGACCATTTTGGACAAGCAGTTCATTAAGATTAACCTTAATTCCCCCGTCCAAGTGAATTGCAAGAGTTGTGAATTTCATTATGGCATCCTTTTCATTATCATAGTTCATGAGTTTTCTATTAAAAGATAGTTTGTTTCTTCTTCTTTTGTATTCATTTTTCCAACATATATCAACTGTAGTTACGAATTTATTTTATAGCCATGTACTAACATATACCATGTTTTGATTCATTGATAGTAGATATATGTATTATATGAGTATTTTTCTTTGGAGGATGATTTGTACTATGAGCCTATTTGTTGGTATCATAGTTTCATATATTGTGAGTGTGATTTTGTTTTATAATTGGTTTGTAAGTTTGGGGTAAAGGTGATTGCTCTTAATTGCAATGACAATGTTTCTCATTGAGAGATCAAAATAGCACTCATTTCTTAATTACTTTTTAGTTACTTGTGTTTTTGTTCTTATTTTAGTGATTAAGACACAGTCATACCACCACAGTCCTAAAATTGGTTAAGAAGCAAAATTGAAATTGCTTGTCAAAAAAAGACAGAAATACAAAACACTTTCATCATAGAAAACTTTTGAGTTCCAAATCAAGTATATACAATGGACTATCAATTAATTATCAGAAATATCATTAGTACTAAACTTCGTTATTTATAAACACATGTGCATTTAAAAAAGGTTTGATGGAGGTAAAGAACTCCCAACTACGTATGCATTTGAATTGGTTGAGCATCGTCAACTGGACAAAATTAGACTCATAATGCATTTAAGCGGAGAAGTTAAACGAGTCAATACTGTCATTAAACCTCACTACTCTGTCCAGGAAGTGTGATGCGCCTCCTAAACACTGGCATACAGGATGAAAATGACAGTGGATACAATCCTAAAATTATACGAATTGGTCTTAAACCTCACCACTCTGTCCGAGCAGTATATATGGATTACCTTGTGGAACATAAATTCGTTGGTGCGAATTTTTAGACTGTAAATAAACACCATTTCAAATCAATCAGAAAACAGAGGATTAGACACCAATTTGATAATATCCTCTGTTGTGGATGTTTTGGCAACTACCACGATGAGCAAACAAGAAAAAAAAATCATTAAATATTTTGTTTCTAATTAGAAGTAAATCATACCCTCAATGGTATTAAAACCCGATGAAATAATTTCCGGATATTCAACTACATTTGGATGACTACATCCTGAAGAATGATGATTCCACTCTACCACAAACTGTTGCACGAGAGCTGATTTATGACCTATAATAGGTACGAAATGTATTAACACACTACTATTGTAAATAGATTTAATTATACATTGGTATATCTCCTACTTTATTAGATATTTATATATTTTCAAGTAATTTGATTTAGAATACAAAGATCATACCCTCATTGTTGTTATCATCAGATGCAATAGTGCTGGTGGAGTAACCAACATTTAGGTCCTTTGATTGAGAAGAAGGGGGGCCTATGGAATCTCCCATGATTCTTTGCCACGTAGATAATTTTAGAACACGAGCAGGACCGGAACCAGGCATAACTAAATAAGAAACCAACAACATTAGCAGAGGAGATATGCATGCAGAAATTATGTAAAACATCAATACACTTTTAACATTTTAGCATAATACCAATGAAACACATGGAGCAAAATCACATCAGCAATGAAAATTATCAAGCATGAAATCAAATTAAATAATTGAGATAACATCAGTAGCAACAGTAACATCATATAATTCAAAATAATTTATAAAAAGTGACAAGGATAATTGACAAACCTAACAAATAGTCGTCGTCATCATCTTCACCTTCATCAAATAACTTAACCCCTCCTCTCTTTTCGACGGGATATACTCTTCATCCTTGTCAACTTCTTTTATTTTTCCCTTTGTATTATTATTATTATTATTATTATTATTATTATTATTATTATTATTATTATTATTATTATTATTATTATTATTATTATTCCTCTTGCAAGAACCCGTGTAGAATTTAGCCCCTTTATGCAACCCCATTACGTTCATTGTTGCTATGTTATCTTGAATCATATTCATCCTTTGTTTCTCATAGTTTGACATCGTCATTGTTATACCTATTAAAGGTATACATAAACATGCAATTTAGTTCAGTACAAACATTTCACAAAAATAATTTATTAAAATGTTTCTATAGATCGAAGTGTCATAATTAAAATAAATTAAAACATTTACTAAGAAGAAAAAATAACTAACACAAGATGTTATTATCTTCATCTACATTATCCTCGTTAATATCAGCATTGTCATCCTCGGACGACAAGATGTTATCATCTATATTATGTATCCGATTTTCTCCTTACACATTAGCCATACTAACCTCTATTTCTGGGATATTATCCCTTCGTAATTGAAGACATTCGTCGTCTATTTCTACTATTTCATCATCTACAATATTATTCTCAAGTTATTGGTACGGTTCCTCATCACCCATCTCCTCATCCTCCTCTGCTACAGTTTCAGGAAAGTCATACTTGTCTCATGGAGTATTCTTCACTACAACTTTCCAATCATTTCCCAACTTGATGTCTGGCACATAGAAGACTTGCTCTACATGATAAGCTAACACAAATGGTTGGTCTTTGTACCATGTATTAGCGGTAATCAAACTAATGAAATCATACTCATCTTTATGTAATCCATACACCCCCTTCTTTTTTTTAAGGTCCCGCCAGTCACACTTGAATAGAACAACACGATTATTTTTTGGGTATTCCAATTTGATAATGTCAATCAACTCACCATAAAAATCAATATCTTTTTTTTCATGTTCGTACACTACAACGATTCCGCTATTTTGAGGTTTTTTGTACTTGTCATGATCTTGGGTGTGAAACCTATAAACGTTGATTAAACAAGCCGTATAATGTTTCACTCTTCGATTGGGACCCCAAGATAAATAGTGAATTTGCTTACTAGAAGGATCGGGGGACTCACGCTCTAATATGCTAACCTGTTTATTGTTTATATATAAATGCTTAGTAAGAAATAACAAGCCTAATCGGTTTACACCAAAAAATATTATATTCAACTACTTAAGCAGTCTTCAAACCATTTGGGAAATCTCTCTTCTTGTCTTCGGTCAATATTTGTGTTCCTTTCGGCTTTTAACAAATTCTTGTGCTCATTAAACATATATAAATGAATTTAATTAGAAAAAATAATGTGTATATATGTGTGTGTGTGTGTGTAAGGAAAAGAAGTAGTATAACTTAATATACTTCACAAATTCTTTTATTTCATCACAGTTATCCAACTCATATAAACGAGCATTTTTCTATTCACTTTTTGTGAGGTATTGGTAATCCGCTTTTCCAAGCAAATGACTGTTGTATCGAAAACGGATAAACCTTCTTATAAATCAGCACCATCATAATTTTGCTTGGGTTTATTGAATTTTGTCTCAACACCACATAGATACATTGAGCAAAATGTTAGGAATTCATTAAGAACGTAAGCCTCGACAATTTAGCCCTCCGGATGTGCTTTGTTTCCCACGGTAAGTTTTAAGATGTGCATATATCTGTAGAGAAATAAGATGGTCAGAAAATGCAATGAAAGCATTAAATTGTTGCTAAAATAAGATATCACTTATTACATTTACCTTTCAAATGGATACATCCATCGATACTGCACTAGTCCACTGAGAATGGCTTCTCGTGAAAGGTGAATTGGCAAGTGAACCATAACATCGAAGAATGACGGTGGGAATATCCTTTCAAGTTTACACATAGATATAGAAAGTCTCTCCTCAAGTCTCTCTAAGGCATCCAATCTCAATGTTTTTTAACATAACTCCTTAAAGAATAACCCAAGTTCAATTAACGGTTGACACACTTCCTTCGAAAGATGACCATGAATTGCAAGCAGTAGTAAACGTTGTAAAAAAATGTGGTAGTCATGACTTTTCATCCCTGAAATCTTTCCATCGGAAGCACTCGCACATTGAGAAATGTTGGACGCATACCCGTCGGGCAACTTCAGTGATTGCCAAAATTCGCATAAAACCATCTTCTCTGCTTTTGACAAATTGTAGCAAGTAGGAGGAATAACCCATTTGTTTCCCTTTTTATATGGATGCAAATCTTTGCGTATACGCATTTTCTTTAAATCTAACCGAGAGTTGAAGGGGTCTTTTTTTTCCCATCAATGTCTAGCAATGTTCCTAAAATGCTTTCACGTACATTTTTCTCAATATGCATGACATCTGAATTGTGACGCAATCTAAGATCTTTCCAGTATGGAAAATCATATAATATACTTATTTTGTCCCATTGCAGCTCATACGCCGCACGTCTCCTCTTTTTTTATGCTTTCCCAAATACCTTAGGTCGAACCCTCTCAAGTTGAGCAAGTATTTCATTATTACTAAGCTCTTTTGGTCGTTCTCGATGCTCTTTCTTACAATCAAAGGAAGACATATTTTCTCGCCATTTATGATTCATCGATAGAAAACGACAATGTCCCATGTATCATGTCTTATGTCCATTCTTCAGATACATGGAATGAGTCTCCTTATTGCATACTGGGCAAGCCAACTTCCCCTTTGTGCTCCAACCTGACAAGTTAACATAAGATGGAAAATCATTAATAGTCCACATCACTGCTGCACGTAACATAAATGTAATCTCTACGATGGCATCATATGTTTGCACCCCAACATCCCACAACTTTTTCAACTCTTTTATCAATGGTTGAAGAAACACGTTTATGTCAGTTCTAGGAGGCTTAGGACCCGTTATAAGCATTGATAAGATGAAAAATGGTTGTTTCATACATTTCCATGGAGATAAATTATATATCACTAGAACAATCGGCCATGTGCTGTGCTTGCTACTCATATTTGAAAATTGATTGAATCCATCACTAGAGAGTCCAAGCCTAATATTGCGAGCATCTCTAGAAAATTACTCATGAACCTTATCAAATTCTTTCCATGCTTCCCCATCCGCTAGATGTCTTAATACATTGGCCTCTTCAATGCGCTTATCTTTATGCCGCCTCATCTCTGAAGCTATATCCTTATTTATAAATAGACGTTTCAACCTCGATTTAAGTGGAAAGTAATGATAGACTTTTTGAGGGATCTTCACACCATTGGCTTTTTTGATTTTCCATCTAGATTCTCCACATGTTGCACATTTTTTTCCCCTTATTTGGTCCCCCAAATAGAAGACAATCATTTATGCAAACATCAATCTTCACATAGTCTAACCCCAGGCCACGAACTATTTTCTTCGCCTCATAAAATGACTTTGGAATGTGGGCATCATCTGTAAGTGCTTTCATAAAAAGTTCAAGAAGCGAGTCAATAGATTTCTCACTCCAGTTATTCATTGACTTTATATGCATTAGATCAACAATGAAAGATAATTTAGAAAGCTTTTGACAACCCGAATACAGTTGTTGTTGCGTATCCCTAACTAATTTAGAAATTTTTTCTCCTCCACCCTCGGGCATTTGAGTAACATGGACATCAGATTCATCCCTTAAAACATCATTGTTGTAATGTATGACAAACATATCATGTAACATTCCCTCCATGTCATCTTGCTTAAACTTGTTTGCAGTTTGTTCTTCCTACCCTATATTATCATTATATCCAACTTCAAACTCATACTCTTTGTAATCATAAGCATTATTGTTCTCTGATTCCAATGGTTCGCCGTGATATATCCACATAGTATAACTCCTCACTAGGTCATTTATAAGAAAATGACTTTGAACATCTTCATGATTTTTCTGATAAAAGTTATTACATTTCTTACACGGGAACTTAATCTTGCCATTTTTCTCAACATTAGCAAATGCAAAATCAATAAATTCTTTAACCCCATCTCGATATACACTACTAATTCTATTTGGATGATGCATCCAACTCTTATCCATTTCAAAACCGTACAACTTGAGAGAACATTCAAAAATATCAATGATAAACAAATAACAATAAAGTCACGAGATATTTAGAAATAATGAAGAATAGTTATATATAAAAAGATCCAAACAATATTTTGCACCAAGTAATGTTGCGTACTCGGCAACTCATATCAAGGCCATACATTCATATATTTTTATCCAAGCCAACACATTTTGTTTCAATCAATAATGTGGGTGATATATATATATATATATATATATATATATATATATATATATATATATATATATATATATAGTCATTCGAAGATCTCTTTTATAAGTTTAAATAGTGATTCGTTGCATTAGAAAAAAATAAATACAAGAGCGAAGCATTAAGCAAAGTAAATTGAATAATGCAATTCCCACCCTCTCCATTAATATTATGATCAATTACCAAAAAGTCTCTCAAGCATTTTTTAATATACATTTAGTCCGAGCCTTTTTATTTTGTTACAAAAAGTCCCTCAAACACCCATTTAACTAATATTCTCTTATTTTTAAAGGGTCGCGCTAGTGGTATTCCTACTCCACCTCCCCCACCCCCACCCCCACTACCGAAACTTCCTCGATCCTCACCGGGGCTCCCTTTTTAGTGTTTTTATGTGGTGAGGGACTTTTTGGAGCAAAATAAAAAGGCTTGGACTTTACGTGTATTAAAAAGTGTTTGAGAGACTATTTTCCATATTCCTTGTTAATATTATTTGTGATGATGCGTATAACATTATTCAATGTTTTAAAAAGCACGCAATTGTGCGCGATGTAGTGCGCGATTGCGCTATTGCGTGTGATAACGCGACATTGCCCTCTCTGATTTGTGAGAAGCCCAAATAGTGTGCGCGGTTGATGACGTAGCACGCGATTTTGACGTTTTTTCACGCTATTTGCGTGATTGACCCAATTTAGTGCTATTTGGGAGCAATTCGGGCATAAGTCATTTTAATGCATCAATTACAAAACTACGTCGTTTTTGTTCCTTTCTTCATTTTTTCCCTTTTTTTAACCTTTAAAAATGCAAATCAATATCTTAAAACGCTAAGGGTGTGTTTAGTTGTATAAAATAAGGTTGTTTTCCAAAAGAAAATTTTGAAAATTTTCCATAAAAATGAAAATATATTCAAATTTATTTTTCCAAAAAAAGTTGGAAAATAGTTTTCTGATTTTCCAAATTTCAATAAACTACTTTACAATATTTTCAATAAATTTTCGAAATGTTCACAATTACAATTAGACCCCTATTTTTTGCAAATTACATTTTCGCCCCTAAAATTAAAAAAAATACATTTTGTTCCAAAATATTAAGAAAAAAATAACAAGTCGAAAACTAGCGGTGAATTACGATTTGGCCCATAAATCTTTGTGGTTATATTATTGTCCCTAAACTTTATATAAATTACATTTTAGCCATTTCACTATTGGTAAACTACATTTTAGACATCAAACTTTCTCTAAGTTATATTTCGTCCTTTGAAAATATCTATAAATTTCATTTTAAAAATAATGGCCTATTTCTAACAAATGAATGTGCTTCCCTCATTCTCTAAATGTTCTATTGAAAATGAAAATAAAAAATAGAAACGAAAACTCAAAATAAAAAACAAAAAATAATTTTTTATTGGAAATACGATTGGGGGTCATATATCCAATATGGATATAAACCCATAATGGAAAATAAGATTCATATCTCAAGCACATAATAAATACTACCATACAAAAACAATTACATTGAACAAAAAAAAATGTTTCAGCTATAAAAAATAACCCCTATTTCAGATATTAAAAAATCAATATTTCAACTAAAAGAAATGTTTTAGCTATTAGAAAAAAAAACTATTTCAGATATAAAAAAAACTCTACATACATCAACTTTTTTTTTTATTAAAATCCATTTAACATGGACTGAGTCGAAGTTCACACAACCACAAATTGAGTAATGGGTATATATATGTATGTGTACATTTAAGAAAATACATGGTATGACCATGAGTTTAAAATAAAAAAATTACATAAATGAAGTTACCTAAGATCTCTGTCAACCAACTGAATTAGGAAGAAATCTTTTGCCACCAATCACGTACTGAATTTCATGAAAAAACAGAAAAATAAGAGATGTTACCATAAAATTGCAAGAAAGGTAATAAAATTTAGCAAAAAGCAATGAAATCGAAAAAAAATCAAAGATGTTATAATACTCATTTGAAACTTAATTCAAATCAGATGTATAATACATATGTATACATATGTAGCTATATGTATCTGCGATTCAAATCAACCCGTCAATAAAATAAGTAAAGATTTCATCATACCCATTTAAAACTAGATTCAAATCAAACCTATGATATATATATATATATACATATATAGTGATACATAGCTGATTCAAATAAGCAAAGATTTGAAATCCAACCTTCAATGAAACTTTCAAAGCCGACCTTCAATGAGAGAGAGAAACCCTAGGTTATTTTTATGGAGAAGAGAACAAAGAATAGAGAAACGTGAGAGGTGGATATACGGGTTTGAGCGGTTGCGGGGTTTGTTACGTTTGGTGGGTTTGAGTATTTCGTGGCAACGAGTTCTGATTTGAGCGGGACTCCTAACAAGTTTTTACCTTTTTTTTTCTAATTTAGTATTTGGTGGCAAAAGTAAATTTTTAATTAAATTTAATTTCCGAAATATTTTTTGCAAAATTTCAAAATCTCCACTAAATGTTGATTTTTAGTGGCGATATTTTTAATTTGCCACCTACTTAACTACAATTTACTTTCCGCCCGCTAAAATTTTTTGCACCAAACTTTTAGTGGCAATTTTTGTGACAATCTCACATTTTTGCTACTAATACTTCCTCTGCAATTATTTTTAGTGGCAATGAAATTTTTTTCCACCAATTATTATATTTCATTGAAACAAATCATTTTGCTACCAATTGGAAACTTTCTTTTAGTGCTAAATCGTGTATTGGACATATCATTGTCTACACCCTTATCCTTTTTTATTACTTACAATAGTGACCCACCATTACCTATGTATCCTACGTAGTATTGAATTTATAATCAATTGGTTGCATCCTTAGACTTAGATAACTAATTTCATTACATCCGTAAGGTTATATATGTATAAGTATGTACACACACACACACACACACACACACACACACACACACACACATATATATATATATATATATATATATATATATATATATATATATCGATAAGTTCGGAGGAATCCCTTATCCAAATCGGACATCACAAAATGCATAAGTGAGGTGGTCCCTATGCAATACCCTGAGGTGACAAAGGAATCCAGCACCTACGCCTATCTCTCTTAAGCGGTGCTCCTATGTAGTACCTAAATTATGACCTAAACAATGCCCAGCTCACTTGTGCCAACGTGTGCTACTGTTTCGAACACGCGAAACCCCAACCGATAGGATCATCCATGAACGTAGGTATGTCCACACAAATACTTAATTACATTTTTCTTTATCACATTATATGTTTGATTAAGACATTGAACCATTATAAAACACAAATGGAAAGTTATCTTTCTTCGTACATTAGGTAAAAGTAGAATATAAAAACCCTCAAACATAACATCTAATGATATTACCTCGGGAGCCATCCAACGGTAGGTTCTTGTTTCTGCAGTCATCACTCCATATTGAGTCTGCAGTCTGAAAACTCCAAAATCAGCAACCTTGACAACCTGTCCACAAAAAAATAAAGAATTTTTGGACATATGCAATTTATTGAAAAGCAAACCACTCTCCATCTGGATGAGATGCAGGGTTGAAGGTCAACTAAAATATAAATACGATATTACTTTCTCATACTGTTTTATTCTAATATGTCACTAATAATTTTCAGGTGCTTCTGATGTAAACTAGGGATTGTGATGTGACTAATAATGTGTCTCAAAAGTGCGTACTCCCAAGTCTCAAGTGCAAGCCTGTCGCTCAAGTTATAATTCGATAAGTCAGGTATCGATCCTCATGGAAATAGGACAAATGGGGTTGTAACGACGTTGGACAGACAAAGGAAACCTAACTTTGACTCTAAGGAAAGGGGAAAGATGATTTGAATAGTGAGATAACTACAACTACATGAAATTTTGAAAATGATTAACTAATTAGATAAAGTATGAATGGAATGCAACTATTCTAAATTACCAAAAATACTCATGATGATTAAATTAAAACTTGAACTATATGATGAGGAAAATAGGAGGGGAATACAATCCCTCAACCCTAGTGTGTTGCTAGTATAAAATTAATAGTAAATTTAAGTGATTAATTAGACCCATAATTTAGTACTCCCAAGAATTACATATATGAGGTTCAAGCCTGCACCATACATAATCAGAGAACGAGTAAATCGGTCTGGCGGTGGTTACACTCGAATTACATTCTGAAGCATCCTGGTTACCCTGAAACAAACGAGATCCAAAGATCTACAATGGTTGTGTTTCTATGCAATACGGTCATAATAAATCCTTCAGTTTAGAGGATTAATTTTATGCACATGCAACTACCACATCAGGTTGAATTCATGGATCTTGACCTTAAAAATCTAGCCGGACATGTTAAACCAAACTATGCATGAATTAACTACGTTGCATGCGAGGGGAATCAAAATGAAACTATCTTGAAATATGAAAGGAACAATTATAAACCTAGAAATTGTTTATATCATGCAAGAAGAATAACATTCAAGTATAATAATAGAGAGAGTGAAAATTTGCATTAAAACTTGAAATTAAACCCGAAATTAATCACTCTTAAAACCACAAATTAAAGTTATCTTACTAGGATGTTCTTCTACTATTCTCACTATCAAAACTGATCAAAACTATGAAAAACTATGTTTCTTAAGTCATTACCCTCGTACTAATACATTTTAGAAGAAGTTATAACAATATAGGACTCTTTGGACCAATCAGCTATGAAGGAAAAATTCGCGCATCAGGAACCCCGAACCGGTTCGTAGGTACCCCGAACCGGTTCCCAGTGAGGTTTAGGAATTTCTGTTGGTTTTGGTTCTTCTTTTATTTCTTCCAACACTTAGAATTTTTCCTTGTTTTCTTGTTTTCTTTCTTGTATTTTTCCTCAACTTCAAATGAACATAACTCCTTCACCGTAGATCGGATTTAGGTGTCATTTCTTCCAGTGTTCTCGTTGTTTCGAACTATTCAACTTTCTAGTTGGATCCACCTCCAGGATCAGGGTGTAGAATTACTAAAAGGCCCTTGAACTTGACTTTCTAGCCTTTCTTTCATTGTTTCGATTTCTCTTTTGCACTACTTGCATAATTAACCTGTAAAACATATAAGAGAAACACAAACCACGAAATACTTGCCAACGAAGGTTGGTAGCATAAATGTGAGTTAAATCCATATTAATTGAGTCACTCGGGTTCACAAAGGTACCGAAATTAAGGGGATAAATATATAATATTTACGCCCAATCAAATCCCCCTAACTTAGAACTTTGCGTGTCCCGAGCAATATAAAAGAAAAAGGAATAAGGTCACAACTCTTCTAATCATTTTATTGGGATAGAATACCTTTTTCGCGGGCAAGAGACTGGATTTAGCGTATGCAATAAGCCGTTAAACCCCTAGGTTACCCTAATAGGATGAGTGTTTTCTCGTGAGGGTTTGCAGTGAATGTACCCACAAAATTCGACTCAAAGAAAATTCAAAATACGTAACAATTGTGTAATTCAAACTTTTATCGAAAATAGTCGTCATCAAATCATGTTCAAGAGTCTCAAATCATAGGGCGTGTGTGCGGAGCCAGAAATTTAACCGTGAATTTCCACCGATTGACCACTACGTTACTTATCCGAAAAATTGTTTTGATTTCAAAATCTCATGGGATACTCTCACAAACGAATCACTTGGAATGTGGCTATTCTCTCGGTGTGCATGATTTATAAGAGTAACTATATTGGAACTAAGTTCATGCACATAAAAAGAAAGACGGAAATTTTATGGTAATCGGATCTCATCAAAGGATTACAGGTATAAGAAACGGGAACATTGCCTCTAATTCATAGCTTTAATCTATTTTATTATCTTTTTGTGTTTTAGTTCTCCATGCAGTGACCAATTTTGCAATTTTGGACTCGGTTAGGACTTTCACGGGTTGAAGGTGTATTGGGTAAAATTGGAAAAGGTTAAGAATTTTGGAATTGGAAAATTTAGCTTAAGTGCTTTTCCGGGATTTTGCTCATTTTTTTCTTCTTTTTCTATTTTCTTCTATTTTTATTGAGCATAGTTATTCTTTTCTTACCCCTTTTTATTGCACTTTTCAGACCTAAATTCTGACTTTTTCTACTTTTCACAATTCCTAGCTTTTTGGGTTTTTCGGATTGTTAAACGAAAGGAAAAATTATTCGGCTTAATTTGGGGTTACAAAAGGGATGATTTTTCACAATTTTTATGGCCAATATTTTTGGGTAACAAACGATGGCCTACTTCATTGTCCAAACTACTAATTGCATTACCATATGCATTTCGAGATGAACTTAATGTAAAGATTTCTTCGGCACTTTTCCAAGGAAATATCACACACATTTCTTAAAATCGATCAAAGTGAAAGACTTGAGATCCTGGACGACTTATCAGACCGCTGAAAAGAACTTTGAGTTAACAATTAACTCAGATTGATTTATAAATTTGACAAAAATGAAAGCTCGAATCTCACCGGGGGTGTTAATTTCCACACTTATTCGTTAAGTCGTCAATTTTCGCTCAATTTCCATCTTTGGCCAATTTCGGTTTTGTGTATTATGTTTTTACAATTTGAGACATTAAACCGACTTTTAATGATATTTTTGAAAATTTTGAATTCCAATTTTTATTTATTTTGAAGAATTTTTTTTTTGCTTTATCCAAAAATTTTCAATTTTTTTGAAAATTTTGGGCATTTTTGAAAATTTGTGAAGTTTTAGAAAAATGCACTTGTGATTCCCACTAACTTAGACTTTTGCATTGTCCTCAAGCAAAAAGGACTAAAATCTAACTCAAAGCGAATTAAAAGTGCGAAAAAATAAAACAAACAAATTAAAACAGAAATGCAGAATTTTATTATAGAAACGGAGAATCATGTGTTACAATGGAGAGGGTAGAGCAAAGAACTAAACAATGTAAACAACCACCCTTACACACAAACATCAAACACATCAAAAACAGACATGGGCTTCATTGGGGGGGGGGGGATGATTTGAGGGTCTCGGTGCGCTCAGATCATATGGATCATAAGAGAAAGTCGAAGGGGTCCACCCAAGTTGAGCTCATATAGATGGGCTTGGAGACGATGCATCATGATAGTGTCCCTCCGATAGGCCACTTGATCCCTTTGATAGGACGCTTGATCTTGATTATATTCGGTGATGAATCCGTCAAAACGGGATTCAATCGCTGAAAGGTGCCTATCAAACTTCGCACAGGGAGGCTCAAAGTTGGAATCGTCGTCCTCATCTTAGGCATATTCTTTTTCTTCCTCCCCCACATTTATCATTGGGGAATCTTGTTCTTCCTCCCTCGCACCCTCATCAAGAATGGGGCTGTCGGGTGAGACACTCGCATTTGGCATTCACTCCGAGTGGTGGAGGTGCTTCCAATTGGGGGGGGAGTCGGACTTGTTGCCCCGGTTCTTCCACCCCGGCATCAATCAGAAGTTTCGTGATGAGGCGAGCGTAGGGGAGTGCAGATTTAGCCCACTCCTCATAGGAGGCATTGATGATGTCCATGTAGAAGAGTTGGGCAAGATTTATCGCGCTCTTAAGGTCGAGGAAATAGTAAAGGAAGTTGGCATGACGTAGCCGACCACCGAGTCATTGGTGGTATTGTGGATTGATCCACATGCAATTAGGTGCGTGAATCGCATCGTATCTGAGATACTTCATATGGGAAAATAATCGCCCGACCATTCCTCCCCAGGTGCCATTCGGGCAATACATTCTTCTTTGGTGCGGGGGGCACCATTTGTGGGATATCGGAATGGCACGGGGAGGACAACCCCTTTTGCTCGCATTTTACGCGTAATGATGGAAGCTAAGAACAAAATTGGAGTACTGTCAAGATAGGCCTCATGAAGCGTGGATGATTTGTGAACGAGTGTTGCGTAGAATTGGTGAATTACATTTTCGAAAATGTTGTTTCTCATAGGAGAGAGGAATGAGCACCACCCTCGGCGGTTGAAAAGGGCGGTGATGCCACCGGGAAGTTGATCCCAATTGACGAAACGCTCGATATGGATTGGGTGCATGGCCGAGAAGTAGTGCTCTGCCCAATGTCATTCTTAGATGCACCGAAACACCCCCTACCCTCGTCATCAAGGATTGTGGTGTCGTCATATTTGCGAGGGTGAAAATTAGCTTGGCGGGGGCACAACATGGTTGACCTATAATAGGTATGAAATGGATTAACACAATACTATTGTAACTAGTGTTGGTGGTGTAGTCAATATTACTATTGTTTAAGTAATTTGATTTAGAATACAAAGATCATACCCTCATTGTTGTTATCATTTGATGCAATAGTGTTGGTGGAGTAGTCAACATTTAGGTCCTTTGATTGAGAAGAAGGGGAGCATGTGGATTCCCCCATTAATCTTTGATGCGTAGACAACTTGGGGACACTAGCACGATCGGAACCAGGGATAACTAAACCAGAAAACAACAACATTAGTTGAGGAGATATTGATGCAGAAATTATGTAAAACATCAATACACTTTTAACATTTTAGCATAATTACAATGAAAACATGGAGGAAATTCACATTAGTAATGAAAATTATCAAGCATGAAATCATATCAAATAACTGAGATAACATCAACAGTGATAAGGATAATTAACAAATCTAACATAGTAGTCGTCGTCATTTTTTACCTAGTGATTCTTTCAATAAAACCCTTAAAACTTATATCAAATCAATAGTTAATAAACGAAAATAAAAAATTGTCTTCTATATTAACATAAATTTAAAATTATGAATTGGCAATACATGATATCATATATAATTCAAGATTAGTTGCATGATTGCAATATCCAGAACTTTCTACTCACAAGGTTTCCATGATGAATTCTATGTGATGGTTTAAAGTTTAAGTTTTGTTATACATTAACATAAATTTAAAAACTAGTTTGGAAAGTAAATCATATCCTCAGTGGTATTAAAACCTGATGAGAAAGTGTCGCGAGAGTCAGCTACATTTTGATGGCTATTTTGTGAAAAAGGATGATTCGACTCTGCCACAAATCGTTGCCCAGGAGCTATTATATGACCTATAACAAGCATAAAATGGATTCACACAATACTTTTATAATTAGACTTAACTTAACGTTGGTATATTTCATACTTAATTATATATTTGTAATTGTCAAGTAATTTGACTTAAAATGCAAAGACCATACCCTCATTATTGTTAACAATGGATGCAATAATGTTCAGAGAGTAGGCGACATTTGAGTCAGTTGAATGAAAAGGACGTGTGGATTTTCCCTCGAATCCTTGATGCGAAGAAGATCTTGGGACATGTGCACGTGCAAAACCAAGCATAACTACAAAAGAAATCAAAACCATTAGCTAGGGATATGTATGCAGGAATTATGTCAAATATGCGTATACATTTAAAATTATAGCATAATTCTAATAAAGATATGGAAGAAAATCAAAACAATTTGAATAAGATTTGTTTTCCCAATAAGTTGTTATTATAAAGTGATCACACCAAATGGAATTTTATTGAGATTTTTTAGTGGTGTAACTTAAGAAAGGAAAAGGGATAAAAAAAACTCATCCATGTGTACCTAGTAATTCCGAATTGGAGACCAACTTTATTTTCAAGTGTTTTCATTGGGGACATATTAGATAACATGTAAATAATGTGAGTAAGAGTTTGTTCCAAAGGGCATATAGCACAACCCCCTAATAGCGAATAATGGGGCCATTAAACATATTTCATAACAGAGGCAAAGAATCAAGTGAAAATACAAATTTTAATGTGACAATATGAAATGATAAAAACGAATTAGCATTCTTGAAAATAATAGAGCAAATTATTAATTTTATATAGGCTAATATATTTTGCAAAACAGTTCAAATTCCATTTTCCATTTTCTTTTTATACGTCATGTACCCACCCATAAGACTGAAATGTAATCATTAAACCACATAAATATTAAAGACACACATGTAAAGGAGCTAATCACGCTTGAATGTAAACTTGGATTAAAAAACAATCATCCGTTAATCGGACAAAATTAGACTCAAAATGCATTTAAGTGGAGAAGTCAAATGAGTCAATAGTGATGAAGTCGACCAACCATTCATAAGTTTAAAATCTAACCAGAACAAGACATCTACATAGTAACCAAATCAAATACCCAAAGAATAACATATGAACACGAAAAACAAAATTTCAATTCAATGCCAAAAAGAACACCCAATAGTCCACATGACATGAACTATACTTTTCAAAGTATATATAGAACTACCTTAAAAAAGTATCTATAGAATTTCGTTCATGTATATGCTAAACCAATCTCACTAACATTAAGGGTTTTTATAACCTAAACTAACAACGGATTCTTGATTAAAGATCTAGTAATGGCCTTTACAAAATGACCTCTGAAGCATCAAAATAAACATTTTCCAATAAATGGAACAATATCCATCCATGCATTCCACGCCTTGGTCAACGCATCACTTATTCGACTCTAATCAATGCTCATTGACAACAGATAATAGTAAAATTGATGTTATAAAGAATGTTAATATATTTATTTCATAGCATTTCCCTTGATCTTGACACACGCAGGAAAAAATCTAAATCATACGGATTCTAGAACCAACATTACAAGTAGATTTGCATCTTGATAGTGGATTATACCTCCTTTAATTCAAGATGAGAAACAAAGGACACACCCGATCACTGGCCTTTATTTGACAATAAATGTGAGCCAATATGACATGGATGGACCTTCAAGATATTCCACAATACCCATGAATACTAACACAAATAGATTTTGTGATAATCCAACACATTTAGAATCTCCATCCATACTTTGGGATCCAAATCCTTGCAATTGAAGTTGATCAACAAATAGCTAACAAAACCAAAGATCTACAGAAGTCACCAACTGCTTTAGATATGAAAAAATTGATTTGAGAAATAATCAATGGAATATAAAAGCTCTTATAACACTAAATTTTCCTGTAATGAATGATATTAGTTCAATGAGTAAAAAGACATTGGATCGAATAGATCTCCTCTCTTGAATGGATACATAAAGACAAAATTAAAATAAACCCATAAGTTTGAAGTCATCAAAAGCATAATTACAGTCACACACATATCACTTTCATCCACACTAACCCCAAAAAGAATTTTATGACAAGAAATGTAGAATAAAATCAATGCGTAAACCTACCAAGATCACAATCATACCCTCACTGGTATTAGCACCCGATCAAATAGTGTCTGCAAAATCGACAACATTTTTATGACTAGGGTGTGAAAGAGGGTGATTGGACTCTCTCACAAATCGTTGTACGGGTGTTACTCTTTCACCTATAACATGCACGAAATGGATCAACATAATACTAATTAAATCTATACTTAAAAAAACATTGATATCCCTACTTAACTAAAATTATTTGTATGTTGTCAATTAATTTGTTTCCAAATATGAAGATCGTACCCTCATAGTTGTCAACATCAAAAGGGATATCATTAGAAGAGTCGTTGAGATTTGTATTAGTTGAAGTAGAACGAAGACGCGTGAATCCTTTTCAATTAAAAGATATCGGGGAGCGTGCACGATCGAAACCTAATACAATAAAACAAAAACTTACATTAGCTATGGAGATATGTATGCAATATCTATCAGTGCACACCCAACGTGCATGCGATTGCATATTAATATCAAAAGGATGAAAACAAAATAAATCATAAAAAATGTTGTTTTAGACTAGTCAAATAAAAACAATAATGTTGCCACTAATGCCTGGAAATAGTACTCTTTCATGGCAGCAGACTCTAGCTGTCGCAAAGTTGGACAGTAGGATGAATTGAACCGGACTGTATGTTAAATTATCTTTTAGCCTTGTAGGTCTATAGATAAGGTTTTTGTGTAAAAAAGTGATTCATTTAAGATCACAACAATGATTAAAGGAGAGATCAACTAAGATTTTACATTGGGGTCCTATCTTATAAAACTATCATTAAGCACTGAAAATTCTTACTCCATTTCTTTAATATTTTTGTTTTCCGGGTATAAATTACTACCAACTTATTCTCTTGTACTAAAAAATTCACCGACAAGTGCTGAACAAAGCCATGCTGGCTTAAAATTCGGCGAGACGTGTTGAACAAAGTCATACTGACTTAAAATTTCTAGCAAACAAGTATAATTTTCTGCTAAATATGATGCATCCTACACTATATTCTATGCTTCAACAGACTACATTTAAAGTAGAACTTTGTGGCATAAAATGACTAATATTATATCCTTAATTTATGGACCTTGGATAACTATAGGTGATTTTAATAGTGTTCTCGGAGCTCATGAATGCAGGGAAGTTAGAATTCCATACTACATACCATGTCTTGACTTTAGAAAGATGATTGGTGAGTGTCAATTCTTTAATATAGATACTTTGGGTATCTTTTTTACTTGGAAGAAAAGTCCTACATCTATGGTGGAGCAAAGTTTAAACAGAGATCTATGTAACCAGGAATTAATCTCCTCTTGGACTAATGTTTCATTCTTTGGTCATCCCAAATGTGGTTCTGATCACCACCATCTTCTATTTCAATCTTTCAAAATGCATCTCAGTGGTCCTAGACCTTCTAAATTCCTTCCTTCTTTTTTTTTATCATAACCATTTTCTTGATTTGGTTAAGAAAGTTTCGAATCAGACTTCTCGAGTTGGCTACCCTATTTTTGTTCTTCAACAAAAGTTAAAAACTTCGAAAGGAGCTATCAAAAAGTGGATTATAAAAGTTTTGGGAATATTTATAGCAGACTTATTAAATACAAAGTTGAATTACTAAAAGTGCAATATGAAATTGAAAAATATGTCCATAATCATGTTAGTCTTTAAAAATTCAAGCCGAAGATAATTTAGTAGCGGCTTTGAATTTTGAATAATCTTTCTGGAGAGACAAAGCTAGATTTAAGTGGAATCAATATATGGATAGGTGCACTGCATTCTTCAACAAATATGTCAAGCATGGGAGAATAATAACTTCTATCTGTATGATAAAAAAAGATGATGTAATTCTGATTGGTCCTTCCCCAATCAAATATCATACTGTTGACTTCTTTTCTTCCATGTGTGCCCACAATTCTAATGTATCTGACAATGGTCTTATTGAATATGTGATCCCTAACATGGTGACTTCTCCAGAAAATTTGGTGTCGTCTTCTATTCCATCTTTTGATGAGATCCATTCCACTATTTTCTCAATGGATCCAAAATCTGATTTTGTACGAGGTTAGAAACTAGAGGATTCAGTCAGGAAGAAATAGCAGGTCAGTAGGACCATTTTCGATAAGCATTTAATTGAGCTCAACCTTAATTCCCCTGTCCAAGTGAATTGCAACAGTTGTGAATTGCATTATGGGATCCTTTTCATTATCATAGTTCATGAGTTTTCCGTTAAAAGATAGTTTGTTTCTTCTTCTTTTGTATTCAGTTTTCCTACATATATCAACTGTAGTTACAAATTTGTTTTATAGTCATTTACTTACATATACCATGTTTTGATTCATTGTTAGTAGATATATGTATTCTGTGAGTATTTTTCTTTAGAGCATGATTTGTACTATGTACCTATTTGTTGGTATCATAGTTTCATATATTGTGAGTGTGATTTTTCCCTTTGTCTCACTCTTATTATTATTATTATTATTATTATTATTATTATTATTATTATTATTATTATTATTATTATTATTATTATTATTATTATTATTATTATTATTATTATTATTATTATTATTATTATTATTATTATTATTATTATTCCTCCTCTTTGAAGAACCCATGTAGAATTTAACCCCTTTATGCAACCCCAATGCCTTCATTGTTGCTATGTTATCTTAAATCCTATTCATCCTTTGTTTCTCATAGTTTGACATCGTCATTGTTATACCTATTAAAGGTATACATAAACATGCAATTTAGTTTAGTAAAAAAATTTCACAAGTGTAATTTATTAAAACATTACTATAGATCGAAGTGTCATAATTAAAATAAATTAAAACATTTACTAAGAAGAAAAAATAACTAACACAAACCGTCAAAATTCCTCATCATCTTCATCTCCATTATCCTTGTTAATATCAGCATTGACATCCTCGGACGACAAGATGTTATCATCTATATCATGTATCCAGTTTTCTCCTTGCACATTAGCCATACTAACCTCTATTTCTGGGATATCATCCCTTATTAATGGAAGACATTCGTCGTCTATTTCCACTATTTCATCATTTACAATATCATTCTCAAGTTGTTGGTACGGTTCCTCATCACCCATCTCCTGAACCTCCTCTACTATAGTTTTAGGAAAGTCATACTTGTCTCGTGGAGTATTCTTCACTAACTCTTTCCAATCATTTCCCAACTTGATGTCTGGAACATAGAAGACTTGCTTTGCTTGATAAGCTATTGCAAATGGTTGGTCTTTGTACCATGTATTAGCGGTAATAAAACTAATGAAATCATACTCATCTTTACGTAATCCACACACACCCTTCTTTTTTTCAAGGTCCCACCAGTCACACTTGAATAGAACAACAAGATTATTTTTTGGGTATTCCAATTCGGTAATGTCAATCAACTCACCATAAAAATCAATGTCTTTTTGTTCATGTTCGTACACTACAATGATTCCACTATTTTGAGTTTTTTTGTACTTGTCATGATCTTGGGTGTGAAACCTATAACCATTGATTAAACAACCCTTATAATGTTTCACTCTTCGATCGAGACCCCAAGATAAAGAGCGAATTTGCTTACTAGAAGGATCGGGGGACTCGCGCTCTAATATGCTAACATGTTTATTGTTTATATATAAATGCTTAGTAAGAAATAACAAGCCTAATCGGTTTACACCAAAAATTATTATATTCAACTACTTAAGCAGTCTTCAAACCATTTGGGAAATCTCTCTGCTTGTCTTCGGTCAATATTTTTGTTCATTTCGGCTTTTAAAATATTCTTGGGCTCACTAAACATATATAAATGAATTTAATTAGAAAAAATAATGTGTGTGTGTGTGTGTGTGTGTGTGTGTGTATAAGGAAAATAAGTAGTATAGCTTAATATAATTCACAAATTCTTGTATTTCATCACAGTTATCCAACACATATAAACGAGCCTTTTTCAATTCACTTTTTGTGAGGTATTGGTAATCCGCTTTTCTAAGAAAACGACCGTTGTATCGAAAACGGATAAACCTTCTTGAAAATCAGGACCATCATAATTTCGCTCGGGTTGATTGAATTTTGTCTCAACACCACGTAGATACATGGAGAAAAATGTTAGGAATTCATTAAGAACGTAAGCCTCAACAATTTAGCCCTCCGGATGTGCTTTCTTTCCCACGGTAAGTTTTAAGGTGTGCATATATCTATCGAGAAGTAAGTGTAACAACCCTCGCTTTTGATAACCTATTTTATATTTATTTACTGTGCGAAGTAATTATATAAAATGTTGGGTCATGGAGTAAATATTAATTATATGAGGTAAAAGTTAATAATTGCTAAGATTGTTGTATATTTACTGTATGTGCAAGTAAATATCACTATGTTGCGTTTATAGTGTCATGAGCATTAAATGACATTCATGGTTTAAAATGGAACCGGGATTTGAAACGAATTATAAAATTTCCAAACGATAATTTGGAGGGCGTAGTTAGTCGCGAAATGTGCGAGATAGTCAAAATAAGTGCCATATTGCATTTTTGTGTTTCAGGCACTTTTGATTGGTTTTGACTCAAATGTGTAGTTGTGAGTCATTTTAATGTGGTATTAACCGCTTAAGTTGGGAATTGATACTTAAGTCATGATTTATGTCTTGCCTTTCATATATTTTTCTTTAGTGTATATCCTAACCTAGAGAGAGAGAGAAGAAGAAGAGAGCTTTGGAGAGGAGAAAAGAGAGAGAAGAAATTGGAGATTTGGGATTGATCTTGCTTCCACCTTCCAAGAAATCTGAATTTTCAAGCTTAAGGCAAGTTTTCTACTTTCTAATATATGATTTAAGATGAGTAGATTGTGTGATAGTTGTGTATTTGAATTTATGGATAAAAAATGGAGTATATGGTGTTTGAGCCCTAATTATGGTTTTAGTTGATCATTTTGTAGATTATAGTTTTGGATAATCATGTAGGATGATTTGGAATAGTTTGATGTTGATGGTTGTGTGTAAAAATGGAAAAGAAATTGGTTTTGGGGAAAAACTAGGGTTCATAACCCGTAGCCCCCTTCTTGGCCCATCTGCAAGGGCGAATCGATTCGGCCCATAGGGAGAATCGATTCGCTAAGGGGACAGTTTCCAGGTTTGGGTACCCGAATCAATTCGGGTTAAGGCTGAATTGATTTGGCATTTATAGAAAGTTGGGTTGGTCACCCAAATCGATTCGCTATTTGGGCGAATCGATTCGCTTTGGGGGCGAATCGATTCGGTTCCTGTAGTTTTGAGTTATTTATCTTAACTCAATTTTGATCCTCTTTCTTTAGGCTTAGGACCTAGGAACCTTCTTATGTGAAGTAAACTTAGAGTCCTAGAGTCTTAGTTGAGTTTGCTCACTACCCTAGATTATAATTAATTCATTAGGGGTTCATTCCGAGGGTGCATAAAGTGATGTTCAGGCATTACTTTCCTTTTTGTAAATTATTAAGGAGTCTAAGAGTTGTAAGATCATAATTAGAGACTTTAGGGGCTCAATTGTGGTATCTAAAACCTTGTGACTTGTGGTAATATTGTGATCTCTTGGAGAAAGATTCGGGATTTAGTATATGATGATTTCTAATGAGAATATTCAGTGATCATAGTTTCGGATAAAAATGAAACATGTGCATGTAAACATGGAAATGAAAATGAGATTTAAAGATAAATGATAATTTATTTAAACACACCTCTCTAAATGCTATCATAAGGGAAGTTCGTGAGCATGGTGATGCCCCCTGGCTAATGAATGCAGGGTGGATATAGTCCTAGGCCATATGAGCGATTGTGTTATGTTTTCTGCACTGGTTAGGAGATTCCGGGTGTGGTCTTGACTATCCCGCAGACATATGGCCGCTTCCCGATGTCTTGCATTATAGGTGCCCAGGTTGTCTTGGTGATAGGCCCTGGAAGATGATAGTCATTTAGGGGAGCGCACAGTGGGGAAACCCGGAAGGGCGGTCTTAGAATCCTTATATGTATATATGAATATAACTATTCTTAATCAAGTGGAACTTGATGTATAATAAATGCCACAAAGAGCATGAAATGTGATTATATTCCTGCTAAGGAATGAAATGCCACAAAGAGCATATGACAGTAATTATATTCCTGATAAGGAATGGAAAGATGAAATGAAATAGTGAAAAAGGATGAAAGTTTTAATTGATGATATTCATTTAAATCCTCATGCATAACTAAAAGATATTTATAATCATTTACATTGTCTTAATTTATGCTTTGAGATTATGTTCGTGGAGTCTCATCTTTATCATTCATGATTAACTATACATAACTGTCATACTTTTTATTCATCTGGTGATCATATAAAACCGGGCCCTGACCCGTTCATATTTCTTGTTGTGCATGAAACTTGTACCCGCTCAGGTGCTCCGTCGCAATGACGCTCGCTCTGACTTTCTTTATTCGGCATTTTGAGGAGCTGTGGCACTTTGCAGATGTTATGGGATATTTTATGTAGACGCCTTCCTTTTTATATTCTAGTTATGATCGGGTCCTTTACTCGGGCGTGTGGCCCAAACTTTTGTAACTACTTAATGGATATATGATGTAACTTAAATTCAACTTGTTGAACATTGTTGTATGAGTTGTTGACCGACAGCTTATTCGGTCCCCTTATTGTATTCTTGTTGTGTATGTATTATAAGTATTTTGAGTTTCCACTTTCTTTTAAATTGGGTTGTTTAATTTCCTTCTTTAACTTATAAATAAAATTTTTGACCACCCGTTTTTCTAAAACATTGGGTGGTTATCCTGTATACTTATTATATTATCGTGATGCTGAGAATGATTCCATCCATGACTTCTATTAGATTGGAGTATCGGGCTAGCCACCCCTTATTTCTGATCTCGGGTTGTCGCAGATGGTATCAGAGCATGGTTCTAGAGTACTAGGATCTATGCGGACTTGCCATGTTCTACCGTAGCATTCTTTGATATAGAGCCTAATGTTAGGACTGCTTTGTTACTTATGGTTGTGATCTTCTGGAAGATAGATAGTTTTGGATAGTATTCTAACTCTATTGTTTTCTTATCTCAGATGCCGCCTAAGAGAGGTCGCCCAGCGAGACGTAATAGAGTTGTAGAAGAGGATGTTGGTCCTCCCCCATCGCCACAAGCAACTATAAATGCTACCGACGTAGCGAATATTATTGCCCAAGCGATTAATGCTTCTATGACCACCGTGGTTCAACAATTAATGCAATCTCAACAACGGGCTCAGGATTCACCAGCTCCTACGTACGGGACCTTCTCCGTGGGAGAGAGTTAGAGAGTCCTTTTTGAAGGGCCATCCCCTGAAATTCGATGGAGGCTCTAATGTTATTAGAGTTAATCAGTGGAACAAGGATATGCAACGCCATTTGGGTATGGTGGAATGTAGTGAGGAGAAGAAGCAAGTCCTTGCTACTTTCAAGCTCGTTGGATCTGCGTTACATTGGTGGGAGTAGATGACTACACCAGAGCAGGGGGATACCATGACTATCAATGCTTTCTCGGCTTTGTTTGATCGGAAGTACTTCCCTCCCGTCGTTCAGAGGGAGATGAGAAGGAAGCTTTGGGATGTGGTACAAGGTGAGAGATCCGTGGCAGAATATGAAGAGGAGTTCACCCGGTTAGCAAGTTTTGTACCGAACGAAGTGACTCCGGAAGAGAGGAAGGTTTCAAAGTTCATGGGAGGTCTGAACTGGAGGATCTAGCAACATTTTCTGAGCAACCCAGCTTTGCAAACTTTTGGTGATGTGATGAATGCGGCATTGCTCTATTGCCAAGAACATAGGTTGTACGTGCAGAGTAGCAAGAAAGCTATAGTGGTGGGGCAAGCATGAAAACTTGGAAGCAATGGGACTGGTGGAGGAGCCTCTCCCTCGTCCCAATCTTCGGGTAATAAGCAGAAAGAAAGGGATCCCCAGCAAGGGGACTTATCAAAGAGACAACGTTTTGGTGGGTTTATTGCAAGTGGCAATAACAATAGGCAAGGTCAAATTGGACCGCAACTACAACAAGAAGGTAGAGGTGGAAATAGAGGTAGAGACCATCAGGGCCAAGGACTCGGGCAGTTCCGAAATAATAGGGGTCGAGGTCAGGAGAACCTATCGAATCGGTTCTTTTAATGTGGAGAGTCGGGTCATATCAAGAGGATGTGTCCTCACTTGATTGGGGGACAGCTTCCTAGGATCCCACAGCAGCCACAGGTTCAAATACCACCACAGGCACCTAATCCAGTTGTCCCTCTGCAGCAGGGTCAGCTACAGTATGGGCAAGTTTATCATATCCAGGATGTTATGCTTCCTCCGGCTCCACCAGCGCCGCCAGCTATTGAGGGTAAGTTCCTTATTCAGGTACACATGGGTCGCGTTTTGTTTGATACTGGTGCGACACATTCATTCATTTCTAGAAGTTTTTCTCAGTTTATAGAGTTGATAAAATCTGCAGAGAGTACCTTCACTAGTGTCGAGTCCTCTATGGGTGATGGTTCACTCATTTTATTTGTTTGTAAACAAATAGGAATTACTCTTGGTAATTTGTGCTTTGAGGCCGATTTGCTCGTCCTAGATATGGTCGAGTATGATGTGATATTGGGTATGGATTGGCTAGTGAAGTATCATGTGATAGTAAATTGTTACGGGAAAAGTATAGTCTTTTCCGTTCCGAGACAAGAAATGTTCTTGGTGGTTATGCCTTATTTAGAAGGAGGTACTAGCACTTATTTGTATTTTATTGTAGAGGAGAGTTCTCGGGAGGTAGTTGTTACCTTGGATTCTATTCCGGTTGTTAGAGATTTTGAAGATGTTTTCCAGGAAATACCGGGTTTGCCTCCGAGTCGGGAGATTGAGTTTGTGATCAATTTAGCGCCTGGAACGAGACCGATTACGAGAGCTCCATATCACATAGCGCCTGTGGAAATGAGGTAGTTGAGAGATCAGATCCAGCAATTATTGGAGCAGGGATTCATTAGGCATATTATGTCATCATGGGGTGCTTCGGTGTTATTTGTAAAGAAAAGGGACGATTATCTCCGGTTATGTGTTGACTACAGAGAGTTAAATAAAGTCACCATCCGGAACAAATAGCCTTTGCCTCGTATCGATGACTTGTTTGATCAACTTAGGGGAGCGTCGTACTTCTCTAAAATTGATTTGAGGATGGGGTATCACCAGTTGAGGATACGGTAGCAGGATGTATCCAAGACTGCTTTTCTGA
The DNA here is from genome assembly GCA_949130495.1 of Sambucus nigra. Lineage (NCBI taxonomy): Eukaryota > Viridiplantae > Streptophyta > Magnoliopsida > Dipsacales > Adoxaceae > Sambucus > Sambucus nigra. The sequence continues at coordinate 41,659,287 of OX422213.1, forward strand.
CGAGATATGGATCCTATGAATTTTTGGTTATGCCCTTTGGACTAACCAATGCCCCCTCCGTATTAAGGGACTTCCTGGACCAATTTGTTATTGTCTTCATCGATGACATCCTAGTCTATTCTCAAACAAAATCTGACCACGCTATTCATTTGAGGTTGGTCCTACAAAGGTTGAGGGAGCATCAACTGTATGCTAAGTTCGAGAAGTGTGGCTTTTGGTTGCAGGAGGTACAGTTTCTGGGTCGTATTGTGTCATCCTAGGCTGTATTGGTGGATCCGAGCAAGGTGGTTACGGTGAAGGAGTGGGGTCAGCCCACGACACCTACCGAGATTCGTAGTTTTCTAGGTTTGGTGGGTTATTATCGTCGGTTTATCAAGGGTTTCTCTAAAATTGCTAGCCCTTTGATAAATTTGACCTGAAAAGGGGTGAGATTTGTTTGGGATAACTCTTATCCGACCGCTTTTGATGAGCTCAAAGATAGGTTGACTTCGGCTCCAGTCCTTGCATTGCCAAAGCCAGGGTTGGAATATCTAGTCTTCACCGATGCATCTCTACAAGGATTAGGAGGTGTACTTTAACAAGATCGACGGGCTATTGCTTATGCTTCCCGCAAGATAAAGCCCCATGAAAGGAACTATCCGGTGCATGACTTAGAAATTTCCGCGGTTGTCTTTGCCTTGAAGATTTGGAGGCATTATCCCTTAGGGGAGAAATTCAGTCTTTTCACAGACCATAAATCGCTGCAATATTTATTTTCACAGAAAGATTTAAATATGCGACAGCGCTGATGGCTAGAGTTCGTGAAAGATTATTAATTCGACATTCACTACCACCCGGGTAAAGCGAATGTGGTAGCGGATGCTTTGAGCTGAAAGCTCGAAGGGGAGTTGGCAAAAGTATGGAAAGAAAAATGGAAGGAGCTTGGCCAATAGTATGAAGCTGCTAGGGCATTTATGTCTGTAATGAGTGTTACACCTACTATTTTGACAAGGGTGGTTGAAACCCAAAGGAGGGACAAAGTTTGTCAAGACCACATACAAAAGTTGTTAACCGAGGCAGTAGAATCCTACTCTATTGTCTCAGAGGGTGGGGTGCGTTTCCACGGTAGACTCATTATCCCGGATGAAGGGGACTTAAGAAGGGCCGTAATGGCGGAATCTCACGGTTCCAAATTTGTAGTGCATCCGGGTAACGACAAAATGTATTGAGACATGCGCCGTCAGTATTGGTGGCCAAGCATGAAGAGGGATATTTCTGAGTTCGTCCCAATGCACCACTTGTCAATTGGTCAAGATTGATCATCAACGACCGACCGGTTTGTTGCAACCGTTGGAGATCCTGGTATGGAAATGGGAGAGCATATCAATGGACTTTATTACGGGCTTGCCAACGTCGCAAAAGCGTCACGATTCTATTTGGGTTATCGTTGATCGCTTGACGAAGTTGGCACACTTCCTATCGGTTCGCACCTATTACAACACCGCTCGTTATGCCCGGTTGTTCATTGAGGAGGTTGTTAGACTGCATGGGGTGCCCTTAAATATAGTTTTCGACCGAGGCAAGATTTTTGTTTCCCACTTTTGGCAAAGTTTCCAAGAGGCAATGGGAACCGAATTGAAGTTAAGCACTTCTTATCATCCTCAAAAAGATGGGAAGACAGAAAGGGTCAACCAAATATTGGAGGATACGCTCCATATGTGTGTACTTGATTTCAAGGGTAGTTGGGAAAAATATCTCCCATTGGTCGAATTTGCTTATAATAATTAGTACCAATTAACTATTGGGATGGTGCCCTATGAATCTTTGTATGGTCGACCTTGTAGATCGCCCACTTGTTGGTTAGAGGTGGGGGATAACAAGTTTCTTGGACTTGAAATGATCTGGGATACTTCTTCAAAAATTAAACTCATTCAGAATCGCATTCGGATAGCCCAAGATCAACAAAAGAGCTACGCCGATGCGGGTAGAAGGCATGTGGAGATGGAGGTTGGGGACCAAGTGTTGGTGCGAGTGTTGCCTATGAAAGGCATCAAAGGTTTTGGAAAGAAAGGGAAGCTTGCACCACGTTACGTTGGACATTTTCCTATTATTGCTAAGGTGGGTCTGATGGCGTATCAACTCTCTTTAACGGAACACTTGCAGCAAGTCCATGAAGTGTTCCATGTCTCCTCTTTGAAGAAGTACAAAAGGTGTGAAGGTGCCCTTTGGCACATTCCTTTTGAGGATATTGAGTTGTAACCCGACATTTCATATGAAGAACAACAGGTTGCTATTTTAGAGCACGGAGAGCGGTGATTGAGATCGCGGGTAGTGCCCTTGGTTAGAGTTCAAGGGAGTCATCATAATGTCGAGGAATCGACATGGGAGCTCGAGGATGACATGCGGGAAAAGTATACGCATCTCTTCTTGCAAGGTACGCTTGAATTTTGGGGACAAAATTCCCTCATAAGGGGGGGAGTATGTAACGACCCTCGCTTTTGAGAACCTATTTTATATTTATTTACTGTGCAAAGTAATTATATAAAATGTTGGGTCATGGAGTAAATATTAATTATATGAGGTAAAAGTTAATAATTGCTAAGATTGTTGTATATTTACTGTATGTGGAAGTAAATATCACTATGTTGCGTTTATAGTGTCATGTGCATTAAATGACATTCATGGTTTAAAATGGAACCGGGATTTGAAACGAATTATAAAATTTCCAAACGATAATTTGGAGGGCGTAGTTAGTCCCGAAATGTACGAGATAGTCAAAATAAGTGCCATATTGCATTTTTGTGTTTCGGGCACTTTTGATTGGTTTTTACTCAAATGTGTAGTTGTGAGTCATTTTAATGTGGTATTAACCGCTTAAGTTGGGAATTGAGACTTAAGCCACGATTTATGTCTTGCCTTTCATATATTTCTCTTTAGTGTATATCCTAACCTAGAGAGAGAGAGAGAGAGAGAGAGAGAGAGAGAGAGCTTTGGAAAGGAGAAAAGAGAGAGAAGAAATTGGAGATTTGGGATTGATCTTGCTTCCACCTTCCAAGAAATCTGAATTTTCAAGCTTAAGGCAAGTTTTCTACTTGCTACTATATGATTTAAGATGAGTAGATTGTGTGATAATTGTGTATTTGAATTTATGGATCAAAAATGGAATTTATGGTGTTTGAGCCATAATTATGGTTTTAGTTGATGATTTTGTAGATTATAGTTTTGGATAATCACGTAGGATGATTTGGGATAGTTTTATGCTGAAGGTTGTGTGTAAAAATGGAAAATAAATTGGTTTTGTGGAAAAACTAGGGCTCATTACCCGTAGCCCCCATATTCGCCCATCTGCAGGGGCGAATCGATTCGTCCCATAGGGAGAATCGATTCGGTAAGGGGACAGTTTCTAGGTCTGGGTACCCGAATCGATTTTGGGTTAAGGCCAAATCAATTCGTCATTTACATAAAGTTGGGTTGGTCACCTGAATCGATTCGCTATTTGGGCGAATCGATTCACTTTGGTGGCGAATCGATTCGGTTTCTGCAGTTTTGAGTTATTTTCTTTAACTCAATTTTGACCCTCTTTCTTTAGGCTTAGGACCTAGGAACCTTCTTATATGAAGTAAACTTAGAGTCCTAGAGTCTTAGTTGAATTTGGTCACTACCCTAGATTATAATTAATTCATTTGGGGTTCATTCCGAGGGTGCATAAAGTGATGTTCAGGCATTACTTTCCTTTTTGTAAATTATTAAGGAGTCTAAGAGTTGTAAGGTCATAATTGGAGACTTTAGGGGCTCAATTGTGGTATCTAAAACCTTGTGACTTGTGGTAATATTGTGATTTCTTGGAGAAAGATTCGAACTTAGTATATGATGATTTCTAATGAGAATATTCAGTGATCATAGTTTTGGATAAAAATGAAACATGTGCATGTAGAAATGGAAATGAAAATGAGATTAAAAGATAAATGGTAATTTATTTAAACACACCTCTCTAAATGCTATCATAAGGGAAGTTCGCGAGCATGGTGATGCCCCTTAGCTAATGAATGCAGGGTGGATATAGTCCTAGGCCATATGAGCGATTATGTTATGTTTTCTGCGCTGGTTAGGAGATTTCCGGTGTGGTCTTGACTATTCCGTAGGCATATGGCTGCTTCCCGACGCCTTGCGTTATAGGTGTCCGGGTTGTCTTGGTGATAGGCCCTGGAAGATGATAGTCATTTAGGGGCACACACAGTGGGGAAACCCAAAAGGGGGGGTCTTAGAATCGTTATATGTATATATGAATATAACTATTCTTAATTAAGTGGGACTTGATGTATAATAAATGCCACAAAGAGCATGAAATGTGATTATATTCCTGCTAAGGAATGAAATGCCACAAAGAGCATATGACAGTAATTATATTCCTGATAAGGAATGGAAAGATGAAATGAAATAGTGAAAAAGGATGAAAGTTTTTAATTGATGATATTCATTTAAATCCTCCTACATAACTAAAAGATATTTATAATCATTTACATTGTCTTAATCTATGCTATCTATGCTTTAAGATTATGTTCGAAGAGTCTCATCTTTATCATTCATGATTAACTATACATAATTGTCATACTTTTTATTCATCTGGTGATCATATAAAACCGGGCCCTGACCCGTTCATATTTCTTGTTGTGCATGAAACTTGTACCCGCTCAGGTGCTCTGTCGCAAGGACACCCACTCTGACCTTCTTTATTCGGTGTTTTGAGGAGCCGTGACACTTTGCGGATGTTAGGGGATATTTTGTGTAGACGCCTTCCTTTTTGTATTCTAGTTATGATCGGGTCCTTTACTTGGGCGTGTGGCCCAAACTTTTCTAATTTCTTAATGGATATATGATGTAAGTTAAATTCAACTTCTTGAACATTGTTGTATGAGTTGTTGACCGACCGCTTATTCGGTCCCCTTATTGTATTCTTGTTGTGTATGTATTATAAGTCTTTTGGGTTTCCACTTTATTTTAAATTGGGTTGTTTAATTTCCTTCTTTAACTTATAGAATAAAATTTTTGACAGCCCATTTTTCTAAAACATTGGGTGTTTATCCTGTATACTTATTATATTATCATGATGATGAGAATGATTCCATCCATGACTCCTGGTAGATTGGAGTATCGGGCAGGCCACCCCTTATTTCGGATCTCGGGTTGTCACAGTAAGATGGTCAGAAAATGCAATGAAAACATTAAATTATTACTAAAATAAGATATCACTTATTACATTTACCTTTCAAATGGATACATCCATCGATACTGCACTGGTCCACCGAGAATGGCTTCTCGTGCAAGGTGAATTGGCAAGTGAACCATAACATCGAATAATGACGGTGGGATTATCCTTTCAAGTTTACACATAGATATAGCAAGTCTCTCCTCAAGTCTCTCCAAGACATCCAATCTCAATTTTTTCAACATAACTCCTTAAAGAATAACCCAAGTTCAATTAACGGTTGACACACTTACTTCGAAAGATGACCACGAATTGCAAGCGGTAGTAAACGTTGTAAAAAAATGTGGTAGTCATGACTTTTCATCCCTAAAATCTTGCCATCGGTAGCACTCACACATCGAGAAATTTTGGACGCATACCCGTCGGACAACTTCAGTGATTGCCAAAATTCGCATAAAACCATCTTCTCTGCTTTTGACAAACTGTAGCAAGCAGGAGGAATCACCCATTTATCTCCCTTTTTATATGGATGCAAATCTTTGCGTATACGCATTTTCTTTAAATCTAACCGAGAGTTGAAGGGGTCTTTTGTTTTCCCATCAATGTTCCTAAAATGCTTTCATATACATTTTTCTCAATATGCATGACATCTGAATTGTGACGCAATCTAAGATCTTTCCAGTATGGAAAATCATATAATATACTTATTTTGTCCCATTGCAACTCATATGTCGTGCGTCTTCTTTTTTTTTTGCATGCTTTCCCAAATACCTTAAGGCGAACCCTCTCAAGTTGAGCAAGTATTTCATCATTACTAAGCTCTTTTGGTCGTTCTCGATGCTCTTTCTTACCATCAAAGGAAGACATATTTTCTTGCCATTTATGGTTCATCGGTAGAAAATGACGATTCCCCATATAGCATGTATTATGTCCATTCTCCAGATACATGGAATGAGTCTCCTTATTGAAAATTGGGCAAGCCAACTTCCCCTTTGTGATCCAACCTCACAAGTTAACATAAGATGGAAAATCATTAATAGTCCACATCACTGTTGCACGTAACATAAATGTAGTCTCTGCAATGGTATCACATGTTTGCACCCAAACATCCCACAACTCTTTCAACTCTTTTATCAATGGTTAAAAAAACACGTCTATGTCAGTTCCCAGAGCCTTAGGACGCTTTATAAGCATTGATAAGATGAAAAATGGTTGTTTCATACATTTCCATGGAGGTAAATAATATATCACTAGAACAATCGTCCATGTGTTCTTATTGCTACTCATATTTGAAAATTGATTGAATCCATCACTAGAGAGTCCAAGCCTAATATTGCGAGCATCTCGAGCAAATGACTCATGAACCTTATCAAATTCTTTCCATGCTTCCCCATCCGTTGGATGTCTTAATACATTGGCCTCTTTAACGCACTTATCTTTATGCCACCTCATCTCTGAAGCTATATCCTTATTTACAAATAGACGTTGCAACCTCGTTTTAAATGGAAAGTAACGAAAGATTTTTTTAGGGATCTTCACACCATTGGATTTTTCAATTTTCCATCTAGATTCTCCACATGTTGGACATTTAGTTTTTTCCTTATTTGGTCGCCAAAAGAGAACACAATCATTTATGCAAACATCAATCTTCACATAGTCTAACCCCAGGCCATGAACTATTTTCTTCACCTTGTAAAATAACTTTGGAATGTGGCCATCATCTGTAAGTGCTTTCTTAAAAAGTTCAAGAAGCGAGTCAACAGATTTCTCACTCCAGTTTTTCATTGACTTTAGATGCAATAGCTCAATAATGAAAGATAATTTAGATAGCTTCTGATAACCCGAATACAGTTATTGTTGCGTATCCCTAGATAATCTAGCAAATTTTTCTCCTTCACCCTCGGGCATTTGAGTAACATGGCCATCAGATTCATCCCCTAAAACATCATTTTTGTAAGGTCCGACAAACATATCATGTAACATTGTCTCCATGTCATCTTGCTCAAACTTGTTTGTAGTGTGTTCTTCTTGCCCTATATTATCATTATCTCCAACTTCAAACTCATACTCATTGTAATCATAAGCATTATAGTTTTATGATTCCAATGGTTCACCGTGATATATCCACCTAGTATAAATCTTCACTATGCCATGTATAAGCAAATGACTTTGAACATCTTGACGATTTTTCCTATAAAAGTTATTACATTTCTTACACGAACACTTAATCTTGCCATTTTGCTCAACATTAGCAAATGCAAAATCAATAAATTCTTTACCCCATCTCGATATGCACTACTAATTCTATTTAGATGATGCATCCAACTCTTATCCATTTCAAAACCCTACAACTTGAGATAACATTCCAAAATATGAATGATAAACAAATAACAATAAAGTCACGAGATATTTAGAAATAATGAACAGTAGTTATATATAAAAAGAGCCAAACAACATTTTTCACCAAGTAATGTTGCGTACTCGGCAACTCATATTAAGGTGATACATTCATATATTTTTATCCAAGCCAACACATTTTGTTTTAATCAATAATGTCGGTGATATATATATATATATATATATATATATATATATATATATAGTCATTCGAAGATCTCTTTTATAAGTTTGAATAGTGATTCATTGCATTAGAAAAAAATAAAGACAAGAGCGAAGCATTAAGCAAACTAAATTGAATAATGCAATTCCCACCCTCTCCATTGATATTATGATCAATTACCAAAAAGTCCCTTAAACATTTTTTAATATACATTTAGTCTGAGCCTTTTTATTTTGTTACAAAAAGTCCCTCAAATACCCATTTAACTAATATTCTCTTATTTTTAAGAGGCCGGGCTAGCGGCATTCCTACACCCCCACCCCCACCCCCACTACCGGAACTTCCTCGATCCTCACCGGGGATCCTTTTTTAGTGTTTTTATGTGGTGAGGGATTTTTTGGGACAAAATAAAAAGGCTTGGACTAAACGTGTATTAAAAAGGGTTTGAGAGACTATTTTCCATATTCCTTGTTAATATTATTGGTGATGATGTCTATTGCATTATTCAATGTTTTAAAAAGCACGCAATTGTGCGCGATGTAGTGTGCGATTGCGCTTTTGTGTGTGATAATGCGACATTGCCCTCTTTGATTTGCGAGAAGACCAAATAGTGTGCGCGGTTGATGACGTAGCACGCGATTTTGACGCTTTTTCACACTATTTGCGTGATTGACCCAATTTAGTGCTATTTGGGAGCAATTCGGGCATAAGTCATTTTGATGAATCAATTACAAAACTATGTCGTTTTGTTCCTTTCTTCATTTTTTCTCCTTTTTTTTAACCTTTAAAAATGCAAATCAGTATCTCAAAACGCTAAGGGTGTGTTTAGTTGTATAAAATAAGGTTGTTTTCTAAAAGAAAATTCTGAAATTTTTCCATAAAAATGAAAATATATTCAAATTTATTTTTCCAAAAAACGTTGGAAAATAGTTTTCTGATTTTCCAAATTTCCATAAACTACATTAAAATAATTTCAATAAATTTTCGAAACGTTCACAATTACATTTGCACCCCTAATTTTTTTGCAAATTACATTTTGGCCCCTAAAATTAAAAAAAAACATTTTGTTCCTAAATATTAGGAAAAAAATAACAAGTCGAAAACTATCGGTGAAATACGATTTGGCCCATAAAATCTCCGTGGTTATATTATTGTCCCTAAACTTTCTATAAATTACATTTGAGCCATTACACTATTGGTAAACTATATTTTAGACATCAAACTTTCTTTAAGTTATATTTCGTCCTTTTAAATATCTAGAAATTACATTTTAAAAACAATGGCCTATTTATATCAAATGAATGTGCTTACCTCATTCTCTAAATGTTCAATTGAAAATGAAAATAAAAAATAGAAATGAAAGCTCAAAATAAAAATACAAATAATTTTTTTATTGGAAATATGATTGTGGGTCATATATCCAATATGGATATAAAGCCATAATGGATAATGAGACTCATATCTCAAGCACGTAATAAATATTACCATACAAAAACAATTACATTGAAAAAAAAAAATTGTTTCAGCTATAAAAAAATAACCCCTCATTCAGCTATTAAAAAATCAATATTTCAGCTAAAAGAAATGTTTCAGCTATTTGAAAAAAAAACTATTTCAGCTATAAAAAAAACTCTACATACATCAACTTTTTTTATTAAAATCCATTTAAGATGGACAGAGTCGAAGTTCACACAACCACAAATTGAGTAATGGGTATATATATGTATGTGTACATTTAAGAAAGTACATGGTATGACCATGAGTTTAAAATAAAAAAAATTACATAAATGAACTTACCTAAGATCTCTGGCAACCAACTGAATTAGGAAGAAAACTTTTGCCACCAATCACGTATTGAGTTTCATGAAAAAACGGAAAAATAAGAGATGTTACCATAAAATTGAAAGAAAGGTAATAAAATTTAGCAAAAGCAATGAAACCGAAAAAAAAATCAAAGATTTTATAATACTCATTTGAAACTTAATTCAAATCAGATGTATAATACATATGTATACATATGTAGCTATATATATATATGTGATTCAAATCAACCCGTAAATAAAATAGGTAAATCTTTCATAATACCCATTTGAAACTAGATTCAAATCAAACCTATGATACATATATAGTGATACATAGCTGATTCAAATAAGCAAAAATTTGAAAGCCAACCTTCAATGCAATTTTCAAAGTCGACCTTCAATGAGAGAGAGAGAGAGAAACCCTAGGTTATTTTTACGGAGAATAGAACAAAGAAAAAGAAACGTGAGAGGTTAATATGCGGGTTTGAGCGGTTGCGGGGTTTGTTACGTTTGGTGTATTTGAGTATTTCGTGGCAACGAGTTCTGATTTGAGCGGGACTCCTAACAAGTTTTTACCTTTTTTTTCTAATTTAGTATTTGGAGGCAAAAGTAAATTCTTAATTAAATTTAATTTACAAAATATTTTGTTGCAAATTTTCAAAATCGCCACTAAATGTTGATTTTTATTGGACATATTTTTAATTTGCCACCTATTTCACTACAATTTACTTTCCGCCAGCTAAAATTTTTTGCGCCAAACTTTTAATGGCAATTTTTGGGACAATCTCACATTTTTGCTACTAATACTTCCTCTACAATTATTTTTAGTGGAAATGAAATTTTTTGCCACCAATTATTATATTTCATGGAAAAAAATTGTTTTGCCACCAATTGGCAACTTTCTTGTAGTGATAAATCGTGTATTGGACATATCATTGTCTACACCCTTATCCTTTTTTCGAGTTCTTTAGTCATATTACTTACAATAGTGACCCACCATTACCTATGTATCCTACGTAGTATTGAATTTATAATCAATTAGTTTCATCCTTAGACTTAGATAACTAATTTCATTACATTCACAGGGTTATATATGTATAAGTATGTACACACACACACACACACACACACACACACACACACATATATATATATATATATATATATATATATATCTATATAATATGGGACAATGGTGTTATGAATAGTAACTCATGCATGATAAACATGTATGATAAACATGCATGGCATTTTATGTGTTGCATGCTTGCATGCATACACATGCATGCATACATACATACATACATTATTATTTTTATTAAAATATTTAAAAAAAAAAATATATATATTTTTATTTTTTTTATATATTTTTTTAAAAGGCGGATTATTATGGGTTGGATTTTATCACGGGGGAAAATTTATCACTGTGCCCTCTGGCACGGGCATCCGCTAGTATATCTATATAATAAGGAGTAAAAATTTGTTACTATTCCATAAAGAGATAACTTAATAAGGGGCTAGGATTTGGCCACCAAGACACTAAATGGAAGGTGCGATCAATATTTACACAATAATATTATGTACCTACCTACACCTTATTTTATACTCTAAGTATAATTACAATTTTATCCCACTAAAATTTACTTTCCCTCTCATTTTACTTCTAATTTTTTTACTTGAATTCAAATATAAGGGTTAGTTTTGTAATCTAACAAAAAAAAAAGTAAAAGGGAACATAGTTTCATTTATTACCTTTCAACAACCAGCCCATAACAATATCGCATCTCTCCTACTTTACCCTACATCATCTCTCTCTTAACCCACCGCACGAGCTGAAGGAGGAAGCACATTAACAGCGGTGAAGCCAACATCCAAAAGGAGTCCCCAAAACTAGCAAAGACTCATCTTTGTCGGTAAAAAACTCAGATTTTAGATCTATTGTCTTGAATTGATTTTGACGTTGTTTGCATTATCGGGGTGAGTTTCTAAATCAATTTTGCGCATCAGATCTTTGTGGTTTGGTTTAACTAAAATAATTTTTTCATATTGTTCGATTTCAGGCATCTCGCCCCATGGATTCAACTTAAACATTAAGACAAAGGTTCTATCTCTAGCTTCCTCGCTCTAATTTGAGTGGTTTTGTGTTTATAAGCTTTTAGATTTAAAGGTTTTGGGTATTTTTTCTTATATCATGGATTTATAGATATAGGGTTTCTGTTATGGGTTTTTGGATTTTTTTCTTCAGATTTTAGGGTTTTGGATATATGGGTTCCGTGTAACCATATATTCCACGGATTTTAGGGTTTTGGATATATGGGTTTTTTTCTTCAGATTTTAGGTTCAATTCCTCAGAAAGTTATTGAATTCTTATATGAGGTAAATGAAGATCTGAGACAGAAGGTTAATTCATCTGAAAGGAATGCGAGGGGGTTTTGCCAAAAGATTTAAGCTCAATTTTCAGATGGACTGGAAAACAAGGATCCCCAACTCTTAAAAAATGGTGTAAAGGGAGAAATGAGCATCTGTGGTGACATTTTAGGTCCACTCCTCTCCAGACTGGTGGGAGTAAGAGCATTAGATGCAGATGAGGACAAGATGGAGAAGATGCCCTATCAGATGCGTGAATTTGACTCTAAATTATACGTATTCTCCTTCTGAACCCATGATTAAGGTATTAAACCCCCTATATCAAGATCTGTTTTTTTTTTGTTTCTTAGAGTTAATGTGATAAATCCTCTGTAGAAAATTGTTCTTTTTTTTACATATATGATGTTTGTTAGAGGTTCCAAGAGTTATTTTTCGAGAATAAGAAGAAAAAAATGATTGTTTTGACCACTAACCTCTTAATAGGGGTTCAGAAAGTAATTGACTTTAAAATCATTCCCATTCTCTTAACTGGTTTTTATTTTGTTTTATTTTCTTTAAGTGGGTGGTTGGTAAATGACGAGCAGAATATGTGAGGCTCATTTGTGGGGCAAGAATAATTGGAATGAATCACAAAATAAGAAAGTAAGATAAGGTACATGCATAATAACCTTCTTTTCATTTTTTTTAAGAAGGGTTGAAGTGTAAAAAAATGAATTTTTCAAATTTTTGCAACAATTAATGCAAGCCCGTGGCCTCTCTTAGCTATGTATTTACACTATGCATAGTTCGAGAGAGATTTTTTGTAATTTAGCCTTAGAAAATATATTATCTCTTGATGCAAGTAAAAGTGAACTGATTAAAGAGATAGAAACCATTGTAAATAGGGATGTTATAGCATTTATATTGAATATTATCTCTTTTTTTCATGTTCCTCAATGATCATGGATCAATGTTTGAGTCCATATCATTGATTGTTTTCTTTTTTCGTTGTTGCTATTTTAGTTACGCTCATCTGTGTGGAGGTAAGAAATTCAATGAATACACCCAATAAAGTCTTCAGAGGTTATAGGTAATATGTTCATCAGAATCAGAAAGTATCTTTATTATTTTGATTTCTGCTTTGGCTATATAACTCAGTGCCAATGAATAATACAAATTATTCTTATTCAAAAATGCAAAAGGACTTGAATTATAAAATAACACTTAGTAGTGTTGTAAGTACAGTGGTATCTTGGTTGTACCAATATAACACAAAATTTGTATAATTATTATGTGAAATTTCTTTCTAGATTGCTATCTAAGGATAGTTGTACAGTTGTTTTGTACTGCATAATGTACAAGAAAATAGAGTATGAAGTCTATATTGATTGATGTGTTGATGCTGGGTGGTGGTTTGGGGTGGAAGGTTATTCCTCATCATCGTTTTTTTAAGAATGGGTTTTACAATAAATGATAGTTAATGCCATCCTCAAGTCACCGCTAGCAGCCATCGTTCTTCTTGGAAGAATAAAAACTTCAATCTTTCTCTTATAAATTGAAGCATATCTTTGTAGTTGTGTTTATTTTGGGGTTCAGGAGTTTTTTTTTCACTTTTTCAGGACCTATGCATAGTAAAGCCTCATAATGGAAATAATGGTGAGTTTTATTTTTCGTTCTCATTTTTCAATTCACTAGGTACATGAAGAAATAAAATATTTATTTCTTTGAATCATAACTCATATATCTATTAGATTCATGATTGTGAATTGTAAGTTATATATCCATTACAATTTTATTTATCTAACTGTTGATATTGCCAAGCTCTTATATCTCTTACCCAATATAAACTAAGATTTCCAACTGATTATGTCTGCTTAGTTGATGATTTTTCAATTGTTAAAACATTTATGTGATAATGGATTTCTGGGTTTGACATCATATATGATCTCAAAAGAAATAAAAAATCAGTTTTAGAGCATTAGATTCCTCTCTATAAATAAATTATATAATTAACTATCATTAATCTGAAGTTATTTTTCAAGTTCCATTGTGTCATAAAAAAGAAGCTCTGGTAACTTTTATAACCAGTTAGAAAATTTGAAAATGGTAGGGACTTCCATTTTGGTGCTCTGTTCTGTGTATTAAGTATGGTGAAGTTCTTTTTAATTCTAATGTTTTGTTTTGTGTGTTATCAGATTCTACCTCATATATGTCAAAGATGAATTTCAGTTGAAGACTACAAGTCACTGACACATAAGCAATCGAGAACGTCTGTTGAAGATGATGGAACAATAATCCTTTAAGTCGAAACAAAATTCATCTTAAAAGGAGGAGCCTGAGCTGATTCAGAAGCAGCATATAGTAAAAAGACTCCAAGCCAAAAATCGTGACATGCTTTTTCAACTTGAGAATGAAGAAGAAGTAGTGATAAAACATGGCACACAATCTAAAGAAAGTTTTAGAAGATTATTGGGAAAAGAGATAATTTACACCTCATCAGGTATTTTCTTACCAAGAAATATCACGAACAGGTATTTTCGCACCTAGATTTGAAATATCACGAATAGGTATTTTCTTTCCAAGAAATCTGTTCACGAACACAAATGAGAGTTATGGCATTATTATTTTGATTTCACTTTTCGTCACTCAAACGTGTTGTAGTTATATTCATTTTTTGCAGTAGCTTTGAAAGAGTGGTAAGAAAGCACGTATTACAATAAAAAAAAACAAATTCTTCACCGCACGTGGAGTTGCGTAGTTGTATTTATGACCGAGAAAACAACCAAATTGGTTGAAGTCAAACGTTTGTCACTACAAGTGTGGTGTTTAATTTACACATGAAAGGTATCAGTTCTGTATAGCCCCTCTCCCCTCTCGAACATCTGATTTACTGTTGTGGGGTGGGGTGGGGGGGGGGGGGGGGGGGGTCAAAATCAGATGTTCGAGAGGGGCTATATTTGGAGGGGTTCAAAATCAAAATTTTATTTAAATCCTTTTTTGGGGGGGTTCAAAGTTCTGATTTTTGAGTTTAGTTTGTTGTGCAATCAAACTTCTTCAAATTCTTCATCATGAAATGTTTCATCCATTACCATATTGATTTTTTACACTGGATTTTGTCTCTGTCTTCCAGGTTGCCAACGCTTGCACTAACTGGTTGTGTCAATATGGGAGAATATTTATGTGGTGCGTTCAAATTCTACGACGATGATGTAATTATACAACTAAATGAAATTGAAATTTCTTTTCTACTAATTTCTTCGTTTGTGATGATCCGGGGTATGCCAAGAAGATGGATGGGAAGACATTGGGCAAGCATAAAGTTGAGAAGAAACCACTTGATGAGGATGCAATATCTCCGATGAAGATCATAAGGAATTTGCTACCTTAAGCAAAAGCAGTCTAGGACAATCCCAAAAATAAATTTGCGTGGCATGTATGGGGAGTCTTTGAACCTATCCTGGGCAATGTTGATCAAGGAAGAAACTTTTGCAGATTGGTCATGCATTGAATCCAAATGATCATGTTCTCATTCAGTCTCTTGCTTTATTATAATACAAATACTCAATTGCAGATCTTGCTCGAGTGTTGTTCAGGAGGGCATCTGAGTTGGACCCAAGGCATCAGCCAGTGTAGATTGTTAGAACTTTCTTTTAATGTATTGAGAAGTAATTATTATTAATTTTATAGCATAAAACTTTATATGTTTTTCATCTATTTCTTTATTCTGATGTTGATTGGTTCTAGCCATGGATTGGGATTTACTCACTTATTTATCCCTTAATATTTGTAGTTCACGTGTCCTTATTAATGTCAAAACTAAGACTTGAGGTGATCCTTTTCCAATTACAAAATCCAGAACAAAATTTTTTAAATTTTTTAAATTACACGTTTTGTTGGGGAACGAAATTTTTGCCATTTCGTAATTACGTAATTTGGAATTTTTTGTTGTTCTGTGATTACATACTTCGGAAGTTTTCTCCGTGCCTTTAGGCACGGGCATTCCGCTAGTATATATATATATATCGATAAGTCCGGAGGAATCCCTTATCCAAATTGGACATCACAAAATGCACAAGTGGGGCGGTCCCTATGCAATACATCATTGCACCTGTGACAACCCGCTATCTGAAATAAAGGGTGGCCAACCCTATACCTCGATAAAATAGGAAATCATTGATAAATATCATTCTCAGCATCACTACAATATGCAAAGTATAAGGAATAACCACACTATTTTCCAGAAAACGGGTTATCAAAAACTTTGGTTTTGAAATAAGAAGAGAACATTTTCAACAACCCATAGTAGGAATAGAGGGTGGAAACCCCCACAAGCGTATATAAGAAACCCAAAAATACAAAAGGACCGAATGAAACGTCGGTCAATACTAACCATACAACATATAATAAGCTCCAGGTGTTACATAATAAATCCATATCATTTTGAATTCAGATGATATTAATACGCATGACATAGCAATATTTACCCATAAATATGATAGGTATGCAAACTCATGACATATACCAACTTTTCTACATTGAATTAACATTCAAATCATCACCCAACACTTGTCTTTAATTACTATACTAAGTAATTACTATAAAATACGGTCTCATAAGCGAGGGTTATTACATACTCCCCCCCTTATGAGGGAATTTTGTCCCCAAAATTCAGGCGTACCTCATAAGAAAAGATGTGGATATTTCTCCCACATCTCGTCCTCACGTTCCCAAGTTGATTCATTTGCATGATGATGACTCCAATGAACTCTCACTAGGGGCACCACACGAGATCTCAACTTTCGCTCCCCAAACTCAAGGATAGCAACCGGTTGTTCTTCATAAGAGACATCAGGCTGCAATTCGATATCTTCGAAAGGAATGTGCCAAAGGGCACCTTCACACCTTCTGTACTTCTTCAAAGAGGAGACGTGAAATACATCATGGATTTGTTGTAAGGGTTCCGGCAGGGCAAGTTGGTATGCCACGGGACCAACCTTTGCAATCACTGGGAAAGGTCCAATAAAACGGGGTGCAAGCTTTCCTTTTTTCCCAAAACGTTTAATGCCCTTCATCGGGGACACTCGCACTAACACTTGGTCTCCAACCTCCAACTCCATATGTCTCCTACCCGTATTGGCATAACTCTTTTGGCGATCTTGGGCTATCCGTATGCAATTTCGAATAAGTTCAATCTTCGAAGAAGTATCTTGGATCATTTCAGGTCCAAGGAACTTGTTATCACCCACTTCCAACCAACCAGCGGGCGACCTACAAGGCCTTCCATACAGAGCTTCATAGGGTACCATTCCGATAGTAAATTGGTATGAGTTATTATAAGAAAACTCAACCAATGGAAGGTAATGTTCCCAACTGCCCTTAAAATCAAGTATGCACATACGAATCATATCCTCCAACATCTGGTTTACCCTTTCGGTCTGACCGTCTGTTTGAGGATGATAGGAAGAACTTAACTTAAACTCGGTCCCCATTGCTCCTTGGAAACTTTGCCAAAAGTGGGACACAAATATCTTATCTCGATCGGAGACAATATTTAAAGGTACCCCGTGAAGTCTGACGATCTCCTCGATGAACAATTGGGCATAACGAGCAGTATCATAATCGGTGCGCACAGGCAAGAAGTGTTCCGACTTAGTCAAACGTTCGACAATTACCCAAATTGAATCATGACCCTTTTGCGATCTAGGCAAGCCCGTAATGAAGTACATCGAAATGCTCTCCCATTTCCATACGGGAATCTCGAGCGGTTGTAACAAACCTGTCGGTCGCTGGTGGTCGATCTTAACCAACTGACAAGTAGTGCATTGAGACACAAACTCTGAGATATCCCTCTTCATACCCGCACACCAATACAAACGACGCATATCTTGGTACATCTTGTCCCCGCCTGGATGTACCGTAAACCTTGACCCGTGGGATTCTGCCATCACCGTTCGTCTCAAATCCCCATCGTCGGGAACCACAAGTCTTCCATGGAAACGTAGTCCGCCCTCGGAACCAATCGAGTACGACTGTGCTCCCTCGGACAACAGCTGACGTGTATGGTCTTGACAAACTTTATCTCCTTTCTGAGCTTCCACAATCTTTGCTATAATCGTGGGAGTAACCGTCATCACAGAAAGGAATGCTCTCACTCCTGCATCCTCTAGGCTAAGTTCTCTCCACTTAGCTTTCCATACCTCAGCTAAGTCTCCCTCGGGCTTCCTGCTCAAGGAATCTGCTACTACATTCGCCTTTTCGGGGTGATAATGAATATCAAATTGGTAGTCTTTCACAAACTCCAACCAACGACGCTGGCGCATGTTCAAATCCTTTTGGGACAATAAGTATTGCAGCGATTTGTGGTCGGTGAAAAGACTAAACTTTTCCCCCAAGAGATAATGCCTCCATATCTTCAAGGCAAATACAACTGCGGCAAATTCTAAGTCATGAACCGGATAGTTCTTCTTGTGAGGCTTCAACTTACGAGAAGCGTACGCAATTGGTTGTCTCTCTTATTGAAGAACACCTCCTAATCCCTGAAGAGATGCATCGGTGAAGACGAGATATTCCAATCCCGGCTTTGGCAATGCCAGGACTGGAGCCGAAGTTAGTCTATCCTTGAGCTCATCAAAATCCGCTTGACATGAACTGTCCCATACAAACCTTACTCCTTTCCGGGTTAAATTCGTCAATGGGCTAGCAACCTTGGAAAAGCCCTTAATGAATCGACGGTAATAACCCGCCAAGCCCAGAAGACTACGAACTTCAGTGGGCGTCGTGGGCTGACCCCACTCTTTTACCGCGATCACCTTACCCGGATCCACCGACACGCCTTGGGATGACACCACATGCCCCAGAGATTGAACTTCCTTCAACCAGAAGCCACATTTCTCAAACTTTGCATACAATTGATGATCCCTCAATCTCTGCAGGACCAACCGCAAGTGAGCAACGTGATCTGACTCCGTCTGAGAATAGACTAGGATGTCATCAATAAATACAATGACAAACTGGTCAAGAAAATCCCGAAATACCCTGTTCATAAGATCCATAAACACTGCAGGGGCATTGGTTAGCCCAAAGGGCATAACCAAGAATTTATAAGATCCATAACGGGTCAAAAATGCCGTTTTAGATACATTTTGCTCTCGTATCTTCAATTGGTGATACCCCATCCTCAAGTCGATCTTGGAGAAGTAGGAAGCTCCCCTAAGTTGATCAAACAAGTCGTCGATGCGAGGTAAAGGGTATTTATTCCGGATGGTGACTTTATTCAACTCTCTATAGTCCACGCATAACCGGAGAGAACCGTCTCTCTTCTTCACAAACAATACCGGAGCGCCCCATGGTGAGGTACTACGCCTAATAAAGCCCTGCCCCAGTAGCTTCTGAATCTAATCTCTCAGCTCCCTCATCTCCACAGGAGCCATTCGATAAGGAGCTTTGGCGATCGGTCGAGTTCTCGGCATTAGATCAATCACGAACTCTATTTCCCGACTTGGAGGTAATCCCGGTATCTCCCGAAAAACATCTTCAAAATCTCTAACGATTGGAAGAGAATTTAGGGGAACCACGAAATCTCTAGATGTGTCTTCCGCAATACAGTATAGATAAGCACTCGTGCTCCCTTCCATACAAGGCATAACTACCAGGAACATCTCTTATCCCGGAACCGCAAAAACTATACTCTTCCCGTAACAATTTACTATAGCCCGATACTTCACTAGCCAATCCATACCCAAAATAACATCGTACCCGACCATATCAAGGACGAGTAAATCAGCCTCGAAACACAAGTCACCAAGGTTAATTCCTACGTTTTTACATACGAAGAAAATCAATGAGCCATCGCCCATAGAGGATTCAACACTAGTGAAGGTACTTTCAGCAGATTTTATCAAACCTGAAGTCTGGGCAAAACTTCTAGAAATAAAGGAGTGTGTAGCACCCGTATCAAATAGGATTCGACCCATGTGCCCATGAATGAGAAACTTACCCTCGATCGCTGGTGGTGCCGGAGGAGTTGGAGGAAGCATAGCTTCCTAAATATGGTAAACCCGATCGTACTGCAATTGTCCCTGTTGAAGAGAAGCAACCGGATTAGGCGCTTGGGGCGGAAACAGTACATACGGATGCTGTGGGGCCCTTGGAAGATGCCCTCCAACCAACTAAGGACACGCCCTTTTGTATTGGCCCAGCTCCCCACACTGGAAACATTTATTTTTCGTATTATCCTGATTCCTACCTTGGTTATTTCGAAATTGCCCCATACCTCGGCCCTGTTGGCCTCTGCCTCCATTTCCACCTCTACCACCCTGTGGTTGCTGACCACCTTGACCCTGCCTGTTATTATTGCCACCAGCATTAAACCCACCGAAACGTTGACGCTTTACCGAATCCCCCTGCTGAGGATCCCTCTCAACCTGCTTGTTCCCCGAGGATTGGGATGAAGAAGATGTTCCCCCTCCGCTCCCAGTTCCTCCCTGTCTCACTGCTTGCCCCGCAACTACAACCTTCTTCTTGTTTTGAACAAACAATCTATGCTCTTAACAGTGAAGTAAAGCAACATTCATCACATCACCAAAGGTCACCAGAGATGGATTTCCAAGCAAATGTTGTTTTATTTGCCAATGCAAACCTCCCACAAACTTGGAGATCCTCTTCGCTTCTGGAGTTACTTCATCCGGTATAAAGCTTGCTAACCGGGTAAACTCCTCCTCGTACTCTGCAACCGATCTCTCCCCTTGTACTAAATCTTGAAGCTTCCTCTGCATTTCCCTCTGAACTGCGGGAGGGAAATACTTTCCATCAAACAAAGCCCAAAAATTTGTGATGGACATAGTATCCCTTTGTTCGGGTGTCGTCATTGACTCCCACCAGTGTAAGGCCGGTCCGACCAGCTTGAAGGTAACGAGAATTTGCTTTTTCTCCTCACTACATTCCACCATCCTAAGGTGGCGCTGCATATCTCTCTTCCACTGGTTCGCCTTTATAACATCCGAACCTCCCTCAAATTCCGGGGGATGTCCCTTAAGGAAAGACTCCCTCACCCGTTCCCACTGAGAAGGTCCCGTAGGAACTAGTGCTTCTTGTCCCCTTGCTTGAACTTGTGGCATTTGATGTGCCACTGCATTCATTGCGGCGTTGACAGCTTGGGCCACAATAGTTGCCACCTCAGCGGCACTGATACTCCCCTGTGGCTGCGGTGGAGGACCAAACTCATCCTCAAAAACCCTATTACGTCTAGCGGGACGTCCTCTCTTCGGCGGCATCTAAGATAAAGACGAGGCAGAGTTAAACATAATACAAATCAATCTATTTAGCAGAAGATCGCATACATAAGCAACAAACAATCCTAACATTAAGTTCTATATCAAAGAACGCTACGGTAGAACGTGACAAGTCCGCATAGTTCCTAAAGACTCTAGAACCTGATGCTCTGATACCATCTGTGACAACCCGCTATCTGAAATAAAGGGTGGCCAGCCCTATACCTCGATAAAATAGGAAATCATTGATAAATATCATTCTCAGCATCACTACAATATGCAAAGTATAAGGAATAACCACACTATTTTCCAGAAAACGGGTTATCAAAAACTTTGGTTTTGAAATAAGAAGATAACATTTTCAACAACCCATAGTAGGAATAGAGGGTGGAAACCCCCACAAGCGTATATAAGAAACCCAAAAATACAAAAGGACTGAATGAAACGTCGGTCAATACTAACCATACAACATATAATAAGCTCCAGGTGTTACATAATAAATCCATTATACAATTACAACGGTTTGGGTAACATGCCCGAATAAACTGATCATAACTAGAAGACATAAATGAAGGCGTCTACACAAAACATCCCGTGAGACCCGCACGATGTCACGGCTCCTCAAAACATATGGAAGGAAAGATCATTTCGGGCGACCGTGCGGCGGAACACCTGAACGGATTATATATATATATATACAACAAGAAGTGAAAACCGATCAGGGCCGGATATATGTGATCAATAGATAAACGACAGGTATGACAATGATGCACAAGTAAGCATGGATGACAGTCTAGCATGGTAACATCATTTGAGGAAACTAAAGCTAATAAATGACTATGTAGAATAAAATTCATATAAAACAGAATTAAAAGTACATATGAGCCTTTATCATTTTTCATCATATTTCAATTTAAATCTTCCTTGACATTCCTTATCAGGAATACAATTATTATCATGTGCACTTAATGGCACTAATCTCAATAGCATGCTCTTTGTGGAATAAACTTGCTCTTTATGGCATTCATGTTCCATCGAGTCCAACTCGATAATTAGAATAGTCATAAATATAAATATAACGATTCTAAGACCGCCCGTCCGGGTTTCCCCACTGTGCGCGTCCCTAAATAACCATCATCTTCCAGGGCCTAACATAAGACAACCTGGGATCCTATCGAAATCGTCGGGAAGCGGCCATATGCCTGCGGGGTAGTCAAAACCACACCCAGAATCTCCTACCCATCGCAGAAAAATAAAACAAGCGCTCATATGGCCTAGGACTATATCCACCCTGCATTCATTAGCCAGGGGGCTTCACCTCTCGCACGGACTTCCCTTAGGATGGCATTTAGAGAGGTGTGTAACATCCATTTTATTTATCTCTATTACATGATTTAGTAATTTATCAATTACCTTATCAATTTCCCATTTTAACAAATGTATAAGCTTAAATCGGGACTATACGTATTACGTACCGTCATAACCTCCTCGATAAGAAATTTAGACTCCAAAGTTAATTCCAAAGCCTCCTTTAGGCTTTAACATAAACCACCAAGTCAAATTCTAACTCAAGTTAAATTCTAAAGTCTCCAAATTGACTTTAATATGTTCTAGACCCTTATAGAACTACAAGATAAAAGTAATGCCTAAACATCACTTTAAATTCCCCCTTAAAAGAACCCTAGATGAACCCTTTCGAGTCTAGGATGTCGACCCAACTCAACTAATACTCTAAACCCTATGTTTACTTCATTTAAGAAGGTCCCTAATTACTAATCCTAAAGAAAAAGGGTTAAAATTTAAAAGAAAAATTTTGGAAAAGTGCAGGGCTACCGAATCGATTCGCCCCCTTGGCCGAATCGATTCGGCCAGAAAATTTGAGTTTCTGAAAAGTTGCCGAATCGATTCGGATGGAAACCGAATCGATTCGGTCAGAAGGTTTGGGTTTCTGCATAACTGCCGAATCGATTCGGATAAATTCCGAATCGATTCGGTTCACAAGACCTGAGCACTGGACCTAACCGAATCGATTCGCCCAGGGGGCCGAATCGATTCGGGCCTGCGATTTTGCCAAGATTTGGCTATGGAGTCTTGGACTCCATTTTCTACCCCAACTCAAATTTCTTCAAACCAAACTTATATACCAACATCAAGATAACATCAATGATGCTATTAACCATCTTAAGCCTCATGAATCATCCTAATCATCTTTGAATGAATCAAAACCCATAAATACATAAGGAAAACCCTAAGTTTGCTAAACCAAAATCAATACATCATTACCATAGAAAATCATCTATCTCAAGACACAAATAGCAAGTAAAAACTTGCCTTGATTCAGCAATTTGCAGGTCTCTTGGTTGTAGAAGCAAGAATCTCTCTCAATCTCCAAATCTCCAATCTTTCTCTCTACTCTTCTCTTTCTCTCTTTAGGTTTAAGAAGGGAATTAGGGAAATTGGAAGACTTAGAAAGCTTAAGTGGTGACCTAAGACAAATATCCCACTAAATTAACTACTAGTGCGATAAAATAATACGCAACTGCATAATTAAGGCACAACCAGTCAAAAATGCCCAAAACTACAAAATACAATATGGTACATTATTTGACTATTTCGCACGTTCCGGAATCAACTGCAACCTCCAAATTATCATTTGGACAATTTAAAATTCAATTTAGGTTCCTGTCTCATTATTAAGCCAAATATCATTTTTAATTCAGATGATATTAATAAGCATGACATAGCAATATTTACCCATAAATATGATAGGTATGCAAACTCATGACAGATACCAACTTTTCTACATTGAATTAACATTCAAATCATCACCCAACACTTGTCTTTAATTACTATACTAAGTAATTACTATAAAATACGGTCTCATAAGCGAGGGTTATTACAGCACCACCCATACCCAGAGGTGACAGAGGATTCCAGCATCTACGCCTATCTCTCTTAAGTGGTGCTCCTACGTAGTACCTAAATTATGACCCAAACAACGCCCATCTCACTTGTGCCGACGTGTGCTATGGTTTCGAACACGCGAAACCCCAACCGATAGGATCATCCATTAACGTAGGTATGTCCACAAAAGACTTAATTACAAATTTCTTTATCACGTTATATGTTTGGTTAAGACATTGAACCATTATAAAACACAAATGGAAAGTTATGTTTCTTCGGACATTAGGTAAAAGTAGAATATAAAAACCCTCAAACATAACATCTAACCATATTACCTCCGGAGCCATCCAACGGTAGGTTCTTGTTTCTGCAGTCATCACTCCAGATTGAGTCTGCACTCTAGAAACTCCAAAATTAGTAACCTTGACAACCTATCCAGAAAAAACAAAGGATTTTGGGACATATGCAATGTATTGGAAAGAAAACCACTCTCCATCTGGATGAGATGCAGGGTTGAAGGTCAACTGAAATATAAATATGATATTACTTTCTTTTATTGTTTTATTCTAATATGTCACTAATAATTTTCAGGTAATTCTGATGTAAACTAGGGATTGTGATGCAACTAAGAATGTGTCTCAGAAGTGCGTACTCCCTAGGCTCAAGTGCAAGCCCGTCGCTCAAGTTATAATCCGATAAGTCAGGTATCGATCCTAAGGAAAATAAGACAAATGGGGTTGTAACGACGTTGGACAGATGAAGGAAACCTAACTTTGACTCTAAGGAAAAGGGAAAGTTATTTGAATAGTGAAAAAACTACAACTAAATGAAAGTTCGAAAATGATTAACTAATGAGCTAAAGTATGAATGGAATACAACTATTTTAAATTACCTAAAATACTGATGATGATTGAATTAAAACTTGAACTATATGATGAGGAAAATAGCGGGAATACAATCCCTCAACCCTAGTGTGTTGCTAGTACAAAATTAATCATAAATTTAAGTGATTAATTATTAGACCCAGAATTTAGTACTCCCGGGCATTACATATATGAGGTTCAAGCCCAAACCATACATAATCAGAGAAGGAGTAAATCGGTATTGCGATAGTTACACTCGAATTGCATTTTGAAGCATCCCGGTTACCCTGAAGCAAATGAGATCCAAAGATCTACAATGGTTGTGTTGCAATGCAATACGGTCATAATAAATCCTTAGTTTAGAGGATTAATTTTATACACATGCAACTACCACATCAGGTTGAGTTCATGCATCTCGACCTTAAAAATCTAGCCGGACATGTTAAACCTAACTATGCATGAATTAACTACGTTGCATGCGAGAGGAATCATAATGAAACTATCTTGAAATATGCAAGGGACAGTTATAAACCTAGAGATTATTTAAATCATGCAAGAAGAATAACATGCAAGTATAATAATAGAGAGGGTGAAACTTTGCATTGAAACTTGAAATCAAATCCGGAATTAATCACTCTTGAATCCACAAATTAAAGTTATCTTCCTAGGATGTTCTTATACTCTTCTCTCTATCAAAACTGATCAAAACTATGAAAAACTATGTTTCTTAAGTCATTACCCTCGTACTAATACATTTTAGAAGAAGTTATAACAATACGGGACTCTTTGGACCAATCAGCTGTCAAGGAAAAATTCGTGCATCAGGAACCTCGAACTGGTTCCCAGTGTGGTTCGAGAATTTCTACTGGTTTTGGCTCTTCTTTTCTTTCTTCCAACACTTAGAATTGTTCCTTGTTTTCTTCTTTTCTTTCTTGTATTTTTCCTCAACTTCAAATGAACATAAGTCCTTCACCGTAGCTCGGATTTAGGTGTCGTTTCTTCCAGTGTTCTCGTTGTTCTGAGATCGTCAACTTTATAGTTGGCTCCACCTCCGGGATTAGGGTGCTGAATTACGAAAAGGACCTTGAACTTGCCTTCCTAGCCTTTCTTTCATTGTTTCGATTTATCTTTTGCACTTCTTGCATAATTAACCTGTAAAACATATAAGAGAAACAAAAACCACGAAATACTTGCCAATGAAGGTTAGTAGCACAGATGTGAGTTAAATCCATATCAATTGAGTCACTTCGGTTCACAAAGGTACCAAAATTAAGGGGATAAATATACAATATTTATGCACAATCAAATCCCCTAACTTAGAACTTTGTATGTCCCGAGCAATGCAAAAGAAAAAGGAATAAGGTCACAACTCTTCTAATCATTTTATTGGGATAGAATACCTTTTTTGCGAGCAAGCGAATGCATTTAGCGATGCAATAACCTGTTAAACCCCTAGGTTACCCTAGTAGGATGAGTGTTGTCTCGTGAGGGTTTGCAGTGAATGTACCCACAAAATTCGACTCAAAGAAAATTCAAAATACGTAAAAATTGTATAATTCAAACTTTTCCCAAAAATAGTCATCATCAAATCATGTTCAAGAGTCTCAAATCATAGTGCGTGTGTGCGAAGCCGAAAATTTAACCATGAATTTCCACCGATTAACCATTACGTTACTTATCCAAAAACTCGTTTTGATTTCAAAATCTCATGGGATGCTCTCACAAACTAATCATTCGGAATGTGTCTATTGTCTCGGTGTGCGTGATTTATAAGAGTAAATATATTGGAACCAAGTTCAAGCACACAAATAAAAGGACAAAAATTTTATGGTAATCGGATCTCATCAAAGGATTACGGGTATAAGATACGGGAACATTGCCTCTAATTCATAGTTTTAATCTCTTTTATTATCTTTTTGTGTTTTAGTTCTCCACGCAGTAACCAATTTCGCAATTTTGAACCCGGTTAGGACTTTCACGAGTTGAAGGTGTATTGGGTAAAATTGGAAAAGGTCAAGAATTTTGGAATAGGAAAATTTAGCTTATGATATCCATTATTGCTTTTTCGGGCTTTTGCTCATTTTCTTCTTCTTTTTCTATTTTCTTCTATTTTTATTGAGCATAGTTATTCTTTTCTTGCCCCTTTTTGTTGCACTTTTCGAACCTAAATTCTGACTTTTTCCATTTTTCACAATTCCGGGCTTTTTGGGTTGTCAAACGAAAGAAAAAATTATTCGGCTCAATTTTGGGTTACAAAAGGGATGATTTTTCACAACTTTTTATGGCCAATATTTTTGGGTAACAAACAATGGTCTACTTAATTGTCCAAACTACTAATTGCATTATCATATGCGTTTAGAGATGAATTTAATTTAGAGATTTCTTCGGCATATTTTTCAAGGCAATATCACACAAATTTCTTAAAACCGATCAAAGTTAAAGACTTGAGATCCTTGATGACTTATTAGACCGCTGAAAAGAACTTTGAGTTAACAATTAACTCGGATTGATTTATAAATTTCACAAAAATGAAAGGCTCGAATCTCACCCGGGTTGTTAATCTCCACACTAATTCGTTAAATCGTCAATTTTCGCTCAATTTCCATCTTTGGTCAATTTCGGATTTGTATATTATGTTTTTACAATTTGAGACTTTAAACCGACTTTTAATGATATTTTTGAAAATTTTGAATTCCAATTTTTATTTATTTTGAAGAATTTTTTTTTGCTTTATCCAAAAATTTTCAATTTTTTTGAAAATTTTGGGCATTTTTGAAAATTTGTGAAGTTTTAAAAAATCGCACTTGTCCCCCCCCCCCCCTAACTTAGACTTTTGCATTGTCCTCAAGAAAAAAAGACTAAAATCTAACTCAAAGCGAATTAAAAGTGCGAAAAAATACAACAAACAAATTAAACAGAAATGCAAAATTTTATTATAGAAACGGAGAATCATGTGTTACAATGGAGAGGGTAGAGCAAACAACTAAACAATGTAAACAACCACCCTTACACACAAACATCAAACACATCAAAAATAGACATGGGCTTCATTGGGGGGGCTGATATGAGGGTCTCGGTGTGCTCGGATCATATGGATCATAAAAGAAAGTCGAAGGGGTCCACCCAAGTTGAGCTTGTATAGATGGACTTGGAGATGATGCATCATGCTCGTGTCCCTCTGATAGTCTGCTTGATCCCTTTGATAGGCTGCTTTATCTTTATTATATTGGGTGATGAACCCGTCAAAACAGGATTCAATCGCCGAAAGGCGCCTATCAAAATTCGCACCGGGAGGCTCAAAGTCAGAATCGTCATCCTCGTCTTCGGCATATTCTTTATCTTCCTCCCCCACATCCTTCAATGGGGCATCATGTTCTTCCTCCCCCGCACCCTCGTCGAGAATGGGGCAGTCGGGGTGAGCCACCCGCATTTGGCATTCACTCCGAGTGGTGGAGGTGCTTCCAATTGGGCGGGGGAGTCAGACTTGCTGCCCTGGGTCTTCCACCTGTGACAACCCGCTCAAAATAATAACGGGTCGCCAGCCTTATACTACATTAAATCAGGTATCTCAGATGGCACAGTCTCAACATCAATGGACAATACTAAATAATTAAAGGCTAACTACCCGAAATTATTAAAAGAGGGTGCCAAATTTTAAAACTTTTATTTAACACCAATTAAAAACCAAGCATACAACTATTTACAACAATACTACATCTAACTATGATGAGTGATAAAATGCAGACTCCAATTATATAAAAGAGTACAATACAATGTACAACAAAATCTCAACAATGAAATGCCCAAATATGTTGTCGGGTCACAGACAATACAATAATCTGAGGATAGAAATATAAAAGTGTTAATCTACAACACTAGAGTATAAACCCGATATACAAACTGAATCCTAATCTAGATACATCAAATATAGGAATCGTCTAAACAAGATGACGCAACTGTCCGCTACTGCCACAACTCCACAAATACGCTGGATGGGAGAACATCAACGGCGTCCTTGTAGAGGAACACCTAAAGTAATACAATATATACATAGCAGGAGAAAATATAAACGGGCCAGAGCCCGAGTTGAAAACATTTTATAGCAAGTGCATTAAAATGCATAATAATTATAAATGCATTATGACATGATTTAATGGAATCATACTCTCCATAATAATCCAACTCACCTCTCAACTAGAGCGCGCACTAAACGTATGCACGTGGTCTCCCAATAAATGCCCAAATATAAATTAGGCAATAAAATCTAACTAGATCCCAAAATGAAGATTCGATTAAGATTATCTAACTTATCTCGCAATCTACCCTTATCTAAGTTCCATCTACAACATTACTTTATAAGTGTCATAGTTCTCTTTATATTTGTTCCTTTATTGAACATATAAAGTTGCATAACCATCTTATAACAACATCATCACAATACATCAACATTCTCTTACTAGAATTTCATATATTCTAGTTATGCCCTCATTTTACATGAAATCATATATATATGTGTGAGTTATTAGCATCAAGTGCTAAGGACTAAATTTCTCCCGGTTCTCAATATTGTACTGCGTTTCATGCGTGGGACGTCTCGCCGAAGCGAAATCCAAACAAGGAACCCCCCCCCCCCATTACACTACTTCTGACAGTATTGATCTTCGAGGTTCATTATGCCCTCAATGCATGATGCATGTAACCCAAATTATTATAACTCCAATTTTAATTAATTAATATTCCCAATTCTCAATAGTACATAGCGTTTTATGCGTGGGACGTCTCGCCGAAGCGAAATCCAAACAAGGAACCCCCATGTTACACTACTTATGGCACTGTCGATAGTTGGGATAGGTGATATAGAAATAAATATGAGCATTAAGGACTAACTTCTCCCCGATTTCCAACATTACACTGCCGTTCGTGTGTGGGACGTCTCACCGAGGTGAAATCCAAACAAGGAACCCCCCCGATACACTAATCCTAACAATGTGGGTCGTTGAGGTCCATTATGCCCTCGATACTCAAGTACAAGCACAATTATCAATATCATAACCATCCAAACGAGCTATAACACGAGGACGCAGGCTCACTTTGATATCATCTTCCAGTTGCCCATACACGTAGCAAAATTGGGGCCACCTGGTGGGGTTCAACGACACCCACCTCGTGATCAGCTCACGCACACAACGTCTCGGGAAGCAGTCGTAGCTCCTAACCGGCAAGTGAGAACGTCACATACCCCCGACTTATCACCCCCAAAAGAATGCATATATATATCGCATAATAACCACAATGGACGACTATGACCTGGGGAATATCCACACCCTTCTCTTTGAGCCAGGATGCTCACCCTCATCGCACACAACTTCCCAATGATAGCAACGAGGGGGTATGCTTCACTATGTATATATATACCATCATATAAGGTATACATACACCATTGTGACACCCCGCCTAATTAAATACCGGACGATCACTCCTTTATTAAATTAAATCAAGGTAAACAGTTGGTTCATTCTCAGCATCACTGTCGATAAATTTTTTTTCCAATTTAACACCCTAAATAATTAAGCTAAGTGTCAAAAACATTTTTCATACAAACTTCCAAATTTTAATTAAAGAAAAGATTTATATACACAAAATAACATTTCTACAATATAGAATCACACCACGATGAACTAAAATAAAACCATACATTCGTCAATCGAATGTCAACATAATAAAACTAAAAATCATAAACCATCCTGAATAAATCCCGTAAAACAATACGGGAATAACTGAAATATAAAAAAAATCCCAACAATAAATGAAATGATGAAAAGGGAGACACGTGCCCAATAAATGAGAGTATTAGGAGTGGAGTCAATAACAGAAGCCGTCTACTCAAGTGACCTGCAACTCCCACCTAAGCTGCAGCTCGTTCTTCTCAAAGGATCCTAAGCCAGACGCCCCTGTGGCTGGGCACCTGAAAATATACATATATATACAAAAGAGAGAAAGAGAGAAAAAGAAACGGGCCAGGGCCCGAAAGTGTGTTTGATTTTAAAATACGTTAAGCAAGTATTTAAATTGATACAGGCCAATGCAAATCATATTAGTTCGACACTCTCTTGAGGAATTCTCACCTCTCTTCTAATGTGCACGCCTATCGTACTAACCTTCCCAAATAATTTAGTTTATCTTAACTTACTCCTAAGTTTTCAAAACCGAACGATGACAATGTTTTAAAAAGGTTACTTTCAATATGTAGCACTCCTCTTGTTTTAGCTTCATTAAATTATAAAGTTTCCCAGTGTCTTCTCATACTTTCACAAAACAAGTATTTAATAATTTGAGTCAACAACCATGTTCTACTTATCAAATCACAGTAGGCAGTTTAAAGTTTATAACCTCATATATATATAATAATTACTCGTATAATATATATATATAACAGCACCCCAACTAAACTATGGTGCGGGCATACTCTGCTATCCAATCCCCGTATCGCTCACACAAAGGGAAATACAAGTTCAGAATCACTCTCGAACTGTATTAACATATACAAAACAACGTTGAGGCGAAGCATAGATTCCAAGAGGTCAGTACATACCCACACGTCTCTTAGGACCGTCCGACTATCAATCTGATAGCCCGTACCTAGGATCTCTATCTTCTAGGGTACGAATCAATATCCCCCATAAAGCAACACAGGATAAGATCGTCCCAGCGCGGTAACCTCAGGGATAGCAAGTAGCGCGGGTACGTTTTTCACATGTATATAATATATGTACACACAATCATATAAATATACCCATTCATCATATTAATATAGGTTCCTCCCGTTACCCATAGTCACAACATTTATCCTTAATTTCCCATTATTATGATTACGTCTAAGGTTTCATCTCTAACCTTAACTCGAAGGGTTTTCTAACTAGCTATGTGACACTCGTGGATTCTATCCATCCAAGTAACAAAATCAGTAGGTAAGCATCTATTCACTATCGTAAGTATTTGACGTAATCTCTCACTTTGAATTACGTAGTTTCCTCGTCCTTTAAATAATTGTCCCTAAAATACAACTATCATCTCTTAATAAAGTTCTCAACACTTAATCATAGGCCCTACTGGTCTCTCCTATAACCCAAAACATTTTATTCATAAAGCCTAAAAGCTATTTCACGATGAATCATGTTCAATTAATTAAACAAGGGGGAATAAGAGTCTGCCAGGAAGGGTCGATCGATCGAGGTCTGGGGCTCGATCGATCGAACCTTCGATCGATCGAAGCTCTAGGCTCGATCGATCGATCAAGCAGGTCTGCGAAATCCTGCAGAAGTGCAGTTACGGGTTTTACCAAAATTCTTCACCCAAATCATTATTTCCCAACACTAATCGTCCCAAAACTCCTACTACAAACATAATAACATATTTCCAGATGTTTTTAACGTTAAGCATGCGTGTATACATCATTAAACATGGTTAAACAACCTAAAATCTCATCTAATAATCAAGAACCCTAAAGTTTTCTTAACTTTTGTTCTAATCAGTTTTCTCCAGAATTTCCTTCTAACATAACATCACAAATTCGTGGGTTAATCATCTACTTCACATATTATTTCCAGAATATGGTTATAACGATTTCTACATGCAAATCCCTATCAAAAATTGGGGTTTTCTTCCATTGATTATACTCCTAATCATTCCTACACTAATATGATTATTGCACCAACGAAAATATGCAAGTTAAACACTTGCCTAGGATTTCAGAGGTCTTCTTTCCTGCTGATATTGGTGTGGTTGCGTTCTCCTCCTTGCGATTTACGCGTTGGTGGTGACGGTGGTGAAATCGGTGGTGTTTTGGGCCTTGAATCACCATGAGAGCTCTCTCCTCTCTTCTCCAATGGCTGTTCTAGGGTTCTGAATGTTCTAACCCTAAAAGGCTGACCTAAATAGCTGCTAAGGATGGCTGAAATTCGTGGGTTTAATTACCCTATTTTGTAAAATGACCAAAATGCCCTCCTGGGTCACTAACTAGGCCTAAAAACACCCCGAGACACAAACTAAACCCCCGGGTACACTTTTCTGACTATCTCGACCATTCCGGACGCGTTGGCGCACTCAAAATGACCATACGAACAACTTATAAAATATTCACTTTTATTTAACAAAATAAGTCCCGACGTGACACGGGCACGTCCTTACTTAAATTTCCGAAATAGTCATTTAATTCACTTATGACATTCAATATAACCAATATAGTATATTACTATGCTCATTAGTAATATTCAACAAGTTTCCCATAATTACTAACTCTAGTCACGTTAATAATTATAACATAATTAATTTCCGGATTTTTATTAAATAAATCATCACATTAAATTTAATAAATCCCCAAATTAAATATAGCATAAAAATACGGGATATTACATACTCCCCCCCTAATAACGGAATTTTGTCCCGAAATTCAGAAAATAAGGCATACCTGGTAAAAACAACTCTGGATATCTCTCGCGCATATCTGCCTCACGCTCCCAAGTGGATTCCTCCAAATTATGATGCTCCCACTGGACTCGTACAAGTGGAACTACTTTCGTCCTCAATCTCCTCTCACTATAGTCTAGAATAGCCACTGGTCTCTCCTCGTAAGAGCTATCAGACTGTAAGTCTATCTCGTCTATCGCAATGTGAGTATGGGCCATATCATCCCGAAGATATCGTCTCAACGACGAGATGTGGAATACATCGTGGATGCGATGTAAATGTTCTGGCAATCCCAACCTGTATGCTACTGGCCCAATTCTCTCGATGATGGGAAATGGTCCTACGTACCTCAGAGCCAACTTCCCCTTCTTCCCGAACCTCATCACTCCTTTCATAGGAGATACACGCAACAACACTTGATCTCCCACATTAAACTCACGGAAGAACCGTTTCACATCGGCGTAGCTCTTCTGCCTGTCTTGGGCTACCCGAATACGAATCCTGATTATCTCAATCCTCGCGGAGGTCTCCTGGATCACTTCTGGTCCTAATAACTTGTTGTCCCCCACCTCGAGCCAACAAGTTGGAGAACGACAAGGCCTGCCGTACAAAGCCTCAAATGGAGCCATGCCAATCGTAAACTGATAGGAGTTATTATAAGCAAACTCTACCAGTGGAAGGTGTGGCTCCCAACCTCCTCCGAAATCGAGAACACACATGCGTAGCATATCTTCCAACATCTGATTAGTACGCTCTGTCTGTCCATCTGTCTGTGGGTGGTAAGCTGAACTCAGTCTCAACTCTGTACCCATAGCCTCTTGAAAGCTTTCCCAGAAACGTGACACAAAAATCTTGTCTCTATCTGATACAATATTCAGGGGCACCCCATGTAATCTGACAATCTCAGCGATGAACAACTGGGCATACTGACCCGTGGTATAATCTGTCCTCACTGGCAGAAAATGAGCCACCTTGGTCAAACTGTCTACAATCACCCAGATAGAATCGTGGCCCCGCTATGATGTAGGCAACCCGGTAATGAAATCCATGGAAATACTTTCCCACTTCCACGTGGGTACTTCCAACGGCTGAAGTAATCCTGACAGTTTCTGGTGGTCCACCTTCACTAGCTGGCAAGTAGAACACTTGGACACAAATTCAGCGATGTCCTTCTTCATCCCACTCCACCAGTACTGTCGTCTCATGTCCTGGTACATCTTATCGCCTCCCGGATGTACTGCAAATCGGGACCCATGAGAATGAGTCATCACTTCATGACGTAGCTCCACTCCTTCTGGGACCACTAATCTCCCATTAAACCGCAACCCTCCATCCGAACTAACAGAATAGGACTCAGCACCCTCGGCTAGAAGTCGTACAATCTGCTCCTGACAAAATGGGCCTGTGGTCTGTGCCTGTATCACCCTCGTAACAATCTCGGGTGTGACTGACATCACGGATATGAAAGAACGTGCTACTGCGTCCTGGTGACCCAACTCCTTCCACTTTGCTTTCCAGATGTCCGCTACATCGTTAACCGGTCTACGGCTCAACGCATCAGCAACTACGTTGGCTTTCCCCGGATGATACTGTTTATCGAACTGGTAATATTTCACAAACTCTAACCATCTGCGCTGGCGCATATTCAGCTCTCGCTGCGTGAACAGGTACTGCAGTGACTTATGGTCTGTGAACAAACGGAATTTCTCGCCCAATAAATAGTGCCTCCAAATTCTCAATGCAAAGACGACCGCAGCTAACTCCAGGTCGTGGGTGGGGTAATTCTTCTCATACGGCTTAAGCTTGCGGGAAGCAAAAGCTATAGCCTTCTCCTCCTGCTGAAGTACTCCCCCAAGTCCTCGTAAGGACGCATCTGTGTAAACCAGGTACTCTACACCCGGCTTCGGTAAAGCAAGGACTGGTGCCGAAGTAAGCTTATCCTTCAGCTCGTCGAAAGCCAACTGACAAGCGTCATCCCAGACATATGGTACCCCCTTGCGAGTCAGATTCGTCAATGGGCCCGCTATTTTGGAGAATCCCCGAATGAACCTCCTGTAGTATCCGGCTAACCCCAAGAAACTACGCACTTCCGTCGGTGTCGTGGGCTGCCCCCACTCCCTCACCGCTGACACTTTGCTTGGGTCAACTGCTATCCCTTGCTCAGAAACAACATGGCCCAAGAATTGTACCTCTCGCAACCAGAATCCACACTTCTCGTACTTAGCATACAACTGATGCTCTCGTAGAGTCTGAAGAACCTGCCTCAAGTGTTCGGCATGCTCCTCCTCAGAGTGTGAATATATCAAAATATCATCTATGAAGACGATGACGAACTGATCCAAGAACTCTCTGAATACTCGGTTCATCAAGTCCATGAAAACGGCTGGGGCATTTGTGAGTCTGAACGACATCACCCTGAACTCATAGGACCCATATCTCGACAAGAAGGCAGTCTTTGAAACATCCTGCTCTCTAATTCGTAACTGATGGTACCCCGACCTCATATCTATCTTCGAAAAGAAAGTTGCTCCCCTCAACTGGTCGAATAGATCATCGATTCGAGGCAACGGATACTTATTTCGTATCGTGACCTTGTTCAACTCCCGGTAGTCCACGCACAATCTCAGTGAACCATATCTCTTCTTTACAAATAAGACTGGAGTGCCCCAAGGTGAGGTACTCCTACGAATGAAGCCCTGACCTAATAGCTGCTCAATCGGATCTCGTAGCTCTCGCATCTCTGTCGGAGCCATACGGTACGGTGCGCATACTATAGGTCTCGTATCTGGCAATAAATCTATAACAAAGGCTATCTCACGACTGGGCGGTAGGCCAGGTGTCTCCTGAAACACATCGGAATACTCCCTGACAACTGGGATCGAATCCAAAGGAATCACAACCTCCTTAGAGGTATCCTCCTCAATGTAATATAAATGAGCGGTCGAACCTCCCTCTGGGAGAGGCATCGCCACTACAAACATCTCTTACCCTGAAATGGCAAAAACAATGCTCCACCGAAGTAGATAATCATGGCTCTATAAGCGGCGAGCCAATCCATACTGAATATAACATCAAGCTAATGTATGTCTAAGACTAACATATATATAGGTAATACTAAGCTACCAATCTCTACCCCCACTCACGGGCATATAAAGAAAATAAAAGACCCACCCCCAAGATGGTGAGTCTACACACGTCACTGAGCTCACTATCGTGGCTAACAACCCTAAGGCTTTCGCAAAAAAAAAATTAGCTTATAAAATAGTGCGTTGCACTCGTAACAAACAAATCTCGACTCATGGTAACATGGATAGAAAAACATACCCTCAACCGCGGGTGGTGCCTGGGGGGTTGCTGCCTGTGGAAAATTATAGACACGTTCGCCCTGTAGCTTTCTCTGCTGAATTGAGGCTGTTGGAAAAGGTGGCGGAGTTGGCTTCTGAGGTACATTGTCAGCACATTCCTGCCGTGGGGCCCTATTCTTCTCTGGACAATTTTGACGCCTATGGACATTCCTGCCACATTGGAAACACCTCCCCCGAAACTGCTTTCCTTCCTTACGGTATTGACTAGCCTCTCTTTTTCCCTGGTCTTTCTGGCCTTGAGGGGAAATCTGCGAAAAGACTATGTCATGGCGAGGACAATCCATCCACTTGTGACCCAGTTGTACACATTTATAGCAGAGTTTCAAAATTCTTTGCCGGTCAGGTTGTAGTTTATCCCCAGTCTGATTCAGATAAGATTTACGTTTGGGGTCCTCCATTCCACAACCGAAACACCTCTTGGTGATTTCATTCTGAACCTGGCTTCGTTGTCCCTGACACTTTTGTCTCTGTACATAAATCTCGTTACTACTGGAACTGACTCTATCTTGATTGTTTTGTTGTCGCAGATTCGGTGCCTTCGCACAGTTCCCAACGTCAGTCACATGCACTAGGTTAACCTCTCTAGGTCTTTTGCCTCCTTTAAGTTGTAGGCTGCATTCTTGGTATTGTAGAACTGCAGTGGTAACTGCTTGTGCCACGATACCTGCTAACTCGGCGGTTGATACTCTCCCTGGGGATACCTGAGGTGTGAGTCGATCTTGCTCGATGACTCCCTTAATCGTCTTAGCTAGTTCTTCTTGACGATCCATCTGAAAATTTAAGTAAATTTGGATGAGTTCATCATTCAAATAACCAAATCGAAG
This sequence comes from Sambucus nigra, assembly GCA_949130495.1. Taxonomy (NCBI): domain Eukaryota; kingdom Viridiplantae; phylum Streptophyta; class Magnoliopsida; order Dipsacales; family Adoxaceae; genus Sambucus; species Sambucus nigra. The sequence goes on from OX422213.1 coordinate 41,696,871, forward strand.
GAGTACGAAACTCCAAAGTATAGAGATAGACACAACATTCCTAGTAGTAGGGCTCTATATCAAAGAAAGCAACGCTGAAACATAATAGGACGCACAGATACTAAAGGACTCTAGAACCTGATGCTCTGATACCACCTGTGACACCCCACCTAATTAAATACCGGGCGATCACTCCTTTATTAAATTAAATCAAGGTAAACAGTTGGTTCATTCTCAGCATCACTGTCGATAAAAAAAATTTCCAATTTAACACCCTAAATAATTAAGCTAAGTGTCAAAAACATTTTTCATACAAACTTCCAAATTTTAATTAAAGAAAAGATTTATATACACAAAACAACATTTCTACGATATAGAATCACACCACGATGAACTAAAATAAAACCATACATTCGTCAATCGAATGTCAACATAATAAAACTAAAAATCATAAACCATCCTGAATAAATCCCGTAAAACAATACGGGAATAACTGAAATATAAAAAAAATCCCAACAATAAATGAAATGATGAAAAGGGAGACACGTGCCCAATAAATGAGAGTAGTAGGAGTGGAGTCAATAACAGAAGCCGTCTACTCAAGTGACCTGCAACTCCCACCTAAGCTGCAGCTCGTTCTTCTCAAAGGATCCTAAGCCAGACGCCCCTGTGGCTGGGCACCTGAAAATATACATATATATACAAAAGAGAGAAAGAGAGAAAAAGAAACGGGCCAGGGCCCGAAAGTGTGTTTGATTTTAAAATACGTTAAGCGAGTATTTAAATTGATACAGGCCAATGCAAATCATATTAGTTCGACACTCTCTTGAGGAATTCTCACCTCTCTTCTAATGTGCACGCCTATCGTACTAACCTTCCCAAATAATTTAGTTTATCTTAACTTACTCCTAAGTTTTCAAAACCGAACGATGACAATGTTTTAAAAAGGTTACTTTCAATATGTAGCACTCCTCTCGTTTTAGATTCATTAAATTATAAAGTTTCCCAGTGTCTTCTCATACTTTCACAAAACAAGTATTTAATAATTTGAGTCAACAACCATGTTCTACTTATCAAATCACAGTAGGCAGTTTAAAGTTTATAACCTCATATATATATAATAATTACTCGTATAATATATATATATAACAGCACCCCAACTAAACTATGGTGCGGGCATACTCTGCTATCCAATCCCCGTATCGCTCACACAAAGGGAAATACAAGTTCGGAATCACTCTCGAACTGTATTAGCATATACAAAACAACGTTGAGGCGAAGCATAGATTCCAAGTCCAAGAGGTCAGTACATACCCACACGTCTCTTAGGACCGTCCGACTATCAATCTGATAGCCCGTACCTAGGATCTCTATCTTCTAGGGTACGAATCAATATCCCCCATAAAGCAACACAGGATAAGATCGTCCCAGCGTGGTAACCTCAGGGATAGCAAGTAGCGCGGGTACGTTTTTCACATGTATATAATATATGTACACACAATCATATAAATATACCCATTCATCATATTAATATAGGTTCCTCCCGTTACCCATAGTCACAACATTTATCCTTAATTTCCCATTATTATGATTACGTCTAAGGTTTCATCTCTAACCTTAACTCGAAGGGTTTTCTAACTAGCTATGTGACACTCGTGGATTCTATCCATCCATGTAACAAAATCAGTAGGTAAGCATCTATTCACTATCGTAAGTATTTGACGTAATCTCTCACTTTGAATTACGTAGTTTCCTCGTCCTTTAAATAATTGTCCCTAAAATACAATTATCATCTCTTAATAAAGTTCTCAACACTTAATCATAGGCCCTACTGGTCTCTCCTATAACCCAAAACATTTTATTCATAAAGCCTAAAAGCTATTTCACGATGAATCATGTTCAATTAATTAAACAAGGGGGAATAAGAGTCTGCCAGGAAGGGTCGATCGATCGAGGTCTGGGGCTCGATCGATCGATCGAAGCTCTAGGCTCGATCGATCGATCAAGCAGGTCTGCGAAATCCTGCAGAAGTGCAGTTACGGGTTTTACCAAAATTCTTCACCCAAATCATTATTTCCCAACACTAATCGTCCCAAAACTCCTACTACAAACATAATAACATATTTCCAGATGTTTTTAACGTTAAGCATGCGTGTATACATCATTAAACATGGTTAAACAACCTAAAATCTCATCTAATAATCAAGAACCCTAATATTTTCTTAACTTTTGTTCTAATCAGTTTTCTCCAGAATTTCCTTCTAACATAACATCACAAATTCGTGGGTTAATCATCTACTTCACATATTATTTCCAGAATATGGTTATAACGATTTCTACATGCAAATCCCTATCAAAAATTGGGGTTTTCTTCCATTGATTATACTCCTAATCATTCCTACACTAATATGATTATTGCACCAACGAAAATATGCAAGTTAAACACTTGCCTGGGATTTCAGAGGTCTGCTTTCCTGCTGATATTGGTGTGGTTGCGTTCTCCTCCTTGCGATCTACGCGTTGGTGGTGACGGTGGTGAAATCGGTGGTGTTTTGGGCCTTGAATCACCATGAGAGCTCTCTCCTCTCTTCTCCAATGGCCGTTCTAGGGTTCTGAATGTTCTAACCCTAAAAGGCTGACCTAAATAGCTGCTAAGGATGGCTGAAATTCGTGGGTTTAATTACCCTATTTTGTAAAATGACCAAAATGCCCTCCCGGGTCACTAACTAGGCCTAAAAACACCCCGAGACCCAAACTAAACCCCCGGGTACACTTTTCTGACTATCTCGACCATTCCGGACGCGTTGGCGCACTCAAAATGACCATACAAACAAATTATAAAATATTCACTTTTATTTAACAAAATAAGTCCCGACGTGACACGGGCACGTCCTTACTTAAATTTCCGAAATAGTCATTTAATTCACTTATGACATTCAATATAACCAATATAGTATATTACTATGCTCATTAGTAATATTCAACAAGTTTCCCATAATTACTAACTCTAGTCACGTTAATAATTATAACATAATTAATTTCCGGATTTTTATTAAATAAATCATCACATTAAATTTAATAAATTCCCAAATTAAATATAGCATAAAAATACGGGGTATTACAACCATCACATCATATAAAGATATACCGTCATATAAGGTATACCTGTCACATTGTTTTTCATATTATTTTACGCTCTTAGGCGCAATAGAATAAATGCCATTGTTTAGTATATTTCCCTCTTGATATACTAATCGTCAATTCTCACACATCTTCCCCACTTAGTATACACTATACTATTTCTCACTTGAAGCTCACATGCCGCTTATATTTATGAATTGTCTCTCAATTCTATTTAAGTTAAGGACATTCTTTATCCTAATGCACTTCATTTAGCATTTCTCATCGTGTGAGACATCTCCCAAATCAATCATCATCAAGGATATTTCTATATCCGTATGCTCATTAATTAGCATTTACGATTCTCCTTTCATAATAGGGTTCAATTCATTTTATGAACCTTTAAAGTTATCCCATTTGGGATTGGATCCTAAGATCCATTATCTCTAAATTTATTTTCATTCCTTTATATGAATTTAATAATTGTCTCCAAATGGTGTCTCCAATCAAAGTGGGCTTCCCCACTTAGGAAATACCAAGATCTCTAATCGATATTCCAATATTTATGTCTACATTACTCCAATAATTTATTATACGTGAAACACTCTAAAAGTCTCCAAAACATACTCTAAATAACTCCTATAAAGGTTCCCTATCGATAACCTCGAACGAAAGGAAATGAAATTCTCCCTAGAAAAACATCTCAGACCTGGGACTCTGTCTCAGGCCGAATCAATTAGGCTGGGGTCTAAATCGATTCGGTCACTCAGACCTGGGCACCTGTATATTTCCGAATCGATTCGGCTAGGGGGCCGAATCGATTCGGCCTACCTGGAGGCTCGAAAATGGGTACTTTTTAGTAAGCCAAAAATCCCAAAATTCATTTTAATCATTTTCTCTCCATTTCTCTTCAACCCAATCACATATATAACATCAATATTCATCCTAGAATACATGTAAACTAATTTCTATCATCAAACCCAAGATCTACATAACAAATCTAAGATTATACCCAAAAGTTAGGTTTTGATAAACTAAACCTAAAACCCAAAGATTTAATCCACAAATCATGAAATAAATGGAACACAACAATTATTTAGCAAGTTTAATCACTTGCCTCGGGTTCGTAGGGTCTGATCCGTCCTCAAAATCGCGTAGATGCCGAAAAAACTCCACTTTCTCTCTTTTTTCTCCTCTTCTTTCTTCTTCTCTCTTTCTATTTCTCTTTCTCTCTTTGGAGAAATAAATCTCTCGTAGGCTTTTAAGCCCTAACTCCCAAGATACACATCTTTAAATGATAATACACACTTTAAATGACTCGGTAACTTTAATTCGAGCCAAACGAGCTTAAAATATTTCGGCACCTAAATAGACCCCAAGTACAGTCATTTTGACTTTCTCGACCCTTCCGGACACAACTACACCCTCAGAATCACCATTCAAGACACTTCCTAACGACTCAAGATTTGACCTCAATTGCCAATTTAATTTTCTCCAAATAAAATAATATTTATTTTTCCCAAAATAAATAAATAAATCATCGTCTCCAAGACCTCGGGTTGTTACACCACCCCGGCATCAATCAGAAGTTCCGTGATGAGGCGGGAGTAGGTGAGCGCTACTTTGCCCCACTCCTCATTGATGATGTCCGCATAGAAGAGTTGGGCTAGATTTATTGTGCTCTCGGGGTCTAGGAAATGGTAAAGGAAGTTGGCGTGACGTAGCCGGACCACCGAGTCATTGGTGGTATAGTGGATTTCTTCACATGCAATTAGGTGGTGAATCGTACCGTATCCGAGATACTTCCTATGGGAAAATAATCACACGCCCATTCCTCCCCGAGTGCCATTCGGGTAATACATTCTTCTTTGGTGTGGGGGGACCATTTGTGGGATACCGGAATGGCATGGGGAGGACAACCCCTTTTCCTCGCATTTTGCGCGCAATGATGGCAGTGGAGAACGAAATTTGAATACTGTCAAGATAGGTCTCATGAAGCGTGGATGATTTGCAAACGAGTGTTGCGTAGAATTGGCAAATTGCAGCTTCGAAAGCATTGTTGCTCGTGGTAAAGAGGAATGAGCACCACCCTCGGCGGTTGAAAAGGGTGGTGACGTCACCGGGAAGTTGCTCCCAATTGACAAGATGCTCGATATGGATTGGGCGCATGTTTGAGAAGTAGAGCTCGGCCCAATGTCTTTCTTGGACGCACCGAAACACCCCCTACCCTCATCATCAAGGACGGTGGTGTCGTCATATTTGTGACGGCGGAAATTGGCTTGGCGGGGGTGAGGCATGGTGAGAGAGAGAGAGAGAGAGAGAGAGAGAGAGAGAGAGATGTTATGATGTAGAAGAGAGGAAGAGTGAAATGGAGTGTGAGAAATGAAGAGGGGTGAGTGTTAATTTATAGGTGAGGTGGTTGGATTTTGGTGGAAAATGGTAATAGGAGTGGAAGGAAAGGAAGGGGGAAAGAATTTAGAGTGGGAACTGAATGGAGGGAAGTTTGAGGGGAGGAATTTTTGTAGGGGAAATTGTAAGGACATATTTTCAGTAAGTCCGTCACAATTAATTATGTTGTATACCGCTACAAGTCGTCGAAGAATTGTGAAGATTGCACCTACAAAAGACGGATCCGAATTACCAGTTGCCTTCAACATTCAATCCCAACAATATGAACTTTGGTAAGATATTGTTTTAAAGTTTCATTTACATTTCATATTAAGTGTGTTGGGATATTTTTAAAAAGCTTTTATATAAAAATGTTTTTTAAAGAGGTTTTATAACTGTTATTAAGAGAAAGTTTTGTTTTGAAAAGTTTTGTGAAAAAATTGCTACAACAGTAAACGTACCTCAGTTTCGACGCCAAGGTCGTTCAAGAGAGATCTCAATCTCGTTTGAATGACATTGGGATGTCGCACGTAGTCGTTCAAATGACACGCGATCTCGTTCAAGCGATATGAGGTTCTCGTTCAAACGACCCTGCTTTTTGGCTGACACGCTGTTGCAATGCTTATCCTTTGACCGACTGAGATTTTTTATAAAAAGGGATCCTGGCAGCCTTGAAAAATGTGGAGAACAGTTTCAACTTTTAAGAGTCTTATTCTTTTGAAATTTTTATGTATCTGCCGAGATTTAATTCAATACCTTTTGGCAGAAAGTTTTTCTCCAACAATTTTAAGGGTTCAAATATTTTTGTTTTAATTCACAAAATCCCAATTACTTTTATGTGAATTGTTTTGTGGAACCCAAGAACATATTTTGCTTTGGTTTATTCTTTGTGGGGAAAAATCTACAACCGACAGCTGCGTGCTATTGTGGAGGGAGTCCTTATAAAATTCACATCTTGTGGAGAAGCCGTTTTTCTTCTTCATTGCTGCCCTCCTGGAAAGGGAAAATTCCAGCCGTAACTTGTGGAGGATCCGTCTTCTTCTTCACTACTTCCCTCTTGGAAAGGGAAAGTTCCAGCCGAGACATCAGAACCGACACCTGCGAGTATTTCATATGTCACCTTATGTCATTATAATCCGTGTAAGCCGTTTTCTTATAAATTATAATGAAATAAAAGGTTTTACCCCTTTGGGGGATTTTTCCTGAATATTTGTGTCACATGCTTTATTTATTTATGGGCTGACACACGCACTTTTAGATGCATGTTTAGGGGCTGAATTAATTTGGTTTAAAAATAGACTCTAATTAAATAAGTGTGCCGAATTGGAAACTTGCGAATAAATTTAATCAATTATCACACAGTCGCGTTTTTACAGAAATGAATGGAGGGAAAGGGGAAAGGAGAATGAATTTGGAAAAGGGGGGAGATGAATCTGCCAGGTACCCCGAACCAGTTCGACTGGTACCCCTAACCAGTTCACCCTGGGGTTCGGGGAGAGCTGCTGGCCTGGAAGTTGGATTTCTATCTTCTCTAAAAAATTAATTTTTGTCTCATACCTCCTCTCATGCATATTGACCCCAAAGATGTTCTAGAACCTCGGGTTCCCTAAAAACTCCTCCACCATGAGCTCAAAATACGTGCAAGATTTCTTGGAAAGTGTGCTATCTCGCTCCCTCTAGTGAACCATGCTTCAGACTCCTAAATAACCTAACTCACACATTACTATTATACACAAGAATTCCCCCCATACACATCGGGGGTGCGACGACCTCTCATTTTTAGCTCAATCGACCTCGTAAACAGGGTCCGATAACCAAACGGTGTCGACTTCATCCACACATGCCTCTAGATATGTCTTTAGGCGTTGTCCATTTGCCTTGAATGTATTTCCCCCTTTTAAATTGTCTAATTCCACAGCTCCGTGAGGGAATACATTATTTACAACGAACGGGCCAAACCATCGTGACCGCAACTTGCCGAGAAATAGATAAAGCCGGGAGTTATAGAGAAGCACTTTTTGTCCGGGAAGAAACTCTTTGCATCTAATAACGTTATCGTGAGCGAGTTTCATCCTTTCCTTTGAAATTTTTTCATTCTCATACGCATCATTGTGTATCTCTTCTAACTCATTTAATTGAAGCTTGTGAGCTTCACCGGCTTTATCCATGTCATAATTCAACTTCTTAATTGCCCAATATGCCTTGTGCTCTAATTTAACGGGAAGATGGCAAGGTTTGCTAAACACAAAGCGGAAGGGGGACATCCCGAGTGGATTTTTATATACGGTACGATAAGCCCAAAGTGAATCGTTCAATCGAAGTGACCAATCTTTTCGAGTGGGATTGACGGTCTTCTCGAGAATGTTCTTGATTTCCCGATTTGATAATTTGGCCTGCCCATTCATTTGTGGGTGGTAGGTTGTTCCAACCTTGTGAACGCCGCCATACTTTCTCATGAGCTTCGTGAATGGCCTGTTGCAAAAGTGCATGCCATTATTACTAATTATCGCTTTTGGAGCACCGAAGCAGGAAAGTATGTGTTCCTATAGGAACCTAATCACCACTTTGCTGTCATTTGTCTTGGTAACTATAGCTTCCACCCATTTATAAACGTAATCTACAGCAACAAGGATGTATAGGAAACCAAAATATAGGGGGAAAGGGCCCATGAAGTCAATACCCCAGCAGTCAAAGATCTTAATAATGAGTATCGAGGTTAATGGCATCATGTCTCTTCGAGTAATCGCTCCCATCCTTTGATACCTATCGTAAGATTTGCAACAATTTTTCACATCCCAGAAAAGTGGGGTCCAATAGAGGCCGCATTGAAGAATCTTAGCGACCGTCTTTTTCCTTGAAAAGTGACCTCCATAAGCTTTCGAATGATAGAATTGGATGACTTTCGGGATGTCGTCATTCGGTACACATCGTCGGATGATTTGGTCAGTACAATATTTAAAAAGTAAGGGATCATCATAGAAAAACATGTGCGACCAAGTGAAGAACCTCTTCTTATCTTGCGATGTCCAATCGGGAGGGACAGCTCCAGTGACAAGATAGTTCACTATATTCGCAAACTAGGGCAAAGAAGAGGTAGCAAAGAGTTACTCATCCAAAAAATATTTGTCTATAGGTATCGAATCACTAGGTACGTCGGACGAAAGCCGTGATAAGTGGTTAGTAATGATGTTTTTACTCCTTCTTTATCTTTAATGGAGAGATTAAACTCTTATGTGAGTAGGATCCACCTTATGAGGTACGGTTTTACATCTTTCTTCGCAAGTAGGTATTTTAATGTCGCGTGGTCAGTGAAACAAGTAATGGGAGAATCGATAAGGTAGTACCAAAATTTTTCAAGAGTAAAAACTACCGCTAGCAACTCCTTCTCTGTGGTGGAGTATTTGAGTTTTGGTCCGACAAGAGTCCGGATAGCATAGTAGATGGCATGAGCCTGTTTGTCTTTTCTTTGGCATAAAACATACCCTATCTCATAATCGCTAGCATCACACATAAGCTCGAATGGTAAGGGTCAATCCGAAACTTGCATGATCGGAGAGGAAACAAGCATGGTTTTCAGTTTTTCAAAAGCGCTATGGCAGGTTTTTGTCCACTCAAATAAGGTGTCCTTCATAAGAAGGTTGCTTAAGGGTCTAGAGATGGCGCTAAAGTCCTTAATGAACCTTCGATAGAACCCCGCATGGCACAAGGAGCGCACGTCTTTAAGCAATTTTGGTGGGGGTAGATCAGCTATGACATCTATCTTAGCTCTATCAACTTCAATCCCCTTGGATGAAACTATGTGGCCAAGAACTGTTCCCTCGGTGACCATAAATGGCATTTCTCCCAATTTAGCACTAAGTTCTTCTCCACACACCAGACAAGTACTTTTCCAGCTTTTCCAGACATGGATTGAAAGAGGTGCCAAAAACACTAAAGTCTTCCATGAACACTTCGAGTCCTCTCTCAACCATGTCGCTAAATAGACTCAACATGAACCTTTTAAAGGCCGCGGGTTCATTACACAAGCCGAATGGCATGCATTTTTAGGCAAACATACCAAAGGGGCAAGTGAAGGTTGTTTTCTCTTGGTCACGTAGATTTACCTTAATTTGGTTATATCCGGAATAATCATCAAGGAAGCAATAGTAAGGTTGGCCCGCTACTCTCTTAAGCATTTGATCAATAAATGGTAAGGGGAAATGGTCTTTCCTAGTTCCTGCATTGAGTTTTTGGTAATTAATGCAAACGCGCCACCCGGTGGTGGTACGTTGGGAAACTAGCTCTCCCTTAGCATTTTCAATCACTGTCATGCCCGACTTCTTCGGGACAACTTGAATAGAGCTCACCCACTTGCTATCTGAGATTGGGTAGATACTCTCGACATCCAATAACTTAATAATTTTGGTCCCCACCACTTCTTTCATATTGGGGTTTAGCCTTCTTTGCATTTCTCTCGAGGTCTTGAGATCCTCCTCGAGGTGGATCTTGTGGGTTCAAATCAAAGGACTTATCCCCTTTAAATCAGCAATACACCAACCGAAAGCACCTTGGTGCTTCTTCAGAATCTTTAACAGTTTACCCTCCTGCTCTTCGTCTAGGCTAGAGGAGACAATAACAGGAAATGTCTCGTCCTCTCCTAAGTGTGCATATTTAATATGGGAGGGTAGTTTCTTTAATTCAAGGGTCAAAAATTTGTCGCTAGAGGGAACTATGCGTGATACGTCCTCTCCCAACTTACATCTCTCGCGTCCTCATCTGATGCTCTCTCATCAAGTAACTCTCTCAACTCCTCAAATTCCCTCTCAAATTCAGTATACGTCCCCTCACTCTCGTGGTTTGACACTAAACAGGACCCTGGGTCATCTCCACAATAATTTTTCTCAAAGTACTCCTCTACGATCTCATCGATTAGGCTCACCACGTGAAGATTATCTTTTTCCCCCGTATGTTGGGCTATATGGAAGATGTTAGTCTCTAAGGTCATGTTCCCAAAGGTGAGTTGCATCTGCCCATTTCGATTATTGATAATTGTGTTAGCCATAGATAATAATGGCCACCCAAGAATGATGGGAACATGATTGCTTGAGGTGAAGGAGGGTTTTGTATCCCAAATGACAAAATCTATCGAAAAGTAGAAAGTGTCAACTTGAACGATCACGTCCTCAACTATACCTATTGGTATCTTCACGGTTCGATCGGCTAACTGGAGAGTGATCTTTGTGGGCTTAAGGTCTCCCAGATCAAGTTTCCTATAGATGGCGTAAGGGAGGATATTGACACTTGCTCCCAAGTCAAGTAAGGTTTTTTCAATTTTATTTTCTCCAATGATGCAGGAAATGGTAAGTGCACCAGGATTTTGAACTTTGGTGGGAGATCATTAAGTAGAATGGAGCTCACGTTTTGTATTAGAAATACATTTTTCTTTACCTTCATCTTTCTCTTTACGGTTAACAAGTCTTTGATGACTTTTGCATAATATGGAATCTACTTAATGGCATCGAGGAAAGGTAAATTTAGCTTAACTTGCTTTAGCACGTCTAACACTTCATCACGGGGGTTTACTTTGTGGGAAGGAACTAACCTTTGAGGAAATGGTGTTGCGCTGGGTGGTTTCACTACTACCTAGGGCCCACTAGTGTCTTCTTTATCACTCTCTTTCAAGGGGACGTCTCCGGCCTCTTTCGTGTTCGGAAAAATCTCCTTGTCTTTGGTTGCGTCATGTGGGGGAGGTGATAAATCAAAGACTCTCCCACTATGAAGAGTAGTCACAACTTGACATTGCTCCTGATGTTCTGTAGAGGTGGAGCTGACACTAGTTTGACCTTGGGGAGGTCTTTGGCCCTGGGCAGGAAACTTGCCCTTCTCTTGGATACTCAACGATGATTGCATCTTTGAAATATTTGCATTTATGTCGTTGACCATGCGCTCATATCTATCATTGGTTGCATTATGGGTATTGATAAATTGGTTTATCATATTCTCGAGATTTCTCCACGGTGGAGTGATATATGCCCCTTGAGGTGGTGGTGCTTGCACATGTCCTTGCATGTGTGGGGCTTGTTGAAAGTGAGATGGTGGAGGAGGGGCAACATGTAAATTATTCATCGCAGCATGTTGTTTCCCATAGCTAAAACTAGGATGGTTTTTCCATGAAGGGTTATAAGAATTCTCGTGCGGTGCACCAAAACTACCCTTAAATCCTCCTATACCACTTACTTGCTCTTGAAGCATAACTTTATAGGCGGGTATTATCGAGCATTCCTCTGTTGAATGACCCACCTCATAAATCGCACACACCTTCACGATGGGATTTGGGATGGATTTAGTTGGTCCTCTTGCACAGATCTCAAGTACTTCTCGCATTCCTTTCTTAAGAAAATTGAGTCGACTGTCCGTCACAGCATTCTTTTCTACGTGAAATAGGTTGGAAGTCGATGGAGTGGTTGTCATTTGGTGAGTTCTATTATGAGCATTAGGGTCAGATGTATCCCATTCTTGGGTAGTCTCGGCGACATACCTCAAATGAAGCTCAACATCGTTGGCGTCTAAGTCGACAAAGGGACCATCACACATAGTTTCAACGAGTTATTTGGAATTTATATTCAGCCCATTATGGAAAAGGGAAATTATTTGAAGTTTATCAAGTCCATAATGAGGGAACGAAGTAATTAACTCATTGAAATGCTCGTAATATCAATCGAACGACTCATTTTCTAGTTTTCCGAAGGTTTGAATTTGAGCCTTATTGGAGTTTGTTCGATGTGTAGGAAAGAATTTCTTGAGAAATTTAGATTGTAACTCGCTCCATAATGAAATCGAGTTTGGAGGTAAAGACCGTAGCCAAGTCTTATCCTTATCCTTTAGCAATAATGGGAAGAGTTTGAGGCGGATCACATCTTTTGTGCAAGTTTGATCGCTTAGGGTCTCGCACGCCTCCTCAAATTCCATAATATGGAGATATAGCTTTTCTGAATCCATTCCATGGTAAGTGGGAAGTATCTGGATCATCCCATTCCTAAAATGAAATTTCCCTGCATTATACGGGAGTAAAATGCATCCTAGAGTGACAGTGCGCTCGGGATATAAGATTTCTCTCAAAGGGCGGTATGGGGCCTTTTCCTCACCGGCGGCTGCACTAACGTGTTGTGACATATCTCTCTCACTCAAATACTTTATGTCCTCACTTGGTATACTCGGAGTGTGCTCCGAAGTGTGTCCTAAGAGGGAAAACGAAGTGTTATCTGCAATTAAGTGTGACGGTGTGGGAGGTGGAACCCAGAATTATGGAGCGTTAGGAGTGTGAGGGTTGTCGGGGTCGTACTCAACTATTAGGTTTTCGTGAATGTGGTTTGGAGTATTATGGGGAGTTGGAGTGAGTTCAGAATTTTGCATTAACAGGATTATGAGAGATGATGAGGAATATTTTTGTGCTTTTAAATTATTTTTATGTTTTTGAATTTTTGGAAAATTTTGGTCAAAGATTGAGATTAACTTAATCTAATCCTAAGTCTACCTAAATCCCAAGCAACGGTACCAAAAGCTTGATGCTACTAAGAATGTGTCTCAGAAGTGCGTACTCTCTAGGCTCAAGTGAAAGCCTATCACTCAAGTAACAATTCGATAAGTCGAGTATCGATCGTTAGGGAAATAGGACAAATGGGGTTAAAACAACGTTGGACAAATTAAGGAAACCTAACTTTGACTCTAAGGAAAAGGGAAAGATGATTTGAATGGTGAAATAACTGCAACTAAATGAAATTTTGAAAATGACTAACTAATGAACTAAAGTTAATTATCGAAAAAAAACTAATGAACTAAAGTATGAATGGAATGAAACAATTCTAAATTACCTAAAATACTGATGATGACTGAATTAAAACTTGAACTATATGATGAGGAAAACAGGACGGGAATATAATCGCTCAACCCTAGTGTGTTGCTAGTACAAAATTAATCGTAAATTTTAGTGATTAATTAGACCCAGAATTTAATACTCGCAAGCATTACATATATGAGGTTCAAGCCCGCACCATACATAATTAGAGGACGAGTAAATTGGTATTGCGATAGTTACACTCAAATTTCATTCTGAAGAATCCCGATTACCCTAAAGCAAACGATATCAAAAGGTCTACAATAGTTGTATTGCTACGCAATATGGTCATAATAAATCCTTAAGTTTAGAGGATTAATTTTATACACATGCAACTACTACATCGGTTGAGTTCATGCTGTAAGGACACAAATTTCCAATTGAGTCCTTTGTAGTTTTGGTTCAATTCCGGACAAAAACGTTTGAGTCATAGGATAGAGTTATTGATCATCCTTCAAACCTATGTCGTTTTACTTTTTGACAGACTTAATATGTGTGGGAACCAACATTTTCCACTTAATTTTTTCATACCATTCCATCTCCAAGAGAGAGTTTGAGAGAAAAATTTAAAACGAAAAAGTTCATGTTTTGAGTGTCCAAGTTTTTCAAGGGAAAATCACTTAACACTCTAGTTTACACCCATATTGTTTATTCCAAGTTCCAATATATATATATAATTGCTTGGAGTGTTTGGCACCGGGTATTACTCTACCGTTTGAAGAGTTCGTTTGGGTTTTCTTCTACATACCACAAAGAAGAATAAGTTATCACTGATTTATCCACTTGGAGAAAGGCTCCTAGTTCGGATGGCGGTGACTATATAAAGTCTGATCGGTGGATTTCGAGACCGCGGTGGAGCTCCGTGGTTATTCGCTAGGCGGAGGTGTATGCAAGAAGAAGCATCGGGGATTGAGAGGAATCGAGTGGAGTGCTGTAAGTCTTACTGTCTTGTATTTGTAAAACCATACTTAGTGGATTTGAGGCTAGGGTCGTCCGAGGTTTTTTCCCGTTGTGGGTTTTTCCTCGTACATCGCGGCGTAGTGATTCATTGTTTATTTTATCCTTTGCAAAACTCACCTAGAATGCATGCTTAGGTAAAAAGATAAAATTTGGTTTAATCACTACTTATGTTTAATTTGGTGCTAAAATTTTTTAGGGTAAATGTTTATATTAATTTAATTCAAGTCATTACTTTAATTTGATAAAATTGGTTTGGCCTAATTTGGAAATATTGAAAATATGACTTAGGCAAATTTCTAGGACTTGGGTTAATTAATTGTGTTTAAGTGAAATCAAATTGTGTGTGTGTTCTATCATATTTCACTTGGTTTAATTTTTTTAATTTTGAAAAGTAAATTAAAATTTAATTGAACCATCATCTCACGCTTCCGCATATCTAACAAGGAAATTGATTTTAAAGTGTAAGAATTTTAAAATTGGGGGCCTCATGTGTCCAACAAGTGGTATCAGACCTGGACCGCTAATTTATTGCGTCAAAGATTTGTTTTTCGGCTTTTATAATTTTTTGTGCTCCTTGTATTTTTTAGGTGGTTCAATTTTTCTCTCTCAATTTTTTTGTATCTCTCATTGGGATGTCTTAATGATAATTTGTCCATTTCTAATGATAATGAAATTCTTGCTATTTGAGAGGAATTTAATGGGCTTAATAAGTATAAAGAAAAATTAAGAGAATTAAATTTGAGATTTGTAAAAAGAATTAAATTTCTTGAAGATGAAAATTCTTGTTTTAAAACTAAAGTTGAGTTTTTGCAAATCTCCCTATCTCAAAAAGATATTTTTCGTGAAAATCTCATGGATATAAATCACAATTTTAATATTTTAGAAATGTCCAAGAAAGAGAGTGATAGTCGAGAAAAGATTCATAGGGACAAATTTTCTCACATTGAGGGGGAGCGTGATAACCTTCTAGGTGTAACTGAAAATTTAAAGAAGGAGTCCCGAAAATTTTAAGGAGTCTAATTGTTTACTTGAGTCCGAAATTTTAAAAATGAAAAATGATTTACAAGACTTGAGTAGTAGTTGTGATGGCTCTAGCTCATCTAGTTCAAATGCATCCGTTGCTAAAGCTAAAACCATTTTTTGTTTTAGAGGGTCCACTTTATCCAAAGACATTAGAAAAGGTCACTCCTTAGGTAACATTTCTTATGTTTTCACATGCTTGTATTGTGGTAGGAAAGGTCACCTTAGGTCATTTTGTTTTGATCTTGAAAGAAGTCCTAGAAAGTCTATGTCTAGCACTTCATTAGTTTCCAAATCCCATCATTTTAAATATACATATATATGGATTCGGAAATCATTTTTAGACACGCTAGATATTAGATTTGTTGATTCTCATTTGCTTTCACATGAAACCTCCCTTGCTAAATTTAAAGGTTGAATGATTTTGTTTTATTTGCATACTTTAGCTTTTGTACTTCATGCTATATTATCATGCTAAATGTATGTTTGTTTAGTCATTTTCTAGTCATTGCTTTATTTCATATCTCATTCTAGAATCATGACTTATTTATCTTTTGTATTATATTCCCTTCATTTTTGTTTTGCATTAAATGAAAAATACAAAAAGATTTTTGTTTATCATTTGTGTTTTACCCTTTTAGTAATTCATGCTTAATGAAAAATACAAATGATTTTTGTTTGTCTTTTGAGTATATATTTTTATTTTTGATTAAAAATTTCAATAACTCAAAAAGATTTTATTTTGTGTGTATTTTATTTTAACACACTTTATGTGGCATACACTTGTGTTAGAATCCCATCTTTTACGCTCTCATGTGGCTAGAACTTTTGGTTTAGATTGTCAATCCTTATTATGTTCTTTACCATGCTTACATGGAGTAGTTAGATTTTGTGTTGCTTAAATGGATTCTATTTTTATATGCCTCTTTTCACACATGCACAAGCACTTTTGAAATTTCAACGTCATATGTATACTTGAGCTTTGTGAGGTGCTCTCCTACGAATCTTGTCATCTACATATTTGTGATCTAGGAGGACTAGTGCATGTCAAAATCCGTTGCACGTGAGATTTGTGTGAGATATAAAAAAATTGATAAATATAAATGTGCACGGGGAAGGGCTCCGAAAGGATTTATTATCCTTTGCGAATAGTAAGCCACCGTTTGTTTGGACCTAAAAGAAATACGTGGTCCAAGGCCTAAAATAAAATATGGCATTAAAAGAAAAATAATTTGCCAATGTCTAATTTGTTTAGTTGATTTATTCATTCAAAAGAATAATATATATACTTATTGAGGGAGTCTGGATGATATATCAACAGTTTGCACAATTTCCATTTATCCTAGTTGAGCTTTCATTGTCATGACTCTATTGAGTTGTAAAATCATCAACATGCTAGGCTTGTATGCATTGTGTATGTTTGTTCATTGAGTTCAATTTATATTGTCACATGAGATTATATTCAAATGTGATGAAGTTTGCAATCAATTGAGAACTCCGTGAACATGTTTTAAGTGATTGGGTCTAAATTTAATTGTTGCTAGTTCACACCCCAACACTTCCGTTTTCATATGGCGCATTTTTTCCATACGATTGTGAAAAGCTTATCTTATTTTATGTCATTTTGGTGTTTATATCTATATGTGTGTACTTATGCTTAACTTGTATCTATTTCGTAATGATATATATGATATTTTGTATAAATCTTTCCCATGTTTAGCTAGTTCATTTATGCTTCAATTCGTAATTGGTACCTTGTTTATTGCGTAGTTTGTTTGATATCACATGCTTAGAATCTTATTTGCCATTTTGGTATCAATTTTTTTCGCATCATAGTCGGTATTCATTTGTATGGATTAGTTATGATTTAGTTGCCTATGTGCTTTAATGTTCTCATCACTTTAGGCACAATTGCATGTTTAGCTTGTTATCCCATGTTGAGTTTAAGGGGTGTATATGCTTTAATTGGGGGAGATAAGTTAATGTTTTGATTCTTTAGCCTTTGTTTATTCCTGAACAAAAAGGGGGAGAATGATAGGGGGAGAAATGGTATCTAATCCTTGGGTTGTTGGTAAGGAGCGTGAGCGGGCGGGGAGCTCACACAAGTAAGGGAAGGACCCCCATAGGGCCTTTCTTAAGTGTGGCCCACACACGGCCAGGGGGAAAAGGGAGGGGGGATAAGGGGAGTCTTAGCCCTTATAATCGAATCTAATTCTAAACCGACGTGGCACTGCTGGATGCTTATGATCAATAGAACAGGAAGAGAAGTCAGCCAAAAGGAAAGACCACCAAAAGTAACGACCACCAAGATACTCATGAGCAAAAAAGCTAGGCCCAGGAGCTCATAGAGTCAGTAAGCCATTGCCCAAGGCCCTTCTCTTATTCTTTGAGGTGTGGAAAGGCAGGTGTTTATTGTTGATCTTATCAAGTACGGGATTTGCTTCGATAAGACACCACCCAATAGAGCAACGCCATGTGTAGATCAAAAAGGTCTCGCGAAGCCGGTAATCCTTTGCCTAAGATCCTCAATTATCATCATATCTTAGTTTGGGAGATTTTACTTAGGGGGAGAGCGCTATCTTCTTAGGTTGGTCATGTTTGATAAAGCGGAGAATTAATTAATGAGGAGTCTTTATTTAATTGAATTTAATATTTTGATATTCCTTATACGTTTACTGTGTTTGCTTAAGTGTGCAAGAATTATATTCTAAGTGGCAACTTTCACTAGCAAAGATTTTAATCCTTGGGTTGTTTGAGTCAAGCATTGTATTTTTATTTTTGGGTGGGACTTTTTATTAGTCTAGTAGAGCTTGACAGCCCTTTAGGATTTTTGTTTGTTTTTGTCCCGGAATAGCCAAAGGGGGAGATTTGTAAGGACATAAATTTTCAATTGAGTCCTTTGTAGTTTTGGCTCAATTCCGGACAAAAACTTTTGAGTCATAGGCTAGAGTTATTGATCATCCTTCAAGCCTATGACGTGTTACTTTTTAACAGACTTAATATGTGCGGGAACCAACTTTTTCCACTTAACTTTTTCATACCATTCCATCTCCAAGAGAGAGTTTAAGAGCAAAATTAAAAAGGAAAAAGTTCATGTTTTGAATGTCCAAGTTTTTCAAGGAAAAAATCATTTAACACTCTAGTTTACCCCCATATTGTTTATTCCAAGTTCCAATATATATATCATTGCTTGGAGTGTTTGGCACCGTGTATTACTCTACCGTTTAAAGATTTCGTTTGGGTTTGCTTCTACATCCCACAAAGAAGAAGAAGTTTGCATTGATTTACCCACTTGGAGAAAGGCTCCTAGTTCGGGTGACCATATAAAGTCCGATCGGTGGATTTCGAGACCGCGGTGGAGCTCCGTGGTTATTCGCTAGGCGAAGGTGTATACAAGAAGAAGCATCGGGGCTTGAGAGGGATCGAGTTGAGTATTGTAAGTCTTACTATCTTGTATTTGTAAAACCATACTTAGTGGATTTGAGTCTAGGGCCGTCCGAGGTTTTTTCCCATTGTGGGTTTTTCCTCGTACTTCACGACGTAGTGATTCATTGTTTATTTTATCTTTTGCAAAACTCACCTAGAACGTATGCTTAGGTAAAAAGATAAAATTTGATTTAATCACTACTTGTGTTTAATTTGGTGCTACAAAATTATTTGGGTAAATGTTTATATTAATTTAATTCAAGTCATTACTTTAATTTGATAAAATTGGTTTGTCCTAATTTGGAAATATTGAAAATATGACTTAGGCAAATTTCAAGGACTTGGGTTAATTAATTGTGTTTAAGTGAAATCAAATTGTGTGTGTGTTCTATCAGATTTCACTTGGTTTAATTTTTTTAATTTTGAAAAGTAAATTAAAATTTAATTGAACCATCATCTCACGCTTCCGCATAT
Organism: Sambucus nigra; assembly: GCA_949130495.1. NCBI lineage: Eukaryota > Viridiplantae > Streptophyta > Magnoliopsida > Dipsacales > Adoxaceae > Sambucus > Sambucus nigra. The sequence continues at coordinate 41,716,111 of OX422213.1, forward strand.
CTAACAAGGAAATTGATTTTAAAGTATAAGAATTTTAAAATTGGGTGCCTCATGTTCCAACACATGCATCCAGACCTTAAAAATCTAGTCGGACATGTTAAACCTAACTACGCATGAATTAACTATGTTGCATGCGAGAGGAATCATAATAAAAATATCTTGAAATATGCAAGAAACAATTATAAACCTAGAAATTGTATAAATCATGCAAGAAGAATAACATGCAAGGATAATAATAGAGAGAATGAAACTTTGCATTAAAACTTGAAATAAAACCTGGAATTAATCACTCTTGAATCCACAAATTAAAGTTACCTTACTAGGATGTTCTTCTACTCTTCTCTCTATCAAAACTGATCAAAACTATGAAAAACTATGTTTCTTAAGTCATTACCCTCGTACAAATACGTTTTAGAAAAAGTTCTAACAATATAGGACTCTTTGGACCAATCAGTTGTCAAGGAAAAATTCGCACATCAGGATCCCCGAACCGGTTCGATGGTACCCCGAACCAGTTCTCCCCCGAACCGGTTCCCAGTGTGGTTCGGGAATTTCTGCTAGTTTTGGCTCTTCTTTTCTTTCTTCCAACACTTAGAATTTTTCCTTGTTTTCTTCTTTTCTTTCTTGGATTTTTCCTCAACTTCAAATGAACATAACTCCTTCACCGTAGCTCGGATTTGGGTGAAGTTTCTTCCAGTGTTCTCGTTGTTCCGAGATCTTCAACTTTACATTTGGCCCCACCTTTGGGATCAGGCTGCCGAATTATGAAAATGCCCTTGAACTTGCCTTCCTAGCTTTTTTTTCATTGTTTCGATTTCTCTTTTGCACTGCTTGGATAATTAACCTGTAAAACATAAAAGAGAAACAAAAACCACGAAATACTTAATAACGAAGGTTAGTAGCATAAATGTGAGTTAAATCCATATCAATCGCGTCACTCGGGTTCACAAAGGCACCGAAATTAAGGGGATAAATATACAATATTTATGCCCAATGAGATTATGAAAGAGTAATTCAAAAATTAAGATGATAATCTCAATTTCCCCATTGACAAAACTTTCATAATAATATTTCCCTGTCTAGGTGCTTTATTTATATGATTCTAATAACCCTTGTCCCTCCTGCTTGACAAGGAAACTAGATAAGCAAATAAACCAACTAATTCCCCAAAAAAGCTCTAACTTATAATTTTCTCAAGAAATATGACGAGCTAATTAATAAAACAAAAACAAAAAGATTACCCTCTCTCTCTCTCTCTCTCTCTCTCTCTCTCTCTCTCTCACACACACACACACACACACACACACACACACACACGCGTAAACTTTGTCAATGGCATCGAAAAAAGAATAGACAAACAAGCCAAGTCTGTAATATATCAAATAAAAAAGTGATTACAAGATTAAAAATATTCGGATACATATTTCTATAATATTTGAATAAAGTGTTTCTTTTAGTCTTTCTATACGAGATTTGTACAACACCGGCGCATCGCGCGGGATTAAAATCTAGTTTGTACAATATTTATGATACAAATGGTTTCTCTTGAATTTCATATTTGTGAAAAAATCGTATCCGTATATCTTCATTTGTATTTGTTCAACAACATTTCATGCAAATTTTAGCAAAAAATAAATAAATATTTGTACACGGAAATTTGCCAAATTTATCACAAATAAGGGTATGAAAATGCAACTCAGTAAAATCATATAATGAAAAATTTAATGCATTTTCTTATGTTATTATGTGCATACGGTTGGCCACTCAACAAACAAAAACACATATTTTTAGTAAATAAATAAATAAATAAATAAATATATATATATATATATATATATATATATATATATATATATATATTGTTTGTATAAATCGATGTGATGACAACAGTCATAAACCTTCTTCTGCTTTTTTTAAACCATGCAAAAATAGTTTTTTATTATAAAATATGTATACTAGTTGGAAACCCGCGCGATTCGTCTGCAATAAGCCTGTCAACGGGTCGGAGGCGGTTCGAATTTAGGGAGATTCAAATCCGTGTAATCGGGTCTTCATCGGGTTCGGGTTCGGGTCTTCATTGGGACTACAATATTGGATCCAGACCCGAATCCGTTCGGGTCATCGGGTCTTGGGTCTGGCCAAATATATACATTTATTTTATTTTATCCCCCTTCTTTATTTTTTAATCTTAAATTAAAATATTTTGTAAAGTATTATAGAATATTATTAGTATGAATAAAACATGTATTATATATATATATATATATATATATATATATATATATATATATAATAATGCTCCTGTGCGGACTAGTCCGCATTTTAAGAATGCGGACCGGACATGTGTCACCTAACAGTGCGCCTAGAAATTATCGCCTAAATTACAGGCATACTATCTCTCTATTTTGGACTCACCGCCAGGTGACACATGTCCGATCCGTATTATTAAAATGCGGACTAGTCCGCACAAGAGCAGGACTATATATATATATATATATATATATATTGTACTGCTCTTGTGCGGAATGTTTCGCATTTTAACACTGTGAACCGGATATATATCACATGGCGATGGACCCATAAATTATAGGCGGTCTCTCTCTGTGTCTCTCTTTTGTGCTCACCGACAGGTGACACGTGTCAATTACAACAAGGAATTAAGGGTTATTTTTTAATGTCTTATTAGGTTCATTAACAAGTTCATTATTTTGGTTCACTTAAGAACCTCTCTCTCTCTCTCTCTCTATATATATATATATATATATATATATATATATATATATATAGGAAGGCTCACCTACATCACACCGTACATCACATCTAATTCTAGGCCCTAGAAAACTCTTTTTTCAAATTTTATATTTTTCCCTTGAAATTAACCTTCCAATCAACCCATATGCAAAAAATTAGGTCAAAATACATTTTATGACTATTTTTAAAAAATCCACAAAAAACTGCTGGCGTAGACCCTTATAAATAAGGTATTTTTAGCAGTTTTTTGTGGATTTTTTAAAAATAGCTACAAAATGTATTTTGACCTAATTTTTTGCATATGGGTTGATTAGAAGGTTAATTTCAAGGGAAAAATATATAATTTAAAAAAAAAGTTTTTAGGGCCTAGAATTAGGCGTGATGCATGGGTGATGTATAGAGCATGATGTACTATAGCCTGACTCTCTCTCTCTCTCTCTCTCTCTATATATATATATATATATATATAGTTCTTAACTTAAGTGATACACAAATTGTTATATCAGAAGAAAACGATAACATGTAAATAGAATATTAAATACATAAAAGTAAAAATGAACCCAAAAGATTCAATTTCATTTAATGAAATTATGCACACTAGTCTAATATACTCCATCAATCTGTAACTTATTATTTTGCCATTACACTACACCACAATGGCCATTTACTAACATATAACGAGTGTTAGTAATCAATTTTATAACGGATATATCAGTTAGGAATAATGTGTTGGGAATATGATTTCTAACGGACACAACCCGTTAGTAAATTTATTAATTCTAAGGGATTAAAACCGTTAGAAATTTGTTATTTCTAACGGAAAATAACCGTTACAAATAATAAAAACCGTTATTTATGTGAGGACTTAATTTCATATTTATGTTTTTCCTTTTATTTACTAACGAATCTAAATCATTAGAAGTGGGACTTTCTAACAGTTTTACTCCATTAGAAAATGTCGTATATTCAATATATATATATATATATATATATTCCAGGGAACTAACCAATCGATCTTTCCTCACCCTTTCAAAATCAATGCCAACATTGAATTGGAGCCACAATAACAATAATAATAATAATAATAATAATAATAATAATAATAATAATAATAATAATAATAATAATAATAATAATAATAATAAAAGACAATCACTAAAAAGAAATTCATAAAAACTCATGCACTTTAAAATTTTTAAAGCTATACATAATCAATAGGATCAAATACTAAAAAGTCCCTCAAACATTTTTTAATACACATTTAGTCCAAGCCTTTTATTTTGTACCAAAAAATCCCTTATTCTTCTACTTGTAAAGGTCCGCGTCAGCAGCATAGTAAAGGACTTTTTGAAGGCTTGGACTAAACGTGTATTAAAAAATATTCGAGGGCCTATTTCTTATATGCCCCTAATCAATAGCCATCATATCATTGTCCATAAATGCATAAATATGCATATTCCATAACAAGCATAGAGCAATCATCCAAACATACTAGAAAAGGTCCACATGCATAAAAACATAAGCAAAAATAAATGTTATGATCCATCCATAAGTAGAATACTTCAACCAACAATCAAGCCATATGAGATATCCCCCACCCGCGAAGCCAACTAAGGTATAGAAACCGTCTTGAGGAGCTTCCAACAAATGAGCATCAGGGTCGAACATTTCCTCCTCACAAACTATCTTTTCTCCATTTTGGGGACGCTTGAAATGACACATTTGTCGTGATGGATCTGTCACAACATGACATTTTACCAAATTTTTACCAAACATATTACACAATAGGACTTTAGGTTCGTTAATAGGAATGTGGGGAGGATGATGAGTTTGAGATGAACCAAGTGATGCGAAAACATTGTCCACGCTTTGTGTTAGAGGAGAAGGGCGATTAGTTGAGATGGATCGATCACTCGTGGGAGTGTTCAATAGTACCCCACTTTCTTTCATGTTTGATACAATATGACACATAACTTGGAACATAAATGTACAAAAAATAAAAGTTAAGAGGAGGAATAACACAATGAAGTTTTAACATGTCATGACAAGATTAAAAAACATGAAAATCTACCTTGAGAGTATCCTCGAACGTACGTAGTCTTGAGTTGAGTTCATAATTATTCCATGCATCATTTTCATTTTCTGTTTTCCCCCGTTCAAGTGCCTCGCTTGCAATCCCAGTATGAATAAGTTGTGTCCTAGAGATATGGCTTGAATATGCACAAACACTTCTCATTTTGTCCTTCCCAAATACTTCGGCAATTACATCCGTGTCGATGCCTCCCTCATCATGGCTACTTCCTTCACATTTTCGTCTATTCTCAGCAACCATGAACTCATCCTATAGTATGAACAACAAAATGCTAAACTATAAATACATGTAAAAGAGGAAAGACTAAGGAGAAAAGTTATAATATCACAGACAAAAAATAAAATACTCACTATTTAGCCTTAGCGCTTGCCATCACATTCCCATTTTCATCACGGTGTCCCGCAATCCACTTATCTATTCGCCTAAATTTTTTGGTAGGCTTTTCCTTTCCCTATAAGTTTGATGTTAAGCGTAAGACTAAAAAGTGTTTAAGACTAGAAATTATAAACATGAATGCCTACCTTTTTGAATGCTTTCTGGGCATAGCTACAACGCCCGAGACAACGGGGAATTTGAAGTTTTTGTCGATTTTCACTATTTTTATTATTTTGTTGTTGCCTTTGGGATTATCTTGATTTTCTACAATTTTTTTCCAAATTTCAGGATCAACGCCTTGAGGCACTTCACGGCCATTTTTCCTTAAATGGTTTCGCAAACTAGACTTAAAGGTCCTAAACCTTTGGGACCAAGGTTTCTCAAGCAAAGGGCGATCAACTTCGGCCGAAACATTAAGTTCAAATTGGCCCTGTAGAAAAATGTAAATAAAAAATAGCAAAAGGTTAGAAAACAACAAAATGAGTTTATACATTAGCTTTACGCACGAACATACTATGATTCAAAAAATAAATTATTGAATCCACGTTATATCTATGTATGTTTAGTATTTTGAAAAGGAAAAAACATCATAGTATTCTCAAAGAAAATTGAATATTACCATTAATGTGCGCCATACATCATCTTTGAAGTGTTGTGGCACCTTTTGCCAAGCATCATAGTGAACGGGAATAATACTTCACACTAAATCCCCTACACGAGACTTCCACTTTTTACAATTATCACAAACAACATATCCGTCAATTTCAACTATGATTGGAATTTTATCCTTCTCATCTTTGTCACCCAATGGTTGAGACGAAGTTCGAACGGAAGATGGTTGTTGGTTGCATTTGCATCTGAAGATATAATTGATTTCCTGAAATTTAGAACACGGCATTAAATGAGCGTCATATATCTATGCAAGGTCTTGTGTACAATTTTGTCCAGCATCCATATTTCCAAAAGGTCACCATAAAAAGCAAAGCTAAATCTAGAGAAAATATGATAACAAGGAAAATGAGGGATGGGAATTAAAAGGGTGAAAAAGCCTTAAAATAAAGCACGCAGTGTCAGTTGACCATAGTAAGGCGGCATGTTAAGTAATATTAATTTACCACTTGTGTCATGACAACATTTGAACATAATCTCAACATCTGAACATACTCAGGAAAAAAATTGTTGTTTGTTCTTCCCAGTTGCCAAAGTAGCATAACTGTACAGTACCCATGGTAGTGTCTTCTTTTATGCTTGTTACTCTGTCAATGATACAACAAGACCCAGAGTGAGAGTGCAAATAAATATAAGAAAATTACTTTGAGGAGTAAATGTTAAATCTTGAATGAAACTCAGTACTACATAATTTTTATTTAGAGTAAATGTTACTTTGAGATTACAAATCAATGAAAGAAAAACCAAGTCTTAAGTTCCATCAGTCCACAACATCTGGCAATTGAATTGATGGTGGGTGTTGGTGTTTCTCAACAAATCATAGCATAAATTAGGGTAGTTAGTTGGTGTTGATACGTCACGAGATCATGATTCAACACTTTCCCCTACTGACATGGTGATGGATAAAAGAGCGTTGGTTGTTGTGCCAGCAATGGCTGCTGTTCCAATGCGGAAATCCAAGGGTCGGGCTGTTGGACAGCGTCGAATTTGTAGACCGTTCTCTGTTTCTGAAGTGGAAACATTAGTTCAAGCCGTTGAGAAGCTTGGTACTGGAAGATGGCGAGACGTTAAACTGCGTGCTTTTGATAATGCAAAGCAATGAGCTTATGTGGATTTAAAGGACAAGAGGAAAACACTAGTGCACACGGAAAGCATATCCCCTCAACAAAGAAGAGGTGAGCCTACCTCAAGAGCTTTTGGATAGGGTCCTAACCACCCATTCTTACTGGTCTAAGCAGCAGCAGCTCAAACAGTACCTTTAAGAACATTTCACAGCTAAAAACATTCATAGTAAATACTTGACAGCGCATGCATGCCTAAGTAAAGTTAAGACGTTTTTGACATTTTTTACAATGATGTAAGAAGGAAATTTAATTAATTAGTGTAACAGTTTTAGCTCTAAATAAAAAAAAAAAAAAAAAAAAAAAAGGTGAAGTAAGTAAATCATAAGTGGGTCTTGGTCTAATTTAAATGAAAGAAAGGCCTTTATGATAACAAGATTGTAATTAAACAGCAGTTGGCATGATCAGAATGTAGACTAAAATTACCTGGGAATGCTCACATGCTCACAATCTGTAGTCATAATTAGTGTTGGAACAGGGAGCTGAAAACCTAAGGTAGGAAATGAGATTAACATCTGTCATATTATATTTTCTCTAGTTGTATGTTTACTAAAGTATACAAGCTCTTGAACTCGGATTGAAAAGTTGATTATTGAATTGCCTAAAATGGTAAAAAATTTTCCACTGATTGCCTAGAGTGATAATTCTTAAGATTCAGCTTATTTAGACCCGACCATAATATTGTAAAAATACTCGCTCAAAATTCAATTGAGCTGTTGGCAATCAGAAACCATTAAAACATAATAAGACCTTGATGTTTTACAAAGTCCTTGTGATGGGATGTACTTTGGTAGCAGCATTGACCTTGCAAATGGTCTTATTATGTTTTAAAGGGAGTTGATATCTTGCAAATGTACTTTGATAGCAGCATTTGAAAGAGTGTGGGGACATGTTCGATTCAATATGTCTATCTGATATGTAGTCCGATCATGAATGGACCACCGCGGGAGAGGAACCATGTCTTCCCGCAATAAGGGAAAAACAAGGTAGACATATGATATTTGAAAGTCTTAAAACATAGTTAGTATTACTTAGTATTATCTTATATTTAATATTTGTGTAATTATTTAGTGTTACATTGGGCCAAGAATTATGAATGCCAACAAGAAAAGGAAAAGAATTGTTGAAGAAGATGTTGAAGTTATGGATTGTGAGTACAGATAAGGAATCGTACTTGCCACAAGAAACAGAAAAGATCATACTCATGGATTGTGAGTACAGATAAGGACATGGCATAAAGGCAAGATACAAAATGGACTCTAGGAAACGGCTTAAAAGAATAGGATATAAATATATTGGATTTATTAAACACTATATTATACACTATATTATTTTTATATAATAACACATCCACTATAAAGCCACAAAAGATTGGGAGGAAGATATTCTTCTTTTATTGAAGTCACTGACACCTTTCTTTAATTGTTAATGAAAATGTATTAAGATCCTCAAGCACACTCTCATCTATGAGGGCCCCAAGTCAGTTCTATGCGAGAGGTAGGCTCAGAGGTAATAGATCAAGAAATGTCAACAATTATTCAGAGCATTTACTTCACGAGGCAGAAGGTTTAGACCTGCTGGCTTTGTACCTACTGCTCAGTTCATTCAAGGCAGCATCAGCAGGGTCTTATTATGGTTTTGTACCTACTGCTCAGTTCATTCAAGGCAACATAATAAGACCATTAAAACATAATAAGACCTTGATGTTTTAACTGGGAATGCTCATAATCAGAAAATGAGGGATGATATCATTTTCAAGATATCAAGTCCATTAATGAAAATACTCCTCACCTATTAATGGGGTACTTCAGTGTTGTGACTAGTCAAAATACAAAACTAGGAGGCAATGAAGTGGACCATATAGCGGTTAGAGATTTCAATCGAGCTTTGGATATGAGTGGCTTAGTTGACTTGGGGTATCGAGGTACTAAATTTACCTGGTGCAATAATAGAATGGAGGATAACCTCATTAGGGACAAATTGGATAAATGTTTAATTAATAACCAGTGGAAGTGTGAATTGAAACATAACAAGAGCAACTGAATGTACAACATTTGAAGTAGACACAAAAGAATCAATATGAAGCAATTGCAGTTAGATCTGAACATTTCTATGCAATGCATGAATGAAATGGAATACCTTAAAAGTGAATTGGGGTGGTTGACACTGATTATGATAGTAGTCTTCTATGAGAGTTTTTAAATGCAGTTAATTAAAAGAGACAAAGGAGAAGTGTGAAAAGGTCCTGGAATTACCTTAAGGATACGTAGAACACAAGAGACGCTTTGCTTGATCAACTTCACCAAAAATACCTGCTTTCCCTTCAGATCACTGGTTCCAGGATCACTAAATTCGATGGAAACCTTCCTCGGCAAATTTTCAATCTTGGGCCTCGGTTTTCTCTAGGTCACCGCCGATGCACTAAGAAAAGGAAAGTAGTTCTCCAATATTACCATCACTAATAGCGAAGAACAAATTGTGCACACATGCCTGTCCTCATTCTAATATTTGCTTCAAGAGGAGGAAAAAAAATAGTGAAAACCTATAGTCCAGTTCAGAAGGTGTTTTAAAGGTAGAAATATTGAATGATGTGGGAGAAGATCATGGGAGAATGTGGACATTGATAGAAAATATCTCAAGTAGTTTCGAGTTTGATGATACATATATACGACAAGTATATAACCAGAGACCTACAATGGAACCTCAAAATTTATCACCATGCTACACTATCAACCTTTAAAGATCTCTAATTGAACTAGCATAAATATAGGTAAACAAGGCATAAAGGATGGCAAGTAGAGGTGAACATAAACTCGAACCTTTACCTAATGAAACAATATTCTAAGTATATGAAACCTAAGTGACAGTCTCTTGAACTCTGATCCTAGTGTATACATCAATATTCTTACACACAACACTTCTATGTTTACAATAGACCAGGTCGTGTGCATCAACCTGGCGTCGTTAGTGACTAAAATTTTTCACAGGTAGCACCTACAACTTTCACACTCATTATGGGATTTTATCAATATTGCTTCCTGCAGCTAAGCACCCGGCTCAGAAGGATCATAGAACAAATTTATCTAGAGATTAAACTCAACCTCTAAGTCATCACATAATATCATGAATTCATTACACTCGTATGAGATATAAATTTGCATGATCCATCTCCGACTATTTGACTTGTTTTTCACTTTGATTTTTGGTTCTCGGGATCTCAATCTCTAGGCATGGTACCATCACGCGTCTCACACACTATTTTTTTAAGGACTTTAATCGCATACCATTAGAGATACTTCCCTGCTTTCTTTCTTGCCAAAGCTTTGATTAATGAATTTATGAGGTAATCTCCAGATCTAAAAAAATTTCATAGTAACATAACAATTACCAATTAGCTATCTCACATTACCGTGCTTACAACGTATTTGTCGTGACTTTCTATTATAAGAATATCAGTTCTGTAGTCTCTCAATAACAACTGTGCTGTCACGGTTCCATTATATTTGGTAGAATGCTGCATCGAACTACTTTCTTCGTTGGAATTAGCTAATGTAATTACTTGATACTACATAGTGGACTGAATATGATAGTTTGTTCATCTTCTCAAAGAAATTGATCTTCTAATTTCTATGAGTGAAAACATCATACATCGATATCGCAAATAGAGGAATAAAAATAGGAAGAAAAACAATCTTAATTTGAATTAAATGGATTAGGAGGGATAACCTCTGTCCCTGATATGAAGAGGGGGTCATGTGGCATCGCAAAACCAGAAAAGTATATAGGACTATAGCTTAACAAAATGAAATCAGATTTATTTGATAACATCGACGGACATTATTTGAATCCATGTTTTGATAACATCTTTTAGACCATCATCCCCCTAAACTTTGCGTTCAAACTCATCCAACAATCAAACCATAACAACCTTTACACTTGAACTATAATATTGATCCATTCATACTCACGCCAATCGAACCACATATGAAAATAAACAAACTCAAAGAAATAAAAACAGAGAAAAGTGACTGGACAACTACATACATAACATGATTTATAAAAATAAATGTCTATAAATATATGAAGTAATTCAATGTCATTCCAACCATAATAAGATAAGAAAAGAGGCATTAATCGTTCCAAAGGGATTCACATATTTCCAAATGAGTTGGTGATGCAATAGCTAGACGGAACCCTGAAGTTTAAACATCTTTTCCAAATGAGGTTGGTCTTCAATAGTAGATTGGAAGTCCATTGGTATATCTAACTCGTCTACTCGATTGGCCGGTCTCTTTGATGAGTGTACAACCACCCACCAATTGGAATTCTTAAGGTCTCTCGAATAGAATACTTGGTTGGCCTCGGAAGCGAGAATTACAGGCTCATCCAAGTCATTGCTCAAACTCCTAAGCTTGTCAAAATTTATCATCACCAAATTTGAGTCCGGACAGTGTCGACAACCATTTGTCTTATCTTCCACTCTAACCCAATCACAATAAAACACTACCTTCATAATTATTGTATAATCAAGCTCAATTATCTGTCTAATAACCCCATACCACATTGTCCAAGCATCCTTTAGATTTTTATCGCTTTTTCTTACCTTGAATTTTGTCCACGCCTTTAGGCGAACACCGTTGTCTTGTGTTACAACACTATCGTCGTGGTACTTAGTTGAAAATACAAAACCGTTGACGCAATACTTCTTATATGCCTTAACCCTATGATTTGTCCCTTGAACTAATCGCCACAACAGTGCCTTCGATTCTGTCTCTCTTGAATTGACCAACTGTGCAAAAGACCAAAACATAATTATAACACTAGATTCCAAAATTATGCTCACTAATAAACGACATGTCTAAGCACTCTTATTATATATTACAAACCTTTTCGTATAGCCATGGTATGAAAGAAGTTTGCTTTTTGTCATTTTGATCCCCTTTCCTTTACCACAAGAATTTGACTTCAATAATGCTTTATACTCACTATAAATTGTTCATGTTAGTTTCAAGTTTCAATATAACAATATTAACACACATGTAATATAAACATGTGACAAAACTCAAACCGGTAGTATTCATGGAGTCCACCAACATTAAGACGAAATAGTACCCACCGACGTATTTGTTAAAATTGTGTTGGTTCCCACATCACGAACTTATCATCAAGCAAAGGCTCTTCATCAAAGAACTCTTCATCTTCCTCTACGATAATTCCAAACATTCTCTTGAAATGAGCCCAGGATACAAGGCAATATCACCTCTAGAAAATATATATATCATGTTTTAAAAAGAGGGAGTAGCAGAAAAAAAAAACTTGACGACCATCTCACATCATACTGGCAAAGTGTAGGTGCAAGTGGGCGAATATTTTAAGTAGTACGCTCACATCTCATGTTTTGAATATAAGATTCAACACGATCGCTACACCTTATCCCAATATTCAATAATATATATATACATATATATTCAACATTAGGGTTATCATCCAAAATTTGTGTAGGAAACCATCACAATGCATACCATCTATATCCGAGAGCACATTAAAGAATCTAGTAATCATTTTGACTATTGGTATACACATAACTAATAGTCTATAAGCCTCAAGCTCAATCTTACCTTCATCAAATAATCCCATTTGTTAGGGAAAATACCCGTTGTAAATCACACACCGATAAACAACATCTACCCCGACTAGAATTTACACACTCTACTCTAGTTGGTAATATGATCCCATCGCTCTCGATTTCGACGACGGCTCAATCACTTTTGTGAATCCCCTAGTCTAAGATCTCTCGGATTTATTTCTTAAATTTTATCATTACTAAGGGTATGCAACTATACTCTTCCATTTGGCCCCAAATCGTATCTTAATAATATCCTATCCTTATAAGGATTCGACATAAAGGTTGGCCTAGAATTTCACAGCATACCCTCGCAACTCTCTCTAAGAGTTCTTAACCTCACATCACATCTATACTTACTTTTGATCTACAATTAGGATCCTCAATCCCAATAAGGTTTCCTCAAAATCTCAATATACACAGCTCCAAATACATACATGGATATATTCTTCTCCAATAATTCCAAGAAATCACCACTATCAAACTAAGTGAGAGACCCCCTATAAGTCTCCAAAATATATCTATTACTTAATAAGAGAAAGCCCCAAATCAATAAACCCAACCAAAAAGGGTTTGAAATCACTATGGAGAAAATACCTCAAAATGCCCTGTTCCCGAATCGATTCGGCCCTATTCCGAATCGATTCGGCCTAGCGAATCGATTCGGCCTCCAAGGCAAATTGATTCGGGTTAAGCTGAATCGATTCAGCTTGGGTCCGAATTGATTCGGTCAATGCAGACCTGCCAATTTCCCTAAACCGAATCGATTCGCTAAGGGGGCGAATCGATTCGGGCTTTCAGATTTTGAAGGGTTCTTCTTCTTCATCAAAACCCACGAATTCTAAACCCTAAATTTTCATTTCTAACTCTTAAACCTTCATCAAATCATGATTCTAAGCCAATAAATCAACCCAAAGTTGATCCCAACCATTTCTACACCTTTAAACCCATATTTAAACATTGATTTCAAGATTTAATCCAAAAATCTAGGTTTTGATATTCATACCCAAAAAACATTTCTTTAACCCACAAATTATGAAATCAAATACACAAAAGACCTATTTAGCAAGATTAAACACTTGCCTCAGATTCGTAGAGGTTGGATCATCCTCGATGTCGCGTTAGGGCCGGAATCTCCAAGCTTTTCTCCCTCTCTCTCTTCCTTTCTTCTTCTTTCTCTCTTCTTCTCCTCTTTTCTTTCTATTTCTCTCTTTCTCTAAATGAGAACGCTTGTCCCATAATCCTCTTAAATCCCAAAAACACAAGTCCCAATTTTAATTGTTAATACACACTTTAAATGACTCGTTCACTCCAATTCGGGTCAAACTGACTTAAAACATTCTGGAGCTGAAATAAAACCCAATGACAGTCATTTTGACTATTTCGACCCTTCCGGGATCGATGGTACCCTCAGAATCATCATATGGAATACTTTAAAATGTCCTCTATTTTTGGACTTCAATTCCCAATTTTCGAATTCTCCAATTTAATTAAATTTTATTTTCCCAAAAATTTAATTTCTCAGTCTCAAAAATCATGGGGTGTTGCACGTATTTGTTGAAATTGTGTTGGTACCAACATCACGAACTTATCGTCAAGCAAATGCCCTTCATCAAAGAACTCTTCATCTTCCTCAAAGATAATTCCAAACATTCTCTTGAAATGAGCCCAGGATATAAGGCAATATCACCTCTAGAAAATATATATATATCATGTTTTAAAAAGATGGAGTCGCAGAAAAAAAAAATGACGACCATCTCACACCAGATTGGCAAAGTGTTGGTGCAAGTGGGCGAATATTTTAAGTACTACGCTCACATCTCAAGTTTTGAATATAAGATTCAACACTATCGCTACACCTTATCCCAAAATTCAATAATCCTGATTAAACTTTGTACATGGAATTGTCTAACAAATTACTAAATTTGTGGGAGGTTTAGTCACTAAACCTGATTCAATCCACTAAACATTTCTTTCGTCGACTAAACATGAATAAAATAGAAACATAACGGCTACTTCTTTGAGAAACTCAAAACCAATTGTTTTCCAAATAACCACTTGTTTTGTTTCCCAACCATCATGTTTCACACGCAAGAGTTGATAAATAATATCAAAGCTCCATTCAGTTACTTGAATCCTAAATTAGTTGAGATTTCAAAAGAAAGAGAAAGAGAGCAAAAATATCACAACACAATTTGAGTCATCAGATAATACGAGACAGTGGATATACGATACGAGACAGGGGATATACGATACGAGACACGAGCGAGTGTTACCTCTCTTTGCGATCAGATTTAGGAGATGGACGTAGGAAGGGAACGGCATTCTGAGATGGAGAAGGACGTTCTGAGATGGCCATGAGCATCCAAAGGTTGTACTTTACGGCGTAACCATCAGTAACTAACAACCGCTCCAAAAATCTAGGTTTTGATATTCATACCCAAAAACCATTTG
Source organism: Sambucus nigra (assembly GCA_949130495.1). Classification (NCBI taxonomy): domain Eukaryota; kingdom Viridiplantae; phylum Streptophyta; class Magnoliopsida; order Dipsacales; family Adoxaceae; genus Sambucus; species Sambucus nigra. The sequence continues at coordinate 41,731,196 of OX422213.1, forward strand.
AAATCAAATACACAAATGACCTATTTAGCAAGATTAAACACTTGTCTCAGATTCGTAGAGGTTGGATCATCCTCGATGTCACGTTAGGGCCAGAATCTCCAAGCTTTTCTCCCTCTCTCTCTTCCTTTCTTCTTCTTTCTCTCTTCTTCTCCTCTTTTATTTCTATTTCTCTCTTTCTCTAAATGAGAACGCTTGTCCCGTAAGCCTTTTAAATCCCTAAAACACAAGTCCCAATTTTAATTGTTAATACACACTTTAAATGACTCGTTCACTCCAATTCGAGTCAAACTGACTTAAAACATTTCGGAGCTGAAATAAAACCCAATGACAGTCATTTTGACTATCTCGACCCTTCCGGGATCGATGGTACCCTCAGAATCATCATATGGAATACTTTAAAACGTCCTCTATTTTTGGACTTCAATTCCCAATTTTAGAATTCTCCAATTTAATTAAATTTTATTTTCGCAAAAATTTAATTTCTCAGTCTCAAAAATCATGGGGTGTTGCACGTATTTGTTGAAATTGTGTTGGTTCCAACATCACGAACTTATCGTCAAGAAAAGGCCCTTCATCAAAGAACTCTTCATCTTCCTCTAAGATAATTCCAAACATTCTCTTGAAATGAGCCCAGGATATAAGGCAATATCACCTCTAGAAAATATATATATCATGTTTTAAAAAGATGGAGTCGCAGAAAAAAAAATGACGACCATCTCACACCAGATTGGCAAAGTGTAGGTGTAAGTGGGCGAATATTTTAAGTACTACGCTCACATCTCAAGTTTTGAATATAAGATTCAACACTATCGCTACACCTTATCCCAATATTCAATAATCCTGATTAAACTTTGTACATGGAATTGTCTAGCAAATTACACGGGCGAGTGTTACCTCTCTTTGCGATCAGATTTAGGAGATGGACGTAGTAAGGGAACGGCGTTCTGAGATGGAGAAGGATGTTCTTATATGGCCATGAGCATCCAAAGGTTGTACTTTACGGCGTAACCATCAGTAACTAACAACCTCTCCATGGTGGACTGATAGTCGACCACTCAAAACCCACATCAATCTCAAAAGGCCAAATTTCACCAAATCAACAAAAAAAATTCGGATTGTACGAATTCCATTAATTTGTGGGATACTAGCTGTCGAGGTGAAGGAATCGATTGGAGACGAAGGGGCAACAACTGGGTGTAATAAACACGGGCTTTCAATGTTCAATAAGAATATCAATTTTCATCCTACGTGGATACCCTATATGAGTTGGACTTAGAGAGAATTTTATTTTCAGGATAAATCAAAGGTTACTTTAATACATGAATCATAATGTTTGATCTTTCCCCTAAAAAAAATTGTGCCCTATATATAACACAAGACAAGAGCTCAATATAATAGAAAGAAAGAGAATTGTCTCTTTGTCACGGGTAACAATAATTTTTTGTATTTCTTGGTTTTGTTCCTTTTCCTCACTCAAAACAGGTAAGTATATATCAATTTCATGTACTGCATCTTCATTGTTCATCACATATTTGAATTTAAAAAATTTATTTTGTTTGCTTTTGATCCATTACTACATATTAAAATGTTTCATGCTTGTTCTTCGTTGTAATTTATATGTATGAATGAACCACCTTAACTTCTTATTAGGCTATCAAAATATAGGAATTATAGATTAGTTATCAATTAATCAAAAGAATCAAATACCAAAAAATCATTCAAACATTTTTTAATTGAAAGTGCATAAATCGAAAATTACATAATTTTGTATTAATTTACGATAGGAAGATCCATAATGATTATTGTGCTCAAATGTTCACAAATTATTAGTTGTAAATGGGATATAGTTTCTTATATGTACAATTGAAAATGCCCGAATCTCTCATGTTATTTAACTATATTTGGACTAGAATATCTAACCAAATACACCCAAAATTAAAATTAATTTTATTTATTTATGCAATACGGTTTGGATATCAAAGAGACCCAAAATAATTATTTATAATTTGAACTTGACAATCCAAATGTACTGTGTGGGAATTAGTTTCATAATAAACTGGATATTAAAAAATGACTTTTAACATCTAGTATTTTAAATTTATTTATTAAATGCAATATCTTTTTAAATATTCCTCTAAATTAATGGTCATTTTAACTGTCATATTGATAGTTTCACCATTAAAACTTTGTATCTTGACAAGTATTAAATTATCTTTTATATGATGTTTAATTTGAACACTTTTCTCATTCCAGTCATTTACTATATATTGGTGTTGTAATAATGTGCGGAGTGTGAGAAATTAAACCCCTCATTTTCATTGAAAAAAAGTTAGTACTATCAGTAAGAGTTGATATATATATATATATATATATATATATATATATATATATATATATATATATATATATATATATATATATATATATATATATGCGTGTGTGTGCGCGCGCGCGTGTGTATTTGATATTAGATTTAATGTTCTCTAATATTTTAATAACTTATCAAAAGTTAAGTTTTGACATGTGTGTAACAAATATGATGGGAATATTTTTTAATATGACAAAAATTATAATATGACAATCCCTTGTTATATATATATTTTAAGTTCAAGTCTTGGGGAGGGGGAGGGGGGGGGGGGGGGGGGGTGAGACTTGAACCCCCAACCTCTTGAAAAGCAAGGGTTGGTGGTAACCATTGGGGAAAGCCCCTTTGGTTATTCCCTTGTTATATAACGTTGCTTTAATATGACATTATGGACTTCACATTATTCTACAATAAATTTTAAAACCTCAACTACAAATTTGTGGAGATGATTATACATGTTCAATTTTCGGAGTTTATTACTATATGCCCTTAATTAAATTAATGTTTGTAAATATGACTTATACATAAACTTCTCACGTTGGTTACACGTGCAATGCGCGTGTGCATCAACTAGTGCGTGAATAGCTGTTATTTATCTGACCTTTGTAATTTCTCCCTAGATATCTAGCATCCAAGATGTAATTCCCGTATTAGTTGTCATTTTCTGAATGTTAAATACAATTAAATGTGCCACAATGTTTTGTAACTCCAAAGCTTATGAACGACCCTTATCCAAACTTATATGTTGTTTCATCCCCTCTTTTCTTCATCCAATTCCTTTTTTTTTCAAGAATGGATTATGACTAACTTACCTTTTCAAGCATGGAGAATCAGTATGACTTTGACTGGTTATATTTGGAAGAAAAGTCCCAAGGGTAATCTCATACTTACTAAAGTTCATTAGTTTTGCCTCTATTCTATACAAACTAACCTTATATGTTTTGTACATTTTTTCTTTTATACAGAAAATTGGAGGAGTACTCAACAGTCACTAATAACTTGGGTTATAGTCCTTTCGGTGATCCTTTCAACTCTGATCAATACCTATTTCCACAACAAAATAATCAAATTCCCATTGATTATGATCAACATCAATTTTCTCAACTAAATCATCCAATTCCTGTTGATTATGATCAATACAAATTTTTGGAACAAAACAATCAAAATCAGTACCAATTTTCACAACAAGATAATTTCATTCCCCAATTAGAATTTACTGATTTTGAGAATATCGGCACGGGTGATTTGTGGAGCTTGTGGGATGGCAATTTTTCATCTATTAGTCAAGACCTTATTTTTTATACTAAGCAAGAACTGTTGATGGATATTGAAAATTTGGGCTATTTCACTGATGAAGGAACTTATATGATTGATCCTAAAAAATTTATGATTTCAAACACAAACGGAAATCAAATTCGACAAAACAAAAGATCGAGAACGTCTCCATTAGAACTGCATGAGATCCAAAAGTATTTTAATGTTCCAATAACTGAAGCAGCCAAAGAATTGAAGGTGGGATTGACCGAGTTAAAGAAAAGATGTAGAAAATTGAATATTATGAGGTGGCCTCAGAGGAAGCTCAAGAGTATGAAGTCTCTCATTGATAATGTTAAGGTATTATCCAGCCTGCATGTTAAGATTCTTTCGAAATGTCATTAGATACTTTATTATATTTCATTCATTTCATTTCTCTCTAATAAAAGTTTACCAAATATATGTTTTTGGAAGTCATCTTAATTTATTGTTTTTTTTACTTTACCCCTTGAGAAATGTAGCAATCAGACATAACCATCCGCTTTTTAAAAAAATAGATATAAACCTCGTATGCATAAGGTATAAGAAAGTCAATACACATGTGGGTGGTCAAGTCTAATTTATGACAAATAGAGGGGTAATATTGTAACACCCCGTAATTCTGCTTAATTTTAAATTACGTAAGTAGAGTAATTTAATGGGATTAAATACGCTTTAATTAAATTACGTGAGTAGAGTAATTTAATGTGATTAAATATGTTTGATTTAAATTACGTGAGTAGAGTAATTTAAATAGATATTATGTTAATAAAGATGAATATGTGTTATAGAAAATTTACTAAGGTGAATATAAATTTTCAATGTTAATATGTACGGTCTAGTGACTATATGGACGTACCGGATGTAGCTCGGCAAAATTAAGGATGAGAGTAGAAAAATATTTACGAGAGTCAAATGATAATTTAGAGTCCACGGTTGTTTCCGAAAGGGTCGAATTAGTCAAAATAGTGTACCCGGGGGTACTAGTTGAGTGCCGGGTCATTTTCGGGCTAAACCGGGACCATTCGGGGGCATTTTGGTCTCTTTATAATTATGGGAAAGAAGACCTACGAATTTTTGTAACCCTAAATCTGATTATAAGAGTGGTGGCTAGGGTTAGACAATTAGAGTTACACCATAGCCATTAGAGAGAGAGGGAGAGGCAAATTCCTTAGGCAAGAAGGAAAGAAGGATCATCTTAGGAGGATTTCACCGCAAGGATTGTTGGGAAGGAGGATTGGAGTATCAATATCATCAAGCATCATCAACAACCACGAAATCAGACCCTACAAATCTTAAGGCAAGTGGTTAATTGAAAAATAATTGAGTTATAATACCCATGTTTAAGCTTGAGGAAGAACATGATTTTTATGATATTCTTGGGAACAAACAATTGATAATAATCCATGATTGATTAGGATTTGCATGTAGGACGTTTTTGAATTACCAAGTATGTTTATATCATAGAAAACTTGATGAGAAATTCGTATGAAAATCTGGAATTTTGATGAAAAATATAAAGAATGCAGTTTTAGGGTTCTTGAATATTAGAGAGATTTTCAGTGAATTTGGCCAAGATTTATAATGATTTTGTTGTTTTAAATCGTTAGTAATCATCCCAAAACATGTAGGAATGATTAGAAATTGTTGGTTGTGAATAAGATGGCTTATCATGAAAGTTAGAGATGTAAAAATGGTGGAACCCGTAGGAAGAAGATGAACTGGGTCTGTCACTGCTCGATCGATCGATCGACCCTAAAATATCGATCGATCGAAGCAGTCGATCGATCGACCATCTTCCTTCGATCGATCGACCCTGTCTGAACTATAGAAAATTTGTGTAGAAATTTCTTTAATTTCCGTTACTTAATGAGAACCTTAGAATTGATATTTTTCCTATGAGGGGACTTGGAAATTACCAGTAAGTATACCATTAGGTTCCTCCACTAATGATTGAGTAGGAATGTTGGAGAAATGGAATGACGATAGAACGATTGACTTAGCCGTGAGTTGGAATGGTTAATTTAATCACGGAAAGAGTGAGACTTAATTCCGAAAAGAAAATACCAGTAGGTTAAAATTTACTTAACTACTGAATTAAGGGAGGGGTAACTAGGACCCTTAGAGTTACGCGAATACTCGAATAAATATAATAGTGAGAGAAATTGTAATTAATAAGTACGGAGAATATAAGTAAAATATATTACGTACGGGTATGATTTATTAGGTCGAGTGTGTACCTACTATATCTATATAAATAGGTTTGGGTTAAGAGAATATTACCTAAACTAAATATGTTAGGGTCGATGTGACATTCCGAACTAACATAAAGTTATTATATATTTGGGGTCGATGTTAATGCCGAACCAAACTTTGAACTGGTGCCGCGATGAAAGAGTCCCGAACCAGAATATGTGTATATATTTATATTTGTAGATAGTTGGGGTCGATGGATCATTCCAAACCAACTTTCACTTGGAGTCGATGAATTATTCCGAGCCAAGGATCCTTTGTGTGTAATAAAAGGATAAATTAGAGGTAACTAATATTAAATACATTGTTGTGGGACAAAATGTTTCTATGTGCATAATCTACAAATTGAGAATAGTAGTCAATGAAATGATATGTGAATGTCTTAGTAATAATTTTGAGCATAATGAAATTGTTACAAGAATAAGGAAAACGAACGGTAAATGAGTTAACTACGGTTATGGGAAGTATAACTAGGTAAGCTAAGTACCCTTATAGTTACGTATCACGTAAGAGAGTTGAGGAAGTTCAAGGGAGTGTGCGAAACCTTAATATGTGTAATCAATAACTTAATTGTGATAACCGCTTGCAAAATATTTTCAAATGTTTTGAGTACTAACTCTTGCTGTGTAAAATTTTAAAAACCTTTTAGGTGCCCAGCCACAAGGACACCCAGCTTGATTCATGTCAGAGATTTGGGAGCTGTAGCCAGTGTGGAGGTTGCAGGGATTGTTTAGACGCTTCCTCCTTTTCATTTCTAGTGCAGGATCTCAGTTTTATTATTTCTAGTTGGAACATGTCGTTCCACCTTTACTATTACAGTTTATTCTAGTTATGGATTTATAGTTGTCTTTGGGCCTTGGTTTACGGCAAGACTTTATTTTCTATCAGATTTTTATGTACTGAGCATTCATATCTAGTTCTGGTAATGTGTGGTTTGGATTATTTGTTGTTTAAGAAAGATAAAATTTGGCACCCGTTTTAATTACATTTAGGTGGTTAGTAAATTTTTAAAAGGCGTTCGACAGTGATGCTAAGAATGAACCATTTAAGAAACCTGTTTATATTAAAATAAGGCTTGATCACCCAAGGTTTAGTTAGGCGGGGTGTCACAGATGGTATCAGAGCATCAGGTTCTAGTGTCCATAGGATATTTATGGCTTACTACGATTCAGTGTTACATTTGTTGTATTAGAGCCCTACTATTAGGATTGTTGATTGAAATTTCCAATTGTTGCGTTATCGCACTTCTGCTCTTAAATTTTTTATAAACTGTGTACTTATACAGTTTGAATCTTATTTCAGATGCCTCCAAGGAGACTGAGAGCAGAGAGGGCTGAAGCCAGAGAGGAAGTGAGGGAGGCTCATCAGGAGCCACCGGTACCGATACCCCCACCCCCACCCGAGCTAATCTCCACTACTCAGGTTGCAGTGGTAGTGGCTCAGGCAGTTGAAACAGCGATGAGGGCAATGGTAACCCACTTTCCACAGCCCCAAGTACCTCCCCCTGTGGCACCGGCAGTGCAAGTTCCGGCAGGACCATCTACTTGGCAACGAGTCAGGGAGACATTTCAGAAGGGGCATCCACCCGAGTTCCAGGGCAGTACTCATATAGTGGAAGCGTGCAACTGGAAGAAGAATATCCAGCGCCACTTGCGCATGCTAGAGTGCACCGGAGTACAGGAACAGATGCTATCCACTTTCCGTCTGTCAGGAGTGGCCCTACAGTGGTGGGAGTCAGTTACCACCACCGAGGAGAGAGATACTTTGACTATTTCTGAGTTTTGGGTGCGGTTTGACCGCAAGTATTTCCCTCCATCAGTAGAGTCGGAGATGAGAAAGAAGTTCAGCGAAGTGGTTCAGGGTGATCGCTCAGTTGCTGACTACGAGGAGGAGTTTATCCGCTTGGCCAATTTTGTGCCAAACGAGGTGAGCAATGAGGAGAGGAAGATGTCCAAATTTATGGAGGGCCTAACCTGGAGAATCAGACAGCACTTAATTGGTAATCCGGCATTGGTGACCTACACAGATGTCTTCAATGCCGCTCTACTACACTATCAGGATCACCGTTTTCATACTAAGGGAAGTAAGAGGGGTGAGCCTAGCCAACCGGGCAAGGTGGATGGAGGTAGTGGCAGCAGCGCAACACAACAGCAGGCAGCGGGTCAGTTGGGACAGGATTCCAAATAGGGGAACCCTGCCAAGAAGTTTACGCACGGGAAGTATCGCTTCGATCGATAGGGCCAGCAGGGTCCTCAACAACCAGTCCTTCAGGGTCGACAGGGCCAGGGTAATCAAAATGGGGGCCAACAAGGCCAAGGGCGACAGGGCCAACGTCAGGGCCAACAGGGCCAAGGACAAAGACAGTTTCAGGGGCAGTGCTTCACTTGTGGTCAGCAGGGTCACAAGAGTAGAAATTATCCACAGCAAGACCGGGCACAATAGCAAGGTGCCCAACAGGGGCAGCAGGCACGGTTAGCTCCAGCAGTAGTACAGGCCCCATAGCCAGGGCAGATGCAGTACGAACGTGTGTTCAACATCCGTGACATTCCATTTCAGCCGGCACCGCCGGCAGTTGCGGGTATGTTTCCTATTCATGGGCTTGAGGGGAATATTTTGTTTGACACAGGGGAAACGCATTCTTTTATTTCCACTAGATTTGCACGGGCAGCCGACCTATTAGCGATAGCAGACACTCATCTTATGTGCGTAGAGTCACCGATGGGTAGTGGGTCCCTCATACACTCGATTTGTAAGGGTGTGGACATTATGGTCGGGAGATTGAGTCTAGCGGTGGACCTTCTAGTGCTGGATATGGAGGGATATGACGTCATCCTAGGCATGGATTGGTTGGCACATAATAGGGCAGTGGTAGATTGTTATGAGAGGACCATCGTGTTCTCTATCTCGGGGCAGGAGATGTTCTTTGTGGCTATGCCAATTCCCGAGGGAGGATCGCGAACTCACTTATATTATATTGAGGAGGATACCTCACATGGGGTGGTCGTTTCTCTGGACTCAATCCCAGTTGTGAGGGACTTCGAGGATGTCTTTCAGGAGATACCAGGGTTACCACCTAGTAGAGAGATAGAGTTCGTAATTGATCTAACACCGGGGACGAGACCGATTGCCAGAGCACCATATCGCATTGCTCCTTCAGAGATGCGGGAACTGAGAGAGCAAATCCAACAACTATTAGGACAGGGTTTTATTCGACGGAGTACATCGCCATGGGGTGCGCCAGTACTGTTTGTGAAGAAAAGGGATGGTTCACTTCGTCTGTGCCTAGATTACAGAGAGCTGAACAAAGTAACGATACGTAATAAGTATCCATTACCGAGGATTGACGACTTGTTTGATCAATTGAGAGGGGCTGCATACTTCTCAAAGATCGATTTGAGATCGGGTTACCACCAATTGCGCATTCGTGAAGAAGATGTACCTAAGACCACTTTCTTGTCGCGGTACGGGTCATATGAGTTCAGAGTGATGGCTTTTGGGCTAACTAATGCACCGGCAGTATTCATGGATCTCATGAACAGGGTATTTAGGGAGTTTTTGGATCAGTTTGTGATTGTATTCATAGACGACATTCTGATTTACTCCCGTACTGAGGAGGAGCACGCAGAACACTTACGATTGGTCCTACAGACATTGCGGAACCATCAGTTATACGCCAAATTTGAGAAGTGTGGATTTTGGCTTCGGGAGGTGCAGTTCCTAGGCCACGTCGTATCTAGCAGGGGCATTGCTGTTGACCCGAGTAAGGTATCGGCGGTGAGGGAGTGGGGACAGCCCACGATACCGACAGAAATCCACAGTTTATTGGGTTTGGCTGGTTATTATCGTCGCTTCATCAAGGGATTCTCAAAAATTGCCGGACCGTTGACGAATCTGACTCGGAAGGGAATTCCCTTTGTATGGAGTGATAGTTGCTAGTTAGCATTTGATGAATTGAAAGACAAGTTGACATCAGCCCCCGTTCTTACCTTGCCTAAGAGCGGAGTAGAATACCGAGTCTATACTGATGCGTCCTTACAAGGACTTGGGGGTGTGTTACAACAGGAGGAGAAGGCTATAGCTTATGCATCACGAAAGCTTAAGCCACATGAGAAGAACTAACCCACCCATGACCTCGAGTTGGCAGTGGTTGTTTTTGCTTTGAGGATTTAGAGACACTATCTTCTGGGCGAGCAGTTTACGCTATTCACGGATCATAAGTCATTGCAATATCTGTTCACTCAGAAGGACCTAAACATGAGGCAGAGAAGGTGGCTTGAATTCGTGAAGGACTACCAATTTGATATACAGTATCATCTCGGTAAGGCTAACGTGGTGGCAGATGCGTTAAGCAGAAGACCTATCGTAGAGTTAGCTGAAGTTTGGAAGGCAAAGTGGAGTGAGCTCCGACACGAGGATGATATGGCAAGAGCATGTATGGCTGTTCTAGCTATCACTTTCAAGAACGTTATGCGGATAGTGAGGGCACAAGCAGAAGACCCATTTTGTCAGGATAAAGTACGGCAGTTACTGGCCAAGGGGGCAGAGTTCTACTCCATCGGTTCAGAGGGTGGACTACGTTTCAACGGTAGACTGATAGTACCCGAAGATGATGATTTGAGGCATGCTGTTATGACAGAGTCGCACGGGTCAAAATTCTTGATACATCCAGGTGGGGACAAAATGTACCAGGATATGTGACGAGTATATTGGTGGTCAGGTATGAAACGAGATATTGTAGAATTTGTCTCAAAGTGTGTGGCATGCCAACTCATAAAAGTTGACCATCAGAGGCCTTCAGGAATGCTACAACCACTAGAGATTCCCGTGTGGAAGTGGGAGAGTATATCAATGGATTTTATTACCGGGTTACCAACCTCGCAGAAGGGCCATGATTCCATTTGGGTGATAGTGGATCGTTTGATTAAGGTCGCGCATTTCTTACCGATTCGTACGGATTATGATACTATGCGGTACGCACAGCTTTTTATTTCAGAGATTGTTAAGCTGCACGGGGTTCCTATTAATATCGTGTCGGACCGAGATAAGATATTCGTGTCGCACTTTTGGCAGAGTTTTCAGGAGGCCATGGGCATCGACTTACGATTGAGTACGGCATATCACCCATAGACGGACGGCCAGACGGAAAGAGTAAACCAGATGCTAGAGGATATGCTGAGAATGTGTATTCTAGATTTTGGGGGAAATTGGGAGCCATGTCTTCCTTTGGTGGAGTTTGCGTATAATAACTCTTACCAATTCACTTTTGGCATGGCTCCATTCGAGGCGCTTTACGGGAGGCCTTGTCGTTCACCCGCTTGTTGGTTAGAGGTGGGGGATAACAGACTTTTAGGGCCAAAGATGATACAGGAGACTTCCTCCAAAATAGAGTTGATTTGAGGACGTATTCGAATAGCCCAGGATAGGCAGAAGAGTTATGCTGACGCCGGCAGAAGGCATGTGGAATTAGATGTGGGAGACCAGGTGTTAATTCAAGTATCTCCTATGAAAGGGGTTACGAGGTTTGGCAAAAAGGAGAAGTTAGCACCGAGATATGTGGGGCCGTTTCCTATCATTGAGAGAGTGGGACCGGTAGCTTACAGATTGGGACTCCCTGAGCATCTTCAGCGAATACACGATGTGTTCCATGTAGCATCGCTGAAGGAATACAAGAGGAGCGAGAGAGCCTTCTGGCACATTCCACTGGAGGAGATTGATTTGCAGCCAGATATCTCGTATGAAGAAAGACCCGTGGCTATCCTGGATTATAGTGAGCGCAAACTAAGATCCAAGGTGGTACCCTTAGTACGAGTACAGTGGGGACACCACAATATGGATGAGTCCACTTGGGAACGGGAAGAGGATATGCTAGAACAATATCCAAAATTATTCATAGCAGGTATTTTTCCTAATTTCGAGGACGAAATTCCTTTTGTAAGGGGGGAAGTATGTAACACCCCGTAATTCTGCTTAATTTTAAATTACGTAAGTAGAGTAATTTAATGGGATTAAATACGCTTTAATTAAATTACGTGAGTAGAGTAATTTAATGTGATTAAATATGTTTGATTTAAATTACGTGAGTAGAGTAATTTAAATAGATATTATGTTAATAAAGATGAATATGTGTTATAGAAAATTTACTAAGGTGAATATAAATTTTCAATGTTAATATGTATGGTCTAGTGACTATATGGACGTACCGGATGTAGCTCGGAAAAATTAAGGATGAGAGTAGAAAAATATTTACGAGACTCAAATGATAATTTAGAGTCCACGGTTGTTTCCGAAAGGGTCGAATTAGTCAAAATAGTGTATCCGGGGGTACTAGTTGAGTGCCGGGTCATTTTCGGGCTAAACCGGGACCATTCGGGGGCATTTTGGTCTCTTTACAATTATGGGAAAGAAGACCTGCGAATTTTTGTAACCCTAAATCTGATTATAAGAGTGGTGGCTAGGGTTAGACAATTAGAGTTACACCATAGCCATTAGAGAGAGAGGGAGAGGCAAATTCCTTAGGCAAGAAGGAAGGAGGGATCATCTTAGGAGGATTTCACCACAAGGATTGTTGGGAAGGAGGATTGGAGTATCAATATCATCAAGCATCATCAACAGCCATGAAATCAGACCCTACAAATCTTAAGGCAAGTGGTTAATTGCAAAATAATTGAGTTATAATACCCATGTTTAAGCTTGAGGAAGAACATGATTTTTATGATATTCTTGGGAACAAACAATTGATAATAATCCATGATTGATTAGGATTTGCATGTAGGACGTTTTTGAAATACCAAGTATGTTTATATCATAGAAAACTTGATGAGAAATTCGTATGAAAATCTGAAATTTTGATGAAAAATATAAAGAATGCAGTTTTAGGGTTCTTGAATATTAGAGAGATTTTCAGTGAATTTGGCCAAGATTTATAATGATTTTGTTGTTTTAAATCGTTAGTAATCATCCCAGAACATGTAGGAATGATTAGAAATTGTTGGTTGTGAATAAGATGGCTTTTCATGAAAGTTAGAGATGTAAAAATGGTGGAACCCGTAGGAAGAAGATGAACTGGGTCTGTCACTGCTCGATCGATCGATCGACCCTAAAATATCGATCGATCGAAGCAGTCGATCGATCGACCATCTTCCTTCGATCGATCGACCCTGTCTGAACTATAGAAAATTTGTGTAGAAATTTCTTTAATTTCCGTTACTTAATGAGAACCTTAGAATTGATATTTTTCCTATGAGGGGACTTGGAAATTACCAGTAAGTATACCATTAGGTTCCTCCACTAATGATTGAGTAGGAATGTTGGAGAAATGGAATGACGATAGAACGATTGACTTAGCCGTGAGTTGGAATGGTTAATTTAATCACGGAAAGAGTGAGACTTAATTCCGAAAAGAAAATACCAGTAGGTTAAAATTTACTTAACTACTGAATTAAGGGAGGGGTAACTAGGACCCTTAGAGTTACGCGAATACTCGAATAAATATAATAGTGAGAGAAATTTTAATTAATAAGTACGGAGAATATAAGTAAAATATATTACGTACGGGTATGATTTATTAGGTCGAGTGTGTACATACTATATCTATATAAATAGGTTTGGGTTAAGAGAATATTACCTAAACTAAATATGTTAGGGTCGATGTGACATTCCGAACTAACATAAAGTTATTATATATTTGGGGTCGATGTTAATGCCGAACCAAACTTTGAACTGGTGCCGCGATGAAAGAGTCCCGAACCAGAATATGTGTATATATTTATATTTGTAGATAGTTGGGGTCGATGGATCATTCCGAACCAACTTTCACTTGGAGTCGATGAATTATTCCGAGCCAAGGATCCTTTGTGTGTAATAAAAGGATAAATTAGAGGTAACTAATATTAAATACATTGTTGTGGGACAAAATGTTTCTATGTGCATAATCTACAAATTGAGAATAGTAGTCAATGAAATGATATGTGAATGTCTTAGTAATAATTTTGAGCATAATGAAATTGTTACAAGAATAAGGAAAACGAACGGTAAATGAGTTAACTACGGTTATGGGAAGTATAACTAGGTAAGCTAAGTACCCTTGATAGTTACGTATCACGTAAGAGAGTTGAGGAAGTTCAAGGGAGTGTGCGAAACCTTAATATGTGTAATCAATAACTTAATTGTGATAACCGCTTGCAAAATATTTTCAAATGTTTTGAGTACTAACTCTTGTTGTGTAAAATTTTAAAAACCTTTTAGGTGCCCAGCCACAAGGACACCCAACTTGATTCATGTCAGATATTTGGGAGCTGTAGCCAGTGTGGAGGTTGCAGGGATTGTTTAGACGCTTCCTCTTTTTCATTTCTAGTGCAGGATCTCAGTTTTATTATTTCTAGTTGGAACATGTCGTTCCACCTTTACTATTACAGTTTATTCTAGTTATGGATTTATAGTTGTCTTTGGGCCGTGGTTTACGGCAAGACTTTATTATCTATCAGATTTTTATGTACTGAGCATTCATATCTAGTTCTGGTAATGTGTGGTTTGGATTATTTGTTGTTTAAGAAAGATAAAATTTGGCACCCGTTTTAATTACATTTAGGTGGTTAGTAAATTTTTAAAAGGCGTTCGACAGTGATGCTAAGAATGAACCATTTAAGAAACCTGTTTATATTAAAATAAGGCTTGATCACCCAAGGTTTAATTAAGCGGGGTGTCAAAAATATCTAATTATAGCATTATTATACGACCTGTTTTATTAGTATAATTATTTTGTTTTAAATTGCAATTTTAGGAGATGGGATTAACCAACGAGGTAGAGATGCTGGAAGAGACCAAAAAGATGATGGAGAAGCTACCCGATTTAGAAATGAAAGAGAAAATAAAAAAACTGAGGCAAGCTTGCTTCAAGGCCAGCTACAAAAAGAGAAGGCTCCTTGCTGACTATTGATACTGCTTCTTCTCTAATGACTTGGTAATTTGGGTCTATATTTGGTTTTGAACTTTGTAATGTTATCTCTAGTTTTATTTTGGCACTTGAATAAACTTTTGAAGTCTTGTTTTCTCAGATATTGTAGTGCCTAAAGCATTACAACCAAATATAAGTTTAAATAAAGTACGGTTTTAATTTTATTTTTACGTGCCTTAAAGTGAATTTTTGTGCCTTGTCATGGAAGTTAATAATTAACCTTGAATCGAGCTTCATTCTTACTGCAAAATCAATCATTATGTAATGAGAAACATCGATGCATATGAGATTCTTATATATATATATATATATATATATATATATATATATATATATATACACACACAGTACTGCACTTGTGTGAACCAGTCCGCATTTTTAAAGTGCGGACCGAACATATGTCACCTGGCGGTGAGCCTAGAAAAGAGAAAGAGAGTGCCTATATGTGATACCCCAACTAATTAAATACCGGGTAGCTACTCCTTTATTCAAATTAATACAAAATGTCAAGTTGGTTCAGTTCATAGCATCACTGTCGCAAACGTTTTAATAATTTCTAACCACCTAATATTTAAAAAGTGAGATGTCAATTTCAATTAAATTCGATTAACATACAACCAATTTAAATTATGAAATGCCAATATAACAACCACAACATAGTCACAATAGAATAACCATGGAATAATAATGGGTCTGGAGGAATACTCCTCTAAATAATCTGAATACTGAATACAAACGAATACAAAGTCTGAATCACTAATTAATTACAACCCAAAATCTGAAAATAAAACTGAGTAAGTAAGATGTCTCTAAAAGAAAAGGGGCGACATGCCCTACAGATGAGTAAAATAGAGTCAAAGTAGAAAGTGGAGGCGTCTACTATCGAGGTCATGTAACTTCCATAGCAGCTACAGCATGTCACCAGAATGGAACTCCTACGTTTGGTGTCCTTGTGGCTGGGCACCTAAAAGGTTTTACAAGAATATAGATTTGAAAGCAAATGGGTCAGAGCCCGATTATGAAAACAGGTTAAAATACAGCAAGTATTTAATATCATTAAACAGTGAATAGAAAATACATGATAGTGCGTGCACTCACATGAGTTCCTCACCTCTCAACTAATCGTGCACACCTATCGTACTCGTACCCGTTCTATATATTCTACTATCAAACTAGTCCAATTCAATATATGACTTTTACTATACTAATCATGGTTTAATTCCCGACGCCTTACTATAAATTGAGAGTTTTACCTCCATTCCTCAAAAATAGTTTCAATAATTACTAAGTGCTTTCCCCTTTTTAACTCTACAAAGATATTACATTAATTCACACTTGTACTTATATAAACAGTTCATTTCAATAATTCAGTATATCAATATCATCATAATATACAATAATGGCACCCCTAAACTAAGCTGCGGTGCACACATACTCTGCTATCAAATCCCGGTACATCACGTACATAAGGATCATGCATTCCGAATCTCTCAGGAACTGTTTCGACAAATAACAAACACATATAACGGAGGCGAACATAGTTCACATCACATGGGTCACGCACATACCTACGCTCCCATGATCAGCAGACTTATTAACTTCTCAATAAGCCCTTCTCTAACCTATGTCCTCGAGGTACCAATCTACACAAAGATTAGATGGCCCTGATCGAATGCCGACCTCCCGTGATAGCAAGTATGGTAGGTATGTTATACACAAATAACTACATATACCAAGCATTCACACATCTTATGTATCCCATAATATTAATAGAGGTATATTGCTCATCCCTATACCGTCATTTAATGTTACACGTTTACAAGTCCTTAATTTATATACATTAAAGTTGTCAACTCTTCTCACGTCGTAATTTTAGTTACTTATTCCCTAACCCATAGGTGTCATCCGGTTTACTAATTAATTCTATGTTTTAATCCTCAACATATTCCAATCGCACAACTATATCCACTAGTCAACAAGGGAAGGTTAATACTCAATCGAATAAGTCTACTGGAAGTTTTAAATAAAATCAGGCCGAAAAAGGGCATTCTGTCAACTCGTTAGAAATCTCGTTCTAACGAGGTTGTTCGAATGAGGGTCGTTCGAATGAAGTCATCGAACGAACTCGTTTGAAGGGGTACTATCATCTCATTAGAAGCTCATTCGAATGAGGTCATTCTAACGACCTGTGAAGGTCTTCTAACGAGATGGCAGTAAACGCCTAGAAATTTCCCAATTCGTTTTTCTTCATTTTTCTCTTCTCTAAATCCATCCTAAGATCATAAAAATTACGTTTTAATGTTTTTAAACTATTTTAAGTCACCCTAGATCACTCCTTAACATATTTTTGCGATCAAATCTTACAAATCAACATGCCAAAATCATAAATCCCCAATTCTTCTCCCAAACCCAATGAACATGAACTCAGAATTTAATTGACTACCAAGACTCTTATTAATCCGTTTTTAAATCATCCAAAGTTACATTTTTGCATATTAAATTCGTCCATAATTATTCTACATGTAAATTCTTACCTAAAATCACGAGTTTCACAATAATTCCATTGGGTGTTTTTCATCAAAAATTTCCAAGACATAAATAGTTTCTATACTAAACATGGAGGAAATATTCATTGCAATTAACGACATCAAATCACTTACCTTAAATCCAATGTTTTGATTCATTATTGATGATTAAGGTTGGCTCTGTCTCTTCTTTCCGGTCATAATTTCCTTTCAAAATGTTGGTGAAGGAAGATGGTTTGGTGGAACCTCTTTTAACTTCTCTCTAACTCCTCTCAAAACTCCCGTAGCCCACTCTCTTCCTTTTGCTGGTAATGGCCTTAGTGTCCTCTTTAAAAATATAAAAATAAACTCTGAAATTCGTGGGTTTTAATCCCTTAATTTTTAAAATTACCAAAATACCCTTCTAGGTTGCCGGTTTGGCCTAGAAATGCCCAGGGACCTAAACTAAACACCCGACTAGTGTTTTCTAACTATTTCGACCCTTACAGACACGTTGGCGCACTCAAAATGATCATTTGGTTGGTAAAAATATAAATTACTTTTTAATCTAATTAAATTCATTCTTGACGCGACTGACACGCGCGTTCCAACTTAATTTTTCCAAATTGTCGTATTTCTGCCTCGCGACAACTTTAATATATTCAGTACTCATATATTACCATATATACTCAGAAAAATTCAATTTTAACATTATAATCAAATACCAACTCACATCTCGTTAGTATTTATATCCGGATTAATTCCCAATTAATTCAATTAATCCCTTAAATAAAAATCAATCAAAATTACAGGGTATTACATACTTCCCCCCTAATAACAGAATTTCGGCCCAAAATTCGGATTTTATGAATACCTGGTAAAAATAGCTCTGGATAACGTTCGCGCATCTCGTCCTCGCGCTCCCATGTGGACTCCTCGATATTATGATGCCGCCACTGCACGCGTACTAATGGTACTATCTTCGACCTCAGTTTCCTCTCACTGTGGTCCAGAATAGCAATTGGCCCCTCCTCATAGGAACTATCAGGCTGAAGATCGATGTCCTCTAAAGCAATGTGAGTATGGGCCAAATCATCCCTAAGATATTTCCTTAGCGAGGAGATATGGAACACATCATGAATCCTATGCAAGTGCTCCGGTAACAAAAGTCTATAGGTAACTAGCCCAATCCTCTCGATAATAGGAAATTTCCCCGCGTATCTTGGTGCCAGTTCCCCCTTCTTACCAAAATGCATAATCCCCTTCATAGGAGATACTCTGAGTAACACCTGGTCCCCCACCTTGAATTCTCTGAAGAATATCTTGGCATCATCATAACTCTTCTACCGGTCCTGAGCTACTCGAATACGGCTCCGTATCATCTCTATCCTTGTCAAAGTGTCTTGAATCACTTCCGGCCCAAGGAGTTTGTTATCTCCCACCTCTAACCAACATGCTAAGGAACGACAAGGTCTACCATACAGCGCCTCGAATGGAGCCATGCCAATGGTGAACTGGTAGGAGTTATTATAAGCAAACTCCACCAGTGGAAGATACTGTTCCCAACCACCTCCAAAGTCTAGGATGCACATACGCAACATGTCCTCCAACATCTGATTTATGATACAAATAGTTTCTCTTGGCTTTTATAGTGTTTCTAAATATTGTATTTGTATATCTTCTTTTGTATTTGTTCACCAAAATTTCATGCAAAGTTTAGCAAAAACTAAATAAATATTTGTAAATGACAATTTGTCAAATTTATCATAAATAAGTGTATGAAATTTCAACCTTTGTAAAATCATATAATAAAAACTTCAATGCATCTTCTTCTGTTATTCAAACAAAAACACAAAAATACATATTTTTAATTGAACAAAATATATAAATTGTTTGTATAAATCAATGTGATAAGTGACACAGCCATAAACCTTCTTTTGCCTTTTTTAGACCATACAAAAATAATTTTTTTGTTTATAAAATATGTATATAGGTGGATGTTCACTTTTATCTTGCATATGAATGAAAAAGTATTTCAAGATACCTGACTTCATACTATAAATAAAGAAAATACAAGTATGGATATACTAATTGAATGAAACGTTTGCACTCTCTAAAAAAAATCCTTTATTTTTCACAACATGTTATAACACAAGAACTTAATGTAATAAAAAGAAAGAGGATTGCCTCCTCACCATGGGTAACAACAAGTGATGGTAATTTTTTATTCTCTTCTTTTCTTCACTGAAGATAAGTAAGTACATGATTGTTACCTTTTCTACTGTCAATTTCATGGACTACATCTTCGTTCTCCCTCACATATTTGAATTTGAAAATTTAAAAGTCAGCGTAGTTGATGCTTATTTTGTTCCTCTCTATTGATAAAGCATCAATTGTTTGCTTTTGTTCCTTTAATACATATTAGCAGGGTCGGTCCCGAGATTTTAGCGCCGAGGCGAATTCTTGAACTAGGATCCATATTAAACAAGGGGTTTTTAATTAATTTATAACATATGGGTTTTTTTATTCGAAAAGATACCGACTTGATTTTTAGGAGTTTACAAGTTTAAATGATTGTCCCTTCAGTTTTTAACAAATTATTTGTGTGACAATTGAAAAATGACGCTATAAATATATATACACAGATAAAATTTTGGGGCGCCTAAAATGCGTTGAATATCGGGGCCCGAGGCAACCGCCTCCCCTCAAAATCGTCTCTTCATATTAGAAAGTTTTATGCTTCTTCTTCATTGTAGTTTATATATAAGAATAAATCAGCTTAGCTTCTGATCAGGTCTATAAAAATATGAGAATTATTTATTAGTAATCAATTATTAAACTACATCCTATAATATTACTTTTTCTTCTCGTCGTGTTTTAAGGTATTTTAGTTTGGTCCTATAAGCTTACAAATTATTTTAGTTTTTTTTCCTCCCTAAGTTTTAAGCTATATGGGAACTACTTGCCTCAAAATATAAAAATGCCTATATTTTAGTTTGATCTTATAAGCTTAGAAATTATTACATTTAAATTTTGAGGCCTATTCTCATATAACTATTTTTAGCTGCGACCTGAAGCTACCAAATCTTACGATATTAAGACCTACACCATAATTATTCAACTTTGGAACTTGTACTTTTCTATGTCTAATTTTAGTATTTGAAGTGCCTAAATTATTTGGACCTAAAATTTCAAAGAAAATATATCACAATCAAACATGGAGTTTTAATTGAAAGTGTATAAACTGAAAGTCATATAATTTATATTAATTTGTGATATGAAGATCCATAATGATTATTGTGATCAAATGTTCACAAATTATTACTTGTAAATGGGATACAATTTCTTAGAAGTACTATTAAAAATTCCCGAATCACTCTTGTTATTTAACGATATTTGGATTAGAATATCCAAAAGTAACAACCCCCATTTTCTCACGTAAAGATTGTCCCGACATGATACGTCGAAGATGGGGCTTGCTTGTAAATTTATATCATTATTAGCATCGATCGAGAATAAACATTTATATTTTAAACCACATTTTAATTTAAAACTAAATTGAATTAATAAACAAGAGATAATAGTAAATCCAACATCCACGTTCAACAAAATAAAATCTAACATCATTATAACATCTCGACTAATAAAACTAAATGACTTCGGGCTTATGCCCATAAAATATTCCAAAATAAATAAAGATAGGAAGAAGTGGCAACCTAAACTAGAATCAATAAATCGATATTCGATAAAAAATACGTGACAAAAAGTCTGATATTCCTTTAGTCCCACTATCCTTGTCTACACAAACCTTGTAATTTGGGTTAGCGCCCTAGAGTGTGTAAGAATTAGCTGTAACAACCCTTGCTTATGAGAACCTATTTTATATTTACTTACTATGTGAGGTAATTATATATAAAATGTTGGATTAGGGAGTAAGTATTAATTTAACGAAGGAAAGTTAATATTTACTAACTTGTTGTATATTTACTGTATGAGTATGTAAATATCCTCGTGTTGAGTTTTATAGTGTCATAAGATTTAAAATGACCCTATGATTTAAAATGGAACCAAAACTTGAAATGAATTATAAAATATCCAAATGATAATTTGGAGGCCGTAGTTGGTTCCGGAACATGCGAGATAGTCAAATTATGTGCCATATTGTATTTTGAGGTTTTGGGCACTTTTGACTGGTTTTAACATATATGTGTAGTTGCAAACCATTTAATATGGTGTCTACTACTTAAGTTGTAAATTGTAGACTAAAGGCACGATTTATGTCTTGATTAAGTCTCCTATTTTCCCCTAATTATATTCCTAAACCTAGAGAGAAAGAGAGAGGAAGAGAAAGAGTAGAGAAAGGAGAAGAGATTGAAGATTGAGGTTGGATTCTTGCTACCACACAAGGAAAATCTGCAATTGCTTGATTGAGGCAAGTTTTCTACTTGCTATATGCGGTTTAAGATAAATGATTAGTTATGATAATTGTGTATTAATCATGGTTTAACTATTTTAGGGTTTTTTTGTGGATATGAGGGTCTTGAATCATCCAAGAATGATTTGGAGGATTAATGAGGTTTATGGCAGTAGTTAGTGGTATTTATGATGTATTGGTGACAATAAATGAGTTGGTTTGAATGGATTTGAGTTGGGGAAAAATTTGGAGTCCAAGACCCCATAGCCAAAATTGGCAAAATTCGTAGGGCTGAATCGATTCTGCCTGGCCGAATCGATTCGCCCAGGGACAATTTCCAGGTCTAGGTGAACCGAATCGATTCGGCATTTTATGCAGAAACCCAATTTCCCTGACTGAATCGATTCGGATGGTCCGAATCGATTCGGTAATTATGCAGAATCTCATATTTTCTGGTCGAATCGATTCGAAAATCCTGCATTTTTATTTTGTTTTCTTTTTCATTTTCAACCCCTTTTATCTAGTCTTAGGACTTAGGAACCTTCTTGTATGAAGTCAACTTAGAGTCCTAGAATTCTAGGTGAGTTAGTTTACTACCCTAGATTAGAATTGGGATATATGGGAATTATTTCGAGGGTGCGTGAAGTGATGTTCAGGCATTACTTCCTTTTATAACTAGTAGGAGTCTAAGGGATTACTAAGATGTGTATGGGGACTTTAGAAGTTAATTTGAGGTATGATGGTTTATAATAAAGTCCAAAAAGGATATTTGGGAAAAGTAACTTAAGAGTTTAAATATTCATCGAGCTTATTATGATGATGCAAGGCACATATAGTTTCGGATAATCATAATGCATTTGATAAAATGTAAATGGATAAAGTAAATGATAATTTACTAAATCATGTCATGATAATTAATAAAATGGTTGGAACACACCCTCTCTAAATACCATCTTAAGGGAAGTTCGTGCGTAAGGTGAAGCCCCCTGGCTAATGAATGCGGGGTGGATATAGTCCTAGGCCATATGGGCGCTTGTTTTATATTTTCTGCGATTGGTAGGTAATTCCGGGTGTGGTTATGACTACCCCGCATCCATATGTCCGCTTCCCGACGTTTCGATAGGATCCCAGGTTGCCTTGATGATAGGCCCTGGAAGATGATGGTTATTTAGAGGCGCGCACAGTGGGGAAACCCGGACGGGCGGTCCTAGAATCGTTATATATGTATACTTATAACTATTCTAACATCAAGTGGGACTTGATGGACATTAATGCCATAAAGAGCATAGTACATGCCACAAAGAGCATACAATTGAGATACGTGCCACAAAGAGCACATGATAAAACATGTATTCCTGATAAGGAATGGAAAGATAAAATGAAAAGGTGAATAATGATAAAGATTTTAGATTAATGATAATTATATATATCCTCTTACATAATTGAATCTTACTTTATAATCATTCAATTGTCTTAGTTTATTACATGATGTTACCATGCTAAAATATTCTTTTTATCATCCATGATTAACTGTTCATAATTGTCACACTATTTGTTTATCTGGTGATCACATAAAACTGGGCCCTGACCCGTTTTTCTTTCTTGTTGTGCATATATATTGTAACCGCTCAGGTGCTCCACCGCAAGGTCGCCCGTAATGACCTCCCCATTCCGGTGTCTTTTGAGGAGCTGTGACATTTTGCGGATATCACGGGATATTTTGAGTAGACGCATTCATTCTTGTTTTCTAGTTATGTTCGGGTCTTTATTCGAGCGTGTGGCCCAAACTGTTGTAATTGTATGATGGATGTAATATGTAACTAATGGAACTTGTTGTACCTTGTATGAAATTCTGTTGACCGACATTTTATTCGGTCTTTTTATTGTATGTTTGTTGATGTCATTACACCTATACTTTTGGCGTTTCCACCTTCTTTTCTATTATGGGTTGTTGACAATGGTTTCTTTAAATTACAAAACAAAAATCCTTTGACAACCCGTTTTCTGAAATATTGTGTGGTTATCCCGTATATTCTTTATGTTGTTACGATGCTGAGAATGATTCCATCCATGATTCATGTATTATTAGAGTATCGGGCTGGCCACCCCTTATTTCGGATACCGGGTTGTCACAGATGGTATCAGAGCATCAGGTTCTAGAGTTTTTAGGATCTATGCGGACTTGTCACGTTCTACTGTAGCGTTCTTTGATTTAGAGCGTAATGTTAGGACTGCTTTGTTGCTTATGTTTACGATCTTCTGCAAGATAGATTATTTTATATAGTATCCTAACTCTATTGTTTCTCCATCTCAGATGCCGCCAAAGAGAGGTCGTCCCGCTTGACGAAATAGAGTTGTGGAAGAGGAGGTTGGTCCTCCACCGCCGCCACCGGGGTGTATAAATGCTGCGGATGTAGCAAACATAGTGGCCCAAGCAGTCAATGCAGCAATGACTATAATGGTACAACAAATGCCACAAGCTCAACCACGGGGGCAAGAGGCACAAGCTCCTACGGGACCTTCTCCATGGGAAAGAGTTAGGGAGTCTTTTCTAAAGGGCCATCCCCCAGAATTCGATGGAGGCTCGGATGTTATAAGGGAAAATCAGTGGAAGAAAGACATGCAACGCCATCTTCGAATGGTAGAATTTAGTGAGGAGAAAAAGCAAATCCTTGTTACTTTCAAGCTTGTCAGATCGGCATTACATTGGTGGGAGTCGATGACTACACCAGAGCAAAGGGATACGATGTCAATCACTGATTTTTGGGCCTTGTTTGATGGAAAGTACTTCCCTTCCGCAGTTCAAAGGGAAATGCGAAGGAAGCTTCAAGATGTAGTATAGGGAGAGAGATCTGTTGCAGAGTATGAAGAAGAGTTCACCCGGTTGGCAAGTTTTTTACCGGATGAAGTGACTCCAGAAGAGAAGAGAATCTCCAAGTTTGTGGGAGGTTTACATTGGCGGATAAAACAACATTTGTTGGGAAATCCGGCTTTACAAACCTTTGGGTATGTGATGAATGCGGCATTATTACATTGCCAAGAGCATAGATTATTTGTGCAAAATAGCAAGAAGGCTACCGTGATGGGGCAAGTGGGAAAACCTGAAGGGAATGGGATTGGGGGAGGAGCATCTCCTTCGTCCCCATCTTCGGGGAGTAAGCAAAGAGAGAGGGATCCCCAGCAAGGGGATTTGTCTAAACGCCAACGCTTTGGTGGATTTAATGCGGGTGGTAACAATAATAGGCCGGGTCAAGGTGGACCGCCACAACAACAGACAGGTAGAGGTGGAAGTGGTGGTAGAGGCCAGTAGGGCCGAGGTTCGGGGCAGTTCTGAAATAATCAAGGATGGAACTAGGAGAATGTGATGAACAAATGTTTTTAGTGCGGTGAGCTGGGCCATTATAAGAGGTCGTGTCCTTAGTTGATTGGAGGACATCTTCCTAGGGCTCCACAACAACCATATGTTCAGTTTTTGCCACAGGCACCTAATTCGGTTGTTCCTCCACAGCAGGAGCAACTGCAGTATGGACGGGTCTATCACATTCAGGAGGCTATGCTTCCTCCAGCCCCTCCAGCACCGCCGAAAATTGAGGGTAAGTTTCTCATCCAAGGGCATATGGTCCGGGTATTATTTGATACGGGTGCAACACACTCTTTCATTTCTAGGAGTTTTGCTCAAACCACATATTTGATAAAGTTTGATGAGAGTACTTTCACTAGCGTTGAATCCTCTATGGGTGATGGTTAATTGATTTTCTTTGTTTGTAAAACATAGGGATTAATCTTGGTAATTTGTTCTTTGAGGCCGATTTGCTCGTCCTTGACATGGTCGGGTATGACGTGATTTTAGGCATGGATTGGCTAGGGAAATATCACGCGATAGTAAATTGTTACGGGAAGAGTATAGTCTTCGCCGTTTCGGGACAAGAAATGTTATTGGTAGTTATGCCTAATTTGGAAGGAGGTACGAGTACCTATTTATATTGTATTGCAGAGGATACTTCTAGGGATGTAGTTGTTCCCCTAGATTCTCTTCCGATTGTTAGAGATTTTGAAGATGTTTTCTGAGAAATACCGGGATTACCTCCGAGCCGGGAGATTGAGTTTGTGATTGATTTAGCACTGGGAACTCGACCTATTGTGAAAGCTCCATATCGCATGGCTCCTGTGGAAATGAGGGAGTTACAAGATCAAATTCAGCAGTTGTTGGAGCAAGGATTTATTAGGTGCAGTACGTTGCCATGGGGTGCTCCGATTTCGTTCGTATAGAAAAGAGACGGTTCTCTCCGATTATGTGTGGACTATAGAGAGTTGAATAAAGTCACCATCTGGAATAAATACCCTTTACCTCGTATTGATGATTTATTTTACCAACTTATGGGAGCGTCGTACTTCTCTAAGATCGATTTCAGGACAGGGTATCATCAGTTGCGGATATGGGAGCAGGATGTATCCATGACCACATTTCTGACCAGATATGGATCCTATGAATTCTTGATTATGACCTTTGGACTAACCAATGCCCCCGCTGTATTTATGGATCTCATGAATAGGGTGTTTCGGGACTTCCTTGACAAATGTGTTATTGTATTTATCGATGACATCTTAGTTTATTCTCAGACAGAATCTGACCATGCTACTCACTTACGGTTGGTCCTACAAAGATTAAGGGATCACCAATTGTATGCAAAGTTCGAGAAGTGTGGCTTTTGGTTGAAGGAGGTTTAGTTTCTGGGTCATGTGGTGTCATCCCAAGGTATATCGGTGGATCCGAGAAAGGTGATTGCGGTGAGGGAGTGGGGTTAGCCCACGTCACCTACCGAAATTCGTAGTTTTCTGGGTTTGGCGGGTTATTACCGTCGGTTTATCAAGGGTTTTTCTAAAATCGCAAGCCCATTGATAAATTTGACCCGAAAAGGGGTGAGATTTGTTTGGGATAACTCTTGCCAAGTTACTTTTGATGAGCTCAAAGATAGGTTAACTTCGGCTCCAGTCCTCGCTTTGCCAAAGTCGGGGTTGGAATATCTAGTCTTCACCGATGCATCTCTTCAAGGATTAAGAGGTGTGCTTTAACAAGAGAGACGGGCTATTGCTGATGCTTCTCGCAAGATAGAGCCTCATGAAAGGAACTATCTGGTGCATGGCTTAGAACTCACCGTGGTTGTCTTTGCCTTGAAGATTTGGAAGCATTATCTCCTAGGGGAGAAATTTAGTCTTTTCACGGACCATAAATCGCTGCAATATTTATTCTCACAGAAAGATTTTAATATGCGTTAGCGCCGATGGTTGTAGTTCGTGAAAAATTATCAATTTAATATCCATTATCATCCTGGAAAGGCGAACGTAGTGGCGGATGACTTGAGTAAGAGGCCCGAGGGAGAGTTAGCTGAAGTATGGAAGGCTAAGTGGAAAAAGCTCAGTCAGGAGGATGCGATGGTGAGAGCGTTCATGTCAGTGATGACCGTTACTCTTACCATTGTGGCAAGGGTTGTAGAAGCCCAAGGAAGGGATAAGGTTTGTCAGGACCATATACACCGATTACTGTCCGAGGGAGCGAAATCCTACTCGATAAGTTCTGAGGGTGGATTACGCTTCTATGGAAGACTTATTGTTCCGAAAGAGGTGGATTTGACACGGGCGGTGATGGCAGAATCTCACGGATCGAAATTTACGGTACATCCTGGTGGGGACAAAATGTATCAAGACATGCGCCGCCAGTATTAGTGGCCCAGCATGAAGCGGTATATTTCAGAGTTTGTATCCTAATGCACTACTTGTCAGTTGGTTAAGATTGACCATCAGCGACCGACAGGTTTGTTGCAACCGTTGGAGATTCTGGTGTGGAAATGGGAAAGCATATCGATGGACTTTATTACGGGCTTACTAAGATCACAGAGGGGTTATGATTCGATTTGGGTGATTATCGACCGCTTGACTAAGTCGGCACACTTCTTACCTGTGCGTACGGATTTTGATACCGCTCGCTATGCCCAGTTGTTCATCGAGGAGGTCGTTAGACTTCATGGGGTACCTTTAAATATAGTTTCCGACCGAGACAAGATCTTTGTTTCCCACTTTTGGTGAAGTTTCCAAGAGGCCATGGGAACCGAATTGAAGTTAATCACTTCTTATCATCCTCAAACAGATGGTCAGACTGAAAGAGTAAACCAAACGTTGGAGGATATGCTCCGTATGTGCATGCTTGATTTCAAGGGTGGTTGGGAACAATACCTCTCATTGGTTGAGTTCGCTTATAACAACTCATACCAATTTACTATTGGAATGGCGCCCTATGAATCTCTTTATGGCCGACCATGTAGATCGCTCGCTTATTGGTTGGAAGTGGGTGATAATAAATTCCTTCGATCTAAAATGATCCAAGATACTTCTTCAAAAATTGAGCCCATTTGGAATCGTATTCGGATAGCCCAAGATCTCCAAAAGAGCTATGCCGATGCGGGTAAAAGACACATGGAGTTGGAGATTGGGGACTAAGTCTTGGTGCGAGTGTCACCAATGAAGGGCATTAAGCGTTTCGGAAAGAAAGGAAAGCTTGCGCCACGTTTTGTTGGACATTTTCTAATTATTGCGAAACTCGGTCCAGTGGCGTATCAAATTGCCTTACCGGAACTCTTGCAAAAAATTCATGATGTATTCCATGTTTCCTCTCTGAAGAAGTATAAGAGATGCGAAGGTGCCCTTTGGCATAACCCTTCCGAGAATATTGACTTGCAACCCGACATTTCATATGAAGAACAACCGGTTGCTATTCTTGAGCATGGGGAGCGTAAGTTGAGGTCTCGTGTGGTGCCCTTGGTGAGAGTCCAATGGAGTCATCATAATGCTAAAGAATAAATGTGGGAACGTGAGGACGACATGCGGGAAAAGTATCCGCATCTCTTCTTACAAGGTACGCTTGATTTTTGGGGACAAAATACCCTCATAAGGGGGGGAGTATGTAACAACCCTCGCTTATGAGAACCTATTTTATATTTACTTACTATGCGAGGTAATTAAATATAAAATGTTGGATTAGGGAGTAAGTATTAATTTAATGAAGGAAAGTTAATATTTACTAGCTTGTTGTATATTTACTGTATGAGTATGTAAATATCCTAATGTTGAGTTTTATAGTGTCAAAAGATTTAAAATGACCCTATGATTTAAAATGGATCCGGAACTTAAAATGAATTATAAAATATCCAAATGATAATTTGGAGGCCGTAGTTGGTTCCGGAACGTGCGAGATAGTCAAATTATATGCCATATTGTATTTTGAGATTTTGGGCACTTTTGACTGGTTTTAACATATATGTGTAGTTGCAAACCATTTAATGTGGTGTCTACCAATTAAGTTGTAAATTGTAGACTAAAGGCACGATTTATGTCTTGATTAAGTCTCTTATTTTCCCCTAATTATATTCCTAAACCTAGAGTGAAAGAGAGAGGAAGAGAAAGAGTAGAGAAAGGAGAAGAGATTGAAGATTGAGGTTGGATTCTTGCTACCACACAAGGAAAATCTGCAGTTGCTTGATTGAGGCAAGTTTTCTACTTGCTATATGTGGTTTAAGATAAATGATTAGTTATGATAATTGTGTATTAATCATGGTTTAACTATTTTAGGTTTTTTTTTGTGAATATGAGGGTCTTGAATCATCCAAGAATGATTTGGAGGATTAATGAGGTTTATGGTAGTAGTTAGTGGTATTTATGATGTATTGGTGACAATAAATGAGTTGGTTTAAATGGATTTGAGTTGGGGATTAAATTTGGAGTCCAAGACCCCATAGCCAAAATTGGCAAAATTCGCAAGGCTGAATCGATTCTGCCTGGCCGAATCGATTCGCCCAGGGACAGTTTCCAGGTCTAGGTGAACCGAATTGATTCGGCATTTTATGCAGAAACCCAATTTCCCTAACCGAATCGATTCGGATGGTTCGAATCGATTCGATAATTATGCAGAATCTCATATTTTCTGGCCGAATCGATTTGGCTAGGCTGAATCGATTCGAAAATCCTGCATTTTTATTTTGTTTTCTTTTTCATTTTCAACCCTTTTTCTCTAGTCTTAGGACTTAGGAACCTTCTTTTATGAAATCAAATTAGAGTCCTAGAGTTCTAGGTGAGTTAGTTTACTACCCTAGATTAGAATTGGGATATATGGGAATTATTTCGAGGGTGCGTGAAGTGATGTTCAGGCATTACTTCCTTTTAAAACTAGTAGGAGTCTAAGGGATTACAAAATGTGTATGGAGACTTTAGAAGTTAATTTGAGGTATGATGGTTTATAATAAAGTCCAAAAAGGATATTTGGGAAAAATAACTTGGGAGTTTAAATATTCATCGAGGTTATTATGATGATGCAAGGCACGTATAGTTCCGGATAATCATAATGCATTTGATAAAATGTAAATGGATAAAGTAAATGATAATTTACTAAATCATGTCATGATAATTAATAAAATGGTTGGAACACACCCTCTCTAAATACCATCTTAAGGGAAGTTCGTGCATAAGGTGAAGTCCCCTGGCTAATGAATGCAGGGTGGATATAGTCCTAGGCCATATGAGCGCTTGTTTTATATTTTTTGCGATGGGTAGGTAATTTCGGGTGTGGTTATGACTACCCCGCAGGCATATGGCCGCTTCCCGACGTTTCGATAGGATGCCAGGTTGTCTTAATGATAGGCCCTGGAAGATGATGGTTATTTAGGGGTGCGCACAGTGGGGAAACCCGGACGGACGGTCCTAGAATCGTTATATATGTATACTTATAACTATTCCAACATCAAGTGGGACTTGATGGATATTAATACCATAAATAGCATAGTACATGCCACAAAGAGCATACAATTGAGATACGTGCCACAAAGAGCACATGATAAAACTTTTATTCCTGATAAGGAATGGAAAGATAAAATGAAAAGGTGAATAATGATAAAGATTTTAAATTTAATGATAATTATATACATACTCTTGCATAATTGAATCTTACTTTATAATCTTTCAATTGTCTTAGTTTATTACATGATGTTACCATGCTATAATATTCTCTTTATTATCCATGATTAACTGTTCATAATTGTCACACTATTTGTTTATTTGGTGATCACATAAAACCGGGCCCTGGCCCGTTCTTCTTTCTTGTTGTGCATATATATTGTAACCGCTCAGGTCCTCCACCGCAAGGTCGCCCGTAATGACCTCCCCATTCCGGTGTCTTTTGAGGAGCCATGACATTTTGCGGATATCATGGGATATTTTGAGTAGACGCATTCATTGTTGTTTTCTAGTTATGTTCGGGTCTTTATTTGGGAGTGTGGCCCAAACTGTTGTAATTGTATAATGGATATAATATGTAACTAATGGAACTTGTTGTACTTTGTATGAAATTCTGTTAACCGACATTTTATTCGGTCTTTTTATTGTATGTTTGTTGATGTCGTTACACCTATACTTTTGGGGTTTCCACCTTCTTTTCTATTATGGGTTGTTGACAATGGTTTCTTTAAATTACAAAACAAAAATCCTTTGACAACCCATTTTCTGAAATATTGTGTGGTTATCTCGTATACTCTTTATGTTGTTACGATGCTGAGAATGATTCCATCCATGATTCCTATATTATTGGAGTATCGGACTGGCCACCCCTTATTTCGGATCCGGGTTGTCACATTAACTTACTGAAATTGAAATACAAGATTATAGTAAATTTAAGTAGGTGTCTCCCATTGTCACTCGCATAGGATAATCTCCCCACCTCTCACCTAGATGCAATATTAATCGTATCCTATCCCCAGAAACCAAATGCAATATAGATGATAAGATGATTGGGAAACATGTGATGCGTCTCGCATAAATCGTGTATTGGACATATCATTGTCTACACCCTTATCCTTTTTCCGAGTTCTCTAGTCATATTACTTACAATAATGACCCTCCATTCCCTATGTATCCTACGTAGTATTGAATTTATAATCAATTGGCTACATCCTTAGACTTAGATAACTAATTTCATTACATTCGCAGGGTTATATATGTATAAGTCTGTACACACACACACACACACACACACACACACACACACACACACACACACACACACACATATATATACAAGTGGTGACCCGTGCGATGCACGGCGGGTGTAACGCGTTCTGGATTATTTTATTTAAATATGTAAATTAATATATAATTATTATCGTTATTTCAGAAGAAGATCGTAATCATAGCCATGATCATATAAATATAAGTAATGTGGTGAGTAAAGAGTACGACTAAAAATGAGTAAGAGGAAATAATTGGTAAGAACCATAATATCGTAGAACGAACCATAGTCAGAAAATCCAAGTTAGAAAAAAAAATACATTACAAAGTGAATTTTAAAATGAAGTATTAGCTAAAACTGTCGGGAACTACTTTTTGCAGAAATGAAAGCGATATTCATTTTCTTTGAGCCACTCCAAATATGGATTATCTGTATACTCGTAGTGGGTAAATCCATATTTCCTGAACATAGCCTTCCGAAATTCCCATGTCTTGATGTAAATGCATTTCTTGAGTTGCGGGATGAAAACTGCAATCTGGTATGTCATCGTTAGTGGAGCAGACATTAGTATAGTTTAATGAGAAGTAAATATTAATGCACCATATGGCATTACAGATGTTGTAAAATGTGTGCAATTCATACCTCATTCTTCGTGACGAGGAGTTTATCAGTCTATTTTGTAGATTTGGGAATGAAGAAAATAAGTTAGATTTTTCACATTAATGAAATCTAATGGTAAATAAAATATTGCTTCAATATTATTTCACCACACACCTTAGCGAATCGTAGATTAACCTTCACCCCTTGATTTTGTAGGAAATGAATCTACAATCAAATTTGTAGTCATTTTTTTACACCCTGCGTATAGAAAAAAGAAGATATGAAAAAAACGTAGATAAAAACATTGGTAAGACATTAATTATTTTTAAGAATAATTAATTGATTTTTCAAAATCAAAATTCTAATAAATTTTGATTTCAAGTTCGGAGCATCGTGGGAGATGATATATTACACGGTCATGTTCAGAATCAATGGAGATTAAAGAAGAAATAGTATCTGTGATGGCGGAGGTTAACAGACCCATTGATTTAAAAAAAAATGATCTTATAACTTTGTTTTTTGTCTATTTCATTATTTTTTTATAGTAAATCGTATTTTTTATTAACAATGAAGAGAGAGCAATAATTTCCATAGAAAGGACGCCCATTACACAGGCTACACACACGGGGAAATGAGTTGTTTTGCATCAATGTATGTATATATATATATATATATATATATATATATATATATATATATATATATATATATATATATATATATATATATATATATAATTTCCTATGCAATATAAACTTCAGTTATACATAGGGGTGACAATTTTAGAAACGACATGGAAAGACACGAAGTCGTGTCGTGTTCGTGTCTGAACTATGAGTCGGGTCGTGTTATCGTGTTTTTTAGGGATGAAATTTAAGAAATTCTGGTATTCGTGTCGTGCCGTGTTGTTTTTTTATTCGGGGCATGTTCGTGTCAACTTTTAAAAAAACACGAATTCGTGGCGTGTCGTTTTTTATTCGAGGGATTGATGCTTGTATGAATTTCAGAATTGAATCTAAAACTTGGGTTTCTGTAACTTTTTTCTTTCATCATATAAGTGTTGGAAAAATAATGTGTTTTTAGGAAAAAAATTGCCTGATTTTAAGTGGAAAACTAAATTAAATTTAATATATACATCATTGGTGAGTCACATGCATCAAGGCTGAAAAATATGGCCATTACCAAAAGAAACACATGAAAGGCTTCTTGTATATGCCATTTTTTTTTATCATTATGTTAAATAAGATGCTCATCTTAATTAAACTAATAGAAAAAGTTATTTTCGGGAGTTGAATACGAATCTATACAACAAATAAAAAAAGAAGACTTCATATGGAGAGATGAATTAATTATTTTAGTAAGACTTGATGAAGATTTTAAAAAAATCTATGCCAACTGATTTAACTAAAACCCCAAAAAAATAGGATTATCAATGTAAAAAGGAAACAAATATTCTGCTATCTTTATCGTTTGAGCCTACATCATTTCGATCCACAGGATTAGAAAATGGAATAAGATGATATCATAAACCAAAACTATAAATGTCATATATATGTTGATATTATTATGGAGAGAAAAGGGGAGATAGAGATAAGAGTGCCAATAACGAAAAACTCACCATTGACCCCCCCCCTCTCAACTTAAACCTGCAATTTCTTTAATTAAAAAAACCCATAAGCTCACAAATGCTAAAGTAGGAATGTGAGAGAGAGAAAGATATAGGTGGTTGAATAAAATGAGAAGAAATGTATAGGTATGCAAATGGCGCACCTACCATTTTTCTTTGCACTATTTCCCCTCATATCCATTGACGGAAAATATAAAATCTAGACAAACATATGAACATACATGCGAGCAGAAGAAAAGAAGGAACGTTGGAAAAAACACACAGACGCACATATAAATCCCAGAACAAACACGGTGAGAGTTCTATAAAACCCAGAAGAAACAGAGACACATACATACAACTATACATTGTCAGTGCGTGGTAGTGTGTGCTCTAGTTTTGTGGTGGATCGGAGCCAATCCATGCCAGCGGGTTTCAGGAGACATGACCCGGATAGAGACTTGTGCTTTTTGGTCAGATAGTTATGGGAATGGAGAGAGAAGAGATCGTCTGGAGGTGAGGCCCGTTCCGTTTGAACCCGGCTCAAGGTCTATGTGTTTCAAAGATCCTCCATTGATAGCTTCATTTATCTACTCTCCTCCTCCTCTCATGGAGGTGGTACCGCTTCCTTTTGGGTTATGTTCAGCGACGGAGTAACGCTGCTTTTGTGGTGTCTATGAGAACTCAGTGTGCAGGGGGAGAATGACATACATGCGCAAAGAAAGAAATAGATATGGAGAAGTAGTTTTGGATCGTGGGGAGTTGATTTTTAGTATTATGGAGAGACGTGTGTGGGGTGTTTGTACTCTAGTTCAGAGGAGATTACACGTGTATTTATTGGGTTTTAAAAAAAATTTAAAAATCTGAGAAATTTTGGTTTGAGACTTGGAGCGTTGTGAGTGGAAGAAGTGGGTAATGAGGTAACTGCCTAATTTTTGAATGTGTTGTACCCGGCACATAGCAGATGCAGCCACGTATATAATTTTTTTTTTAAAAAAACTCAAAAATCTGAGAATTTAGGATTCACCTTTTGGAGTCTTCCCAATGCTCCTACTACATACGTATATATTATAAGATATATATATATATATCGATAAGTCCGGAGGAATCCCTTATCCAAATCGGACATCACAAAATGCGCAAGTGGGGCAGTCCCTATGCAATATATCGTTGCACCGCCCATACCCAGAGGTGACAAAGGATTCCAGCATCTACGCCTATCTCTCTTAAGCGGTGCTCCTATGTAGTACCTAAATTATGACCTAAACAACGCCCAGCTCACTTGTGCCGACGTGTGCTACAGTTCCGAACACGCGTAACCCCAACCAATAGGATCATCCATGAACGTAGGTATGTCCACACAAATACTTAATTACATATTTCTTTATCACATTATATGTATTGATTTGCCTCCCAATAATTCCCGAGTCAATTAACCATCTCGTTAATTATTAGTTACTCTATTTAAATCATAATCCATGTAGTGCTTACCAACTCTCTTGTTAATTATAAATTTCTTTCAATAATCATTCAACATTACTGAATATCTACAAATTATTTACGTAGCCACCAGCTTTCACGATTCATGTCGTAATTGTCGTGTTCCCATATCTCGAATTATATTCTCGGCTAACCCAATGGATATATAATTCTATAATTTTTTCCAAAATTTCTGACTAAACTAAATGGATACATTATGACTAACCTAAAATACAAACTAACCAACCTGGGGTGAATAGGGTATCTGAACCAGTTCAGCCCCAACGTCGAACCGGTTCACCCCTGGGTTTGGGTGAATTCGAGGTTGTTACTATTTTGGAAGATTTTTCACAACTTACTTCATAAATTACCCCTTGTTCCTCTCTCATAAGTTACCCTAACACTTTACATGCTCATTGATTGGTTTTATATTATCTACTAACAATTTTTTTACATGAGAATGACATCAAATCCAAAATCAATTCATAAGAATACAAATTCCTCCAAAATTATAAAGGGGGTATTTTTTTAATTTTCAAGATCCATTTTTTTCATGAATTTGTGCCAAGAAACACTCTTTTTTCATGGGGTGTACATCAGATATACACTATCACCCTACAATATCACAAGATCTATCTCTAAATCCACATTATTATTATTTTCCGGATTTTCTAATCAATTTCTCGATTTCATAATTTTCTAATCATCAAAGTGATATCCTCTACATGCATATAGTGAAACCTATTCCATAACATTAATTACAAATTTAATCCAAAAATCTATATGAGAACCTACACACTTAAATTAAGAAATAACTTGGACATCAATTTGAGCAAGAAAATTCTTGCCTTAGGATGAAGGTGGAAGTACCTCTTCTTGAATCTCCAAACTTCCTCCTTCTTTTGACCTTAGTATCTCCTCTCTAGGGGTGGAGCTGCTGGGGTTTTCTTATATTGGTGAAAATGAGTTTATTAATCTTTTTAATTAGCATATAAACTACTTAATCCCGAGTTAGGTTTTGACCCACACTTTTGGGCCTCCAAATGAGCCCGAATCCTTAACAAGAATGGCCTAATCGCCTCCCAACTAATATACCTATGCCCCGGGACCATTTTAAAAGGTCTAAAACACCTAAAAGAGTTTCCAAACATCCTGAAATGCGCCCGAATTCTTTATTACTTGGCATACCCATTTTTATTATGTTTAGACAACACGAAATCATAAGTAATTTACTATATGATTTATTTTCTACGAGTGAACTCCTTATGCCCAATTGAGTCCAATAATTATGTAATCACGAATAAATATTCATTCTCAATCTAAATTTTACCCATTTAATTTAAATTCCACTGATTTAATTTATTCTCAAATTTATTCCAAATTATTAAATTAATTTCTATCACAATATTTTATTATGAAAACACAGGGTATTACATTTTTCCCCCTAACAACAAAATTTCGTCCTCGGGATTCACTGAAACTTAACCTCTCATTTTGATCCGCACAATTATCATAAGTTTTATACTCCATCAGTCCATTTCAATCCGCACAATTATCATATGTTTCAACAATGATGCTAAGAATGAAACCATTAATGATTTTTGTTTAATTAATAATGGACTGATCACCCAGGATTAGAATAGGCGGGGTGCCACAGATGGTATCAGATCATGAGGTTCTATTGTCCTTAGGATCTGTACAGACTTGTCACGTTTTCAGCGTAGCATTCTCTAGTATAGAGCCCTACTATTAGGATTGTTGCATTCATGATTACGCATTTACGTCTTCAGCTAGTTTGAGATATATTGAACTGTGGGCTAATCGAAATTTTATTTCTTTTTGTATGCCACCCAGATGTGCACCACGAGCCACTAGAGAGGTATAACTCGAGTTACAGCTAGCTCAGGCACAGGGGACTATGAACTCTATTGAGTTCGCAGCTATTGTTGCACATGCAATTAACGTGGACCACAATTGCTCAGAAGGCACCACAGGTGCCACCTCAGCCGTAGGTTATGACTCCAGACCATACACACTGGTTTCCTTATGCCTGGGAGCAAGTCAGAGATGATTTTTAGAAGTCTCATCCTCCCGAGTTTCAGGGAAGATCAAATGTCGTTGCCGCTTGACAATGGAAGAAAGACATCCAGCGGCATTTATGGATGTACGAGTGCACTGATATGCAAAGATAAATACTAGCTACTTTTAAGCTAGTGGGGGAAGCCTCACAGTGGTGGGAGTCTATTACCACCACACAGGAGATGGATAACATACATATTTAGGAATTCTGGGAGCGGTTCGACTATAATTACTTTCCATCTGCCATTCAGGCAGAGATGAGGCATAAGTTCTTAGAGATCGCCCAAGAAAGAAGGACAATAACTGAATATGAGGAGGAATTTACTCAGTTGGAAAATTTTGTACCAGAGGAGGTGAGAACAGAGGAGACGAGGGTACAACTCTTTGTTGATGGTCTTAGCTGGAGCATCTAACAACATTTATTAGGTAATCCCGCTCTGAAGATGTATACGGATGTTGTGAATGTCTTTTTACTGCATTGTCAAGATCACCGCTTCTATGAGAAAGGAAGAAAGCGAGCAAGAGAGTCCGGCCAACAGGGTAGGACAGGGGTGGCAGTGCCAGTGGGATACAATTGACTCAGACTCATACGATACAGGGTGAGCAGGGTTCTTGATAGGGGGATTATGTTAAGTATTTTTTATCAGGAGATTTCAGGCAGGGGCAGGGTGGATTCAGGCATGGCCATCAGGGTCAACAGGGTCAACAACATTTTCAGCAGGACTAGTAGGGCCAAGGGAGAGTTAGTATCGGCCAGCAGTGCGAGAGAGGGAGAAATTTCACTGGTAGATACTTCATATGTGGCAAGAATGGCCACAAATGTTAGGATTTCCCTGATAGGGGAAGGGTTCCGCAGCAGCAGGGCGGTCGTCAGGAGCCCCAAAGGCCCATTTTTCTCACCGCCCTTCCAGTTCCAGCACCATCACTACCTACCTTACCAATCATCCCAGCAGTCCCACCATAGCAGGGGCAGTTACAGTATGGACGTGTGCACAACATCCACCAGGACGCAGTTCCATAGGCGCCACTCGCAATTGAGGGTACGTTTCTTATACGTAGGACTTCGGGGCCTATCATATCTGACATTGGGGCTTCATATTCGTTTATAGCAAATAAATTTGGCTGAGCCACGGGGTTGTTAGACACGACAGATAGTACAGTCACATGCATAGACTCACCGTTGGGTAGCGAGACACTTATCTTTTTTATTTTTCAGGGTGTGAGTATAGACATTGGGAGACTTATTTTACCCATCAATATTCTCATGCTAGATATGTCAAAGTATGATGCCATTATTGGCATGAATTGGCTAGCAGCATATAGAACCATAATTGATTATTACAGTAGGAGCATAGCATTTGCAATTTCGGGCCAAGAGATGTTCTCAGTGGTGATACCCAATCTCAAAGGAGGATCGTCAACTAACTTATACTATATAAAGGAGGAGACCTCTAAGGGGGTAGTGATCTCCCTAGATTCGATTCCGATTGTGTGTGAGTTCGTCGACGTATTTTAGGAGATATCGAGATTACTTCCTAGCTGAGAGATAGAGTTTGTCATTGATTTAGCATCGAGCACTTGGTCGATAGCTCATACGCCTTATTGTATGGTCCCTATGGAAATGAGGGAGCTACGGGATAAGATTGAGCATCTTTTGTGACAGGGTTTTATTCATAGGAATACTTCGCCTTAGGGTGCCCCAGTGCTATTTGTGAAGAAGAGAAATGGATCTCTATGCCTATGTGTGGATTATCGGGAGTTAAATAAAGTCACGATATTGAATAAATATCCGTTGCCCCAAATCGATGACTTATTCGACCAGTTAAGAGGAGCCGCATACTTCTCTAAGATAAATTTGAGATCAGGGTACCACCAATTGCGCATCCGGGAGAAGGACGTATCTAGGACTGCCTTTCTAACGAGATATGGGTCTTA
This sequence comes from Sambucus nigra, assembly GCA_949130495.1. Classification (NCBI taxonomy): domain Eukaryota; kingdom Viridiplantae; phylum Streptophyta; class Magnoliopsida; order Dipsacales; family Adoxaceae; genus Sambucus; species Sambucus nigra. Next base: position 41,770,725 of record OX422213.1, read on the forward strand.
TAAGTTTTGGGTTATGACATTGGGCTAACCAACGTGCCAACGGTGTTTATGGACTTGATAAATAGGGTGTTTAGAGAGTTATTGGATCAATTTGTCATTTTCTTTATTGATGACATCCTGATTTATTTCCGGACTGAGGAGGAGCATGCAGATCATCTGCTTCGTATTTTATAAGCCGAAGTATCCTGGATCAACTCTAGTTCGATAAGCTTGTTATCCCACACCTATAACCAATAAGTGGGAGAACAACAAGGTCTATCATACAATGCCTTAAATAATTCCATGTTAATCGTAAACTGATAGGAGTTATTATGCGCAAACTCCACCAGTGGAAGATATCGTTCCCAATCTCCGCTAAAGTCAAGGATGAACATCCATAGCATATCTTCTAACATCTGATTCATCCTTTCTATCTTCCCATTTGTCTATGGGTGATAGGTCATACTCAATCGCAACACTGTACCCATGGCCTCCTAAAAAATCTACCAAAATGATACACGAAGATCTTGTCCCTTTCGGACGCAATATCGAGCGACAATCCATGTAGTCTCACTATCTCAGCGATGAAGATCTGGGCATACTACCCTGTGGTATAATCTGTCTAGACCGGCAGAAAATCGTCCACCTTAGTTAATCCTAGGTGATTAGTCCATTGTTAAAATTAAACAGGAATCATTAATGGTTTCATTCTTAGCATCGACGTCTAAACATATAATTATAATACGAATACTTTAATGGCCCGGTGTCAAAATTTTAATCTTTTATTGGCATGCAATAATTTAAACTATTAAACCACATTCACCATTACAGTGAATAATGCAATAAATGATTAAACAACTCAATGAATAAATTTGTTTGGACTAAACACTCCAGACTGAAATCCACATACAATAGTCCCTAATTAAAACCAAATCCAACAACTAGAAATAAAAATAGAAATGCAGTATCTCTGAAATAATTGCAAACTAAAGATGGGCGACATGCCTGACTGAGATAACTGAATGATGGACATGAACTGATAAAAGTGGAAGCGTCTACTACCTAGGTCCTACAACATCCACAACAGCTACAGCACGTCAAATAAGAATGGACTCATAAGCTTGGCATCCATGTGACTGGACACCTAAAAGGGTTTTTACGAAAATAGATTTGAAGCGGGTTAGAGCCTAAGAACATTTGAAAAATATTTGCAAGTATTTAAAATGCAGTAAGAGCATATATTGTATACATGTTAACTTCACGTGTCCTCACTTGAGATCCTCACCTCCCAACTACTTTGCACGCCTAAAGTATTCACCTAAACCATCCTAGTTACACTACCTCGTCTGACTAGTTGAACTAAGTCTCTCCCAGCATACTAACTCATTGGGCTGACCCGTATTGCCCATACAATACGTTACTGAATTTACAAACCCTTTAGCCAGTTAAAATTACCAAGTAAGTATTAAGTTTTCAGATAGTTTGGTTACTTTAGATATCACTATTTATCTTATCTACTAATGCACACATAGTAGAATAAATCACACGTATATAAAATGTACCACCCTTGTCATATATACGAATAAGGCATCCCTAGGTAAAGACCCGTGATGCGTGTATACCCTGCTATCGAGTTCTGGTAAATCACGTACTATGTAAAGGACTTTCGGTTCGAATTTACTCCCGAACCATAAATTTATGATTCACACAATTCAGAGGCGAATATAGTTTTAAGCATTTGAACTACGCACACACCTAACGCACCCAAATTATCGATCACACTATCATACACACAAGTAGTGCTCAACCATAAGTTCTATGTTTTGAGGCACAAGTAAAAAATATCCCTTATGCGCTCATCAGGATAAGATTGTCCACGACGCAAAACTTCCTGTGATAGAAGGCAATACATGTATGTTCACACATATAAGGAGTCACACAATAAGTATTCACAAAACCTATATATACATCATCAGTATAGGTATACACACAACTTATAATATATATCCCGTATGTAGTATATAAACCTTGAATGCCCTACGTATTATTAATTTACAATTATACTTGTCGTTGTATATACCCAAGTAATCCTCACTTCTCGAAGGGACCTAATTACCCCTTACATTATTCCAGTAGTTATATTATATGCCTAACCTACTGGTATTATCCTTAGGTTAACATTTACTCCTCTCGTGTAACCCATTTTATAAATCTCCAATACGTGACTCAGCCGATAAAGTCTTGTCAATCTCAATCCAAACCTTTCCCTTATTATGATTTATCGGACCTCAACTATATGCCCACTAACCTCCTCTAAGTCCTTATATAGTTAATAAAAGGTTCCTTGAAAATTGGGGTAAAGAAAACCTTAAAATAAATCAAGTTCCTCATTTCAGCATTATTTGATCGATCGACAGATTGATCAATTTATCAATCCATCGATCGATCGACATTCATGGGTCGATCGGTCGATCGATCCTGCGTTTGGCAGTTTTGTCCCAGTTACACTTTTTTACCATTTTTATCCCATAAAGCCTTTATAACACTCCCAAACTCACAGTCACGCATGTTAGGCCCTATAACAACATGTATAAATGATTTCTAACGTAACCAAATCATTAAATCATCAAGGGGAATCATTTAAAATGGATTAAGTCTACACTTTAATCTCAAAACCCTAAATTACTATTTCTTTATTCAAGAACATCAACAAAACCAGATTTCTCCAAATTCTCATGTTAATAAATTATCAGATTCGTAAAACATACATATATGGATGATGTCTATCGTAATTTCTACCCAAGAACATGAAATTAATCTCCAATCTAAAGCCATAATCATTTGTTCATGGAAATTATTCAATCCTACACTAATATGGATATTATATGCACTCAAATTTTTCAAGATAAACAGTTGCCTGGAGTTTGTAGGTCTGATTTGTGCATAAAAGTGGTGGAGTTGTCTTCCTCTCCTTTTGATCTAAACTCGGATGGTGGTGGTGGTGCAAAAGTGGTGAAGGAACCATCTGTGACACCTCGCCTATTCTAATCCTAGGTGATTAGTCCATTATTAAATTAAACATGAATCATTAATGGTTTAATTCTTAGCATCATTGTTGAAACATAATTATAATACTATTACCCTAATGGCCCGGTGTTAAAATTTTAATCCTTTTATTAACATGCCATAATTTAAACTACTAAACCACATTCACCATTCCAGTAAATAATGCAATAAATGTTAAAACAACTGAATAAATAAATTTGTCTAGAATAAACACTCCAGATTGAAATCCACATACAATAGTCCATAATTAAAACAAAATCCAATAACTATAAATAAAAATAGAAATGTAGTATCTCTGAAATAATCGTTAACTAAAGCTGGGCAACATGCCCGACTGAGATAACTAAATGATGGACATGAATTGATAAAAGTGGAAGTGTCTACTACTGAGTTCCTCCAACATCCACAACAATTTCAGCACGTCAAATAAGAATGGACTCCTAAGCTTGGCGTCCCTTTGGCTGGACACTAATTTTTTTTTTGCAAAAATAGATTTGAAATGGGTCAGAGCCCAAGAACATTTGAAAAATATTTGCAAGTATTTAAAATGTTGTAAGATCAGATATTGTATACATGTTAACTTCACGTTCCCTCATTTGAGATCCTCACCTCTCAACTATTGTGCACGCCTAATGTATTCTCCTAAATCATTCTAGTTATGCTACCCCGCCTAACTAGTTGAACTAAGTATCTCCCTTCATACTAACTCGTTGTGCCCACCCGTATTGCCTATATAATATGTTATTGAATTTCCAAACCCTTTAGCGAGTAAAAATTATCGAGTAAGTATTAAGTTTCCACATACTTAGTTTAATTTAGATATCATTATATATCTTATCTACAAATGCACACATACTAGAATAAATCACATGTATATATATGTACCACCCTCTTCATGTATACGAATAAGGCATACCTAGGTGGAGACTTACAATTCATTCATACTCTGCTATCGACCCTGGTACATCACGTACTACGTAAAGGACTTCCGGTTCAGAATCACTCTCGAACCATAAATTTACGATTCACACAATTTGGAGGTGAACATAATTTTAAGCATTTGGGCTGTGCACACATCTAACGCACCCAAATGACTAGTTAAACTATCATACACAGAACTAGTACTTAACCCTAAGTTCTATGTTCTGAGGCATAAGTCGAAAATCCCCCCAATGGTCTCATTAGGATAAGACTGTCTACGACGCAAAACCTCCCGTGATAGCAGGCAGCATAGGTATGTTCACACATATAAGGAGTTACACAATAGGTATTCACATAACCTATATATACATCATCAATATAGTTATACACAACCTATAATATATATCCCGTATGCAGTATATAACTCTCGAACGTCCTATGTATCATTAATTTACAATTATACTTTTCGTCATATATACCCAAGTAATCCTCACTTCTCGAAAGGCCCTAATTACCCCTATATTATTCCAGTAGTTATATTATATGCCTAACCTACTGGTATTATCCTTAGGTTAACGTTTACTCTTCCCGTAACTCACTTTATAAATCTCCGATACGTGACTCAGCCGATTAACTCTCGTCGGTCTCAATCCCAACCTTTCCCTTAATATGATTTATCGGACCTCAACTATATGCCCATTGACCTCCTCTAAGTCCTTATATAGTTAATAAAAGGTTTCTTGCAAATTGGGGTAAAACAAACCTTAAAAATAAATCAAGTTCCTCATTTTAGTAGCAGTCGATCGATCGACAGATTTGATCGATTGATCGACATTCATGGGCCGATCGATCGATCCTACGTTTGGAAGTTTCATCCCCGTTACGTTTTTCACCATTTTTATCACTTAAAACCTTTATGGCACACTCCCAAACTCACAACCAAACATGTCGACCCTATAATAACATGTATAAATGATTTTGTGACGTAACCAAGTCATTAAATCATCAAGGGGAATCATTTAAATCGGATTAATTCTACACTTTAATATCAAAACCCTAAATTACTCTCTCTTTTTCAAGAACATCAATAAACCCAGATTTTTCCACATTCTCATGTTACTAAATTATCAGATTCGTACCACATACATACATGGATGATGTTTATCATAAGTTCTATCCAAGAAGATGAAATTAATCTCCAATCTAAAGACATAATCATTTATTCATAAAAAGTATTCAATCCTTCATTAACATGGATATTATTTGCACTCAAATTTTGTAAAATAAACACTTACCTGGAGTTTGTAAGTCTGATTTGTGTAGAAAAATTGTGGAGTTGTCTTTCTCTCCTTTAGATCTAAACTCCGGTGGTGGTGGTGGCGGTGGTGCAAAAGTGGTGTGGGAGCCTTGGAATCCTTCACCTTCCTTCTCTAATGGCCTCTCTCTGATTTTATAACTGCTAACCCTAGCACCCTCAACGTACATTCTGATATAAACTTAGGAATTTCGTTGGTCCCTTTACTCTAAAAATCTAAAAGACCAAAATACCCTTTCGAGGTACCGATTTGGCCCAGGACCCAATCCAAACCTCCGAGTACACTTTACTAACTATCTCCACCCTTCCAAACACACTGGCGTACTCAAAATGATCATTTGGATGACCCGTATATAAATTACATTTTATTTCATAAATTTAATTCCCGATACGACTAGCATGCGCGTCTTGACTAAATTATCGTAACTGCTATATTTCTCACTCACGATAATCATATTGGATTCTCACTAAGTTATTACTCATTCACTAGGTAATACTCAATATAATTTATACAATTAAATATTAACCCTTGTCCTGCTAATTAGTATTTATTTAAATCAGGATTAATTTCCATTTGAATTTAATTAATCCCAATATGAAAGTCATTAAAAATACGGGGTGTTACATTCAGGGTGACCAAGTGGAGGCACGTAGCTACTTCACCTAGGTCGAGGAGAAAGAGGCCCATAAGAGAGCCATAACCTCATACAATATTGATACTTTCGACCCGAGAGATGAAAAAGGCTAAAAAAATGGGCAAACCGAATGAAGAGGTAGAATCCATCATCCTCATCGAGGACGAGCCGAAAAAACCATCTAAGTTAGTTCATCCTTAAAAGTCTAAATCAAAGAAAAATTAGTGAATCTAATAAGAAAAAATAGAGTATCTTCACCTGAAGCCATGGAGACATGCCCGGGATTGATCGAGATATTATCTGCCATCGGCTTAATATCGATGAAAGTGTGAAGCCTATAAAGAAGAGACGAAGATTTTACACAAGAGATTCGTGTGAATTCATTCAGGAGGAAGTTAAAAAGATATAGACAGTCGAATTCATTTGAGAAATTCATTATCCCGGTTGGTTGTCCAACATTGTTATAGTGCCAGAGGCCAATGGTAAGTGGAGGATGTGTATCGACTTCACCAACCTAAATAAGGCTTGTCCCAAACATAGATTTCCCCTACTTTAAATTGATCAGATGGTTGATGCTACGGCTGGGCATGAATTAATGAGTTTCATCCATGCGTACTCAGGTTATAATCAGATTTTTATGCACACTGCCGACATCGAGAAAACCTCTTTTATTATGGATAAAGGAACGTGTTGTTATAAGGTAATGCTTTCGGTTTAAAAAACGTAAGGGGAACCTATCAAAGGTTGGTAAATAAGATATTTGAAGACCAGATCGAGAAAATAATGGATGTTTATGTGGAAGAAATGCTAACCAAGAGTCTGAAGGCTAAGGATCATGTGGCCGATCTTGAGCACACTTTTGACAAAATGGATAAATACAAGGTGAAGTTAAATCCTGTTAAGTGCGTTTTTGGTGTCAGTCCGTTAATCAAAGGGGTATATAGGCCAACCCCATGAAAATTAAAGCACTCATTAACATGCAGACACCAAAAAATATCAAAGACGTTCGGAGACTAAAAAGACGGGTCGCAGCCCTAAATCATTTCGTCTCTTGGCCAACGAATAAGTGTCTACTATTTTTAAAGATACTTGAAAAATCCTTCATCTAGGATGAAGAATGTGAGAAATCCTTTCAATAGTTGAAAACCTATATGGGGTCACCTATATTGCTATCTTGACCAATCCAGGGGAGAAGTTATTTCTGTAAGTGTCAGAGTTGACAATCAGTGCGACATTCATCCGAGATGATGCTAGAGCCTAAAAGTTAGTAAACTTTAATAGTAAGGCCTTTCAGGGTTCTAGCTCAAATATTCGAGGATGGAGAAACTGGCCTACACACTAATACATGCTTCCAAGAAAATGAAGTCATACTTTTAAGCCCATACGATGGTGGTGTTTACCGATACTCCTTTGAGGCAGGTCATTCATAAACTCAAGAGATCAGGTAGTTTAATGATCTGGTCTATTGAGATTGGTGAGTTTTACATCATCTTCCACCCCAGGAATGCCACTAAAGGGTAGGCATTAGTGGAATTTTTTACCGAGTTTACATGGGCTGCAACCGATAATGATATTAAAGAAATAGAAGAGCCAATGGTCGTACCGAAGGAGGCTACGATAAACACTACTCCGATCGATAGTATGAAATCCGGAATGATGTTATTGATAATGATGTTATCAAAGAGTATTTTCTTCTCAAAGATGGAATTTTATTCGAGGATCTTTTTTTAGAAGGAGCTCCGACCTAATGTCTGTTTGTAGACGGTCATCTTGTGAAAATAATTGCGGTGCAGGGTTTATATTACTGGCCTCAGATGTAACCGACATAGAGTATGACTTGAGATTCATCTTCAAGGCATCAAATAATTAATCACAATACAAGGCCTTATTAACCGATATTTTTATCACCAAGGCATTGAATGTACGTCAGATGATCATTCGCTGTTATTCATAGTTGGTCGTCAACTAGATATTAGGCATTTTTGAGGTTAATGATGAGAATATGGTAAGATATTTAACGCGAGTCAGATAGGTGATGGTTAACTTTAAAGAAATTAAAATCAGGATGATCCCAAGATTTAAAAATTGTCGAGTTAATGCCCTTGCCAGACTAGTGTCAACCACCAGAAGTGAGATTCGTTGATCAGTCCCTATAGAAATTCTACACATGCCAAGCATCTAAGAAAATGACAATGGACTTATGTTTTGTTTGAATCTAAATTTAGGGGAATCGTGGAGATTCATTAGTCAAATACATTCAGGATGGTGAGCTCCCAAACTCTAAGGCTGAGAGGAAAAAACTCAAATATTCAACTACAAAGTTCACCATCATTGGTGATGTATTGTATAAGAGAGGGTTCTTACTTCCACTACTCAGATGTGTTCACCCTACTGAGGTAAATTACTTCATACGCGACATCTATAAAGGTTCATGCGCAAGTCATATTGGTGGAAGGTCTCTTGCTAAAAGGATCATTACCTAGGGTTACTGGTGGCCGACATTCGCTAAAGATGAACTCGATTATGTAAAAAAGTGTGACAAATGTTAAGTATTTTCTAGTATCCCTCACCAGCCTCATCAACCTCTCTCATCTATCACTGCGCCTTGGCCGTTTGCAGTTTGGGGGATTGACCCAGTGGGTCCTCTTCCTAAGGCAGCATGTAACTACCAATATCTGATAGTGGCTATCGACTATTTTTCAAAATGGGTAGAAGCCAAATCTATGATGTCTATAACATAAATTAAAACATTCAAGTTCATTTGGAGGAATATCATTTGCCGATATGGCTTTCCCCATACTTTTATATCGAATAATGGTAAACAATTCAAGAACCAATCATTAGAAGTTTACTGCAAGAGGGTCGGTATCAAGCAATTTTACTCAACACCAGGATGAATACGGGATAATGGTCAGACTAAGGTCACCAACTAGATAATACTTGATAAAATAAAAAAGAAGTTGGAAGATGCTAAGGTTCTGTGGACATAAGAGTTACATGGGGTCCTATGGGCTTGAAGGACGACTGAAAGGATGTAAGGACAGGTTTTCCATCGTCCTGAGTTTACATTGTGTATGTCGTATACCATTATAACCGTCAAAGTAAGTTCACAATCATATTTTCAAGAAGGCGGATCCGAATATCAAGTATCTTTAACAATGGTCCTTTGCGAGATTAATTTTGGTAAGGATTGTGTTTAAGTTTCGTAGATATTTTACTTTAGTATCGGGATATTTTTCTAAAATATGTGTTATCATAATGAGGCTTTTTTAATTTAAATTGTTTTCTAAAAGACCCGTAGGTGGACTTTAAAAAAGATTATTTTTCATTGTTGTCGTTCAAACAACATGATCAAATGACATCACATGTCGTTTCTTCTGTCACGATATTGGACATTCCTTGTTTACTTCAAATGACCCTACACTATTTGGGTTTTAAATATGTCATTCCTTGGATGATCTAACGACATCTGATGTCATTCAAACGACATTAAGAATTCATTCTAAGGACCTGCGTCACCTCAACTTTTTTATCAGCATATAAATACCTATTTCGTGAGACTTTTCATTCAAGACTTTTACTACACGCAAACTGCATATCTGCAGATTTTTAGTCTTCACTTTTTAAGGAAAATTTATGTTTTAGATTCACACAAAACACGCCATAAACTTTTGTGAATAGTTTTGGAACCCAAACATTTCTTTGTCGAAGTTTCTCTTGTAGAGAAGGATTCTCTACTACTGGATTGCTAATTCTTGCGTGAGCTATTGCTGATGACTACGTTCATTGGGAGTACTCAAGGGTATTCACTACTAAAGGAAGGGCTGCGGTTTTGAGGTTCTCGAAAAAATCTTTGTTAGTTTGAAGGCTGTAGTCTTTGTGGATTTTCAGCGGGAAATTTATTACTGATTTCTTTATATAATTGTAAGTTGCGATTTACATTTAATAGTGAAATAAAGGTTTTGACCTTTGGAAATTTTTCCTGAATATGATTGTTCCTGATATTGGACTGATGATTGTTTCTTTGCGTTTTTGATTTATTCACATAGATGCATGTTTAGGTTTTAATACAATAGGATTGAAGATTGATTCTAATTAAATAAGTTTTAATAAATTGGAAATTTGAAAATTCCATAAATAATTGACATCACGCATTCTCAAATTGGTATCAGAGCTTTAGCTCAAAATTTTTACCTCTTTACAAATTGGTATTAGAGAAGGTTGCTCCAAGTTATCGAATGATCCTAATTTTTTTATTTTTTCGTCTGATACCTTTTGACTCTTCACGTTGTCAAATTGGTAATACAGGAAGTTGCTCTAAGTTATCGAGTGATCCTGTTTTTTTTTTGTTTTTCCATTTGATACCTTTTGAATCCTCATGTTGTCAAATTGGTATCAGAGCAGGTTTCACCAAATTATTGTGAGATCCTTTTTTCACAAAAAAAATTGTGATATCAATCGATTTTGAAAATTTTGATTTTTAAAAAATCGCAATTTTTTCGACGGATAACTAATATAATCGAATGCCCATCTTCGGTGGCACGAATTATGCCTATTCGAAAGCCCACATGAGATCATGTTTAATATCTATCGATGAAAGAGTTTGGCTTATATGTGAAAGAGGATGGACTGAGGATGATTGAAAATGTCACCAATCCCAAACACGTGTCTAACTAGACTAAGGATGATTATAAATGGAGTACCTATAACTCTTGTGGCCTTGGTGTTATTTCTGAAGCCGTCACCCTAGATGAGTTTTGCCGTATTATGACATGAACCACATCAAAAGAGGCATGGGATATCCTCCAATTGACACATGAGGGTACCAACGCAATTAAGGCGTCAAAATTATAAAATTTGACCACCCAATTTGAGACTATCACCATGTTAGAGTCCGAGTGTTTTGATGAGTTTTATTCTAGGTTGTAGGACATAGTTAACACGAGTTTAAATTTGGCTGAGAAAATTAAGGAGTGGAAAATTGTTCAAAAGATTTTGAGGTCACTCCCATTCCGTTTTATTCCTAAGGCCATTGTTTTAAATTCATTGGGGATATTAGATACACTTAGGTTAGAAGAATGCGTAAGAGACCTTCAAACTTATGAGATCGACATGTTTCCTAAAATTGTTAAGCCTAAGGATAAAGGGATAGCTTTAAAGACTCAAGTTAAGAAAAAGAAAAAGGAAAGAGTTCTGAGTCCGAGTTAGAGGGAGAACTTGATTTTGATGATGTGGCCTTGTTTGCTAAAAATTTTAAAAAGTTTCAAAAAATTTCCAAAGAAAATTCTTCCAATAAAAATACTTCTAAGAAAATAAAATGAAAGAGGAGGCCAATGAGAGCGGTGAGAAATAGGAAGAGGCGAGATGTTATGAGTGTGAGGGCAAAGGGCACAAAGATTTTGAGTGTCCTACTATGCTAAAGAGAAAGGGAAAAAAGATTGCTAACACTATAGCCCTTAGTGATAGTGACATCGAGTTGGATGATTCCAAGAATGAATTACCACATGGAAAGTGAATTGCTTTTATGGCTAGTCACGTGAGCACATCTAGTTCATCCCATGACGATGAGGACATTTTTAAACGTGAGAGCCTCGATGATGTTTCGAGTCATTCAGGGGATATTGAGTGTGAGAGTGAGATTGGAAGTGAGGGTCAAAGCGATCTCCAAAAAGCATTTAGATATTTGTACATCGATACTTTAAAGAAAAAGAAGATGAATAAATATTTAGGTCTTAAGGTGTTATATTTAGAGAGAGAGATAGAAGTTTTGAGGGAGTATGAGGCGTCGGTGAGTCAACATAAGAAGGTGAGAGTTTCGATATGTGAGAAGTTGATCGACTTAAGTTAGGAAAAGGGTGAACTTGAAGCCCGTATGTTCTAACTAGAAATAGATCTCTAACGTGCTCGGGAGGTCAAGGTCATTATATAGGACACATCTAAGAAGGTTAGAAAGATGCTCCTCGGTCCCTCTTTGCATAATGTTGAGAGACTAGGAATGGGTTATAACGGTGCATCTACTTCCCATGTTGCACCCGAGTCGGTTGCCGAGTTTGTGATAGATTCATATGGCTCTTAACCTAACCCACCTAGGCATATGTTTTCACGTAGGAGATCACGTCCTAGTCATTTTGATAGAGGTGTTCCTAGCCCCATTTATGTTTGTTCCCATTGTAAGAAAAGAGGACACCTTAAGGAATTTTTCTTTAAGTTGGGTAGTGTGTCTTATAGGTTTTTACCTCGTTATGTTACTACACGTGTTACCATATGCACATCCACACATGTACTTTGCATGCTCTTGCAAATCACATGAGAGATTTTGAGCACTTTACAGAGCAAGTTGAGTATTTAGTCAAGACTTCACACGATTTGATGGATTTTTTCATAGGATGTCACCACCTTTGGAAAACTCCTCCAGACCTAATGATTGAGGTTTATTCTTGTTTGCTAGCATAGGATGATTTTCATAATGATATTTTATGCATATTGCTAGTGTGTACTACCATTGTATTTATTTTTTCCATTTTGATATATTTTTTGAAAAATCCAAAAAGATTTTTTTTTTGAAATTTTTTGGAAAAATACAAAAAGATTTTTTATTTTTTTACAAAAAAATCAAAAACATCAAAAACATTTTATTTTTTAGAGTGCATGAGGAGTATCGTCTCCTCGTTACCCTACCAACAACGCCGAGAGGGGAAATCAGTGTGATAACATCATTTAGGTGGTGAAAAACACAAGTTAAAAATCATTTTTATATGGCTATTTCAACATCAAACTATGGTGAATTAAAGGTCATAACTCTCTCAGCGATATGAGAGTGTATGAGGAGTCTCATCTTCCCTATGCCCTCCCAACAATGCCGAGAGGGGGGCTCAGTGTGATAACATCACTTAGGTGTTGAAAAACACATGTTAATAATCATTTTTATGGTTGCTTCAACACCAGTTTATTACGATGAATGTAATGTATTAAGGTCAAAGTATAACCATAAGCATCATATTTAGAACACCGTTCAATGGTGATAAGATAAGAAGATGAAGACACTACACTAGATCAGAAAAGATAACATGTTGATTGTATTATCAAAAGATCATCAACATTAGCAAAAAACATTTAAATATTACAGACATTGTTCAAAGATGAGGAGAAGGTTACATCAAATAAAGGTGTTAGGACACAGGTGACCACCCAATTAAAGATAAAAACTCAAGCTTCTTTTTGTTGATCGACCTCTTCTCGAATGACATCATCAACAACATATTTAGCCTGAGCTTCTTCCCCCATAGTGCCACCGTTAGTCGCCTTCGTGCCATCCAAAACTATAGTCTTATCCATAATATTCTCGACAGTGAGAGACATAGCCTCCACTCCGACTAGTGTCGTTGTAGCTATTGGGTCAGTACAGTCGAAAGCTTTCAAGTCCTCAACTAGCTTAGGCTCAGCCTTGCCGAGATCAGGATATTTAAGAAGGTCCCAATGACAATCCATATTGGCTGCCTTTCTAGGTATTAGAAACCATAGCCGCCAAACTCCTTAGATGATTTGAAGGCTTCGATATCTTTCCTGACAGACTCATTAACTTCGGCTTTATGCTTGATTTACATATATTTAATTTGGGCATCGTGGCCCTTCTTCTGGACAGGCAACTCGTTCGCTAATTTCAACTCAATCTTTTCAATCACTTGCTTACGGATCCGCTCGATATATTTTAAATATTTCTTCAAAGTCTTATTGGCCTGGATGGCCTCAATTGCCTGCTGAACTATAGGGAGGTTCTCCTAGATCCACTGATGCATTTGGTTAAGGGTGATCAGAGAGTGGAAAATAAAGGAAGACGAAGTTAGCATAAGACGAGACGATACTTAGGCAATTTGAAACATTTGTAATCATGAACATATGTACTGGAGTGTCCTTGTGGATAGAAAAGTCCCCTAGTCGAGGAGAATCTATAACTGGGATAAATCTCCTGTCAGACTCGACCCGTATAGACCCGATAGCTCCCTTGGCCCTATTATTCTCACTGATCAGGGAGTCAGTAGAAATGGTTAACTATTCCAACCTAGAAGCGAGGACGGTATCACTGGATATGGGGATGTCTTAGTCGGTGGTGGCCGGGAACGAGCCATCCTTTTATGCTTCTTTGAAGGAGGGTGACTAGTACAGACAACTTCAACCTGCTCCTCCTTTTTTTAGCCCCCCGTCTTAGACGGGCCCACCAGTTGTTATAATTTTGTCCAGGGTGTGGGAGTGGGATTCTTGATGGACAGCTTGTTCATGTTGTCCAAGCTCAGGGCAACCATCTTCCAAATTTCCTTTATCATATCGGTTAGACGACCTGTAAACAAAATATGATGGTTTGTATCAGTATATAAATAAGATATGACATTGGAGTTATAAAAGTTTGGAACTTACACATCTCGGATAGGGGATCAACCCCCACACCCATCTTTTCTAAAATACCAGAAATCATCAACTGCTTAAACACAACCATCCCTCTTTCCTTACCCTGACATCGAATATGATATATTTTCTCTCGACCGTTAATACTTAGGTCGGTGTAAATTTTGGCTGACGTTGATGCATTTCCCCATTTAACCCTTATCTCGTAAACACTACACAGAGCGTCAGTATCAAACTCCTAATCCCCCAACACAAAGAAGTATCGGGCCTTCCAGTGATGGTTGGAGATTTGGTTCACAATCAAGACCTTTTTAGTAGACTTCCTAGCTATGAGGCGATAATAATCTGTTTGAGCTTTCGTTATGGACACAACATAACATGCCTGAAAGAAGTTGATAAGAAGGTCAATGTCGTGGCACAATCTCTTTAAATGGATAAAGTTGATGATGATCCTCTAGGCATTTGGAGAAAGTCGAGCTAAGGAAAGGCCCAAACTATCAAGGATAGTTTTGATGTTTAGGTGTACTGGAAGCCTATAGTCGACATTAAATATTTATTCGTACACAACTACCTCACCCTCTCGATCATTGTAAGCTTTCTCCTCATAGTTCGGGACACTCACAGTAATGGAAGACTTGATCCCATAGATATACCTCCACATCAGAAGTTTTGTATCTCTGATAGTGCTACAAAAGTTTGTAGAATAAGATGTGTTAAGTGGTTCCTCATCTGAATCCTCCTCCTCCTCCTCCTCCTCCTCCTCAACACCAACGGAAAGGGCACCGCTTTATAATCTTAAGGAGTATTCGGCGCTAGTCATAGCTGACAAAGGAATATCCATTGGGGGCTGTGAATCTGAAAACTCCAGTCTCATCTCGTCTTTATTTGAGGCCTCTTGGGGGTCTCTCTATTTCTAAACTTGACAGCATCAGTATCGTCTATATGGGACTATAGAGCTTGTATCGCCTCATCCAATGAATCTTCCTTCTCAGACTCCCTATATACAGAGGGTCTGTAACCCGAGAACGAGGACTTAGCCAGTGACCCCTATGAAGAGGTATCATAGAAAGTGTCACTATTAATATCAATAACATTAGTCTCGACTGGTGATGGATATGTGAAAAGTTGAGGAGGACGAACAATAGCTAAGGGGGTTGGGCTAATGGGATGTCTTGACTCTGCCTCTACTATTTTCATAGCCTCCACCTCAGCGCAACGAATCTCCCTCAGTATATGTTCACTGCTCACCTAATTCATGTAGTCTAGTGTACATCCAAACAAGAAAAAGGGTTGACCTAACTTGACTAAAGGATCAAAGGAAAAAAGCCCAACCATTTACCAACTAAGTTAGTTAAGAAAAAGAATGGAGACCACCGAAAAAGATGACCATAGGCACACTAAAGAACTAAACTAGTGACACAAAGCTCACTCTCTCACCAGAACAACCTCCTCTCAACTCTCTAAACCCGAAAAATCACAAAAAGTCACTAAACAACCCCTAAACTACCACAGATGGTCGTCAAAAAGTTCAAAACTTTCCGAAAATAAAAAAACACTAAGAAATAGTAGAATAAGGAATGAACAAAGAAAAATAAGGGCGGACGGTTACTTGAATATAAAGAAAGACGTTATAATGAAAAATGGGATGCAAAACTCGCCTGGATGGAGGTGGGTTGGAAAGAGAGGAAACGAGGGTTTGAGGTTTGCAAAAAAGCTTGAGAGAGGGAAGGGAAGTTGTAGAAGAAATAGAAAATTTGAGAAATTTGGGTATTTTAATGGTGAAATGATTGTGCATTTTTCTTGGGGCACGTGTCATTAGGGCATGAGTCCCCAAGCAGACATGTTGTCGCCAAGTCTTGGCAGACACGCCAACTCATGCATTTCCTGATATATGTCCAACGAA
The DNA here is from genome assembly GCA_949130495.1 of Sambucus nigra. Classification (NCBI taxonomy): domain Eukaryota; kingdom Viridiplantae; phylum Streptophyta; class Magnoliopsida; order Dipsacales; family Adoxaceae; genus Sambucus; species Sambucus nigra. The sequence goes on from OX422213.1 coordinate 41,786,944, forward strand.
GGACACTTGAAAGACTCTTTTTTCTGGGGCCCTGAAAAGATAACCTCGACCTCAACAAGGCCCATTCACATATATAAAATAGCCTCTAACACTGGAGGGTATTATCTCCATAAGGAGTTGGATGACTATACCCCTCAGCCTTCCATTCACATTGAAGAATAAGGTCTAGGGGTGATTGATATGCATAAGTGTAACCTCATCCTAGACAAGACTTCTCCCTATGCTATGACCTTTGCCCAATGTCCATCAGATTCATCTGCATATGGGCCCACATCGGACAATCTTAGCCTCTGAAAACTCATTCTCAAAATAGTTGTAGCCACATGCAAAGGTTTAATCTATAGTCCAAGATGATCTCGTGGCTCGACCATTATCATATGTCGGCCTCTTACCACACCAACAGGCCGAGACCACCATGAGTTTTCCAATATGATCTTTACAGTCTCAGAGTTATGTCCCTAGAAGCCCATCTCCATAATCTCAACTCAATCTAGACCAACAGAGTCAACTTCAGTATTTTATGAGGGATACACGACTTGTGCATCATCGGGCCACATGGACATACCGTTGAAACAGTTCTCCAGACCATGTGAGGGAATATTTCATCATCATAATATGCTTTTGTAGAGGTTGACTTTCTATTTATGAAAACCACATTAATTCCTTCTCCTTTTTTCTTATTAAAGTTACAATAAGACTCTAGTGTCATCTCTTAATTACTTTATCAAGACGGTGCAATCGATTAAAGACCGGGCAATTAATGTCTATATTGAGATCAAGATTAAGCTCCAAGTCTTATAGGTTTACGAGAAGGACGTTTCATTTCCCTCAGCTAATAATCTTTTCCCTTTTTGGAACCTTCGCTATCATAAATCAAAGGCCCTAAATACTTTAATCATATATCAAGATTGGAAATCTGCTGAGGACTTTGGTATGATGTCCTTCCAACGTGGATTCATGTAGAACATCACGCCACCATAAGAACATGGTATATAGGAGAAATATGAGGCCCAAACTGAGAAGTGTGATATAGATCCATACCTAGGTACAAAATTAGACCCTTTAGTGAGGTCCATATCAGTAATAGAAAGGCCTGCAACCAAAAACATTCTAATGGAGCATGCTATGAAAGTGGGGAGGAACTTATTGTTTAAGCAAGGATAACTACTAGTAAGACATCCCCTAAGTAGATAAGACTAAAGCAACTAGTCATAAAGAAACCCTTCATTTTCTTGCCTCCTTACAGTTCAAAATGCCTAATGCTTATTATCTATTACTAGAAGCTCCCAATCATGTCTAGTCAAAGTCTATCTTGTCTTTACCATGAGTCATTTTCCTTAGCTAACAAGCATTTAATTTTTTCACATATCAGTGGGTTCTCAAGAGTAGGAGATCTTTCATAATGGAGTAGGCTCTGATTGAACCACTTACATTTATGTATTCTCTATCTTTCTAATCTCCTTCTTTGCATACTTAAATTCCTACGATTATATCTCCATGGATAACTTAGCTAGAGCTTGAGCTGGTAACATATTTGAGTAGAGATTATCTACATCATCAGGTGACATTGCCAAGAAGCTTGTTTAAGTCCATATATTGATTTCTATAACAAACAAAAAATGTTTTCCTTTCCTTCTTCTATGACGCCTTTTGTTTGTGCCATATAGACTTATTCTTCCAAAATCCCATTTAGAAAAGTTATTTTTACGTCCCTTTGGTGCAACTCAAAATCATATTGAGACAACAATTCTAAGATGATTCATAGAGAATCCTTCTTCGAAATAGGAGAAAAGGTTTCAACATAATCAATGCCTTCTCGTAGATTAAAACCTTTGGCAATTAGTCTGAATTTATGTTGTTTGATATTGCCTTTTAAGTCGCGTTTGGTCTTATAGTCCCATCTACACCCAACTTGTTTATGTCCTTCCCACAATTCAACCAAATCAGAGATTTAATTAAAATCCATAGATTTTATATCCTCTTCATGGCATTAATCCATTTGCAAGAATCATTTATGTTAACATCTTATTCATAAGTAACCGTATCATCAATATCCCCTATGTTAAATTCCATTTCTTATAAATACATCATATAATCATCCAAAATAATCTATCACCTATTTATTTCAAACATGATTAATGCTAATTCTTATTGTGCCTATATAATAGGTTCATTAGATATGGTCTCATTATATGGTTATTTGGTTTGTTGATTAATCATATGTTGTTCTTCATCATTGATCGATTTAACACTCGAATTAGCAAGTACATTAGGAATAACGGGAACATTATGAACTCAGGGTAGAGGGAATTGTACCCTTACTTCTTAAATGATCACATCTTTACATTCATCACTCCCACTAACTTCCCTTTTTAAATAAATTTAGTATTTTAAGTTTCAATAATTCTTGTAGTGTAATTAGGATAGTAGAACACATATCCCTTTGATTTTCTAGACACCCAATAAAATGACATGTCAACGTTATAGGATCTAATTTCTTTTCTTGCTCATTGTAAATTATTGCTTCCGCTAGGCAACCTCAAACACATAAATGTCTTAAAAAGGGTTTCCATCCTTTCCACAATTCAAAAGGTGTCGGGAATTACCTTATTAGGAACTCAATTTTATTCACAATCATCATAAGAGCATGCATCCATAAGAATATAGGCAAATTAGTTCAACTTAACATACTCCTAATCATTTATGTAATGGTATAGTTGTTCCTTTCAGCTGCACCATTCTGCTAGGGTGATCTTGGAATTGTAATTGTGTACAAATACTTAACCGTTCGAGGATTTTAGAAAATAGATCAACGCCCCCAATTATCATATCTTCTATAAAATTCACCACATTTATATTCAATCTAAGAATTTTCACCTTCTTCCATCTTGGATTGTGACTCTTTTCTCTGCGTGCTTGGTATGTTTGCCTTTAATACAATCCACACACACGTCATAATCATCATAATCCAATTAGGGTGAATTCCCCATTTAATTATCCTTTCAATTCTTTTTCTGGATATGTGACCTAACTTTGTATGCCACAAGTAAGCAGATTTGTCATTTAATGAGACACTTTTTGTTCCAATATTAGGATGCAGGGATATAAGAGACTCAAAAAAAATCTTTTGAAGGTTAATTTAATATAAACCATTCACCAAAAACCCATAACCAATAGGAGAAGCATCTTTAAATAAACTAAATCCATTAAGTTTGAAATAAATTAGGATCAAGTTTTGACAATGAAATTAAATCTTTAGAAATTGTAAGAACATAAATGAGTTCTTTTAAATCTAATTAAAAATCGGAATCTAAAACAAATCTAAAAACTCCAATATCTTCGACTATAGTTCTCTCCCGATTTCCCATATAAAGAAAGGTTTCATTTTGTTTTTTCCCAAGTTGAAAGGCATCCTGCTTCAAATTTAAAACATGACAACTAGATCCAGATTCAATCCACTAAGTGTTAAAAGGAACCTTAATTAAATTTGATTAAAAATGTACCAAATACAAAGGCTCACCTTTTTTTTTTAACTAAGCCATGACCCACCATACCCATTCACTTTCTACTTGAGCTCCATCTTAAAACCGAAATTAACCCATCTTTCATAAACCCAACATATCCACATTCACCCATTTCAATTCTTACCTGATTTTTTAGGTGCCAAAGTCCCCACATTATAAAACCAAAGACAATAATATCCAAAAACACACAAAAAACATGTGTTTTAATCTCCCTTTTACCCTTTTATCCAAAATACCCCTTAACATTATTCCCACATTTCTTCTAACCCTATTTCCATTACCCCCAACGCCCCACTACCTACATGCACTTATGTGCTTTCCTAATTTACCCCCACCTAATTTCCAAAAACTCTCCCAATTTAACCCCACGCCACTATTCTTCAAACTTTGTCCCTTATCCCCTTGCTCCATTGTGCCTACTCTTTAAGAAGATCAAGACTCATTTGAAGAAAACAAGCATTGTAAAGGGAAAAATCCTAAAGAGGAGAATAGAGAGAGAAACATCTTTGTAAATATTTTTTTATTTCTTTTATTTTTCTTTAGAGATTTTGTGAGGATTAAAATGTGAGAGTTTGGATTGTACTGAAGAGTTTTGAGTTCAACTTGCAATTCAAGAAAACTTGATTCTAAGATTTGTTCTCTTATCTTTACTTTTGTTTTAATTTCATGCTTAGTTTGTTGATAATATTACATTTGTTGTGTTGTATCACCATGTTAGGCTAGAACCCCCTTTCAAGGGGTGGGGGTGATCCCATTATTTGATGTTAATACCATTTTAATTAGTTTATTTAAATTAAATGTCCCTTTGATGATTAACTTTGCACTCTCACATTTTAATTTACGCCTCGAGAGAGGGTAAATAATTTTTAAGAGAAAATCGAGATTCTAGTCTTCGTTTCCATTTTAGGATCGAACTAGAGATAGGTTTTTCTAAAATGTGGAATTATATCTTTGAATTTAAACTCTAAGTTTAATTCTATGATTTAAACCAATTTAGTAAATTTATCCTAGCGGGTGGTTTGTCAAATGATATTTGGATATACTTTTCAAGAGTTGGAAGGAGTGTTAAATTTAATTTTCTAAAAGGTTATTATTAAAATTACATTTGCAACGAGAGTTGATTTGTAATTTTGATACTAACTTGGGAGTTTTAGTTTGAATGAATTAACTAATAAGATTAACAAGAATATATGGTGTAATCCCATCCCTTATTAGCTCTCACTTTGATTTCCTCATTCATCTCATATTTGCATTTTTATTTAGTTAGATTTCAATTATTTTTCATTACACTTTTTAGTTAGTATTTAGATCTTTGATTTAGTTTAGTATTATTTCACCCTCATCACATAATTGTTTTAATATTAAAAAAGTTAAAAAAAATAGAAAAAGTAAAAAGTCTAAAAAGAAATTAAATAAGAATGAATTACATCTCTCTTCTCTTACATGTTCATCCTTAGATTAGGATTTATTCTCTTACTTACCTCTACACTCTAGTTTATTATATTTTGTGTAGGTATTTGAAGGTTTTGATTAGAAAAGCTTGCAACATTGACAAAAACATCGAAAAGTTTTTCTATAAATCTGCATGAGAATAAATCCTATCATTTAATCACCAATTTCATACTAAAACCCGAAAATTATATGGGGTTTACTACTGTGAATCAATAAATACATTGGAGATTTAAATTAAGAAAGAAAATTCTTGCCTGGATATAGTGATTAATGATTTCCTCTTGAACCCCTTGCCTCTTCTCCTCTTTGGACTTTGTTCCTTTCTCTCTTGAGGTATGGCTGCTAGGTTTAGGTTTGATTATGTGTGGGGAGTTATTAATCTTGCCCTTAAACTTATATTAACCCCAATTCTTGAGTTAAGTCCAATTCCCCATTTTTGGACCCCCAAATGGGGTCGAACCTATAATTAAACTAGTCTAATAAACTCCCAACTTATATACCTATACCCCGGGACCATTTCTAAAGATCTAAAACAGCTAAATGAGTCCATAAAACCCCTCGAAACGAGACCATTTCTAGGGTTTTAAATATGAGTTGTGGAAGCGTCTAACTCTTAAACTTAGGTTTAATATCCCTAATCCTGAAATAAGACTAACATACCAAGCCCAAATGACTCGAATACCTCCGTGTGGGCCCGATTATGTTTAAAAAGGCCCCGGATCCCAATTACTAACCATAGGTACACTATTTTGACTATCTCAACCCTTTCGAAACCAACCGTGACCTTGAAATCACCGTTCGAATCACCCTACAATAATTTTCTATCTCAACCTCATACAGTCTACCCGTGACTCTCGGTTGAGATATAACGTTGTCACGTCACTATTGGTTGTTATGACGTAAAATAATTCTTTACTACTCACTTAGTAATTATGTTGCACAAAAATTAATCATTATCTCTCTCGATTAAATAATTTTCCTCAAAGTACTCCTCTACGATCTCGTCCATTAGGCTCACCGCGTGAAGATCATCTTCTTCTCCCGTATGTTGGGCTATATGGAAGATGTTAGTTTATAAGGTCATATTCCCAAAGGTGAGTTGCATCTGCCCATTTCGAGTATTGATAATTGCGTTATCCGTAGATAAAAATGGCCGCCCAAGAATAATGGGAACATGATTGCTCGAGGCGAAGGAGGGTTCCGTGTCCCAAATGACAAAATCTACCGAAAAGCCCTTTTACTTTTACTTTTACTTTTAAAGCCCTTTTACTTTTACGTGTCTTAGTGAATTTATGTGCGTTGTTATGGAAGTTAATGATTAACCATGAATCGCGCTGCATTTTTATGGAAAAATTAATCAATATGTAATGAGAAACATCAACACATAGTGGATTCTTATTTTTGTTATATATATATATATATATACGCAATAATTTTACAAGAAAAGAAAATAATTTAAAATATAAATTGTCAATAATCTATATAAAGTAACATATATGTTGTATGAGTACTTTATCAAAACAGATGTAAATTATAAATAAACCATTCAATATGTATTGTATATAAGTAATTGTAAAATACGGTAAGCTAGATCATATAAGATTATAGCTTCTCTGGCTTATATGAAAGAATAATTACATTAGTAAAACAACTGTAAATTATAAATGAACTATTGAATATGTATTGTTCTATAGGTAATTCTAAAATACGGTAAACTGGATCATATAAGATTATAACTTCTCTAGCTTATAGAAATTGACATTAATGTTAGCCAATAAAAGACCATATGGACACCATGGGTAGAAAATGCTAAAATATAATAATAAGGAACATAATCGTTAAGGTAAATTAATATGTGAATATTATAGATATCCACCAAACAAAAATACACAAAAAATGTACTCATACCATATTTTATACAATTTCTTTTACAAATTGATGTGGTAAGTGATATTAGCTATAACTTTTTATTTTTTAAAATCTTAATTAGTCGGGCATAATTATTTTATTATTTTTTATTTCCATAGGCTTGAGGAAATTTTAGCATTAATCTTTTCTTTTGTAAATATTTTATACTTGCATGACAAGCAATATATATTCATATGTACATTTGTAACTCATTTTAAAATTATTAGAATTTTATTTTCTCTATATATTTGTTTATTATATTATTATATATATATATAAATATATATACAAACGTGTTAGCATTAAAGACTAGTGTACAATGCATCCATCTATTCATCTCCCCTTAATTTATATTCTGGCAATCTTGTGTACGAACTCCTACTCATCTACCCCTAAATTTATACCCTTTACTAACATGCAGGCCACGCGATGCGTGGTCGAATTTATCTAAACTTTATTGCTATGTTGTTGTAGCATGTTTCACACATTATATTCTAGGAATTAAAGAAGACAGTTTTAAATTAATATCAAAAGTACCCAAACAATGCATAATCAAAACCAAAAATGCATTACACAATAGCAACAGACCTTGAACTAAAACCAATGAATACATACAAAAAAAATATAATACTGAAATTAACATATTTACCTTCAGTTGTCGAACATCAAAAGCACAATATTAGTTTATTACAACTTCTTCTCAGCTGGATCGATTCTGAATAAGAAAAAAACTAAAATAAAAAATATTATAAATCGAGTAATGTAATGAGAGAGAAAATATTAGTATATGTTTATTTAATAGGTGTATATGACCCATCAGCCGAAAAGCGCTCCATTATCATTATTTTCCCTAATAATTTCTCCGCGTCTTCGACCATGATTTTGATTACCCCCAAATTCAGTCGTATCTTTCTCCAGATCTTGTTTTCTCTTGGAACGTCTTCAACATCATTCAAACGATCACACAAATGCGTATGAAAAGGTGAAACAATTTGATCTGCCATTCACTAAACTTCCTTTACCATAAATATTTTATTTATCAATAAATTCTCATTTATCGATAATTAAATAATCCCTTTAAGATAATAATTATTCTCCATCCCGAGAGTATTCATTTATCGAGATTTTAATATATATATATATATATATATATATATATATATATATAGAGAGAGAGAGAGAGAGAGAGAGAGAGAGAGAGAGAGACCAAACATTAAATATGAAAATTCATGTCCAAGTGCATAATATATATTTAAACAATGAATAATAAAAATGAAATCATTGTTTAAAATTATATCACGTTTTTGTTATTAAAATGATCTTTTCTTGGCCGCAATAATTTGGTTGCATTTATTTGTTTTGTTTTCTAACTCAATGACCAATTTGATGATTATTTATTTGGTGGGAATATTTTTCTTTTATAACAATGATAAGTGAAAGCCACATCTTTTTCTTTTCCAATACTACATATTTCACACAAAATACAATTTGACCCACATGTTGCACCTTTTCATATCTCAAACATATCAAATCCACAGTGATTTGCATCGATTTAGGTCCTCATTAATTCCGCCATAAAAAATTTAACATATAAGTTATCCATACCATAGGTCTTATTACATGCATATAAAATTGTAACATATAATAGAAGCCCGGATAGTAAAATGATAAATGAAAGATAAACATGAATATTAGAAAAAATAAAGCAAACACAAAAAGAGATGTGGAGAGAGATAACAAATTTGTAAGAATGAGTAACATGCACCTCAACATATGCCGAAACAAACCCATAGTAGTGAACCTAATAATAAATTTAACGTGTTTAAGATATCTCGATAATTGAGGTTGACAATTAGGACCTTATAGCATAAAAATGTTCACACCTTTTTTTTCCCCGAACAGATCAAGTGATATGGAAAAATACGATCCCACGGTGAGATATAAAGAGAGGATACTTAAAGGGATGGGTGGGGCTTTTAAATGGTTTATACATAGAAGATAAAGAGGACTGAAGAAGAAGAAGAAGAAGAAGAAGAAGAAGAAGAAGAAGAAGAAGGGGTGGAGAGAAAGAGAGAAAGTGCGATGGAAGGGTGAGAGAAAGAGGAAATGAGTAAATGGGGGTAAGTTAGAAAATAGAATAGACGCTTCACGTGGAGTAAATAATAGAAGGAAAAAGGTTCCAAATATATTTAATTGGTGCTTCATTAAAACAATTGCCACATGTCAGCTCAGAACGATTTCGGGCTACAACTTTTTATATATACAATGACAAAGATCCCCTTTTCTCCCATCTCTAATCTAATCTAATCTAATATGTACAAAAAAAATTGTGTCACTTGAAGTAATTTGGCCACGTGACACATCCAATTTACTCCCTCATTACATTACTTAAAATTTAAGAGAGGAGATGAAAAGTTAGTTTTTCCTTTCAAGGATTTGTAAAGCATTTAAATATTATATATACATATATATATATATATATATATACACATAAAGTCTCTTGTAAGGACTCTTTATAGTGAAGACCCCGGTGCATACCATTTTATTTAAAATCGTAAAAAAATGATTTTTTTGATTAAATTTCATGGATATGATGTCCACGATTAGAAGATTATCTCCAATTTTTTTCATAAAAAAAATCCAATAAAAAAATCGTTGAGATGAGGTATATGTAAAAAAAGGATAGAAATATACATTTTCAACCGTTGAAATATTGGGTCGGCGCCGGTCACTTTATTGATTAAATTTTTTTTATGAAACTTCATGGATATGATCTTCTCACTGTTGAGATCATATCCATGAAGTTTCATCAAAAAATTCGATCAAAAAGTGGGCGAGATGATCGTCAATATTTTTACATATCATGTCATCTCAACGACCTTTTTATTGAATTTTTAAATGAAAACAATTAGAGATGATCTTCTCACCAAGGAGATCATATCCATGAAGTTTCATTAAAAAATTCATTTTTTTTACTACTTAAAAAAATAGAGAATTAAGGTAAAGGTCATGTTCCTTTCTATTTTTTGATTTTTAGGACAATGATTTTCAAGTTTATAAATCTAGTCCCTGTGGTACAATAGCATTTATAAATCTAATCCCTGTGGTACAATACCTTTATTTTTTTGGTCCGCGCCAGTGGCACTATTTTCACCATTTTTCATGGTATTTTTAGTACAGGGACTAAATTTATAAAATAATATGGAGTGTCCTATTTTTATACACTTTGAACACTATAAGGACCTTTTCCTAAAACCCCCTAAAAAATGGTACGTATCAGGGTATGCATTATAAGGAGTCATTTGTGACAACCCGAGATCCGAAATAGGAGGTGGCCAGCCCGATACTTCATATAACAGGAATCATGGATGGAATCATTCTCAGCATCACAACAATATACAAAGTATACAGGATAACCACTCCATATTTCAGAAAAATGGGTTGCCAAAAATTTCGGTTTTTAAGGTTAAAGAAAGAATTTAAACAACCCAATTTAAAAAGAAGGTGGAAACCCCAAGAATATATATTACAATAACAACAAATAAACAATAAGAGGACCGAATATGCTATCGGTCAATGGGTACATACCACATGATACAACATTTTAATGTAAATTACATAATACATTACATTAAGCAAATACAACCGTTTGGACCACGCGCCCGAGTAAAAGACCCGATCTTGACTAGAGAACAAGGACGACATCATCTATTGCAACAGATCCCGTAATACCCACAAAGCATCCCAGCTCGCCAAAAACATCGGGATAGGAATTCAGACCAGGCGTCCTTGCGGCGGACCACCTGAGCGGATACAAGATGCATACACAACAAGAAATATGAACGGGTCAGGGGCCGGTTTTATATGATCACCAGATGAGTAAAAGTATGACAGTTATGAATGGTAAACCATGACTACATAAGAATATGAATCTACCTACACAATTTAGAGCATAAGCTAAGACAATTTTAATTAATCATAAATCTAATTAAGCTATGCAGGAGAATAAGAATAATTAACATTAATTTAAACGCTTTCATCAAAAACATTAATCCATTTCATAGTTCCATTCCTTAACAGGAAAATATACTCAAAATTTTAAGCTCTTTATGGCTTTTATCTTAATCATATGCTCTTTATGGCATCCCATTCCTTATCAGGAATATCATCATCAACAAATGCTCTTTGTGGCATTTCATTGTGCTCTTTATGGCACTTCATCATCCTCTTTATGGCATATCTCAATACATTAAGTCCCACTTGATTATGAATTGTTATATTTATATACATATAACGATTCTAAGACCACCCCTCCAAGTTTCCCCACTGGGCGCACCCCTAAATAACCATCATTTTGCAAGGGCCTATCAAATAAGGCAGCCTGAGCACCTATAACGCAAGACGTCGGGAAGCGACCATATGCCTGCGGGAGAGTCAAGACCACACCCGGAATATCCTCACCAGTGCAGAAAACATAACATATCACTCATATGGCCTATGACTATATCCACCCTGCATTCACTAGCCAAGGGGGCTTCACCTCGCGCGCGAACTTCCCTTATGATGGCATTTAGAGAGGTGTGTTTAAGTAAATTTATCATTTACCAAATTCATTATGAAGTAAATTAGCATTTACCATAATTATTATCATTTCCATTTCATTTTCATTCACCATTATTCATATGTATGGTTCATTTTTATCCGAAACCATAATCATTTCCATTATAGTAAATAATTCACCTTTTTATCCGGAGCCATATGATAATTTATATCGTCATTATAACCTCAAAGAATAAGTGAACTCCCAATTTAATTCACCCAACACTCTTTTATGGTGTTATACTATTAACTATCAAGGCCAACATAGCTCAATTGAGCTTTTAAAGTCTCCCGAACATAATACTACAACTTCTAGTTTCATAATAATTACTAGAAGAAAAGAATGCCCTAACATCAATTGGCATATCCCCGAAAAAGTCCCCACATAACGCATTTCTAATCTAGGATGGTTACCCCACTCATCTAGGACTCTAAAAATATAAATTTACTTCATTCAAGAAGGTTCCTAGTCCCTGTTGAAGAGAATAAATCTAGGAAACAAAATAAGGTTTAAAGATGAAAAACAGGGGACCGGTCGACCGGTCCTGAGACCGCAATCGACCGCGTCTCCAAATTTTACTTAAGAAGAAAAGCAGAAAGCTCAGATTAGGGGGGCCGACCGACCGGTCAGGGAACCGCGATTGACCGCACATCGAATTTTATGCCTTTGTGGGAAAGCAGTGTGCCCTCCCCCGAAGGCCCGATCGACCGATCCTGGGATCGCAGTCGACCGGTCATAGTAGACCTAGGACCCTTTCTTCTTCCAAAACTAAAACCCAAGTTTATACTTTTAAACCCCAATCTCATTTCCCAAATCAGCACACCCATATTAAAGTTCAACTACTCTCTAAATCACATTAACCCTACAAATCCAAGGTTTAATCACTTGTATTTCAACATACACATACATATATATACAAACCCAATAATTTCCTCAAATCAACCAAACACACAACTATCATACAATTTATCCATCTTAGATCATATATTAGCAAGTAGAAAACTTGCCTTAAAGTTGAAATCTCATATTTCTTTGTGGTAGATGCAATCTCCAAGCTTGAATCTCTCTCTTTTCTTCTTTCTTTTCAATTTCTCTAGTCTTCCCTCTCTCTCTCACTCTCTCTAGGGCTTGTGGTGTGTAATGGAAGGAATGGAAAAGGTTGGGAGACTTAAATGGTAAATACCACATTAAAATGACTCCCAATACGCGTTTAAGTTAAAACCAGTCAAAAGTGCCCAAAACGTAAAAATACAATATGGCACTTATTTTGACTGTCTCGCATATTCCGGGACTAACTACACCCTTTATACTGGCATCCGGAAATTTTATAAATTATTTCAAGTTTCGGTTTCATTTAAAGCATAGTGTCATTTGAAACATATACCACCATAAAACATGCAACCGACTGATATTTACTTACACATACCGTAAATATGTATCAATCTAGTAAATATTAACTTTTAACTCCTAAAATTAATATTTACTCCACTTCCAACATTTTATCTAATTACCTTATGTGGTAAATTAATATAAAATTTACCTCCTAAAAGAGAGGGTTGTTACATACTCCCCCCCCCCCTTATGAGGGAATTTTTCCCTCAAAATTCGGGCATACCCTAATCGCAAAAAGTGGTATACTATCCTAAACTATCATTCTATCACTTTTAACCGACCCCTTGTTGTTGTGGCATCCCAAATGGACTCTAACTAAGGTCGTTATTACCGATCTCAGTCTATATTCTCCATGTTCTAACATGACCCAGGGCGTTCCTCATGAACTATCGATCCCACCTTCCAACGGTGGAAGACGATACCCACATGACTTGGCGTACATAGTCTTACATCCTGAATTGCGTTACATCCCTGCTCGGGGCACTTACACCAACGCTAAATGGTTTAACCCCAACACTACTCAATTCCTCTTCGCATAGGCATAGCCCCTCAAAGGATACTGCTCAATAAGCCCAATCATTAAAGAAATGCTCTAGGACCACTCCAAGTCCAAGGAACCTATCGTTCGCTGGTCTCATCCAACGAGTATGCGAATTACTCAACCGGCTACACTAGGCCACTCACGGTGCCATACCTTAGGAATTGATCCATAAGGTCACTCAAAAAGCCCAATTATTGAACGGGAGTTTCCATTTCATCCATTCACTTTAGGGCGGTAATATATACGCCATTTCCATACGGTTCCCATTACTTCCTGGAAACTTTACCAAACATTTGACATGAATATCTAGTCTCGGTCCACCACTATTGTTAGGCACTTCACACGGTTTTACCATCCCTCCATAAGGAGCGGGGCGTACTCCTCTACATTGAGTCTGCACACAATGGCCGAAAAAGCAACGACTTGGTCGAACGATTAACAATTTTCTCAGATAGGATCATGACCATTTCGGTGCTGGAAATTTAATAAAGATGTCTATAAATATACCCTCCTTCGTTCCACCACTACTCTCTTCACACGAGTGGGTGAAATGGTCAATCAGATACATGAAGGATCTTACTCCAAAGTCTTTCTAGTCATGCTCGTTCTACTTGCCTTTCCATGCCATCATAAATCTTTCGACGAGTTTCCTACTCGACGCATCTAGTACCCCAATCACATTCCCTTAGCGAATGAGAATATCCAATCAATAGTCCGTTATGAACTTCGTACATCAACTCGATTTCTCCCACGACATATTGAAACAACTTGTTGCTCGCGAGAAAGACTAAATTTCCTGCCAGGAAGTAGTGTCTCATCTCCTTAAAGCGATCACTACCACAATGAATTTTAATTCAAGCATGGGATAATACTTCCCACAAGTTTAATCTTGTGAGACGCGTAGACAATGGGCCCATTCTCTAGTATTATTACTCCCCATCCTGGTAGGGACTTATTCATTAAATCCTTCCTCGAGCTTACTAACATGGGCTCAGGAGTGAAGGTCAACTCATCCTTTTAACTCCCCGGAAGTTAAGTTACCAACGTAACACTCTTATCTAAGAGAGGTCTCATCTCCTTTTTTTTAACCTTCGAAATCTCTCGAGATTCCACACTTCTTGTTTCTAGGGACCTACTCCCCCTTAGAGTTAACCCAGGACCTATTTGTGGTCAACTCCCTATAGCCTTACTAGATCAACATCACATGCCCTAAAGGCCTTACGTCCTAAAGATCCTAAGGTCGATCTATATATGTCCTAACTAAGTCGTAAACGTATAATAATAAGTATATCCCTAGTGCCCAAGACCTTTCTCAACTTCCGACATTCGTTCGGTTTTATGCGTGGGACGTCTCGCTGAAGCGAAATCCAAACAAGGAACCCTCCCGTTACACTACTACCTCGCATCGTCGGTCATCAAGATATGATGGTCTAAGACACATGTTCGGGACCAGAGTAAAAAAATAATTTTTTTTTAACTCGCAATCCTATTAACCAGATTCTACTTCTACGTATTACCATAACAAATAATTGAAGATTTCAACAAATCATACATTTACTTTCAGTAAAGTCTTACAATTATTTATCCCACAACATATATACGTCTTTCTAAATAGCCTTCTTATCAAGGCATAACCCTAAGTCTCAATTCGACTTCATATCTCAGTCTCCCTCACATCGATCAGAGGAGAGAACTATATACAGTGCTTTTATCTCTCACTTTAATAGCCCTTAATCACTCGACTACGTGATTCTCGGCTAAACCTTTCAACCCAACTTTCAAACAACAAAATAAAATATAACAAAGAAAGAAAGAATATCGTCTCTCCACTCCCAACGTTGTTAAATGTTCATGCACGGAGTGTCTCATAAACTGAAATCCAAACAAGGAACCCCTCTGACACATGCCTACTTAACTTGTTGGTCATGGAGATAAGGCATAATGAACACAAACAAAGCAAACAAATAATCAAGCACTCAAGTAAGATAACACAACAAGTAATGAAAACCTCCTACTTACCTCAACCACCCCTATCAAGTCTCAACCTGTATCCAGGAGAGATATTATAGTACAACTAGTACCATCCTGAAACTAGAAGTAGGATAGACTCGCAATTATATTTTCTTGCTATCACCCCGATCAAGCCAAAATATCCTTACTCGTATAGTACATTTCATACAAGTAGCACATAACATACATAATACTTAAAAGAAAATATATCATCACTCACTTTATAACGAGTGAAGGAAAACATAAAACTTCCCTAGCACGGAAGTCATATAATTACCCTATTTAGTAGTGTCGATACTGCCACAAACTCAATATGCACACCCGAATCTATAGTAAATACAATACTACTAAATCTTATCCTAAGGAATACACCACCTACTAATAAGGTGGAATTCCCTCCAACATTCTTGCCAATCACTCCGAGTCAATACTAATGGTTCCCAGATACCGTGTTCGAGTCTTGTTCGAACCAATTTACTTCCATCAATGCCCCAGCTAGGCATCTTATCTTTGCCCTTATTTTCCAATCAACATAATGAAAATGCGTGGTTTTTCCACGTCATAACCATTGTTCTGCCCCTAGTTGGCAAAAAATTTCCCACACAATCCCTTATACTTTCTCAATAAAAGAGAACATGCTACCGGCCTCCTCTTCCTTAGTTCAATGAAACCTCCCCGGGTGGATATCCACTGACGGGGTTAAGAAGTGTTAACGATACTTATCCTATAGCCTATCATTCCACTGAAGGGTTCCTTCTTCCTTATACCTACCTTATTTTGGTGCACGGCTTCCCTAACCGTACAACTCTTTATTCACTGTCGGCCTCTGACTGAACCTCGCGTGAACATTTGAGAATCCATCTTCTCCTCAATCCCGTTGCCCTAGAGAAACTCGTTGTTAATAATGTCCACCGGTTTCTCCATGGGCAAGACTTCTTGCACCCACAATTATGGTGACTACTCTCCCACCATTTCAACACTACTCCTACGGGTGAAGGATTTTCCTCCATCCTTTTCATCTGGGCACTTCTATACCCCTCTCTAGGCCAAAACTCCTGGACCTTACACTTATACTCAATGGGGATGCATCTCCTCCCTCTTACCTCACCTATGGCCCTTATCAGGAGCTCTTCTCAAATTTGTTCTCACGTCACTTGGAATCCCAAGTTTATTACCACTCTCTACTTCTAGCGGTACCCGAAAAACTATGTCTACTGTAATTAGTAGTCGCAGTAGCAAGATAATAATTGCCACAAAAAAGAGCGACATTCAAATCGGTCCTTATCCCCGACCATAACTTACAGTTCCTAGTAATTCCATCTCGCGACGCCTTCACAACAACTTTCCTTGGCGCCCTTCTTCAATCGACCTACATATCTCACACGAACGCGCAACAGATTCTATAGGTTCTACCTCATGGCGAAAGAACGAAATGTCACAAGATAAATCAACGATCTTAACCCTAAGGCTCTACGTCCAATCAAAAGCGACGCTAAAAGCGCAAAGCATTCACACAGACCCCTAAGGACTCTAGAACCTGATGCTCTGATACCATCTGTGACAACCCGAGATTCGAAATAGGGGGTGGCTAGACCGATACTTCATATAACAGGAATCATGGATGGAATCATTCTCTGCATCACAACAATATACAAAGTATACAGGATAACCACTCCATATTTCAAAAAAACGGGTTACCAAAAATTTTTGTTTTTAAAGTTAAAGAAAGAATTTAAACAACCCAATTTAAAAATAAGGTGGAAACCCCAAGAATATATATTACAATAACGACAAATAAATAATAATAGGACCGAATATGCTGTCGGTCAACAGGTACATACCACATGATACAACATTTTAATGTAAATTATATAATACATTAGATTAAGAAAATACAACCGTTTGGGCCACGCGCCCGAGTAAAAGACCTGATCTTGACTAGAGAACAAGGATGACAGTGTCTATTGCAAGATATCTCGTAATACCTGCAAAGCATCACGGCTCGCCAAAAACACCGGGATAGGAATTTAGACCAGGCATCCTTGCGGTAGAGCACCTGAGCAGATACAAGATGAATACACAACAAGAAATATGAACGGGTCAGGGCCCGGTTTTATATGATCACCAGATGAGTAAAAAGTATGACAGTTATGAATGGTAAATCATGACTACATAAGAATATGAATCTACCTACACAATTAGAGCATAAGCTAAGACAATTTTAATTAATCATAAATCTAATTAAGCTATGCAGGAGAATAAGAATAATTAACATTAATTTAAACGCTTTCATCAAAAACATTAATCCATTTCATAGTTCCATTCCTTAACAGGAAAATATACTCAAAATTTTAAGTTATTTATGGCTTTTATCTTAATCATATGCTCTTTATGGCATCCTATTCCTTATCAGGAATATCATCATCAACAAATGCTCTTTGTGGCATTTCATTGTGTTCTTTATGGCACTTCATCATGCTCTTTATGGCATATCTCAATACATCAAGTCCCACTTGATTATGAATTGTTATATTTATATACATATAACGATTCTAAGACCGCCCCTCCGAGTTTCCCCACTGGGCGTGCCCCTAAATAACCATCATCTTGCAGGGGCCTATCAAACAAGGTAGCCTGGGCACCTATAATGCAAGACGTCGAGAAGCGGCCATATGCTTGCGGGAGAGTCAAGACCACACCTGGAATATCCTCACTAGCGCAGAAAACATAACATATCGATCATATGTCTAGGACTCTATCCATCCTGCATTTACTAGACAGGGGGGCTTCACCTCGCGCGCGAACTTCCCTTATGATGGCATTTAGAGAGGTGTGTTTAAGTAAATTTATCATTTACCAAATTCATTATGAAGTAAATTAGCATTTACCATAATTATTATCATTTCCATTTCATTTTCATTCACCATTATTCATATGTATGATTCATTTTTATCCGAAACCATAATCATTTCCAGTATAGTAAATAATTCACCTTTTTATCCGGAGCCATGCGATAATTTATATCGTCATTATAACCTCAAAGAATAAGTGAACTCCCAATTTAATTCAACCAACAATCTTTTATGGTGTTATACTATTAACCATCAAGGCCAACATAACTCAATTTAGCTTTTAAAGTCTCCCGGACATAATACTACAACTTCTAGTTTCGTAATAATTACTAGAAGAAAAGAATGCCCTAACATCAATTGGCATATCCCCGGAAAAGTCCCCACATAATGCATTTCTAATCTAGGATGGTTACCCCACTCATCTAGGACTCTAAAACTCTAAATTTACTTCATTCAAGAAGGTTCCTAGTCCCTGTTGAAGAGAATAAATCTAGGAAACAAAATAAGGTTTAAAGATGAAAAACAGGGGACCAGTCGACCGGTCCTGAGACCGCGGTCGACCGCGTCTCAAAATTTTACTTAAGAAGAAAAGCAGAAAGCTCGGATTAGAGGGGCCGATCGACAGGTCAGGGAACCGCGGTTGACCGCACACCGAATTTTATGCCTTTGTGGGAAAGCAGTGTGCCCTCCCCCGAAGTCCCGGTCGACCGGTCCTGGGACCGCGGTCGACCGGTCATAGCAGACCTAGGACCCTTTCTTCTTCCAAAACTAAAACCCAAGTTTATACTTTTAAACCCCAATCTCATTTACCAAATCCCCACTCATATACATATAACCACACCCATATTAAACTTCAACTACTCTCTAAATCACATTAACCCTATAAATCCAAGGTTTAATCACTTGTATTTCAACATACATATACATATATATACAAACCCAATAATTTCCTCAAATCAACCAAACACACAACTATCATACAATGTATCCATCTTAGATCATATATTAGCAAGTAGAAAACTTGCCTTAAAGTTCAAATCTCATATTTCTTTGTCGTAGATGCAATCTCCAAGCTTGAATCTCTCTCTTTTCTTCTTTCTTTCCAATTTCTCCAGTCTTCCCTCTCCCTCTCACTCTCTCTAAGGCTTGTGGTGTGTAATGGAAGGAATGGAAAAGGTTGGGAGACTTAAATGCTAAATACCACATTAAAATGACTCCCAATACGCGTTTAAGTTAAAACTAGT
The DNA here is from genome assembly GCA_949130495.1 of Sambucus nigra. Taxonomy (NCBI): domain Eukaryota; kingdom Viridiplantae; phylum Streptophyta; class Magnoliopsida; order Dipsacales; family Adoxaceae; genus Sambucus; species Sambucus nigra. Next base: position 41,806,467 of record OX422213.1, read on the forward strand.
CAAAAGTGCCCAAAACATAAAAATACAATATTTACTCCAGTTCCAACATTTTATCTAATTACCTTATGCGGTAAATTAATTTAAAATTTGTCTCCTAAAAGCGAGGGTTGTTACATCATTACATAAGGAGGCCTAATATATATATATATATATATATATATATATATATATATATATATATATATATATATATATATATATATATATATATATCACATGTCCGAACAATTTTTTTAAAATGGTATTAAAAATATTTTTGAATTCATTTTTTATGTGCGGTATTTAAACATTTTAGAGAACCTCATAAAAATAAATCCACTCAAAATAATTTCTTTCCTATTTTAAAAAAAATGATCAAATTATGTCAGTTTTTAACAACTTAAAAACTCGCATAGTTTGACCATTTTTTTAAATAAAAAAAAATATTTTGAACTGATTTATTTGTTGAGTCCGTGAACATGTTTAAACACCATACAAAAAAAAATCAACTGAAAAGTATTGTTTTTACTATTTAAAAAAAATGGTCCGCATTGGTGGACCTCATATGCGGTATACATATATATATATATATATATATACATATATATATATCTTTGAGAAGGTAGCTATTTTTGTGTGTTTATTTAATTACAAGGTTTTATCACTTTGTAATCAGAAATGTATTTGTATTTTTTGCTTAAAAAAAAGAAACAGTGATACTCAACTAAATTGAAAATTTGATTATTTTATTTTGCAATAAGAATAAAAAGATCTAATGATAAAAGAAATTACTTTATGATATATCTCATTTCATCACCATTATGAATTAGGTTGGTTGAAACTAAGTGGTCAATGGATCGGATTTTATCCGAATCCGATCCATTTAAGCGGATATGGATCAAGCTAAAAATCTAATTATTCGATTACTCGTTTATTAAATGGAGCGTATTTGGATTCATACACTCAGATCCGTTAATAATCCGATCCGATATATATATATATATATATATATATATATATATATATATATATATATATATATATATATATATATACACAATACTTCTCTTGTGTGGACCGGACATGTGATACATGTCCGTGAGCCCAAAAAAGATAGAGAGTGTGCATATAATTTAGCCGAAAATTTCTAGGCTACCGCCAGGTGACACGTATCCGATCCGTACTCTTAAAATGCAAACTAGTCCGCACAAGATCAGTACTATATATATATATATATATATATATATATAGAGAGAGAGAGAGAGAGAGGCTCCATTGCGGGAGCCCAAATGAGGGATCCCGTGCGGGATCTTTTTTAGAAAAAAAGTTTGTTTTTATTTTTTTTGTTGCGGTTATAAACATTTCAAGGTAGCCCTGTAAAAAAATCAACTCAAAATAACAGTTTTTGGTATTTTAAAAAAATGGATCAATATTTGACAGTATTTTAAGTAGCTTAAATACTATAAAAATTGACTCATTTTTTTTAAAATATCAAAAAGTATTATTTTGAGTTGATTTTTTTTACAGGGGTGCACTGAAATGTTTATAACCCACAAAAAAAAACTAAAAACATTTTTTTTATTTTTAAAAATCATCCCGCATAAGAGTCCCGCATTTGGGCTCCCTCACGGGAACCTGATTGTATATATATATATATATATATATTTTAATTAATATATATTGTATTTAATAATATTTTAAATACATATTATAATAGTTCTTTATTTCATTATTTGTTTTTTGAGAACATTTGCAAAATAAATTTATGAAATAAGAGTTGAAAATAAAAATGTTGCAAATCAAGTTTAACATAAAAGGATAATTGGATTAGATCTGAATCCGTTTAACATAAACGGATATAGATTTGGGTATGCCTAATCCGATCTGATTAATAAATGGATCAGATCCGAATTCGTTTAACATAAACGAATATGAATTTGGATTTGCTTGATTCAGTCTGAATGCGATCCGTTTACAGGTTTAGTTGAGACTATGGCCAAATTATAAAATATTCATCATTAGATAGCTTGCAACATTAAGTTGTAACATTCTGCGTGGAATAATTCGATTAAAATTATGTCAAATTTGTTTTTAGCACAATCCACATGAAAAGTGTGGTATATCATAAAAGGTTGGATATTATTTCCTTGATATAATCGAATTTCATGTCAATTAGTTTTTTATACAAATTTAACTCCAATTTTCATGTAATTGTCAACTAATAGAAAATTTTGCTCATTAAAAATATTCGGATACATATTTCTATAATATTTGAATAACGTGTTTCTTTTAGTCTTTCTATACGAGATTTGTTTAACGTCGGCGCTTCTCGTGGGATTAAAATATAGTTTGTACAATATTTATGATACAAATGGTTTCTCTTGAATTTCATATTATTTGCAAAAATCGTATCCGTATATCTTCATTTGTATTTGTTCACCAACATTTCATGCAAATTATTTCGAAAAATAAATAAATATTTGTATACGAAAAGTTGTCAAATTTATTACAAATAAGGGTATGAAAATGCAATTGAGTAAAATCATATAATAAAAAATTTAATGCATTTTCTTATGTTTTTATGTGCATACGGTTGGCCACTCAAACAAACAAAAACACATATTCTTAGTAATATATATATATATATATATATATATATATTTGTTTGTATAAATCGATGTGATGACAGCAGTCATAAGTCTTCTTCTGCCTTTTTTAAACCATGCAAAAATAGTTTTTTGTTATAAAATTTGTATACTAGTTGTAAACCCGCACGATTCGCCGGCGATAGGCCTGTCAACGGGTCGGAGGCGGGTCGGGTTTAGAGAGATCCAGATTCGTGTAATCGGGTCTTTATCGGGACTACAATATTGGATCCAGACCCGGATCCGTTCGGGTCTTGGGTCTGGCCAAATATATATATTTATTTTATTTTATCCCCCTTCTTTATTTTTTAATCTTAAATTAAAATATTTTGTAAAGTATTATAGAATATTATTTGTATGAATAAAACATGTATTATTTATATTTATTATATACATAAATATATATATATATTTTCATATATAATACTTACATGTTATATTGATAAGATATATTTATCAATATATATAAATTTGTAGTGTCTATATATATATTGTACTGCTCTTGTGCAGAATGTTTCGCATTTTAACAATGTGAACCGAACATATATCACGTGGCGGTGGACCCATAAATTATAGGCGGTCTCTCTCTCTCTCTCTCTCTCTCTCTCTCTTTTGTGTTCACCGACAGGTGACACGTGTCCAATTACAACAATGAATTAAGAGTTATTTTTTATTGTCTTATTAGGTTCATTAGAAAGTTCATTATTTTTGTTCACTGCTAACCATTTCCTAGTTCTCAAAACTAGCACAACTAGGAGCTAAATTCTCTGCTCAAAATAAATCCACTAAACTATGAACCTCTCAGTTATGAAATTCCTCTACATCACATCCACACCTTTCCATAAACTAAGTCATTCCCTCAATGAACCAATAACCTTTACAATTTACATTCCCCCAAAATCAATAGAGCCACTCTCTACTAGCTCCTTATAGGACGTTTTACTATTCCAGAAGATATCGCATAAAGACCACACTTGCCCACTCCTTCTCAAGGCCTAATTCTCCTCAAAGAATTTTCTTCCTCATAAATCATTCCTAACCATTTTGAAGGACAAAACGCGATGGTGACTGCCGAAAACTCCCTCAGTCCTACACAACGAAACTGAGTCTCCAAATTTTCTCCCTCATCCCAGAAGGAAATACTCCTGATATTGGGACAACTACACCTTCCTCACATCGGTAAGAGTCACCAACATCAGGTTTCCTAACAAAGGTTAACGGGTTTCTCAACCTAAACTTCCCAAGGACTACACTAACCTCTCCTCAGACTTTCCTTACTGAGCCCAAGATTCACCATTCGAGTAAATTTTCATTTCTTACTCAACCGCCGATAAATCATCTCAAACCACTGCTAGAAATTTCCTCAATATCTCCTCCGGAATCGGGGAAAACAAATACCCCCGATTAAAGCGTACCCAAAATATGCTATGGGTATTGTACTTCTAATCCTATCCTTTCCTAGACAATAAAATCTAGGCGACGTCTGAAACGAAACAAGAGCAACCGTTATCAGAACGTCAATCAAGTGAATATACTTCACAGAAGAAAACAACGCAGTGATCACAACAGTCCTAATTATAGGGCTTTATCTCAAGAATGTTAACGGAAGAATGCAGAAAACTCGCATAGATCCTAAGGACTCTAGAACCTGATGCTCTGATACCATCTGTAACACCCCGCCTAAAATAATAACGGGTGGCCAGCCCTATACTATATTAAATCAGGAGTTTCAGATGGTCCAGTCTCAACATCAACTGTCGGTACTATATAATATAAGACTAACTACCCGATATCATATAGGCGAGATGTTAAAATTAAATAAAATGTGCAACAGATAACCAACTAACACTACTAATAAAAGAAAGAAATATGCATAAAAGAACTAAGATAAATGAAATGCTAGAATAAAAATGAAGGAAATAACTACAACTGAATATACCACAAGGAGATAAACCCGAATAAGCTGTCGGGTCACAGCCAATACAATAACTGGAATGGAATAAATATAAACATCTATAAATATCCCTTGGGTACAAACCCGATATACAATGAATCCTACCTAGATTTTTAAAAGTAGGAAACGACTACCATCAAAGTCCCGCAATAGTCCGCACCTGTCACGCCTCCCAAGACTCTGGATAGAAGGTCATCCGGCATCCATGCGGTAGGACACCTGTAGTAATATATATATATATATATATACAAGCAGGAGAGAAAAGTAAACGGGTCAGAGCCCGAGTTATGAAAAATATTTAGCAAGTGTGTTAAACGTGCATAATAAATATCGGTGCACTTATTTCATAATTAAAGTGGAATCGCACTCTCGTGGAACCCCAACTCACCTCTCATCTAAAGGCGCGCACCTATTCACGTCCTCAACTTTTAGTTAAATTACCCCCATTTTTATTAGGACAACCTAACTTATCATAGGCCTAGCCTATACCCACGAGATCTACCTCCCTATCATACCCTAAGAATCCACCCCCTTTTTAACCACAGTTAAATATTTATTTTCAATCATATGTGCCTTATTAGGCTTAGTGGATTCCGGTTTATACTTTAACCATTTATAATTTAATAAGTTACCTAATATGGATTTGGGTTGAAACATATGATTTAAATTTCTAATTAATAAGCATGCAAAATTATTATTGACACAACTTCCCTCCAATTTCAACGCTGCGCTGCGTTTCGTGTGTGGGGTGTCTCGCAAATCGAAATCCAAACAAGGAACCACCCCGTTACACTACTCCGTGTCAACGTCGATCCTGGAGATCCATTATGCCACACATAAGTGTCGACAGAACTTCTCTCTACTCTCAAGAATGTACAACATTTCGTGCGTGGGGTGTCTCGCAAAGAGAAATCCAAATAAGGAACCACCCCGTTACACTACTCTTTGACAATGTCGATCATAGAGATCCATAATGCCGTACATACCATAATTTGCAGAACTTTTCTCCAATCTCAACACTGCGCTGCGTTTCATGCGTGGGGTGTCTCGCAAAGCGAAATCCAAATAAGGAACCACCCCGTTACACTACTCCTGGATAATGTCGATCCTAGAAAACCATAATGCCATGTATACAATATTATACTACTACTACTACAACTAACATCTCCAATGATATCCTTGGGATGATGTAACCGAAATATTCCTTAAATGCGATACATCAACCCCCATCAAACTAGTACACCATAATCATCCAAGATGTACTCCACAAAGATTCTATATCCTTTCATCTATAGGATATGTATAAATATATATATATATATATATATATATAGGTATTTTATGCTCACCATATATATACATATACCAATCATCCATACCCATGACCAAGTGTACGTATCATATCTGATGTACAATGGATATGCACATAATCCACCCGGCTATATATATCATCGATAAAACTGCATCAATGCTATCATCTTCCCAGTGCCCGGCTCACATAGCAACTGGGGACCACCTGGTGGGGATCAATGACACCCACCTCGTGATAACTCACACACACGACGTCCCGGGAAGCGGTCATAGCTCCAACTGGCAATGAGACGAAACATACCCACCACGTCTCATCCCAAAAATATATCTATCGTATAATAACACACCGGACGACTATGACCTGGGGAATATCCACACCCTGCTCTATATGCCAGGATGCTCACCCTCTGCGCGGAAACTTCCCAATGATAGCATGAGCGGGGTATGCTTAACCACATAAGTATATATATCGCTCACATGCGCAATATACATACATCCATATGATCCCATCATATGATCAAATAGTAAACCATCGTATACGGTTTAAATATCCATACCATGTATGTCCACAACATAAATATATCCATACATTCATATTTATATATAGATATATGTACATATATTCACACATCGCTACATCATTATATATACAAACTAATTCTCGTTCATATGTATAAGATATATAAACCCGGCTATAAGTATACATAATCCTCAATATACAAGCATTCACCACAATTTCCTTTAAATTTACCTCGATATGTGAATACAACCCCTCACCTGAAACATATTCAATTATTTTTCCTATGATGAATAGTCTCCCAAAACCATATGTATATATCTATACGTATATAATCAACATTAGGGTTATCACCCAAGAGTTTGTGTAGGAATCCATCACTACACATTTCATCCATATTTAAAAATACATATTTTCCTTTAGTACTATTTAACCATAAGCACATACATGACTTAATAGTCTAAAACCTCAAACTATTCCAACCTCGTTTCAAGTATTGGAATCTCAATGGTCATATCCCCACAATTACGTGTAAACTATCCTAACTAGAATTTATGCTACCGCTTATTCTAGTCGATAGTACGATCCCAAACGTTCCCAATTTCACCTATGGTTCAAATAAATCTCAGGAACCCTTACTCCTATTGAGTTATCAATTGTTTCTTAGTTTAAACATTTCTAAGAATATGAGACCCCTCACTCTTTAAGAGTATGTGACCACTCTCTTCCATTTGGCCCCAAATTGTATCTTAACAATATCCTATCCTTATAAGGATTTGACATAAAGGTCGGCCTAGAAATTTCACAACATACATGGATATTTCTTATCCAATTATTCCAAGAAGTCCCCACTATCATATACTAAGTGAGAGACCCCCTATAAGTCACCAAAAGATATCTCTTACTTCATAAGAGAAAGCCCCAAATCAATAAACCCAACCAAAAAGGGTTTGAATTCACCAAAGAGAAAATTTCTCAAAATGCTCTGTTTTCGAATCGATTCGGCCTATCCGAATCGATTCGGCCCAACAGCAAATCGATTCGGTCCATCCGAATCGATTCGGTCCAAGGGACCTGAGATTCTGTAACCCTCCGAATCGATTCGCTAGGGGCGAATCGATTCGGTCTTAAAGACCTGAGACTTCTGCAACCTGGCGAATCGATTTGATGGGGGCGAATCGATTCGGCCAGTTCAGAAAGCCACGAAAATGGTTATTTTCTATGAACCCAAAATTTCTAAAATTCGATTTACACCTCTTCCAACCCTCTATTTTCAATCCCAACATAATTTCCAACATCAAAACACATCCTAAATTTAACCTCATCAATTTATATCCCTTAAACCCAATTAAAATCTTAAATTTCAAGATTTGAACCAAAATTTAGGTTTTGATGTTTATACCCAAAAATCCATTTCTTTAACCCACAAATTATGAAATGAAATACACAAATAGCTATTTAGCAAGATTAAACACTTGCCTCAGATTTGTAGAGGTTGGATCGTCCTCGATGCCGCGATTTGGCCGGAAATCTCCAATCTTTTCTCCCTCTCTCCTTTTCTTTCTTCTTCTTTCTCCTTTCTTTCTTTTTCTCTCTTTTCTCATAGGTGAAGGCTTCATCCGTAAGCCTTAAATCTTTTAAAACAATAAACCCAATTTTAAATGTTAATACACACTTTAAATGACTCGTTTACTCCAATTCGAGTCAACTGACTTAAAATATTTCGGAGCCGAAATAAAACTCAATGACAGTCATTTTGACTATCTCGACCCTTCCGGGATCAATGGTACCCTAAAAATCCTCATCCGGAATACTTTACAACATCCTATATTTTTGGACTTAAATTCCCAAATTTAAAATTCTCCAATTTAATTAAATTTTATTTTCCCAAAATTTAATTTCTCAGTCTAAAAAATCGTGGGGTGTTACATTTAGTTACACAAGGTAGTACACTGAATTTGGACATTACTTATCGTATATATATATAACCTGGTGTCTTCGAAAAATATTTTTTCTTGGATGGAACTTGTAATTGATTTAATGCCTATAAATATAAATATAGAAACAAGATGGGTTATTTGAAATTTTGGTGAAAATAGGAGAAAAATTGTGTTCATGATTTTTTTTATTGAAAGATCTTCCAATTTTCACTACAAAGAAGGGCCAATGCGGATTATGTTCGCTATAATAGCATGTTAGGAAATGTTGTGACTGTTTTTTTTATAAGTAAACAGAGATAAGAAGAAGAGAGGAAATGTTGCATTGCTTCTCATTCATTTAATGAATATTTATAACAGAATACGAAGTGAAGGTTTCAACCAAACTCCCTAAACTAACTCCTACAATCTTGGATAGCTACAAAAGCGTAAACTACAAATTCAAACTTAAATACAAATTCAAAGTATATACAAGAGAAAGCATAATAACTAGGATTGACTTCTTCTCTATTATACCCCCTCAAGATGGAGCTCGGTCTGAGAGTTCAATATTAGCTTTTAGAGAAATAAACCGAGGTCTGGGAAGAGCTTTAGTAAGGGCATCTACAAGCTGGTCTTCCCTAGAAACATGAGCAACTCGAAGTTTTCCATTTTGAACTTGTTCCCAGATAAAATGATAGTCAATAGCTAGATGTTTCATCCTCGAATGAAAGACAGGATTTGAGCTAAGTTATGTTACTTCAACATTGTCACAGTAAATCAGAGGACAGAGAGGAAGAATAACACTAAGTTCAGAAAGAAGGGAACAAATTCAGTTAATCTCAGCAGCGTTAGCTGCAACAGACCGATATTCAGCTTCGGTGGTGGACCTAGCAACCGTGCGCTGCTTCTTTGAACTGCACGAAATAGGATTACGGCCAAGATAAACAATATATGCACTTGTAGAAGTCCAATCATCTTTGTTACCTGCCCAATCTTCATCTGAAAAGGCGTGTAAAGATAGAGGTGAATCATGATAAAACTGGATGTCAGCATTAGACGAACCACAAAGATAACGCAAGAGACGTTTAACAAGAGCCCAATGCTCGGTAGTTGGACGTTGCATGAATTGAGAGAGTAGGTTAACAGCAAAAGCTATTTTTGTCCGTGTGATTAGCAGATACTGTAAACTCCCAACAATGGTTCTATATTCCGTAGGATCCGAGAGTGTGGAACCTGAATCCAAAGTAATGGGGGAACTTGTAGGCAATGGAGTGATTACCGGCTTAGCATATAACATTTTAGTTCGAGCAAGAAGGTCCAAAATATATCGGCATTGAGATAACAAGACACCATGAGCATTTTTAATAACTTCCACACCAAGAAAATAAGAGAGTTGTCCAAGATCCTTAAGAGAAAATTGGTGAGAAAGTAAATGTACAAACCGAGAGACCAAATCATTATTAGAAATGGTAATAATAATAATATCATCAACATAAATAAGAAGATATATTATATGACCTTCAGTTTTCATAACAAAGAGAGAAGTGTCAGAATAGGAGTTGTGAAATCCTGAATGAAGAAGAAACGTATGAAGCTCATTGTACCAAGCGCGAGGAGCTTGCTTAAGGCCATAAATTTCTTTTTGAAGATTGCAAACATAATTGGGATAGTCAGGATCAACAAAACCAAGAGGTTGAGACATTTAGACATCCTCGAAAAGGTGACCTTGGAAAAATGCATTGTTTACATCAATTTTCCATAGAGACCACCTACGACTATCCGCAAGGCTAAGAACAATGCGAACTGTAGTGGGCTTAACCACATGGCTAAAAGTATCATGATAGTCAACCCTCGGGCATTGATGAAACCTTTTTGTAACCAAACGTGCTTTGTGCTTGTCAATAGAACCATCAGAGTTATATTTGGTGCGAAAAATCCACTTACAACCAACAAGATTGTGACTAGAGTCAGAGGGTAGAAGCTCCCAGGTCCCATTTTGAACAAGAGCATCATATTCATTTTGGATCTTTGAGGGATTAGGTCATAATGGATGGTTCTACATCACAGGCTTGGGAAATTTGGGTATAGAGGGTAAGTTTTTGGATAGGTTTTTGGATATTGTTTTTAGCTCTAATGGTCATGCCATGAGTTGGTCGAGAGTTAGTGGCTGGTGGATTTTGTTGAGGTTTAGGTAGAGTCTCAAAAATTATTGGCTCGGTTTGAGGCTCTTGCGGCAAAGGTGATGAAGGAGATGGGATCGAGGAGATGGTGATAGAGGTTACCGGAGCATCACACAGTAGCTATCCTTGAGGGCAATCGTCAGATGTGGTGGAGAGTGGCACTGAAGTAGTAGGATGTGATCGAACTGTTATTAATGGAGGGATCCAAGTGGAGATAGTATCAGGCTGAGGACTTAGAGATTCAAGGGAAATATTTTGAAAAGGAAAAACCGACTCAACAAATTTCACATGACGAGAGACAAACATTCTTGATGTGGAGGGATGAAAACACAGACAAGCACTTTGGATAAGAGAGTATCCAAGGAAAATACATGGTTTGGATTGGGATTCAAGTTTGTGTGCGGAGTAAGGACGAAGCCACGGGTAGCACAAACACCCAAAAATTCTAAGCTTTGAATAATTTGGGGCGGTACCAAAGATTTTTGAATATGGATATGATAGTTGAAGTGTGGGAGTGGGCATACGATTAATTAAGTAAAGAGCAGAGGAAAAAGCATAAGACCAAAAGGTTAAAGGAAGTGATGCATGGGAAAGAAGAGTAAGACCTGTTTCGACAATGTGACAATGTCGTCTTTCAGAATACGCATTGTGTTTAGGTGTATAAGGCGGAGTGGTGAGGTGAGAAATACCATGAGTAGCTAGAAAAGTAGAAAGAGCAAAGTATTCACCACCATTGTCTGAATATATTGTATGAATGTTATTTTTGAAGTCCTTTTCAACAATGGTTTTAAATCTTATAAAAACATCTTTTACTTTAGATTTTTGTTTGAGTGGATAAAACCATATGTATTTAGTGAAATGATCAACAAAGATGACATAATATTTAAAACCATTATTAGAAACAATAGGTGAAGTCCATACATCAAAATATATAATTTCACGTGGTTGAGAGGATGAAATAGAGGAATTAGAAAAAGATAACTTATGACTTTATTGCAGTTGCAAGCATTACATAAGAGTTTATTTGACATAGAGGACGATGAATCTAACTGATAATTAGAGATAATGTGTTTCAAAATGGGAAATGTTGGATGACCTAACCTATTATGCCATTCAAAAGAAGTAGTTCTAACACTGAAGAAAGCTAGTAATGGAGGATATGTTAGAGAAGAAACAGGCCACTCATACACCCCATCCTTTTGTGTGACCCTTTAAAAGGATTGCCTCCGTTCGAAGTTCCTTTACAAAAAAAGAAGAGGGTAAGAATTCAACAGAGATATTGTTGGAATGACAAAATTATGAAATGGATATTAAGTTCTTTTTCATGCTAGGAACACATAATACATTATCTAATGTAAATGTATTAGTAGAAGTGGGAAGTGATGTAGAATCAATATGAGTGATAGGTAGACCCGAGCCATTACCAATCATAATGTCGTCGGAGCCTGTGTATGGTGCATGAAGAGATAAATTACTCAGATCGACAGTGACATGATGAGAAGCCCCACTGTCAAGGAGCCATTGTGGAGTGTTGGAAGCAGTATTTGCAGCGAAGTTAGCCCGAGGTTGCCACGGTGTTGAAGTATTGTAGCACTGGACCGGAACAAGGCAAAATGAGGGAAAACTTGTTTGGAGTATTGGAAAAAAATCAACTTTCTTTAAGGCTTCTTTTCACTTTTTCCAAAAACTGCATTTGCATTTACCCTCCATGTGTGATTATGAGATCACTTTCACAATAACTTACATTAAAGTGGTACTGGAGATGTTCTTGAATATCAATATGGTGCCCACTTTAAGTCAAGCTATCTGATATATTGTCTTATATATATTGAGCAAATTGCAAGGGTGCTTATTTGGGGAAATCTTTTGATAAATGACCAACATAATTGAGTCATTTTCTCAGTTGCTCTTGGAATAACTCTGTTTCCTGTGTATGTTAGATTACCTTTATGATTTCATTTGGGGGTATGGTACTTATTTCATATGCAATTATACATTTTTAGGACAAGCTTGGGGTTGTTCTCCTTCAAGATTTGATGTCTAATTTGATGTAGGGGAAACATTGAAGAGATTCTTTGGGGCGCATCAGTATCAATTTTATGGTTCAATTAAAATATTTTGATAGTTCATAGAAAATAAGTAGGAAAAGAGAAAGTATCTTGATCATGGGATAAGTTGTTTTGGAAGGACTCTTCAAGATATTATGAACACCGTTCATGAACACCCATCATGTCTATTTTTTTATTACTTTAGGTACTAGGGCTAGGTCTCCGCATATAATGCTTAGGGTTGAAAGGGAATGAAGTGTATTTAAGGTTTCGTTAGTTGCAGGCATAGTTCAAAGACACTAATATGTGGCTCGATACTGTGGTCTTGAGAAAGCTATTTAAAAGGGATCTTTTTTTATATATAGAAACACAGAAAGTAACTAGTACGGATACCCGATTCATACGGAAACCTTACTCACCAGACACTTTTTTAATGCAATATTGCAATTTCAATGATAACTAACTAGTACTAGGTTTGTGAATGGGCCAAGTTTCTCGAGTTTTGACTCGTTTTTTTTAAACAAGGCAAAATTGATTATAATTTAAACTTCATAGCCTAATGGGCTTGACTCGAATTGGGATTGATTAATTAATAACCATTCCAAGGTAGCATAAAAGTCAAGGAACTCGAGTTCACATATGATTGGCTCCATTAGATGATTGTTCAAGATTAGTTTGTGAAATAAAAGCCAAACTCAAACTTCATTTAGAGTACATTAAGATTTTCAATCCGATCTTAAGGAACTTACTATTAGTTTGGCTCATTTACACTCCTAACCAATCATACATATACATCGCAAAAAACGGATACATAGAACTAATAATCAGTAAGACGTCGGTCAGAAATTTCAAGCCCACTGCCCTATCTGTGATCTAGCCCTAGCGGGCTATAGGCCTGGTTTAGCAAGCTATATTATAAACTTAGTAATTTATCAAGTGTTCCCCCCCTTGAATTCAATTTGAGTTCCAAAATTGCTCTATTCCTTGATTTTTTACTTTCTCAAACTTCTTATGGGCTGCAGCATTCTCCTCCGATTGGAGAAAACGAGACTCCTCGTTTTACAATGTTGACATATGAATCCTTAGATTGCTTACACCTTTTTCGGACCACCTCTGGTAGTTATGTCACAATCATTCAAATTAGAGGCATATAAATTTGAAATATAGGGTTAAAAGGGTAAAGAAGGGTGCTTCAGGTTTGGTGGATAGGAAGGTAAGAGAATAAGTACCACATTAAAGAGTCAGTGTGAGAATACAACCCAAGAACTGGGTGTTTAAGGTTGGAAGCATGGTTGAAATTTGTGAGATCCTAATATCATGATTTTAAAGATGTGGCTAAATGATAAGGCATAACTGGGTTGCTATACTGGGAAGGCTACGGCTGATTTCGCTTCTTATTTTTTGTTTATGTTTTATTATTTTCTATTTCTTTTTGTACCTTGCTTTGGACTGCCGATCCATAAATACTTAAGGTTTCTACATTGTTATGAATAGGATTCTTCTTGTTTCATATTAAAAACTTGATTTTTAAGGGTTTCAATCGTTTGTGTCATTCTCGAACTTCAAATGTTGTTTCATATTTCTCTTGGCCATTGTGAGGCTAAATCATCACCATGTTAATTATTATATTCTGAATTTCATATCATTTTTTGTATTATGTTGCAGCTTCTATATAAGCTTAATAGTCAACTTTTGTCGTGCTTAGTGTATAGATAATTTGTCACATTCCATCTACTCATCAATATAAATGTATCCATTTTATGTAGAATGCCCATGAGTTTTTGAACTATTTACTAAATGAACTCATCGGCACACTAGAGAAAATGTATCGTGATGCAAACAGTGATCCAAAAACTTCATCACATCCTGAAAAGATTGCAAATGGATCGAAGAATGCGCTTGGCAATGGTCCTAAAAAAGATCCTCTAGTTACCTGCGTTCACAAAAAATTTCAGGTAACTTTGCTTTGGTGTATTATCTGTTATCTACTTATTTTTTGTGGTATATTTTATGAATGAAACTTTGTTGCCTTCGCAAGATTAAATACCTTAGTTACCTGGAAGCTTTCTAGAATCTTAGGTTCCATTTGGTTCATGGTTAAATAGCTTAATGTGTGATTTGCTAATATAAGTTAGTTTATCCGAATCAGAAACATGTTTTTTGAGGAATATCTAGTTGTTAAATTGTTCTATCAATGCGTGATTTTTTTATTGTAATTAGTTTATATAATAGCTGCCTCTTCTACTCGTTATTAGGTGTATAATATGGATTTTCAGTTTATAAGAGCATCGGGTAGATAAGAGAACTATTTCATACATTTCTAATACTATTCGTTTAATTAATTTTAAACCTCTGTAGATATATACTGATTTTAAGATTTTAAATGATTTTGAAATGACACTATGGGTCTCTTGCAGGCGTTCTTTAAGAAACCATGTATGTATTTCGGTCTCTTTGAATGCTTTTTTCATTGACAACGTACATATTGTGTTTAGAGAGGATTTCGGAACTGAAGGCCATGGTGGATATTTTGACGAATATGGAATTATCCGTGATATTATTCAAAATCATCTATTGCATGTTCTTTGCCTTGTTTCCATGGAGAAGCCAGTTTCTCTTGAGCCAAAGAACATTCGAGATGAAAAAGGGACGGTTCTTCAATCGTTAATTCCACTTGACGTTCAAGAGGTTGTGCTTGGATAATATTAAGGTTACACAGATGACTCAACCGTGCTTGACAAAGTAAATTGGTATCTCAGTTACTCGGCTGCTTATATTATATTTTTTATATCATTCACAAAGCAAATTGGTATTTATGTACCAATTTTGTGTTCGAAGGTGACTCCACCTAGTTTTCTTGCCATGTGTACTATACAAGTTGCATTCTCAAATCATATCAGATATAGTTTCATACTCTTCATTTGATGTTGCTCATATGAGAAAAAAAAGATCCAAGATTGGAACAAGTAGAACTTCCTTAATTTATCTACTTTTGCTAAAGAAGTAAACTGAAAATATGAAAATAAAGACAACATTGGAAGAAGAATAGCTACAATCTATCCCCAAACATTTACTAATAAAAATCTATTTCGATTGATTGCATTTTTACATCCTTCTCAAGGTAAAACTTGTTATGTTATATAACAAGCCCATGTCTAATGGAAGGTTGGCCTATTCTGTTTATAGTAAATCATTGTTTTAGAAGACACAACCGAATATATTGGGTATGCACACCCAAGGACGAGACTAAAGCACATGATCGACGGCTTTTTAATCTTTTGGTCTGTCAACATGAGCATTAAGCTTAAATGCCTATATAACTAGAGGAGAGAGGTCTCCATGGTATAATGTTTTCTTATCTGTTAACGCAGGTGATTCTAAATCCAAGGCTTAAAAAGAAGAACAATAACACTACTCTATTCTTTGAAGGTTGTTTGAGGTAAGATGCGATGAACTATTTATCTTTTTATATCAAGTTCTTCAATTGTGGTAACTGTTCGTTGATGCTCATAGAATTCCAAGTTATTGTGAGATTAGATCTTGTGATTATAAATTTAATATAGTTATAATTTGTTATGGAAAAGTTTAAAACTTAAGACAAAATATAGAATTTAGGAATGTAAAATATTGAGAGGAATGTTCGCTTATATTCATATGACAATCTTCCATTTAGAGGAGCACTACAAAAAATGAAAGCTCCTGCTGCAACAGCACACTAGTTTAGGTGACTAAGCTTAGTAGCTTAGTCAATGACCAGCGATGCTACGATTGGACCAATAACAATCACTTTTCGCAATCTGATAGGAACCTATGGACTAATTTTAAACAGTTCATTCACGGAGCTGTTTTACGCTATTACATTTTGTTATAACTGTTAATTTATGTTTTTTTTGTGGAAGAGCCTGTGATGAATACTTTTTAAGTTGGAATTACCGCCTGAGTATTACTTTGATGTGAGAATTATTAACTGAGGTTTCACTTTCAATTCTACTTGTTAGATGTTCAAATTTTTACACTTTAAGTTTGTATGCCATATACATTTAATTTTTTTCATACAACTTTTTATTTGGCAAGGGGGTGTTGGTCTTTTTTTGCAGACCAAACTAATTCCTTGTGCCAATCTTGTGTTTGCAGCAACACCCAGCTTGCATACTCTTTGGGGGCTAGGAACATTTAATTGTTGTACACCAATTACGTATAATTGTTGTACACTATTTAAGAGTATAATAGTTTAGTTCATTAGTACACAAACTTCTATAAAAAAACTGGTACTCGTATTATTTTCCTTCATTTTTGGGTGTATTTGAAAGTTGTGTCTTCGGGCTTAAATTGAACCTAACGATACAATATGAAGCACAGAATAAAATAAAAAACAATTCATTATTGTAATAGTAACTCGGCCATAGATATTAGTGTATAGGTTTATGTGACAAAGCTATGCCTAAAATTTTCATAAATTTTCATGGATACTAACGTTTGATATGAATGCATGATGTGTACTTGATGTTGGGGTTTTGTTTTTTTATAGGAAACTTAATGATGTTAGACTTTCCTATAGCATCATACCCATATAGGAAATTTTAGCATTCATACATATAACTTAACATAATATGAATTGTTTTCTGTTGAGTTATATGAATGCTAAACTTTCCTATAAAGGGATTTGGACAATCATCAAAAACTATTTTAATAGAAAGAAACAAAGGACTATGATCTGAACAGTTCTTATGCAGGTGGGATATGTTAGAATGTGGAAAGTTAATAAGCCATTAAGGGTTAACAAGGCCCCTATTCAATCTGCTGAAAATAGTACCATCCACCCTATTATTTATCCAAGTGAATGAGAAACCTAAATCCACAAGAGAATAGGCTGTTATCATATCATTGAAGTCTTGAATGACATAAAACTCTAGATCATTTAAATTTGCGAGCAGGTTGAAATATAATATAATTTATGGAGAAACCAATTATATCATTAAAATGTGTTTTACTAAACGGTTATGACCGAAAGTGCAACATAAATCGACAAATGATTTTTTTACTAAGATTTTGTATGACATATTCGAAAAGGGCCCGAAAGAGATTTTTAAAATGATTTTTCCCCATACAACATCGACATTCGACACAAATAATTTGTAACGAATAGTATGTACATGTGACTATTAATTGTGTCGGACCAGAATCAACACAAAATTCGTCACAAAAACTATTAGTGACAATTTTTTGTTCAACATAAAGCTTTTGTCACCCTCGAGCTTGTTTTGGGTACAAAACCACCAAAAAGGTACTTATTTCATCACAAATACTATTTGTGATGGATTTGATGCTCCTTTAAGATTTTTTTGTTTGTTACAAAAGACTGCTTTTCTTTTAATGTATTTCCCATAGGTAGTTGTGTGGCCAAGGGTTCCGGCAAAGGTTCGACAGAAAAATAATGTTTCTAGTAGTATTTTTTTGACAGAAAATAAGGATTCTTGGACAGAAAAATAATATAGTTGGAGGTGAAAAATAAATGGGTAAGGAGTGTCGGAAAGGTTTAAACCTATTTCGCCTTGTTTCTTTTTATTCTAAGCACAATACATACCCACATATTGATAAATACAATACATTTACAATACACTTATGTAGATATGCTCGATTAAGCATTGAAAGTCGAAAGAGGGGTTATCACAAAAAAGTCGTTATCCAGAAATAATACTCAAAACACCCCCATATACTTCTTCTAATGCTACACATCTTTACGATTACTGGCATGTGGTGTCTGGTCGACCCCGCAACTGATAAATCTTTGCCCGTTAATGACATTAACAATGGGTATATGACATACACTATATATGTGTCCCAAGTACTAAATTGTCCTAATTCCATTATCCATCATCAAATTCCCACACTTGGGTTGGGCTGTAGCACCATGGCCATGAGCATCCAAAGGTTGTACTTTACGGTGTAACCATCAGAACCCTTGTAACTAACAACCGCTCCATCTGGATCTACTGATAGTCGACCTCCACTCAAAACCCACTGCCTCATAAATATTATATCTGGGCCTCCCACGACTTTCTATCTGGCACATTGGTTGTGGTTGGAATCACACAAGGCGTCAACAAATTTATCGATGAATTACACCGACATAAATATTAGGACTCTCTCTACGTATTCCATTAATTTGTTGGAGACGAAGGGGATACTAGATGTCGAGGTGAAGGAAGCGATTGGAGACGAAGGGGAGACAGCGCAACAACTGTGTGTAATAAACACTGGCTATCAATGTTCAACTTACGTGGATACAAAATCTCACAAGAATATCAATTTTCATCCTACGTGGGTAGCCTAGATAAATCAAAGGTTACGAATAATAACTGAATGAAAACGTTTGCTCTTTCCCCTTCAAAAATTGTTATATATAACACAAGAGCTCAATATAATAAAAACAAAGAGGATTACCTCCTTGCCACTCGTAACAACAATTTTTTATATTTTTTGGTTTTGTTCCTTTTCCTCACTCAAAACAGGTAAGTGCATGTTAATTTCATGTATTGTATTTTCATTGTTCATCAAATATTTGAATGTTTTATGCTTGTTCTTCGTTGTAATTTATATGTATGAATGAACCAACTTAACTTCTTATTAGGTCTACAAAAATATAGGAATTATAGATTAGTTATCAATTAATTAAAGGATCAAATACCAAAAATTCCCTCAACTATTTTTTAATGTACACTTAATCCAAGCCTTTTATTTTGTACCAAAAAGTCCCTTATTCTCTTATCTTTAAAGGTCCGCGCTAGCGACATGGTAAAACTTTTTTGGCATGATGAAGGACTTTTTGGTGGAAAATTAAAAAGCTTGGACTAAACGTGTATTAAAAAAAATTCGAGGGACTATTTGTTATATGCCCCATTATTAAACTACATCCTATGATATTATTTTTTCTTCGTGCTATATTCTTAAGCTATTTTAGATTGGTCTTATAAGCTTACAAATTATTCTAGTTTTTTTTCTCGTAAAGTTTTAAGTTATATGAAAATTTCATGCCTCAAAATTTGAAAATAACTATATTTTTGTTTGGTCTTATAAGCTTACAAATTATACTATTTAAATTTTGAGGCCGAAAATTCTCGTATACCCATTTTTAGTTGCAACCTGGAGTTACCAAATCATACAATATTAAGACCGACATAATAAGTATTCAACTTTGGAACTTGTACTTTTCTATGTTCTAATTTTTTTATTTTAAGTTTTTAAATTATTTTCACCCAAATTTCAAAGAAAATATATCACAATCAAACCTAGAGTTTTAATTGAAAGTGCATAAATCGAAAATTACATAATTTTGTATTAATTTACGATAAAAAGATCCATAATGATTATTGTGATCAAATGTTCACAAATTATTAGTTGTAAATGGGATATAGTTGTAACACCCCACGACTTTGGAGACTGAGAAATTTAATTTTTGGAAAATTAAATTAAATTAAATTGGAGAATTTTAGAATTTGGGAAATGAAGTCCAAAAATAGAGGACGTTTCAAAGTATTCCGGATGATATTTTTGAGGGTACCATCGATCCCGGAAGGGTCGAGATAGTCAAAATGACTGTCATTGGGTCTTATTTCGGCTCCGGAATGTTTTTAAGTTGTTTTGACTTAAATTGGAGTCAACGAGTCATTTAAAGTGTGTATTAACATTTAAAACTGGGTTTGTTGTTTTAAAGGATTTGAGGCTTACGGATGAAGCCTTCTCAAATAGAGGAAGAGAGAAAGAAAAAGGAAGATAGAAAGAAGAAGGAAAAGAAGAGAGAGAGGAAGAAAAAACTTGGAGATTTCCGGCCCTACCGCGACATCGAGGACGATTCAACCTCTACAAATCTGAGGCAAGTGTTTAATCTTGCTAAATAGCTATTTGTGTATTTCATTTCATAAATTGTGGGGTAAAGAAATGGTTTTTGGGTATTAATGTCAAAACCTAGATTTTAGGTTTAAATCTTGAAATCAATGTTTAAATTGAGAATTAATGACATAGAAATGATTGGGATCAACTTTGGGTTGGTTAATGGGCTTAAACTCATGATTTGATGAAGGATTGGGGGGTTGGAATGAGAAATTTAGGGTTTAGAATTCGTGGGTTTTGAAGAAACAGATGAACCCTTCAAAAATTGCAGGTCCGAATCGATTCGCCCCCTCAAGCGAATCGATTCGGTTTGGTAAAATTGGCAGGTCTGCATTGACCGAATCGATTCGGACCCCAAGCCGAATCGATTTGGCCTATTGCAGAAGCCCGGGTCTTTGGACCCGAATCGATTCGCCTGGGAGGCCGAATCGATTCGGAAACAGGGCATTTTGAAGTATTTTCTCCATAGTGATTTCAAACCCTTTTTGGTTGGGTTTATTGATTTGGGGGCTTTCTCTTAGGATGTAAAAGATATATTCTTGGAGTCATATAAGGGGTTTCTCACATATTGGGATTTGGGGACCCTTAGGGTAACTTGGGAGAAATGTACCCAGGTACGTATTGGAGTTACATATGGATATTGGGGGAAAACTCTTTGAGGTTGGAATTTACCAATTTTAGATAAGGTATATATATATATATATATATATATATATATGTTTGAGGTTGAGAACTCTTAGAGAGTGAGAGGTCTCCTATCCTTAGAAATATTTAGACTAAGGAATAAACGATAACCCGATAGGGGTAAGGATTCATAAAATACAATTGAACCATAGGTAAAAGTGGGAAACAGCTTGCGGGTGTACTATCGACTAGGATAAGCTGTAGCGTAAATTCTAGTTAGGATAGTTTATACGCAATTATGGGGTTATGGCCATTGAGATTCCAATACTTGAAATAAGGTTGGAATAAATTGAGGTTTTAGACTATTAAGTCCTGTTAGTGCCTATGGTTAGGTAGTACTAAAGATAATTATGTACTTTCACATTTAGAGGTGAAAGGTGTAGTGATGGATTTCCACACAAATTCTTGGGTGATAACCCTAATGTTGAATGTATATGTATAGACATAAACATATGGTTTTGGGAGACTACTCATCATAGGAAGATGATTGAATATGTTTCAAGTATGGAATTATATTCACATATCAAGGTAATTTTAATGGAAATGGTAGTGACGGCTTGTATATCGAGGACCATGTATACTTATAGCCAGTTATATATATCTTATACATATGAACGAGAATTAGTTTATATATATAGATAAGGATATGTGAATATGTGTTGATATATGTATATATATATATATATATATATATATATATGATATCTTCATGTTGTGGATATACATGGTATGGATATTTAAACCGTATATGATGGTTTATTATTTGATCATATGATTGGATCATATGGATTATATATATTATGCATGTAAATGATATATACTAAATTGGTTAAGCATACCCCGCTCATGCTATCATTGGGAAGTTGCGCACGTAGAGGGTGAGCATCCTGGCTAGAAAAGCAGGGTGTGGATATTCCCCAGGTCATAGTCGTCACGTGTGTTATTATATGATATATATATTTATTTTGGGATGAGACGTGATGGGTATGTTTCGTCTCATTGCCGGTTTGGAGCTATGACCGCTTCCCGGGACGTCGTGTGCGTGAGTTTACCACGAGATGGGTGTCGTTTAGTCCCACCATGGTGGCCCCAGTATTGCTACGTGAGCCGGGCACTGGGAAGATGATAGCATTGATGCAGTTTATCGGCGATATATATATAGCCGGGTATATTATGTGCATGGCCTTGTACATCATATGTAGTATGTACACTTGGCTATTAGATTGATGTTCATATATATATATATATACGGTTAGAAATAAATACCTTTATATATATATATATATATATATATATATATATATATATATATATATATATATATTTATATATATATATCCTATAGACGAAAGGATATGGACTTTTATGAAGTACATCTTAGATGATTATGGTATACTAGATTTATGGAGGTTGATGTATCGCACATAAGGTATTATTCGGTTACATCATCCCAAGGATATTATTGGAGGTTCTTTTATTTTATTTTATTTATTTTCTTTTTCTTTTCTTCTTCCTTTCTTTAGTAGTTATAGTTAGTGTAATGGTAGTATTAACTTGTATGTTGAGGATTATGGATCTCTAGGATCGACATTGCCCAGGAGTAGTGTAACGAGGTGGTTCCTTGTTTGGATTTCGCTTTGCGAGACACCTCACGCACGAAACGCAGTGCCATGTCGAGATTTGAGAGAAGTAATTCCATAGGTGGCATCACGGATCTCTGGTCTTGACCTTGTCAGGAGTAGTGTAACGGGCAGTTCCTTGTTTGGATTTCGCTTTGCGAGACTCCCCACGCACGAAACGTAGTACAATTTTGGGATTAGAGAGAAGTCTTGCCAAAATTCCATGTGCATATTATTAAGTATATTAATTCTTACGTTTTTAGCCTATATAGGTATATATATATATATGTACATATATATATATACATATATATATATATATATATATATATATATATATATATATATATATATATATATATGTATATGTATAGGGTTAATGCTTTAGGATTTATGATAATTATAATTCATGAGATTATTAATCGGAATTCATTAAGCCTTTTTTGGCATAATTGTTGTAATCTAATCTAATAGGATTAGAAGCGGGTGGATCCTTAGATTGTGACGGGAAGGTAGCTCTCGTGGATATAGGCTAGGCCTGATAAGTTAGGTTGTCCTAAAATCAATGGGGGTAATTTAACTAAAAATTGGAGGACGCGAATAGGTGCGCGCCTTTAGATGAGGGGTGAGTTGGGGTTCCACGAGAGTGCGGTCTCACTTATTTATGAAGTTAAGTACACCGGTATTTATTATGCACGGTTAACACACTTTCTAAATATTTTACACATTCGGGGCTCTGACCCGTTTACTTTTCTCTCCTCCTTGTATATATATATATATATGTTACCACAGGTATCCTACCACATGGATGCCGGATGACCTTCTATTCTGAGTCTTGGGAGCCGTGACAGGTGCGGACTGTTGCGGGATGTTTCATGTAGCCGCTTCCTACTTCTTTAAAATTCTAGGTAGGCTTCATGTTATATATCGGGTTTGTATCATAGGGATATTTATATACATGTTTATATTTATTCCATTTCAGTTATTGTATTTGCTGTGACCCGACAGCTTATTCGGGTTTATTTATTGATGGCATATTCATGTATAGTGATTCCCTTCATTTCTTATGGTGCTTCTTGCATATCTCTCTTATTCTTTAGTAGTTTTATAGTGTTGGGTTTTTGTATGTTGCAAGTTTTAAATTTTTATAACATCTCGCTTATATGATATCGGGTAGTTAGTCCTATATTATATAGTACCGATAGTTGATGTTGAGACTGGACCATCTGGAATTCCTGATTTAATATGGTATAGGGCTGGCCACCCGTTATTATTTTAAGCGGGGTGTTACAGATGGTATCAGAGCATCAGGTTCTAGAGTCCTTAGGATCTGTGCGAGCTTTATGCATTCTTCCGTTAACGTTCTTGACATAAAGCCCTACAAATAGGACTGTTGTGTTCATTGCGTTGTTTTCTTCTGTGAAGTATATTCACTTGATTGGCGTTCTGATAACAGTTGCTCTTGTTTCGTTTCAGACGTCGCCTAGATTTTTGTCGTCTAGGAAAGAATAGGTTTAGAAATACGGAACCCATAGTATATTTTGGGTACACTTTAATCGGGGGTATTTGTTTTCCCCCGATTTAGGAGGAAATATTGAGGATATTTCTAACAGTGGTTCGAGGTGATTTATCGACGGTTGAGTAAGAAAGGAAAATTTACTCGAATGACAAACCTTTGACTTAATAAAGTAAGTCTGAGGAGAGGTTATTGTAGTCTTTGGGAGGTTTGGATTTAGAAACCCGTCAACCTTCGCTGGGAAGGATTTTGAGGAAGATGTTTCTCTTGTGAAGAAATAGGCTTAGGGATAATGATTTTCCTGGAAGGAGTTGAGGACCCTGAGTTGAGATTCTAGGGTGAGGGGAAACCATTAGGTTATGGAATTGCAAGGTAGAATACCTTTCTTTGAGTTTAAGTTACGCTTTGGGCGATAGTGGGAACGTCGCGTGTGAGGTGTTATGAGTAGCTAGCCGCTGTACCGCTAGGGGGTATGGAATTTTCCTAGAGAAGGAGTGAGCAAGTGTGGCCTTGGTATGGCATCTTGGGAGATGATACATCTTTTCGTAACGAGATAATAGGGAAGTTTTAGAATCCCAATGAGGGAAGGATTTATTTTTTATATAAAGGTGTTATTATGATGTATAGGAATTTCATAACTGAGAGGTTCAGAGTTTGGTAGATTCGTGAGGAGCGGATAGTTTAGCTCATAGTTGTGCTAGTTTTGAGAACTAGGTATTGGCTAGAGCATTGTATTTGTTGAGACCTTGTGTTCTAAACATAAGGTGTTTGTTTGGCGTGTCGAAAGACGCGGAATATATTTATATCGTATTATTTGTATAGGCCCTCGGGCAATATCTAAAATATGAAAAATCTTTTTATAAAACCTTAACCCTGGTTCAACAGATCTCAATCCCCGACCTAGCTACACAGTAGTGTATTGGGAGGGTTCCTTGTTTGGATTTCGCTTGCGAGACCTCCCCCGCCCGAAGGTGGCTAGCGTCAGGAATTGAGGAGAGTTCAACCAGTGGAAATTTTCAAACTTTTATATAATTAGTGTATTGTTATAAATTATATTACCGAGGGTTATCTTACAATTTGAGGCAAATGGAGCCTGATTAGGATTTTACGAGTGGAAACTCGGATACGGGGTGTATGGGCACCCCGGGGTAGTTATTTGTTTTAAAATCCATATGGTTCGACATGAGAACTAGGGAGGATCGATATAGTGATCCTAAGACTTGATGTTAGGACTAGATGATATTGAGGTCCTAGGCATATCTTAAATTTCGCGGACGAAATTCTTGTAAGGGGGGAAGATTGTAACACGTGGGACTTTGGAGACTGAGAAATTTAATTTTGGGAAAATTAAATTAAATTAAATTGGAGAATTTTAGAATTTGGGAAATGAAGTCCAAAAATAGAGGACGTTTCAAAGTATTCCGGATGATATTTTTGAGGGTACCATCGATCCCGGAAGGGTCGAGATAGTCAAAATGACTGTCATTGGGTCTTATTTCGGCTCCGGAATGTTTTTAAGTTGTTTTGACTTAAATTGGAGTCAACGAGTCATTTAAAGTGTGTATTAACATTTAAAACTGGGTTTTTTGTTTTAAAGGATTTGAGGCTTACGGATGAAGCCTTCTCAAATAGAGGAAGAGAGAAAGAAAAAGGAAGATAGAAAGAAGAAGGAAAAGAAGAGAGAGAGGAAGAAAAAGCTTGGAGATTTCCGGCCCTACCGCGACATCGAGGACGATTCAACCTCTACAAATCTGAGGCAAGTGTTTAATCTTGCTAAATAGCTGTTTGTGTATTTCATTTCATAAATTGTGGGGTAAAGAAATGGTTTTTGGGTATTAATGTCAAAACCTAGATTTTAGGTTTAAATCTTGAAATCAATGTTTAAATTGAGAATTAATGACATAGAAATGATTGGGATCAACTTTGGGTTGGTTAATGGGCTTAAACTCATGATTTGATGAAGGATTGGGGGGTTGGAATGAGAAATTTAGGGTTTAGAATTCGTGGGTTTTGAAGAAACAGATGAACCCTTCAAAAATTGCAGGTCCGAATCGATTCGCCTCCTCAAGCGAATCGATTCGGTTTGGTAAAATTGGCAGGTCTGCATTGACCGAATCGATTCGGACCCCAAGCCGAATCGATTCGGCCTATTGCAGAAGCCCAGGTCTTTGGACCCGAATCGATTCGCCTGGGAGGCCGAATCGATTCGGAAACAGGGCATTTTGAAGTATTTTCTCCATAGTGATTTCAAACCCTTTTTGGTTGGGTTTATTGATTTGGGGGCTTTCTATTAGGATGTAAAAGATATATTCTTGGAGTCATATAAGGGGTTTCTCACATATTAGGATTTAGGGACCCTTAGGGTAACTTGGGAGAAATGTACCCAGGTACGTATTGGAGTTACATATGGATATTGGGGGAAAACTCTTTGAGGTTGGAATTTACCAATTTTAGATAAGGTATATATATATATATATATATATATATATATATATGTTTGAGGTTGAGAACTCTTAGAGAGTGAGAGGTCTCCTATCCTTAGAAATATTTAGACTAAGGAATAAACGATAACCCGATAGGGGTAAGGATTCTTAAAATAGAATTGAACCATAGGTAAAAGTGGGAAACAGCTTGCGGGTGTACTATCGACTAGGATAAGCGGTAGCGTAAATTCTAGTTAGGATAGTTTATACGCAATTATGGGGTTATGGCCATTGAGATTCCAATACTTGAAATAAGGTTGGAATAAATTGAGGTTTTAGACTATTAAGTCCTGTTAGTGCCTATGGTTAGGTAGTACTAAAGTTAATTATGTACTTTCACATTTAGAGGTGAAAGGTGTAGTGATGAATTTCCACACAAATTCTTGGGTGATAACCCTAATGTTGAATGTATATGTATAGACATAAACATATGGTTTTGGGAGACTACTCATCATAGGAAGATGATTGAATATGTTTCAAGTATGGAATTATATTCACATATCAAGGTAAATTTAATGGAAATGGTACTGACGGCTTGTATATCGAGGACCATGTATACTTATAGCCAGTTATATATATCTTATACATATGAACGAGAATTAGTTTATATATATAGATAAGGATATGTGAATATGTGTTGATATATGTGTATATATATATATATATATATATATATATATATATATATATATATATATATATATATATATATATATATATATATATATATATATATATATATATGTATATAGATATATGATATCTTCATGTTGTGGATATACATGGTATGGATATTTAAACCGTATATGATGGATTATTATTTGATCATATGATTGGATCATATGGATTATATATATTATGCATGTAAATGATATATACTAAATTGGTTAAGCATACCCCGCTCATGCTATCATTGGGAAGTTGCGCGCGTAGAGGGTGAGCATCCTGGCTAGAAAAGCAGGGTGTGGATATTCCCCAGGTCATAGTCGTCCCGTGTGTTATTATATGATATATATTTATTTTGGGATGAGATGTGATGGGTATGTTTCGTCTCATTGCCGGTTTGGAGCTATGACCTCTTCCTGGGACGTCGTGTGCGTGAGTTTACCACGAGATGGGTGTCGTTTAGTCCCACCATGGTGGCCCCAGTATTGCTACGTGAGCCGGGCACTGGGAAGATGATAGCATTGATGCAGTTTATCGGCGATATATATATAGCCGGGTATATTATGTGCATGGCCTTGTACATCATATGTAGTATGTACACTTGGCTATTGGATTGATGATGATATATATATACGGTTAGAAATAAATACCTATATATATATATATATATATATATATATATATATATATATATATATATATATATATATATATATATATATTATACATATATATCCTATAGACGAAAGGATATGGACTTTTATGAAGTACATCTTAGATGATTATGGTATACTAGATTTATGGAGGTTGATGTATCGCACATAAGGTATTATTCGGTTACATCATCCCAAGGATATTATTGGAGGTTCTTTTATTTTATTTTATTTGTTTTCTTTTTCTTTTCTTCTTCCTTTCTTTAGTAGTTATAGTTAGTGTAATGGTAGTATTAACTTGTATGTTGAGGATTATGGATCTCTAGGATCGACATTGCCGAGGAGTAGTGTAACTAGGTGGTTCCTTGTTTGGATTTCGCTTTACGAGACACCTCACGCACGAAACGCAGTGCCATGTCGAGATTTGAGAGAAGTAATTCCATAGGTGGCATCACGGATCTCTGGTCTTGACCTTGTCAGGAGTAGTGTAACGGGGCGGTTCCTTTTTTGGATTTCGCTTTGCGAGACTCCCCACGCACGAAACGTAGTACAATTTTGGGATTAGAGAGAAGTCTTGCCAATATTCCATGTGCATATTATTAAGTATATTAATTCTTACGTTTTTAGCCTATATAGGTATATATATATATATATATATATATATATATATATATATATATATATATATATATATGTGTGTGTGTGTGTGTGTATAGGGGTAATGCTTTAGGATTTATGATAATTATAATTCATGAGATTATTAATCGGAATTCATTAAGCCTTTTTTGGCATAATTGTTGTAATCTAATCTAATAGGATTAGAAGCGGCTGGATCCTTAGATTGTGACGGGAAGGTAGCTCTCGTGGATATAGGCTAGGCCTGATAAGTTAGGTTGTCCTAAAATCAATGGGGGTAATTTAACTAAAAATTGGAGGACGCGAATAGGTGCGCGCCTTTAGATGAGGGGTGAGTTGGGGTTCCACGAGAGTGCGGTCTCACTTATTTATGAAATTAAGTACACCGGTATTTATTATGCACGGTTAACACACTTTCTAAATATTTTACACATTCGGGGCTCTGACCCGTTTACTTTTCTCTCCTCCTTGTATATATATATATATATATGTTACCACAGGTATCCTACCGCATGGATGCTGGATGACCTTCTATCCTGAGTCTTGGGAGCCGTGACAGGTGCGGACTGTTGCGGGATGTTTCATGTAGCCGCTTCCTACTTCTTTAAAATTCTAGGTAGGCTTCATGTTGTATATCGGGTTTGTATCATAGGGATATTTATATACATGTTTATATTTATTCCATTTCAGTTATTGTATTTGCTGTGACCCGACAACTTATTCGGGTTTATTTATTGATGGCATATTCATGTATAGTGATTCCCTTCATTTCTTATGGTGCTTCTTGCATATCTCTCTTATTCTTTAGTAGTTTTATAGTGTTGGGTTTTTGTATGTTGAAAGTTTTAAATTTTTATAACATCTCGCTTATATGATATCGGGTAGTTAGTCCTATATTATATAGTACCGATAGTTGATGTTGAGACTGGACCATCTGGAATTCCTGATTTAATATGGTATAGGGCTGGCCACCCGTTATTATTTTAAGCGGGGTGTTACAATAGTTTCTTATAAGTACTATTGAAAATGCCCGAATCTCTCATGTTATTTAATTATATTTGGACTAGAATATCTAACAAAATACACCCAAAATTAAAATTAATTTTTTTTATTTATGCAATAGGGTTTGGATATCAAAGAGGACCAAAATAATTATTTTTAATTTGAACTTGACAATCCAAATGTACTTTTGTGGTAATTAGTTTCATAATAAACTGGATATTAAAAAATGACTTTTAACATCTAGTATTTTAAATTTATTTATTAAATGCAATATCTTTTTAAATATTCCTCTAAATTAATGGTCATTTTAACTGTCATATTGATAGTTTCACCATTAAAACTTTGTATCTTGACGAGTATTAAATTATCTTTTATATGATGTTTAATTTGAACACTTTTCTCATTCCAATCATTTACTATATATTGGTGTTGTAATAATGTACGAAGAGTGAAAAATTAAACCCCTCATTTTCATTGAAAAAAAGTTAGTACTATCATTAAGAGTTGATATATATATATATATATATATATATATATATATATATTAGATTTAATGTTCTCTAATATTTTAATCCCTTATCAAACTTTAAGTTTTGACATGTGTGTAACAAATATGATGGGAATATTTTTTAATATGACAAAAATTATAATACGACAATCCCTTGTTATATAACGTTGCTTTAATATGACATTATGGACTTCACATTATTCTACAATAAATTTTAATACAAATTTGTGGCGATGATTATACATGTTCAATTTTCGGAGTTTATTACTATATGCCCTTAATTAAATTAATGTTTGTAAATATGTCTTATACACAAACTTCTCACGTTGGTTACACGTGCAATGCGCGTGTGCATCATCTAGTGCGTGAATAGCTGTTATTTATCTGATCTTTGTATTTCTCCCTAGATATCTAGCATCCAAGATGTAATTCCCGTCTTAGTTATCATTTTCTGAATGATAAATACAATTAAATGTGCCATTATGTTTTGTAACTCCAAAGCTTATGAACGAACCTTATCCAAACTTATATGTTGTTTCATCCCCTCTTTTCTTCATCCTATTCCTTTTTTTTTCAAGAATGGATTATGACCAACTTACCTTTTCTGGGATGGAGAATCAGTATGACTTTGATTGGTTATATTTAGAAGAAAAGTCCCAAGGGTAATCTCATACTTACTAAAGTTCATTAGTTTTGTCTCTATTTTGTACAAACTAACCTTATATGTTGTGTACATTTTTTCTTTTGTACAGAAAATTGGAGGAGTACTCAACAGTCACTAATAACATGGATCATAGTCCTTTCGGTGATCCTTTCAACTCTGATCAATACCTATTTCCACAACAAAATAATCAAATAATCTTTGATTATGATCAACATCAATTTTCACAACTAAATCATCAAATTCCAGTTGATTATGATCAATACAAATTTTTGCAACAAAATAATCAAAATCAGTACCAATTTTCACAACAAGACAATTTCATTCCCCAATTGGAATTCACTGATTTTGAGAATATCGTCACGGGTGGTTTGTGTAGCTTGTGGGATGGCAATTTTTCATATATTAGTCAAGACCTTATTTTTTATACCAAGCAAGAACCGTTGATGGATACTAAAAATTTGGGCTATTTCACTGATGAATGAACTTATATGATTGATCCTAAAAATTTTATGATTTCAAACACAAACGGAAATCAAATTCGACAAAACAAAAGATCGAGAATGTCTCCATTAGAACTGCATGAGATCCAAAAGTATTTTAATGTTCCAATAACTGAAGCAGCCAAAGAATTGAAGGTGGGATTGATCGAGATGAAGAAAAGATGTAGAAAATTGAATTTTATGAGGTGGCCTCAGAGGAAGCTCAAGAGTATGACGTCTCTCATTGATAATGTTAAGGTATTATCCTGCCTGCATGTAAAGATTCTTTCGAAATGTCATTAGATACTTTATTATTTTTCATTCATTTCATTTCTCTCTATTAAAATTTTACCAAATATATGTTTTTGGAAGTCATCTTAATTTATTGTGTTTTTTTTTACTTTACCCCCCCTGAGAAATGTAGCAATCAGACATAACCATCCGCTTTTTAAAAAAATAGACCTAAACCTCGTATGCATAAGGTATAAGAAAGTCAATACACATGTGGGTGGTCAAGTCTAATTTATGAAAAATAAAAGGGTAATATCTAATTATAGCATTATTGTACGATCTGTTTTATTAGTATAATTATTTTGTTTTAAATTGCAATTTTAGGAGATGGGATTAACCAACGATGTAGAGATGCTGGAAGAGACCAAAAAGATGATGGAGAAGCTACCCGATTTAGAAATGACAGAGAAAATAAAAAAACTGAGGCAAGCTTGCTTCAAGGCCAACTACAAAAAAAGAAGGCTCCTTGCTGACTATTGATACTGCTTCTTCTCTAATGGCTTGGTAATTTGGGTCTATATTTGGTTTTGAACTTTGTAATGTTAGCTCTAGTTTTATTTTGGCACTTGAATAAACTTTTGGAGTCTTGTTTTCTCAAATATTGTAGTGCCTAAAACATTACAACCAAATATAAGTTTAAATAAAGTACGGTTTTAATTTTATTTTTACGTGCCTTAAAGTGAATTTTTGTGCCTTGCCATGGAAGTTAATAATTAACCTTGAATCGAGCTTCATTCTTACTGCAAAATCAATCATTATGTAATGAGAAACATCGATGCATATGATATTCTTATATATATATATATATATATATATATATATATACAATACTGCACTTGTGTGGAACAATCCGCATTTTTAAAGTGCGGACCGAACATGCGTCACCTGGCGGTGAGCCTAGAAAGAAGAAAGTGAGTGCCTATAATTTGGCCGATAATTTCTAGGTTCACCGCCGGGGGACACATGTCCGTTTCGCACTCTCAAAATGCAGATTGGTCCTCATAAGAATATTAATATATATATATATATATATATATATATATATTTGACAAGATAAGAAAATAATTTAAAACATAAATTCTGTTAAAAAAATAAAACAAATTTTTTCAATAATCTATATAAAGTAACATATATGTTAAATCATTACTTTAGCAAAATAGTGTAAATTCTAAATAAATCATACAATATGTATTGTATATAAAATACGGTAAGTTCGATCATCCAAGATTACAGCTTCTCTGGATTATATAATAGAATCATTACATTAGTAAAGCATCAATAAGTTATAAATAAACCATTCAATATATATTATATCTATAGGTAACTGTAAAATACGTCTAGCTGGATCATCAAAGATTAAAGCTTCTCTGGCTTATATAGATATTGACATTAATGTTAGCCAATTAAAAACCATGCTGGCACCATGGGGAGAAAATTTTAAAATATAATAATAACGAACATAATTGTTAAGGCCAAACAAAAACACACAAAAATTCGCTCTTACCATTTCATATACTATTTCTTTTACAAATTGATGTGGTAAGTGATATTAAAACTTTTTATTTTTAAAGTCATAAGCAGTCGGGCAAATTTTTTATTTTTATTTTTATTTTTTATTTCCATAGATTTGATGAAATTACAGCATTACTCTTTTTTTTAATGCATGAATATGACTTGCATGACAAGAAATGTCTTTATGTGTTGTTATGTATGTTAATGTATACGTTTGTAACTCATTACAACATAATTAGAATTTAATTTTTTATATACATCTGTTCATTATATATATAAATATATATACACTCGTGTTAGCATTAAAGACCATTGGAAAATGCATTCATCTATTCATCACCCCTTAATTTATATTCTAACAATATTTTGTACGAAATCCTATTTATCTCCCCACAAATTTATACCCTTTATTCCCTTTTCTCTCTCTCATATTTGTACAATATTTATGATACAAATAGTTTCTCTTAGCTTTTATAGTGTTCGCAAAAATCGTATTTGTATATCTTTTTTTGTATTTGTTCACCAACATTTCATGCAAAGTTTAGCAAAAACTAAATAAATATTTGTAAATGGCAATATGTCAAATTTATCACAAATAAGTGTATGAAATTTCAACCTCTGTAAAATCATATAATAAAAACTTCAATGTATCTACTTCTGTTATTCAAACAAAAACACAAAAATACATATTTTTAATTGAACAAAATGTATAAATTGTTTGTATAAATCATTGTGACAAGTGACACAGCCATAAACCCTCTTCTGCCTTTTTTAGACCATACAAAAATAATTTTTTTGGTTATAATATATGTATATGGGTGGATGTTCACTTTTATCTAGCATATGAATGAAAAAGTATTTCAAGATACCTGATTTCATACTATAAATAAAGAAAATACAAGTATGGATATACTAATTGAAAAAAACGTTTGCTCTCTCTCTAAAAAAAATCCTTAGTTTTTCACAACATGTATAACACAAGAGCTTAATATAATAAAAAGAAAGATGATTGCCTCCTCGCCATGTGTAACAACAAGTGATGGTAATTTTTCATTCTCTTCTTTTCTTCAGTGAAGACAAGTAAGTACATGTTTGTTACCTTATTGTTACCTTTTCTACTGTCAATTTCATGGACTACATATTCGTTGTCCCTCACATATTTGAATTTGAAAAATTAAAAGTCAGCATAGTTGATGCTTATTTTGTTCCTCTATATTTATAAAGCATCAATTGTTTGCTTTTGGTCCTTTAATACATATTAGCAGGGTCGCTCCCGAGATTTTATCATCGAGGCGAATTCTTGAACTGGGGTCCAAATTAAACAAGAGGTTTTTAATTAATTTATAACTTATGGATTTTTTTAATCGAAAAGACGCCGACTTGATTTTCAGGAGTTTACAAGTTTAAATGTTTGTCCCTTAAGTTTTTAACAAATTATTTGTGTGACAATTGAAAAATGATGCTATAAATATAAATACACAGATAAAATTTTGGGGTGCCTAAAATGCGTTGAATAGCGGGGCCCGAGGCGACCACTTCCCTAGCCTCCCCTAAAAACCGGCTCTACATATTGGAAAGTTTTATGCTTCTTCTTCATTGTAGTTTATATATAAGAATGAATCAGCTTAGCTTCTGATCAGGTCTATAAAAATATGAGAATTATTGATTAGTAATCAATAATTAAACTACATCCTATAATATTACTTTTTCTTTTCGCCGTGTTTTAAGGTATTTTAGTTTGGCCTTATAAGCTTACAAATTATTTTAGTTTTTTTTCCTCCCGAAGTTATAAGCTATATGGGAACTACTTGCCTTAAAATATAAAAATGGCTATATTTTAGTTTGATCTTATAAGCTTACAAATTATTACATTTAAATTTTGAGGCTTGTTCTCATATAACCATTTTTAGCTATGACCCAAAGTTACCAAATCATACGATATTAAGACCTACACCATAATTATTCAACTTTGGAACTAGTACTTTTCTATGTTCTAATTTTAGTATTTGAAGTCCCTAAATTATTTGGACCTAAAGTTTCAAAGAAAATATATCACAATCAAACATGGAGTTTTAATTGAAAGTGTACAAACTGAAAGTCATATAATTTATATTAATTTGTGATATGAAGATCCATAATGTTGATTGTGATCAAATGTTCACAAATTATTACTTGTAAATGGGATACAATTTCTTAGATGTACTATTAAAAATGCCCGAACCTCTCCTGTTATTTAACAATATTTGGATTAGAGTATCCGAAAGTAATAACCCACATTTCTCACATAAAGATTGGCCAGACATGATACGCCGAAGATGGGGCTTGCCTGTCAATTTATATCATTCTTAGCATTGACCGAGAATAAACATTTATATTTTAAACCACATTTTAATTTAAACCGAATTGAATTAATAAACAAGAGATAATAGTAAATCCAACATCCACGTTCAACAAAATAAAATCTAAAATAATTATAACATCTTGACTAATAAAACTAAATGACTTTGGGCTTATGCCCATAAAATAATCCAAAATAAATAAAGATAGGAAGAAGTAGCAGCCGAAACTAGAATCAATAAATCGATCTTCGAGAATCAGTACGTGACAAAAAGTCTAATATTCCTTTAGTCCCGCTATCCTTGTCTACACAAACCTTGTAATTTGGGTCAGCGCCCTAGAGTGTGTAAGAATTAACTTACTGAAATTGAAATACAAGATTACAGTAAATTTAAGTAGGTTTCTTCCATCGGCACTCGCATAGGATAATCACCTCACCTCTCAACTAGGTGCAATATTAATCTTATCTTATCCCCATAAACCATATGCAATATAGATAACAAGATGATTAGGAAACTGTAACAACCCAGGCTTTTGAGCGGCTATTTTATATAATTTTTCCCGATGGGCTAATTTTATAAAATAGGGGATGTTGGAGTAAATATTGTTTCCCATGATATTAAGGGATGATATTTACTATGTTTTGTCTATTTACCGTATGAGAAGGTAAATGACATTATATTGTGACATATTGCGTCGTTATATGTAAAACAAGGGTTATGACTCATTTTTAAATTGAGGTATAATTAATGAAATAAAATGAAATTTGGAACACTAAAATGGTTCACATTTTCCCGAATGCCAAAATAGGGGGTGCGGTTGTTTTTAGAATAGTCGAGATAGTTGATATAAGTGCCAAGTTGTATTTTGGGGTTTCGGGCACTTTTAACGCGTTATGACTCAATTAAGTAGATACGAGTCATTTTGATGGTGTATTAGCAATTAAAAGAGGGCATTTGTGTTTTAAGACCCGTTTAAGTCCCCCACCCATTTTTCTTTCTTCATTTGTGTTATAAGCCAAAGGAGAGAGAGAAAGAACAGAGAGTTGGGAGAAAATGGGAGAAAAGAGAGAAAATGGAGATTTGGGCCGAATTTCCGTTGCTACCGGAGGTGGATCAGAGACTACAAACCTCGAGGCAAGTTTCTTACTTGCTAGATGTGATTTAATGTCATAAATTGCATGTGTAGTTAAGTTTTGGAGGTTTAAACCCTAAATAAATTCTTTGTTAATTTTGAGGATTTAACCCTTAAATCTTAGTTTTAATTTGTTTTGAGGATAAACTATTAGATATTAATTGTGTAGAAATGATATGGGAGAATTAGATGTTGTTGGTGTTGAATAAAATCAAATATTTTAGGTTTTGGGATTTTAAGGTTCATATAACCCGTATCCCAAACTGAGCAAGATTTCAGGACCGAATCGATTCGGCCCTAGGGGCGAATCGATTCGGATAAGGAGTAGGCTACAGGTCTGGCAGACCGAATCAATTCGAACAATTGCAGAAAGTCAGTTTTTCTCACCGAATCGATTCGGCTGTTTAGAGAATCGATTCGGCCCAAGGGGCGAATCAATTCGGTTCCCCTATTTTTGTGAGATTTTTCTTAGTTTGATTTTTAGCCCTTTTTCTTTTAGGTCCAAGGTTTAGGGGCCTTCCTTTGGGAAGTATGGGGAGTCCAAGAGGGTGGTTTTTGGGTAGACTAATGTCCTAAGATTAGCGAGATGATTGGGCTTACCCCAAGGGCTAAAGTGTATAGGTTGGTGTTCGAATGAAATAGGAGATTAACCGAAAGATAAATTGAAGATAAAATATTAATGTTGAGACATTTGGGAGACACTCCTTGAGGGAGATCCATTTTAAATGGTTTATGATATTATATTGAAGTCTTGGGGACTAGTTGAGATTAATGGCACTTCGGGTCTTAAGTCATTAATAAAATATGACTCTAAGAATAAGAAACGAATATTATTAAATGGTGTACTAATAAATAAGTACAAACGATTTTGAGAATGTAAAAATGGATGTTTTCAAATGAAAAGGAAGATGATTTTCATAAATGTTAAAAAGGTATGGATACACACCCTCTCTAAATCGCTATCTTAAGGGAAGTTCGCGCGTTGTGGTGAAGCCCCCTGACTAAAAATGCAGGGTGGATATAGTCCTTAGGCCAATGTGAGCATTTGTGATTGTATATTTTTCTGCGATGGGTAGGAGATTCCGGGTGTGGTCTTGACTATCCCGTAGGCACATGGATGATTCCCGACATTTCGGTAGGATCCCAGGTTGTCTAAATGATAGGCCCTGGAAGATGATAGCCATTTAGGGGCGCGTACAGTGTGGAAACCCGGACGGGCGGTCTTAGAATCGTTATATATATATGATTATAACTATTCTAAATCAAGTTGGACTTGATGTACGATATGCCATAAAGAGCATGATAAAGTGCCATAAAGAGCACAATGAAATGCCACAAAGAGCATTTGATGATGATGATGATGATGATGATCATGATATTCCTGATAAGGAAGGTATTTTTACAAAGTGCCATAAAGAGCACGATGAAAATGCCATAAAGAGCATATGATGATGATTATATTCCTGATAAGGAAGAGATTTTTACAAAATGTATAATTGAGATAAAATGCCACAAAGAGCATAAAAACTACGATTATATTTCCTGATAAGGAATAGAATCATGAAATGACTAAGTGTACGTGATGAAATCGTATGGTAAACATTTGATAAAATGTTGTACCATTTACATATACATTCCTAAAGAATGAAATAAGTATGATTCTTTTAGATGATATTGATACTGTACTTAGAGTCTAACGTATCTCGACGATCGACCTTGCCTAGTAGTAGTGTATCGGGGGGGTTCCTTATTTGGATTTCGCTTTGCGAGACACCCCACGCACGAATAAGGGCATAGTGTTGTGATTGGGGAGAAGTTAGACTTTAGTACTTCAATTAATTAGGACAGGGTCTAATGTATCTCGACGATCAACCTTGCTTAGTAGTAGTGTATTGGGGGGGTTCCTTGTTTGGATTTCGCTTTGCGAGACACCCCACGCACGAATAATGGCATAGTGTTGAGACTGAAGAGAAGTTAGCCTTCTGTTCTTTGTTTAACTAGAACATCATCATTGATATTGCGCTAGGTTGCTTTTAGACTGAGAGGTGAGAAATATTATTGTTAACTGTGAGAGAATGACGCACTTAACTGTCATGCATTTTATTCACATGGGAACCATATCAAACCGGGCCCTAACCCGTATCTATATTTTCTTTGTTTTTGCATATACTCTTTGCCGTCACAGGTGCTTTACCTCATGGACACCCGTATTTACAATTCCATTTCGTTGTCATGGAGCTACGACATATTGCGGATGTTGTAGGTTACTTGTTTAGACGTTTCTTTCCCTTGTACTCTAGTTGTATTCAGTTATTTATTCGGACGTGTTTGTCCAAGTCTTGCACTCATTTACTATATTGTAAATATTGAAATGTAATACTCGGTGTAACTATTTTTATTGGTCTGTTCATCGACAGCTTATTCGGTGATTATTTATGTTATTGTCGTTCTTTATTCATCGATTTTTGATATCCACCATTTTCGCAAATGGGATTGTCTAAGTGTTTTCTTTTATTTACAAATTTTCTTTTTATTGACAGTCCGTTTTCTAAAATGATTGGTGGTTATCTCGTACTATTATTTTAATCGACAGTGATGCTGAGAATGGACAATCTATGATTCCTGTAATTATTAGAGTATTGGGCTGACCACCTATTATTTTAGTAGGCGGGTTGTCACAGAAACATGTGATACGTCTAGCATACACTACAAGAAAAATGATTTTTAGTGACATAAGTTTTTGCATCTAATTACAAAAAATTCGCCACCAAATCTTTTAGTGGCAAAAAAAAATTTCGTCATGCTATTGCCACTAAAGGTGTGTCGCGGATTGTTTTCGTGGCAATTTATTAAATCGTCACTAAAAGTTGACTTTTTAGTGACAAAATCACTTCGCCACCAAAACATCGCTTTAGGTGGCAATTTTTTTTGCATCTAATAAAGATTAAATTGCCACTAATAGTTGATAGTTTGACACTAAAAGTTTATTTTTTGTTGCAAAATAGAAATTCACCACCAAAAGGAACCTTTCGTGGCAAAACAAATCGCCACAATTGAACGTAAATTTTGATTTTTAATTATTAAATTGCCACCCATAGTTGATAGTTTTCCACAAAAGACT
This sequence comes from Sambucus nigra, assembly GCA_949130495.1. Taxonomy (NCBI): domain Eukaryota; kingdom Viridiplantae; phylum Streptophyta; class Magnoliopsida; order Dipsacales; family Adoxaceae; genus Sambucus; species Sambucus nigra. The sequence continues at coordinate 41,846,215 of OX422213.1, forward strand.
ATTTTTTTATCTAGCGTATGGAAAGTGGTGTGTAGAGCTTCAAAATATCGATGTAGGACATGCTTTATCTAATAATCATATTTTTCCAAACATATAACTGAATAAATTAACAATTCATCTTTTGTTGAGCATAGTTTAAAAATGCTTGCACAAAGAAGAACTTTTGTTTGCTCTTGTTTCCAGTTCTTAATTCAAATATAAATATACAATTGAAACTGTGTTCAATCATCTACTTAATAGAATAAACTCCTACATATATTATTGAGTCTATAGAGAAATTCTAAAATGATGTTAGTCATGGCCATGGACTCTTTAATGTCGATTGTAAGGCAAATTTAATTCTCTCTAAGATAAAATGATTGGTATTAAACTCTGAATACCAATCATGTTATCTTACATATACACAATACTTAAAGAATTTGATGTTCATGACTTCAATTAACCGGCGGCTAGCAAGCACTCGAGGCCATATTTATTAAAATACTTCAGACATGATTGATATACTCACATGGCTACTAGAGAGATACTCAACAACAGTGCCATCGAATCTACTTCTGCCATGAATTGTGAGAAAGTTAAGGTTATAATGATATCCCTCAAACACAGTGCCCTCCCGACTATAACGTCGAAGGTCACTCCCTGTTGGAGCAAGCAGATGTGGTCCCTAGGGTTTGGAAAAAGGCACTCATTAAAAAATACATCCAATTGAAACGCAACAAATTTCGTGTGGAAATTAAGAGAGCACAAGTCATGCCAAAGGCGAGGAAAATCAAATATGATTACCATGTGACATCCATATGACAAAAAGCATCAAATTTTGGAAATATCGAGACTGGGCAGAAAATACATGTGCATTTGTGTATATATATTGTTGACGGGGAAAAACCCCTCTTAAGATTTATAATGGAAAGCATAGACTAGTAAAAAGAACAAAAGGCACACAAACTAATTTAAGTGATTTAGCCTCAAATGAAACCTACATCGACAGGGAGTGGGGGGTCCAAATTCATTATTGTAATGGAAAAATTGGATACAATGCTCCTTGTAACTCACTCTTAATATCTAGATTTTTCATCCCTCTTTGCATGTAGTCCTATCCTTCTATTCTATGATAGGAATATATTTAACCCTATCCTATTGAATGAGGAGTCTTGGATATAGGGATTTGGTGAATGTGACTCCACAACTGTCGAAGCCGACTTAGGACTTCATGTCCTAATTGGAGTGGAAGTAATCAAACCAATCTGATCTAGAAAGCAAGGCCTTTAGCCTATGCATCATCCCATCATCTTACTGGAAATTGGGGACAAAGGTTCTACTTTGGTCTTCATTTTCCTTCATCAGAGGCATATACCCTTCATCTTTCCTGCCATGGCCAAAAACTGCTAGTGGTACCATGACACATACTCACAAACGCTGCTGGTATGATTATATATATATATATATATATATATATATATATATATATATATATATATATATATCGGTATATCCAATATTCAGATTAAAAAATTTCTTAGTCATCAAGCAACTTTCCGAATGTAGAGCCTACTTGTGAAGTTACAATGAGGTGTATTTCATATTAAACATTCAACCATATATGGTCAACATCACATAACCCCACGAGAATAGATACTATAAAACCAAAGGATTGAAGTAACAATGCAATAAAAATGGGACTCATTTGAACTCATATCATGATGAATAGGACAGGATCTTGCAACTATATGTTGGGTAAAAGAATATACCATAAAGTGATAGATTCATATACATTTTATAATTTTTCATAAAAAATATTAGCAATCCAATTAAAGCAGACCAATTTCAATCATCACTTCTTTATCACCATTTTCTACTTTTGATCTTTCAAGTGCTCACAAAATACAATTTGGAAAGAAATATGAGGTATTATAGAAACTCTTGAATGAGATTCTCAAAACAAATATCCTTGACCTGGCATCACCACATTGATTCATGTTATAAATTACGAGGACACATGACATGGCATATAATATTCAATACAGGGATTCCACATCAAGGAGTCCTATTGAAAAATACCTCTACAATTACTCTGAAATATATAAAAAGAAAAGTTATTACAAGAAACAACTTTCACCTGCTTCATAAGACAAGTGAATGAATCTTTTGGAAGTCCAAACCCAATTGCTGCCATTTCAGCAACAGTCTCTAGTGCAGATATCATTTTGAATCCCCATGAGTCCATGGTGTCTTTCCATTCAGTAAATCCTTGAGGTATGACTGGATCCAAATTCAATTCCTACACATTGATGATGATCATTAATAATAGTCATAAAACCATGGTGATTCTATAAAAAGAAGAGAAATATGTAAACTTGAAAGTAGGTGTTTGATGGACGAGGACCAACTCTCCACATAAATGGCCACTTATGATCTGGGCCTGTAGGAGTGGAAGGTCGATGCTCTTTCGGCATTGCTCTCAGCTTCTCTTGCATTTTTGCATCAACCAGAATGTGGGGAGCTTCATTTCCTTCAGGCATCATTCCAACTTGTGTTTTGACACCAGAAAAATTATTAAAAAATGGTGATCCCTTCCTTCTCCATCAATCAAGAAAGTTGGAGAATGTTCTTAAAGTAAAGAATTGATAGGGAAGGATGCATGGGTTCCTGTGTGTATCCTTGACGCACGAAAGATCTCGGGGTTGCACGATCAGATCAAACATAACTATTTTGAGTAAACAAGTGTTTAAGTAAAGTTACAAAATAATGGTTTCATACCTTCGTCAATGTTAACACCCGATGCAATGGTGTCGAGAGAGTTTCCTACCAATGGATGATTAGATTGAAAATGAGCTAGATTAGACTCTGTCGTAGATTGTGGTATGTGTTTTCCTCTATAAGCTATAACAATCAAGGGATGGATTAACATAATAACAACAATAATTGTAGGCGGTGAAAGAAATTGAGAAATGGCAATCAGTTATATATGAACAAAATTCATTTTTCCAAATTAGTGGTTTACCTGAGATATCTCAACACCAATAATCCAAACTTATAACAATTCATAAATCGATAAAGCCAAGAAATATTTTAAACTCCATACTTGATCTAGTAAACTCAAAATATACATTTTAATGGTAATATATGACTAGACACTAATAAAATTGCCATGAATTGATATTTTTCTTGTAGTGTTACTTATCATCCAAATAATCAAAATAAGTCGTATACACAATGCTAATAAAGTTATTGACATTTATATAGCACATAAAGATAGCAATCTTTGGAAAATAAATTTTTGTCTCAAAAGTTCCTACGCTAAACACTATTTCAAAAAAAATATTTATAAGAAATGTGCTACCATTGAAAAAAAAAATAAAACAAGTCTAATCCATCATTCTTCTTTATTGTTACTCTCCTCTACAAAATCTTTCATTGAATCTGCAAAAAAAACACAAAGAATTTGTTTAGAGTTATCACTTTGAAAAATAACGACAACATATTTTGGAAGATTAATCAAAGTACATTTATAAATTTCACTTACAAGTCTTGCAAAATAATAATAAAAATATAATAAATCACATTCATTAACATCAAATTTGTTTCCCAATTATTCCCCACCCACCCTCCAAAAAAAAAAAATTCTTCCCTGTGTATTAGGATTATTTTTAGCGGATAACATGAGAAAGCTAAAGTCGTCCATGTCAAATATAAAACAAGTTTAGGCTTATGTGCTTACTACGAAGAGTTATATTGTCGTGTTACAAGGTCACTTAATGCCTCATGTTTCCTATTAAGCTCATCCATTCGTCCTTTCATTGTCGCATTCTCCCTTCTTACTTCATATGCTTCCCTTCTTGCCTCGTCAGCATCCTTCCTCGCCTCAGCAACTTGTCTATCTCTCTTAATGTCTTTCTCCTTTTGCATAGCAGCAACTGCGGATGATGTGGGTTTAAGACCAACCACACACCATATACATATCCTGAGCGATGTCCTAGAATTTCATGAAATGCATCAGCATCATTCATCACCACACCGTCTGCAAGTTTAGATTGTGAATTGAGTATTGCTTGCACATCATCCTATTAATAACATCGAAGATATTATAAGTATAACATACGATATAGGTAAAAAAGTTATTAACAAACTACTATTGAAACACATCTTACATAGACATTTCCAGCAGTTGTAGTCACCCAATTTCCCTTTTTTTTACTCCAATGAGTTGCATGCCATACCTTACTCATGGACGTCGGAGTTCCAGTCTCCTTATCTCGCTGTACAAATTTTGATACAAAATAAAGTGCTAAAACATATTAAAATGATTAGTTTAGACAAAATATTTTTACATATATTTAACATCTCAAACTCCACTTAACGAAATCCTTTGCTTCCACTGCAGTGGAGAATCGTCTGCTTCGATCTATTGTTCGAGTTTATTTCACTTCTTTTCTACAGATATTCATGTCCAAATAAATTTAAAAATAGATAACTAGATGCAAACCCCTAATTAATGGTCTCAGTATAACAAACTCAAATAGAGCATTGGATCTTAACTGGACTCTCCCCACTAACATTGGTTATCAAGGTAAAACAAGCATAATATTTACTACAATAATCTAATCTGCATAGTGTTTACTACAGAAAAACAACATGTCAAATCAGCATTTCACATAAATAATAAAAAAATTAGAAGTTGCATATAACCTGAAAATTTTCATCCGCAAGTGTTAAACAAAGATCATGCCATTTAGCCTCACTTAATTCCGGAGGATGATGTTGAAGTCCCCGTTCCAAAGAGCTGTGTGGCTTGAAGTGTTCACTATGCATTTTCGAGCGAAAGTTACGAAATTGATTATTGAGTTATGCCATTACTACATACTTCATGTAATCATCATTTGGCAATTGAAACTTATCCTATTCAAAAACAAAATTAAAAAAATAACTCATAACTCTAAATGTGGACTGTGTTCAATATATGAGCATATAGGTAGCTTACCCGCACAAGTATCCACATATGATTTTTGTTCTCCTTTGGAACTTCCTTCTAATACCTGAAATTGAATGGGGCATTTTCTTGGATAACAATGCCTACCTCATATTTTAAATTCGAAGAAGAGAACCTTAATAGAAGATTCTCTGATATTAGGATTTGAATGTTCTCCCCCTCTCTAGCTTCTTCTGAAAACCAATCCCTCGTGTTGGTCCCCTAACTCGTTTCCTGGAGCTAGAACCTATTATAAAAAATAGCGAAAGTAATTAAAAAAAATGGTCAATTCAACTTTAAAGACAAAATTTAAAGTAAACCCATAAGTTTGAAGTCATCAAAAGCATAATCACAGTCACACATATCACTTTCATCCACAATAACCCCAATCATACCATCACTAGTGTTAGCACCTGATGAAACAGTGCCTGCAAAATCGATAACATTTTTATGACTAGGGTGTGGAGGAGGGTGATTGGACTCTCTCACAAATCGTTGCACATGTGTTACTCTTTCACCTATAACATGCATGAAATGGATCAACATAATACTAATTAAATCTATACTTAAAAAAACATAAATATCCCTACATAACTAAAATTATTTGTATGTTGTCAATTAATATGTTTCTAAATATGAAGATCGTACCCTCATAGTTGTTAACATCGAAAGGGATATTGTCGGAAGTGTCACTGATATTTGGATTAGTTGAACTAGAACGAAGACGCGCATATTTCCTCGTGAATCCGTGTCGCGTTAAACATCTTGGGGAGCGTGCATAATCGAAACCTAATACAATAAAACAAAAATCTTACATTAGCTATGGAGACATATATGCAATATCTATCAGTTCACACCCAATGTTTATGCGATGCATATTAATATCAAAAGGATGAAAACGAAATAAATCATAAAAAAAATGTTGTCTTAGACTAGTCAAATAAAAACAATACTTCAATCCCGATCTTACTAACATCGAGAAGGCATTGCAAGGATTTGGTCTAGGTTGGATCGTGTTGTGGGAAAAAGAAATTGGCTTGATGGCCCATTTATTAGCTCCGTTGATCACCTACATTAGGCCAACTAAGACCATAGTCCCCTTATGCTGATAATTAAAGATTAAAATAATCAGTCAGCTCGACGATTTAAATTTTTGTCTTTTTGGACCAAGAATGAAGAATTTTTAAGAGTGAAAATGGCAGCTATTGTGATAAATTTTTTTGTCTTTTTTGACTAAGAATGAAAATGGCAGCTACTGTGATAAGCCCTCGAACATAGAGGCATCGCTGCTGGCCTATTTTATCAGACTGCTGACCACGAGCAGCAGTATGACAGGTAATGATGCAATGGGCCAATGCATTCTAGCCTTGTTAGATATGTCTTGTTCAACTTAAATGTTGTAGGTTTGATTTGAAATGGATTTTAAGTTGCATTGAAATCAATCAACATTGTTGAGTCAAATATGTTATTTGGTATAGTATTCAGAATGTTGTAGATAGATATGAGTGTGAGAAAGTTGGTGATTTTGTGTAGTATTCAGAATGTTATAGGGTAGCTTTCCAAGCTTCTTTGGCAATCAATCGGGGAATTCGAAGACGCCCTTTGTGTTACTGGGAACCACTCTACACCCCGATTGAATATGAATGACATCTTATTTCTCACACCATTGACATGAAATATGAGACTTAGTATGTGAATTTAACATTCGAGATTCCCATAAAGCACCAAAAACTCGAACCAAACGAGCAATGATTGTTTGGCTAAGGGGTTGAAAATTAGTTGCCTTGAAAATAATGTATTTTAGTGGAAATATTTTGTTTGGACATCAGTGTTTGTCTAGAATTGACAAATTGTGTTGCGAAAATGTTATTATGATGTTGCAGCTAGTAAGTTGGTGAATAATGAGATAACTTGGAGGGGGGATTCGGCTCTTGACGATGGAAAGGAAGAAAAGTTGGATCTTTCAAAAGGAATGTATGACAGTGGGGATCATATGAAGTTTGGATTCCCAATGGCTTATACTGCCACAGTGCTTTCGTGGGCTATTCTCGAGTACGGGGATCAGATGAATGCAGTTAATCAGTTGGAATATGCCCAAGACTCGCTCAAGTGGATCACTGACTACCTTATCAACGCACATCCTTTCGATAATGTGATTTTTGTTTGGTTACTCTAATCTTAAACTTCTTTTAAATTCTTAAAGATTCTTATAGAACAAAATTTACTCTAATCTCCTAATAAGCGAGCACTACCTAGGCAGCTGTGGGTTAGAGGATAGGATGATTTCAAGCAAGGTCGAGACAACCCTATAGTCGGGAATCAGAAGCTCATGTCTACCTTCAAGGTATCCAATAATTGGAATTGTGTTGTTTTTGTAGCAGATAAAATTTGATATGATTACTTAAAATTGTAGCATGAATGAATTGGTTCACATATGTTGACTATGATGTTAAAGTCCTACATTATAGTTTTATTAAGATTGATTATAGTATCTTGTGGGTGCAGGCTACAATTTGGAAGCTTGAGCTTGAGGAAGCCATTGAGCTCTTTTACCTAGGAAACGAGGGTGTGGTAGCTGAATCTGATATTAGTACGTTTTAGATCAAGTGGGACTAGGACATAATTCATGTATTGTAATCTCAGCAACACAACCATTATTCATAGTTTTATACTTTTATGATTTATTGCAACACTTTATTTTTTTATTATTTTTTTTACTATAGGACTTGAACCAGTTCTTGTAGCAGCACTCTATGTCTAAAGGAAAAGATTTAAAAGATTGGTCATCATCTAAAATGAGCTTGGCTCAACAAGGAGCTATCTTTAACTTACGAGGACCTGTCAGTACTTTGCATTACTTGTTATTCTTGTTGATTGAGTTATCCCTATTATGTTTAGGTAATTGTGGTATGTCTTCGTGATAGTGTGCTTAGTTGTGTACGATAGTTTTACTATCAAATATCCAGATTTAATTTGAATGCCTGATCATATTCCCATGCGGCCCTGTTCATGACAGGATCAAGTAAAATCTTTTGTATATTTCCTTCTGTTTGAGGGTTTCACCTAGTTGTGTTACATTCATTCTTATTTTCATGACTGGATTAGAAAATAGAGACGTAGTACACACAATTAGTAGTATAAAAAATCAGTGATCCAAAATTTTCTTAGTACTTTACTACTTCTGTTCCAAATTAATAGTCATCGGTTGAAACCCAAAACACTTGCATTCCAGCTGTATCATTTTAAGATGATGAATACCATATAATGTAAAGACATGCATTTGGATCATTGTTTTCTCATGTGTATGGGTATTGTTCGAATTGGTAACTTGGTAACTTCACCTAATTTTATGTACTGTTTTTAGAAATAAGACAATAATTTGAGACAAACTAAAAATGAAAGCATGACTATCAATTTTGGATGGAGGGAATATTTGTTTTTTGGAAAGTTAGAGCATCCAACTCAAGATTGGTTAACTTGGAGTTCTAGATGTGAGATGTATATTACGCCCCCTTGTAACGTATATGAGACATGTTGGTGACTTTGTTGGATATACTCTTTAGGAGTGTGTGCGATTTTGATCAGCTGGATATCTTTGAAGTCTTATGCTGTGTGTGATATAATTGAACAAATTTGTCATATTTAATGTATTTAAGTTTCTTTTGCAATTTCTTGTGCACTCTATCTAGGGCGTTTGTTGGTATACTCCTTGTTACAAGGGAAAATTATAGAAAGCAAAACCTGCAGTAGTCTCAAAATACAGGTTTCTTCTTGATTTTCTTTTTCTCCGCGGTTAGAAGTTGGGGTTATAGGAAGGTCTGGTCCAACACCAAAGCAAGAAAGCTTGTTCCTTCATTCTTTGTTTGTTTTGTTATTGTCCTCTTTTATTTCATTTTTTTCCCATAAATGTTATTTGTTTTCGAGAAAACAAAATGCGATTACAGTTCATGATGCTATATTTTACTGATTATTATACTAAAACTGCTCACAAGTACTTCTTGACTGTCTGAAGGGGATCAAACATCGTCTTGCTGGTGGTAATATTACCTATGATTAACTTTTTATTATTGTGTTAAATTTAATTTTAGATTAAAGAGGGAATGACTATGCACATGTGCCTTATCTTGAGCTATTATTCCTCCATCCAGTCCTTAATGGTGATACATGTCCCTATGGAAACAACTGCCACTTTCAGCATTCCCTCACAGAAGAGGAGAAGTTGTCAAGCATTTGGTAAGTTAATTGGCATTCCCTCACATAAAGGCGCATTTTGGTGTAGTGCAATTGGTTCTTTAGAAGTTTTAAGGGGGTGGAGAAGGTGCAGAATGCCAAAATATAACATGCTCAAATGGACAATAAAAGGCAGTGTTCTTGGAACTAAGCACCGATATTCAATTTTTGTTTCAAATCAAGCAGAAAACAGGGGATTAGACAACAATATCCACTGATGTGGATGTTTTGTAAACTACCATGAGAGCATATAAGAAACAAAAAAAAATCATTAAATATTTTATTTTATTTTATTTTATTTTTGGGAAAGTTGTTATCAAACTATACTTAAATATTTTATTTTTAATTAGAAGTAAATCATACCCTCATTGGTATGTGAAATAATGTCCCGAGATTCAGCTGCATTTGGATGACTATGTCTTGAAGAATGATGATTCGGCTCTACCACAAACCGTTTCACTAGAGCTACTCTATGACCTATAACAGGTTTGAAATGGATTAACACAATACTATTGTAACTAGTGTTGGTGGTGTAGTCAATATTACCATTGTCCAAGTAATTTGATTTAGAATACAAAGATCATACCCTCATTGTTGTTATCATTTGATGCAATAATGTTGGTGGAGTAGTAAACATTTAGGTCCTTTGATTGAGAGGAAGGGGAGATTGTGGATTCTCCCATTAATATTTGACGCGTAGATAATTTTGGAACACCAGCACGATCGGAACCAGGGATAACTAAACCAAAAACCAACAACATTAGTTGAGGAGATATTGATGCAGAAAATATGTAAAACATCAATACACTTTTAACATTTTAGCATAATTATAATGAAAACATGGAGGAAATTTGCATCAGTAATGAGAATTATCAAGCATGAAATCATATCAAATAACTGAGATAACATCAGCAGTGATAAGGATAATTAACAAATCTAACATAATCGTCGTTGTCATTTTTTCCCTAGTGATTCTTTCAATAAAACCCCTAAAACTTATATCAAATCAATAGTCAATAAACGAAAATAAAAAATTGTCTTCTATATTAACATAAATTTAAAATTATGAATTGACAATACATGATATCATATGTAATTCAAGATTAGTAGCATGATTGCAATATCCAAAACTTTCTACTCACAAGGTTCCCATGATGGATTATACGTGATGGTTTAAAGTTTAAGTTTTGTTATAACATTAACATAAATTTACAAACTAGTACGGAAAGTAAATCATACCCTCAATGGTATTAAAACTTGATGAGAAAGTTTCGCGAGAGTCGGCTACATTTTGATGGCTATTTTGTGAAAAAGGATGATTTGGCTCGGCTACAAATCATTGCCCATGAGCTATTCTATGACCTATAACAGGCATAAAATGGATTAACACAATATTTTTATAATTAGACTTAACTTAATGTCAGTATATTTCCTACTTAATTATATATTTGTAATTGTCAAGTAATTTGACTAAAAATACAAAGACCATACCCTCATTGTTGTTAACAACGGATGCAATAATGTTCGGAGAGTAGGCGACATTTGAGTCAGTTGAATGAGAAGGGCTTGTGGATTCTCCCTAGAATCCTTGATGTGAAGAAGATCTTAGGAGATGTGCACGTGCTGAACCAAGCATAACTACATAAGAAATCAAAACCATTATCTAGGGAAATGTATGCAGGAATTATGTCAAACATGGGTATACATTTAAAATTATAGCATAATTCTAATAAAGATATGGAAGACAATCAAAACAATTTCAATAAGAGTTGTTTTCCCAATAAGTTGTTATTATAAAGTGATCATACCAAATGGAATTTTATTGAGATTTTTTAGTGGTGTAACTTAAGAAATGAAAAGGGATAAAAAAAACTCATCCATGTGTACTTAGTAATTCTGAATTGGATACCAACTTTATTTTCAAGTGTTCTCGTTGGGTACATATTAGATAACTTGTAAATAATGTGAGTAAGAGTTTGTTCCAGAGGAAATATAACACAACCCGCTAATAGCGAATAACGGAGCCATTAGACATATTTCATAAGAGAGGCAAAGAATCAAGTGAAAATACAAATTTTAATGTGACAATATGAAATGATAAAAACGAATTAGCATTTTTGAAAATAATCGAGCAAATTATTAATTTTACATAGGATAATATATTTTGCAAAATAGTTCAAATTCCATTTTCCATTTTCTTTCTATACGTCATGTATCCACCTATAAGACTGAAACGTAATCATTAACCTACATAAATATTAAAGACACACATGTAAAGGAGCCAATCAAGCCTGAATGTAAACTTGAATTAAAAAAAAAATCATCTGTTAACCAGGTAAAATTAGACTCAAAATGCATTTAAGTGGAGAAGTCAAACGAGTCAATGGTGATGAAGTCGACCAACCATTCATAAGTTTAAAATCTAACCAGAATAAGACATCTACGTAATAACCAAATCAAATACCCAAAGAATAACATATGAACATGAAAAATAAAATTTCAAACCAATGCAAAAAAGAACACCTAATAGTCCACATGACATGAACTATACATTTCAAAGTATATATAAAACTGATGTAAAAAAGTATCTACAGAATTACGTTTATGTATATGCTAAACCAATCTCACTAACATTAAGGGTTTGTATAACCTAAACTAACAACAGATTCTTGATTAAAGATCTTGTAATGGCCTTTACAAAATGACCTCTAAAGCATCAAAATAAAAATTTTCCAACAAATTGAACAATATCCATCCATGCATTCCACGCCTTGGTCAATGCATTAATTATTCGACTCTTATCAATGCTCATTGATAACGGACAATAGTAAAATTGTTGTTATAAACAATGTTAATATATGCATTTCATAGCATTTCCCTTAATCTTGACACACCCAGGAAAAAATCTAAATCTTACGGATTCTAGAAACAACATTACAAGTAGATTTGCATCTTGATAGTGGATTATACCTCCTTTAATTCAACATGAGAAACAAAGGACACGCCCGATCACTGGAGTTTCTTTGACAATAAATGTGGACCAATATGATATGGATGGACCATCAAGATATTCCACAATACCCATAAATACTAACACAAATAGATTTTGTGATAATACAACACATTTATAATCTCAATCCATGCTTTGGGACCCAAATCCTTGCAATTGAAGTTGATCAGCAAATAGCCAACAAAACCAAAGATCTACACAAGTCACCAATTTCTTTAGATATGAAAAAATTGATTTGAGAATTAATCAATGGAATATAAAAGCTCTTCTAACACTAAATTTTCCAATAATGAATGATATTAGTTCAATGAGTGAAAAGACATCGGATCGTCTAGATCTCCTCTCTTGAATTGATACATAAAGAAAAAATTAAAATAAACCCATAAGTTTGAAGTCATCAAAAGCATAATTATAGTCACACATATCACTTTCATCCACACTAACCCCGAAAATAAATTTATGACAAGAATTGTAGAATAAAATCAATGCGTAAAGCTACCAAGATCACAATCATACCCTCACTGGTATTAGCACCCAATGAAACAGTGTCTGCGAAATCGACAACATTTTTTATGACTACGGTGTGAAGGAGGGTGATTGGACTCTCTCACAAATTGTTGTACGGGTGTTACTCTTTCACCTATAACATGCATGGAATGGATCAACATAATACTAATTAAATCTGTACTTAAAGAAAACATTGATATCCCTACTTAACTAAAATTATTTATATGTTGTCAATTAATATGTTTCCAAATATGAAGATCGTACCCTCATAGTTGTTAACATCAAAAGGGATATCGTCGGAAGATTCGTTGATATTTGGATTAGTTGAAGTAGAATGAAGACGCGTGAATCCTTGTCGCTTAAAAGATCTTGGGGAGAGTTCACGACCAGAACCTAATACAATAAAAGAAAAACTTACATTAGCTATGGAGATATGTATGCAATATCTATCAGTGCACACCCAATGTGCATGCGATGCATATTAATATCAAAATGATGAAAACAAAATAAATCATAAACAAAATGTTGTCTTAGACTAGTCAAATAAAAACAATAATGTTGCACTGATGCCTTAAAATAGTACTCTTTCATGGCAGCAGACTCTAGCTGCCGCATAACTGGACAGTAGGATGAATTGAATTGAACCGAACTGTATGTTAAATTATCTTTTAGCCTTGTAGGTCTAGAGACAAGGTTTTTGTGTAGAAAAATGATTCATTTAAGAGCACAACAATGATTAAAGGAGAGATCAACTAACATTTTACATTGGGATCCTATCTTATAAAACTACCATTAAGCACTGAATATTCTTACTGCATTTTTTTAATATTTTTTTTCCTGGTAAAAATTACTACCAACTTATTCTCTTGTACTAAAAAATTCAGCGACAAGTGCTGAACAAAGTCATACTGACTTAAAATTCAGCGAGAAGTGTTGAACAAAGTCATACTGACTTAAAATTTCCAGTAAAAAAGTATAATTTTCTGCTAAATATGATGCATCCTTCACTATATTCTATGCTTCAACAGACTACATTTAAAGGAGAACTTTATGGCACGAAATGACTAATATTATATCCTTAATTTATGGACCTTGGATAACTATAGGTGATTTTAATAGTGTTCCCAGAGCTCATGAATGCAGGGAAGTTATAATTCCATACTATATACCATGTCTTGACTTTAGAAAGATGATTAGTGACTGTCAATTCTTTAATATAGATACTTTGGGTATCTTTTTTTCTAGGAAGAAAAGTCCAACATCTATGGTGGAGAAAAGTTTAAACAAAGATCTATGTAACCAGGAATGAATCTCCTCTTGGACTAATGTTTCATGCTTTGGTCTTCCCAAATGTGGTTCTGATCGCCACCATCTTTTATTCCAATCTTTCAAAATTCATCTCAGTGGTCCTAGACCTTTTAAATTCATTTCTTCTTTTTCTATCATAACCATTTTCTTGATTTGGCTAAGCAAGTTTGGAATTAGACTTCTCGAGTTAGATACCCTATTTTTGTTCTTCAACAAAAGTTAAAAACTTTAAAAGGAGCTATCAAAAAGTGGATTATAAAAGTTTTCGGAATATTCATAGCAGACTTATTAAATAAAAGCTGAATTACTCAAAGTGCAATATGAAATTGACAAATATGTCAATAATCATGTTATTCATTAAAAATTCAAGCCAAAGATAATTTAGTAGAGGCTTTGAATTTTGAATAATCTTTTTGGAGAGACAAATCTAGATTTAAGTGGAATCAATATATGGATAGGTGCACTGCATTCTTCCATAAATATGTCAAGCACAGGAGAACAATAAATTCTATCTCTATAATAAAAAAAAAAGATGATGTAATTATGATTGATCCTTCCCAAATCAAATATCATATTCTTGACTTCTTTTCTTCTATGTGTGCCCAAAATTCTAATGTATCTGATAATGGTCTTATTGAATATGTGATCCCTAGCATGGTGACTTCTCAAGCAAATTTGGTGTCATCTTCTATTCCATCTTATGATGAGATCCATTCCAATATTTTCTCAATGGATCCAAAATCTGATTTTGTACCAGGTTAGAAACTAGAGGATTCAGTCAGAAAGAAATAGAAGGTTAGTAGGACCATTTTTGACAAGCAGTTAATTGAGCTCAACCTTAATTCCCCTGTGCAAGTGAATTGCAAGAGTTGTGAATTTCATTATGGGATCCTTTTCATTATCATTCTGTTAAAAGATAGTTTGTTTCTTCTTCTTTTGTATTCAGTTTTCCTACATATATCAACTATAGTTACGAATTTGTTTTATAGTCATTTACTTACATATACCATGTTTTGATTCATTGACAGTAGATATATGTATTCTGTGAGTATTTTTCTTTGGAGGATGATTTGTACTATGAACCTATTTGTTGGTATCACAGTTTCATATATTGTGAGTGTGATTGTGGTTTACAATTAGTTTGTAAGCTTGGGGTAAAGGTTATTGCTCTTAATCGCAATGACAATGTTTCTCATCGAGAGATCAAAATAGCACTCATTTCTTAATTACTTTTTAGTTACTGGTGTTTTTGTTCTTATTTTAGTGATTAAGACACAGTCATATAACCACAGTCCTAAAATTGGTTAAGAGGCACAATTGAAATTACTTGTCGAAAAAAGACAGAAATACATAACACTTTCATCTTAGAAAACTTTTGAGTTCCAAATCAAGTATATGCAATGGACTGTCAATTCATTATTGTAAATATCATTAGTACTAAACTTCCTTATTTATAAACACATGTGCATTTAAAAAACAAGTTTGATGGAAGCAAAGAACTCCCAGCTACGTATGCGTTTGCATTGGTTAAGCATCGTTAACCGGACAAAATCGGACTCATAATGCATTTAAGCAGAGAAGTCAAACGAGTTAATACTGGCATTAAACCTCACTATTCTGTCCAGACAGTGTGTTGCGCCTCCTAAACACTGGCATACGGGATGAAAATCACCGTGGATACAATCCTAAAATTATACGAATTGGTCTTAAACCTCACCTTTCTGTCCGGGTAGTATCTATGGATTACCTTGTTGAACAAAAATTCGTTGGTGTGGATTTTCAGACTGGCGATAAACACCATTTCAAATCAAGCAGAAAACAGAGGATTAGACACCAAATTGATAATATCCTCTTTTGTGGATGTTTTGGCAACTACCACGATGAGAAAACAAGAAACCAAAAAAATCATTAAATATTTTTTTTCTAATTAGAAGTAAATCATACCCTCACTGGTATTAAAACCCGATGAAATAATGTTCGGAGATTCAGCTACATTTGGATGACTACGTCATGAAG
The DNA here is from genome assembly GCA_949130495.1 of Sambucus nigra. NCBI lineage: Eukaryota > Viridiplantae > Streptophyta > Magnoliopsida > Dipsacales > Adoxaceae > Sambucus > Sambucus nigra. The sequence goes on from OX422213.1 coordinate 41,862,252, forward strand.
AATGATGATTCCGCTCTACCAAAAATTGTTGCACGGGAGCTGCTTTATGACCTATAATAGGTACGAAATGTATTAACGCACTACTATTGTAACTAGATTTAACTATACATTGGTATATTTCCTACTTTATTAGATATTTGTATATTTTCAAGTAATTTGTTTTATAATACAAAGATCATACCCTCATTGTTGTTATCATCAGATGCAATAGTGTTGGTGGAGTAGCCAACATTTAGGTCCTTTGATTTAGAAGAAGGGGGGCCTATGGAATCTCTCATGATTCTTTACCGCGTAGATAATTTTGGAACACGAGCACGACCGAAACCAGGCATAACTAAATAAGAAACCAACAACATTAGCAGAGGAGATATACATGGAGAAATTATGTGAAACATCAATACACTTTTAACATTTTAGCATAATACCAATGAAAACATGGAGCAAAATCACATCAGTAATGAAAATTATCAAGCATGAAATCTTATTAAATAATTGAGATAACATCAACAGCAGCAGTAACATCAAATCATTCAAAGTAGTTTATAAAAAGTGACAAGGATAATTGACAGACCTAACAAATAGTCGTCATCATCATCTTCACCTTCGCTCAAATAACTTAACCCCTCCTCTCTTTTTGACGGGACATACTCTTCATCCTTGTCAACTTCTTTTCTTTTTCCCTTTGTCTCACTCTTATTATTATTATTATTATTATTATTATTATTATTATTATTATTATTATTATTATTATTATTATTATTATTATTATTATTATTATTATTATTATTATTATTATTATTATTATTATTATTATTATTATTATTATTATTATTATTATTATTATTATTATTATTAGAACCCATGTAGAATTTAGCCCCTTTATGCAACCCCATTGCCTTCATTGTTGCTACGTTATCTTGAATCCTATTCATCTTTTGTTTCTCATAGTTTGACATCGTCATTGTTATACCTATTAAAGGTATACATAAACATGCAATTTAGTTCAGTAAAAACGTTTCAGAAGTGTAATTTATTAAAACGTTCCTATAGATCGAAGTGCCATAATTAAAATAAATTAAAACATTTACTAAGAAGAAAAAATAACTAACACAAACCGTCAAAATTCCTCATCATCTTCATCTCCATTATCCTCGTTAATATCAGCATTGTCACCCTCGGAAGATAAGATGTTATCATCTATATCATGAATTCATTTTTCTCCTTGCACATTAGCCATACTGACCTCTATTTCTGGGATATCGTCCCTTCGTAATGGAAGACATTCGTCATCTATTTCCACTATTTCATCATCTACAATATTATTCTCAAGTTGTTGGTACGGTTCCTCATCACCCATCTCCTCATCCTCCTCTGCTAAAGTTTCAGGAAAGTCATACTTGTCTCGTGGAGTATTCTTCACTACAACTTTCCAATCATTTCCCAACTTGATGTCTGGCACATACAAGACTTGCTCTGCTTGATAATCTAATGCGAATGGTTGGTCTTTGTACCATGTATTATCGGTAATCAAACTAATGAAATCATACTCATCTTTACGTAATCCACACATCGCCTTCTTTTTTTCAAGGTCCCACCAGTCACACTTTAATAGAACAACACGATTATTTTTTGGGTATTCCAATTCGATAATGTCAATCAACTCACCATAAAAATAAATATCTTTTTGTTCATGTTCGTACACTACAACGATTCCACTCTTTTGAGTTTTTTTGTACTTGTCATGATCTTGGGTGTGAAACCTATAACCGTTGATTAAACAACCCTTATAATGTTTCACTCTTCGATCGGGACCCCAAGTTAAAGAGCGAAGTTGCTTACTAGAAGGATCGGGGGACTCGCGCTCTAATATGCTAACTTGTTTATTGTTTATATATAAATGCTTAGTAAGAAATAATAAGCCTAATCAGTTTACACCAAAAAATATTATATTCAACTACTTAAGTAGTCTTCAAACCATTTGGGAAATCTCTCTGCTTGTCTTCGGTCAATATTTGTGTTCCTTTCGGCTTTTAACAAATTCTTGTGCTCACTAAACACATATAAATGAATTTAATTAGAAAAATAATGTGTGTATGTGTGTGTGTGTGTGTGTGTGTATAAGGAAAAGAAGTAGTATAGCTTAATGTACTTCACAATTTCTTGTATTTCATCACAGTTATCCAACACATATAAACGAGCATTTTTCCATTCACTTTTTGTGAGGTATTGGTAATTCGCTTTTCCAAGAAAATGACCGTTGAATCGAAAACGACTAAACCTTCTTGAAAATCAACACCATCATAACTTCGCTCGGGTTGATTGAATTTTGTCTCAACACCTTGTAGATAAATCGAGCAAAATGTTAGGAATTCATTAAGAACGTAAGCCTCGACAATTTAGCCCTCCAGATGTGCTTTGTTTCCCACGGTAAGTTTTAAGGTGTTCATATATCTGTCGAGAAGTAAGTTGGGGTCGTACTCAACTATCAGGTTTTTGCAAATGTGGGTTGGAGTATTATAGGGAGTTAGAGTGAGTTCAGAATTTTTCATTAACAGGCTTATGAGAGATGATGAGGAACATTTTTGTGCTTCTAAATTTTTTTTATGTTTTTGGATTTTTGGAAAATTTTGGTCAAAGTTTGATATTGACTTGATCTAATCCTAAGTCTACCTAAATCCCCTGCAACGGCGCAAAAAACTTGGCGCGACTAAGAATGTGTCTCATAAGTGTGTACTCTCTAGGCTCAAGTGCAAGCCTATCGCTCAAGTAATAATTCGATAAGTCGGGTATCGATCCTCAGAGAAATAGGACAAATGGGGTTAAAACAACGTCGGACAGACGAAGGAAACCTAACTTTGACTCTAAGTAAAAGGGGAAGATGATTTGAATGGTGAAATAACTACAACTAAATGCAATTTTGAAAATGACTAACTAATGAACTAAAGTTAAGTACCGAAAAAAAACTAATGAACTAAAGTATGAATGGAACGCAACTATTCTAAAATACCTAAAATACTGATGATGATTGAATTAAAACTTGAACTATATGATGAGGAAAACAGGACGGGAATAAAATCCCTCAACCCTAGTGTGTTGCTAGTACAAAATTAATCGTAAATTTAAGTGATTAATTAGACCCAGAATTTAGTACTCCCAAGCATTACATATATGAGGTTCAAGCCTGCACCATACATAATCGGAGGACGAGTAAATCGGTATTGCGATAGTTACACTCGAATTGCATTTTGAAGCATCCCGGTTACCCTGAAGCAAACGAGATCAAAAGATCTAAAATGGTTGTGTTGCTACGCAATACGCTCATAATAAATCTTTAAGTTTAGAGGATTAATTTTATACACATGCAACTACCACATCAGGTTGAGTTCATGCATACCGACCTTAAAAATCTAGCCGGACATGTTAAACCTAACTATGCATGAATTAACTACGTTGCATGCGAGAGGAATCATAATGAAAATATCTTGAAATATGCAAGGAACAATTATAAACCTAGAAATTGTTTAAATCATGCAAGAATAATAATAATAATAATAATAATAATAATAATAATAATAATAATAATAATAATAATAATAATAATAATAATAATAATAATATAGAGAATGAAACTTTGCATTAAAACTTGAAATCAAACCCGGAATTAATCACTCTTAAATCCACAAATTAAAGTTATCTTCCTAGGATGTTCTTCCACTCTTCTCTCTATCAAAATTGATCAAAACTATGAAAAACTATGTTTCTTCAGTCATTACCCTCGTACAAATACGTTTTAGAAGAAGTTATAACAATATAGGATTCTTTGGACCAATCAGTTGTCAAGAAAAAATTCACGCATCAGGACCCCCGAACCGGTTCGCAGGTACCCCGAACCGGTTCGCCCCCGAATCGGTTCCCAGTGTGGTTCGGGAATCTCTGCTGGTTTTGGCTCTTCTTTTCTTTCTTTCAACACTTAGAATTTTTCCTTTTTTTCTTCTTGGATTTTTCCTCAACTTCAAATGAACATAACTCCTTCACCGTAGCTCGAATTTGGGTGACGTTTCTTCCAGTGTTCTCATTGTTATGAGATCTTCAACTTTCCAGTTGGCCCCACCTCCTGGATCAGGCTGTCAAATCACGAAAATTCCCTTGAACTTGCCTTCCTAGCTTTTCTTTCATTGTTTCGATTTCTCTTTTGCACTGCTTGCATAATTAACCTGTAAAACATATAAGAGAAACACAAACCACGAAATACTTGCCAACGAAGGTTAATAGCATAAATGTGAGTTAAATCCATATCAATTGCATCACTCAGGTTCACAAAGGTACCAAAATTATGGGAATAAATATACAATATTTATGCCCAATCAAAAAAGAAAAAGGAATAAGGTCACAACTATTATAATCATTTTATTGGGATAGATTACCTTTTTCGGGGGCAAGCGACTGCATTTAGCGTATGCAATAAGCCATTAAACCCCTAGGTTACCCTAGTAGGACGAGTGTTGTCTCGTGAGGGTTTGCAGTAAATGTACCCACAAAATTTGACTCAAAGAAAATTCAAAATACGTAACAATTGTATAATTCAAACTTTTCTCGAAAAATAGTCATTATCAAATCATGTTCAAGTGTCTCAAATCATAGTGCGTGTGTGCGAAGCCGAAAATTTAACAGCGAATTTTCACCGATTGACCATTACGTTACTTATCCAAAAACTCATTTTGATTTCAAAATCTCACGGGATGCTCTCACAAACGAATCACTCAAAATGTGACTATTCTCTTGGTGTGCGTGATTTATAAGAGCAAATATATTGGAACCAAGTTCATGCACACAAATAGAAAGATGGAAATTTTATGGTAATCGGATCTCATCAAAGGATTACGGGTATAAGAAATGGGAACATTGCCTCTAATTCATAGCTTTAATCTCTTTTATTATCTTTTTGTGTTTTAGTTCTCCACGCAGTAACCAATTTTGCAATTTTGGACTCGGTTAGGACTTTCACGGGTTGAAGGTGTATTGGGTAAAACTGGAAAAGGTTAAGAATTTCAGAGTTGGAAAATTTAGCTTATGATATTCGTTAGTGATTTTCCGGGATTTTTCTCATTTTCTTCTTCTTTTTCTATTTCTTCTATTTTTATTGAGCGTAGTTATTCTTTTCTTTCCCCTTTTTGTTGCACTTTTCGGACCTAAATTCTGACTTTTTCCATTTTCACAATTTCGGACTTTTTGGGTTTTTCGAGTTGTCAAACGAAAGGAAAAATTATTCGGCTCAATTTTGGGTTACAAAAGGGATGATTTTTCATAATTTTTTATGGACAATATTTTTGGGTAACAAACGATGGCCTACTTCATTATCCAAACTACTAATTGCGTTACCATATGCGTTTCGAGATGAATTTAATTTAGAGATTTCTTTGGCACGTTTTTCAAGGCAATATCACACACATTTCTTGAAACTGATCAAAGTGAAAGACTTGAGATCCTCGATGACTTATTAGACCGCTGAAAATAACTTTGAGTTAACAATTAACTCGAATTGATTTATAAATTTCACAAAAATGAAAGGCTCGAATCTCACCGGGGTTGTTAATCTCCACACTTATTCGTTAAGTCGTTAATTTTCGTTCAATTTCCATCTTGGGTCAATTTTGGCTGTGTGTATTATGTTTTTACAATTTGAGACTTTAAACCGATTTTTAATGATATTTTTGAAATTTTTGAATTCCAAATTTTATTTATTTTGAAGAATTTTTTTTTTTGCTTTAACAAAAATTTCATTTTTTTTAAAAATTTTTGGGCATTTTTGAAAATTTGTAAAGTTTTAGAAAAACGCACTTGTGACCCCCCCCCCCCTAACTTAGACTTTTGCATTGTCCTCAAACAAAAAGGACTAAAATCTAACTCAAAGCGAAATAAAAGTGCGGAAAAATAAAACAAACAAATTAAAACAGAAATGCAGAATTTTATTATAGAAACGGAGAATCATGTGTTATAATGGAGAGAGTAGAGCAAACAACTAAACAATGTAAACAACCACCCATACACACAAACATCAAACACATCAAAAACAAACATGGGCTTCATTGGGGGGGGGGGGCTGATTTGAGGGTCTCGGTGCGCTCGGATCATATGGATCATAAAAGAAAGTTGGAGGGGTCCACCCAAGTTGATCTCGTATAGATGGTCTTGGAGACGATGCATCATGATCGTGTCCCTCTGGTAGGCCGCTTGATCCCTTTGATAGGCCGCTTGATCTTGATTATATTGGGTGATGAACCCGTCAAAATGGGATTCAATCGTCGAAAGGCGCCTATCAAAATTCGCACTGGGAGGCTCAAAGTCGGAATTGTCATCTTCGTCTTCATCTTTGGCATATTCTTTTTCTTCCTCCCCCACATTCATCATTGGGGCATCATGTTCTTCCTCCCCCGCACCCTCGTCGATAATGGGACGGTCGGGGTGAGCCACCCTCATTTTGCGTTCACTCCGAGTGGTGGAGGTGCTTCCAATTAGGCAGGGTAGTCGGACTTGCTGCCCCGGGTCTTCCACCCCGGCATCAATCAGAAGTTCCATGATGAGGCGGGCATAGGGGAGCGTGGCTTTCCCCCACTCCTCGTAGGTGGCATTGATGATGTCCGCATAGAAGAGCTAGGACAGATTTATCGTGCTCTCGGGGTCGAGGAAATGGTAAAGGGAGTTGGTGTGACGTAGCCGGACCACCGAGTCATTGGTGGTATGGTGGTTGCTCCACATGCAATTAGGTTCGTGAATTGCACCTTATCCGAGATAATTCCTATGGGAAAAGAATCACGCGCCCATTCCTCCCCGGGTGCCATTCGGGCAATACATTCTTCTTTGGTGGGGGGGGGGGGGCACCATTTGTAGGATACCAAAATGGCACGGGCAGGACAACCCCTTTTGCTCGCATTTTTCGCGCAATGATGGCAACGAAGAAAGGAATTTGAATACCGTCAAGATAGGCCTCATGAAGCGTGGATGGTTTACAAACGAGTGTGGCGTAGAATTGGCGAATTGCACCTTCGAAAACATTGTTGCTCGTAGGAGAGAGGAATGAGCACCACCCTCGGCAATTGAAAAGGGCGGTGATGTCACTGGGAAGTTGCTCCTAATTGAAAAACGCTCGATAAGGATTGGGTGCATGGCCGAGAAGTAGCGCTCGGCCCAATGGCATTCTTCGACGCACCGAATAACCCCCTACCCTCGTCATCAAGGATGGTGGTGTCGTCATATTTGCGAGGGCAGAAATTAGCTTGGCGGGGGTGTGACATGGTGAGAGAGAGAGATATATATGTTATGATGTAGAAGAGAGGAAGAGTGAAATGGAGTGTGAGAAATGGACAGGGGTGAGTGTTAATTTATAGGTGTGGGGGTTGGTGATGACTTCTCATTTTCAGCTCAATCGACCCCGTAAACATGGTCCCACAACCAAACGGTGTCGACTTCTTCCACACACGCCTCTAGATATGGATTTAGGCGTTGTCCATTTAACTTGAATGTATTTCCCCCTTTTAAATCATCTATTTCCACAGTTCCGTGAGGGAATACATTCTTTACAACGAATGGGCTAGACCATCGTGACCGCAACTTGCCCGAAAATAGATGAAGCCGAGAGTTATAGAGAAGCACTTTTTATCCGAGAAGAAACTCTTTGGATCGAATAATGTTATCGTGAGGGAGTTTCATCCTTTCCTTTGAAATTTTCGCGTTCTTATACGCATCATTGCGTATCTCTTCTAACTCATTTAATTGAAGCTTGTGAGCTTCACCAGCTTTATCCATGTCATAATTCAACTTCTTGATCGCCCAATATGCCTTGCGCTCTAATTTAACGAGAAGATGGAAAGGTTTTCCATACACAAAGAGGAAGGGGGACATCCCGAGTGGATTTTTATATGCAGTACGATAGGCCCATAGTGAATCGTTCAATCGAAGTGACCAATCTTTTCAAGTGGGATTGACGGTCTTCTTGAAAATGTTCTTGATTTCCCGATTCGCTAATTTAGCCTGCCCATTCGTTTGTGGGTGATAGATCTTTCCATCCTTGTGAACGACGCCATACTTTCTCATGAGCTTCACGAATGGCCTGTTGCAAAAGTGTGTGCCATTATCACTAATTATCGCTTTCAGAGCACCGAAGCAGGAAAGTATGTGTTCCTGTAGGAACCTAATCACCACTTTGCTGTCATTTATCTTAGTAGCTATAGCTTCCACTGAAAGAGTGCGCTTGCGTCCAAATAGAGATATTATTTAATTAAACTCAGTTTTAATCGATTAAGTCCTAAACATGCATCTATGTGTGATTGATGATGATAAGATCAAGTAAGAACATTTGAACACACACAAATGAGGAAAAATCCCCCAAGGGGGCAAAACCATTTATTTTCACTATAATGTTGTAACATATAATTACACGAATTACAATGAAAATACAGTGACACAGAATTACCCGCAGGCGTAGGATCTGTAGTCGGCGATTGGAACTTTCCCTTTCCAGGAGGGCAGCAATGAAGAAGAAGGACGATCTTCTCCATAAGGGTATGAACAAACACACGATTGTGTTTTTGGGTTGCAAACAGATTCACAAGGGTTTGAAAAGTTGTCTGAATCAAAACATGAGTCTTGGGACTCACAAAGGTGAAGACTTAGAGTATTTAGGACTCTGAAAATCATCTATGAAAGTCTTAGAGAACAAATCTCCAAAGTTGGTTTATAAAAGAAGAACTGGCCCTAAAAAATCTCAACACGATCTGCATGATTTTATCTCAGGTGGAACGGTCCGCTTCTGAGCCGGACCGATCCGATAGCGGATCGATTCGATTTTGAAAATGGTCTCTTCGGTTCGCAATCGATCTGAGGTTTACTGGTTTGGAGCATAGCGGATTAGTCTGACTTGAGGAGGACCGATCCTTTTTTAAACAGGGCAGACCGGTCCGATATATTTAGAAACCAGATGTAATACCCCGTACTTTTGACTATATTTATTTTTGGGATTAATTAATTAAATGCGTATTAATTGGAAATTAATCTGGGTTATAAATACTAACGAGATGCAAGTTGGTATTTGATTATGTGCATACATGTTTTTATATAAATATTGGATTATGAAAATTTTGTCATGAGATTGATATACGGCAATTTGAGAATTTTGTTGAGACGCGTGTGACCGCCGCGTCATGGTATATTATTTTAATTATAAAAAGTGATTTTTATTTGTATTACCCGTATGGTCGTTTTGAGTGCACCAACGCGTCCGAAAGGGTCGAGATAGTCAGAAAACACTAGCCGGGGGTGTAGTTTGGGTCCCGGGGTATTTTTAGGCCATACCAGCAACTTAAAGGGTATTTTGGTAATTTTACATTTTGAGGAATTAAAAGTGACGAAAATTGGGAGTTTTAATCTGATGTGGATTTAACCCACTAAACCCACTAACCAACCCATATTAACCCATTAAGCTACGGAGGTTATCATTAGGTTTACAACTTTACCAAAGAAAACCCTAACCACCTTAAGCCACCATTGGAGAAGAAGCTTGGAGAAGAGAAGAAATTCTGCAGAAATCTTCATCAAACCATCATCCAAACTCAGAGACAATCAAGGCAAGTGTTTTGATTATATTTAAATTCGTAGAATGTTCCTTCCATGTTAGAAAATTGCAGAATATCAATTGTTCTTGAAAGATAGTGAAAACCCATGTATTTTAAAGCTTAGAACTTGAAATCTTGAGGAGAATTGCATGTAGAATGATAGGTAGATGAGTATTCCAATAATATTTATGATTGGAAGAAATTAAAACGGATTTATATTGGATTAATTCATGATTCAAAAAGTTAGGGTTCATGTTCTTGATAAATTGGGAAAAAGTGTAGAGATTTGTAAATTTGGTTGATGTTAGGATGGATTAATCCTTCAAAACGTGATAGGATTTGATTATAATATGTTTAGGATTGTTTAGAGACCTTAAAACGATTGTTGGGACTTAGTTTAGAAGAGATTTGAGGAGTAAAAATGGTGAAAAATGAGTTTTAGGAAAATCTGGGACGAATCTAGTAGGTCGTTAGAAGCCCCTGCCCAGGTCGTTCGAACGAACTCGTTCGAACGAGCTTCTAACGAATTGACCAGTCGTTCTAACGAAAGGGAGCCTCATTCGATAACTTCGTTCGAACGATATCTCGTTATAAGGTATAGTTCGTTCAAACGAACTGGATCTCGTTCGAACAGCCTCGTTCGAACGAGACTTCTAACGAGTTGACAGAGGAATCTCGTTCGAACAGTCTCGTTCGAACGAGACTTCTAACGAGTTGACAGTTTGGGCCTTTTTGGACTGTTTTGATTTTTGGAGTCCCGTAAACTTGTTCGAGGATATAGATAACATTCCGACGATGATGTAATGATAGAATTGGGACTTTTGGGTATTTATGAGAAGGAAATTAGATACGAGAGTTATATTAAGTGGACGGTTTGGGTTGAGACGTGAGTGTCTACTACGACGAGAGAATAAATTATGGTGCGTATGATTATAAACCGGAATAGTATAAATTGTGATAATTATAAGTTAGTACGAGAATGCGATATGTACTACGATTAAACTACGGGATTACTAAGACGTGTGTTTACTTAGTATTGGTATATGAATTGTGTGTATGACATACCTTCCATACTTGCTATCACGGGAGGTTTGCGTTCGCTTAGGGCCCTCTAATCCTTGTGTTGCCCGGATTTAGACTGGTTACCTTGATGAACATAGGTCATAGAAAGACTTATTGGGATATTAATAAGTCCGCTGATCGTAGGAGCGTAGGTATGTGCGTGACCTATGTGATGTGACTGTGTTCGCCTCCATTGTTTGTGATGTTGTTATCTGTGAACTATTCCTGGGAGATTCAGAATATGTAATCCTTATGTACGTGATGTACCGGGATGGATAGCAGAGTATGTGTGCACCGCAGCTTAGTTCTCGGGGTGCTTATATTGTATATTTATGATGTGAATAATATACACTTAATTAATGGGAACCTTCATGTTAATGTCGTGAATATAATTACGGTATTGCTTCGAGAAATATAGCGAGTTAACTGATAGTGATATATATATTGCATATTGAGCATCTGAGTTTACGTTAAACCCCTACTTAATTACGAGCGTTATAATGTTAATAGAACCGAGTAATATGGGTAGGACCTATGATAGTCTAGATAGAGATGATGTCACTTAGCTAGTGGTTTGTGTCGTTGTAGATGGGTACTTACGTTAGGAGTGCACAGTTAGACGAGAGGTGAGAATATCACGTGAGTGTACGTCCTAACATGTACTTTGCATTTAGTGTTTTAAATGTTTTTAAAGCACTTGCAGGTTTTTAAAATATAACTCCACATTCGGGCTCTGACCCGTTTGCTTTTCAAATCTATTTTTCTTTGTAAAACCATTTTAGGTGCCCAGCCACAAGGACACCATGCATAGGATATTCATTCAGGTGACGAGCTGTAGCTGTTTGTGGAAGCTACAGGGATTTGCTTGTAGACGCCTCTATCACTTGGATTCCAGATTCATTATCTATCAGTTGTAGGGCATGTTGCCCATTTCTATTAGAGTTACTTTTCCATTACAGTTTTCAGACTTTGGCATGTATTGATTTAGTATTCAGTTTACTTATCAGTTGTGGGATTTGTAGTGAGGAGTTTTTCCTCCAGACTTTATTTACGTTATGTGATGGTCATTCTATTTACTTCATTATGGTGAATGGTGTTATTATTCTTTATTACACTTGTTGCATGTTAATCAGACCTTAATTAAAATTTGGCACTTACTTTTTAAATACTAGGTGGCTAGTAATCATTAAAATGTTTTCGACAGTGATGCTATTAACTGGGCCAACTTAGCATTTTGAATTAATTTAATAAAGGAGTAGCTACCCAGTATTTAATTAGTCGGGGTGTCACAGGTGGTATCAGAGCCAGGTTCTAGTGTCCTTTAGGATCTGACGGGTTATTATGTTTCCGCTAAGTTTCTTTGATATAGAGCCCTATATTTTAGGACTGTTGTACTCTTTTTGTGTATGCTTCGTTCTTCAGCTATCTTAAGTTTATAAACAGCAAACTTATAAACTTTGTTCTTATTTAAGATGCCTCCACGACGTGCACGACGAGTTCCCAGGGATGTAACGCCCGAACCCCAGCCCGCTCCAGTTCAGGGCATGATGAACGCCGCTGAGGTTGCAGCTATAGTAGCCCAAGCGGTAAATGCCGCCATTGCCATTGTTCAGCTGGCACCACCTCAGGCGCCGGTTGCCGCGCCAGTACAGGCTAATGCATTCCCGTCTGCTTGGGAGCGTGTACGTGACGCTTTTCAGAAAGCGCATCCGCCAGAGTTTGCAGGTAGCTCAGATGTAGTAGTCTCGAGCTAGTGGAGGAAGGATATGCAGAGGCACTTAAGGATGTATGAGTGCACGGACGTCCAGAAGCAGGTGCTAGCTACTTTCAAGCTAGTTGGATCTGCGCTACAGTGGTGGGAGTCTATTACCACCATGGAGGAGAGGGATACTCTCACGATTCAGGAGTTCTAGGTGCGGTTCGACCGCAAGTACTTTCCGTTAGTTGTTCATACGGAAATGAGGAGGAGATTGATGAGTTTGAGGCAGGAGGGAAAGACTGTGGCCGAGTATGAGGACGAGTTCACAAATCTGTTGAATATCGTTCCAGATGAGATACCAACAGAGAAGAAGAAGATTGAGAAATTCACGGACGGGTTGACTTGGAGGATCCGTCAGCATCTTCTAGGGAACCTATCGTTGGCCACCTATTCTGATGTGGTTAACGCTGCATTGTTACACTGCCAGGACCACCGTTTTCATATGGCCGAGGGTAAGAGGTCGGGGGAGTCTAGCCATCAGGGCAGGACTGGAGGACATGGTGCCAGCGGGGCACAATCTGGTCAGGGGCAGAGACAGAATGAGCAGGCTCCCAGCAGGGGGATAATAAGAGGTTCCGGTTAGGGATATACATACAGGGACAAGGAGGTTTCCGTCAGGGCCATCAGGGTCCAAGCGGCCATCAAGGCCAACAGGGGCAGAATGGGCAGCAGTTTCACCAGGGCCAGCAGGGCCAAGGGAGGAACGGTAACGGCCACCAGGGCCGGGGACAGCAGGGATAGAGAGGAGGGAACTTCCCAGGGAAGTGCTTTGTTTGTGGCAAGACTGGCCATAAGCGACAGGATTGTCCTGATAGGGGCAGGGCCCCACAGCAGCAGCAGTAGGGTGCTCGCCAGGAGCCACAGAGGCCTATGTTTCCCGCCGCTCTTCCCGCACCACCACAGATGGCAGCATTGCCACCCATTCCAGCAGTCCCAGTTCAGCAGGGGCATCTACAGTATGGACGTGTCTACAACGTCCACCAGGCTGCAGTTCCACAGGCACCACCCGCGATTGAGGGTACGTTTCCTATCCATGGCACTATGGGTCGGGTATTATTTGATACGGGTGCTACACACTGTTTTATAGCTACACACTTCGCGAAAGCTTTAGGATTGTTAGCTATGGCAGAGAGCACAGTGACGTGTGTTGACTCACCATTGGGGAGTGGGTCACTTATTTTCTTTATATGCCGGGGAGTGGGGGTAGAGATTGGTGGTTTGGTATTACCTGCAGACATGTTAGTATTAGATATGCATGTTCACGATGTGATTATCGGTATGGATTGGCTCGTAGCTTATAGGGCCATGATTGATTGCTTCAGCGGGAGCATTATTTTTTCCATTCTGGGGCAAGAGATGTTTGTAGTGGCGATGCTTCGCCCAGAGGGAGGATCGACCGCTCATCTGTATTACATTGAGGAGGATACCTCTAAGGAGGTAGTGATTCCTTTAGATTCTATCGCAGTAGTCAGGGAGTATTCGGATGTGTTTCAGGAGATACCAGGCGTACCCCCTAGTCGAGAGATAGACTTTGTTATAGATTTGCTACCGGGTACGAGACCTATAGCACGCGCACCGTACCGTATGGCTCCAGCTGAGATGAGGGAGTTACGGGATCAGATAGAGCAGCTGTTAGGTCAGGGCTTTATTCGCAGGAGTACCTCACCTTGGGGAGCTCCAGTTTTGTTTGTAAAGAAGAGGGACGGTTCACTGAGATTGTGTGTGGACTACCGAGAGTTGAATAAGGTCACGATACGGAATAAGTATATGTTGCCTCGAATCGATGACTTATTCGACCAGTTGAGAGGATCTTCTTTCTTCTCGAAGATTGATTTGAGATCGTGATACCATCAGTTGCGTATCAGGGAGGAGGATGTCTCGAAGACTGCGTTCTTGTCGAGATATGGTTCTTACGAGTTTCGGGTTATGCCTTTCGATTTGACCAACGCTCCAGCAGTGTTTATGGACTTGATGAACAGAGTGTTCAGGGATTTCCTAGACCAGTTTTTCATTGTCTTCATTGATGATATTCTGGTTTATTCCCAGACAGAGGAGGAGCACGCCGAGCATTTGAGGCAGGTTTTATAGACACTTCGTCAGAACGAGTTGTATGCAAAATATGAGAAGTGCGGGTTTTGGCTGAAGGAAGTCCAGTTTTTGGGACATATCATTTCCGACCGGGGAATATCTGTTGATCCGGAGAAAGTATCAGCGGTAAGGGAGTGGGGACAGCCCATGACACCGACTGAGATTCGTAGTTTCTTGGGTCTATCAGGATACTACAGGAGGTTTATTCGTGGCTTCTCAGAGATAGCAGGTCCTTTGACACATCTGACTCGTAAGGGTGTGCCATACATCTGGAGTGATGCCTGTCAGTTGGCATTCGATGAATTGAAGGACAAATTGACCTCAGCACCTGTGTTAGCATTGCCGAGATCGGGAGTTGAGTATTTGGTTTACACCGATGCGTCTTTGCAAGGACTGGGAGGTGTATTGCAGCAGGAGAGACAGGCCATAGCTTATGCTTCCCGTAAGCTTAAGCCTCATGAGAAGAATTACCCCACGCATGATTTGGAGTTGGCGGCAGTGGTATTTGCCCTACGGATTTGGAGGCACTATCTTTTGGGGGAGAAGTTCCAACTGTTCACGGACCACAAGTCCCTACAGTACCTGTTCACGCAGAAGGAATTGAATATGCGGCAGCGTAGGTGGCTTGAGTTTGTGAAAGACTACCAGTTCGACATCCAGTATCACCCAGGTAAGGCTAACGTGGTAGCAGACGCGTTGAGCCGTAGGCCAGCAGATGAGGTGGCAGAGGTGTGGAAGGCTAAGTGGAAGGAATTGGGACACCAGGATGCAGTGGCCCGCTCCTTCATGTCTGTGATGACCGTTACACCGCAGATTGTCACAAAGGTAGTACGGGCACAGGCCAATGACTCGTTCTGTCAGGAGCAGATAGTTCGGTTACTAGCAGAGGGAGCCGAGTCCTATACCGTTAGCTCAGACGGGGGATTGCGCTTCAATGGGAGATTGGTAGTTCCAGAAAGGGAGGAATTGAGACACGATGTGATGGCAGAGTCGCACGGCTCACGGTTCGCGGCACATCCCGGAGGGGACAAAATGTACCAAGACATGAGATGCCAGTATTGGTGGAGCGGTATGAAGAGAGATATCGCTGAGTTTGTTTCGAAATACGCCACTTGTCAGCTTGTAAAAGTGGATCATCAGAGACCGGCAGGATTGCTACAGCCATTGGAGGTCCCGGTGTGGATGTGGGAGAGCATATCCATGGACTTTATCACGGGGTTGCCTACGTCGCAGAGGGGTCACGACTCCGTTTGGGTAATTATGGACAGGTTGTCCAAGGTCACTCACTTTTTACCCATAAGGACTGATTACACTACGGGACAGTATGCCCAGCTCTTCGTTTCAGAGATTATGAGACTTCACGGTGTGCCCCTAAATATCGTGTCTGAAAAAGACAAGATATTTGTTTCGAGGTTTTGGGAGAGTTTCCAGGAGGCCATGGGCACGAAATTGCGGTTGAGTACGGCTTATCATCCGCAGACTGATGGGCAGACTGAGCGCACAAATCAGATGTTGGAGGACATGTTACGCATGTGCATTATTGACTTTGGGGGTGGATGGGAGCAGTACCTTCCACTGGTGGAGTTTACTTACAACAACTCCTATCAGTTCACTATTGGCATGGCTCCGTTTGAGGCATTGTACGGTAGGCCTTGTCGTTTCCCAACATGTTGGTTAGAGGTGGGGGACAACAAACTGCTTGGGCCGGAAGTGATTCAGGATACTTCGGCAAGGATTGAGTTGATTCGGAGTCGCATTCGGGTAGCTCAAGACAGGCAGAAGAGTTATGCTGATGCGAAGAGATTTTTCAGGGAGTTCCAAGTAGGGGACCAGGTTTTGCTCAGGGTATCTCCTATGAAGGGGATTATGCATTTCAGGAAGAAAGGGAAGTTGGCACCAAGGTATGTGGGGCCGTTTCCTATTATTGAGAGGATCAGACCGGTTGCGTATAGACTTGGACTACAGGAGCATTTGCATCGGATTCACGATGTGTTCCATATTTACTCGATGAGGAAATACCTTAGAGATAATCTGGCTCATTCTCACATTGCTGTGGAGGACATCGATCTCCAGCTGGATAGCTCCTACAAGGAGGGGCCGATTGCTATTTTAGACAGAAGCGAGAGGAAACTGCGGTCAAAGATAGTTCCGTTAGTGCGTGTTCAGTGGAGACATCACAATGTCGAGGAATCCACATGGGAGCGCGAGGATGAGATGCGCGAACGTTATCCAGAGTTGTTCATACCAGGTACTTTCTAGTTTCGAATTTCGGGACGAAATTCAGTTATTAGGGGGGAAGTATGTAATACCCCGTACTTTTGACTATATTTATTTTTGGGATTAATTAATTAAATGCGTATTAATTGGAAATTAATCCGGGTTATAAATACTAATGAGATGCGAGTTGGTATTTGATTATGTGCATACATGTTTTTATATAAATATTGGATTATGAAAAATTTGTCGTGAGATTGATATACGGCAATTTGAGAATTTTGTTGAGACGCGTGTGACCGCCGCGTCATGGTATATTATTTTAATTATAAAAAGTGATTTTTATTTCTATCACCCGTATGGTGGTTTTGAGTGCGCCAACGCGTTCGAAAGGGTCGAGATAGTCAGAAAACACTAGCCGGGGGTGTAGTTTGGGTCCCAGGGTATTTTTAGGCCATACCGGCAACTTAAAGGGTATTTTGGTAATTTTACATTTTGAGGAATTAAAAGTGACGAAAATTGGGAGTTTTAATCTGATGTGGATTTAACCCACTAAACCTACTAACCAACCCATATTAACCCATTAAGCTACGGAGGCTATCATTAGTTTTACAACTTTACCAAAGAAAACCCTAGCCACCTTAAGCCACCATTGGAGAAGAAGCTTGGAGAAGAGAAGAAATTCTGCAGAAATCTTCATCAAACCATCATCCAAACTCAGAGACAATCAAGGCAAGTGTTTTGATTATATTTAAATTCGTAGAATGTTCCTTCCATGTTAGAAAATTGCAGAATATCAATTGTTCTTGAAAGATAGTGAAAACCCATGTATTTTGAAGCTTAGAACTTGAAATCTTGAGGAGAATTGCATGTAGAATGATAGGTAGATGAGTATTCCCATAATATTTATGATTGGAAGAAATTAAAATGTATTTATATTGGATTAATTCATGATTCAAAAAGTTAGGGTTCATGTTCTTGATAAATTGGGAAAAAGTGTAGAGATTTGTAAATTTGGTTGATGTTAGGATGGATTAATCCTTCAAAACGTGATAGGATTTGATTATAATATGTTTAGGATTGTTTAGAGACCTTACAACGATTGTTGGGACTTAGTTTAGAAGAGATTTGAGGAGTAAAAATGGTGAAAAATGAGTTTTAGGAAAATCTGGGACGAATCTGGTAGGTCGTTAGAAGCCCCTGCCCAGGTCGTTCGAATGAACTCGTTCGAACGAGCTTCTAACGAATTGACCAGTCGTTCTAACGAAAGGGAGCCTCGTTCGATAACTTCGTTCGAATGATATCTCGTTAGAAGGTACAGTTCGTTCGAACGAACTGGATCTCGTTCGAACAGCCTCGTTCGAACGAGACTTCTAACGAGTTGACAGAGGAATCTCGTTCGAACAGTCTCGTTCGAACGAGACTTCTAACGAGTTGACAGTTTGGGCCTTTTTGGACTGTTTTGATTTTTGGAGTCCCGTAAACTTGTTCGAGGATATAGATAACATTCCGATGATGATGTAATGATAGAATTGGGACTTTTGGGTATTTATGAGAAGGAAATTAGATACGAGAGTTATATTAAATGGACGGTTTGGGTTGAGACGTGAGTGTCTACTACGACGAGAGAATAAATTATGGTGCGTATGATTATAAACCGGAATAGTATAAATTGTGATAATTATAAGTTAGTACGAGAATGCGATATGTACTACGATTAAACTACGGGATTACTAAGACGTGTGTTTACTTAGTATTGGTATATGAATTGTGTGTATGACATACCTACCATACTTGCTATCACGGGAGGTTTTCGTTCGCTTAGGGCCCTCTAATCCTTATGTTGCCCGGATTTAGACTGGTTACCTTGATGAACATAGGTCATAGAAAGACTTATTGGGATATTAATAAGTCCGCTGATCGTAGGAGCGTAGGTATGTGCGTGACCTATGTGATGTGACTGTGTTTGCCTCCATTGTTTGTGATGTTGTTATCTGTGAACTATTCCTGAGAGATTCAGAATATGTAATCCTTATGTACGTGATGTACCGGGATGGATAGCAGAGTATGTGTGCACCGCAGCTTAGTTCTCGGGGTGCTTATATTGTATATTTATGATGTGAATAATATACACTTAATTAATGGGAACCTTCATGTTAATGTCGTGAATATAATTACGGTATTGCTTCGAGAAATATAGCGAGTTAACTGATAGTGATATATATATTGCATATTGAGCATCTGAGTTTACGTTAAACCCCTACTTAATTACGAGCGTTATAATGTTAATAGAACCTAGTAATATGGGTAGGACCTATGATAGTCTAGCTAGAGATGATGTCACTTAGCTAGTGGTTTGTGTCGTTGTAGATGGGTACTTACGTTAGGAGTGCACAGTTAGACGAGAGGCGAGAATATCATGTGAGTGTACGTCCTAACATGTACTTTGCATTTAATGTTTTAAATGTTTTTAAAGCACTTGCAGGTTTTTAAAATATAACTCCACATTCGGGCTCTGACCCGTTTGCTTTTCAAATCTATTTTTCTTTGTAAAACCATTTTAGGTGCCCAGCCACAAGGACACCATGCATAGGATATTCATTCAGGTGACGAGCTGTAGCTGTTTGTGGAAGCTACAGGGATTTGCTTGTAGACGCCTCTATCACTTGGATTCCAGATTCATTATCTATCAGTTGTAGGGCATGTTGCCCATTTCTATTAGAGTTACTTTTCCATTACAGTTTTCAGACTTTGGCATGTATTGATTTAGTATTCAGTTTACTTATCAGTTGTGGGATTTGTAGTGAGGAGTTTTTCCTCCAGACTTTATTTACGTTATGTGATGGTCATTCTATTTACTTCATTATGGTGAATGGTGTTATTATTCTTTATTACACTTGTTGCATGTTAATCAGACCTTAATTAAAATTTGGCACTTACTTTTTAAATACTAGGTGGTTAGTAATCATTAAAATGTTTTCGACAGTGATGCTATTAACTGGGCCAACTTAGCATTTTGAATTAATTTAGTAAAGGAGTAGCTACCCGGTATTTAATTAGTCGGGGTGTCACACCTGATTCCATAAAGCTTTTATATTCGGATCCGTTGAAGTAGAAGCGATCTTGAATTTCTTCAATGGTGTAACGGCGTACGACATACAAGTGGATAATGGAAAAAAATGTTCTTACAAATCTGCCCCTATGTCTATGCCGGTACATACATAAAAAATCCGAATTATCAACTAACAAATTGCCAATACAAATATACCCTTCCATGAACCCAAAACTGGAAAGATACAAATGAATAAGACTTCATCGTTTGTTCTTCAAATCTTCAGGAATCTCAACTCTTCTCTCATCAAGGTGTGTAACATATGATCATCGATCGGTACCTACACACATCAGATAAAGCAAAATACCAAGTGACGTATCATCGAGTTTGAAATGAGAGATAAACATAAATACAAATATATGATAAGCATAAGACAAATCTCTCCCCCAAAATTCAAACTCCCCCATAATATGATAATTCTTTCTCCCCCTTTTTATGATGTCCCTAGGTAGATAGATAAGAAGAATGAATCAAACAAGTAAAATCAGGGTGTCACGGTATTCAAACACAAAGAAACACACCATGAACGAACATAAAAACAACCAAGTCCATGAGAGCGTAAATGTATGAGTGTGAACAAATTCGATAGAAAAATCAATGCATAAAAACATGACATATGTGCACGATGAATATCGGATACTCCTAACAAATGAACTCAAAATCTTCGTTTGATGTTAAAAAACTGGAAATATGAGACATTGACTCAATCAAATCAAAAAATCAAAGCTCAAAGTGATTTTCACACCAATAACGTCCAAAACAATTTAATGCTTTTTCAGGACTTTCAAGGAACTGCAAACCCGTTTTAACATCTCCAACCAAACTCCCTCATATATAGTTTCTTTTAGAGGTAATCTAAATTCTCAAACTTTGAAGAATTGATGGTGAAACCTAATGGCCCATATTTTGCATGTATTTCATTTTTATTGCCTTTAACTATTTTTGGGCTCTTTTAACCTCTTTGGACCTCGGATAATAAAATTCCTCCATTTTTTAGGTCCTTCTTAATGGTGGCTTAGAATCGCAAAGGAAAATTGAACCTTTCGCAGCCCTTCCCCATTTTCAAATAAACACACAGTCTCACCAAAAACGGTTTTTACATGCATTCCAATCTTGTCAAGTTTTATCGCATATTGTACGTTGTATAGACAAAATTGAGATGGAAACACTCAAGCCACTATGTGATAGACAAGTACAACAATCAAATATAGCCGTGCATGTGTGCAATAATGGAGATAGGAGTCAAATATATAGGAAGATATCACTAATCACATCTCAAAGACTCCAAATAATGTAAAGCACATGGATGAAATGATGTAGCGTCTCAAATCTCTATCAAACAGTCACATGAATAAATGAAATGAAATTGTGACTTGGCTATCTTAAATGCTTATTAAAAAAAAAATACAAAAATCTTTTTGGATTTTTCAAAATAAAATATTTTTGAGCTTTTCTAAAAAAATTCATAAAAAGAAAATATTTTTGGATTTTTCAGACACATAAAGAAAAACAAAACATATGATAAAATCTAGCAATAGGCATCAGATGATATGAAATAAATGCATCCTATGCTAGACACGGACCAACCCGTCAGTCAACTGTGCAAATCCCCAAAGACTTCCTAAGACTCTCGAATCTAAGGGAATCTAGAGGTTTCGTGAAAATATCGGCTAACTGATGGTCGGTGGGAACAAAACTCAGGGATACGACTTTCTCCTTAACTAACTGAAGTATAAAGTGCTCGCGTATCCTGATGTGTTTTGTGTGCGAATGTTGGACTGGATTGCGGGATATGTGTATCGCACTCGTGTTATCATAGGAAATAGTCATAGTGTCCTACGAGATCCCATAATCCTCCAATATTTACTTCATCCACAAGAGTTGCGTGCAATAACTCCCGACGGCGATTTACTCAGCCTCTGCAGTGGACAAAGAGATGGAATTTTATTTCTTGTCTAGCCAGGAGACAAGAGTTGAACCAAAATAGAAACACCCACCAGAAGTGCTTCTACAACCATCTACATCCCCGGCCCAATCGACATCCAAATAGGCGGACAAACGGTCATTGGTATCAAAGGAATACCAAATACCATATGAGAGAGTCCCATTCACGTATTTGATAATACATTTTAAAATGAGTAAGTGTGACTCTTTTGGGGATGCCTGATAGCGCGCATAGACTCCAACACTAAATGCTATGTCGGGACGACTGGCAGTCAAGTAGAGAAGACTACCTATCATACTCCGATACAAGGTTTGCTCTACTTCCTTGCCTGAAGAGTCCTTACTAAGCTTGATAGAAGTACTCATAGGTATACGGGCATGCTTAGCGGAGTCTAAACCAAATTTCTTCACTAGGTCTCTAGTATACTTGGATTGGGAGATGAACATCCCATCCCCTAGCTGACGAACCTGGAGACCAAGGAAGAAAGTAAGCTGGACTACCATGCTCATCTCAAATTCACTTTTCATCTCCTCCTCAAAGTGGTGAGCATACTGGGAGCACGTGGATCTAAAGACTATGTCGTCCACATAGACCGGGGTAACCAAAATAGCACCGTCATCTCTCCTGATGAACAACATCATATCAACTCCCCCTCTCTTGAAGCCACATGCTAAGAGATAGGAAGTAAGCCTTTCGTACCTAGCACGGGGTGCTTGCTTCAAACCATACAAGGATTTTCTCAGATAATAAACGTGCTTAGGGTGCTTAGGTTCTTCAAACCCTTTTAGTTGTTCCACATAAACCTCCTCCTGTAGAATGCCATTCAGGAAGGCACTCTTGACATCCATCTGATATAACTTAAAACGCAGATGACATGCGATGGCGAGTAGTAAGCGGATGGACTTAAGCCTTGCAACAGGAGCAAATGTCTCCCCAATGTCTACACCCTCTATCTGTGTGTAGCCTTGAGTGACCAACCTAGCCTTATTTCTGATTATGGTACCATTTTCATCCATTTTATTCTTGAATATCCACCTAGTACCTATCACATTAGTCTCACTAGGCCGGGGGACTAATTTCCAGACATAAATCTTTTTAAACTGAAGCAACCCATACTGCATAGCAAATATCCAGTGTTCATCCTTGAGTGCTTCTTTGTGATTCTTGGGCTCGACTTTGGACGTGTAGCAAAAATGGCTAACAACATTCTCGAGCTGAGCACGAGTCTTGACCCCTAGAGTGGGATCACCAACAATGGTGGAAGGGTCATGACTCTTGCAAACCCAAGCAGGTGTTTCCCCTAACACGGGAGTAGGTTCCACAGTGTGTGGGTGAGGTACAAGTAAATTATTGCCAGAAACATCCTCATCCTCACACTGAAGGCTAGAATCAATAAATGTCGAAGGTTTGTCATCTTGCACGGTGATGTTTAATGACTCTATAACGTTAGATATCTTCAGGTTAATGACCCGGTACGCTCTACTATTCGATGAATATCCTAACAGTATTCCCTCGTCGCTTTGGGAGTCAAACTTTCCTAATTGCTCTCTATCCCGTAGGATGTAGCATTTACTCCCCAAAACACGGAAATATGCAAGGTTGGGTTTCTTGCCAGTCCACAATTCATAAGGCGTCTTAAGTGTGTGTGGAAGCAGGTAAACCCTATTCACCGTGTGGCATGCAGTAGACATTTCCTTTGTCCAAAATCTCCTAGAAACCTTACCACCTAGAAGCATAGATCTAGCCATTTCCTGGATCGTTCTATTCTTTCTCTTAATAATCCCATTTTGCTGAGGAGTCTTCATAATAGAAAACTCATGTTTGATCCCAATGCTGTCACAGTAATGATCTACCTTTGCTTCTTTAAATTCAGTGTCGTTGTCACTACGTATCCTGTTAATAGTGACTCCGTGTTGATTTTGCAGGACACGACACTTGGTCGTTAAAAATTCCACAGCATTGGATTTGTCCCTCGAAAAACCAATAGTAGAGTATCTAGAGAAATCATCCACAATCACGAGGATATAGCTCTTACCACTGAGACTCTCAGTACGAGTAGGACCCATAAGATCCATGTGAATAAGCTCAAGTACACGAGAGGTGGTAATGGAATGCAACTTCCTATGGGGGCTACGAATTTTTTTTCCCAACTGACAGGGTCCACAAATCGTCGAACTTGGCTTTCCAAGTGATGGTAAGCCATGTACTAGGTCCTTTTTGGCTAAACGAGTCAAATCACTAAAGTTCACTTGACCTAGACATTGGTGCCACAAATCCATAGGAGTGATCGTGGCGCTGTTGCAGACAAGTGAAGAAGTGGGCACAGTCCCATAGAAATTATCCTCGGTCCTCACCCCTTGCACTAAAAGTTTACCGGCTTGATTGTAGACATTACACGCGTCCCGGTCAAACTTTACTGCAAAGTCAGCATCGCACAGCTGGCTAATGTTGAGAAGGTTTGCTTTCAAACATTTGACGTACAAAACATTTTCTAGATTAGGAAATCCTGGTAACTCTACTGTACCTCGTCCTACAATACTAGACTTTCTCCCATATCCAAAGTTAACTCTACCATCCTAATAATCCTCAAGAGAAGTAAAAAAATGAGGCATCACCTGTCATATGTCTGGAGCATCCACTATCAAAATACCAATGTGAGGTATTATGTGCTTTGAGAGTGATATGAACAACAAAGTCCTTTTTATCTTTCTTAGGCACCCAAGAAGTGGTGACCTTATATTTTCCTTTGTTGTTGTTGGTTTTAGTCGGAATGTGATAAGTATTCATGGATGGCAAAGACATCCGTCGGAATTCCTCCATCAAACTCTGTGATGCGGAAGCTAAAAACTCAACACTCTCTCTTAGACTGGCAAACTCATCAGTATGATGTGGTGGAGCAGTAGTATGTCGTGTCCGACCCAAACTATAGCAAAACTCCCTCAGGTGGCCTTTTCTTTTGCATTATGTACAAAAGAACACAGTCTTAGGCGGACCTTGGTTTGCTTTTATTGGTCGAACTCTCCTTCGTGGATTTTGACGATGGCCATCATAAGGAGCCGTAGTAAACTTAGGAACTGGTCCAGGTGCAATTTGGGATGTGGAAGAACCATCATAACCTATTCCCTACCTATCACCAAAACCTAAAGCGGGGCTGAGGAGCATCTTTCCTATTTTCCCAGATATGTCCTCGATTTGTACCTTGACTTTCCGTGCTCTCTCCAGATCATGAGTAAGCTGGGCAATAAGGGCTTCAAGTTTCTTCTGAGTCTCCACGGAGGAATGGAGCTCACTCGTAAGACTAGTCACTTGTTCAGTCAAGTCCCCTCTCTCTTTCTCAAAGCAACTCTCTCTCTCCCGAAAAAAGCTCTCTCTTTATATAAACAAACTCTCTTTCTCAACACAGGCGGACTCTCTCTCTCTCTCTCTCTTAAAGTAGTGCAGGTGGATGAATCTCTCTCTTTCGCTTTTATTAAGTCTTCCTCTAAAGCGGTGATCCTAAAAACTAATTCTTTGTTACACTTTTTAGTTTTAAAAGACTCAGAATATAGCTCGACGTAGGCGCATTGAAGATCACTCTCGCTCTCACTTGTGTCATCCTCCCCCTCACTCACATCGCTCTCACTATCGAGGTGTCCCTGTGAAGCAGCATCCTCATCATCTTGAGGATCACTAGAAGTGCTCACATAACTAGCCATGAATGCGGTGAAGTTACACTCATGCGGTGACTCGTCTACGAAATCCACCGACTCGACCTCACTGTCGTCACTAAGGGTAGCATTAAGAACAGCTTTGCCATTTTCTCTATCCAACCTAGTAGCACACTCCAACGCTCTATGACCCCTACCATCGCACTCAAAGCATCTCTCACTTTCCTTTTTAGGAGGATCTTTAAAAACTTTTTCATTTTTCTTTTCAAACATATTTTTCTCAAACTTCTTTTTATCTTTAAAATTACCATTTTTCTTGAATTTGAGAATTCTTTTGAAATTTTTAGCAACAAGGGCCAAATCATCTAGATCAAAATCACACTCAGAATCTGACGTGTCAATCGCTATTTTTCTAGATGACTCCCTCTTTATTGCCGACCCCTCACCTTTTCTCTCCTGGGCATTAAGTGCAATTCCATTATCTTTAGACTTAATAGATTTAGGAAACATATCAATCTCATAAGTTTGCAAATCTCCTACAAGTTCTTCCAATTTTAGAGTATTTAAATTACCCATAGAATTTAGCACAGTGACTTTAGGGATAAGACGCTTAGGCAATGATCTAAGAATCTTTTTAGCAACTCTAGCATTAGGAATATATTCACCAAGATTAAAGCTAGTGTTAACAATATCAGATAGTCTAGCATAAAATTCATCAAAACATTCAGATTCAAGCATGGTGATTGTTTCAAATTGAGTTGTTAAATTTTGCAGTTTAGACTCTTTCACAGCATTAGTACCTTCATGGGTAAGTTGCAAAACATCTCTTGCCTCTTTTGACGTGGTACACGTCATTATGCGTTTGAACTCATCTGGTGTGAGAGATCCAAAAATAGCACTTAAACCCTTAGAATTAAAAGATGACCATTTAAATTTATCTTCAGTCCATGTAGTGTCAGGTTTTAAACTAATCACGTTATTAACAGTGACGAAGGGAGGAGTCCACCCTCTTTCAACCAAAATCCAGACACGTTCATCAATGGCTTTTAATGCAGATCTCATGCGGGCTTTCCAATATGCATAGTTTGTCCCATAAAAAACTGGCATTTTATTATATAATTTCTCCATTATGAACACACTCTTTTTCAAAAAATCAATTTTTCAGAAAATTGATATCTTAGAAAAATTTTGCAGAAAATTACACGGTAAAGTTGTGTAACTGGCTCTGATACCAATTTGAAAGAGTGCACGTGCATCCAAATAGAGATATTATTTAATTAAACTCAGTTTTAATCAATTAAGTCCTAAATGATTGATGATGATAAGATCAAGCAAGAACATTCGAACACACAAATGAGGAAAAATCCCCCAAAGGGGCAAAACCATTTATTTTCACTATAATTTTGTAACATATAATTACATGGATTACAATGAAAATATAGTGACACAGAAGTACCCGCAGGCGTCGGATCTGTAGTCGGCGGTTGGAACTTTCCCTTTCCAGGAGGGCAGTAATGAAGAAGAAGGACGATCTTCTCCACAAGGGTATGAACAGACACACGATTGTGTTCTTGGGTTGCAAACAGATTCACAAGGGTTTGAAAAGTTGTGTGAATCAAATCATGAGTCTTGGGACTCACAAAGGTGAAGACTTAGAGTATTTAGGACTCTAAAAATCGTCTATGAAAGTCTTAGAAAATAAATCTCCGAAGTTGGTTTATAAAAGAAGAATTGGCCCTAAAAAATCTCAACACGATCTGCACGATTTTATCTCAGGTGGATCGGTCCGCTTCTGAGCCGGACCGGTCTAATAGAGGATCGGTTCATTTTTTAAAATGGTCTCTTCGATTCGCAATCGATCTGAGGTTTACTGGTTTGGAGCATAGTGGATCGGTCTGACTTGAGGAGGACCAATCCGGCGGCGGATCGGTCTAGGGCGGACCGGTTCTTTTTTAAACAGGGCGGACCGATCCGATATATTCAGAAACCTGATTCCATGAAGCTTTGATATTCGGATCCATTGAAGTTGAAGCGATCTTGAATTTCTTCAACGGCTTACGACATACAAGTGGATAATGGATAAAAATATCCTTACATCCACCCATTTAGAAACTTAATCTACTGCGACAAGGATGTATAGGAAACCAAAAGATGGTGGGAAAGGGCCCATGAAGTCAATACCCCAGTAGTCAATCAATAATGAGTATCGGGGTTAATGGCATCATGTCTCGTCATAATTGTTCACATCCCGAAAAAGTGTGGTCCAATAGAGGTCGCATTGAAGAATCTTAGCGGTCGTGTTTTTCATCGAAAAGTGACCTCCACAAGCTTTCGAATGACATAATTGGATGACTTTCGATATCTCGTCATTCGATTCGCATCATTGGTTGATTTGGTCGGCGCAATATTTAAAAAGGAAGGGATCGTCATAGAAAAACATGAGCGACCAAGTGATGAACCTCTTCTTATCTTGC
Organism: Sambucus nigra; assembly: GCA_949130495.1. Classification (NCBI taxonomy): domain Eukaryota; kingdom Viridiplantae; phylum Streptophyta; class Magnoliopsida; order Dipsacales; family Adoxaceae; genus Sambucus; species Sambucus nigra. The sequence goes on from OX422213.1 coordinate 41,890,161, forward strand.
GGTGTCCAATCGGGAGGGGCGGCTCCCGTGACAAGATAGTTCACTATATCCGCAAACCAGGTCAAAGAAGAGGTAGCAAAGAGTTGTTCATCCGGAAAATATTCGTCTATGGGTATCGGATCACTAGGTACGTCGGACAAAAGCCGTGATAAGTGGTTGGCAACGACGTTTTCTACTCCTTCTTTATCTTTAATGGAGAGATTAAACTCTTGTAGCAGTATGATCCATCTTATGAAGCGCGACTTTGCGTCTTTCTTCACAAGCAGGTATTTCAATGCCACGTGGTCGGTGAAGCAAGTGATGGGAGAAATGATAAGGTAGGACCAAAATTTGTCAAGAGCAAAAACTACCGCTAGCAACTTCTTCTCTGTGGTGGAGTAATTGAGTTGTGATCCGGTAAGAGTCCGGCTAGCGTAGTAGATGGCATGAGCCTGTTTGTCTTTTCTTTGGCCCAAAATATCCCCTATTGCATAATGGCTAGCATCACACATAAGCTCGAATGGTAAGGACCAATCTGAAACTTGCATGATGGGAGCGAATACAAGCATGGTTTTTAGTTTTTCAAAGGCGCTATGGCAGGCTTCTATCCACTCAAATGGGGTGTCCTTCATAAGAAGGTTGCTTAAGGGTCTAACGATGGTGCTAAAGTCCTTAATTAACCTTCGATAGAACCCCACATGGACCAAGAAGGAGCGCACGTCTTTGAGAGATTTTGGTGGGGGTAGATCGACTATGACATCTATCTTAGCTCTATCAACTTCAATCCCCTTGGATGAAACTATATGGCCAAGAATTGTTCCCTCAGTGACCATAAAATGGAATTTCTCCCAATTTAGCACTAAGTTCTTCTCCACACACTGGGCAAGTATTTTTTCCAGCTTTGCTAGACAAAGATCGAAAGAGGTGCCAAAAATGCTAAAGTCCTCCATGAACACTTCGAGTCCTCTCTCAACCATGTCACTAAATAGACTTAACATGCACCTTTGAAAGGTTGCGGGTGCATTACACAAGCCGAATGGCATACGTTTGTAGGCAAACGTACTAAAGGGGCAAGGGAATATCGTTTTCTCCTCGTCAAGTACATCTACCTCAATTTGGTTATATACGGAACAACTGTCAAGGAATAAATAGTAAGGGTGGCCCGCTACTCTCTCAAGCATATGATCAATAAATGGAAAGGGGAAATGGTCTTTCCTAGTTCCCGCATTGAGTTTTCGGTAATCAATGCAAACGCGCTACCCGGTGGTGGTACATTGGGGAACTAGCTCTCCCTTAGCATTTTCAATCATTGTCATGCCCGATTTCTTCCGGACAACTTGAATAGAGCTCACCCACTTGCTATCCAAGATTGGGTAGATAATCCCGACATCCAATAACTTAATAATTTCGGTCCTCACCACTTCTTTTATATTGGGGTTTAGCCTTCTTTGCATTTGTCTCGAGGGCTTGACATCCTCCTCGAGGTGGATCTTGTTGGTGCAAATCAAAGGACTTATCCCCTTCAAATCAGCAATACACCAACTAAAAGCACCTTGGTGCTTCCTCAGAATCTTTTACAGTTTACCCTCCTCCTCTTCATTTAGGCTAAACGAGACAACAACAGGAAATGTCTTGTCCTCTCCTAGGTATGCATATTTAATATGGGAGGGTAGTTTCTTTAATTCGAGGGTCAGAAATTTGTCACTGGAGGGAGCCATGCGTGTCTCCCTTGGCGGTAACTCCTCGAATCGAGAAGCGCAACTTACATCTCTCGCGTCCTCGTCCGATGCTCTCTCATCAAGTAACTCTCTCAACTCCTCAACTTCCCTCTCAAATTTAGTATACGTCCCTTCACTCTCGTGGCTCGACACTAAACAGGACCTTAGGGCATCTCCACAATAATTTTGCTCAAAGTACTCCTCTATGATCTCGTCGATTAGGCTCACCGTGTGAAGATCATCTTCTTCCCCCGTATGTTGGGCTATATGGAAGATGTTAGTCTCTAAGGTCATGTTCCCAAAGGTGAGTGTCATCTTCTCATTTTGAGTATTGATAATTGCGTTAGCCGTAGATAAGAATGGCCTCCCAAGAATGATGGGAACATGATTGCTCGAGGCGAAGGAGGGTTTCGTGTCCCAAATGACAAAATCTACCGTAAAGTAGAAAGTGTCAACTTGAATGATCACATCCTCAACTATACCTCTTGGGATCTTCACGGTTCGATCATCTAACTGGAGAGTGATCTTTGTGGGCTTAAGGTTTCCCAGATCAAGTCGCCTATAGATGGCGTAAGAGAGGATATTGACACTTGGTCCTAAGTCAAGTAAGGCTTTTTCAATTTTATTTTCTCCAATGATGCAGGAAATGGTAGGTGCACCGAGATCTTTGAATTTTAGCGGGAGATCATTAAGTAGAATGTAGCTCACGTTCTGTGCTAGAAATACATTTTTCTTTACCTTCATCTTTCTCTTTACAGTTAACAAGTCTTTGATGACTTTTGCATAAGCTGGAATCTGCTTAATGGCATCGATGAAAGGTAAATTTAGCTTAACTTGCTTTAGCACGTCTATCACTTCATCACGGGGGTTTCCTTTGTGGGAAGGAACCAACCTTTGAGGAAACGGTGCCGCGGTAGGTGGTTTCACTACTACCTCGGGCTCACTAGTGTCTTCTTTATCACTTTTCAAGGGGATATCTTCGGCCTCTTTCGTGCCGGGAAAAATCTCCTTATCTTTGGTTACGTCATGTGGGGGAGGTGATAAATCAGCGACTCTCCCACTAGGAAGAGTGGTCACATCTTGACATTTCTCCTGATGTTCTATAGAGGTGGAGCTGACACTAGTTTGACCTTGGGGAGGACTTTGGCCCTGGGCAGGAAACTTGCCCTTCTCTTGGATACTCAACGATGATTGCATCTTTGAAATATTTTCATTTATGTCGTTGATCATGCGCTCATATCTAGCATTGGTTGCATTATGGGTATTGATAAATTAGTTTATCGTGTCCTCGAGATTTCTCCGCGGTGGAGTGATATATGCCCCTTGAGGTGGTGGTGCTTGCACATGTCCTTGCATGTGTGGAGCTTGTTGAAAGTGCGATGGTGGAGGAGGGGCAATATGTAAATTAGGATTCATCGCAGCATGTTGTTTCCCATAGCTAAAACCAAGATGGTTTTTCCATGAAGGGTTATAAGAATTATCGTGCGGTGCACCGAAATTACCCTTAAATCCTCCCATACCACTTACTTGCTCTTGAAGCATAACTTTGTAGGCGGGTATTATCGGGAATTCCTCTGTTGAATGACCCGCCCCACAAATAGCACACACCTTCTCGACGGGATTTGGGATGGATCCAGTTGATCATCTTTCACACATCTCAAGTACTTATCGCATTCCTTTCTTAAGAAAATGAAGTCGACAGTCCGTTAGAGAATTCTTTTCTACGTGAAATAGGTCGGATGCTGATGGATTGGTTGTCGTTTGGTGAGTTTGATTATGAGCATTAGGGTCAGATGTATCCCATGCTTGGGTAGTCTCGACGACATTCCTCAGGTAAAGCTCAGCATCATTGGCGTCTAAGTCGACAAAGGGACCATCACACATAGTTTCAGCGAGTTGTTTGTAATTTATATTCAGCCCATTATGGAAAAGGGAAATTATTTGAAGTTTATCAAGTCCATAATGAGGGTACGAAGTAATTAACTCATTAAAACGCTTGTAACATCAATCAAACGACTCATTTTCTAGTTGTCCGAAGGTTTGAATTTGAGCCTTGATGGAGTTCGTTCGATGTGTGGGAAAGAATTTCTTAATAAATTTAGATTGGAACTCATTCCATGATGAAATCGAGTTTGGAGGTAAAGACCATAGCCAGGTCTTAGCCTTGTCCTTTAGCGAGAATGGGAAGAGTTTGAGGCGGATCACATCTTTTATGCAAGTTTGATCGTTGGGGGTCTCGCACGCCTCCTCAAATTCCATGATGTGGAGATATAGCTTTTCTGAATCCATTCCATGGTAAGTGGGAAGTATCTGGATCCTTCCATTCCTAAAGAGAAATTTCCTTGCACTATACGGGAGTAAAATGCATCCCGGAGTGACAGTACGCTCAGGATATAAGATTTCTCTCAGAGGGCAGTACGGGGCCTCTTCCTCACCGGCGGATGCACTACCGTGTTGTGACATGTCTCTCTCACTCAAAGACTTTGTGTCCTCACTTGGTATACTCGGAGCGTGTTCTGAAGTGTGTCCTAAGAGGGAAAACAGAATGTTGTTTGCAATTGAGTGTGACGGTGTGGGAGGTGGAACCCAGAATTGTGGAGCGTTAGGAGTGTGAGGGTTGTTGGGGTCGTACTCAACTATCAGGTTTTCGCGAATGTGGGTTAGAGTATTATAGGGAGTTAGAGTGAGTTCAGAATTTTGCATTAACAGGCTTATGAGAGATGATGAGGAATATTTTTGTGCTTTGAATTTTTTTTTATGTTTTTGGATTTTTGGAAAATTTTGGTCAAAGTTTGAGATTGACTTGATCTAATCCTAAGTCTACCTAAATCCCCTGCAACGGAGCAAAAAACTTAATGCGACTAAGAATGTGTCTCAGAAGTGTGTACTCTCTAGGCTCAAGTGCAAGCCTATCGCTCAAGTAATAATCCGATAAGTCGAGTATCGATCCTCAGGGAAATAGGACAAATGGGGTTAGAACGACGTTGGACAGACGAAGGAAACCTAACTTTGACTCTAAGGAAAAGGGAAAGATGATTTGAATGGTGAAATAACTACAACTAAATGCAATTTTGAAAATGACTAACTAATGAACTAAAGTTAAGTACCGAAAAAAAAACTAATGAACTAAAGTATGAATGGAACGCAACTATTCTAAATTACCTAAAATACTGATGATGATTGAATTAAAACTTGAACTATATGATGAGGAAAATAGGACGGGAATACAATCCCTCAACCCTAGTGTGTTGCTAGTATAAAATTAATCGTAAATTTAAGTGATTAATTAGACCCAGAATTTAGTACTCCCAAGCATTACATATATGAGGTTCAAGCCCGCACCATACATAATCAGAGGACGAGTAAATCGGTATTGCGATAGTTACACTCGAATTGCATTCTGAAGCATCCCGGTTACCCTAAAGCAAACGAGATCAAAATATCTACAATGGTTGTGTTGCTACGCAATACGCTCATAATAAATCTTTAAGTTTAGAGGATTAATTTTATACACATGCAACTACCACATCAGGTTGAGTTCATGCATCCCGACCTTAAAAATCTAGTCGGACATGTTAAACCTAACTATGCATGAATTAACTACGTTGCATGCGAGAGCAATCATAATGAAAATATCTTGAAATATGCAAGGAACAATTATAAACCTAGAAATTGTTTAAATCATGCAAGAAGAAGAAGAAGAAGAAGAAGAAGAAGAAGAAGAAGAAGAAGAAGAAGAAGAAGAATAGAGAGAATGAAACTTTGCATTAAAACTTGAAATAAAACTCGAAATTAATCACTCTTGAATCCACAAATTAAAGTTATCTTCCTAGGATGTTCTTCTACTCTTCTCTCTATCAAAACTGATCAAAACTATGAAAAACTGAAAAACTATGTTCTTCAGTCATTACCCTCGTACAAATATGTTTTAGAAGAAGTTATAACAATATAGGACTCTTTGGACCAATTAGTTGTCAAGAAAAATTTCGCGCATCAGGACCCCCGAACCGGTTCGCAGGTACCCCAAACCGGTTCTCCCCCAAATCGGTTCCCAGTGTGGTTCGGGAATTTCTGCTGGTTTTGGCTCTTCTTTTCTTTCTTCCAACACTTAGAATTTTTCCTTGTTTTCTTCTTTTCTTTCTTGGATTTTTCCTGAATTTCAAATGAACATAACTCCTTCACCGTAGCTCGGATTTGGGTGATGTGTCTTCCAGTGTTCTCGTTGTTATAAGATCTCCAACTCTCCAGTTGGCCCCACCTCCTGGATCAGGCTGTCGAATCACGAAAATGCCCTTGAACTTGCCTTCCTAGCTTTTCTTTCATTGTTTCGATTTCTCTTTTGCACTGCTTGCATAATTAACCTGTAAAACATATAAGAGAAACAAAAACCACTAAATACTTGCCAACGGAGGTTAGTAGCATAAATGTGAGTTAAATACATATCAATTGCATCACTCGGGTTCACAAAGGTACTGAAATTAAGGGGAAAAATATACAGTATTTATGCCCAATGAGATTGTGAAAGAGTAATTCAAAAATTAAGATGATAATCTCAATTTCTCCATTAACAGAACTTTCATAATAATATTTCCCTGTCTAGGTGCTTTATTTATATGAGTCTAATACCCCTTATCCCTCGTGCTTGACAAGGAAACTAGATAAGGAAATAAACCAACTAATTCCCCCAAAAAGCTCTAACTTATAATTTTCTCAAGAAATATTACGAGCTAATTAATAAAAAAAAAACAAAGAGATTACCCTCTCTCTCTCTCTCTCTCTCTCTCTCACACACACACACACACACACACACACACACACACACACATATACACACGTAAACCTTGTCAATGGCATCCAATAAAGAATAGACAAACAAGCCAAATTTGTAATATATCAAATAAAAAAGTGATTACGAGATTAAAAATATTCGGATACATATTTCTATAATATTTGAATAACGTGTTTCTTTTAGTCTTTCTATTATGAGATTTGTATAACGCCGGCGCATCGTGCGGGATTAAAATCTAGTCTGTTCAATATTTATGATACAAATGGTTTCTTTTGAATTTCATATTGTTTGAAAAAATCGTATCCGTATATCTTCATTTGTATTTGTTCACCAACATTTCATGCAAATTTTAGCAAAAAATAAATAAATATTTGTACACGGAAATTTGCCAAATTTATCACAAATAAGGGTATGAAAATGCAACTCGGTAAAATCATTTAATGAAAAATTTAATGCATTTTCTTATGTTATTATGTGCATACGGTTGGCCACTCAAACAAACAAAAAACACATATTTTTAGTAATATATATATATATATATATATATATTGTTTGTATAAATCGATGTGATGACAGCAGTCATAAGTCTTCTTCTGCCTTTTTTAAACCATGCAAAAATAGTTTTTTGTTATAAAATTTGTATACTAATTGTAAATCCGCGCGATTCGCCGGCGATAGGCCTGTCAACGGGTCGGAGGCGGGTCGGGTTTAGAGAGATCCAGATCCGTGTAATCGGGTCTTTATCGGGACTACAATATTGGATTCAGACCCGGATCCGTTCGGGTCTTGGGTTTGGCCAAATATATATATTTATTTTATTTTATCCCCCTTCTTTATTTTTTAATCTTAAATTAAAATATTTTGTAAAGTATTATAGAATATTATTATTATGAATAAAACATGTATTATTTATATTTATTATATATATATATATTGTACTGCTCTTGTGCGGAATGTTTCGCATTTTAACAATGTGAACCGAACATATATCACGTGGCGGTGGACCCATAAATTATAGGCGGTCTCTCTCTCTCTCTCTCTCTCTCTTTTGTGTTCACCGACAGGTGACACGTGTCCAATTACAACAATGAATTAAGAGTTATTTTTTATTGTCTTATTAGGTTCATTAGAAAGTTCATTATTTTGATTCACTTAAGAACCTCTCTCTCTCTCTCTCTCTCTCTCTCTCTCTCTCTCTCTCTCTCTCTCTCTATATATATATATATATATATATATATATATATATATATATATATATATATATATATATATATAGTTCCTAACTTAAGTGATTACACAAATTGCTATATCAGAAGAAAACGATAACATGTAAATAGAATATTAAATACATAAAAGTAAAAATGAACCCAAAAGATTCAATTTCATTTAATGAAATTAAGCACACCGGTCTGATATACTCCATCAATCTGTAACTTATTATTTTGCCATTACACTACACCACAATGACCATTTACTAACATATAACGAGTGTTAGTAATCAATTTTATAACGGATATATCTGCTAGGAATAATGTGTTGGGAATATGATTTCTAACGAACACAACCCGTTAGTAAATTTATTAATTCTATCGGATTATAATCGTTAGAAATTTGTTATTTCTAACGGAAAATAACCGTTACAAATAATAAAAACCGTTATTTATGTGAGGACTTGATTTCATATTTATGTTTTTCCTTTTATTTACTAACGGATCTAAACCGTTAGAAGTGGGACTTTCTAACAGTTTTACTCCGTTAGAAAATGTCGTATATTCAATATATATATTCCAGGGAACCAACCAATCGATCTTTCCTCACCCTTTCAAAATCAATGCCAACATCGAATTGGAGCCACAATAATAATAATAATAATAATCAAAGACAATCACTAAAAAGAAATTCATAAAAGCTCATGCTCTTTAAAAAATTTAAAGCTATACATAATCAATAGCCATCATATCATTGTCCATAAATGCATAAATATGCATAATCCATAACAAGCATAGAGAAACCATCCAAACATACTAGAAAAGGTCCACATGCATAAAAACATAAGCAAAAAAAAATGTTATGATCCATCCATAAGTAAAATCAAATGTACTTCAACCAACAATCAAGCCATATGAGATAACCCCCACCCGCAAAGCCAGCTAAGGTATAGAAACCATCTTGAGGAGCTTCCCACAAATGAGCATCAGGGTCGAACATTTCCTCCACACTAACTATCTTTTCTCCATTTTGGGGACGCTTGAAATGACACGTTTGTCGTGATGGATCTGTCACAACATGACCTTTTGCCAAATTTTTACCAAACTTATTACACAATAGGACTTTGGGTTCGTTCATGGGAACGTGGGGAGGATGATGAGTTTGAGGTGAACCAACTAATGCGAAAACATTGTCCACGTTTTGTGTTAGGAGAAGGGCGATTAGTTGAGATGGATCGATCACTCGTGGGAGTGTTCAACGGTACCCCACTTTCTTTCATGTTTGATACAATATGACACATAACCTGGAACATAAATGTACAAAAAATAAAAGTTAAGAGCACGAATAACACAATGAAGTTGTAACATGGCATGACAAAATTTAAAAACATGAAAATCTACCTTGAGAGTATCCTCGACCGTGTGTAGTCTTGAGTTGAGTTCATAATTATTCCATGCATCATTTTCATTTTTTGTTTGCCCCCGTTCAAGTGCCTCGCTTGCAATCCCAGTATGAATAAGTTGTGTCCTAGAGATATGGCTTAAATATGCACGAACACTTCTCCTTTTGTCCTTCCCAAATACTTCGGCAATTACATATGTGTCGATGCCTCCCTCATCATGGCTACTTCCTTCACATTTTCGTCTATTCTCAGCAGCCATCAACTCATCCTATAGTATGAACAACAAAATGCTAAACTATAAATACATGTAAAAGAGAAAAGACTAAGGAGAAAAATTATAATATCACAGACAAAAAATAAAATACTCACTATTTAGCCTTAGCGCTTGCCATCACATTCCCATTTTCATCACGGTGTCCCGCAATCCACTTATCTATTGGCCTAAATTTTTTGGTGTTGATACGTCACGAGATCATGATTTAGCACTTTCCCCTACTGACATGGTGACAGATAAAAGAGCGTTGGTTGTTATGCCAGCAATGGCTGCAGTTCCAATGCGGAAATCCAAGGGTCGGGATGTTGGACAGCGTCGAATTCGTAGACCGTTCTCAGTTTCTGAAGTGGAAACATTAGTTCAAGCAGTTGAGAAGCTTGGTACTGGAAGATGGCGAGACGTTAAACTGCGTGCTTTTGATAATGCAAAGCAACAGACTTATGTGGATTTAAAGGACAAGTGTAAAACACTAGTGCACACGGCAAGCATATCCCCTCAAAAAAGAAGAGGTGAGCCTGTGCCTCAAGAGCTTTTGGACAGGGTCCTAACCACCCATGCTTACTGGTCTAAGAAACAACACCTCAAACAGTACCCTTAAGAACATTTCACAGCTAAAAACATTCATAGTAAATACTTGATAGCGCATGCATGCCCAGGTAAAGTTAGACGGTTTTGACATCTTTTTTAATTACAATGATGTAAGAAGGAAATTTAATTAATTAGTGTAACATTTTTAGCTCTAAATAAAAAAAATAAAAAATAAAAAAAAGGTGAAGTAAGTAAATCATAAGTGGGTCTAATTTAAATGAAAGAAAGGCCTTTATGATAATAAGATTGTAATTAAACAGCAATTGGCATGATCAAAATGTAGACTAAAATTACCTGGGAATGCTCACAATCTGTAGTCATAATTAGTGTTGGAACATGGAGCTGAAAACCTAAGGTAGTAAATGAGATTAACATTTGTCATATTATATTTTCTCTCGTTGTATGTTTACTAAAGTATACAAGCTCTTGAACTCGGATTGAAAAGTTGATTGTTGAATTGCCTAAAATGGTCAAATTTTTTCCACTGATTGCCTAGAGTGATAATTCTTAAGATTCATCTTATTTAGACCGGACCACAATATTGTAAAAATACTCGCTCAAAATTCAATTGAGCTGTTGGCAATCAGAAACCATTAAAACATAATAAGACCTTGATGTTTTACAATGTTTCAATGGGAGTTGATATCTTGCAAATGTACTTTGATAGAAGCATTTGAAATAGTGTGGGGACATGTTCGATTCAATATGTTTATCTGATATGTAGTCTGATCATGAATGGACCACCGCGGGAGAGGAACCATGTCTTCCCGCAATAAGAGAAAAACAAGGTAGACATATGATATTTGAAAGTCTTAAAACATAGTTAGTATTATTTAGTATTATCTTATATTTAATATTTGTGTAATTATTTAGTGTTACATTGGGCCAAGAATTATGAATGCCAACAAGAAACGGAAAAGAATTGTTGAAGTTATGGATTGTGAGTACAGATAAGGACATGGCACACAGGCAAGATACAAAATGGACGCTAGGAAATGGCTTAAAAGAATAGGATATAAATATATTGGATATATTAAACACTATATTATTTTTATATAATAACACATCCACTATAAAGCCATACAAGATTGAGAGGAAGATATTCTTCTTTTATTGAAGTCACTGACACCTTTTTTTAATTGTCGATGAAAATGTATTCAGATCCTCACACACACTCTCATCTATGAGGGCCCTAAGTCAGTTCTATGCGAGAGGTAGGCTCAGAGGTAATAGAGCAAGAAATGTCAACAATTATTCAGAGCATTTACTTCACGAGGCAGAAGGTTTAGACCTGCTGGTTTTGTACCTACTGCTCAGTTCATTCAAGGCGGCATCAGCAGGGTCTTATTATGGTTTTGTACCTACTGCTCAGTTCATTCAAGGCAACATAATAAGACCATTAAAACATAATAAGACCTTGATGTTTTAACTGGGAATGCTCACAATCAGAAAATGAGGGATGGTATCATTTGCAAGATATCAAGTCCATTAATGAAAATACTCCTCACCTATTAATGGGGTACTTCAATGTTGTGACTAGTCAAAATACAAAACTAGGAGGCAATGAAGTGGACCATATAGCGGTTAGAGATTTCAATCGAGCTTTGGATATGAGTGGCTTATTTGACTTGGGGTATCGAGGTACTAAATTTACCTGGTGTAATAATAGAATGGAGGATAACCTCATTAGGGCCAAATTGGATAAATGTTTAATTAATAACCAGTGGAAGTGTGAATTGAAACATAACAAGAGCAACTGAATGTACAACATTTGAAGTAGACACAAAAGAATCAATATGAAGAAATTGCAGTTAGATCTGAACATCTCTATGCAATGCATGAATGAAATGGAATACCTTAAAAGTGAATTGGGGTGGTTGACACTGATTATGATAGTAGTCTTCTACGAGCGTTTTTAAATGCAGTTAATTATAAGAGACAAAGGAGAAGTGTGAAAAGGTCTTGGAATTACCTTAAGGATACGCAGAACACGAAAGACGCTTTGCTTGATCAACTTCACCAAAAATACCTGCTTTCCCTTCAGATAACTGGTTCCAGGATCACCAAATTCAATGGAAAACCTCCTCAGCAAATTCTCAATCTTGGGCCTCGGTGTTCTCTCGGTCATCGCCGATGCACTAAGAAAAGGAAAGTAGTTCTCCAATATTACCATCACTAATAGCGAAGAATAAATTGTGCACACATGCCTGTCCTCATTCTAATATTTGCTTCAAGAGGAGGAAAAAAAAAGTGAAAACCTATAGTCCAGTTCAGAAGGTGTTTTAAAGGTAGAAATATTGAATGTTGTGGGAGAAGATCATGGGAGAATGTGGACATTGATAGAAAATATCTCAAGTAGTTTCGAGTTTGATGATACATATATACGACAAGTATATAACCAGAGACCTACAATGGAACCTCAAAATTTATCACCATGCCACACTATCAACCTTTAAAGGTCTCTAATTGAACTAGCATAAATATAGGTAAACAAGGCATAAAGGATGGCAAGTAGAGGTGAACATAAACTCGAACCTTTACCTAATGAAACAATATTCTAAGTATAAGAAACCTAAGTGACAGTCTCTTGAACTCTGATCCTAGTGTAACATCAATATTCTTACACACAGCACTTCTATGTTTACAATAGACCAGGTCGTGTGCATCAACCTGGCGTCGTGAGTGACTAAAATTTTTCAGAGGTAGCACCTACAACTTTCACACTCATAATGGGATTTTATCAAGATTGCTTCCTGCAGCTAAGCACCCGGCTCAGAAGGATCATAGAACAAATTTATCTAGAGATCAAACTCAACCTCTAAGTCATCACATAATATCATGAATTCATTACACTCGTATGAGATATAAATTTGCAGGATCCATCTCCGAGTATTTGACTTGTTTTTCACTTTGATTTTTGGTTCTCGGGATCTCAATCTCTAGGCATGGTGCCATCACGCGTCTCACACACTATTTTTTTAAGGACTTTAATCCCATACCATTAGAGATACTTCCCTGCTTTCTTTCTTGCCAAAGCTTTGATTAATGAATTTATGAGGTAATCTCCAGATCTCAAAAAATTTCATAGTAACATAACAATTAGCAATTAGCTATCTCACATTACCGTGCTTACAACGTATTTGTCGTGACTTTCTATTATAAGAATATCAGTTCTGTAGTCTCTCAATAACAGCTATTCTGTCACGGTTCCATTATATTTGGTAGAATGCTGCATCGAACTACTTTCTTCGTTGGAATTAGCTAATGTAATCACTTGATACTACATAGTGGACTGAATATGATAGTTTTTTCATCTTCTCAAAGAAATTGATCTTCTAATTTCTACGAGTGAAAACATCATACATCGATATCGCAAATAGAGGAATAAAAACATGAAGAAAAACAATCTTAATTTGAATTAAATGGATTAGGAGGGATAACCTCTGTCCATGATATGAAGAGGGGGTCATGTGGCATCGCAAAACCAGAAAAGTATATAGGACTATAGCTTAACAAAATGAAATCAGATTTATTTGATAATATCGATGGACATTATTTGAATCCACGTTTTGATAACATCTTTTAGACCATCATCCCCCTAAAATTTGCGTTCAAACTCATCCAAAAATCAAACCATAACAACCTTTACATTTGAACTATAATATTGATCCATTCATACTCACGCCAATCGAACCACATATGAAAATAGACAAACTCAAAGAAATAGAAACAGAGAAAAGCGACTGGACAACTACATACATAACATGATTTATAAAAATAAATGTCTATAAATATATATGAAGTAATTCAATGTCATTCCAACCATAAAAAGATAAGAAAAGAGGCATTAATCGTTCCAAAGGGATTCACATATTTCCAAATGAGTTGGTGATGCAATAGCTAGACGGAACCATGAAGTTTAAACATCTTTTCCAAATGAGGTTGGTCTTCAATAGTAGATTGGAAGTCCGTTGGTATATCTAACTCGTCTACTCGATTGGACAGTCTCTTTGATGAGTGTACAACCACCCACCAAATGGGATTCTTAAGGCCATCCGAATAGAATACTTGGTTGGCCTCGGAAGCGAGAATTACAGGCTCATCCAAGTCATTGCTCAAACTCCTAAGCTTGTCAAAATTCATCATCACCAAATTAGAGTCTGGACAGTGTCGACAACCATTTGTCTTATCTTCCACTCTAACCCAATCACAATAAAACACTACCTCCTTAATTATTATATAATGAAGCTCAATTATCTGTCTAATAACCCCATACCACATTATCCAAGCGTCCTTTAGATTTTTATCGCTTTTTCTTACCCTGAATTTTGTCCACGCCTTTAGGCGAACACCGTTGTCTTGTGTTACAACACTATCGTCATGGTACTTAGTTGAAAATACAAAACTGTTGACTCGATACTTCTTATATGCCTTAACCCTATGATTTGTCCCTTGCACTAATCGCCACAACAGTGCCTTCGATTCCGTCTCTCTTGAATTGACCAACTGTGCAAAAGACCAAAACATAATTATAACACTAAATTCCAAAATTATGCTCACTAAGAAAAGACATGTCTAAGCACTCTTATTATATATTACAAACCTTTTCGTATAGCCATGGTATGAAAGAAGTTTGCTTTTTGTCATTTTGATCCCATTTCCTTTACCACAAGAATTTGACTTCAATAATGCTTTATACTCACTATAAATTGTTCATGTTAGTTTCAAGTTTCAATATAACAATATTAACACACATGTAATATAAACATGTGACGAAACTCAAACCGGTAAGTATTCATGGAGTCCACCGACATTAAGACGAAATAGTACCCACTGACGTATTTGTCAAAATTGTGTTGGTTCTAACATCACGAACTTATCATCAAGCAAAGGCCCTTCATCATAGAACTCTTCATCTTCCTCTATGATAATTCCAAACATTCTCTTGAAATGAGCCCAGGATACAAGGCAATATCACCTCTAGAAAATATATACATCATGTTTTAGAAAGAGGGAGTAGCAGAAAAAAAAACTTGACGACCATCTCACATCATACTGGCAAAGTGTAGGTGCAAGTGGGCGAATATTTTAAGTAGTACGCTCACATCTCAAGTTTTGAATATAAGATTCAACACGATCTCTACACCTTATCCCAATATTCAATAATATATATATACATATATATTCAACATTAGGGTTATCACCCAAAATTTTTGTAGGAAACCATCACAACGCATACCATCTATATCCGAGAGGACATTAAAGAATCTAGTAATCATTTTGACTATTGGTATACACATAACTAATAGTCTATAAGCCTCAAGCTCAATCTTACCTTCATTAAATAATCCCATTTGTTAGGGAAAATACCCGTTGTAAATCACACACCGATAAACAACATCTACCCCGACTAGAATTTACACACTCTACTCTAGTTGGTAATATGATCCCATCGCTCTCGATTTCGACGACGGTTCAATCACTTTTGTGAATCCCCTAGTCTAAGATCTCTCGGATTGATTTCTTAAATTTTATCATTACTAAGGGTATGCAACTATACTCTTCCATTTGGCCCCAAATCGTATCTTAATAATATCCTATCCTTATAAGGATTCGACATAAAGGTTGGCCTAGAGTTTCACAGCATACCCTTGCAACTCTCTCTAAGAGTTCTTAACCTCACATCACATCTATACTTACTTTTGATCTACAATTAGGATCCTCAATCCCAATAAGGTTTCCCCAAAATCTCAATATTCACAGCTCCAAATATATACATGGATATATTCTTCTCCAATAATTCCAAGAAATCCCCACTATCATACTAAGTGAGAGACCCCCTACAAGTCTCCAAAATATATCTATTACTTCCACTGTTCTAAAAAAACCTCCTAGGCACGCCTAGGCTTGAGGCTTGGGAGAAACGCCCCGCCTTAAGATTTTGACGCCTTATGCTTGGTAAAACCCTTAAGGCGTACTTTTTCTCTAAAAACAACAATGCTTTAGTGAAACGATATCGCCTTTTAAAGATTTGTTTGCAAACCGGACCATTATCTCATCCAAAATAATCAAATAGTATTTTTATTTGCAAATATTCAGACATATTTTTATGATATGTACAATTTTAGTATTTTAATAGCCTTGTTATGGTTAAAAAATATTAAAATATATTAAAAAGACCTAAACGCCTTTTCACGCCTTTTTACGCCAAGGCCCGCCTAGGCTTCTAAGGCTTAAGGCTTGGCCTCCACGCCTCGATCACGCCCCGCGTGTTTTAGAACCTTGATTACTTTATAAGAGAAATCCCCAAATCAGTAAACCCAACCAAAAAGGGTTTGAAATCATTATAGAGAAAATACCTCAAAATGCCATGTTCCCGAATCGATTCGGCCTAGTGAATCGATTCGGCCTAGAGAATCGATTCTGCCTCCAAGGTGAATCGATTCGGGTCGGGCCGAATCGATTCGGCTTGGGTCCGAATCGATTCGGTCAATGCAGACCTGCCAATTTCCCTAAACGGAATCGATTCGCTAAGGGGGCGAATCGATTCGGGCCTGCAGATTTTGAAGGGTTCTTCTTTTTCATCAAAACCCACGAATTCTAAACCCTAAATTTTCATTTCTAACTCTTAAACCTTCATCAAATCATGATTCTAAGCCAATAAATCAACCCAAAGTTGATCCCAACCATTTCTACACCTTTAAACCCATATTTAAACATTGATTTCAAGATTTAACCCAAAAATCTACGTTTTGATATTCATACCCAAAAACCATTTGAAATCAAATACACAAATGACCTATTTAGCAAGATTAAACACTTGCCTCAGATTCGCAGAGGTTGGATCATCCTCGATGTCGCGTTAGGGTCGGAATCTCCAAGCTTTTCTCCCTCTCTCTCTTCCTTTCTTCTTCTTTCTCTCTTCTTCTCCTCTTTTATTTTTATTTCTCTCTTTCTCTAAATGAGAACGCTTGTCTCGTAAGCCTCTTAAATCCCTAAAACACAAGTCCCAATTTTAATTGTTAATACACACTTTAAATGACTCGTTCACTCCAATTCGAGTCAAACTGACTTAAAACATTCCGGAGCTGAAATAAAACCCAATGACAGTCATTTTGACTATCTCGACCCTTTCGGGATCGATGGTACCCTCAGAATCATCATACGGAATACTTTAAAATGTCCTCTATTTTTGGACTTCAATTCCCAATTTTAGAATTCTCCAATTTAATTAAATTTTATTTTCCCAAAAATTTAATTTCTCAGTCTCAAAAATCATGGGGTGTTGCACGTATTTGTTGAAATTGTGTTGGTTCCAACATCATGAACTTATCGTCAAGCAAAGGCCCTTCATCAAAGAACTCTTCATCTTCCTCTAAGATAATTCCAAACATTCTCTTGAAATGAGCCCAGGATATAAGGCAATATCACCTCTAGAAAATATATATATCATGTTTTAAAAAGATGGAGTCGCAGAAAAAAAAATGACGACCATCCCACACCAGATTGGCAAAGTGTAGGTGCAAGTGGGCGAATATTTTAAGTACTACGCTCACATCTCAAGTTTTGAATATAAGATTCAACACTATCGCTACACCTTATCCCAATATTCAATAATCCTGATTAAACTTTGTACATGGAATTGTCTAGCAAATTACACGGGCGAGTGTTACCTCTCTTTGCGATCAGATTTAGGAGATGGACGTAGGAAGGGAACGGCGTTCTGAGATGGAGAAGGACGTTCTCATATGGCCATGAGCATTAAAAAGTTGTACTTTACGGCGTAACCATCAGTAACTAACAACCGCTCCATGGTGGACTGGACTCCTGATAGTCGGCCACTCAAAACCCACATCAATCTCAAAAGGCCAAATTTCACCAAATCAACAAAACAAATTCGGACTGTACGAATTCCATTAATTTGTGGGATATTGGTTGTCGAGGTGAAGGAATCGATTGGAGACGAAGGGGCAATAACTGGGTATAATAAACACGGGCTTTCAATATTCAGCAAGAATATCAATTTTCATCCTACGTGGATACCCTATATGAGTTGGACTTAGAGAGAATTTTATTTTCAGGATAAATCAAAGGTTACTTTAATAAATGAATCATAACGTTTGATCTTTCCCTTAAAAAAAATTGTGCCCTATATATAACACAAGACAAGAGCTCAATATAATAGAAAGAAAGAGAATTGTCTCTTTGTCACGGGTAACAATAATTTTTTGTATTTTTTGGTTCTGTTCCTTTTCCTCACTCAAAACAGGTAAGTATATATCAATTTCATGTACTGCATCTTCATTGTTCATCACATATTTGAATTTAAAAAATTTATTTTGTTTGCTTTTGATCCATTACTACATATTAAAATGTTTCATGCTTGTTCTTCGTTGTAATTTATATGTATGAATGAACCACCTTAACTTCTTATTAGGCTATCAAAATATAGGAATTATAGATTAGTGATCAATTAATCAAAAGAATCAAATACCAAAAAATCATTCAAACATTTTTTAATTGAAAGTGCATAAATCAAAAATTACATAATCTTGTATTAATTTACGATAGGAAGATCCATAATGATTATTGCGCTCAAATGTTCACAAATTATTAGTTGTAAATGGGATATAGTTTCTTATATGTACAATTGAAAATGCCCGAATCTCTCATGTTACTTAACTATATTTGGACTAGAATATCTAACCAAATACACCCAAAATTAATTTTATTTTTATTTTTATTTATGCAATACGGTTTGGATATCAAAGAGACCCAAAATAATTATTTATAATTTGAACTTGACAATCCAAATGTACTGTGTGGGAATTAGTTTCATAATAAACTGTATATTAAAAATGACTTTTAACATCTAGTATTTTAAATTTATTTATTAAATGCAATATCTTTTTAAATATTCCTCTAAATTAATGGTCATTTTAACTGTCATATTGATAGTTTCACCATTAAAACTTTGTATCTTGACAAGTATTAAATTATCTTTTATATGATGTTTAATTTGAACACTTTTCTCATTCCAATCATTTACTATATATTGGTGTTGTAATAATGTGCGGAGTGTGAAAAATTAAACCCCTCATTTTCATTGAAAAAAAGTTAGTACTATCAGTAAGAGTTGATATATATATATATATATATATATATATATATATATATATATATATATATATATATATATATATATATATATGCGTGTGTGTGCGCGCGCGCGTGTGTATTTGATATTAGATTTAATGTTCTCTAATATTTTAATCCCTTATCAAAAGTTAAGTTTTTACATGTGTGTAACAAATATGATGGGAATATTTTTTAATATGACAAAAATTATAATATGACAATCCCTTGTTATATATATATTTTAAGTTCAAGTCTTGGGGAGGGGGAGGGGGAGGGGGAGGGGGTGAGACTTGAACCCCCAACCTCTTGCAAAGCAAGGGTTGGTGGTAACCATTGGGGTAAGCCCCTTTGGTTATTCCCTTGTTATATAATGCTGCTTTATTATGACATTATGGACTTCACATTATTCTACAATAAATTTTAAGACCTCAACTACAAATTTGTGGAGATGATTATACATGTTCAATTTTCGGAGTTTATTACCATATGCCCTTAATTAAATTAATGTTTGTAAATATGCCTTATACATAAACTTCTCACGTTGGTTACACGTGCAATGCGCGTGTGCATCAACTAGTGCGTGAATAGCTGTTATTTATCTGACCTTTGTAATTTCTCCCTAGATATCTAGCATCCAAGATGTAATTCCCGTCTTAGTTGTCATTTTCTGAATGTTAAATACAATTAAATGTGCCACAATGTTTTGTAACTCCAAAGCTTATGAACGACTCTTATCCAAACTTATATGTTGTTTCATCCCCTCTTTTCTTCATCCAATTCCTTTTTTTTTCAAGAATGGATTATGACCAACTTACCTTTTCAAGCATGGAGAATCAGTATGACTTTGACTGGTTATATTTGGAAGAAAAGTCCCAAGGGTAATCTCATACTTACTAAAGTTCATTAGTTTTGCCTCTATTCTGTACAAACTAACCTTATATGTTGTGTACATTTTTTCTTTTATACAGAAAATTGGAGGAGTACTCAACAGTCACTAATAACTTGGGTTATAGTCCTTTCGGTGATCCTTTCAACTCTGATCAATACCTATTTCCACAAAAAAATAATCAAATTCCCTTTGATTATGATCAACATCAATTTTCACAACTAAATCATCCAATTCCTGTTGATTATGATCAATACAAATTTTTGGAACAAAACAATCAAAATCAGTACCAATTTTCACAACAAGAAAATTTCATTCCCCAATTGGAATTTACTGATTTTGAGAATATCGGCACGGGTGATTTGTGGAGCTTGTGGGATGGCAATTTTTCATCTATTAGTCAAGACCTTATTTTTTATACCAAGCAATAACTGTTGATGGATACTGAAAATTTGGGCTATTTCACTGATGAAGGAACTTATATGATTGATCCTAAAAATTTTATGATTTCAAACACAAACGGAAATCAAATTCGACAAAACAAAAGATCGAGAACGTCTCCATTAGAACTGCATGAGATCCAAAAGTATTTTAATGTTCCAATAACTGAAGCAGCCAAAGAATTAAAGGTGGGATTGACCGAGTTGAAGAAAAGATGTAGAAAATTGAATATTATGAGGTGGCCTCAGAGGAAGCTCAAGAGTATGAAGTCTCTCATTGATAATGTTAAGGTATTATCCTGCCTGCATGTTAAGATTCTTTCGAAATGTCATTAGATACTTTATTATATTTCATTCATTTCATTTCTCTCTAATAAAAGTTTACCAAATATATGTTTTTGGAAGTCATCTTAATTTATTGTTTTTTTTACTTTACCCCCTGAGAAATGCAGCAATCAGACATAACCATCCGCTTTTTAAAAAAATAGATATAAACCTCGTATGCATAAGGTATAAGAAAGTCAATACACATGTGGGTGGTCAAGTCTAATTTATGAAAAATAGAGGGGTAATATCTAATTATAGCATTATTATACGGCCTGTTTTATTAGTATAATTATTTTGTTTTAAATTGCAATTTTAGGAGATGGGATTAACCAACGAGGTAGAGATGCTGGAAGAGACCAAAAAGATGATGGAGAAGCTACCCGATTTAGAAATGACAGAGAAAATAAAAAAACTGAGGCAAGCTTGCTTCAAGGCCAGCTATAAAAAGAAAAGGCTCCTTGCTGACTATTGATACTGCTTCTTCTCTAATGGCTTGGTAATTTGGGTCTATATTTGGTTTTGAACTTTGTAATGTTATCTCTAGTTTTATTTTGGCATTTGAATAAACTTTTGAAGTCTTGTTTTCTCAGATATTGTAGTGCCTAAAGCATTACAACCAAATATAAGTTTAAATAAAGTACGGTTTTAATTTTATTTTTACGTGCCTTAAAGTGAATTTTTGTGCCTTGTCATGGAAGTTAATAATTAACCTTGAATCGAGCTTCATTCTTACTACAAAATCAATCATTATGTAATGAGAAACATCGATGCATATGAGATTCTTATATATATATATATATATATATATATATATATATATATATATATATATATAGACACACACAGTACTGCACTTGTGTGGACCAGTCTGCATTTTTAAAGTGCGGATCGAACATGTGTCACCTGGTGGTGAGCCTAGAAAAGAGAAAGAGAGTGCCTATATGTGATACCTCGACTAATTAAATACCGGGTAGCTACTACATTATTCAAATTAATACAAAATGTCAAGTTGGTTCAGTTCATCATAGCATCACTGTCGCAAACATTTTAATAATTTCTAACCACCTAATATTTAAAAAGTGAGATGTCAATTTCAATTAAATTCGATTAACATACAACCAATTTAAATTATGAAATGCCAATATAACAACCACAACATAGTCACAATAGAATAACCATGGAATAATAATGGGTCTGGAGGAATACTCCTCTAAATAATCTGAATATTGAATACGAACGAATACAAAGTCTGAATCACTAATTAATTACAACCTAAAATCTGAAAATAAAACTGAGTAAGTAAGATGTCTCTAAAAGAAAAGGGGCGACATGCCCTACAAATAAGTAAAATAGAGTCAAAGTAGAAAGTGGAGGCGTCTACTATCGAGGTCATGTAACTTCCATAGCAGCTACAGCGCGTCACCGGAATGGAACTCCTACGCTTGGTGTCCTTATGGTTGGGCACCTAAAAGGTTTTACAAGAATATAGATTTGAAAGAAAACGGGTCAGAACCCGATTATGAAAACAGGTTAAAATACAACAAGTGTTTAATATCATTAAACAGTGAATATAAAATACATGATAGTGCGTGCACTCACATGAGTTCCTCACCTCTCAACTAATCGTGCACACCTATCGTACCCGTACCCGTTCTATATATTCTACTATCAAACTAGTCCAATTCAATATATGACTTTTACTATACTAATCATGGTTTAATTCCCGATGCCTTACTATAAACTTAGAGTTTTACCTTCATTCCTCGAAATTAGTTTCAATAATTACTAAGTGCTTTCCCCTTTTTAACTCTACAAAGATATTACATTAATTCACACTTGTACTTATATAAACAGTTCATTTCAATAATTCAGTATATCAATCTCATCATAATATAAAATAATGGCACCCCTAGACTAAGCTGTGGTGCACACATACTCTGCTATCAAATCCCGGTACATCACGTACATAAGGATCACGCATTTCGAATCTCTCAAGAACCGTTTCGACAAATAACAAACACATATAACGGAGGCGAACATAGTTCACATCACATGGGTCACACACATACCTACTCTCCCATGATCAGCAGACTTATTAACTTCTCAATAAGCCCTTCTCTGACCTATGTCCTCGAGGTACCAATCTAAATCCCCCCGTAGGCACACAAAGATTAGATGGCCTTGATCGAATGCCGACCTCCCGTGATAGCAAGTATGGTAGGTATGTTATACACAAATAACTACATATACCAAGCATTCACACATCTTAGGTATCCCATAATATTAACAGAGGTATATTTCTCATCCCTATACCGTCATTTAATGTTACACGTTTACAAGTCCTCGATTTATATACATTAAAGTTGTCAACTCTTCTCACGTCGTAATTTTAGTTACTTATTCCCTAACCCATAGGTGTCATCCGGTTTATTACTTAATTCTAAGTTTTAATCCTCAACATATTCCAATCGCACAACTATACCCACTAGTCAACAAGGGAAGGTTAATACTCAATCGAATAAGTCTACTGGAAGTTTGAAATGAAATCAGGCCAAAAAAGGGCATTCTGTCAACTCGTTAGAAATCTCGTTCTAACGAGGTTGTTCGAACGAGGGTCATTCGAATGAAGTCATCGAACGAACTTGTTAGAAGGGGTACTATCATCTCGTTAGAAGCTCGTTCGAACGAGGTCGTTCTAACGACCTGTGCAGGTCTTCTAACGAGATGGCAGTAAACGCCTAGAAATTTCCCAATTCGTTTTTCTTCATTTTTCTCTTCTCTAAATCCATCCTAAGATCATCCAAATTACGTTTTAATGTTTTTAAACTATTTTAAGTCACCCTAGATCACTCCTTAACATATTTTTGGGGTCAAATCTTACAAATCAACATGCCAAAATCATAAATCCCCAATTCTTGTCCCAAACCCTATGAACATGAACTCATAATTTAATTGACTACCAAGACTCTTATTAATCCATTTTTAAATCATCCAAAGTTACATTTTTGCGTATTAAATTCGTCCATAATTATTCTACATGCAAATCCCTACCCAAAATCACGAGTTTCACAATAAATTCTATTGGGTGTTTTTCATCAAAAATTTCCAAGACATAAATAGTTTCTATACTAAACATGGAGGAAATATTCATTGCAATTAACGATATCAAATCACTTGCCTTAAATTCAATGTTCTGATTCGTTGTTGATGATTAAGGTTGGCTCTCTCTCTTCTTTTCGGTCACAATTTCCTTTCAAAATGTTGGTGAAGGAAGATGGTTTGGTGGAACCTCTTTTAACTTCTCTCTAACTCCTCTCAAAACTCCCGTAGCCCACTCTCTTCCTTTTGCTGGTAATGGCCTTAGTGGCCTCTTTAAAAATATAAAAATAAACTCTGAAATTCGTGGGTTTTAATCCCTTAATTTTTAAAATTACCAAAATACCCTTCTAGGTTGCCGGTTTGGCCTAGAAATACCCCGTGACCCAAACTAAACACCCGACCAGTGTTTTCTTACTATTTCGACCCTTCCGGACACGTTGGCGCACTCAAAATGATCATTTGGTTGGTAAAAATATAAATTAATTTTTAATCTAATTAAATTCATTCTTGACGCGACTGACACGCGCGTCCCAACTTAATTTTTCCAAATTGTCGTATTTCTGCCTCGCGACAACTTTAATATTTTCAATACTCATATATTACCATATATACTCAGAAATATTCAATTTTAACATTATAATCAAATACCAACTCACATCTCGTTAGTATTTATATCTGTATTAATTCCTAATTAATTCAATTAATCCCTTAAATAAAAATCAATCAAAATTACGGGGTATTACATACTTCCCCCCTAATAACAGAATTTCGTCCCAAAATTTGGATTTAATGAATACCTGGTAAAAATAGCTCTGGATAACATTCGAGAATCTCGTCCTCGTGCTCCCATGTGGACTCCTCGACATTATGATGCCGCCACTGCACGCGTACTAATGGTACTATCTTCGACCTCAGTTTCCTCTCGTTGTGGTCCAGAATAGCAATTGGCCCCTCCTCATAGGAACTATCAGGCTGAAGATCGATGTCCTCTAAAGCAATGTGAGTATAGGCCAAATCATCCCTAAGATATTTCCTTAGCGAGGAGATATGGAACACATCATGAATCCTATGCAAGTGCTCCGGTAACCCAAGTCTATATGCAACTGGCCCAATCCTCTCGATGATAGGAAATTACCCCGCGTATCTTGGTGCCAGTTTCCCCTTCTTCCCAAAATGCATAATCCCCTTCATAGGACATACTCTGAGTAACACCTGGTCCCCCACCTTGAATTCTCTGAAGAATCTCTTGGCATCAGCATAACTCTTCTACCGGTCCTGAGCTACCCGAATACGGCTCCGTATCATCTCTATCCTTGTCGAAGTGTCTTGAATCAATTCCGGCCCAAGGAGTTTGTTATCTCCCACCTCTAACCAACATGCTAAGGAACGACAAGGTCTACCATACAGCGCCTCGAATGGAGCCATGCCAATGGTGAACTGGTAGGAGTTATTATAAGCAAACTCCACCAGTGGAAGATACTGTTCCCAACCACCTCCAAAGTCTAGGATGCACATACGCAACATGTCCTCCAACATCTGATTTATGATACAAATAGTTTCTCTTGGCTTTATAGAGTTGCTAAATATTGTATTTGTATATCTTCTTTTGTATTTGTTCACCAAAATTTCATGCAAAGTTTAGCAAAAACTAAATAAATATTTGTAAATGACAATTTGTCAAATTTATCACAAATAAGTGTATGAAATTTCAACCTTTGTAAAACCATATAATAAAAACTTCAATGCATCTTCTTCTGTTATTCAAACAAAAACACAAAAATACATATTTTTAATTGAACAAAATATATAAATTGTTTGTATAAATCAATGTGATAAGTGACACAGCCATAAACCTTCTTTTGCCTTTTTTAGACCATACAAAAATAATTTTTTTGTTTATAAAATATGTATATAGGTGGATGTTCACTTTTATCTTCCATATGAAAGAAAAAGTATTTCAAGATACCTGACTTCATACTATAAATAAAGAAAATACAAGTATGGATATACTAATTGAATGAAACGTTTGCACTCTCTAAAAAAAATCCTTTATTTTTCACAACATGTTATAACACAAGAACTTAATGTAATAAAAAGAAAGAGGATTGCCTCTTCACCATGGGGTAACAACAAGTGATGGTAATTTTTGATTCTCTTCTTTTCTTCACTGAAGATAAGTAAGTACATGATTGTTACCTTTTCTACTGTCAATTTCATGGACTACATCTTCGTTGTCTGTGACACCCCGCCTAATTAAATACCGGGCGATCACTCCTTTATTAAATTAAATCAAGGTAAACAGTTGGTTCATTCTCAGCATCACTGTCGATAAAAATAAATTTTCCAATTTAACACCCTAAATAATTAAGCTAAGTGTCAAAACCATTTTCATACATAACTCTCCAAATTTTATTTAAAAAAAAATTATTTATTTATTTTATTTAACCACATTCAATAAGTAAGAATCACACCACATTTAAATTCTGCAACATAGTCCAATATTTAATACATTCGTCAATCGAATGTCAACATACAAAATCTAAAGTCACACATCCAAACTGAATAAATCCCATAGTAACAATACTGGAAATAACCGAAATACAAATGTCCAATAACAACGGAATAATGGAAAGAGCTACACATGCCCAAATAGATGAAAGTACTAAGAGTGGATCCGAATGAACGAAGTCGTCTAATCAAGAGACCTGCAACTCCCACCTAAGCTGCAGCGCGTTCCTTCCAAGAGATCCTAAGCAAGATGCCCCTGTGGCTGGGCACCTGTAATACATACATATATATACAAGAGAGAGAGAGAAAGGTACGGGTCAGAGCCCGATAGTGTGTTTGATTTAAAATACGTTTAGCAAGTATTTAAATTGATACAGGCCAATGCAACAACATATTAGTGCGACACTCTCTTGAGAAATTCTCACCTCTCTTCTAATGTGCACACCTATCGCACTAACCCTCCCCACGGTTTTGTAATAACCCTCTCTTCTGATAGTCCATTTTATATTTATTTACACTGAGTAGAAATTAATTATAAAATGGTAGATGTTGAGTAAATATTAATTGTTATGACAAGGCCAATATTTACTAAAATGTTGCATAGTTACCCCGTGAGTAGATAAAATGTTCATGTGGTGAGTTATAATGTCATAAAGATTTAAAATGATATTTTGGTTTATTATGAACCCGGAAGTAAAATGAGTTATAAAATTCTCAAATGATGATTTGGATAGTGTAGTTAGTCCCGGTAGGTGTGTGACAGTCAAAATAAGTGCCATATTGTATTTGGGCATTTTGGGGACTTTTGACTGGTTTTGGCTTATATAGTGAAGTCGCGTATTATTTTAATGCGTATCAATCATTTAAGTGGGCTTATGGGACTTAAACCCCATTTTATTTTCCACCCCTATTCCCATTCTTCCATTTTACACAATTGATCCCTAGAGAGAGTAGAGAGAGGAAGAGAACTTGGGAAAAAAAAGAGAGATTGGAGCTTGGATTGTTGCTTCCTTCTTCATCAAATCAGATTCTTACCTTGAGGCAAGTAATCTACTTGCAAGTTTATGATTTAAGTAGAATAAATTGCATTGATATTTATGATTTAGAAATGTTAGGGTTTTGGTGGAATTTTGGGTATTTAACCCTTAGAGATTGATTTGGGTGATAAATATTACAAATGATGGTAGTTGGGTGTATTTTTGGTGTACTAGTTCCATTAAATTAATTGGGTTTGTTTGGTTTTGGGTTGGTTAGAATTTTGGAGTTCAAGACTCCATAGCCATTCTTGGCATTTCCGCAGGGGCGAATCGATTCGGCCCCTTGGGCGAATCGATTCGCATAGATGCAGAGTCCCAAGTCTTGTTGTCCGAATCGATTCGGATTAAGACCGAATCGATTCGGCATTTGCAGAAACCAAATTTTGTTTTCCGAACCGATTCGCTTTCAGAGCGAATCGATTCGCTGGGGCGAATCGATTCGGCCCTTAGGGCGAATCGATTCGGTTCCAGCAGATTTTGGGGGTCTTTTTCTTTTAATTTTCCTCCTTATTCTTTAGGATTAGGACCTAGGAAACTTCTTTCAAGAAGTAAACTTAGAGTCCTAGAGTAGCTATGGAGTTTGGTCATTACCCTAGACTAGAAATGGGTTCATCTGGGGTTTATTTTCGGGGAGGTCTAAAGTAATGTTAAGGCATTACTTCTTTTATTCAAACTCTTAGAAGTTTGGAAGTTAAATACCCTAACTTGGAGACTAGAAGGGCTTGTCAAGTTACATAGACCTTAGAGATTTGTAGGTTCATAATGATCATTTGGATATTTAATCGGGATTTGTAATTTGAGGAATATATGATAATATTCGATGGGAATTAGGTTCGCATGAAATGAACCCATAGGTGTTTAAAGATGATAGGTTCAATTTAGAATGAGCCCAGTTGTTTAATGAGGTTAGGTTTAATAATAAAAGAACCAATCTCATGATTAATAGAAATGGAATTGGTAATGAATATGATGATAAAATGTAAATGTTAATTTACTGTTACACACCTCTCTAAATGACATCATAAGGGAAGTTCGCTCGTGAGGTGAAGCCCCCTGGCTAATGAATGCAGGGTGGATATAGTCCTAGGCCATGGGAGCGCTTATTGTTATATTTTCTGCGATGGGTAGGA
This sequence comes from Sambucus nigra, assembly GCA_949130495.1. Lineage (NCBI taxonomy): Eukaryota > Viridiplantae > Streptophyta > Magnoliopsida > Dipsacales > Adoxaceae > Sambucus > Sambucus nigra. Next base: position 41,918,685 of record OX422213.1, read on the forward strand.
GATTCCGGGTGTGGTCTTGACTACCCCGCAGGCTCATGGCTGCTTCCCGACGTGTTCCGATAGGTGCCCAGGTTGTCTTATGTTAGGCCCTGGAAGATGATGGTCATTTAGGGGGGCGCACAGTGGGGAAACCCGGACGGGCGGTCTTAGATATCGTTATATGTATATGTATATAACTATATTTTCATCAAGTTGGACTTGATGGTTGATAAACGCCACAAAGAGCGTATGTTAAATGCCATATAGAGCATAAATATGTGCCAGGAAGAGCACGGGAATAATATATGTGACATAAAGAGCACTGGATGTAAATGATATTCCTAATAAGGAATGGAAAGATAAAATGGGAAGTTTTAATAAATGAATAGAAATTATAACTTCTTGACTTAACCGAATATATGGTTTTATTCCTAATAAGGAATGTCTGAAGGAAATGGAAATTGTATTAATAAGGAAGGGTTTTAAATTTAAGTGCTTTACCTTCAATTCTTGCTTGTAATTGTAGACGGCATGTCATATTATCATCCTCATCATTCATGTATAACTATTCATTTCTATCATGCTTTTTTATTCTTCTGGTAATCATATAGAACCCGACCCTGACCGGTTTACTTTCCTTGTTGTATATATATATTATTGTATACGTTCAGGTACTCCACCGCAAGGACGCCCGACTTGACTTTCCCAATTTCCCTTCACTTTCGACGAGCTGTAAGATTTTGCGGTTTATTACAGGACGTTGTATTAGACGCTTTTATTCTTGTTATTCTAGATATGATCGGGTCTTGTCACTCGGGCGTGTGGCCCAAACATTTGTATTCTATTAATGAATGTACTATGTAAGATATTTAAATTGTTGTACGTCGTTATATGTAGCTGTGGACCGACAGCTTATTCGGTCCATTTGTATACATTCGTTTTAGTTATATTATATGTTATCTTTTAGAATTCCACTTGCTTGTCAGATTGGGTTGTTAGTTTAAATTTTCATAACCGCATTTTCAAAATTTTACACTTTTTGGCAACCCGTTTTCTGATTTATTGGGTGGTTTTCCCGTATACTCAGTTTATAATTGTGATGCTGAGAATGATATCCATCCATGATTCCTGTTATGTTTGAGTATCGGGCTGGCCACCCCTTATCTCGAATTGCGGGTTGTCACAGATGGTATCAGAGCATCAGGTTCTAGAGTACTAGGATCTGTGTGGACTTGTCTCGTTCTACCGTAGCGTTCTTTGATGTAGAGCCTAATGCTAGGACTTCTTGTTGCTTATGTTTGCGATCTTCTGCAAAATAGATTGTTTTCACCAGTATTTTAATACTATTGTTTTTCTATCTCAGATGACGTCTAAGAGAGGTCGCCCAGCGAGACGTATTAAGGTCGTATAGAAGGAAGTAGGTCCTCCACCGCCACTACAAGGGACTGTTAATGTCACGGATGTAGCAACCATAGTGGATGGAGCGGTTAATGCCGCCATGACCATGGTGATCCAACAATTTCCATGGGCTCCAGGTGTTCAAGCTCCTACGGGACTTACTCCGTGGGAAAGGGTTCGGGAGTACTTTCTAAAGGGCAATCCCCTAGAATTCGAGGGAGGCACGGATGCGGTTAAAGCTGATCAATGGAAGAAAAACATGCAACGCCACCTTCGAATGATAGAATGCAGTGAGGATAAGAAACAAGTCCTTACTACCTTTAAGCTTGTCGGATCTGCGTTACACTGGTGGGAGACGATGACCACCTCAGAGCAAAGAGGCACCATGTCAATCACTGAGTTCTGGGCTTTGTTTGCTCTTAAGTATTTTCTTCCTGCTGTTCAGAGGGAGATGAAGAGGAAGTTGCAAGATGTAGAGCAAGGGGAGAGGTCTGTAGCGGAGTATGAAGAGGAGTTCACCCGGTTAGCAAGTTTTGTACCAGATGAGGTGACTCCGGAAGAGAGGAAGATCTTGAAGTTTATGGGAGGTCTAAACTGGAGAATCCGAAAACACTTATTGGATAATCCAGCTTTCCAGACTTATGGCGAGGTTATAAATGCAGCCTTACTCCATTGCCAGGAGCATCGATTATATATGCAGGGTAGCAAGAAAGCTACTGAGATGAGGCAAGTAGGGAAGCCTGGTGGGTTTACTGCGAGTGGCAATAATAGGCACGGACAAGGTGCTTTACATCCGGCAGATCGGGGTGGCCCTAGAGGTAGAGGTCGTCCGAGCCGAGGCTTTTCCCAGTTTAGGAATATCGGAGGTCGTGGTCGGGAGGACATGAAGGGACGGTGCTTCCAATGTGGGGAGGCAGGTCATTACAAGAAGGAGTGTCCTCAGATGATTGGGGGTCAGTTTCCTCGGGCTCCGCAGCAGCCATGTGTTCTGTTTCCACCTCCGGTACCTATTATGGCTGTTCCTCCGCAGCAGGGGCAACTACAGTATGGGCGTGTTTGTCATAATCGGGAGGCTATGTTTCCTCCAGCCTTACCGGCACCACCCGTTATTGAGGGTAAGTTTTCACTCAGATATACGTGAGTTATATGTTATTCGATGCGGGTGTTACGCGCTCAATTGTTTTATGAGCTCTTCTCAGATTACAGATTTCATAATATCTGCTGAGAGTATTTTTATTAGTATAGAGTCCTATGGGAAATGGTTCGCTCATTTCTTTTGTTGGTATGTATGTAGGAATTTCTCTTATTAAGTTGTGCTTGAGGCCGATTTACTCGTCCTTAACATGGTCGAGTATGATGTGATATTGGTATGTAATTGCTATGCCTTATCTCCACGACCAACAAGTTGAGTGGTAGTGTATAGGAGGGGTTCCTTGTTTGGATTCCGCTTCTGCGGGACGCTCCACGCGCAAACCTTAACGACGTTGGGAGTGGGGATATACCACCTTTCCTTTCTCTTATCTTGTGTGTGTTACGCTCTATCTCCATGATCAACGAGTTAAGTAGGAATGTGTCGGAGGGGTTCCTTGTTTGGATTTCTCTTTGCGAGACACTCCGCCGCATGAACACTTAACGATGTTGTGAGTGAAGGTATGCTATTCTTCCCTTTTATTTTATTTTGTTTTATTAAATTATTGTCGGAAGTGGGATTGGAAAGTTTAGCCGAGAATCACGTAGAAGGGTGATTGATGGCTATTAAAGTGCGACATAGGAGCACTGCATATAGTTCTCTCATCTGGTCGATATGAGGGAGACCGAGGTACGAAGTCGAATTGAGACTTCGGGTTATGCCTTGATATAGAAGGCTATTTATTGAGATGCATATGTTATAGGGTATATAACCCTAGGGTTTCACGAAGGGTCAGCTTTGGATTGTTAATATATATATTTTTTTGTGTTGTTATTTAAATTGTTAGTGTGTAGCTGTAGAATCTTTTGGTCCCGAACATGTGTCTTTGACCTGTACCCCTCGATGACTGACAACGCGAGGTAGTAGTGTAACGGGAGGGTTGCTGGGAGTTGACCATGACTAAGTCATGCGTAAACTCATATCAAGGGATTGGTTCCATGTTATGTGAAGTGGGAGGATTTCGAAAAGTTGGTGGTTAAGGCCGAAGGAGATGAAGCCTCACGTAGTGGAGTGTTACGGAGGTAACGAAGGGGTGAATTGATTCGCACCCCTGAGTCAGGTGGTTAAGCTCGAAGGTAGATTCCATTAGCAAGTCTCTGCCATGAAGGGGAGTGATAATACTGGAGTATCGATCTATTGTTAATGCGCCTCACAAGTTTAAACTTGTAAGGAGTATTATCCCCTATTTAAATTGAAGTCCATCTTGAGGGTGGGGTGCGTTCCCTTAAGTGAATTTTTTCCCGAACAAAAGGGACTTAAGTAAAGAAGATATGGAGAAATCACGCGGTTCTAACGTTTCGGTGCATCAAGGTAATGACGAATCGTGCCAAGTTATACGTCGCTAGTACTATTGGCTGGGCATGGGAAGGTTGTTGTACTGAATCAAGACTTCCGTTTCTCATTCTTGGCAAGTTTCCAAGAAGCCATGGGAATCGAATTATGGTTAATCACTTCTTATCATTTTCCCCAAATGACCAAACCAATAGAATAAACCATATGCTGAGGCATATACTCCATACATGCCTAACTTCAAGAGTAGTTGGGAACGATGCTTTCCACTCATTGAATTCGCCTATATAGAATTTGTGTCAATTCACTATTAGGACGGCGCTTTAGAAGAAGCCTTGTATGGTAGGCCTTATCGATTCCCCACTTGTTGGTTAGAAGTGCGAGATGATGAGTCTCTCGTATAACCAAGACCGAATAAAGAGCTCAGTCGATGCGAGAAGAAGGCATCTGGAGTTTGAGGTCATTAGACCAAATGTTGTGGTGAGTATCACCTGTGAAGGGCGTTATGCGTTTTGAGGAGAAAGGGAAAACTTGCACCGCATGATGTTGTACCTTTCCTAGAAATGTCGCGGTGGGTCCGGTAAACTATTCGTTCGCTTTATCGAAACATTTTGCGGCAAGTTCAAAATTTGTTCCTTGTCTCCCATGCAAGGGAGTACGAAGGATACGATGGTGCCTTTAGGCACATACCTTTCGAAGTAGATGCAACGTGACGGTTCTTATTAGATGTGGTCGGTTTCTATCTTAGAGCGTAGAGTGACGTTGGTATCGCCGGTAGTACCTTGGGGGATGAGTTCTATATAGTCAGCTTAGTGTCGAGAAATCAACATAGGGTCGCGAGGATGACTTGTGGGAATAGTATCCGCACTTCTTCTTGCGAGGTGTATCCGAATTTTGGGGGCAAAATTCCCTCTTAAGGGGGGGAGTATGTAATAACCCTCTCTTCTGATAGTCCATTTTATATTTATTTACACTGAGTAGAAATTAATTATAAAATGGTAGATGTTGAGTAAATATTAATTGTTATGACAAGGCCAATATTTACTAAAATGTTGCATAGTTACCCCGTGAGTAGATAAAATGTTCATGTGGTGAGTTATAATGTCATAAAGATTTAAAATGATATTTTGGTTTATTATGAACCCGGAAGTAAAATGAGTTATAAAATTCTCAAATGATGATTTGGATAGTGTAGTTAGTCCCGGTAGGTGTGTGACAGTCAAAATAAGTGCCATATTGTATTTGGGCATTTTGGGGACTTTTGACTGGTTTTGGCTTATATAGTGAAGTCGCGTATTATTTTATCGCGTATCAATCATTTAAGTGGGCTTATGGGACTTAAGCCCCGTTTTATTTTCCACCCCTATTCCCATTCTTCCATTTTACACAATTGAGCCCTAGAGAGAGTAGAGAGAGGAAGAGAACTTGGGGAAAAAAAAGAGAGATTGGAGCTTGGATTGTTGCTTCCTTCTTCATCAAATCAGATTCTTACCTTGAGGCAAGTAATCTACTTGCAAGTTTATGATTTAAGTAGAATAAATTGCATTGATATTTATGATTTAGAAATGTTAGGGTTTTGGTGGAATTTTGGGTATTTAACCCTTAGAGATTGATTTGGGTGATAAATATTACAAATGATGGTAGTTGGGTGTATTTTTGGTGTACTAGTTCCATTAAATTAATTGGGTTTGTTTGGTTTTGGGTTGGTTAGAATTTTGGAGTTCAAGACTCCATAGCCATTCTTGGCATTTCCGCAGGGGCGAATCGATTCGGCCCCTTGGGCGAATCGATTCGCATAGATGCAGAGTCCCAAGTCTTGTTGTCCGAATCGATTCGGATTAAGACCGAATCGATTCGGCATTTGCAGAAACCAAATTTTGTTTTCCGAACCGATTCGCTTTCAGAGCGAATCGATTCGCTGGGGCGAATCGATTCGGCCCTTAGGGCGAATCGATTCGGTTCCAGCAGATTTTGGGGGTCTTTTTCTTTTAATTTTCCTCCTTATTCTTTAGGATTAGGACCTAGGAAACTTCTTTCAAGAAGTAAACTTAGAGTCCTAGAGTAGCTATGGAGTTTGGTCGTTACCCTGGACTAGAAATGGGTTCATCTGGGGTTTATTTTCGGGGAGGTCTAAAGTAATGTTAAGGCATTACTTCTTTTATTCAAACTCTTAGAAGTTTGGAAGTTAAATACCCTAACTTGGAGACTAGAAGGGCTTGTCAAGTTACATAGACCTTAGAGATTTGTAGTTTCATAATGATCATTTGGAGATTTAATCGGGATTTGTAATTTGAGGAATATATGATAATATTCGATGGGAATTAGGTTCGCATGAAATGAACCCATAGGTGTTTAAAGATGATAGGTTCAATTTAGAATGAGCCCCGTTGTTTAATGAGGTTAGGTTTAATAATAAAAGAACCAATCTCATGATTAATAGAAATGGAATTGGTAATGAATATGATGATAAAATGTAAATGTTAATTTACTGTTACACACCTCTCTAAATGACATCATAAGGGAAGTTCGCTCGTGAGGTGAAGCCCCCTGGCTAATGAATGCAGGGTGGATATAGTCCTAGGCTATGGGAGCGCTTATTGTTATATTTTCTGCGATGGGTAGGAGATTCCGGGTGCGGTCTTGACTACCCCGCAGGCTCATGGACGCTTCCCGACGTGTTCCAATAGGTGCCCAGGTTGTCTTATGTTAGGCCCTGGAAGATGATGGTCATTTAAGGGGGCGCACAGTGGGGAAACCCGGACGGGCGGTCTTAGATATCGTTATATGTATATGTATATAACTATATTTTCATCAAGTTTGACTTGATGGTTGATAAACGCCACAAAGAGCGTATGTTAAATGCCATATAGAGCATAAATATGTTCCAGGAAGAGCACGGGAATAATATATGTGCCATAAAGAGCACTGGATGTAAATGATATTCCTAATAAGGAATGGAAAGATAAAATGGGAAGTTTTAATAAATGAATAGAAATTATAACTTCTTGACTTAACCGAATATATGGTTTTATTCCTAATAAGGAATGTCTGAAGGAAATGGAAATTGTATTAATAAGGAAGGGTTTTAAATTTAAGTGCTTTACCTTCAATTCTTGCTTGTAATTGTAGACGGCATGTCATATTATCATCCTCATCATTCATGTATAACTATTCATTTCTATCATGCTTTTTTATTCTTCTGGTAATCATATAGAACCCGGCCCTGACCGGTTTACTTTCCTTGTTGTATATATATTATTGTATACGTTCAGGTGCTCCACCGCAAGGACGCCCGACTTGACTTTCCCAATTTCCCTTCACTTTCGACGAGCTGTAAGATTTTGCGGGTTATTAGAGGACGTTGTATTAGACGTTTTTATTCTTGTTATTCTAGATATGATCGGGTCTTGTCACTCGGGCGTGTGGCCCAAACATTTGTATTCGATTAATGAATGTACTATGTAAGATATTTAAATTGTTGTACGTCGTTATATGTAGCTGTGGACCGACAGCTTATTCGGTCCATTTGTATACATTCGTTTTAGTTATATTATATGTTATCTTTTGGAATTCCACTTGCTTGTCAGATTGGGTTGTTAGTTTAAATTTTCATAACCGCATTTTCAAAATTTTACACTTTTTGGCAACCCGTTTTCTGATTTATTGGGTGGTTTTCCCGTATACTCAGTTTATAATTGTGATGCTGAGAATGATATCCATCCATGATTCCTGTTACGTTTGAGTATCGGTCTGGCCACCCCTTATCTCGGATTGCGGGTTGTCACAGGTTTGTCTTATCATTTTATCATACTAACCTTCCCAATAATTTAGCTTATCTTAACTTACTCATAAGATTTCAAAACCGAACGATATCATTGTTTAAAAAGGATACTTCCAATTAGCAGCACAACTCTCGTTTTAGCTTTATTAATTTATAAAGTTTTCCAGTGTCATATTATAATTTCACAAACAAGTATTTACTATTTGAGTCATCAACCATGTCCCACTTATCAAATCACAGTAGGCAGTTTCAAATTTCCAAATCTCATATATATATTAACTACTCGTATAATATATATAAAATAACAACACCCCAAATAAAACCATGGTGCGTGCATACTTCTACTATCCAAACCCCATACCACTCATATCAAGGGGAATACAAATTCGGAATCACTCTCGAACTGTATCAACACATACACAAATAATATCGAGGCGAAGCATAGATTCCAAGTCTCTAAGAGGATGGCACATACTCGCGTCTCTTAGGACCATCTGAACTATCAATTCGATAGCCTGTACCAAGGATATCTATCTTCTAGGGTACAAGTCAATATCCCCCATAAAGGTCCCAACGAGATAAGGCTGTCCCAGCGCTATAACCTCAAGGATAGCAAGTAGCGCAGTATGTTTTTCACATGTATATAATATATGTACACACAATCATATAAATATACCACTTTCATCATATTAATATAGGTTCCTCTCGTCACCCATATTACAACATTTATCCTTAATTTCACATTATTAGTATTACGTGTAAGGTTTCATCTCTAGCCTTAACTCGAAGAGTTTTCTCACTTATTACATGACACTCATGAACTCTATCCTTCCAAGTAGAAAATCCAGTAGGTATATCTCTATTCACTATCGTAGCTATTCATCGTAATCTCTCACTTGAAATATGTAGTTTCATCGTTCATTATATAATTATCCCAAAAGCAAAATTCTCGTCTTATAATAAAGTTCCCAACACTTATTCATATGTCCAACTGGTCTTTCCTATCTCCCAAAACATTTTATTAAGAATACCCAAGAATTATTTCATGATAAATTTAATTTAACTAATTAAACAAGGGAAATAGGAGTCTGCCAGGAGGGGTCGATCGATCGAGGTCTGGGACTCGATCGATCGAAGCTCTATGGTCGATCGATCGATCAAGCAGGTATTTTGATTTCTGCAGAATTGGAGTTACGGGTTCTACCATCTATCTTCATCCAAATCCATATTTTTCAACTCCAAACGTCCCAAAAATTCTACTACTAACATTATAACATTATACCAGATGTTTTCAACGTAAAGCATGTGTATTTTTATCATTAAACATGGATAATCAACCCAAAATCTTATCTAATCATCAAGAACCCTAGAGTTTTCTTAATCATGGTTTTAATCTGTTTTTACCAGAATTTCCTTCTAATACATCATCAAAATTTCGTGGGTTATTCTTCTACATCACAAAAGATTTCCAGAATAAGGTTTAAGTCTTTACTACATGCAAATTCCTATCAAGATTTGGGTTTTCTTCCATATATTTCATCCCTAATCATTCCTAAACTAATATGGAAATTGCACCAACGAAAATAGCAAGATAAACACTTGCCTGGGATTTTTGGTATTTTGATTTACGCCTGATTTTGGTATGGTTGCGTTCCTCGTCTCGCGATCTACGCGTTGGCGGTGACGGCGGTGCAAACGGGTGGCTTTTTGGCCTTGAATTGCCTTGAGAGCTTTCTTCTTCCCTCTCCTATGGCCATCACTTGTGTTTGAGTTTTCTAACCCTAGATGACTAACCTAAATGGCTGATATATGTTTCTGATTTTCGTGGGTTTAATTACCCAAAAAGGTGAAATGTCCAAAACCCCCTCCCGGGGTACTAATTAGGCCTAAAAACGCCCCGAGACCCAAACTACACCCCCGGGTACACTTTTCTGACTATCTCGACCCTTCTGGACGCGTTGGCACACTCAAAACGACCATACGGGCAACTTATAAAATATTCACTTTTTATTTATCAAAAATTAGTCCCGACGCGACACGAGCACGTTCCGACTTAAATTTCCGAAATTGTCATTTAACTCACTCATGACATTCAATATAACCAATATAATATATTACTTTGCTCATTAGTAATATTCAAAAAATTTCCCATAATTACTAACTCTCGTCCCGTTAATAATTATAACATAATTAATTTCCGGATTTTTATTAAATAATTCATTCACATTAACTTTAATAAATCCCCAAATTAATATAGCATAAAAATACGGGGTATTACATTGTCCCTCACATATTTGAATTTGAAAATTTAAAAGTCAGCGTAGTTGATCCTTATTTTGTTCCTCTCTATTTATAAAGCATCAATTGTTTGCTTTTGGCCCTTTAATACATATTAGCAGGGTCGGTCCCGAGATTTTAGCGCCGAGGCGAATTCTTGAACTAGGATCCATATTAAACAAGGGGTTTTTAATTAATTTATAACTTATGGGTTTTTTTATTCGAAAAGATGCCGACTTGATTTTCAGGAGTTTACAAGTTTAAGTGATTGTCCCTTCAGTTTTTAACAAATTATTTGTGTGACAATTGAAAAATGACGCTATAAATATATATACGCAGATAAAATTTTGGGGCGCCTAAAATGCGTTGAATATCGGGGCCCGAGGCAACCGCCTCCCTGGCCTCCCCTCAAAATCGTCTCTACATATTAGAAAGTTTTATGCTTCTTCTTCACTGTAGTTTATATATAAGAATAAATCAGCTTAGCTTCTGATCAGGTCTATAAAAATATGAGAATTATTTATTAGTAATCAATTATTAAACTACATCCTATAATATTACTTTTTCTTCTCGTCGTGTTTTAAGGTATTTTAGTTTGGTTCTATAAGCTTACAAATTATTTTAGTTTTTTTTTCTCACTAAGTTTTAAGCTATATGGGAACTACTTGCCTCAAAATATAAAAATGGCTATATTTTAGTTTGATCTTATAAGCTTACAAATTATTACATTTAAATTTTGAGGCCTATTCTCATATAACTATTTTTAGCTGCGACCTGAAGCTACCAAATCTTACGATATTAAGACCTACACCATAATTATTCAACTTTGGAACTTGTACTTTTCTATGTCTAATTTTAGTATTTGAAGTGCCTAAATTATTTGGACCTAAAATTTCAAAGAAAATATATCACAATCAAACATGGAGTTTTAATTGAAAGTGTATAAACTTAAAGTCATATAATTTATATTAATTTGTGATATGAAGATCCATAATGATTATTGTGATCAAATGTTCACAAATTATTACTTGTAAATGGGATACAGTTTCTTAGAAGTACTATTAAAAATTCCCGAATCACTCTTGTTATTTAACGATATTTGGATTAGAATATCCAAAAGTAACAACCCCCATTTTCTCACGTAAAGATTGTCCAGACATGATACGTCGAAGATGGGGCTTGCTTGTAAATTTATATCATTATTAGCATCGATCGAGAATAAACATTTATATTTTAAACCACATTTTAATTTAAAACTAAATTGAATTAATAAACAAGAGATAGTAGTAAATCCAACATCCACATTCAACAAAATAAAATCTAACATCATTATAACATCTCGACTAATAAAACTAAATGACTTCGGGCTTATGCCCATAAAATAATCCAAAGTAAATAAAGATAGGAAGAAGTGGCAACCTAAACTAGAATCAATAAATCGATCTTCGAGAAAAAAAACGTGACAAAAAGTCTGATATTCCTTTAGTCCCACTATCCTTGTCTACACAAACCTTGTAATTTGGGTTAGCGCCCTAGAGTGTGTAAGAATTAGCTGTAACAACCCTCGCTTATGAGAACTTATTTTATATTTACTTACTATGTGAGGTAATTATATATAAAATGTTGGATTAGGGAGTAAGTATTAATTTAATGAAGGAAAGTTAATATTTACTAACTTGTTGTATATTTACTGTATGAGTATGTAAATATCATCGTGTTGAGTTTTATAGTGTCATAAGATTTAAAATGACCCTATGATTTAAAATGGAACCGGAACTTAAAATGAATTATAAAATATCCAAATGATAATTTGGAGGCCGTAGTTGGTTTCGGAACGTGCGAGATAGTCAAATTATGTGCCATATTGTATTTTGAGGTTTTGGGCACTTTTGACTGGTTTTAACATATATGTGTAGTTGCAAACCATTTAATGTGGTGTCTACCACTTAAGTTGTAAATTGTAGACTAAAGGCACGATTTATGTCTTGATTAAGTCTCCTATTTTCCCCTAATTATATTCCTAAACCTAGAGAGAAAGAGAGAGGAAGAGAAAGAGTAGAGAAAGGAGAAGAGATTGAAGATTGAGGTTGGATTCTTGCTACCACACAAGGAAAATCTGCATTTGCTTGATTGAGGCAATTTTTCTACATGCTATATGTGGTTTAAGATAAATGATTAGTTATGATAATTTCGTATTAATCATGGTTTAACTATTTTAGGATTTTTTTATGGATATGAGGGTCTTGAATCATCCAAGAATGATTTGGAGGATTAATGAGGTTTATGGTAGTAGTTAGTGGTATTTATGATGTATTGGTGACAATAAATGAGTTGGTTTGAATGGATTTGAGTTGGGGATAAATTTGGAGTCCAAGACCCCATAGCCAAAATTGGCAAAATTCGCAGGGCCAAATCGATTCGGCCTGGCCAAATCGATTCGGCCTGGCCAAATCGATTCGCCCAGGGATAGTTTCCAGGTCTAGGTGAACCGAATCGATTCAGCATTTTATGCAGAAACCCAATTTTCCTGACTGAATCAATTCGGATGGTCCGAATCGATTTGGTAATTATGCATAAAAGAGACGGTTATCTCCGATTATGTGTGGACTATAGAGAGTTGAATAAAGTCACCATCTGGAATAAATACCCTTTACCTCGTATTGATGATTTATTTGACCAACTTAGGGGAGCATCGTACTTCTCTAAGATCGATTTCAGGACAGGGTATCATCAGTTGCGGATACGGGAGCAGGATGTATCCAAGACCGCATTTCTGACTAGATATAGATCCTATGAATTCTTGGTTATTCCCTTTGGACTAACCAATTCCCCCGCTGTATTTATGGATCTCATGAATAGGGTGTTTCGGGACTACCTTGACCAATTTGTTATTGTATTTATCGATGACATCTTAGTTTATTCTCAGACAGAATCTGACCATGCTACTCACTTGCGGTTGGTCCTACAAAGATTAAGGGATCACCAATTGTATGCAAAGTTTGAGAAGTGTGGCTTTTGGTTGAAGGAGGTTCAGTTTTTGGGTCATGTGGTGTCATCCCAAGGTATATCGGTGGATCCGAGCAAGGTGATTGCGGTGAGGGAGTGGGGTTAGCCCACGTCACCTATCGAAATACGTAGTTTTTTGGGTTTGGCGGGTTATTACCATCGGTTTATCAAGGGTTTCTCTAAAATCGCAAGCCCATTGATAAATTTAACCCGGAAAGGGGTGAGATTTGTTTGGGATAACTCTTGCAAAGTTACTTTTGATGAGCTCAAAGATAGGTTCACTTCGGCTCCAGTCCTCGCTTTGCCAAAGTCGGGGTTGGAATATCTAGTCTTCACCGATGCATCTCTTCAAGGATTAGGAGGTGTGCTTTAACAAGAGAGACGGGCTATTGCTTATGCTTCTCGCAAGATAAAGCCTCATAAAAGGAACTATCCGGTGCATGACTTAGAACTCGCCGTGGTTGTCTTTGCCTTGAAGATTTGGAGGCATTATCTCCTAGGGGAGAAATTTAGTCTTTTCACGGACCATAAATTGCTGCAATATTTATTCTCACAGAAAGATTTTAATATGCGTCAGCGCCGATGGTTATAATTCGTGAAAAATTATCAATTTGATATCCATTATCATCCGGGCAAAGCGAACGTAGTGGCGGATGCCTTGAGTAGGAGGCCCGAGGGAGAGTTAGCTGAAGTATGGAAGGCTAAGTGGAAAGAGCTCAGTCAGGAGGATGCGATGGTGAGAGCGTTCATGTCAGTGATGACCGTTACTATTACCATTGTGGCAAGGGTTGTAGAAGCCCAAGGAAGGGATAAGGTTTGTCAGGACCATATACACCGATTACTGTCCGAGGGAGAGGAATCCTACTCGATAAGTTCTGAGGGTGGATTATGCTTCTATGGAAGACTTATTGTTCCGGAAGAGGTGGATTTGAGACGGGCGGTGATGGCAGAATCTCACGGATCGAAATTTACGGTACATCCTAGTGGGGACAAAATGTATCAAGACATGCGCCGCCAGTATTGGTGGCCCAGCATGAAGCAGGATATTTCAGAGTTTGTATCCCAATGCACTACTTGTCAGTTGGTTAAGATCGACCATCAGCGACCGACAAGTTTGTTGCAATCGTTGGAGATTCTGGTGTGGAAATGGGAAAGCATATCGATGGACTTTATTACGGGATTACTAAGATCACAGAGGGGTTATGATTCAATTTGGGTGATTGTCGATCGCTTGACTAAGTCGGCACACTTCTTACCTGTGCGTACGAATTTTGATACCGCTCGCTATGCCCAGTTGTTCATCGAGGAGGTCGTTAGACTTCATGGGGTACCTTTAAATATAGTTTCTAACCAAGATAAGATCTTTGTTTCCCACTTTTGGAGAAGTTTCCAAGAGGCCATGGGAACCGAATTGAAGTTAAGCACTTCTTATCATCCTCAAACAGATGGTCAGACTGAAAGAGTAAACCAAATGTTGGAGGATATGCTCCGTATGTGCGTGCTTGATTTCAAGGGTGGCTGGGAACAATATCTCTCATTGGTTGAGTTCGCTTATAAAAACTCATACCAATTTACTATTAGAATGGCGCCCTATGAAGCTCTCTATGGCCGGCCATGTAGATCGCTCGCTTGATGGTTGGAAGTGGGTGATAATAAATTCCTTGGACCTGAAATGATCCAAGATACTTCTTCTAAAATTGAACTCATTTGGAATCGCATTCGGATAGCCCAAGATCGCCAAAAGAGCTATGCCGATGCGGGTAAAAGACACATGGAGTTGGAGATTGGGGACTAAGTCTTGGTGCGAGTGTCACCAATGAAGGGCATTAAGTGTTTCGGAAAGAAAGGAAAGCTTGCGCCACGTTTTGTTGGACATTTTCCAATTATTGCGAAAGTCGGTCCAGTGGCATATCAAATTGCCTTACCGGAACCCTTGAAATAAATTCATGATGTGTTCCATGTTTCCTCTCCGCAGAAGTATAAGAGATGCGAAGGTGCCCTTTGGCATATCCCTTCCGAGGATATTGACTTGCAACCCGACATTTCATATGAAGAACAACCGGTTGCTATTCTTGAGCATGGGGAGCGTAAGTTGAGGTCTCGTGTGGTGCCCTTGGTGAGAGTCCAATGGAGTCATCATAATGCTAAAGAATCAACGTGGGAACATGAGGACGACATGCGGGAAAAGTATCCGCATCTCTTCTTACAAGGTACGCTTGATTTTTGGGGACAAAATACCCTCATAAGGGGGGGGGGGGGGGAGTATGTAACAACCCTCGCTTATGAGAACCTGTTTTATATTTACTTACTATGTGAGGTAATTATATATAAAATGTTGGATTAGGGAGTAAGTATTAATTTAATGAAGGCAAGTTAATATTTACTAACTTGTTATATATTTACTGTATGAGTATGTAAATATCCTAATGTTGAGTTTTATAGTGTCATAAGATTTAAAACGACCCTATGATTTAAAATGGAACCGAAACTTAAAATGAATTATAAAATATCCAAATGATAATTTGGAGGCCGTAGTTGGTTCCGGAACATGCGAGATAGTCAAATTATATGCCATATTGTATTTTGAGGTTTTGGGCACTTTTGACT
Source organism: Sambucus nigra (assembly GCA_949130495.1). NCBI lineage: Eukaryota > Viridiplantae > Streptophyta > Magnoliopsida > Dipsacales > Adoxaceae > Sambucus > Sambucus nigra. The sequence continues at coordinate 41,934,212 of OX422213.1, forward strand.
GGTTTTAACATATATGTGTACTTGCAAACCATTTAATGTGGTGTATACCACTTAAGTTGTAAATTGTGGACTAAAGGCACGATTTATGTCTTGATTAAGTCTCCTATTTTCCCCTAATTATATTCCTAAACCTAGAGAGAAAGAGAGAGGAAGAGAAAGAGTAGAGAAAGGAGAAGAGATTGAAGATTGAGGTTGGATTCTTGCTACCACACAAGGAAAATCTGCATTTGCTTGATTGAGGCAATTTTTCTACTTGCTATATGTGGTTTAAGATAAATGATTAGTTATGATAATTGTGTATTAATCATGGTTTAACTATTTTAGGGTTTTTTTGTGGATATGAGGGTCTTGAATCATCCAAGAATGATTTGGAGGATTAATGAGGTTTATGGTAGTAGTTAGTGGTATTTATGATGTATTGGCGACAATAAATGAGTTGGTTTAAATGGATTTGAGTTGGGGATAAATTTGGAGTCTAAGACCCCATAGCCGAAATTGGCAAAATTCGCAGGGCCGAATCGATTCTGCCTGGCCGAATCGATTCGCCCAGGGATAGTTTCTAGGTCTAGGTGAACCGAATCGATTCGGCATTTTATGCAGAAACCCAATTTCCCTGACCGAATTTATTCGGATGGTTCGAATAGATTCGATAATTATGAAGAATCTCATATTTTCTGGCCGAATCGATTTGGCTAGGCCGAATCGATTCGAAAATCCTGCATTTATATTTTGTTTTCTTTTTCATTTTCAACCCTTTTTATCTAGTCTTAGGACTTAGGAACCTTCTTGTATGAAGTCAACTTAGAGTCCTTGAGTTCTAGGTGAGTTAGTTTACTACCCTAGATTAGACTTGGGATATATGGGAATTATTTCGAGGGTGCGTGAAGTGATGTTCAGGCATTACTTCCTTTTATAACTAGTAGGAGTCTAAGGGATTACTAAGATGTGTATGGGGACTTTAGAAGTTAATTTGAGGTACGATGGTTTATAATAAAGTCCAAAAAGGATATTTGGGAAAAATAACTTGGGAGTTTAAATATTAATTGAGGTTATTATGATGATGCAAGGCACGTATAGTTCCGGATAATCATAATGCATTTGATAAAATGTAAATGGATAAAGTAAATGATAATTTACTAAATCATGTCATGATAATTAATAAAATGGTTGGAACACACCCTCTCTAAATACCATCTTAAGGGAAGTTCGTGCATAAGGTGAAGCCCCCTGGCTAATGAATGTAGGGTGGATATAGTCCTAGGCCATATGAGTGCTTGTTTTATATTTTTTACGATGGGTAGGTAATTACGGGTGTGGTTATGACTACCCCACAGGCATATGGACGCTTCCCGACGTTTCGATAGGATGCCAGGTTGTCTTGATGATAGGCCCTGGAAGATGATGGTTATTTAGGAGTGCGCATAGTGGGAAAACCCGGACGGGCGGTCCTAGAATCGTTATATATGTATACTTATAACTATTCTAACATCAAGTGGGAATTGATGGATATTAATTCCATAAAGAACATTGTACATGCTACAAAGAGCATACAATTGAGATACGTGCCACAAAGAGCACATGATAAAACTTGTATTCCTGATAAGGAATGGAAAGATAAAATGAAAAGGTGAATAATGATAAAGATTTTAGATTAATGATAATTATATATATCCTCTTGCATAATTGAATCTTACTTTATAATCTTTCAATTGTCTTAGTTTATTATATGATGTTACCATGCTATAATATTCTCTTTATCTTCCATGATTAACTATTCATAACTGTCACACTATTTGTTTATTTGGTGATCACATAAAACCGGGCCCTGACCCGTTCTTCTTTCTTGTTGTGCATATATATTGTAATCGCTCAGGAGCTCCACTGCAAGGTCGCCCGTAATGACCTCCCCATTCCGGTGTCTTTTGAGGAGCCATGACATTTTGCGGATATCACGGGATATTTTGAGTAGACGTATTCAATGTTGTTTTCTAGTTATGTTCGGGTCTTTATTCAGGAGTGTGGCTCAAACTGTTGTAATTGTATAATGGATATAATATGTAACTAATGGAACTTGTTGTACCTTGTATGAAATTCTGTTGACCGACATTTTATTCGGTCTTTTTATTGTATGTTTGCTGATGTCGTTACACCTATACTTTTGGCATTTCCACCTTCTTTTCTATTATGGCTTGTTGACAATGGTTTCTTTAAATTACAAAACAAAAATCCTTTGACAACCTGTTTTCTGAAATATTGTGTGGTTATCGTGTATACTCTTTATGTTGTTACGATGCTGAGAATGATTCCATCCATGATTCCTATATTATTGGAGTATCGGACTGGCCACCCCTTATTTCGGATACCGGGTTGTCACATTAACTTACTGAAATTGAAATACAAGATTATAGTAAATTTAAGTAGGTGTCTCCCATTGTCACTCGCATAGGATAATCTTCTCACCTCCCACCTAGATGCAATATTAATCGTATCCTATCCCCATAAATCGTGTATTGGACATATAATTGTCTACACCCTTATCCTTTTTCCGAGTTCTCTAGTCATATTACTTACAATAGTGACCCTCCATTCCCTATGTATCCTACGTAGTATTGAATTATAATCAATTGGATACATCCTTAGACTTAGATAACTAATTTCATTACATTCGCAGGGTTATATATGTATAAGTCTTTGTGTGTGTGTGTGTGTACAGACTTATATATATATATCGATAAGTCCGGAGGAATCCCTTATCCAAATCGGACATCACAAAATGCGCAAGTGGGGCAGTCCTTATGCAATATATCGTTGCACCGCCCATACCCAGAGGTGACAAAGGATTCCAGCATCTACGCCTATCTCTCTTAAGCGGTGCTCCTATGTAGTACCTAAATTATGACCTAAACAACGCCCAACTCACTTGTGCCGACGTGTGCTACAGTTCCAAACACGCGTAACCCCAACCAATAGGATCATCCATGAACGTAGGTATGTCCACACAAATACTTAATTACATATTTCTTTATCACATTATATGTATGGATTTGCCTCCCAATAATTCCCGAGTCAATTAACCATCTCGTTAATTATTAGTTACTCTATTTAAATCATAATCCATGTAGTTCTTACCAACTCTCTTGTTAATTATAAATTTCTCTATTTTCAATAATCATTCAGCATTACTGAATATCTACAAATTATTTACGTAGTCACCAGCCTTCACGATTCATGTCGTAACTGTCGTGTTCCCATATTTTGAACTATATTCTCGGCTAACCCAATGGATATATAATTCTACAATTTTTTCCAAAATTTATGACTAAACTAAATGGATACATTATGACTAACCTAAAATACAAACTAACCAACCTGGTGTGAATAGGGTATCGGAACCAGTTCAGCCCCAACGTCGAACCGGTTCGCCCCTGGGTTTGGGTGAATTCGAGGTTGTTACTATTTTGGAAGATTTTTCACAACTTACTTCATAAATTACCCCTTGTTCCTCTCTCATAAGTTACCCTAACACTTTACATGCTCATTGATTGGTTTTATATTATCTACTAACAATTTTTTTACATGAGAATGACATCAAATCCAAAATCAATTCATAAGAATACAAATTCCTCCAAAATTCTAAAGGGGGTATTTTTTTAATTTTCAAGATCCATTTTTTTCATGAATTTGTGCCAAGAAACACTCTTTTTTCATGGGGTGTACATCAGATATACACTATCACCCTACAATATCACAAGATCTATCTCTAAATCCACATTATTATTATTTTCCGGATTTTCTAATCAATTTCTCGATTTCATAATTTTCTAATCATCAAAGTGATATCCTCTACATGCATATAGTGAAATTTATTCCATAACATTAATTACAAATTTAATCCAAAAATCTATATGAGAGCCTACACACTTAAATTAAGAAATAACTTGGACATCAATTTGAGCAAGAAAATTCTTGCCTTAGGATGAAGGTGGAAGTACCTCTTCTTGAATCTCCAAACTTCCTCCTTCTTTTGACCTTAGTATCTCCTCTCTAGGGGTGGAACTGCGGGGGTTTTCTTATATTGGTGAAAATGAGTTTATTAATCTTTTTAATTAGCATATAAACTACTTAATCCCGAGTTAGGTTTTGACCCACACTTTTGGGCCTCCAAATGAGTCCGAATCCTTAACGAGAATGGCCCAATCGCCTCCCAACTAATATACCTATGCCCCGGGACCATTTTAAAAGGTCTAAAACACCTAAAAGAGTTTCCAAACATCTTGAAATGCGCCCGAATTCTTTATTACTTGACATACCCATTTTTATTATGTTTAGACAACACGAAATCATAAGTAACTTACTATATGATTTATTTTCTATGAGTGAACTCCTTATGCCCAATTGAGTCCAATAATTATGTAATCACGAATAAATATTCATTCTCAATCTAAATTTTACCCATTTAATTTAAATTCCACTGATTTAATTTATTCTCAAATTTATTCCAAATCATTAAATTAATTTCTATCACAATATTTTATTCTGAAAACACAGGGTATTACATTTTTCCCCCTAACAACAAAATTTCGTCCTCGGGATTCACTGAAACTTAACCTCGCATTTTGATCCGCACAATTATCATAAGTTTTATACTCCATTAGTCCATTTCAATCCGCACAATTATCATATGTTTCAACAATGATGCTAAGAATGAAACCATTAATGATTTTTGTTTAATTAATACTGGACTGATCACCCAGGATTAGAATAGGCGGGGTGTCACAGATGGTATCAGAGCATCAGGTTCTAGTATCCTTAGGATCTGTACAGAATTGTCACGTTTTCAGCGTAGCGTTCTCTGATATAGAGCCCTACTATTAGGATTGTTGCATTCATGATTACACATTTACGTCTTCACCTAGTTTGAGATATATTGAACTGAGGGCTAATCAAAATTTTATTTCTTTTTGTATGCCACCCAGACGCGCACCAAGAGCCACTAGAGAGGTACAAATCGAGTTACATCTAGCTCAGGCACAGGGGACTATGAACACTATTGAGTTCGCCGCTATTGTTGCACATGTAATTAACGTGGACCACAATTGCTCAGAAGGCACCACATGTGCCACCTCAGCCGTAGGTTATGACTCTAGACCATACACACTCGTTTCCTTATGCCTGGGAGCAAGTCAGAGATGATTTTTAGAAGTCTCATCCTCCCGAGTTTCAGGGAAGATCAAATGTCGTTGGTGCTTGCCAATGGAAGAAGGACATCCAGCGGAATTTATGGATGTACGAGTGCACTGATATGTAAAGACAAATACTAGCTACTTTTAATCTAGTGGGGGAAGCGTCATAGTGGTGGGAGTCTATTACCACCACACAAGAGATGGATAACATACCTATTTAGGAATTCTGGGAGCGGTTCGACTATAAGTACTTTCCATCTACCATTCAGGCAGATATGAGGCATAAGTTCTTAGAGATCGCCCAAGAAAGAAGGACAATAACTGAACATGAGGAGGAATTTACTCAGTTGGAAAATTTCGTACCAGAGGAGGTGAGCACAGAGGAGACGAGGGTACAACTCTTTATTGATGGTCTTAGCTGGAGCATCCAACAACATTTATTAGGTAATCTCACTCTGAAGATGTATACGGATGTTGTGAATGTCTTTTTACTGCATTTTCAGGATCACCGCTTCTATGAGAAAGGAAGAAAGTGAGCAAGAGAGTCCGGCCAACAGGGCAGGACAGGGGTGGCAGTGCCAGTGGGATACAATTAACTCAGACTCATACGATACCGGGTGAGCAGGGTTCTTAATAGGGGGACTATGTTAAGTATTTTCGATCAGGAGATTTCAGACAGGGGCAGGGTGGATTCAGGCATGGCCATTAGGGTCAACAGGGTCAACAACATTTTCAGCAGGACTAGTAGGGCCAAGGGAGAGTTAGTATCGGCCAGCAGTGCGAGAGAGGGAGAAATTTCACTGGTAGATACTTTATATGTGGCAAGAATGGCCACAAATGTCAGGATTGCCCTGATAGGGGAAGGGTTCCGCAGCAGCAGGGCGGTCGTCAGGAGCCCCAAAGGCCCATTTTTCTCATCGCCCTTCCAGTTCCAGCACCATCACTACCTACCTTACCAATCATCCCAGCAGTCCCACCATAGCAGGGGCAGTTACAGTATGGACGTGTGCACAACATCCACCAGGACGCAGTTCCATAGGCGCCACTCGCAATTGAGGGTACGTTTCTTATACGTAGGACTTCGGGGCCTATCATATTTGACATTGGGGCTTTATATTCGTTTATAGCAAATAAATTTGGATGAGCCACGGGGTTGTTAGACACGACAGATAGTACAGTCACATGCATAGACTCACCGTTGGGTAGCGAGACACTTATCTTTTTTATTTTTCGGGGTGTGAGTATAGACATTGGGAGACTTATTTTACCCATCAATATTCCCATGTTAGATATGTCAAAGTATGATGCCATTATTGGCATGAATTGTCTAGCAGCGTATAGAACCATAATTGATTATTACAGTAGGAGCATAGTATTTGCGATTTCGGGCCAGGAGATGTTCTCAGTGGTGATACCCCATATCAAAGGAGGATCGTCAACTAACTTATACTATATAAAGGAGGAGACCTCTAAGGTGGTAGTGATCTCCCTAGATTCGATTCTGATTGTGTGTGAGTTCGTCGACGTATTTTAGGAGATATCGAGATTACTTCCTAGCTGAGAGATAGAGTTTGTCATTGATTTAGCATCGAGCACTTGGCCGATAGCTCATACGCCTTATCGTATGGTCCCTATGGAAATGAGGAAGCTACGGGATAAGATTGAGCATCTTTTGTGACAGGGTTTTATTCATAGGAATACTTCGCCTTAGGGTGCCCCAGTGCTATTTGTGAAGAAGAGAAATGGATCTCTATGCCTATGTGTGGATTATCGGGAGTTAAATAAAGTCACGATATTGAATAAATATTCGTTGCCCCAAATCGATGACTTATTCGACCAGTTAAGAGGAGCCGCCTACTTCTCTAAGATAAATTTGAGATCAGGGTACCACCAATTACGCATCCGAGAGAAGGACGTATTTAGGACTGCCTTTCTAACGAGATATGGGTCTTATAAGTTTTGGGTTATGACATTGGGCTAACCAACGTGCCAATGGTATTTATGGACTTGATAAATAAGGTGTTTAGAGAGTTATTGGATCAATTTGTCATTGTCTTTATTGATGACATCCTGATTTATTTCCGGACTGAGGAGGAGCATGCTGATCATCTGCTTCGTATTTTATAAGCCGAAGTATCCTAGATCAATTCTAGTTCGATAAGCTTTCTATCCCACACCTATAACCAATAAGCGGGAGAACAACAAGGTCTATCATACAATGCCTTAAATAATTCCATGTTAATCGTAAACTGATAGGAGTTATTATGCGCAAACTCCACCAGTGGAAGATATCGTTCCCAATCGCCGCTAAAGTCAAGGATGCACATCCATAGCATATCTTCTAACATCTGATTCATCCTTTCTATCAGCCCATTTGTCTATGGGTGATAGGTCATACTCAATCGCAACTCTATACCCATGGCCTCCTAAAAAATCTACCAAAAATGAGACACGAAGATCTTGTCCCTTTCGGACGCAATATCGAGCGACAATCCATGTAGTCTCACTATCTCAGCGATGAAGATCTGGGCATACTACCCCGTGGTATAATCTGTCTAGACTGGCAAAAAATCGTCCACCTTAGTTAATCCTAGGTGATTAGTCCATTATTAAAATTAAACAGGAATCATTAATGGTTTCATTCTTAGCATCGACGTCAAAACATATAATTATCATACGAATACTTTAATGGCCCGGTGTCAAAATTTTAATCTTTTATTGACATGCAATAATTTAAACTATTAAACTGCATTCACTATTACATTGAATAATGCAATAAATGATTAAACAACTCAATGAATAAATGTGTTTGGACTAAACACTCTAGACTGAAATCCACATACAATAGTCCCTAATTAAAACCAAATCCAACAACTGGAAATAAAAATAGAAATGCAGTATCTATGAAATAATCGCAAACTAAAGATGGGCGACATGCCTGACTGAGATAACTGAATGATGGACATGAACTGATAAAAGTGGAACCGTCTACTACCTAGGTCCTACAACATCCACAACAGCTACAACATGTCAAATAAGAATGGACTCATAAGCTTGGCATCCATGTGACTGGACACCTAAAAGGGTTTTTCCGAAATAGATTTGAAGTGGGTTAGAGCCTAAGAACATTTGAAAAATATTTGCAAGTATTTAAAATGCAGTAAGAGCATATATTGTATACATGTTAACTTCACGTGCACTCACTTGAGATCCTCACCTCTCAACTACTTTGCACGCCTAAAGTATTCACCTAAACCATCCTAGTTACACTACCTCGTCTGACTAGTTGAACTAAGTCTCTCCCAGCATACTAACTCATTGGGCTGACCCGTATTGCCCATACAATACGTTACTGAATTTGCAAACCCTTTAGCAAGTTAAAATTACCAAGTAAGTATTAAGTTTTCAGATAGTTTGGTTACTTTAGATATCACTATTTATCTTATCTACTAATGCACACATAGTAGAATAAAGCACACGTATATAAAATGTACCATCCTTGTCATATATACGAATAAGGCATCCCTAGATAAAGACCTGTGATGCGTGTATACCCTGCTATCGAGTTCTGGTACATCACGTACTATGTAAAGGACTTTTGGTTCGAATTTACTCCTGAACCATAAATTTATGATTCACACAATTCGGAGGCGAATATAGTTTTAAGCCTTTGAACTACGCACACACCTAACGCACCCAAATTATCGATCACACTATCATACACACAAGTAGTGCTCAACCATAAGTTCTATGTTTTGAGGCACAAGTCGAAAATATCCCTAATGCGCTCATCAGGATAAGATTGTCCACGACGTAAAACTTCCTGTGATAGAAGGCAATACAGGTATGTTCAGACATATAAGGAGTCACACAATAAGTATTCCCAAAGCCTATATATACATCATCAGTATAGGTATACACACAACCTATAATATATATCCCGTATGTAGTATATAAACCTTGAATGTCCTACGTATTATTAATTTACAATTATACTTGTCGTTGTATATACCCAAGTAATCCTCACTTCTCGAAGGGCCCTAATTACCCCTTACATTATTCTAGTAGTTATATTATATTCCTAACCTACTGGTATTATCCTTAGGTTAACATTTACTCCTCTCATGTAACCCATTTTATAAATCTCCAATACGTGACTCAGCCGATAAAGTCTCGTCAATCTCAATCTAAACCTTTCCCTTATTATGATTTATCGGACCTCAACTATATGCCCACTGACCTCCTCTAAGTCCTTATATAGTTGATAAAAGGTTCCTTGAAAATTGGGGTAAAGCAAACCTTAAAATAAATCAAGTTCCTCATTTCAGCATTAGTTGATCGATCGACAGATTGATCAATTTATCAATCCATCGATCGATCGACATTCATGGGTCGATCGATCCTGCGTTTGGCAGTTTTGTCCCAGTTACATTTTTTTACCATTTTTATCCCATAAAGCCTTTATAACACTCCCAAACTCACAGTCACGCATGTTAGGCCCTATAACAACATGTATAAATGATTTCTAACGTAACCAAATCATTAAATCATCAAGGGGAATCATTTAAAATGGATTAAGTCTACACTTTAATCTCAAAACCCTAAATTACTATTTCTTTGTTCAAGAACATCAACAAAACCAGATTTCTCCAAATTCTCATGTTAATAAATTATCAGATTCGTAAAACATACATATATGGATGATGTCTATCGTAATTTCTACCCAAGAACATGAAATTAATCTCCAATCTAAAGCCATAATCATTTGTTCATGGAAATTATTCAATCCTACACTAACATGGATATTATATGCACTCAAATTTGGCAAGATAAACACTTGCCTGGAGTTTGTAGGTCTGATTTGTGCATAAAAGTGCTGGAGTTGTCTTCCTCTCCTTTTGATCTAAACTCGGATGGTGGTGGTGGTGCAAAAGTGGTGAAGGAACCATCCGTGACACCTCGCCTATTCTAATCCTAGGTGATTAGTCCATTATTAAATTAAACATGAATCATTAATGGTTTAATTTTTAGCATCATCGTCGAAACATAATTATAATACTATTACCCTAAAGGCTCGGTGTCAAAATTTTAATCCTTTTATTAACATGCAATAATTTAAACTACTAAACCACATTCACCATTCCAGTAAATAATGCAATAAATGTTAAACAACTGAATAAATAAATGTGTCTAGAATAAACACTCCAGATTGAAATCCACATACAATAGTCCATAATTAAAACCAAATCCAATAACTATAAATAAAAATAGAAATGCAGTATCTCTGAAATAACCGTTAACTAAAGATGGGCAACATGCCCGACTGAGATAACTAAATGATTGACGTGAATTGATAAAAGTGGAAGTGTTTACTACTGAGTTCCTCCAACATCCACAAAAATTGCAGCACGTCAAATAAGATTGGACTCCTAAGCTTGGCGTCCCTGTGGCTGGACACTTAAATTTTTTTTGCAAAAATAGATTTGAAACGGGTCAGAGCCCAAGAACATTTGAAAAATATTTGCAAGTATTTAAAATGCTGTAAGATCAGATATTGTATACATGTTAACTTCACGTTCCCTCATTTGAGATCCTCACCTCCCAACTATTGTGCACGCCTAATGTATTCTCCTAAATCATTCTAGTTATGCTACCCCGCCTAACTAGTTGAACTAAGTATCTCCCTTCATACTAACTCGTTGTGCCCACCCGTATTGCCTATATAATATGTTATTGAATTTCCAAACCCTTTAGCGAGTAAAAATTATCGAGTAAGTATTAAGTTTCCACATACTTAGTTTAATTTAGATATCATCATATATCTTATCTACTAATGCACACATAGTAGAATAAATCTCATGTATATATATGTACCACCCTCTTCATGTATACGAATAAGGCATACCTAGGTGGAGACTTACAATTCATTCATACTCTGCTATCGACCCTGGTACATCACGTACTACGTAAAGGACTTCCGGTTCGGAATCATTCTCGAACCATAAATTTACGATTCACACAATTTGGAGGCGAACATAAATTTAAGCATTTGGGTTGTGCACAGACCTAACACACCCAAATGACTAGTTAAACTATCATACACACAAGTAGTACTCAACCCTAAGTTCTATGTTCTGAGGCATAAGTTGAAAATCTCCCCAATGGTCTCATTAGGATAAGACTGTCCACGACGCAAAACCTCCCGTGATAGCAGGCAGCATAGGTATGTTCACACATATAAGGAGTCACACAATAGGTATTCACATAACCTATATATACATCATCTGTATAGTTATACACAACCTATAATATATATCCCGTATGCAGTATATAACTCTCGAACGTCCGACGTATCATTAATTTATAATTATACTTCTCGTCATATATACCCAAGTAATCCTCACTTCTCGAAAGGCCCTAATTACCCCTATATTATTCCAGTAGTTATATTATATGCCTAACCTACTGGTATTATCCTTAGGTTAACGTTTACTCTTCCCGTAACTCACTTTATAAATCTTTGATACGTGACTCAGCCGATTAACTCTCGTCGGTCTCAATCCCAACCTTTCCCTTAATATGATTTATCGGACCTCAACTATATGCCCATTGACCTCCTCTAAGTCCTTATATAGTTAATAAAAGGTTTCTTGCAAATTGGGGTAAAACAAACCTTAAAAATAAATCAAGTTCCTCATTTTAGTAGCAGTCGATCGATCGACAGATTTGATCGATTGATCGATCCATCGATTGATCGACATTCATGGGCCGATCGATCGATCCTACGTTTGGAAGTTTCATCCCCGTTACGTTTTTCACCATTTTTATCACTTAAAACCTTTATGGCACACTCCTAAACTCACAACCAAACATGCCGACCCTATAATAACATGTATAAATGATTTTGTAACGTAACCAAGTCATTAAATCATCAAGGGGAATCATTTAAATTGGATTAATTCTACACTTTAGTATCAAAACCCTAAATTACTCTCTCTTTGTTCAAGAACATCAATAAACTCAGATTTTTCCACATTCTCATGTTACTAAATTATCAGATTCGTACCACATACATACATGGTTGATGTTTATCATAAGTTCTATCCAAGAAGATGAAATTAATCTCCAATCTAAAGCCATAATCATTTATTCATAAAAAGTATTCAATCCTTCATTAACATGGATATTATTTGCGCTCAAATTTTGCAAAATAAACACTTACCTGGAGTTTGTAAGTCTGATTTGTGTAGAAAAATGGCGGAGTTGTCTTTCTCTCCTTTCGATCTAAACTCCGATGGTGGTGGTGGTGCAAAAGTGGTGTGGGGAGCCTTGGAATCCTTCACCTTCCTTCTCTAATGGCCTCTCTCTGATTTTATAACTGCTAATCCTAGCACCCTCAACGTACATTATGATATAAACTTAGGAATTTCGTTGGTCCCTTTACTCTAAAAATCCAAAAGACCAAAATACCCTTTCGAGGTACCGGTTTGGCCCAGGACCCATTCCAAACCTATGAGTACACTTTACTAACTATCTCTACCCTTCCAAACACACTGGCGTACTCAAAATGATCATTTGGATGACCCGTATATAAATTACATTTTATTTCATAAATTTAATTCCCGATACGACTAACACGCGCGTCTTGACTAAATTATCGTAACTGCTATATTTCTCACTCACGATAATCATATTGGATTCTCACTAAGTTATTACTCGTTCACTAGGTAATACTCAATATAATTTATACAATTAAATATTAACCCTTGTCCAGCTAATTAGTATTTATTTAAATCAGGATTAATTTCCATTTGAATTTAATTAATCCCAATATGAAAGTCATTAAAAATACGGGGTGTTACATATAGGGTGACCAAGTGGAGGCACGTAGCTACTTCACCTAGGTCGAGGAGAAAGAGGCCCATAAGAGAGCCATAACCTCATACAATATTGATACTTTCGACCCGAGAGATGAAAAAGGCTAAAAAAAGGGCAAACCGAATGAAGAGGTAGAATCCATCATCCTCATCGAGGACGAGCCGAAAAAACCATCTAAGTTAGTTCATCCTTGAAAGTCTAAATCAAAGAAAAATTAGTGAATCTAATAAGAAAAAACAGAGTATCTTCGCCTGAAGCCATGGAGACATGCCCGGGATTGATCGAGATATTATCTGCCATCGGCTTAATATCGATGAAAGTGTGAAGCCTATAAAGAAGAGACGAAGATTTTACACAAGAGATTCATGCGAATTCATTCAGGAGGAAGTTAAAAAGATATAGACAGTCGAATTCATTTGAGAAATTCATTATCCCGGTTGGATGTCCAACATTGTTATAGTGCCAAAGGCCAATGGTAAGTGGAGGATGTGTATCGACTTCACCGACCTAAATAAGGCTTGTCCCAAACATAGCTTTCCCCTACTTTAAATTGATCAGATGGTTGATTCTACGGGTGGGCATGAATTGATGAGTTTCATCCATGCGTACCCAGGTTATAATCATATTTTTATGCACGTTGCCGACATCGAGAAAACCTCTTTTATTATGGATAAAGGAACGTGTTGTTATAAGGTAATTCTTTCGGTTAAAAAAACGTAAGGGGAACCTATCAAAGGTTGGTAAATAAGATATTTGAAGACCAAATCGAGAAAATAATGGATGTTTATGTGGAAGAAATGCTAACCAAGAGTCTGAAGGCTAAGGATCATGTGGCCGATCTTGAGCACACTTTTGATAAAATGGATAAATACAAGTTGAAGTTAAATCCTGTTAAGTGCGTTTTTGGTGTCAGTCCGTGAATCAAAAGGGTATATAGGCCAACCCCATGAAAATTAAAGCACTCATTAACATGCAGACACCAAAAACTATCAAAGACGTTCGGAGACTAAGGAGATGGGTCGCAGCCCTAAATCGTTTCATCTCTTGGCCAACGAATAAGTGTCTACTATTTTTAAAGATACTTGAAAAATCCTTCATCTAGGATGAAGAATGTGAGAAAGCCTTTTAATAGTTGAAAACCTATATGGGGTCACCTATATTGCTATCTCGACCAATCCAGGGGAGAAGTTAATTCTGTACTAAGAAGTGTCAGAGTTGACAATTAGTGCGACATTCATCCGAGATGATGCTAGAGCCTAAAAGTTAGTAAACTTTAATAGTAAGGCCTTGCAGGGGTCTAGCTCAAATATTCGAGGATGGAGAAACTGGCCTACACACTAATACATCCTTCCAAGAAAATGAAGTCATACTTTTAAGCCCATACGATGGTGGTGTTTACCGATACTCCTTTGAGGCAGGTCATTCATAAACTCAAGAGATCAGGTAGTTTAATGGTCTGGTCCATTAAGATTGGTGAGTTTTACATCATCTTCCACCCCAGGAATGCCACTAAAGGGTAGCTTTAGTGGACTTTTTTTACCGAGTTTACATGAGCTGCATTCGATAATGATATTAAAGAAATAGAAGAGCCAATGGTCGTACCGAAGGAGGCTACGTTAAACACTACTCCGATCGATAGTATGAAATCCGGAATGATGTTATTGATAATGATGTTATCGAAAAGTATTTTCTTCTCAAAGATGGAATTTTATTCGAGGATCTTTTTTTAGAAGGAGCTCCGACCTAATGTCTGTTTGTAGACGGTCATCTTGTGAAAATAATTACGGTGCAGGGTTTATATTGTTGGTCTCAGATGTAACGGACATAGAGTATGCCTTGAGATTCATCTTCAAGGCATCAAATAATTAATCATAATACAAGGCCTTATTAATCGATATTTCTATCACCAAGGCATTGAATGTACGTCAGATGATCATTCGCTGTTATTCATAGTTGGTCGTCATCTAGGTATTAGGCATTTTTGAGTTTAATGATGAGAATATGCTAAGATATTTAACGCGAGTCAGATAGGTGATGGTTAACTTTAAAGAAATTAAAATCAGGATGATCCCAAGATTTAAAAATTCTCGAGTTAATGCCCTTGCCAGACTAGTGTCAACCACCATGAGTGAGATTCGTTGATCAGTCCCTATAGAAATTCTACACATGCCAAGCATCTAAGAAAATGACAATGGACTTATGTTTTGTTTGAATCTAAATTTAGGGGAATCATGGAGATTCATTAGTCAAATACATTCAGGATGGTGAGCTCCCAAACTCTAAGGCTGAGAGGAAAAAAGTCAAATATTCAGCTACAAAGTTCACCATCATTGGTGATGTATTGTATAAGAGAGGGTTATTACTTCCACTACTCAAATGTGTTCACCCTACTGAGGTAAATTACGTCATACGTGACATCTATAAAGGTTCATGCGCAAGTCATATTGATGGAAGGTCTCTTGCTAAAAGGATCATTTCCTAGGGTTACTGGTGGCCGACATTCGCCAAAGATGAAGTCGATTATGTAAAAAAGTGTGACAAATGTTAGGTATTTTCTAGTATCCCTCACCAGCCTCATCAACCTCTCTCATCTATCACTGCGCCTTGGCCGTTTGCAGTTTGGGGGATTGACCCAGTGGGTCTTCTTCCTAAGGCAGCATGTAACTACCAATATCTGATAGTGGCTATCGACTATTTTTCAAAATGGGTAAAAGCCAAATCTATGATGTTTATAACATAATTTAAAACATTCAAGTTCATTTGGAGGAATATCATTTGCCGATATGGCTTGCCCCATACTTTTATATCGAATAATGGTAAACAATTCAAGAACCAATCATTAGAAGTTTACTGCAAGAGGGTCGGTATCAAGCAATTTTACTCAACACCAGGACGAATACGGGATAATGGTCAGACTAAGGTCACCAACTAGATAATACTTGATAGAATAAAAAAGAAGTTGGAAGATGCTAAGGTTCTGTGGACATAAGAGTTACATGGGGTCCTATGGGCTTGCAGGACGACTGAAGGGATGTAAGGACAGGTTTTCCATCGTCCTGAGTTTACATTGTGTATGTCGTATACCATTATAACCGTCAAAGTAAGTTCACAATCATATGTTCAATAAGGCGGATCCGAATATCAAGTATCTTTAACAATTGTCCTCTGCGAGATTAATTTTGGTAAGGATTGTGTTTAAGTTTCGTAGATATTTTACTTTAGTATCGGGATATTTTTCTAAAATATGTGTTATCATAATGAGGCATTTTTTTAATTTAAAATGTTTTCTAAAAGACCTGTAGGTGGACTTTAAAAAAGATTATTTTTCGTTGTTGTCGTTCAAACAACATGATCAAACGACATCACATGTCGTTTCTTCTGTCACGATATTGGACATTCCTTGCTTACTTCAAACGACCCTACACTATTTGGGTTTTAAATATGTCATTCCTTGGATGATCTAACAACATCTAATGTCATTCAAACGACATTAAGAATTCGTTCTAAGGACCTGCGTCTCCTCAACTTTTTTATCAGCCTATAAATACCTATTTCGTGAGACTTTTAATTATAGACTTTACTACAAGCAAACTGCATATCTGCAGATTTTTAGTCTTCACTTTTTAGGAAAAAATTATGTTGTAGATTCACACAAAACACGCCATAAACTTTTGTGAATAGTTTTGGAACCCAAACATTTCTTTGTCGAAGTTTCTTTTGTAGAGAAGGATTCTCTACTACTGGATTGGTAATTCTTGCGGGAGCTATTGCTGATGACTACGTTCATTGAGAATACTCAAGGGTATTCACTGCTGAAGGAAGAGCTGCGGTTTTGAGGTTCTCGAAAAAATCTTTGTTAGTTTGAAGGCTGTAGTCTTTGTGGATTTTCAGCGGGAAATTTATTACAGATTTCTTTATATAATTGTAAGTTGCGATTTACATTTAATAGTGAAATAAAGGTTTTGACCTTTGGAATTTTTTCCTGAATATGATTGTTCCTGATATTGGACTGATGATTGTTTCTTTGCGTGTTTGATTTATTCACATAGATGCATGTTTAGGGTTTAATACAATAGGATTGAAGATTGATTCTAATTAAATAAGTTTTAATAAATTGGAAATTTGAAGATTCCATAAATAATTGACATCACGCATTCTCAAATTGGTATCAGAGCTTTAGCTCAAAATTTTTACCTCTTTACAAATTGGTATTAGAGAAGGTTGCTCCAAGTTATCGAATGATCCTAATTTTTTTATTTTTTCATCTGATACCTTTTGACTCTTCACGTTGTCAAATTGGTAATACAGGAAGTTGCTCCAAGTTATCGAGTGATCCTGTTTTTTTTGTTTTTCCATCTGATACCTTTTGAATCCTCATGTTGTCAAATTGGTATCAGAGCAGGTTTCACCAAATTATTGTGAGATCCTTTTTTCACAAAATTTTTTGTGATATCAATCGGTTTTGAAAATTTTGATTTTTGAAAAATCGCAATTTTTTCGACGGATAACTAATATAATCGAATGCCCATCTTCGGTGGCACGAATTATGCCTATTGGAAATCCCACATGAGATCATGTTTAAAATCTATCGATGAAAGAGTTTGGCTTATATGTGAAAGAGGATGGACTGAGGATGATTGAAAATGTCACCAATCCCAAACACGTGTCTAACTGGACTGAGGATGATTATAAATGGAGTACCTATAACTCTCGTGGCCTTGGTGTTATTTTTGAAGCCGTCACCCTAGATGAGTTTCGCCGTATTATGACATGAACCACATCAAAAGAGGCATGTGATATCCTCCAATTGACACATGAGGGTACCAACGCAGTTAAGGCGTCAAAATTATAAAATTTGACCACCCAATTTGAGACTATCACCATGTTAGAGTCCAAGTGTTTTGATGAGTTTTATTCTAGGTTGTAGGACATAGTTAACACGAGTTTAAATTTGGCTGAGAAAATTAAGGAGTGGAAAATTGTTCAAAAGATTTTGAGGTCACTCCCATTCCGTTTTATTCCTAAGGCCATTGTTTTAAATTCATTGGGGATATTAGATACACTTAGGTTAGAAGAATGCGTAAGAGACCTTCAGACTTATGAGATCGACATGTTTCCTAAAATTGTTAAGCCTAAGGATAAAGGGATAGCTTTAAAGACTAAAGTTAAGAAAAAGAAAAAGGAAAGAGTTATGAGTCCGAGTCAGAGGGAGAACTTGATTTTGATGATGTGGCCTTGTTTGCTAAAATTTTTAAAAAGTTTCAAAAATTTTCCAAAGAAAATTCTTCCAATAAAAATACTTTTAAGAAAATAAAACGAAAGAGGAGGCCAATGAGAGCGGTGAGAAATAGGAAGAGGCGAGACGTTATGAGTGCGAGGGCAAAGGGCACAAAGATTTTGAGTGTCCCACTATGCTAAAGAGAAAGGGCAAAAAGATTGCTAACACTGTTGCCCTTAGTGATAGTGACATCGAGTTGGATGATTCCAAGAATGAATTACCACATGGAAAGTGAATTGCTTTTATGGTTAGTCACGTGAGCACATCTAGTTCATCCCATGACGATGAGGACATTTGTAAACGTGAGAGCCTCGATGATGTTTCGAGTCATTCAGGGGATATTGAGTGTGAGAGTGAGATTGGAAGTGAGGTTCAAAGCGATCTCCAAAAGGCATTTAGATATTTGTACATCGATACTTTGAAGAAAAATAAGATGAATAAAGATTTAGGTCTTAAGGTGTTAGATTTAGAGAGAGATAGAAGTTTTGAGGTAGTATGAGGCGTCGGTGAGTCAACTTAAGAAGGTGAGAGTTTCGTTATGTGAGAAGTTGATCGGCTTAAGTTAGGAAAAGGGTGAACTTGAAGCCCGTATGTTCTAACTAGAAATAGATCTCTAACGTGCTCGGGAGGTCAAGGTCATTATATAGGACACATCTAAGAAGTTCAGAAAGATGCTCCTCGGTCCCGCTTTGCATAATGTTGAGAGACTAGGAATGGGTTATAACGGTGCATCTACTTCCCATGTTGCACCCGAGTCGGTTGCTGAGTTTGTGATAGATTCATATGGCTCTCAACCTAACCCACCTAGGCATATGTTTTCACGTAGGAGATCACGTCCTAGTCATCATTTTGAGAGAGGTGTTCCTAGACCCATTTATGTTTGTTCCCATTGCAAGAAAAGAGGACACCTTAAGGAATTTTTCTTTAAGTTGGGTAGTGTGTCTTATAGGTTTTTACCTCGTTATGTTACTATACGTGTTACCATATGCACATCCGCACATGATACTTTGCATGCTCTTGCAAATCACATGAGAGATTTTGAGCACTTTACAGAGCAAGTTGAGTATTTAGTCAAGACTTCACACGATTTGATGGATTTTTTCATAGGATGTCACCACCTTTAGAAAACTCCTCCAGACCTAATGATTGAGGTTTATACTTGTTTGCCAGCATAGGATGATTTTCATAATGATATTTTATGCATATTTCTAGTGTGTACTACCATTGTATTTATTTTTTCCATTTTGATATATTTTTTGAAAAATCCAAAAAGATTTTTGTTTTTGAAATTTTTTGGAAAAATACAAAAAGATTTTTTATTTTTTTACAAAAAAATTAAAAACGTCAGAAATATTTTATTTTTTTAGAGTGCATGAGGAGTATCGTCTCCTCGTTACCCTACCAACAACGCCGAGAGGGGAAATCAGTGTGATAACATCATTTAGGTGGTGAAAAACACAAGTTAAAAATCATTTTTATATGGATATTTCAACATCAAACTATGGTGAATTAAAGGTCATAACTCTCTCAGCGATATGAGAGTGTATGAGGAGTCTCATCTTCCCTATACCCTCCCAACAATGCCGAGAGGGGGGCTCAGTGTGATAACATCACTTAGGTGTTGAAAAACACATGTTAATAATCATTTTTATGGTTGCTTCAACACCAGTTTATTACGATGAATGTAATGTATTAAGGTCAAAGTGTAACCATAAGCATCATATTTAGAACATCGTTTAATGGTGATAAGATAAGAAGATGAAGACACTACACTAGATCAGAAAAGATAACATGTTGATTGTATTATCAAAAGATCATCAATATTAGCAAAAAACATTTAAATATTACAGACATTGTTCAAAGATGAGTAGAAGGTTACATAAAATAAAGGTGTTAGGACACAGGTGACCACCCAATTAAAGATAAAAACTCAAGCTTCTTTTTGTTGATCGGCCTCTTCTCGAATGACATCATCAACAACATATTTAGCCTGAGCTTCGTCCTCCATAGTGCCACCGTTAGTCTCCTTCGTTCCATAAAAAACTATAGTCTTAGCCATAATATTCTCGACAGTGAGAGACATAGCCTCCACTCCGACTAGTGTCGTTGTAGCTATTGGGTCAGCACAGTCGAAAGCTTTCAAGTCCTCAACTAGCTTAGGCTCAGCCTTGTCGAGACCAGGATATTTAAGAAGGTCCCAATGACAATCCATATTGGCTGCCTTTCTAGGTATTAGAAACCATAGCCGCCAAAGTCCTTAGATGATTTGAAGGCTTCGATATCTTTCCTGACAGACTCATTAACTTCGGCTTTATGCTTGAGTTACATATATTTAATTTGGGCATCGTGGCCCTTCTTCTGGACAGGCAACTCGTTCGCTAATTTCTACTCAATCTTTTCAATCAATTACTTACAGATCCGCTCGATATATTTCAAATCTTTCTTCAAAGTCTTATTGGCCTGGGTGGCCTCAATTTCCTGCTGAACTATAGGGAGGTTCTCCTAGATCCACTGATGCATCTGGTTAAGGGTGATTAGAGAGTGGAAAATAAAGGAAGACGAAGTTAGCATAAGACGAGACGATACTTAGGCAATTTTAAACATTTGTAATCGTGAACATTTGTACTAGAGTGTCCTTATGGATAGAAAAGTCCCCTAGCCGAGGAGAATATATAACTTGGATAAATCTCATGTCAGCCTCGACCCGTATAGACCCGATAGCTCCCTTGGCCCTATTATTCTCACTGATCAGGGAGTCAGTAGAAATGGTTAACTACTCCAACCTAGAAGCGAGGACGGTATCACTGGATATGGGGATGTCTTAGTCAGTGGTGGCTGGGAAGGAGCCATCCTTTTATGCTTCTTTGAAGGAGGGGGACTAGTACAGACACCTTCAACCTGCTCCTCCCTTTTTTAGCCCCCGTCTTAGACGGGCCCACCAGTTGTTATAATTTTGGCCAGGGTGTGGGAGTGGGATTCTTGATGGACATCTTGTTCATGTTGTCCAATCTCAGGGCAACCATCTTCCAAATTTCCTTTATCATATCGGTTAGACGACCTGTAAACAAAATATGATGGTTTGTATCAGTATATAAATAAGATATGACATTGGAGTTATAAAAGTTTGGAACTTACACATCTCGGATAGGGGATCAACCCCCACACCCATCTTTTCTAAAATACCAGAAATCATCAACTGCTTAAACACAACCATCCCTCTTTCCTTACCCTGACATCGAATATGATATATTTTATCTAGACCGTTAATACTTAGGTCGGTGTCAACTTTGGCTGACGTTGATGCATTTCCCCATTTAACCCTTATCTCGTAGACACTACACAGAGAGTCAGTATCAAACTCCCAATCCCCCAACACAAAGAAGTATCGGGCCTTCCAGTGATGGTTGGAGATTTGGTTCACAATCAAGACCTTTTTAGTAGACTTCCTAGCTATGAGGCGATAATAATCTATTTGAGCTTTCGTTATGGACACAACATAACATGCCTGAAAGAAGTTGATAAGAAGGTCAATCTCGTGGCACAATCTATTTAAATGGATAAATTCGATGATGATCCTCTAGGCATTTGGAGAAAGTCGAGCTAAGGAAAGGCCCAAACTATCAAGGATAGTTTTGATGTTTAGGTGTACTGGAAGCCTATAATCGACATTAAATATTTATTCGTACACAACTACCTCACCCTCTCGATCATTGTAAGCTTTCTCCTCATAGTTCGGGACACTCACAGTAATGGAAGACTTGATCCCATAGATATACCTCCACATCAGAAGTTTTGTATCTCTGATAGTGCTACAAAAGTTTGTAGAATAAGATGTGTTAAGTGGTTCCTCATCTGAATCCTCCTCCTCCTCCTCAACACCAACGGCAAGGGCACCGCTTTGGAATCTTAAGGAGTATTCGGCGCTAGTCATAGCTAACAAATGAATATCCATTGGGGGTTTTGAATCTGAAAACTCCAGTCTCATCCCGTCTTTATTTGAGGCCTCTTGGGGGTCTCTCTATTTCTAGACTTGACAGCATCAGTATCGTCTATATGGGACTATAGAGCTTGTATTGCCTCGTCCAATGAATCTTCCTTCTCAGACTCCCTATATATAGAGGGGATGTAACCCGAGAACGAGGACTTAGCCAGTGACCCCTATGAAGAGGTATCATAGAAAGTGTCACTACTAATATCAATAACATTAGTCTCGACTGGTGATGGATATGTGAAAAGTAGAGGAGGACGAACAATAGCTAAGGGGGTTGGGCTAATGGGATGTTTTGACTCTGCCTCTACTATTTTCATAGCCTCGACCTCAGCCCAACTAATCTCCCTCAATATATGTTCACTGCTCACCTAATTCATGTAGTCTAGTGTACATCCAAATAAGAAAAAGGGTTGACCTAACTTGACTAAAGGATCAAAGGAAAAAAGCCCAATCATTTACCAACTAAATTAGTTAAAAACAAGAATGGAGTCCACCGAAGAAGATGACCATAGGCACACTAAAGAACTAAACTAGTGACACAAAGCTCACTCTCTCACCAGAACAACCTCCTCTCAACTATCTATACCCGAAAAATCACACAAAGTCACTAAACAACGCCTAAACTACCACAGATGGTCGTCAAAAAGTTCAAAACTTACCGAAAATAAAAAAAAACACTAATAAATAGTAGAATAAGGAATGAACAAAGAAAAATAAGGGCGGACAGTTACCTGAATAGAAAGAAAGACGTTATAATGAAAAATGGGATGCAAAACTCGCCTGGATGGAGGTGGGTTGGAAAGAGAGGAAACGAGGGTTTGAGGTTTGCAAAAAATCTTGAGAGAGGGAAGGGAAGTTGGAAAAGAAAAAAATTTGAGAAATTTGGGTATTTTAATGGTGAAATGATTGTGCATGTTTCTTGGGGCACGTGTCATTAGGGTATGAGTCCCCAAGCATACATGTTGTCGCCAATTCTTGGCAGACACGCCAACTCATGCATTTGCTGATATATGTCCAACGAAGGACACTTGAACGACTCTTTTTTCTGGGGCCCTAAAAAGATAATCTCGACCTCAACAAGGCCCATTCACAATATAAAATAGCCTCTAATACTGGAGGGTATTATCTCCATAAGGAGTCGTATGACTATACCCCTCAGCTTTCCATTCACATTGAAGAATAAGGTCTAGGGGTGATTGATATGCATAAGTGTAACCTCATCCTAGATAAGACTTATCCCTATGCTATGACCTCTGCCCAATGTCCATCAGATTCATCTGCATATGGGCCCACATCAGACAATCTTAGCCTCTGAGAACTCATTCTCAAAATAGTTGTAGCCACATGCAAAGGTTTAATCTATAGTCCAAGATGATCTCGTGGCTCGGCCATTATCATATGTCGGCCTCTTACCACACCAACAGGCCGAGACCACCATGAGTTTTCCAATATGATCTTTACAGTCTCAGAGTTATGTCCCTAGAATCCCATCTCCATAATCTCAACTCAAACCAACAGAGTCAACTTCAGTATTTTATGAGGGATACACGACTTGTGCATCATCGGGCCACGTGGACATACCGTTGCAACAGTTCTCCAGACCATGTGAGGGAATATTTCATCATCATAATATGCTTTTTTAGAGGTTGACTTTCTATTTATGAAAACCGCATTAATTCCTTCTCCTTTTTTCTTATTAAAGTTACAATAAGACTCTAGTGTCATCTCTTAATTGCTTTATCAAGACGGTGCAATTGATTAAAGACCGGGCAATTAATGTCTATATTGAGATCAAGATTAAGCTCCAAGTCTTGTAGGTTTATGAGAAGGACATTTCATTTCCCTCAGTTGATAATCTTTTCACTTTTTTGGAACCTTCTCTATCATAAATCAAAGGCCCTAAATACTTTAATCATATATCAAGATTGGAAATCTGCCGAGGACTTTGGTATGATGTCCTTCCAATGTGGATTCATGTAGAACATCACGCCACCATAAGAACATGGTATATAGGATAAATATGAGGCCCAAACTGAGAAGTGTGATATAGATCCATACCTAGGTACAAAATAAGACCCTTTAGTGAGGTCTATATCAGTAATAGAAAGACCTGCAACCAAAAACATTCTAATGGAGCATGCTACGAAAGCGGGGAAGAACTTATTATTTAAGCAAGGATAACTACTAGTAAGACATCCCCTAAGTAGATAAGAATAAAGCAACTAGTCATAAAGAAGCCCTTCATTTTCTTGCCTCCTTACAGTTCAAAATGCCTAAAGCTTATTATCTATTGCTAGAAGCTCCCAATCATGTCTAGTCAAAGTCTATCTTATCTTTACCACGAGTCATTTTCCTTAGCTCACAAGCATTTAATTTTTTCACATATCAGTGGGTTCATAAGAGTAGGAGCTCTTTCATAATGGAGTAGGCTCTGATTGAACCACTTACATTTATGTATTCTCTATCTTTCTAATCTCCTTCTTTGCATACTTACATTCATGCGATTATATCACCATGGATAACTTAGCTAGAGCTTGAGCTGCTAACATATTTGAGTAGAGATTATCTACATCATCAGGTGACATTGCCAAGAAGCTTGTTTAAGTCCATATATTAATTTCTATAACAAACAAAAAATGTTTTCCTTTCCTTCTCCTATGACGCCTTTTGTTTGTGCCATATAGACTTATTCTTCCAAAATCCCATTTAGAAAAGTTATTTTTACGTCCCTTTGGTGCAACTCAAAATCATATTGAGACAACAATTCTAAGATGATTCGTAGAGAATCCTTCTTCGAAATAGGGGAAAAGGTTTCAACATAATCAATGCATTCTCGTAGATTAAAACCTTTGGCAATTAGTCTGAATTTATGTTGTTCGATATTGCCTTTTAAGTCGCGCTTGGTTTTATAAGCCCATCTACACCCAACTTGTTTATGTCCTTCCCACAATTCAACCAACTCAGAGATTTAATTAAAATCCATAGATTTTATATCCTCATTCATGGCATTAATCCATTTGCAAGAATCATTTATGTTAACATCTTATTCATAAGTAACCGTATCATCAATATTCCCTATGTTAAATTCCATTCCTTATAAATACATCATATAATCATCCGAAATAATCTATCACCTATTTATTTCAAACATGATTAATGCTAATTCTTATTGTGCCTATATAATAGGTTCATTAGATATGGTCTCATTATATGGTTGTTTGGTTTGTTGATTAATCATATGTTGTTCTTCATCATTGATCGATTTAACACTCGAATTAGCAAGTACATTAGGAATAACGGGAACATTATGAACTCAGGGTAGAAGGAATTGTACCCTTACTTCTTAAATGATCACATCTTTACATTCATCACTCCCACTAACTTCCCTTTTTTAAATAAATTTAGTATTTTAAGTTTCAATAATTCTTGTAGTGTAATTAGGATAGTAGAACCCATATCCCTTTGATTTTCTAGACACCCAATAAAATGACATGTCAACGTTATAGGATCTAATTTCTTTTCTTGCTCATTATAAATTATTGCTTCTGCTAGGCAACCTCAAACACATAAATGTCTTGAAAAGGGTTTCCATCCTTTCCACAATTCAGAAGGTGTCGGGAATTACCTTATTAGGAACTCAATTTTATTCACAATAATCATAAGATCATGCATCCATAAGAATATAGGCAAATTAGTTCAACTTAACATACTCCTAATCATTTATGTCATGGTATTGTTGTTCCTTTCAGCTGCACCATTCTGCTAGGGTGAACTTGGAATTGTATATTGTGTACAGATACTTAACCGTTCGAGGATTTTAGAAAATAGATCAACGCCCCCAATTTTCATATCTTCTATAAAATTCACCACCTTTATATTCAATCTAAGAATTTTCACCTTCTTCCATCTTGGATTGTGACTCTTTTCTCTGCGTGCTTGGTATGTTTGCCTTTAATACAATCCAAACACACGTCATAATCATCATAATCCAAGTTAGGGTGAATTCCCTATTTAATTATCCTTTCAATTCTTTTTCTGGATATGTGACCTAACTTTGTATGCCACAAGTAAGCAGATTTGTCATTTAATGAGACACTTTTTGTTCCAATATTAGGATGCAGGGATATACGAGACTCAAAAAAAATCTTTTCAAGGTTAATTTAATACATACCATTCACCAAAAACCCATAACCAATAGGAGAAGCATCTTTAAATAAACTAAATCCATTAAGTTTGAAATCAATTAGGATCAAGTTTTGACAACGAAATTAAATCTTTAGAAATTGTAAGAACATAAATGAGTTCTTTTAAATCTAATTAAAAATCGGAATCTAAAACAAATCTAAAAACTCCAATATCTTCGACTATAGTTCTCTCCCGATTTCCCATGTAAAGAAAGGTTTCATTTTGTTTTTCCCCAAGTTGAAAGGCATCCTGCTTCAAATTTAAAACATGACAACTAGAACCAGATTCAATCCACTAAGTGTTATAGGGAACCTTAATTAAATTTGATTTCAAATGTACCAAATACAAAGGCTCACCTTTTTTTTAACTAAGCCATGACCCACCATACCCATTCACTTTCTACTTGAGCTCCATCTTCAAACCGAAATTAACCCATCTTTCATAAACACAACATATCCACATTCACCCATTTCAATTCTTACCTGATTTTTTAGGTGCCAAAGTCCCCACATTGTAAAACCAAAGACAATAATATCCAAACACACACAAAAAAACATGTGTTTTAATCTCCCTTTTACCCTTTTATCCAAAATACCCCTTAACATTATTCCCACATTTCTTCTAACCCTATTTCCATTACCCCAAAACGCCCCACTACCTACATGCACTTATGTGCTTTCCTAAATTACCCCCACCTAATTTCCAAAAACTCTCCCAATTTAACCCCACGCCACTATTCTCCAAACTTTGTCCCTTATCCCCTTTCTCCATTGTGCCTACTCTTTAAGAAGATCAAGACTCATTTGAAGAAAACAAGCATTGTAAAGAGAAAAATCCTAAAGAGGATAATAGGGAGAGAAACATCTTTGTAAATATTTTTTTATTTCTTTTATTTTTCTTTAGAGATTTTTTGAGGATTAAAATGTGAGAGTTTGGATTGTATTGAAGAGTTTTGAGTTCAACTTGCAATTCAATAAAACTTGATTCTAAGATTTGTTCTCTTATCTTTACTTTTGTTTTAATTTCATGCTTAGTTTGTTGATAATATTACATTTGTTGTGTTGTATCACCATGTTAGGCTAGACCCCCCTTTCAAGGGGTGGGGGTGATCCTATTATTTGATGTTAATACCATTTTAATTAGTTTATTTAAATTAAATGTGCCTTTGATGATTAACTTTGCACTCTCACGTTTTAATTTACGCCTCGAGAGAGGGTAAATAATTTTTAAGAGAAAATCGAGATTCTAGTCTTAGTTTCCATTTTAGAATCGAACTAGAGATAGGTTTTTCTAAAATGTGGAATTATATCTTTGAATTTAAACTCTAAGTTTAATTCTATGATTTAAACCAATTTAGTAAATTTATCCTAGCGGGTGGTTTGTCAAATGATATTTGGATGTACTTTTCAAGAGTTGGAAGGAGTGTTAAATTTAATTTTCTAAAAGGTTATTATTAAAATTACATTTGCAACGAGAGTTGATTTGTAATTTTGATACTAACTTGGGAGTTTTAGTTTGAATGAATTAACTAATAAGATTAACTAGAATATATGGTGTAATCCCATCCCTTATTAGCTCTCACTTTGATTTCCTCATTCATCTCATATTTGCATTTTTATTTAGTTAGATTTCAATTATTTTTCATCACACTTTTTAGTTAGTCTTTAGATCTTTGATTTAGTTTAGTATTATTTCACCCTCATCACATAATTGTTTTAATATTAAAAAAGTTAAAAAAAATAGAAAAAGTAAAAAGTCTAAAAAGAAATTAAATAAGAATGAATTACATCTCTCTTCTCTTATATGTTCATCCTTAGATTAGGATTTATTCTCTTACTTACCTCTACACTCTAGTTTATTATATTTTTTGTAGGTATTTGAAGGTTTTGATTAGAAAAGCTTGCAACAACGACAAAAACATCGAAAAGTTTTTCTATAAATATGCATGAGAATAAATCCTATCATTTAATCACCAATTTCATACTAAAACCCGAAAATTATATGGGGTTTACTACTATGAATCAAGAAATACATTGGACATTTAAATTAAGAAAGAAAATTCTTTCCTGGATATAGTGATTAATGATTTCCTCTAGAACCCCTTGCCTCTTCACCTCTTTGGCCTTTGTTTCTTTCTCTCTTGAGGTATGGCTGCTAGGTTTAGGTTTGATTATGTGTGGGGAGTTATTAATCTTGCCCTTAAACTTATATTAACCCAAATTCTAGAGTTAAGTCCAATTCCCCATTTTTGGACCCCCAAATGGGGTCGAACCTATAATTAAACTAGTCTAATAAACTCCCAACTTATATACCTATACCCCGGGACCATTTCTAGAGATCTAAAACAGCTAAATGAGTCCATAAAACCCCTCGAAACGAGACCATTTCTAGGGTTTTAAATATGAGTTGTGGAAGTGTCTAACTCTTAAACTTAGGTTTAATATCCCTAATCCTGAAATAAGACTAACAGGCCAAGCCCAAATGACTCGAATACCCCCGTGTGGGCCCGGTTATGTTTAAAAAGGCCCCAGATCCCAATTACTAACCATAGGTACACTATTTTGACTATCTCAACCCTTTCGAAACCAACCGTGACCTTGAAATCACCGTTCGAATCACCCTACAATAATTTTCTATCTCAACCTCATACAGTCTACCCGCGACTCCTGGTTGAGATATAACGTTGTCACGTCACTATTGGTTGTTATGACGTAAAAAAATTCTTTACTACTCACTTAGTAATTATGTTGCACAAAAATTAATCATTATCTCTCTCGATTAAATAATTTTCCTCAAAGTACTCCTTTACGATCTCGTCCATTAGGCTCACCGCGTGAAGATCATCTTCTTCCCCCGTATGTTGGGCTATATGGAAGATGTTAGTTTATAAGGTCATATTCCCAAAGGTGAGTTGCATCTGCCCATTTCGAGTATTGATAATTGCGTTAGCCGTAGATAAAAATGGTCGCCCAAGAATAATGGGAACATGATTGCTCGAGGCGAAGGAGGGTTCCGTGTCCCAAATGACAAAATCTACCAAAAAGCCCTTTTACTTTTACTTTTAAAGCCCTTTTACTTTTACGTGTCTTAGTGAATTTATGTGCCTTGTTATGGAAGTTAATGATTAACCATGAATCGCGCTGCATTTTTAGGGAAAAATTAATCAATATATAATGAGAAACATCAACACATAGTGCATTCTTATTTTTGTTATATATATATATATATATACGCAATCATTTTACAAGAAAAGAAAATAATTTAAAATATAAATTTTCAATAATCTATATAAAGTAACATATATGTTATATGAGTACTTTAGCAAAACAGATGTAAATTATAAATAAACCATTCAATATGTATTGTATATAAGTAATTGTAAAATACGGTAAGCTAGATCATATAAGATTATAGCTTCTCTGGCTTATATGAAAGAATAATTACATTAGTAAAACAACTGTAAATTATAAATGAACTATTCAATATGTATTGTATCTATAGGTAATTGTAAAATACGGTAAACTGGATCATATAAGATTATAACTTCTCTAGCTTATAGAAATTGACATTAATGTTAGCCAATAAAAGACCATATGGACACAATGGGTAGAAAATGCTAAAATATAATAATAAGGAACATAATCGTTAAGGTAAATTAATATGCGAATATTATAGATATCCACCAAACAAAAATACACAAAAAATGCACTCATACCATATTTTATACAATTTCTTTTACAAATTGATGTGGTAAGTGATATTAGCTATAACTTTTTATTTTTAAAGTCTTAATTAGTCGGGCATAATTATTTTATTATTTTTTATTTCCATAGGCTTGAAGAAATTTTAGCATTAATCTTTTCTTTTGTAAATATTTTATACTTCCATGACAAGCAATATATATTCATATGTACATTTGTAACTCATTTTAAAATTATTAGAATTTTATTTTCTCTATATATTTGTTTATTATATATATATATATATAAATATATATATACAAACGTGTTAGCATTAAAGACTAGTGTACAATGCATCCATCTATTCATCTCCTCTTAATTTATATTCTGGCAATCTAGTGTACGAACTCCTATTCATCTACCCCTAAATTTATACCCTTTACTAGCATGCAGGCCACGCGATGCGTGGTCGAATTTATCTAAATTTTATTGCTATGTTGTTGTAGCATGTTTCACACATTATATTCTAGGAATTAAAGAAGACTGTTTTAAATTAATATCAAAAGTACACAAACAATGCATAATCAAAACCAAAAATGCATTACACAATAGCAACAGACCTTGAACTAAAACCATTAATTATGAATACATACAAAAAAAAATATAATACTGAAATTAACATATTTACCTTCAGTTGTCGAACATCAAAAGCACAATATTAGTTTATTTCAACTTCTTCTCAGCTGGATCGATTCTGAATAAGAACAAAACTAAAATAAAAAATATTGTAAACCGAGTAATGTAATGAGAGAGAAAATATTAGTATATGTTTATTTAATAGGTGTATATGACACATCGGCCGAAAAACGCTCCATTATCATTTTTTCCCTAATAATTTCTCCGCGTCTTCGCCCATGATTTTGATTACCCCCAAATTCAGTCGTATCTTTCTCCAGATCTTGTTTTCTCTTGGAACGTCTTCAACATCATTCAAACGATCACACAAATGCGTAAGAAAAGGTGAAACAATTTTATCTGCCATTCACCAAACTTCCTTTACCATAAATATTTTATTTATCAATAAATTCTCATTTATCGATAAATAAATAATCCCTTTAAGATAATAATTATTCTCCATCCTGAGAGTATTCATTTATCGAGGTTTTATATATATATATATATATATATATATATATATATATATATATATATATATATATATATATATATATATATATATATACATATAGAGAGAGAGAGAGAGACCAAACATTAAATATGAAAATTCATGTCCAAGTGCATAATATATATTTAAACAATGAATAATAAAAATGAAATCATTGTTTAAAATTATATCACGTTTTTGTTATTAAAATGATCTTTTCTTGGCCGCAATAATTTGGTTGCATTTATTTGTTTTGTTTTCTAACTCAATGACCAATTTGATGATTATTTATTTGGTGGGAATATTTTTCTTTTATAACAATGATAAGTGAAAGCCACATCTTTTTCTTTTCCAATACTACATATTGCACACAAAATACAATTTGACCCACACGTTGCACCTTTTTATATCTCAAACATATCAAATCCACAATGATTTGCATTGATTTAGGTCCTTCATTAATTCCGCCATAAAAAATTTAACATATAAGTTATCCATACCATAGGTCTTATTACATGCATATAAAATTGTAACATATAATAGAAGCCCGGATAGTAAAATAATAAATGAAAGATAAACATGAATATTAGAAAAAACAAAGCAAACACAAAAAGAGATGTGGAGAGAGACAACAAATTTGTAAGAATGATTAACATGCACCTCAACATATGCCGAAACAAACCCATAATAGTGAACCTAATAATAAATTTAACGTGTTTAAGATATCTCGATAATTGAGGTTGACAATTAGGACCTTATAGCATAAAAATGTTCACACCTTTTTTTTCCCCGAACAGATCAAGTGATATGGAAAAATACGATCCCACGGTGAGATATAAAGAGAGGAGACTTAAAGGGATGGGTGGGGCTTTTAAATGGTTTATACATAGAAGATAAAGAGGACTGAAGAAGAAGAAGAAGAAGAAGAAGAAGAAGAAGAAGAAGAAGAAGAAAAAGAAGAAGAAGAAGAAGAAGAAGAAGAAGAAGGGGTGGAGAGAAAGAGAGAAAGTGCGATGGAAGGGTGAGATAAAGAGGAAATAAGTAAATGGGGGTAAGTTAGAAAATAGAATAGATGCTTCACGTGGAGTAAATAATAGAAGGAAAAAGGTTCCAAATAAAATTAATTGGTGCTTCATTAAAACAATTGCCACATGTCAGCTCAGAACGATTTCGGGCTACAACTTTTTATATATACAATGACAAAGATCCCCTTTTCTCCCATCTCTAGTCTAATCTAATCTAATCTAATCTAATCTAATCTAATCTAATATGTACAAAAAAAAAATTGTGTCACTTGAAGTAATTCGGCCACGTGACACATCCAATTTACTCCCTCATTATATTACTTAAAATTTAAGAGAGGAGATGAAAAGTTAGTTTTTCCTTTCAAGGATTTGTAAATCATTTAAATATTATATATATATATATATATATACGTAAAGTCTCTTGTAAGGACTCCTTATAGTGCAGACCCCGGTGCATACCATTTTTTTTAAAATAGTAAAAAAAATGATTTTTTTGATTAAATTTCATGGATATGATGTCCACGATTAGAAGATTATCTCCAATTTTTTTCATTAAAAAATCCAATAAAAAAATCGTTGAGATGAGGTATATGTAAAAAAAGGATATAAATATACATTTTCAACCGTTGAGATATTGGGTCGGCGCCAGTCACTTTATTGATTGAATTTTTTTATGAAACTTCATGGATATGATCTTCTCACTGTTGAGATCATATCCATGAAGTTTCATAAAAAAATTCGATCAAAAAGTGGGCGAGATGATCGTCAATATTTTAATGGTCGAAAATGCATATTTATACCATTTTTTACATATCATGTCATCTCAACGACCTTTTTATTGAATTTTTAAATGAAAACAATTAGAGATGATCTTCTCACCAAGGAGATCATATCCATGAAGTTTCATTAAAAAATTCATTTTTTTTACTACTTAAAAAAATAGAGAATTAAGGTAAAGGTCATGTTCCTTTCTATTTTTTGATTTTTAGAACAAAGCTTTTCAAGTTTATAAATCTAGACCCTGTGGTACAATAGCATTTATAAATCTAGTCCCTGTGGTACAATACCTTTATTTTTTTGGTCCGCGCCAGTGGCACTATTTTTCACCATTTTTCATGGTATTTTTAGTACAGGGACTAAATTTATAAAATTATATGGAGTGTCTAATTTTTATACACTTTGAACACTATAAGGACCTTTTACCAAAACCCCCTAAAAAATGGTACGTATCGGGGTATGCATTATAAGGAGTCATTTGTGACAACCCGAGATCCGAAATAGGAGGTGGCCAGCCCGATACTTCATATAACAGGAATCATGGATGGAATCATTCTCAGCATCACAACAATATACAAAGTATACAGGATAACCACTCCATATTTCAGAAAAATGGGTTGCCAAAAATTTTGGTTTTAAAGTTAAAGAAAGAATTTTAACAACCCAATTTAAAAAGAAGGTGGAAACCCCAAGAATATATATTAAAATAACGACAAATAAACAATAATAGGAACGAATATACTGTCGGTCAATGGGTACATACCACGTGATACAACATTTTAATGTAAATTACATAATACATTACATTAAGCAAATACAACCGTTTGGGCCACGCGCCCGAGTAAAAGACCCGATCTTGACTAGAGAAAAAGGACGACATCGTCTATTGCAAGATATCCCGTAATACCCGCAAAGCATCACGGCTCGCTAAAAACACCGGGATAGGAATTCAGACCAAGCGTCCTTGCGGCGGACCAGCTGAGCAGATACAAGATGCATACACAACAAGAAATATGAACGGGTCAGGGCCCGATTTTATATGATCACCAGATGAGTAAAAGTATGACATTTATGAATGGTAAATCATGACTACATAAGAATATGAATCTACCTACACAATTTAGAGCATAAGCTAAGACAATTTTAATTAATCATAAATCTAATTAAGCTATGCAGGAGAATAAGAATAATTAACATTAATTTAAACGCTTTCATAAAAAACAATAATCCATTTCATAGTTCCATTCCTTAACAGGAAAATATACTCAAAATTTTAAGCTCTTTATGGCTTTTATCTTAATCATATGCTCTTTATGGCATCCCATTCCTTATCAGGAATATCATCATCAACAAATGCTCTTTGTGGCATTTCATTGTGCTCTTTATGGCACTTCATCATGCTCTTTATGGAATATCTCAATACATCAAGTCTCACTTGATTATGAATTGTTATATTTATATACATATAACGATTCTAAGACCACCCCTCTGAGTTTCCCCACTGGGCGCCCCCCTAAATAACCATCATTTTGCAGGGGCCTATCAAATAAGGCAGCCTGAGCACCTATAACGCAAGACGTCGGGAAGCGACCATATGCCTGCGGGAGAGTCAAGACCACACCCGGAATATCCTCACCAGCGCAGAAAACATAACATATCGCTCATATGGCCTAGGACTATATCCACCCTACATTCAGTAGCCAAGGGGCCTTCACCTCGCGCGCGAACTTCCCTTATGATGGCATTTAGAGAGGTGTGTTTAAGTAAATTTATGATTTACCAAATTCATTATGAAATAAATTAGCATTTACCATAATTATTATCATTTCCATTTCATTTTCATTCACCATTATTCTTATGTATGGTTCATTTTTATCCGAAACCATAATCACTTCCATTATAGTAAATAATTCACCTTTTTATCCGGAGCCATATGATAATTTATATCGTCATTATAACCTCAAAGAATAAGTTAACTCCCAATTTAATTCACCCAACACTCTTTTATGGTGTTATACTATTAACCATCAAGGCCAACATAGCTCAATTGAGCTTTTAAAGTCTCCCGAACATAATACTACAACTTCTAGTTTCATAATAATTACTAGAAGAAAAGAATGCCCTAACATCAATTGGCATATCCCCGGAAAAGTCCCCACATAACGCATTTCTAATCTAGGATGGTTACCCCACTCATCTAGGACTCTAAAACTCTAAATTTACTTCATTCAAGAAGGTTCCTAGTCCCTGTTGAAGAGAATAAATCTAGGAAACAAAATAAGGTTTAAAGATGAAAAACAGGGGACCGGTCGACCGGTCCTGAGACCGCAGTCGACCGCGTCTCCAAATTTTACTTAAGGAGAAAAGAAGAAAGCTCAGATTAGAGGGGCCGATCGACCGGCCAGGGAACCGCGGTTGACCGCACATCGAATTTTATTACTTTGTGGGAAAGCAGTGTGCCCTCCCCCGAAGGCCCGGTCGACCGGTCCTGGGATCGTGGTCGACCGGTCATAGCAGACCTAGGACCCTTTCTTCTTCCAAAACTAAAACCCAAGTTTATACTTTTAAACCCCAATCTCATTTCCCAAATCACCACACCCATATTAAACTTCAACTACTCTCTAAATCACATTAACCCTACAAATCCAAGGTTTAATCACTTGTATTTCAACGTACACGTACATATATATACAAACCCAATAATTTCCTCAAATCAACCAAACACACAACTATCATACAATTTATCCATCTTAGATCATATATTAGCAAGTAGAAAACTTGCCTTAAAGTTGAAATCTCATATTTCTTTGTGGTAGATGCAATCTCCAAGCTTGAATCTCTCTCTTTTCTTCTTTCTTTTCAATTTCTCCAGTCTTCCCTCTCTCTTTCACTCTCTCTAGGGCTTGTGGTGTGTAACGGAAGGAATGGAAAAGGTTGGGAGACTTAAATGGTAAATACCACATTAAAATTACTCCCAATACGCGTTTAAGTTAAAACCAGTCAAAAGTGCCCAAAACGTAAAAATACAATATGGCACTTATTTTGACTGTCTCGCATATTCCGGGACTAACCACACCCTTTATACTGGCATCCGTAAATTTTATAAATTATTTCAAGTTCTGGTTTCATTTAAACCATAGTGTCATTAAAAACATATACCACCATAAAAAATGCAACCTATTGATATTTACTTACACATACCGTAAATATGCATCAATCTAGTAAATATTAACTTTGAACTCCTAAAATTAATATTTACTCCAGTTCCAACATTTTATCTAATTACCTTATGTGGTAAATTAATACAAAATTTGCCTCCTAAAAGTGAGGGCTGTTACATACTCCCCCCCCCCCCCCCCCCTATGAGGGAATTTTTCCCTCAAAATTTGGGCGTACCCTAATCGCAAAAAGGGGTTTACTATCCTAAACTATCATTCTATCACTTTTAACCAGCCCCTTGTTGTTGTGGCATCTCAAATGGACTCTAACTAAGGTCGTCATTACCGATCTCAGTCTATATTCGCCGTGTTCTAACATGACCCAGGGCGTTCCTCATGAACTATCGATCCCACCTTCCAACGGCGGAAGACGATACCCACGTGACTTGGCGTAAATAGTCTTACATCCCGAATCGCGTTACATCCCTGCTCGGGGCACTTACACCAACGCTAAATGGTTTAACCCCAACACTAATCAATTCCTCTTCGCATAGGCATAGCCCCTCAAAGGATACGGCTCAATAAGCCCAATCATTAAAGAAATGCTCCAGGACCACTCCAAGTCCAAGGAACCTATTGTTCGCTGGTCTCATCCAACGAGTATGCGAATTACTCAACTGGCTACACTAGGACACTCACGGTGCCATACCTTAGGATTTGATCCATAAGGTCACTCAAAAAGCCCAATTATTGTACGGGAGTTTCCATTTCATCCATTCACTTTAGGGCGGTAATATATACGCCATTTCCATACGGTTCCCATTACTTCCTGGAAACTTTACCAAACCTTTGACACGAATATCTAGTCTCAGTCCACCACTATTGTTAGGCACTTCACACGGTTTTACCATCCCTCCATAAGGAGTGGGGCGTACTCCTCTACATTGAGTCTGTACACAATGGTCGAAAAAGCAACGACTTGGTCGAACGATCAACAATTTTCTCAGATAAGATCATGACCATTTCGGTGCAGGCAATTCAATGAAGACGTCTATGAATATACCCTCCTTCGTTCCACCACTACTCTCTTCACACGAGTGGGTGAAATGGTCAATCAGAGACATGAAGGATCTTACTCCAAAGTCTTCCTAGTCATGATCGTTCTACTTGACTTTCGATGCCATCATAAATCTTTCGACGAGTTTCCTACTCGACGCATCTAGTACCCCAATCACATTCCCTTAGAGAATGAGGATATCCAATCAATAGTCCGTTATGAACTTCGTACATCAACTCGATTTCTCCCACGACATATCGCAACAACTTGTTGCTCGCGAGAAAGACTAAATTTCCTGCCCAGGAAGTAGTACTCATCTCCTTAAAGCGATCACTACCACAATGAATTTTAATTCAAGAATGGGATAATACTTCACACAAGTTTAATCTTGTGAGACGCGTAGACAATGGGTCCATGCTCCAGTATTATTACTCCCCATCCTGGTAGGGACTTATTCATTAAATCCACCCTCGAGCTTACTAACATGGGCTCAGGAGTGAAGGTCAACTCATTCTTTTAACTCCCCGAAAGTTAAGTTACCAACGTAACACTCTTATCTAAGAGAGGTCTCATCTCCTTCGGCCTAGCCTTCGAAATCTCTCGAGATTCCACGCTTCTTGTTTCTAGGGACCTACTCC
The DNA here is from genome assembly GCA_949130495.1 of Sambucus nigra. Classification (NCBI taxonomy): domain Eukaryota; kingdom Viridiplantae; phylum Streptophyta; class Magnoliopsida; order Dipsacales; family Adoxaceae; genus Sambucus; species Sambucus nigra. The sequence continues at coordinate 41,972,227 of OX422213.1, forward strand.
CCCTTAGAGTTAACCTAGGACCTATTTGTGGTCAACTCCCTATAGCCTTACTAGATCAACATCACATGCCCTAAAGGCCTTACGTCCTAAATATCCTAAGGTCGATCTATATATGTCCTAACTAAGTCGTAGACGTATAATAATAAGTATATCCCTAGTGCCCAAGACCTTTCTTAACTTCCGACATTCGTTCGGTTTTATGCGTGGGACGTCTCGCCGAAGCGAAATCCAAACAAGGAACCCTCCCGTTACACTACTACCTCGCATCATCGGTCATCAAGATATGATGGTCTAAGACACATGTTCGGGACCAGAGAAAAAAAAGAATTTTTTTTAACTCGCAATCATATTAACCAGATTCTACTTCTACATATTACCATAACAAATAATTGAAGATTTCAACAAATCAGACATTTACTTTCAGTAAAGTCTTACAATTATTTATCCCACAACATATATACGTCTTTCTAAATAGCCTTCTTATCAAGGCATAACCCGAAGTCTCAATTCAACTTCATATCTCAGTCTCCCTCACATCGATCAGAGGAGAGAACTATATACAGTGCTTTTATCTCGCACTTTAATAGCCCTTAATCACTCGACTACGTGATTCTCGGCTAAACCTTTTAACCCAACTTTCAAACAACAAAATAAAATATAACAAAGAAAGAAAGAATATCATCTCTCCACTCCCAACATTGCTAAATATTCATGCGTGGAGTGTCTCACAAAGCGAAATCCAAACAAGGAACCACTCTGACACATGCCTACTTAACTTGTTGGTCATGGAGATAAGGCATAACAAACACAAACAAAGCAAACAAATAATCAAACACTCTAGTAAGATAACACAACAAGTAATGAAAACCTCCTTCTTACCTCAACCACCCCTATCAAGTCTCAACCTGTATCCAGGAGAGATATTATAGTACAACTAGTTCCATCCTGAAACTAGAAGTAGGATAGCCTCGCAATTATATTTGCTTGCTATCACCCCGATCAAGCCAAAATATCTTTACTCGTATAGTACATTTCATACAAGTAGCACATAACGTACATAATACTTAAAAGAAAATATATCATCACTCGCTTTATAACGAGTGAAGGAAAACATACAACTTCCCTAGCACGGAAGTCATATAATTACCCTATTTAGTAGCGTCGATACTGCCACAAACTCAATATGCACACCCGAATCTATAGTAAAAACAATACTACTAAATCTTATCCTAAGGAATACACCACCTACTAATAAGGTGGAATTCCCTCCAACATTCTTGCCAATCACTCCGGGTCAATACTAATGGTTCTCAGATACCGTATTCTAGTCTTGTTCGAACCAATTTACTTCCATCAACGCCCCAGCTAGGCATCTTATCTTTGCCCTTATTTTCCAATCAACATAATGAAAATGCGTGGTTCTTCCACGTCATAACCATTGTTCCGCCCCTAGCTGGCAAAAATTTTCTCACACAATACCTTATACTTTCTCAATAAAAGAGAACATGCTACCGGCCTCCTCTTCCTTACTTCAATGAAACCTCCCCGGGTGGATATCCACTGACGGGGTTTTATGAACACTGTTCTTTCAGAAGTGTTAACGATACTTATCCTATAGCCTATCATTCCACTGAAGGGTTCCTTCTTCCTTATACCTACCTTATTTTGGTGCACGGCTTCCCTAATCGTACAACTCTTTATTCACTGTCGGCCTCTGACCGAACCTCGCGTGACCATTTGAGAATCCATCTTCTCCTCAATCCCTTTGCCCTAGAGAAACTCGTTGTTAATAATGTCCACTGGTTTCTCCATGGGCAAGACTTACTGCACCCACAATTATGGTGACTACGCTCCCACCATTTCAACACTACTCCTACGGGTGAAGGATTTTCCTCCATCCTTTTCATCTGGGCACTTCTATACCCCTCTCTAGGCCAAAACTCTTGGACATTACACTTATACTCAATGGGGATGCATCTCCTCCCTCTTACCTCACCTGTGGCCCTTATCAGGAGCTCTTCTCAACTTTGTTCTCACGTCACTTGGAATCCCAAGTTTATTACCACTCTCTACTTCTAGCGGTACCCGAAAAACTATGTCTACTGTAATTAGTAGTCGCAGTAGCAAGATAAGAATTGCCACAAAAAAGAGCGACTTTCAAATCGGTCCTTATCCCCGACCACAACTTACAGTTCCTAGTAATTCCATCTCGCGACGCCTTCACAACAACTTGTAACAACCCGCGTAATTTTTGGGGTATTTTTGAAATAAAGAGGAAAAATAAATTTTGAGATAAAATTATTTGTATTGCTCAAATATGTTGGTTATTATTTTTAAAGGCGATAATTTCAAACGATTTCGAAATCGAAATTAAAATGGAGTTTTAATTGCAATTTTTATTATTTAGAAGAGTCCTCAAAACATAAAACTCTCTAAGAGTCCTCATAACATAAAACTCTCAAGTAAAAATAATATTTTTATAAAACCGACCGTTCGATCAAGCTGAATTTTTGTCAGCAGTCCTGTCTCGACGTTCGCTACAACATACTAAAATTTCAAGCGATTCTAACGGTCCGATCGTCCGTAATGATGTTTTCAAGTATTTGTATTTGATTAGGACTCTAATTCTTTTTGGTATATAAACATAAAGTGACGAGTTTAGATCTTTTAAAACACATTTTAGCCTTCTCAAAAATCAGAATCCTCTCATCTTCTTCATCTTCTTCAACCTCAAAACCCTAGCCCCATTCTACATAACTTTCAACTCAAGTTTTGTCAAGATTAACCGGATTTTCTCAAGACGCGTCAAGAACGAATCTTTGTCAACTTTTTTAGAGGAATACACATTCAAGATCAGATTTCTAAACCAACTTTTATTCAGGCATGTTGACCCTATTCTTTTCCTTTAGTGTTATGTGTCTTGATTGTAGCCTCCATCAAACTCATGTTTTCTAAAATAAGATATGAATATAAAGATTGAAGAGATAAATTTCGGGGCTGTTTTACATGAACAAAATTAATGATACCAAATACTTATAACTTGTATTCTTTGGGTTGTGTCGGCGTAGTCGACTTTGCTATGGGCATGTGCATGTAGAGGAGCCCTTTTAAAAGTAAATTTTGATATTTCATGTGAAAACCCTAGTTTAATTTAATTTCTTGTGTTGAAAAATAAGTATCATGATAGGACTTGCATGTAGCGATTATTCTGAAAATCATAATATTTAGGTGTCTTTGATTTCCACTTTTTAATTTGAATTATTTATATGGGAATTTAGTATTATTATGAATGTTGTTATAATTTGGAATTGTGTTACTCTATGGAAATATGATAATATTTCGGAAAGGTTGGGTATGGTAGATAATTGGTTTTCACCCTTGTTATAGTACACTTGTTAGGTATGGGACTAGTAAGTGGGCCTTAATTACGATTTATGCTAATTAGGTATGGGACTAGTTAGTGTAAGTCTATGCGGGTTATATAATTGGGGTGGGGGCTGATTTTCTATTTTATACCTTTATTGTGATGGCCTAGGATTGATATCTATGTGGAGTGAAATTTTATAATCATTCTTTGCTTAGGATAGGACGATATTGTGTTTTGGGAACCCTTAGTTGGCACTAAAGGTTATTTTGAGGATTTTCACATCGCTTTTAAGGGTGGGGGAAATTAATGTGATTAACGAAAATAAGGAATGTGGAATTTAATATCGCAGGACTAAAACGGATATTAAAAATTTATTGGTGACATAATGTGTCTAGGGCCGACAGTTTGAACGGGTCAGAGGACGAGTTATGTCGTGTCGTGTGTGGAACCTTGTCATATCGCGAGGGTCGCAGGATAAAAACGGACCAGACGGCGGACTTGACAAGGGGACGGGTGCGTTTGTGGAACCTTGTCATATCGCGAGGGTCGCGGGATAAAAACGGACCAAACGGCGGACTTGACAAGGGGACGGGTATTGGTAATATTCTTCACGGTTAAATCAATTAAATTTAACATTGTGGGAAGGTGGGTTAATTAAAATCATATTGGTGTGGATTTTATGAAAACCTTGCGGGTAATTGTGAATTTATTTGTGGTGATTATTAATCTCGTAATTAAAAGATTCTATTGTTATAGTCGATATATATAGCACTATTGTCTGGGTTCAAGGACCCTATTTGAGGAGAGTAGTCGGTTTACATGCTCGGGGCTTTGGCTCTGACACATGCGTTGACTAATCTTTTTCAGGATTTTTGGGAGTTACTGCATAGGATTCATTGGAGATCTTTTGGAGGTGCAGCTGGATTTATGTTACTGCTTTAGTAGTTGGATTTTCTCTTTCCATTCATTCGTTTTATTTATGAGACTATTTTGGAGTTATTGGGCCTTTTTGGTTCCAAATTTGTTTAGAGGATTTCTGTTGGGATTATTCAGATTTTATTTAATCATTATTGGAGATTGGATTTTTGGAGTTAGCATGTGATGGATCTTTTATCGCTTAGTTATTTGTGATCATTTGAGATTGACCAATTATTTATCTTATGGACTGATTTATTTATGTCTCATATCTGTCTCATGCTAAGAATGTTATTTATTTAGTTCATGCCCGGCTTAGTTTTGGTGGCGACCGACGCCAGAATTAGGCGGGGTGTGACACAACTTTCCTTGGCTCCCTTCTTCAATCGACCTACAGATCTCACACGAACGCGCAACAGATTCTATAGGTTCTACCTCATGGCGAAAGAACGAAATCTCACAAGATAAATCAACGATCTTAACCCTAAGACTCTACGTCCAATCAAAAGCGACGCTAAAAGCGCAAAGCATTCACACAGACTCCTAAGGACTCTAGAACCTGATGCTCTGATACCATCTGTGACAACCCGAGATTCACAATAGGGGGTGTCTAGCCCGATACTTCATATAACAAGAATCATGGATGGAATCATTCTCCGCATCACAACAATATACAAAGTATACAGGATAGCCACTCCATATTTCAGAAAAATGGGTTGCCAAAAATTTTGGTTTTTAAAGTTAAAGAAAGAATTTAAACAACCCAATTTAAAAAGAAGGTGGAACCCCAAGAATATATATTAAAATAACGACAAATAAACAATAAGAGGACCGAATATGCTGTCGGTCAATGGGTACATACCACGTGATACAACATTTTAATGTAAATTACATAATACATTACATTAAGCAAATACAACCGTTTGGGCCACGCGCCCGAGTAAAAGACCCGATCTTGACTAGAGAACAAGGACGACATCGTCTATTGCAAGATATCCCGCAATACCCGCAAAGCATCATGGCTCGCCAAAAACACCGGGATAGGAATTCAGACCAGGCGTCCTTGCGGCGGAGCACCTGAGCAGATACAAGATGCATACACAATAAGAAATATGAACGGGTCAGGGCCCGATTTTATATGATCACCAGATGAGTAAAAGTATGACAGTTATGAATGGTAAATCATGACTACATAAGAATATGAATCTACCTACACAATTTAGAGCTTAAGCTAAGACAATTTTAATTAATCATAAATCTAATTAAGCTATGCAGGAGAATAAGAATAATTAACATTAATTTAAACGCTATCATCAAAAACATTAATCCATTTCATAGTTCCATTCCTTAACAGGAAAATATACTCAAAATTTCAAGCTCTTTATGGCTTTTATCTTAATCATATGCTCTTTATGGCATCCCATTCCTCATCAGGAATATCATCATCAACAAATGCTCTTTGTGGCATTTCATTGTGCTCTTTATGGCACTTCATCATGCTCTTTATGGCATATCTCAATACATCAAGTCCCACTTGATTATGAATTGTTATATTTATATACATATAACGATTCTAAGACCGTCCCTCCGAGTTTTCCCACTGGGCGCGCCCCTAAATAACCATCATCTTACAGGGGCCTATCAAACAAGGCAGCCTGGGCACCTATAACGCAAGACATCAAGAAGCGGCCATATGCCTGCGGGACAGTCAAGACCACACCCAGAATATCCTCACCAGCGCAGAAAACATAACATATCGCTCATATGGCCTAGGACTCTATCCACCCTGCATTTACTAGCCAGGGGGGCTTCACCTCGCGCGCGAACTTCCCTTATGATGGCATTTAGAGAGGTGTGTTTAAGTAAATTTATCATTTACCAAATTCATTATGAAGCAAATTAGCATTTACCATAATTATTATCATTTCCATTTCATTTTCATTCACAATTATTCATATATATGATTCATTTTTATCCGAAACCATAATCATTTCTATTATAGTAAATAATTCACCTTTTTATCCGGAGCCATGCGATAATTTATATCGTCATTATAACCTCAAAGAATAAGTGAACTCCCAATTTAATTCACCCAACACTCTTTTATGGTGTTATACTATTAACCATCAAGGCCAACATAGCTCAATTGAGTTTTTAAAGTCTCCCGAACATAATACTACAACTTCTAGTTTCATAATAATTACTAGAAGAAAAGAATGCCCTAACATCAATTGGCATATCCCCGAAAAAGTCCCCACATAACGCATTTCTAATCTAGGATGGTTACCCCACTCATCTAGGACTCTAAAACTCTAAATTTAATTCATTCAAGAAGGTTCCTAGTCCCTGTTGAAGAGAATAAATCTAGGATACAAAATAAGGTTTAAAGATGAAAAACAGGGGACCGGTCGACCGGTCCTGAGATCGCGGTCGACCGCGTCTCCAAATTTTACTTAAGAAGAAAATCAGAAAGCTCGGATTAGAGGGGCCGATCGACCGGTCAGGGAACCGCGGTTGACCTCACACCGAATTTTATGCCTTTGTGGGAAAGCAGTGTGCCCTCCCCCGAAGGCCCGGTCGACCGGTCCTGGGACCGCGGTCGACCGGTCATAGCAGACCTAGGACCCTTTCTTCTTCCAAAACTAAAACCCAAGTTTATACTTTTAAACCCCAATCTCATTTACCAAATCACCACTCATATACATATAACCAAACCCATATTAAACTTCAACTACTCTATAAATCACATTAACCCTATGAATCCAAGGTTTAATCACTGGTATTTCAACATACACATACATATATATACAAACCCAATAATTTCCTCAAATCGACCAAACACACAACTATCATACAATTTATCCATCTTAGATCATATATTAGCAAGTAGAAAACTTGCCTTAAAGTTGAAATCTCATATTTCTTTGTGGTAGATGCAATCTCCAAGCTTGAATCTCTCTCTTTTCTTCTTTCTTTCTAATTTCTCCAGTCTTCCCTCTCTCTCTCTCACTCTCTCTAGGGCTTGTGGTTTGTAATGGAAGGAATGGAAAAGGTTGGGAGACTTAAATGGTAAATACCACATTAAAATGACTCCCAATACGCGTTTAAGTTAAAACCAGTCAAAAGTGCCCAAAACATAAAAATAAAATATTTACTCCAGTTCCAACATTTTATCTAATTACCTTATGCGGTAAATTAATTTAAAATTTGTCTCCTAAAAGCGAGGGTTGTTACATCATTACATAAGGAGGCCTAATCTATATATATATATATATATATCACATGTCCGAACTGTTTTTTTTAAATGGTATTAAAAATATTTTTGAATTCATTTTTTCTGTGCGATATTTAAACATTTTAAGGAACCTCATAAAAATAAATCCACTCAAAATAATTTCTTTCCTATTTTAAAAAAATTGATCAAATTATGTCATTTTTTAACAACTTAAAAACTCGCATAGTTTGACCATTTTTTTAAATAAAAAAAATATTTTGAACTGATTTATTTGTTGAGTCCGTGAACATGTTTAAACACCATACAAAAAAAATCAACTGAAAAGTATTATTTTTACTATTTAAAAAAAATGGTCTGCATTGGTGGACCTCATATGCGGTATATATATATATCTATCTTTGAGAAGGTAGCTATTTTTGTGTGTTTATTTAATTACAAGGTTTTATCACTTTGTAATCAGAAATGTATTTGTATTTTTTGCTTAAAAAAAAGAAACAGTGATACTCAACTAAATTGAAAATTTGATTATTTTATTTTGCAATAAGAATAAAAAGATCTAATGATAAAAGAAATTACTTTATGATATATCTCATTTCATCACCATTATGAATTAGGTTGGTTGAAACTAGGTGGTCAATGGATCGGATTTTATCCGAATCCGATCCATTCGGATATGGATCAAGCTAAAAATCTAATTATTCGATTACTCGTTTATTAAATGGAGCGTATTTGGATTCATACACTCAGATCCGTTAATAATCCGATCCGATATATATATATATATATATATATATATATATATATATATATATATATATATATATATATATGTATGTATACACACAATACTTCTCTTGTGTCGACCGGACATGTGATACCTGTCCGTGAGACCAAAAAAGACAGAGAGTGTGCATATAATTTAGCCGAAAATTTCTAGGCTACCGCCAGGTGACACGTATCCGATCAATACTCTTAAAATACAGACTAGTCCGCACAAGATCAGTACTATATATATATATATATATATATATATATATATATATATATATATATATATATATATATATATATAGAGAGAGAGAGAGAGAGAGAGAGAGAGAGAGAGAGAGAGAATTAGGCTCCAGTGTGGGAGCCCAAATGAGGGATCCCGTGCGGGATCTTTTTTAGAAAAAAAAGTTTGTTTTTATTTTTTTTGTTGCGGTTATAAACATTTCAAGGTAGCCCTGTAAAAAAAATCAACTCAAAATAACAGTTTTTGGTATTTTAAAAAAATGGATCAATATTTGACAGTATTTTAAGTAGCTTAAATACTATAAAAATTGACTCATTTTTTTTAAAATATCAAAAAGTATTATTTTGAGTTGATTTTTTTTACAGGGGTGCACTGAAATGTTTATAACCCACAAAAAAAATAAAAACTAAAAACATTTTTTTTATTTTTAAAAAGCATCCCGCATAGGAGTCCCGCATTTGGGCTCCCCCACAGGAACCTAATTGTGTGTGTATATATATATATATATATATATATATTTGAATTAATATATATTGTATTTAATAATATTTTAAATAAATATTATAATAGTTCTTTATTTCATTATTTGTCTTTTGAGAACATTTGCAAAATAAATTTATGAAATAAGAGTTAAAAATAAAAATATTGCAAATCAAGTTTAACATAAAAGGATAATTGGATTAGATCTGAATCCGTTTAACATAAACGGATATAGATTTGGGTATGCCTAATCCGATCTGATTAATAAATAGATCAGATCCAAATCCGTTTATCATAAACGAATATGAATTTGGATTTGCTTGATTCAGTCTGAATGCGATCCGTTTACAGGTCTAGTTGAGACTATGACCAAATTATAAAATATTCATCATTAGATAGCTTGCAACATTAAGTTGTAACATTCTGCGTGGAATAATTCGATTAAAATTATGTCAAATTTGTTTTTAGCACAATCCACATGAAAAGTGTGGTATATCATAAAAGGTTGGATACTATTTCCTTGATATAATCGGATTTCATGCCAATTAGTTTTTTATACAAATTTAACTCCAATTTTCATGTAATTGTCAACTAATAGAAAATTTTGCTCATTAAAAATATTCGGATACATATTTCTATAATATTTGAATAACGTGTTTCTTTTAGTCTTTCTATACGAGATTTGTTTAACGTCAGCGCATCTTGTGGGATTAAAATATAGTTTGTACAATATTTATGATACAAATGGTTTCTCTTAAATTTCATATTATTTGCAAAAATCGTATCCGTATATCTTCATTTGTATTTGTTCACCAACATTTCATGCAAATTTTTTTGAAAATTAAATAAATATTTGTATACGAAAAGTTGTCAAATTTATTACAAATAAGGGTATGAAAATGCAACTGAGTAAAATCATATAATAAAAAATTTAATGCATTTTCTTATGTTTTTATGTGCATACGGTTGGCCACTCAAACAAACAAAAACACATATTCTTAGTAAATATAAATATAAATATATATATATATATATATATATAAATTGTTTGTATAGATCGACGTGACAAGTGACAACAGCCATAAATCTTCTTCTGCCTTTTTTAAACCATGCAAAAATAGTTTTTTGCAATAAAATATGTATACTAGTTGTAAACTCGCACGATGCGCCGACGATAGATAGGCCTGTCAACGGGTCGAAGACGGGTCGGGTTTAGGGAGATCCAGATTCGTGTAATCGGGCCTTCATCATGTTCGAGTCCGGGTCTTCATCGGGTCTATAATATTGGATCCAGACCTGGATCCGTTCGGGTCTGGGTCCGGGTCTGGTCAAATAAATACATTTATTTTATTTTATCCCCCTTCTTTATTTTTTAATCTTAAATTAAAATATTTTGTAATGTATTATAGAATATTATTAATATGAATAAAACATGTATTATATATATATATATATATATATATATATATATATATATATATATATATATATATATATATATATTGTACTGCTCTTGTGCGGAATGTTTCTCATTTTAACAATGTGAACCGGACATATATTACCTGGCGGTGGACTCATAAATTATAGGGCTCTCTCTTTCTCTTTTGTGCTCACCGACAGGTGACACGTGTCCAATTACAACAAGGAATTAAGGGTTATTTTTAATGTCTTATTAGGTTTATTAAAAAGTTCATTATTTTGGTTTACTTAAGAATCTCTCTTTATATATATATATATAGTTCCTAACTTAAGTGATTACACATATTATTATATCAGAAGAAAATGATAACAACATGTAAATAGAATATTAAATACATAAAAGTAAAAATGAACCCAAAAGATTCAATTTCATTTAATGAAATTAAGCTCACTGGTCTAATATACTCCATCAATCCGTAACTTATTATTTTGCCATTACAAATACTAAACCTTAATAAAAAAAGATGAAAAAGTACATAGGATGTCATCGAAAAGTATAGTAAACTTTTAATTAAAATGAGACCTACAGACACTAATTGACATGAACACAAAATTAAATTGAACCTCATATTTTCACTTCTAAAGCCTTTGTCTTGCCATCATTTCAGCACGAGGTTCAATTAACACCTCCTCTCCAACTCTATTATTTTTTGCAAAAAAAGCTATGGTCACGTGTGCGGCATTTGATTACATTTGAGGGTATTTTGGTCAAAATCAATATAAAATTATGAATAAATGAAAATTGAATAATAATTATTTTTAAAATATGGAAATTAAAGAAAAACATGTAAAAAAATATTCTCATTTTAAAAATAAACATATTTCCAATAAAAATTAAAAAATATTTATAATTGATAAAAAAATAAATTTCAAACAAAAAAAGATTTCAATTAAAAACGGGTGGCCAGCCCTATACTATATTAAATCAGGAGTTTCAGATGGTCCAGTCTCAACATCAACTGTCGGTACTATATAATATAGAACTAACTACCCGATATCATATAGGCGAGATGTTAAAATTAAATAAAATGTGCAACAGATAACCAACTAGCACTACTAATAAAAGAAAGAAAGATGCATAAAAGAACTAAGATAAATGAAATGCTAGAATAAAAATGAAGGAAATAACTACAATTGAATATACCACAAGGAGATAAACCCGAATAAGCTGTCGAGTCACAGCCAATACAATAACTGGAATGGAATAAATATAAACATCTATAAATATCCCTTGGGTACAAACCCGATATACAATGAATCCTACCTAGATTTTTAAAAGTAGGAAATGACTACCATCAATGTCCCGCATCAGTCCACACCTATCACGGCTCCCAAGACTCTGGATAGAAGGTCATCCGGCATCCATGCGGTAGGACACCTGTAGTAATATATATATATATATATATATATATATATATATATATATATATATATATATATATACAAGCAGGCGAGAAAAGTAAACGGGTCAGAGCCCGAGTTGTGAAAAATATTTAGCAAGTGTGTTAACCGTGCATAATAAATATCGGTGCACTTATTTCATAATTAAAGTGGAATCTCACTCTCGTGGAACCCCAACTCACCTCTCATCTAAAGGCACGCACCTATTCGCATCCTCAACTTTTAGTTAAATTACCCCCATTTTTATTAGGACAACCTAACTTATCATAGGCCTAGCCTATACCCACGAGATCTCCCTCCCTATCATACCCCAAGAATCCACCCCCTTTTTAACCACAGTTAAGTATTTATTTTCAATCATATGTGCCTTATTAGGCTTAGTGGATTCCGGTTTATACTTTAACCATTTATAATTTAATAAGTTACCCAATATGCATTTGGGTTGAAACATATGATTTAAATTTCTAATTAATAAGCATGCAAAATTATTATTGACACAACTTCCCTCCAATTTCAACGCTGCGCTGCGTTTCGTGCGTGGGGTGTCTTGCAAAGCGAAATCCAAACAAGGAACCACCCCGTTAAACTACTCCGTGTCAACGTCGATCCTGGAGATCCATTATGCCACAAATAAATATCGACAAAACTTCTCTCTACTCTCAAGAATGTACTACATTTCGTGCGTGGGGTGTCTCGCAAAGCGACATCCAAACAAGGAACCACCCCGTTACACTACTCTTTGACAATGTCGATCATTGAGATCCATAATGCCGTAAATACCATAATTGGCAGAACTTTTCTCCAATCTCAATACTGCGCTGCGTTTCATGCGTGGGGTGTCTCGCAAAGCGAAATCCAAATAAGGAACCACTCCGTTACACTACTCCTGGACAATGTCCATCCTAGATATCCATAATGCCATGTATACAATATTATACTACTACTACTACTACTACAACTAACATCTCCAATAATATCCTTGGGATGATGTAACCGAAATATTCCTTAAATGCGATACATCAACCCCCATCAAACTAGTACACCATAATCTTCCAAGATGTACTCCACAAAGATTCTATATCCTTTCATCTATAGGATATGTATAAATATATATATATATATATAGGTATTTTATGCTCACCATATATATACATATACCAATCATCCATACCCATGACCAAGTGTACGTATCATATCTGATGCACATTGGACATGCACATAATCCACCCGACTATATATATCGCCGATAAAACTGCATCAATGCTATCATCTTCCCAGTGCCCGACTCACGTAGGAACTGGGGACCACCTGGTGGGGATCAATTACACCCACCTCGTGATAACTCACACACAAGACATCCCGAGAAGCGGTCATAGATCCAACTGGCAATGAGAGGAAACATATCCACCACGTCTCATCCCAAAAATATATCTATCGTATAATAACACACCGGACGACTATGACCTGGGGAATATCCACACCCTACTCTATATGCCAGGATGCTCACCCTCTGCGCGAAAACTTCCCAATGATAGAATGAGCGGGGTATGCTTAACCACATAAGTATATATATCGCTCACATGCGCAATATACATACATCCATATGATCCCATCATATGATCATATAGTAAACCATCATATAAGGTTTAAATATCCATACCATGTATGTCCACAACATAAATATGTCCATATATTCATATTTATATATAGATATATGTACATATATTCACACATCGCTACATCATTATATATACAAACTAATTCTCGTTCATATGTATAAGATATATAAACCCGGCTATAAGTATACATAATCCTCAATATACAAGCCGTCCCCACAATTTCCTTTAAATTTACCTCGATATGTGAATACAACCCCTCACCTAAAACATATTCAATCATTTTTCCTATGATGAATAGTCTCCCAAAACCATATGTATATATCTATACATATATATTCAACATTAGGGTTATCACCCAAGAGTTTGTGTAGGAATCCATCACTACACATTTCATCCATATTTAAAAGTACATATTTTCCTTTAGTACTATTTAACCATAGGCACATTCATGACTTAATAGTCTAAAACCTCAAACTATTCCAACCTCGTTTCAAGTATTGGAATCTCAATGGTCATATCCCCACAATTACGTGTAAACTATCCTAACTAGAATTTATGCTACCGCTTATTCTAGTCGATAGTACGATCCCAAACGTTCCCAATTTCACTTATGGTTCAAATAAATCTCAGGAACCCTTACTCCTATTGAGTTATCAATTGTTTCTTAGTCAAAACATTTCTAAGGATATGAGACCCCTCACTCTTTAAGAGTATGCGACCACTCTCTTCCATTTGGCCCCAAATTGTATCTTAACAATATCTTATCCTTATAAGGATTTGACATAAAGGTAGGCTTAGAAATTTCACAACATACATGGATATTTCTTATCCAATTATTCCAAGAAGTCCCCACTATCATATACTAAGTGAGAGACCCCCTATAAGTCACCAAAAGATATCTCTTACTTCATAAGAGAAAGCCCCAAATCGATAAACCCAACCAAAAAGGGTTTGAATTCACTAAAGAGAAAATTTCTCAAAATGCTCTGTTTTTGAATCGATTTGGCCCAACAGCGAATCGATTCGGTCCATCCGAATCGATTCAGTCCAAGGGACCTGAGATTCTGCAACCCTCCGAATCGATTCGCCAGGGGTGAATCGATTCGGTCTTAAAGGCCTGAGACTTCTGCAACCTGGCGAATCGATTCGATGGGGGCGAATCGATTCGGCCAGTTCAAAAAGCCACGAAAATGGCTATTTTTCTAAGAACCCAAAATTTCTAAAATTCGATTTATACCTCTTCCAACCCTCTATTTTCAATCCCAACATAATTTCCAACATCAAAACACATCCTAAATTTAACCTCATCAATATCTATCCCTTAAACCCAATTAAAATCTAAAATTTCAAGATTTGAACCAAAACTTATGTTTTGATGTTTATACCCAAAAATCCATTTATTTAACCCACAAATTATGAAATGAAATACACAAATAGCTATTTAGCAAGATTAAACACTTGCCTCAGATTTGTAGAGGTTGGATCGTCCTCGATGTCGAGATTTGGCCAAAAATCTCCAAGCTTTTCTCCCTCTATCCTTTTCTTTCTTCTTCTTTCTCTTTTCTTTCTTTTTCTCTCTTTTCTCAAAGGAGAAGGCTTCATCCGTAAGCCTTAAATCCTTTAAAACAATAAACCCAATTTTAAATGTTAATACACACTTTAAATGACTTGTTTACTCCAATTCGAGTCAACTGACTTAAAAATATTCCGGAGCCGAAATAAAACTCAATGATAGTCATTTTGACTATCTCGACCCTTCCAGGATCAATGGTACCCTCAAAATCCTCATCCAGAATACTTTACAACATCCTATATTTTTGGACTTAAATTCCCAAATTTAAAATTCTCCAATTTAATTAAATTTTATTTTCCCAAAATTTAATTTCTCAGTCTCAAAAATCGTGGGGTGTTACAATCTTCCCCCCTTACAAAAATTTCGTCCGCGAAATTTAAAATACACATAGGACCTCAATATCATCTAGTCCTAACATCAACTCTTAGGATCACTATACCGATCCTTCCTGGTTCTCATGTCAAACCATATAAATTTAAAGAATCACTAGCTACCCAGGGAGCCCATACACCCTGTATCCGAGTTTCCACTCATAGAATTATAATCAGGCTCCATTAGCCTCCAATCGTAACATAACCCTCAGCATTATAATCTATAACAACATACTAAATATATATAAGTTCGAAAATTCCCAATGGTTGAACTCTCCTCAATTCGTGACACTAGCTACCTTCGTGCGGGGGAGGTCTCGCAAGCGAAATCCAAACAAGGAACCCTCCCAATGCTCTACTGTGTAGCTAGGTTGGGAATTGAGATTAGTTGAACCAGGGCTAAAGTTTTATAAAAATATTTTCATATTTTAGATACTGCCCGAGGGCCTATACAACAATACAATATAATTTATATTCCGCATCTTTCGACACGCCAAACAAATACCTTATGTTTAGAACACAAGGCCTCAACAAATACAATACTGCTAACCATTTCCTAGTTCTCAAAACTAGCACAACTAGGAGCTAAATTCTCCGCTCAAAATAAATCCACTAAACTCTGAACCTCTCATTTATGAAATTCCTCTACATCACATCAACACCTTTCCATAAACTAAGTCATTCCCTCAATGAACCAATAACCTTTACAATTTACATTCCCCCAAAATCAATAGAGCCACTCTCTACTAGCTCCTTATTGGACGTTTTACTATTCTAGAAGATATCGTATAAAGACCACACTTGCCCACTCCTTCTCAAGGCCTAATTCTCCTCAAAGAACTTTCTTCCTCATAAATCCTTCCTAACCATTTTGAGGGACAAAACGCGATGGTGACTGCCGAAAACTCCCTCAGTCCTACACAACGAAACTGAGTCTCCAAATTTTCTTCCTCATCCCAGAAGGAAATACTCCTAATATTGGGACAACTACACCTTCCTCACATCGATAAGAGTCACCAACATCAGGTTTCCTAACAAAGATTAACGGGTTTCTCAACCTAAACTTCCCAAGGACAACACTAAACTCTCCTCAGACTTTCCTTACTGAGCCCAAGATTCGCCATTCGAGTAAATTTTCCTTTCTTACTCAACCGCCGATAAATCACCTCAAACCACTGCTAGAAATTTCCTCAATATCTCCTCCAGAATCGGGGAAAACAAATACCCCCGGTTAAAGCGTACCCAAAATATGCTATCGGTATTGTACTTCTAATCCTATCCTTTCCTAGACGATAAAATCTAGGGGACGTCTGAAATGAAACAAGAGCAACCGTTATCAGAACGTCAATCAAGTGAATATACTTCACAGAAGAAAACAACGCAGTGAACACAACAGTCCTAATTATAGGGCTTTATCTCAAGAACGTTAATGGAAGAATGCAAAAAACTCGCACAGATGCTAAGGACTCTAGAACCGGATGCTCTGATACCATCTGTAACACCCCGCCTAAAATAATAATGGGTGGCCAACCCTATACTATATTACATCAGGAGTTTCATATGGTCCAGTCTCAACATCAACTGTCAATACTATATAATATAGGACTAACTACCCGATATCATATTCGCGAGATGTTAAAAATAAATAAAATGTGCAACAGATAACCAACTAACACTACTAATAAAAGAAAGAAAGATGGATAAAAGAACTAAGATAAATGAAATGCTAGAATAAAAATGAAGGAAATAACTACAACTGAATATACCACAAGGAGATAAACCCGAATAAGCTGTCGGGTCACAGCCAATACAATAACTGGAATGGAATAAATATAAACATCAATAAATATCCCTTGGGTACAAACTAGATATATAATGAATCCTACCTAGATTTTTAAAAGTAGGAAACGACTACCATCAAAGTCCCGCAACAGTCCGCACCTGTCACGGCTCCCAAGACTCTGGATAGAAGGTCATCCGACATCCATGCGGTAGGACACCTATAGTAATATATATATATATATACAAGCAGGAGAGAAAAGTAAACGGGTCAGAGCCCGAGTTGTGAAAAATATTTAGCAAGTGTGTTAACCGTGCATAATAAATATTGGTGCACTTATTTCATAATTAAAGTGGAATCGCACTCTCGTGGAACCCCAACTCACCTCTCATCTAAAGGTGCACACCTATTCGCGTCCTCAACTTTTAGTTAAATTACCCCCATTTTTATTAGGACAACCTAACTTATCATAGGCCTAGCCTATACCCACGAGATCTACCTCCCTATCATTCCCCAATAATCCACCCCCTTTTTAACCACAGTTAGGTATTTATTTTCAATCATATGTGCCTTATTAGGCTTAGTGGATTCCGGTTTATACTTTAACCATTTATAATTTAATAAGTTACCCAATATGCATTTGGGTTGAAATATATGATTTAAATTTCGAATTAATAAGCATGCAAAATTATTATTGACACAACTTCCCTCCAATTTCAACGCTGCGCTGCGTTTCGTGCGTGGGGTGTCTCGCAAAGCGAAATCCAAACAAGGAACCACCCCGTTACACTACTCCGTATCAACGTCGAGCCTGGAGATCCATTATGCCACACATAAATATCGATAGAACTTCTCTCTACTCTCAACAATGTACTACATTTTGTGCGTGAGGTGTCTCGCAAAGAGAAATCCAAACAAGGAACCAACCCGTTACACTACTCTTTGACAATATCGATCATAGAGATCCATAATGCCGTACATACCATATTTGGCAGAACTCCAATCTCAACACTGCGCTGCGTTTCATGCGTGGGGTGTCTCGCAAAGCGAAATCCAAACAAGGAACCACCCTGTTACACTACTCCTCGACAATGTCGATCCTAGAGATCCATAATGCCATGTATACAATATTATACTACTACTACTACTACTACTACTACTACAACTAACATCTCCAATAATATCCTTGGGATGATGTAACCGAAATATTCCTTAAATGCGATACATCAACCCCCATCAAACTAGTACACCATAGTCATCCAAGATGTACTCCACAATGATTCTATATCCTTTCATCTGTAGGATATGTATAAATATATATATATATAGGTATTTTATGCTCACCATATATATACATATACCAATCATCCATACCCATGACCAAGTGTACGTATCATATCTGATGTACAATGGACATGCACATAATCCACACGGCTATATATATCGCCGATAAAACTGCATCAATGCTATCATCTTCCCAGTGACCGGCTCACGTAGCAACTGGGGACCACCTGGTGGGGATCAAGGACACCCACCTCGTGATAACTCACACACACGACGTCCCGGGAAGCGGTCATAGCTCCAACTAGCAATGCGACGAAACATACCCACCACGTCTCATCCCAAAAATATATCTATCGTATAATAACACACCGGACGACTATGACCTGGGGAATATCCACACCCTGCTCTATATGCCAGGATGCTCATCCTCTGCGTGGAAACTTCCCAATGATAGCATGAGCGGGGTATGCTTAACCACATAAGTATATATATCGCTCACATGCGCAATATACATACATCCATATGATCCCATCATATGATCAAATAGTAAACCATCATATACGGTTTAAATATCCATACCATGTATGTCCACAACATAAATATATCCATATATTCATATTTATATATAGATATATGTACATATATTCACACATCGCTACATCATTATATATACAAACTAATTCTCGTTCATATGTATAACATATATAAACCCGGCTATAAGTATACATAATCCTCAATATACAAGCCGTCACCACAATTTCCTTTAAATTTACCTCGATATGTGAATACAACCCCTCACCTGAAACATATTCAATCATTTTTCCTATGATGAATAGTCTCCCAAAACCATATGTATATATCTATACATATATATTCAACATTAGGGTTATCACCCAAGAGTTTGTGTAGGAATCCATCACTACACATTTCATCCATATTTAAAAGTACATATTTTCCTTTAGTACTATTTAACCATAGGCACATACATGACTTAATAGTCTAAAACCTCAAACTATTCCAACCTCGTTTCAAGTATTGGAATATCAATGGTCATATCCCCACAATTACGTGTAAACTATCCTAACTAGAATTTATGCTACCGCTTATTCTAGTCGATAGTACGATCCCAAACGTTCCCAATTTCACCTATGGTTCAAATAAATCTCAGGAACCCTTACTCGTATTGAGTTATCAATTGTTTCTTAGTCTAAACATTTCTAAGGATATGAGACCCCTCACTCTTTAAGAGTATGCGACCACTCTCTTCCATTTGGCCCCAAATTGTATCTTAACAATATCCTATCCTTATAAGGATTTGACATAAAGGTCGGCCTAGAAATTTCACAACATACATTGATATTTCTTATCCCATTTATTTCAAGAAGTCCCCACTATCATATACTAAGTGAGAGACCCCCTATAAGTCACCAAAAGATATCTCTTACTTCATAAGAGAAAGCCCCAAATCAATAAACCCAACCAAAAAGGGTTTGAATTCACTAAAGAGAAAATTTCTCAAAATGCTCTGTTTTCGAATCGATTCGGCCTATCCGAATCGATTCGGCCCAACAGCGAATCGATTAGGTCCATCCGAATCGATTCGGTCCAAGGGACCTGAGATTCTGCAACCCTACGAATCGATTAGCTAGGGGCGAATCGATTCGGTCTTAAAGACTTGAGACTTCTGCAACCTGGCGAATCGATTCGGTGGGGGCGAATCGATTCGGCCAGTTCAGAAAGCCACGAAAATGGCTATTTTTCTAAGAACCCAAAATTTCTAAAATTAGATTTACACCTCTTCCAACCCTCTATTTTCAATCCCAACATAATTTCCAACATCAAAACACTTCCTAAATTTAACCTCATCAATTTATATCCCTTAAACCCACTTAAAATCTTAAATTTCAAGATTTGAACCAAAATTTAGGTTTTGATATTTATACCCAAAAATCCATTTCTTTAACCCACAAATTATGAAATGAAATACACAAATAGCTATTTAGCAAGATTAAACACTTGCCTCAGATTTGTAGAGGTTGGATCGTCCTCGATGTCGCGATTTGGCCGGAAATCTCCAAGCTTTTCTCCCTCTCTCCTTTTCTTTCTTCTTCTTTCTCTTTTCTTTCTTTTTCTCTCTTTTCTCATAGGAGAAGGCTTCATCCGTAAGCCTTAAATCCTTTAAAACAATAAACCCAATTTTAAATGTTAATACACACTTTAAATGACTCGTTACTCCAATTCGAGTCAACTGACTTAAAAATATTTCGGAGCCGAAATAAAACTCAATGACAATCATTTTGACTATCTCGACCCTTCCGGGATCAATGGTACCCTCAAAATCCTCATCCGAAATACTTTACAACATCCTATATTTTTGGACTTAAATTCCCGAATTTAAAATTCTCCAATTTAATTAAATTTTATTTTCCCAAAATTTAATTTCTCAGTATCAAAAATCGTGGGGTGTCACATTTAGTTACACAAGGTAGTACACTGAATTTGGAAATTACTTATCGTATATATATATAACCTGGTGTCTTGGAAAGATATTTTTGCTTGGATGGAACTTGTAATTGATTTAATGCCTATAAATATAAATATAGAAACAAGATGGGTTATTTGTAATTTTGGTGAAAATAGGAGAAAAATTGTGTTCATGATTATTTTTATTGAAAGATCTTCCAATTTTCACTACAAAGAAGGGCCAATGCGGATTATGTTCGCTATAATAGCATGTTAGGAATTTTTGTGACTGTTTTTTTTATAAGTAAACAGAGATAAGAAGAAGAGAGGAAATGTTGCATTGATTCTCATTCATTTAATGAATATTTATAACAGAATACGAAGTGAAGGTTTCAACCAAACTCCCTAAACTAACTCCTACAATCTTGGATAGCTAGGAAAGCATAAACTACAAATTCAAACTTAAATACAAATTCAAAGTATATACAACAGAAAGCATAATAACTAGGATTGACTTCTTCTCTATTATACCCCCTCAAGATGGAGCTCGGTCTGAGAGTTCAATATTAGCTTTTAGAGAAATAAACCGAGGTCTGGGAAGAGCTTTAGTAAGGGCATCTACAAGCTGGTCTTCACTAGAAACATGAGCAACCCAAAGTTTTCCATTTTGAACTTGTTCCCAGATAAAATGATAGTCAATAGCTAGATGTTTCATCCTCGAATGAAAGACAGGATTTGAGCTAAGTTGTGTTGCTCCAACATTGTCACAGTAAATCAGAGGACAGAGAGGAAGAATAACACCAAGTTCAGAAAGAAGGGAACAAATTCAGTTAATCTGAGCAGCGTTAGCTGCAACAGACCGATATTCAGCTTCGGTGGTGGACCTAGCAACCGTGCGCTGCTTCTTTGAACTCCACGAAATAGGATTGCGGCCAAGATAAACAATATATGCAGTTGTAGAAGTCTAATCATCTTTGTTAACTGCCCAATCTTCATCTGAAAAGGCGTGTAAAGATAGAGGTGAATCATGATAAAACTGGATGTCGGCATTAGACGAACCACAAAGATAACGCAAGAGACGTTTAACAAGAGCCCAATGCTCGGTAGTTGGACGTTGCATGAATTGAGAGAGTAGGTTAATAGCAAAATCTATTTTTGTCCTTGTGCTTAGAAGATACTGTAAACTCCCAACAATGGTTCTATATTCTGTAGGATCCGAGAGTGTGGAACCTGAATCCAAAGTAATGGGGGAACTTGTAGGCAAGGGAGTGATTATCGGCTTAGCATACAACATTTTAGTTCGAGCAAGAAGGTCCAAAATATATTGGCATTGAGATAACACGACACCATGAGCATTTTTAATAACTTCCACACCAAGAAAATAAGAGAGTTATCCAAGATCCTTAAGAGAAAATTGGTGAGAAAGCAAATGTACAAATCGAGAGACCAAATCATTATTAGAAACGGTAATAATAATAATATCATCAATGTAAATAAGAAGATATATTATATGACCTTCAGTTTTCATAACAAAGAGAGAAGTGTCAGAATAGGAGTTGTGAAATCCTGAATGAAGAAGAAACGTACGAAGCTCATTGTACCAAGCGCGAGGATCTTGCTTAAGGCCATAAATTTCTTTTCAAAGATTGCAAACATAATTGGGATAGTCAGGATCAACAAAACCAAGAGGTTGAGACATTTAGACATCCTCGAAAAGGTGACCTTAGAAAAATGCATTATTTACATCAATTTTCCATAGAGACCACATACGACTATCCGCAAGCCTAAGAACAATGCGAACTGTAGTGGGCTTAACCACATGGCTAAAAGTATCATGATAGTCAACCCTCGGGCGTTGATGAAACCCTTTTGCAACCAAACGTGCTTTGTACTTGTCAATAGAACCATCAGAGTTATGTTTGGTGCGAAAAATCCACTTACAACCAACAAGATTGTGACTAGAGTCAGAGGGTAGAAGCTCCCAGGTCCTATTTTGAACAAGAGCATCATATTCATTTTGGATCTTTGAGGGCTTAGGTCGTAGTGGTTGGTTCTACATCACAGGCTTGGGAAATTTGGGTGTAGAGGGTAAGTTTTTGGATAGGTTTTCGGATATTGTTTTTGGCTCTAGTGGTCATGCTATGAGTTGGTCGAGAGTTAGTGGATGGTGGATTTTGTTGAGGTTCAGGTAGAGTCTCAAAAAATTTTGGCTCGGTTTGAGGCTCTTGCGGCAAAGGTGATGAAGGAGATGGGATCGGGGAGATGGTGATAGAGGTTACCGGAGTATCACATAGTAGTTGTCCTTGAGGGCAATCGTCAGATGTGGTGGAGAGTGGCACTGAAGTAGTAGGACGTGATGGAACTATTATTAATGGAGGGATCCAAGTGGAGATTGTATCAGGCTGAGGACGTGGAGATTCAAGGGAAATATTTTGAAAAGGAAAAATCGACTCAATAAATTTCACATGACGAGAGACAAACATTCTTGACGTGGAGGGATGAAAACACAGACAAGCACTTTGGGTAAGAGAGTATCCAAGGAAAATACATGGTTTGGATTGGGAGTCAAGTTTGTGTGCGGAGTAAGGACGAAGCCACGGGTAGCACAAACACCCAAAAATTTTAAGATTTGAATAATTTGGGGCGGTGCCAAAGATTTTTGAATATGGAGATGATAGTTGAAGTGTGGGAGTGGGCATACGATTAATTAAGTAAAGAGTAGTGGAAAAAGCATAAGACCAAAAGGTTAAAGGAAGTGATGCATGGGAAAGAAGAGTAAGACTTGTTTCGACAATGTGACAATGTCGTCTTTCAGAATACGCATTGTGTTCAGGTGTATAAGGCGGAGTGGTGAGGTGAGAAATACCATGAGTAGCTAGAAAAGTAGAAAGATCAAAGTATTCACCACCATTGTCTGAATATATTGTCTGAATGTTATTTTTGAAGTACTTTTCAACAATGGTTTTAAATCTTATAAAAACATCTTTTACTTTAGATTTTTGTTTGAGTGGATAAAACCATATGTATTTAGTGAAATGATCAACAAAGATGACATAATATTTAAAACCATTATTAGAAACAATAGGTGAAGTCCATACATCAGAATATATAATTTCAAGTGGTTGAGAGGATGAAATAGAGGAATTAGAAAAAGATAACTTATGGCTTTATTGCAGTTGCAAGCATTACATAAGAGTTTATTTGACATAGAGGACGATGAATCTAACTGATAATTAGAGATAATGTGTTTCAAAATGGGAAATGTTGGATGACCTAACCTATTATGCCATTCAAAAGAAGTAGTTCTAACATTGAAGAAAGCTAGTAATGGAGGAGATGTTGGAGAAGAAACAGGCCACTCATACACTCCATCCTTTTGTGTGACCCTTTAAAAGGATTGCCCCCGTTCGAAGTTCCTTTATAAAAAAAGAAGAGGGTAAGAATTCAACAGAAATATTGTTGGAATGACAAAATTATGAAATGGATATTAAGTTCTTTTTCATGCTAGGAACACATAACACATTATCTAATGTAAATGTATTAGTAGAAATGGGAAGTGATGTAGAATCAATATGAGTGATAGGTAGACCCGAGCCATTACCAATCATAATGTCGTTGGAGACTGTGTATGGTGCATGAAGAGATAAATTACTCAGATCGGCAGTGACATGATGAGAAGCCTCACTGTCAAGGAACCATTGTGGAGTGTTGGAAGCAGTATTTGCAGCGAAGTTAGCCCGAGGTTGCCATGGTGTTGAAGTATTGTAGCACTGGACTGGAACAAGGCAAAATGAGGGACATTTCTTGGCAATATGTCCTTGCATTCCACAAATCTGGCAATATCCAAGATACTGGCGAGGAGGAGGTCGATCAATTTTAGAGTAGGTTGGCCCGACATTAGGATATGTGGGGGAGCGATTGTTGGTAGTGGAGAACGAGCGCCAGCATGTATTGTTGTTCCCTAGGTTATTTGATGGACCCCAATTGGAGTTGTTATGGTTGCCTGAGTTGGATAGAGGACGCCAACCCGTGTTGCGACTTGCAGGATACGCCGAAGGGGGAAAGTGTGATACTTCGGATTTCATTCCTTGAAGATAGACTTCAAAATTCAGGAGCTTTTCATGAAGTTCATCGAAGGTGATTAAGTTGTCTCGAGCTTGAACAGCACACGCACCAGTTCTTTGTAGTCATCTCCAAGGCCATCAAGTATTTTATCTGTGAGATCATCTTCATCAATTGGTGCTCCAAGAGTGGCAAGTTCATCCGCACGAGCTTTCACAGTTTGGAGAAAATCAGTAATGTTTTGAGAACCTTTAGACAAATTCTTGAGATGGTTCTTTACCTTCTTGATGCCACCTCGAGAGGGCTTTGCATAGGTATTAGCGAGAATTTTCCATGCTTCTTGTGATGTTTTAACTTGAGAAATAAATGGGATAATGGTGGGAGAAAGAGATCCAATAAGAGAATTGATAATTAGTTGGTCTTGTCGAATCCATAGTGTATGACCTGGGTTAGGAGCAGTGGTGTTGTTTGTTATGATGGTTGGGGCTAGGCATGGTTTCGATCCGTCGATATAACCAAGAAGATCATAACCGACAAAAAAAGCTCTGAAATTGGAGTTTCTATGAAACTTAGTTGCTGGGGGTAAGTTTGAGTGGAGCTTGGGCAGAGATATTGATGGTGATGAGAGTGTTGTTTGGTTCATTGGTGTTTTGGATCACATGATTGGATGTTGAAGAATTATTGTTATCGTTTGTAGTCATTTTGGTGGTGGTTGGAGGAAACAGAGGCAACAATTAGAATTGCTCTGATACCATAATAAGTAAACAGAGATAAAAAGAAGAGAAGAAATGTTGCATTTCTTCTCATTCATTTAATGAATATTTATAACAGAATACAAAGTGAAGGTTTCAACCAAACTCCCTAAACTAACTCCTACAATCTTGGACAACTAGGAAAACGTAAACTACAAATTCAAACTTAAATACATATTCAAAGTATATACGACAGAAAGCATAATAACTAGGATTGACTTCTTCTCTATTATATTTTTGTCTTTTCCCTACCCTTTTTTTGTCAATCAGCTCTAAATGTACATGTGAATTAATGTTGTCCTATTGCAGACCTTTTGTCTTTATTTTTTTCATCTTGGTTTAATGAAATGTTTACTTTTGATGGTCTTTTTTCTCATTGCCTCAGTTCTATCCTATTAATTATTAATAAACATAACCATATTATTCCTCTTTTAGCTTAGTAATTGCTAAGTGGTAAGAGAGCTTAACTCTGTCCGATACAACTGTTGATGTAGTGATAGGAGAGACTAACTTTGGTCACTACAAGTGTTGATTTAGTTAATTCTAGGTTTCTTTTTATAGTTTATATATTTTTAGGGCCTACAATAATATCAATTATGGATATAGGACAACAAAAATTTGGTTTCCATTTTTAGTCCCTATTTTCAAATTATCAAATGATGTGGCATGCTGTGATTGGTTGATATTTTATGGATGTGGGTCCACGCCAACGGCTTTATTTAAAAATAGGGACTAAAATTTCAAATGAAATGTTTGTTGTCCTATTTCCAGAGAATACATATTACAATAGGACTTATGCCCCTTTATTTTAATGCACCAAGTTGTCTACCCACATAGTGAGAACCTAATAGGCAATGCTTATAATACTTGAGGTTTGAGTGTGCTATGAGAACGTCTATATTTCAAGTTATACATTTTAAGTATCACATTTTATGTTTTTTGAAATATTTATTTAATAGTTTTGGGATATACATAACTTCATATATACTATACTTACTTTATTTATGTATTTTCATAGACAAAGCATATAATTTGAACAACTACTTCAGTAAGTGAAAAAAACTCAATTACTTTTGTGGTGGCCACTCTCTTATGAAATGCAAGGTTTGTTGTCTGCTATTTTGTAGCTGGTTATGGTATGGTGCATCATTCATTGAAGAATATTCAAAAAATGTCATACATGTTGATTTTTCTTTTGTCAAGATTCATTTCATGTTGAGTCTATTGGTCTAACCTATTTAATTCACCAACACTATTTTAAATTTTAACAAAAGATAAGATTTTCTTCCAAAATTTGTCGTAATCTCAATCATATCTCCATTCATGCTAACGAAAATTAAGATATGTTTTCGAGATGTGGCTTAATCTCCCCTTAATGAAAGCCACGTTTACTTGTAATCTCAGTTAAATTTTATAGTTAAGCCAACTATCTAACCATGCAATATGTATCCATGATAATGTTTGATGACAAAATAAATTAGTTGGTCTCTAATAAATTTTTTTTGTCTCTATTTGATTTTCAAATACATGTCATATGGTTGTTTATGGTCTTTGTTTTGCTAGCTATAATTTTGCATCTTTTGGTTATGGTATGTCAGTTTTCGTGATATTATTTTCTTTTGAAATTTAAAATATGTAAGCCAACATTAGAGGCCAACAAAATTTATTCCTACAAACTCATATCTTACAGCCGATCTCAGTCATTTGCCTTTTTTGTTATCCGATCCATGTACGCCTGGTAAAATGAAATGTGGGAGAACATGCTTCTTAAATATATGAAGATGCGTGTTTTAAAATGAACACGTTATGTGAAAAGTATATAATAAGAGTAAACTATGGCAAGGAAAAGGAAAATCAAACCCCAATAACTTGGAGGTCAAGAGTTCAAATCTTTGCCTCCCATAGGATGTTATGGCGTGTGTGGATTGGAGAGTCAAAAGTCTTGGACAACCCTGGATATAAAAAAGGATGGAAATCTTTAAAGAGAAATTAGTATGATATTAAAGAATAAAATTAAACAAGTAAAAGAAAAAAAATAGCAGGTCATGTTTGACTAGTAGATGATATTCCTAATATATAAAGTGAAGTGATGGGATAGAATGTGAAATTTTCGTTGATATTTGTGGATTTAACTAAGTTAACTCGAAAATTTGACCATTTCGATATGGATTTGATATTTTTAAATGCCAAACATAGTGTTATGTAGGAGTTCTCTCACGTGCCTCCAAACTCTTCATATTTTTTAACTTTTTTATAATCATGTACTTTAGTCATTTTATTTATAATTTTCTCAACCAATTTAAGGATGATGTATTTGAGTCTCTTTTTATCTGTCCATGCAATCCCAATTAAAAAGTTGTAATTTAGGGGAAACATATTGGTGTTATTTTACATCCTAATCCTAACTCTACTTGAACTTATTATTGCAAAATATCTTCTATTATCGCAAATGGGGGTGATGAGATGGGCCTACTAGTTCATTAAGAATAGAATCATTTTGTTTGTACTACTACAAACATAAACCTTACCACGTAGCAAATCATAGAAGGTAAAATTTGAACTGTAAGTTAACATCTATCTTTTTTTATATTTTTGCATTTTTTATTCCATTTTTTATATAATATTCAATTACTAATGCATGGAATTTGTTTGTGATACAATTACCATGCCTCACAATTGAATCTGAAATAATCATTAACCAAAATCGTTGGATGCAAAAAATTGCAAAAGGCATTAGGTCCCAACTCTGTTTCAATCTCATGCTTATGAATAGCAATAATAATTATTTATTACAACTCAAATGGGAACTTCTTATATAGATAATTTACTCTTTTGAGATCGATGGAGGAAAACTTGTTTGGAATATTGGAAAAAAATTAACTTTCTTTAAGGCTTCTTTTCACTTTTTCCAAAAACTGCATTTGCATTCACCGTCCATGTGTGATTATGAGATCACTTTCACAATAACTTACATTAAAGTGGTACTGGAGATGTTCTTGAATATCAATATGGTGCCCACTTTAAGTCAAGCTATCTGATATATTGTCTTATATATATTGAGCAAATTGCAAGGGTGCTTATTTGGGGAAATCTTTTGATAAACGACTAACATAATTGAGTCATTTTCTCAGTTGCTCTTGGAATAACTCTGTTTCCTGTGTATGTTAGATTACCTTTAGGATTTCATTTGGGGGTATGGTACTTATTTCATATAAAATTATACATTTTTAGGACAAGCTTGGGGTTGCTCTCCTTCAAGATTTGATGTCTAATTTGATGTAGGGGCAACATTGAAGAGATTCTTTGGGGCGCATCAGTATCAATTTTATGGTTCAATTAAAATATTATGATAGTTCATAGAAAATAAGTAGGAAAAGAGAAGGTATCTTGATCATGGGATAAGTTGTTTTCGAAGGACTCTTCAGGATATTATGAACACCGTTCATGAACACCCATCATGTCTATTTTTTATTACTTTAGGTACTAGGGCTAGGTCTCCGCATATAATGCTTAGGGTTGAAAGGGAAAGAAGTGTATTTAAGGTTTCGTTGTTTGCAGGCATAGTTCAAAGACACTAATATGTGGCTCGATACTGTGGTTTTGAGAAAGCTATTTAAAAGGGATCTTTTTTTTTTATATATAGAAACACAGAAAGTAACTAGTACGGATACCCGATTCATACGGAAACCTCACTCACCAGACACTTTTTTAATGCAATATTGCAATTTCAAGGATAACTAACTAGTACTAGGTTTGTGAATGGGCCAAGTTTCTCGAGTTTTGACTCATTTTTTTTAAACAAGGAAAAATTGATCATAATTTAAACTTCATAGCCTAATGGGCTTGACTCGAATTGGGCTTGATTAATTAATAACCATTCCAAGGTAGCATAAAAGTCAAGGAACTCGAGTTCACATATGATTGGCTCCATTAGATGATTGTTCAAGATTAGTTTGTGAAATAAAATCCAAACTCAAACTTCATTTAGAGTACATTAAGCTTTTCAATCCGATCTTAAGGAACTTACTATTAGTTTGGCTCATTTACACTCCTAACCAATCATACACATACATCGCAAAAAAAGGATGCATAGAACTAATAATCAGTAAGACGTCGATCAGAAATTTCAAGCCCACTGCCCTATATGTGATCTAGACCTAGCGGGCTATAGGTCTGGTTTAGCAAGCTATATTATAAACTTAGTAATTTATCAAGTGTTCCCCCCCTTGAGTTCAATTTGAGTTCCAAAATTGCTCTGATCCTTGATTTTTTACTTTCTCAAACTTCTTATGGGCTGCAGCATTCTCCTCCGATTGGAGAAAACGAGACTTCTCATTTTACAATGTTGACATATGAATCCTTAGATTGCTTACACCTTTGTCGGACCACCTCTGGTAGTTATGTCACAATCATTCAAATTAGAGGCATATAAATTAGAAATATAGGGTTAAAAGGGTAAATAAGGGTGCTTCAGGTTTGGTGGATAGGAAGGTACGAGAATAAGTACCACATTAAAGAGTCAGTGTGAGAATACAACCCAAGAACTGGGTGTTTAAGGTTGGAAGCATGGTTAAAATTTGTGAGATCCTAATATCATGATTTTAAAGATGTGGCTAAATGATAAGGCATAACTGGGTTTCTATACTGGGAAGGCTACGGCTGATTTCGCTTCTTATTTTTTGTTTATGTTTTATTATTTTCTATTTCTTTTTGTACCTTGCTTTGGACTGCCGATCCATAAATACTTAAAGTTTCTACATTGTTATGAATAGGATTCTTCTTGTTTCATATTAAAAACTTGATTTTCAAGGGTTTCAATCGTTTGTGTCATTCTCGAACTTCAAATGTTGTTTCAGATTTCTCTTGGCCATTGTGAGGCTAAATCATCACCATGTTAATTATTATATTCTGAATTTCATATCATTTTTCGTATTATGTTGCAGCTTCTATTTAAGCTTAATAGTCAACTTTTGTCGTGCTTAGTGTATAGATAATTTTTCACATTCCATCTACTCATCAATATAAATGTATCCATTTTATGTAGGATGCCCATGAGTTTTTGAACTATTTACTAAATGAACTCGTCGGCACACTAGAGAAAATGTATCGTGATGCAAACAGTGATCCAAAAACTTCATCACATCCTGAAAATATTGCAAATGGATCGAAGAATGCTCTTGGCAATGGTCCTAAAAAAGAGCCTCTAGTTACATGGGTTCACAAAAAATTTTAGGTAACTTTGCTTTGGTGTATTATCTGTTATCTACTTATTTTTTGTGGTATATTTTATGAATGAAACTTTGTTGCCTTCGCAAGATTAAATAGCTTAGTTACCTGGAAGCTTTTTAGAATCTTAGGTTCCATTTGGTTCATGGTTAAATAGCTTAATGTGTGATTTGCTAATACAAGTTAGTTTATCCGAATCAGAAATTTATTTTTTGAGGAATCTCTAGTTGTTAAATTGTTCCATCAATGCGTGATTTTTTTATTGTAATTATTTTATATAATAGATGCCTCTTCTACTCGTTATTAGGTGTATAATATGCATTTTCAGTTTATTAGAGCATCGGGTAGATAAGAGAACTATTTCATACATTTCTAATACTATTCGTTTAATCAATTTTAAACCTATGTAGATATATACTGATTTTAAGATTTTAAATGATTTTGAAATGACACTATGGGTCTCTTGCAGGCGTTCTTCAAGAAACCATGTAAGTATTTCGGTCTCTTTGAATACTTTTTTCATTGACAACGTACATATTGTGTTTAGAGAGGATTTCGGAACTGAAGGCCATGGTGGATATTTTGACGAATATGGAATTATCCGTGATATTATTCAAAATCATCTATTGTAGGTTCTTTGCCTTGTTTCCATGGAGAAGCTAGTTTCTCTTAAGCCAAAGCACATTCGAGATGAAAAAGTGACGGTTCTTCAATCTGTAATTCCACTTGACGATCAAGAGGTTGTACTTGGACAATATGAAGGTTACACAGATGACTCAACCGTGCTTGACAAAGTAAATTGGTATCTCAGTTACTTGGCTGCTTATATTATATTTTTTATATCATTCACAAAGCAAATTGGTATTTATGTACCAATTTTGTGTTCGAAGGTGACTCCACCTAGTTCTCTTGCCATGTGTACTATACAAGTTTCATTCTCAAATCATATCAGATACAGTTGCATACTCTTCATTTGATGTTGCTCATATGAGAAAGAAAAGATCCAAGATTGGAACAAGTAGAACTTCCTTAATTTATCTACTTTTGCTAAAGAAGTAAACTGAAAATATGAAAATAAAGACAACATTGGAACAAGAATAGCTGCAATTTATCCCCAAACATTTACTAATAAAAATCTATTTCGATTGATTGCATTTTTACATCCTTCTCAAGGTAAAACTTGTTATGTTATATAAAAAGCCCATGTCTAATGGAAGGTTGGCCTATTCTGTTTATAGTAAATCATTGTTTTAGAAGACACAACCGAATATATTGGTTATGCACACCCAAGGACGAGACTAAAGCACATGATCGACGACCTTTTAATCTTTTGGTCTGTCAACATGAACATTAAGCTTAAATGCCTATATAATTAGAGGAGAGAGGTCTCTATGGTATAATGTTATCTTATCTGTTAATGCAGGTGATTCTGAATCCAAGGCTTAAAAAGAAGAACAATAACACTGCTCTATTCTTTGAAGGTTGTTTGAGGTAAGATGCGATGAACTATTTATCTTTTTATATCAAGTTCTTCAATTGTGGTAATTGTTCGTTGATGCTCATAGAATTCCAAGTTATTGTGAGATTAGATCTTGTGATTATAAATTTAATATAGTTATAATTTGTTCTGGAAAAGTTTAAAACTTAAGACAAAATATAGAATTTAGGAATGTAAAATATTGAGAGGAATGTTCGCTTATATTCATATGACAATCTTCCATTTAGAGGAGCACTACAAAAAATGAAAGCTCCTGCTGCAGCAGCACACTAGTTTAGGTGACTAAGCTTAGTAGCTTAGTCAATGACCAGCGATGCTATGATTGGACCAATAACAATCACTTTTCGCAATCTGATAGGAACCTGTGGACTGATTTTAAACCGTTCATTCACGGAGCTGTTTTACGCTATTACATTTTGTTATAACTGTTAATTTATGTTTTTTTTGTGGAAGAGCCTGTGATGAATACTTTTTAAGTCGGAATTACCGCCTGAGTATTACTTTGATGTGAGAATTATTAACTGAGGCTTCACTTTCAATTCTACTTGTTAGATATTCCAATTTTTACACTTTAAGTTTGTATGCCATATACATTTAATTTTTTTCATACAACTTTTTATTTGGCAAGGGGGTGTTGGTCTTTTTTTGCAGACCAAACTAATTCCTTGTGCCAATCTTGTGTTTGCAGCAACACCCAGCTTGCATACTCTTTGGGGGCTAAGGACATTTAGTTGTTGTACACCAATTATGTATAATTGTTGTACACTAGTTAAGAGTAAAACAGTTTAGTTCATTAGTACACAAACTTCTGTAAAAAACTGGTACTCGTATTATTTTCCTTCCTTTTTGGGTGTATTTGAAAGTTGTGTCTTCGGGTTTAAATTGAACCTAACGATACAATATGAAGCACACAATAAAATAAAAAACAATTCATTATTGTAATAGTAAATCGGCCATAGATATTAGTGTATAGGTTTATGTGACAAAGCTATGCCTAAAATTTTCATGGATACTAAAGTTTGATATGAATGCATGATGTGTACCTAATGTTGGGGTTTTGTTTTTTATAGGAAACTTAATGATGTTAGACTTTCCTATAGCATCATACCCATATAGGAAAGTTTATCATTCATACATATAACTCAACATAATATGAATTGTTTTCTGTTGAGTCATTTTGGACAATCATTAAAAACTATTTTAATAGAAAGAAACAAAGGACTATGATCTGAACAGTTCTTATGCAGGTGGGATATGTTAGAATGTGGAAAGTTATTAAGCCATTAAGGGTTAACAAGGCCCCTATTCAATCTGCTAAAAATAGTACCATCCACCCTATTATTTGTCCAAGTGAATGAGAAACCTAAATCCACAAGAGAATAGGCTGTTATCATATCATTAAAGTCTTGAATGGCATAAAACTCTAGATCATTTAAATTTGCGAGCAGGTTGAAATATAATATAATTTATGGAGAAACCAATTATATCATTAAAATGTGTTTTACTAAACGGTTATGACCGAAAGTGCAACATAAATCGACAAATGATTTTTTTACTAAGATTTTGTATGACATATTCGAAAAGGGCCCGAAAGAGATTTTTAAAATGATTTTTCCCCATACAACATCGACATTCGACACAAATAATTTGTAACGAATAGTATGTACATGTGACTATTATTTGTGTCGGACCAGAATCGACACAAAATCCGTCACAAAAACTATTAGTGACTATTTTTTGTTCAACATAAAGCTTTTGTCACCCTCGAGCTTGTTTTGGGTACAAACCACCAAAAAGGTACTTATTTCATCACAAATACTATTTGTGATGGATTTGATGCTCCTTTAAGATTTTTTTGTTTGTTACAAAAGACTGATTTTCTTTTAATGTATTTCCCATAGGTAGTTGTGTGGCCAAGGGTTCCGACAAAGGTTCGACAGAAAAATAATGTTTCTAGTAGTATTTTTGGACAGAAAAATAAGGATTCTTGGACAGAAAAATAATATAGTTGGAGGCGAAAAATAAATGGGTAAGGAGTGTCGGAAAGGTTTAAACCTATTTCGCCTTGTTTCTTTTTATTCTAAGCACAATACATACCCACATATTGATAAATACAATACATTTACAATACACTTATGTAGATATGCTCGATTAAGCATTGAAAGTCGAAAGAGGGGTTATCACAAAAAAGTAGTTATCCAAAAATAATACTCAAAACACCCCCATCTACTTCTTCTAATGCTACACATCTTTACGATTACTGGCATGTGGTGTCTGGTCGACCCCGCAACTGATAAATCTTTGCCCGTTAATGACATTAACAATGGGTATATGACATACACTATATATGTGTCCCAAGTACTAAATTGTCCTAATTCCATTATCCATCATCAAATTCCCACACTTGGGTTAGGCTGTAGCACCATGGACATGAGCATCCAAAGGTTGTACTTTACGGCGTAACCATCAGAAACCTTTTAACTAACAATCGCTCCATCTGGATCTACTGATAGTCGGCCTCCACTCAAAACCCACTGCCTCATAAATATTATATCTGGGCCTCCCACGACTTTCTATCTGGCACGTTGGTTGTGGTTGGAATCACACAAGGTGTCAAACAATTTATCAATGAATTACACCAACATAAATATTAGGACTCTCTCTACGTATTCCATTAATTTGTTAGAGACGAAGGGGATACTAGCTGTTGATACCAAAATTAGTATGCTGATATAGATGAATCACAAGAAGACACGTGTCGATCTACGTGGCACAATAGCAACGAGGAAGTCTATTTCCCCGACCAAGTCAGACTCACTCCGAGCAACAACTATACTCTGAGGAACTCCAGCTCTCCGAGGAACTCCAACGCTCCGAGGAACTCCAGCTCTCCGAGGAACTCTTGAACGACGAGCAACTAAGGCTGTTCGAGCTGCATCTCGACCACAGCATTGATTGCCAGATAATCAACAGTTCAACTATTCATTGAATGATTATCATCTTGACGCACACGCTTGAAGAGCATTAAATGAATTACCCTTTCATATGTATATCATTTAATGTATCACCCTTTCAGATTATAGCCTCAAGGCTATAAATATATTGTATTACCCTCACTCAAAGGGACCGAAATTTCTTGATAGTACTTGTAATCGAGAATTCCCAAACACTCAGCAATAACATAACAGTGGACGTAGGCCATTCATATAAGGCTGAACCACTTTAAAATATTTTGTCTCATTTATTTATCTGTGATAGAATTATTAGAGTAATCTAATTTTTACATCAACAGATTGGCGCCGGCTGTGGGAAACGACTGTTGTTATCGTTTTTCATCAAAAATCATTCATCATCAATGGCAGATAATCTGGAATCCAGCAATCGAAACACTGGAAATGCTGGAAATCCTCCAAATCCCTCTGCACCTCCAGATCTGGCTGGGATTATGATGAATCTGGCTCAAGGACAAACCGCCATGCAAGAAATAATGTGGCAACTCATACAGACCCTTCATGGCGGTGCACCTGCACGTTCGGGACAGCGAAGTGGTCAGAGGCAAACCTATTTACTTTCTTCATGATCCAGGCGTACTGAGTCATATCGTAATGAGGAATCTGATGATTTCTCTTATCAACCTGGGCGAACTTCGTCAATAAGGGCTACAGATACTGATCAACGTATCACTCTCTCTCCAGAGAGACCCAGTGCCTTGGAAAGACTGAGTATGGTGTCTCCTTTCAGTCGATTAGGCCCTAGGAGGAATAGGAGTCCACCTAAGACCATGTCGAGGAGTTTTCGACAACAGAAGGATCAACACAATCACGACCAATTGCTCGTCAAGAAAGATCTCAGGAGGCCACTTCAGAGAAATCAATTGCTCGAACTAACA
Organism: Sambucus nigra; assembly: GCA_949130495.1. Classification (NCBI taxonomy): domain Eukaryota; kingdom Viridiplantae; phylum Streptophyta; class Magnoliopsida; order Dipsacales; family Adoxaceae; genus Sambucus; species Sambucus nigra. The sequence goes on from OX422213.1 coordinate 42,008,633, forward strand.
CGCCCGAGGAGGGAAATGATGCATGGAAAGGTTCCATTCAACGGTTGGAGGACAGATTGGGAGAAATGGCTAAGGCGAAGAATCCCTTACAACGAACTTTTGTTCAAGGGACACCTTTTGTCCAGGCCATTGTAGGTTTTCCTACCCCGTCAAAGTTTAAAGCACATGTGGTGACCCCCAAATATGATGGAAAGACAGATCCTATTCTACACATAGAGCAATATCAAGCTGCTGCCGACATCTATGCCGTCCCCGACGAGATGAGATGCAGAGCATTCTCAGGAACTCTTACTGGATCTGCCCAGATATGGTACAACAATCTTCCTCGGGGTAAGATTTCAACTTTCTTTCAGTTGGTCGAGTTGTTCATCGGCAATTTCTATTTTGGAGCAAAGCCAGTAAAACGAGTAGCACACTTATTAAGTGTTAGACAAAAATCTGGTGAGAGTACTAGAGATTACATAACTCGTTTCAATAACGAGAAGCTGGAAGTCATAGATTATGAAGAAAAGATAGCAATCACTGCCTTGATGAGTGGGTTGTTGCCTAACAAGTTGTATTACACTTTGGCCAAAGATCCATCTATTACTATGTCAGAGTTGATGGCAAAAGCGGCCAAAATCATGAATGTCGAGGAGGCTATGGCTGCGAAGAAGAATATGGATAAAGAAACCAAGGTGGAAGACGAAAAATCCAAGAAGAAAGAGCATAAGGGCAATGGCGGTGACAAGCATTCCAAGAATAATAAATCGTCATGGGAAGTCCTGAAGAAATTCGATAATTATACTCCTTTGAAAATGGGTATTAATCATGTCTTGGAAGAAATCAAGAATAACGAGGAAGTAAAGTGGCCAAAGAAACTGAGGTCAGACCCTGGCATGAGGAATAAAGAGAAATATTGCGAGTTCCATAAGGATCACGGCCATATGACCAAAAATTGTATAGCTCTTCAGAACGAGATTGAAACACTCATCCGAAGAGGGAAGCTAGCAAAGTATGTTGATCGGGGAGGCGAAAGAAGAAATAATGACCGAACTAGAGAAAGGTCTAGATCTCCTCGTCGAGCAGAGGAGAAAAAGAAGAGAACCCATGAAGATTATCCAGATGATGACCCCGATCTTCCCAAGAAACTAAGGCAGCCAGAACGAGAGGTATTTTCAATACGCTTTGGGTCATTTGATTGTAATGTCATTACAGGAGGAGGAGACCTTACTGCAGAAAGAAAAGCTTACCTCGGTGAGGCTCAGGCTTGCTCATACATTCAACGGATAAATTTAGTTGAAGAGGATCGCCCGAGGAAGGTAAACAAAGAGAAGCTGGTCATCGGTTTTTTAAAAAAAGACCTTGCAGGTGTTCTTTACCCTCACGACGACCCTTTGGTGATCAAAATGAGGATGAAAGAAGTAGTGATTTCAAGGGTTCTGGTAGATAACGGTAGTTCGGCAGACATCATGTTCTACTCATGCTTTGACCGTTTAAATCTAAAGTTATCTCAATTGGAGCCTTATCACAGACCTCTCCTGGGTTTTGCTGGCGAGAAGGTTTTTCCACTTGGGACGATCAAGTTGGATATATTCATTGGAACTTGGCCTACTTGTCGAACAGAAAGAATACGCTTCTTTGTGATGGATAAAAATGTGCAATCAACTACAACATCATCATGGGAATAGTTGGTTTGAAGAAGTTCGAAGCAGTTCCATCTACAGTACATCAGTGTTTAAAATTCCCTACATATTTTGGAGTAGGAGTTGTGAAAGGTGATCAGAAAGTAGCTCGGGAATGCTATTATTCGTCTGCCGAGCAAGAGGAGCTTGAAGAGTCAAGGAAAAAGACTACTACCTACCAGGTGGATGAAGGTACAGAAATTGAAACACTGGATCCCAGAGACGAATCCCAACTTGTAAAAGGACAGGTGGTGGAATCTACAGAAAATGTTATTCTGGACGACGAGCACCCTGAACGAATAACCCAAATAGGTTCGACGTTGGATGCTTCGATAAAACAGGAGTTGATAACTTTCTTGAGAGATAGAAAGAAAACTTTTGCATGGAGTCATGAAGATATGCTAGGAATAGATCCAAACTTCTTATGCCATGAACTCAATGCGAATAAGGAGATCAAGCCTGTAAAGCAGAGAAGAAGAGTGTTTAGTCCCGAGAAGAATCAAGCCATACAAGAGGAGGTCGAGAAGCTCCAGAAAGCCCAATTCATTGAAGATGTGAAATATCCAGACTGGTTAGCAAATGTGGTGATGGTAAAGAAGAAAAACAATAAATGGAGAATGTGTGTTGATTTCACTGATCTCAACAAGCCTGCCCAAAGGATCAGTTTCCATTGCCCAGAATTGACCAACTAGTGGATGCTACCTCGGGACACGAGCTGCTCAGCTTTATGGACGCTTACTCTGGATACAACCAGATCAAAATGAAACCTGAAGACAGGGAAAGCACTTCTTTTATTACCCCTAGGGGAACTTATTGTTATAATGTTATGCCTTTTGGTTTGAAAAATGCAGGAGCGACATACCAGCGGCTGATGAATAAGGTTTTCGCAGAACAAATCAGTTGCAATATGGAAGTCTATGTCGATGATATTCTGACAAAGAGCAAGAAAGCTGCTGATCATCTAGTTGACTTAGGTCAGACCTTTGATCAACTGGATAAATACCAGATGAAGCTCAACCTGACGAAGTGCACATTTGGAGTACGAGAAGGAATGTTCCTCGGGTACATCGTCAACCAGCGAGGCATTGAGGCGAATCCAGAAAAGATCAAAGCTCTTTTAGGGTTGCGATCTCCAACGACGAAGAAAGAAGTGCAGAGTCTTACAGGAGGAGTTGCAGCGCTCAACAGATTTGTATCCCGAGCAACTGATAGATGCCTCCCATTCTTCAAAACACTTCGAAAAACTTTCGAGTGGAATGATGAATGTGAAAAATCCTTTCAAGACTTGAAGAAATATTTGGGAACACCTCCATTGTTGTCCAGGCCAGTAACGGGAGAAAAGTTGTACTTGTACTTGGCAGTATCGGAGAATGCAGTCAGCTCAGCATTGATCAGACTGGAGAACGGAGTCCAGAAGCCAATTTATTACACAAGTAAGGCTTTCCGAGGTGCAGAGATCAGGTACCCAAAGCTGGAAAAATTGGCATTGGCATTAATTGAGGCAAGTAGAAGAATGAGGCCATATTTCCAGGCCCATAACATCGTCATGTATACCGACATGCCATTGAGACAAGCCCTTCATAAGCCAAAAAAATCAGGGAGACGGATGTATTGGTCAATAGAGCTTGGCGAATATGATATTGTGTATGAACCCAGATCATCATTAAAAGGGCAGGCTATAGCAGACTTTATAGCAGAATTTACATATCCTTATACCCCCGAGGAACAAAAGTTTCTCGCTGATCAACCTGTGGATGTTACAGGATCAACAGACATAAGCTCATACCAATTTCGGTTGGTAAAAGGGCTTATGGATGTAGAAGGATCATCAAATTCAAGCTCAGACCAACTCCGGTTGGTAAAAGGGCGAGAAGAGATGATAGACGAGGAGCAAGAAATATTAGGAGAGGATAAAAAGAAACAACAAATATTTCACCGAGGAACTCTGTCAGATAAGAAATTTGAAGACGAGTTACCTACATAGAGATTATATGTAGATGGGTCATCTTGCACAACGGGTTGTGGAGCAGGGATTGTTTTGAACACCCTAGACGAGATTGACGTGGAATATGCCTTGCGATTCCAATTCAAAGCCTCCAATAATGAGGCTGAGTATGAAGCCTTGATAGCAGGTCTTAATTTAGCAAAGATTATGGAAGCGCAACAAGTGATGGTATTCAGTGATTCTCAATTAATTGTGAATTAGATGATGGGAACATATACAGTTAAATGAGAATTAATGGTCAAGTATCATGCAAAGGCGATGGAGTTTTTGGAAGAATTTGATGCCATTCAGTTGATCAGAATACCAAGAATGGAGAATGCATAAGCAGACGCACTGGCCCGACTAGCATCAGCTACTCGTACCGAGCTGCGAAGAACGATACCAATTGAGGTGTTAGAAAGTCGAAGCATAGATGAAGACCTGATGATGAATATTATTACCCTTGATTTAGGACCATCTTGGATGGATCCCATCAGGGCATATGTTGAGGAAGGAGAATTACCAGAGGATAAGATCGCTGCCAAGAAATTAAAGTTTAAAGCTGCTCGGTATGTACTAACTAATGGTGTTTTGTATAGACGAGGAATTATGGCAGGTTTGTAAAGATGTGTACATCCCTCCGAGGTGAAAGAATTGATTGAAGAGATCCATGAAGGGTCATGTGGATCCCATGTAGCAGGTCGAACACTTTTGCAAAGGGTGATGACGCAGGGATACTACTGGCCAACGATGAGGGCTGATTGTATAGCCTATGCTAAGAGATGTGATAAATGCCAATGTTTTTCCTCCATCTAATGAACTCCACAAGCATTGTTGACACCCATAACTTCCCCTTGGATTTTTGCCATGTGGGGAATGGATTTGGTTGGACCACTGCCAATGACCCGAGGAAGACTCAAGTACCTCGTCGTCGCAGTGGATTATTTTACTAAGTGGGTAGAAGCTGAGCCTCTTATTGATATGACATACGAGAAGGTGTACCAATTCATTTGGAAGAACATCATCTGCTGATATGGTCTCCCTCATGCCTTCATCACAGACCATGCAACACAATTTGATAACGAGGAGTTTGCCTCCTATTATCATCAGTCAAACATTTTGAAGGTTCATTCAGCACCAGGCCATCCTCAAAGCAATGGACAGACTGAAGTGACGAATAGAACAATACTAAATGGTTTGAAGAAGAGGCTAAGTGAGGCTAAAGCTAATTGGATTAATGAGCTACAGTCAGTATTGTGGGCTTACCGAATAACTCCCTGAGCAGCAACTGGAGAATCACCATATATGCTGGCATTTCGAAGTGAGGCTGTAATACCTACCGAGTTGGGTCTTCCAACACACAGAATGCTGAATTTCAATTCCCCAGTCAGCGACTTGATGAGGAGATTAGATTTGGACATGCTCGAGGAAGTTAGAAAAGAGGCAGCCATTAGGAATGCTGCTTACCAACAACGAATAACTCTGTTCTACAACAAGAGGGTGAAAAAATGCGACTTAAAAGAAGGAGATTACGTGCTAAAGGAGGTCATTCAGAAGCACAATAAGTTGGAAGCAAACTGGCATGGACCTTACCGAGTTACTGCAGTTGTCTGACCAGGAACTTACCGAATATCGACTCTAGAAGGAGAGGAATTTAAGAATGCATGGAATGCTGAACACCTACGCAAGTATTATCAGTGATGTAAAATGTAAAGCAGTTCCATCAATATGAATAAAACGATGATATTTCGCCATCTTCTCTCCTTTTATTGAAAGTTTTTCGGGGAATACTAGTGTTTAACACTACGCTGCTCGGCACACAACGCTGCTCGGCAGTAAAAAGAAGGCGATAGTTCGAACCCAGACCAACTCTGACTGGTAAAAGGGCGAGAACACCCCATACTCCTTTGGTTAGGAGGCGTACAATAGCCCAGACCAACTCCGATTGGTAAAAGAGTTAGTGGACATGATAGTTCGAACTCAGACCAACTCCGGTTGGTAAAAGAGCGAGAACACGATAGTTCGAACCCAGACCAACTCCGGTTGGTAAAAGGGCGAGAACACCCCATACTCCTTTGGTTAGGAGGCGTACATTAGCTTAGACCAACTCCGGTTGGTAAAAGAGTTAGTGGACATGATAGTTTGAACTCAGACCAACTCCGGTTGGTAAAAGAGCAAGAACACGATAGTTCGAACTCAGACCAACTCCGGTTGGTAAAAGAGCAAGAACACGAGATGATCAACGAAAGGCCAATCTCGGTTGGTTAGGAAACAAGATATGCTCTCAAATGCCAACTTATGTTGGTCGGGAAGTAAGTTTATTACATAAAAGTTCCTCGAAGAACAAATATTCCAAACTTAATCAAGTATGGTTGGTCGGAGATAAAAATCCACTAACTGTAGTTGGTCGACGAGGAGAAAATATTTTAAACAGTACCAAGTATAGCTAGTCGGGGATAAAAACCCATTAACTATAATTGGTCGACGAGCACAACTTAACAACCTTGGTTGGTTGGAAAAATTTTAAACATTTTCATACTCATTACTTTATTATTAAGTGATCGAGCAACATTTCTGATACTTGTAACTTTTTATTACTAAGTTGGTCGATAAACCACACAATATTGTTATGCAAGAAGAAATATAAAGTGTTTGACAAATACAAGAGCAATACAAACTTGCAAACAAAAATGAAATTCTTTCATTAAAGTCAAAATGAATTACACAAGTTTATTACATTGATATTAAATTGTGTACTAATTATTACATCAGAATTTCCTATTCTATTGGCTTTTTTCCTTCAGCTTTCGATATAGGCTCCTCGCCAGCAGGAGGATCTTCCAAGAAAAGGGGAGAATTAATGAAGTTAATATCTCGAAGCATTCTGACGTTCATTATTGAAGGTGTGTCCAGTGATGCTCGGGACGAGATACCTCGATCTGAAAATGAAGATTGTAGTCATGAGGTATTTTGCAATTAAGCTCCGAGGAATGGCACGAGCTGGGATCCATTCCATGTCCAATTTATAAGGTGGCACAGGCAAGTCTAGTACCCCAGGATCATAATAGTCCCACAGGTAGTGTCCTTGTTCGAGCTTCAGCACGCCCAAGGCATTCAACCATCCCTGTTTATAACCTTCATTATTGGCATTTTCAACGCGAGCATCCAAGTGACAAAGGGCCTCATTGTAGCCTGCCATCCAGAACTCACGAGGTTGTTTGTGGAATTGGAAAGTTATTCTCTCTAACTGCTCGTGAAGGTTTCTGGCAAAAACATCCTTATTATTCAGAGCAGACTTTGTCGAAGCAAGTTGATCCTACAGAGTTTGGATTTTCTTGGACATTTCAGACAAAGCCTAATTTTTTGCATTCAATTGGAACGCTTGAGTTTCCAATGTTGATTGAGTACGAGCTTCTTCAATAATACGACGAAGACCTCTTGGTCGTCCCCGAGCAGGTTGAATACTTTGTTCCTCGTCAACATCCTGAGCAACTCTTCCTCGTCCACGAGAACTTCTTCCTCGTCCCCGAGTAGCAGTAGAAGGCCCAGCTCTTCTCAAAGTCTCTAATTCTTGCATCAATTTGGCATTCTCAACTTCTAAAATTGAGAATTCTTCATCGGTAACCGGTACCAAGGCAGTGGAAGATGAAGCTGCAGATTTATACTGTGCCAACTCTTTCTGCAAATTGTTATTCTCTTGCTCCTGCAGCTCGTCGATCTGTCTGCATGCTTCGACTTCACCCTTTAGGGTTCTCTCTCTCACTTCATAGCCAACAAGCATCTTGTCATAACCCGTTTCAACACTAAGTTGTTTGAGTTTCTTCTCATACCCTTCATGCAAAAGAACTGAAGACTCTTTATACTGATGCTGAAGTTCATCGAGAGTACCTTGCAAATCTTCAATCATTTCATAATAAGCCACATTGTTGGCTACAGCACGATCAAGAAGACATTTCAAGTATTGATATGCCTCCACTGCTTGGTCTGAAGCATCATAACCAAGGATATCAGCAATTTCTGATGCACTCAAGTCAGTATGGCCAGCTTTAAAATATTCATGGCATTACTGCATAAGTTTTGTATCATTGGCAGACATCAATTCGATTCTAGCCATAAACTAGTAAAGAAGAGAAGGCAAGAGTTAATAAAAGAAGCAGACAGAACATCAACAATGTAGAGGAACAAAAAGGGTGATTTTTATTACATCATCAAAAGGAGTACAGCGTTCAGAATACAAAGTACAAGTAAAAGAAAAACAGAAAGAGAATACTGAACAACTTCACACCTTTTCCTTGTCTCCTAAGACTATCTCGGGAGGCTGGGACGAGGAGCTTGGTTGCTCGGTGGGAACAATGAGTTGGTTGGCAGAAGTTGGGACTTGTTCAGGAGGAGCAGGCAAAGACGAAATCTCCTCGGTGGCTGTCTGATTGGGTTGTGGAGCAAGGACTTGATCACCCACTGTCATTGAAGACTCCTCGGATGCAGCTTCGTCTTCATCCTCATCTTCAATTCTAGGAGGAGGACCGGGAAGATGTTGTTGAAATAGCTCAGAGTCCTCGTTCACCTTCAATTCTTGCAGGGCAGCAACCTAACCATCTCGAAAGTATTTTAAACTCCCATACTGCACCTGGGTCATCATTGCTGCTACCCCCCTGTCCCATCCTTTATCCCAACCAGTACGAAAAGATTTTTTCACTACCACTTTTCTCTTCATTTTCTCCGAGGAGAGCTTCTCGGAAAGAAGATCCTCGGAGGCTTTCAACTTGGCCTCCACCTCCTCTTTCTGGCGATTTACTTCTCGCAGAAGGGTTAGCTCTTCCTCAGCCGACTTCAACTTATTTTCAAGCTCCCCAAAGTTTGTAAGCTTCTCGGCATATTTCTTATTCTCTCTCTCCAAGTCTTTTATTTTGTTTCCCAACTGCACCTTCTCTACCTCAGATGCAGCCAACTTCTTCTCCCATTCACCCCTATCCTCGTCATATTTTTGACGGGAATCCTTCAAAGACTGGTCCAAACCCAGAAAATCATCCTCCACTCCAGAGGAGGAGCTAGAAGCCTTGAGTGCTTCATCTTTCTTCACTATGGTGTTAAAAAAACTCACCAGCTGAAAAAGAAGGTAATGATAAGTCAGTGTCGAGATACATATATTGACTAAAAGAAAGAAAAATTCAGGATAAGAGAAACTTACTGAAGCAATGTGACGAGTAGCTAGGGATGTCAGTATATCCCTAGACATGTTTTCTTCAATTCCTTGGACTTCAGGAATAGTCCAAGTCTTTACCGAGCTCATTGCAGAACTCGGGGGAATAATGGTTGGAACACCAGCTCCACTAGCTTGGAGCTGGGGAATGGTTTCAGAAAAACTGACCGAGGAGGATTTCTTCAATCTCCTTAGTGGCACTTCAACAGTTTCAACCAAAGAGGAACTTTTGGTTGGGGAGATGGTGATCACTCCTGCTGGTACATCCTTCTTATTAGAAGCCACTGGGGGCTTCTCGGCAGCCTTCTGAGGAGAAACAGAAGTGGTGGCATCTACTTTCTTTGTCCCCTTTGGGACGTCATTCTTGTTTCTTTTTCCATCTCCAGCAGAGTAAGTCTCCTCAAAGATGGCAGGAACTCTTCTTTTGCCCATTTTCTAACTCAAAGGAATATGAGAGTCTGGTGAAGAATCCTCAAAAGCTGGCAATGGTTCACTAATGCTGACCACAGGACAACCAGTAAAGGATGATGTATAGCTCCTGTACTGCAACAAGTATGAAGCAGACCTGACGTGCTCGTCTGCAACTTTCTGATGCAAACTCCAGATATGTTTTAAATGCTTGATATTAACTTCTGATTCTTTTGGAGTTTTTCTCTTACTATCAACTGCAAACAAATACATAGAGAAATATCAGTCATATATTTTATCAAACATAATGAAATCATAATTTCAGAAATAAAATAAGATGAAAATAACCTATCCTATTGCCATATGGAGGGCATTTGGGACCTTTATATACTTCGTCTCCAACCAAAGGGGCATGTTGCCAATTTTTGATAACTACCCCATGTTCAAAATAATCCCTATTAGCATCGGGGATATTGACTACTAAAGCCCTATTTAAAAATATAGTTTTTAAATAATAAACATTGTCTAGAACAGCCCATCTATAACAGTACATAATCTCAGGAATTCCTATACGAGTTCCATGAGTTTGATTTAACCTATGCACCCCATTAACTATTCTCCATGTGTTGGGGGCAATTTTTGCAGGAACAAGATCGAAATAAAGAACTCTAAAAACAAGGGGTTTGGTGGAAAAGAAAATCCACATTCAGCAATAAAAAGGCTAGGGAACCAATGTCCCTCAGCCAAACGAAAATAATTGGAAGGCTCAGAAAGATCCTCCAAAGTTACCCAAGACGGAATAGAGAAATCAGAATGGAGTTTCTCAAGAGATTCAATAATATAAACCATGGTGAATAAAAGAAATGAAGAAGAAGGGAGAAGATCTTATAGTAAAAAGGGAGATCTGTTGACAACGAACGAAAACAAGGATGAACGCACAAGAGAAAGAAAGACTATGGAAAACTCGAAAGCAGAAATTGGAAAAGGTAGAAGATGGTGATATTGTCTATGAAGTTTAAATACTTTGCCTTGGGAAATGGCGAAAGAAATGATTACAAAAAGGAAACTATTACGCTACCGGCGGCTGAAAGGACAAAAAGTACACGAAGATCGAAGCGCTTATAAAATGCAAAAAGGCGGATTCTGCGAATTTAGAAGGAAATTCAAATACGGAGAAATGTTCCTAAAAACCAGGAAGATCATTTAATATTGCCATATACTGAGAAAGAATGTTCCATACTCCTAAAAGTTCGAAATATGAAACATTGGGAGCTTCTGTTGATACCAAAATTAATATGCTGATATAGACGAATCACAAGAAGACACGTGTCGATCTACGTGGCACAATAGCAATGAGGAAGTCTATTTCCCTGACCAAGTCAGACTCACTCCAGCTCTCCGAGGAACTCCAATGCTCTGAGGAACTCCAGCTCTCCGAGGAACTCTTGAACGACGAGCAACTAAGGCGGTTCGAGCTGCATCTCGACCACAACATTGATTGCCAGATAATCAACAGTTCAACTATTCATTGAATGATTATCATCTTGACGCATATGCTTGAAGAGCATTAAATGAATTACCCTTTCATATGTATATCATTTAATGTATCACCCTTTCAGATTATAGCCTCAAGGCTATAAATATATTGTATTACCCTCATTCAAAGGGACCGAAATTTCTTGATAGTACTTGTAATCGAGAATTCCCAAACACTCAACAATAACATAACAGTGGATGTAGTCCATTCATATAAGGCTGAACCACTTTAAAATATTTTGTCTCATTTATTTATCTATGATTGAATTATTAGAGTAATCAAATTTTTTACATCAACACTAGCTATCGAGGTGAAGGAAGCGATTGGAGACGAAGGGGAGACAACGCAACAACTGTGCGTAATAAACACTGGCTATCAATGTTCAACTTACGTGGATACAAAATCTCACAAGAATATCAATTTTCATCCTACGTGGGTAGCCTAGATAAATCAAAGGTTACGAATAATAACTGAATGAAAACGTTTGCTCTTTCCCCTTCAAAAATTGTTATATATAACACAAGAGCTCAATATAATAAAAACAAAGAGGATTACCTCCTTTCCACTCGTAACAATAATTTTTTATATTTTTTGGTTTTGTTCCTTTTCCTCACTCAAAACAGGTAAGTGCATGTTAATTTCATGTATTGCATTTTCATTGTTCATCAAATATTTGAATGTTTTATGCTTGTTCTTCGTTGTAATTTATATGTATGAATGAACCAGCTTAACTTCTTATTAGGTCTACAAAAATATAGGAATTATAGATTAGTTATCAATTAATTAAAGGATCAAATACCAAAAAGTCCCTCAAATATTTTTTAATGTACACTTAATCCAAGCCTTTTATTTTGTACCAAAAAGTCCCTTATTCTCTCATCTTTAAAGGTCCGCGCTAGCGACATGGTAAAACTTTTTTGGCATGATGAAGGACTTTTTGGTGAAAATTAAAAAGCTTGGACTAAACGTGTATTAAAAAAAATCGAGGGACTATTTGGTATATGCCCCATTATTAAACTACATCCTATGATATTATTTTTTCTTCGTGCTATATTCTTAAGCTATTTTAGATTAGTCTTATAAGCTTTCAAATTATTCTAGTTTTTTTTTCTCGTCAAGTTTTAAGTTATATGAAAATTTCATGTCTCAAAATTTGAAAATAACTATATTTTTGTTTGGTCTTATAAGCTTACAAATTTTACTATTTAAATTTTGAGGCGGAAAATTCTCGTATACCCATTTTTAGTTGCAACCTGGAGTTACCAAATCATACAATATTAAGACTGACATAATAAGTATTCAACTTTGGAACTTGTACTTTTATATGTTCTAATTTTAGTATTTTAAGTTTTTAAATTATTTTCACCCAAATTTCAAAGAAAATATATCACAATCAAACCTAGAGTTTTAATTGAAAGTGCATAAATCGAAAATTACATAATTTTGTATTAATTTACGATAAAAAGATCCATAATGATTATTGTGATCAAATGTTCACAAATTATTAGTTGTAAATGGGATATAGTTTCTTATAAGTACTATTGAAAATGCCCGAATCTCTCATGTTATTTAATTATATTTGGACTAGAATATCTAACGAAATACACCCAAAATTAATTTTTTTTTTTTTATTTATGCAATAGGGTTTGGATATCAAAGAGGACCAAAATAATTATTTTTAATTTGAACTTGACAATCCAAATGTACTTTTGTGGGAATTAGTTTCATAATAAACTGGATATTAAAAATGACTTTTAACATCTAGTATTTTAAATTTATTTATTAAATGCAATATCTTTTAAAATATTCCTCTAAATTAATGGTCATTTTAACTGTCATATTGAGAGTTTCACCATTAAAACTTTGTGTCTTGACGAGTATTAAATTATCTTTTATATGATGTTAAATTTGAACACTTTTCTCATTCCAATCATTTACTATATATTGGTGTTGTAATAATGTACGGAGAGTGAAAAATTAAACCCCTCATTTTCATTGGAAAAAATTTAGTACTATCATTAAGAGTTGATATATATATATATATTATATTATATTTAATGTTCTCTAATATTTTAATCCCTTATCAAACTTTAAGTTTTGACATGTGTGTAACAAATATGATGGGAATATTTTTTAATATGACAAAAATTATAATACGACAATCCCTTGTTATATAACGTTGCTTTAATATGACATTATGGACTTCACATTATTCTACAATAAATTTTAATACAAATTTGTGGGGATGATTATACATGTTCAATTTTCGGAGTTTATTACTATATGCCCTTAATTAAATTAATGTTTGTAAATATGTCTTATACACAAACTTCTCACGTTGGTTACACGTGCAATGCGCGTGTGCATCATCTAATGCATGAATAGCTGTTATTTATCTGATCTTTATAATTTCTCCCTAGATATCTAGCATCCAAGATGTAATTCCCGTCTTAGTTATCATTTTCTGAATGTTAAATACAATTAAATATGCTATTATGTTTTTTAACTCCAAAGCTTATGAACGAACCTTATCCAAACTTATATGTTGTTTCATCCCCTCTTTTCTTCATCCTATTCCTTTTTTTTTTCAAGAATGGATTATGACCAACTTACCTTTTCTGGGATGGAGAATCAGTATGACTTTGATTGGTTATATTTAGAAGAACAATCCCAAGGGTAATCTCATACTTACTAAAGTTCATTAGTTTTGTCTCTATTTTCTACAAACTAACCTTATATGTTGTGTACATTTTTTCTTTTGTACAGAAATTTGGAGTAGTACTCAACAGTCACTAATAACGTGGATCATAGTCCTTTCGGTGATCCTTTCAACTCTGATCAATACCTATTTCCATAACAAAATAATCAAATTCCCTTTGATTATGATCAACATCAATTTTCACAACTAAATCATCAAATTCCTGTTGATTATGATCAATACAAATTTTTGCAACAAAATAATCAAAATCAGTACCAATTTTCACAACAAGACAATTTCATTTCCCAATTGGAATTCACTGATTTTGAGAATATCGGCACGGGTGATTTGTGGAGCTTGTGGGATGGCAATTTTTCATATATCAGTCAAGACCTTATTTTTTATACCAAGCAAAAACCGTTAATGGGTACTAAAAATTTGGGCTATTTCACTGATGAAGGAACTTATATGATTGATCTTAAAAATTTTATGATTTCAAACACAAACGGAAATCAAATTCGACAAAACAAAAGATCGAGAACGTCTCCATTAGAACTGCATGAGATCCAAAAGTATTTTAATGTTCCAATAACTGAAGCAGACAAAGAATTGAAGGTGGGATTGATCGAGTTGAAGAAAAGATGTAGAAAATTGAATTTTATGAGGTGGCCTCAGAGGAAGCTCAAGAGTATGACGTCTCTCATTGATAATGTTAAGGTATTATCCTGCCTGCATGTAAAGATTCTTTCGAAATGTCATTAGATACTTTATTATTTTTCATTCATTTCATTTCTCTCTAATAAAAGTTTACCAAATATATGTTTTTGGAAGTCATCTTAATTTATTGTGTTTTTTTACTTTACCCCCCTGAGAAATGTAGCAATCAGACATAACCATCCGCTTTTAAAAAAAATAGACCTAAACCTCGTATGCATAAGGTATAAGAAAGTCAATACACATGTGGGTGGTCAAGTCTAATTTATGAAAAATAAAGGGGTAGTATCTAATTATAGCATTATTGTACGATCTGTTTTATTAGTATAATTATTTTGTTTTAAATTGCAATTTTAGGAGATGGGATTAACCAACGAGGTAGAGATGCTGGAAGAGACCAAAAAGATGATGTAGAAGCTACCCGATTTAGAAATGATAGAGAAAATAAAAAAACTGAGGCAAGCTTGCTTCAAGGCCAACTACAAAAAAAAAAGGCTCCTTGCTGACTATTGATACTGCTTCTTCTCTATTGGCTTGGTAATTTGGGTCTATATTTGGTTTTGAACTTTGTAATGTTAGCTCTAGTTTTATTTTGGCACTTGAATAAACTTTTGGAGTCTTGTTTTCTCAGATATTGTAGTGCCTAAAGCATTACAACCAAATATAAGTTTAAATAAAGTATGGTTTTAATTTTATTTTTACGTGCCTTAAAGTGATTTTTTGTGCCTTGCCATGGAAGTTAATAATTAACCTTGAATCGAGCTTCATTCTTAGTGAAAAATCAATCATTATGAAATAAGAAACATCGATGCATATGATATTCTTATATATATATATATATATACAATACTGCACTTGTGTGGAACAGTCCGCATTTTTAAAGGGCGGACCGAACATGTGTCACCTGGCGGTGAGCCTAGAAAGAAGAAAGAGAGTGCCTATAATTTGGCCGATAAGTTCTAGGTTCACCGTCGGGGGACACATGTCCGGTTTGCACTCTTAAAATGCGGACCGGTATATATTTGACAAGATAAGAAAATATTTAAAACATAAATTCTGTTAAAAAAATAAAACAAAATTTTTCAATAATCTATGTAAAGTAACATATACGTTAAATCATTACTTTAGCAAAATAGTGTAAATTCTAAATAAATCATTCAATATGTATTGTATATAAAATATGGTAATCTCGATCATCCATGATTACAGCTTCTCTGGCTTATATAATAGAATCATTACATTAGTAAAACATCAATAAGTTATAAATAAACCATTCAATATATATTATATCTATAGGTAACTGTAAAATACGTCCAGCTGGATCATCAAAGATTAAAGCTTCTCTGGCTTATATAGAAATTGACATTAATGTTAGCCAATTAAAAACCATGCTGGCACCATGGGGAGAAAATTTTAAAATATAATAATAAGGAACATAACTGTTAAGGCCAAACAAAAACACACAAAAAATTCGCTCTTACCATTTCATATACTATTTCTTTTACAAATTGATGTGGTAAGTGATATTAAGACTTTTTATTTTTAAAGTCTTAAGCAGTTGGGCAAATTTTTTATTTTTATTTATATTTTTTATTTCCATAGATTTGATGAAATTACAGCATCACTCTTTTTTTTAATGCATGAATATGACTTGCATGACAAGAAATGTCTTTATGTGTTGTTATGTATGTTAATGTATACTTTTGTAACTCATTACAACATAATTAGAATTTAATTTTTTATATACATCTGTTCATTATATATATAAATATATATACACTCGTGTTAGCATTAAATACCATTGGAAAATGCATTCATCTATTCATCTCCCCTTAATTTATATTCTAACAATCTTTTGTACGAAATCCTATTTATCTCCCCACAAATTTATACCCTTTATTCCATTTTCTCTCTCTCATATTTGTACAATATTTATGATACAAATAGTTTCTCTTGGCTTTTATAGTGTTCGCAAAAATCGTATTTGTATATCTTTTTTTGTATTTGTTCACCAACATTTCATGCAAAGTTTAGCAAAAACTAAATAAATATTTGTAAATGACAATATGTCAAATTTATCACAAATAAGTCTATGAAATTTCAACCTCTGTAAAATCATATAATAAAAACTTCAATGTATCTTCTTCTGTTATTCAAACAAAAACACAAAAATACAAATTTTTAATTGAACAAAATATATAAATTGTTTGTATAAATCATTGTGACAAGTGACACAGCCATAAACCTTCTTCTGCCTTTTTTAGACCATACAAAAATAATTTTTTTGGTTATAAAATATGTATATGGGTGGATGTTCACTTTTATCTAGCATATGAATGAAAAAGTATTTCAAGATACCTGATTTCATACTATATATAAAGAAAATATAAGTATGGATATACTAATTGAAAAAAACGTTTGCTCTCTCTCTAAAAAAAATCCTTAATTTTTCACAACATGTTATAACACAAGAGCTTAATATAATAAAAAGAAAGATGATTGCCTCCTCGCCATGTGTAACAACAAGTGATGGTAATTTTTCATTCTCTTCTTTTCTTCAGTGAAGACAAGTAAGTACATGATTGTTACCTTTTCTACTGTCAATTTCATGGACTACATATTCGTTGTCCCTCACATATTTGAATTTGAAAAATTAAAAGTCAGCATAGTTGATGCTTATTTTGTTCCTCTATATTTACAAAGCATCAATTGTTTGCTTTTGGTCCTTTAATACATATTAGCAGGGTCGCTCCCGAGATTTTATCATCGAGGCGAATTCTTGAACAGGGATCCATATTAAACAAGAGGTTTTTAATTAATTTATAACTTATGGGTTTTTTTAATCGAAAAGATGCCGACTTGATTTTCAGGAGTTTACAAGTTTAAATGTTTGTCCCTTCAGTTTTTAACAAATTATTTGTGTGACAATTGAAAAATGATTCTATAAATATAAATACATAGATAAAATTTTGGGGCGCCTAAAATGCGTTGAATAGCGGGGCCCGAGGCGACCGCTTCCCTGGCCTCCCCTCAAAACCGGCTCTACATATTGGAAAGTTTTATGCTTCTTCTTCATTGTAGTTTATATATAAGAATGAATCAGCTTAGCTTCTGATCAGGTCTATAAAAATATGAGAATTATTGATTAGAAATCAATAATTAAACTACATCCTATAATATTACTTTTTCTTTTCGCCGTGTTTTAAGGTATTTTAGTTTGGTCTTATAAGCTTACAAATTATTTTAGTTTTTTTTCCTCCCTAAGTTATAAGCTATATGGGAACTACTTACCTTAAAATATAAAAATGGCTATATTTTAGTTTGATCTTATAAGCTTACAAATTATTACATTTAAATTTTGAGGCTTGTTCGCATATAACCATTTTTAGCTGTGACCTGAAGTTACCAAATCATACGATATTAAGACCTACACCATAATTATTCAACCTTGGAACTAGTACTTTTCTATGTTATAATTTTAGTATTTGAAGTCCCTAAATTATTTGGACCTAAAGTTTCAAAGAAAATATATCACAATCAAACATGGAGTTTTAATTAAAAGTGTACAAACTGAAAGTCATATAATTTATATTAATTTGTGATATGAAGATCCATAATGATGATTGTGATCAAATGTTCACAAATTATTACTTGTAAATGGGATACAATTTCTTAGATGTACTATTAAAAATGCCCGAATCTCTCCTGTTATTTAACAATATTTGGATTAGAGTATCCGAAAGTAATAACCCACATTTCACACATAAAGATTGGCCAGACATGATACGCTGAAGATGGGGCTTGCCTGTCAATTTATATCATTCTTAGCATTGATCGAGAATAAACATTTATATTTTAAACCACATTTTAATTTAAAACCGAATTGAATTAATAAACAAGAGATAATAGTAAATCCAACATCCACATTCAACAAAATAAAATCTAACATAATTATAACATCTTAACTAATAAAACTAAATAACTTTGGGCTTATGCCCATAAAATAATCCAAAATAAATAAAGATAGGAAGAAGTAGCAGCCTAAAATAGAATCAATAAATCGATCATCGAGAATCAATACGTGACAAAAAGTCTGATATTCCTTTAGACCCTCTATCCTTGTCTACACAAACCTTGTAATTTGGGTCAGCACCCTAGAGTGTGTAAGAATTAACTTACTAAAATTGAAATACAAGATTACAGTAAATTTAAGTAGGTTTCTTCCATCGGCACTCACATAGGATAATCACCTCACCTCTTAACTAGGTGCAATATTAATCGTATCTTATCCCCAGAAACCAAATGCAATATAGATAACAAGATGATTAGGAAACTGTAACAACCCAGGCTTTTGAGCGGCTATTTTATATAATTTTGCCCGCTGGGCTAATTTTATAAAATAGGGAATGTTGGAGTAAATATTGTTTCCCGTGATATTAAGGGATGATATTTTCTATGTTTTGTCTATTTACCGTATGAGAAGGTAAATGGCATTATATTGTGACATATTGCGTCGTTATACGTAAAACGAGGGTTATGACTCATTTTTAAATTGAGGTATAATTAATGAAATTTGGAACACTACAATGGTTCACGTTTTCCCGAATGCCAAAATAGGGGGTGCGTTTGTTTTAGAATAGTCGAGATAGTCGAAATAAGTGCCAAGTTGTATTTTGGGGTTTCGGGCACTTTTAACGCGTTATGACTCAATTATGTAGATACGAGTCATTTTAATGGTGTATTAGCAATTAAAAGAGGAAATTTGTGTTTTAAGACCCGTTTAAGTCCCCCACCCCTTTTTCTTTCTTCATTTGTGTTATAAGCCAAAGGAGAGAGAGAAAGAAGAGAGAGTTGGGAGAAAATGGGAGAAAAGAGAGAAAATGGAGACTACGAACCTCGAGGAAAGTTTCTTACTTGCTAGATGTGATTTAATGTCATAAATTTCATGTGTAGTTAAGTTTTGGAAGTTTAAACCCTAAATGGGTTCTTTGTTGATTTTGAGGATCTAACCCTTAAATCTTAGTTTTAATTTATTTTGAGGATAAACTATTAGATATTAATTGTGTAGAAATGATATGGGAGAATTAGATGTTATTGGTGTTGAATTAAATCATTGATTTGAGGTTTTGGGATTTTAAGGTTCATATAACCCGTAGCCCAAACTGGGCAAGATTTCAGGACCGAATCGATTCGGCCCTAGGGGCGAATCGATTCGGATAAGGAGTAGGCTACAAGTTTGGCAGATCGAATCGATTCGGGTTAAGACCAAATCAATTCGAACAATTGCAGAAAGTCAGTGTTGCTCATCGAATCGATTCGGCTGTTTAGAGAATCGATTCGCAAGGGCGAATCGATTCGGCCCAAGGGGTGAATCGATTCGGTTCCCCTATTTTTGTGAGATTTTTCTTAGTTTGATTTTTAGCCCTTTTTCTTTTAGGTCCAAGGTTTAGGGGCCTTCCTTTGGGAAGTATGGGGAGTCCAAGAGGGTGGTTTTTGGGTAAACTAATGTCCTAAGATTAACGGGATGATTGGGCTTACCCCAAGGGCTAAAGTGTATAGGTTGGTGTCCGAATGAAATAGGAGATTAACCGAAAGATAAATTGAAGATAAAATATTAATGTTGAGACATTTGGGAGACACTCCTTGAGGGAGATCCATTTTAAATGGTTTATGATATTATATTGAAGTCTTGGGGACTAGTTGAGGTTAATGTCACTTCGGGTCTTAAGTCATTAATAAAATATTACTCTAAGAATAAGAAACGAATATTATTAAATGTTGTACTAATAAATAAGTTCAAACGATTTTGAGAATGTAAAAATGGATGTTTTCAAATGAAAAGGAAGATGATTTTCATAAATGTTAAAAAGGTATGGATACACACCCTATCTAAATCGCTATCTTAAGGGAAGTTCGCGTATTGTGGTGAAGCCCCCTGACTAAAAATGCAGGGTGGATATAGTCCTTAGGCCATGTGAGCATTTGTGATTGTATATTTTTCTGCGATGGGTAGGAGATTCCGGGTGAGGTCTTGACTATCCCGCAGGCACATGGCCGCTTCCCGACGTTTCGGTAGGATCCCAGGTTGTCTAAATGATAGGCCCTGGAAGATGATAGCCATTTAGGGGCGCGTACAGTGGGGAAACCCGGACGGGCGGTCTTAGAATCGTTATATATATATGATTATAACTATTCTAAATCAAGTTGGACTTGATGTACAATATGCCATAAAGAGCATGATAACGTGACATAAAGAGCACAATGAAATGCCACAAAGAGCATTTGATGATGATGATATTCCTGATAAGGAAGGTATTTTTACAAAGTGCCATAAAGAGCACGATGAAAATGCCACAAAGAGCATATGATGATGATTATATTCCTGATAAGGAAGAGATTTTTACAAAATGTATAATTGAGATAAAATGCCACAAAGAGCATAAAAACTATGATTATATTTCCTGATAGGGAATAGAATCATGAAATGACTAAGTGTACATGATGAAATTGTATGGTAAACATTTGATAAAATGGTGTACCATTTACATATACATTCCTAAAGAATGAAATAAGATTGATGCTTTTAGATGATATTGATACTGTTCTTAGAGTCTAACGTATCTCGACGATCGACCTTGCCTAGTAGTAGTATATCGGGGGGGGGGGGTCCTTATTTCGATTTCGCTTTGAGAGACACCCCACGCATGAATAAGGGCATAGTGTTGTGACTGGGGAGACGTTAGCCTTTAGTACTTAGATTAATTAGGACAGGGTCTAATGTATCTCGACGATCAACCTTGATTAGTAGTAGTGTATCGGGGGGTTCCTTGTTTGGATTTCGCTTTGCGAGACACCCCACGCACGAATAAGGGCATAGTGTTGAGACTGGAGAGAAGTTAGCCTTTTGTTCTTTGTTTAACTAGAACATCATCATTGATATTGAGCTAGGTTGCTTTTAGACTGAGAGGTGAGAAATATTATTGTTAACTGCGAGAGAATAACGCACTTAACTATCATGCATTTTATTCACATGGGAACCATATCAAACCGGGCCCTGACCCGTATCTATATTTTCTTTGTTTTTGCATATACTCTTTGCCGTCACAGGTGCTTTACCGCATGGACACCTATATTTACATTTCCATTCCGTTTGTCATGGAGCTACGACATATTGCGGATGTTGTAGGTTACTTGTTTAGACGTTTCTTTCCCTTGTACTCTAGTTGTATTCAGTTATTTATTCGGACGTGTTTTACCAAGTCTTGCACTCATTTACTATATTGTAAATATTGAAATGTAATACTCGGTGTAACTATTTTTATTGGTCTGTTCACCGACAGCTTATTCGGTGATTATTTATGTTATTGTCGTTCTTTATTCATCGATTTTTGATATCCACCATTTTCGCAAATGGGATTGTCTAAGTGTTTTCTTTTATTTACAAATTTTCTTTTTATTGACAGTCCGTTTTCTAAAATGATTGGTGGTTATCTCGTACTATTATTTTAATCGACAGTGATGCTGAGAATGGACCATCTATGATTCCTGTAATTATTAGAGTATTGGGCTGGCCACCAATT
Organism: Sambucus nigra; assembly: GCA_949130495.1. Classification (NCBI taxonomy): domain Eukaryota; kingdom Viridiplantae; phylum Streptophyta; class Magnoliopsida; order Dipsacales; family Adoxaceae; genus Sambucus; species Sambucus nigra. Next base: position 42,030,418 of record OX422213.1, read on the forward strand.
ATTTTTGTAGGCGGGTTGTCACAGAAACATGTGATACGTCTAGCATACACTACAAGAAAAATGATTTTTAGTGACATAAGTTTTTCCACCTAATTATAAAAAATTCGCCACCAAATCTTTTACTGGCAAAAAAAAATTTCGTCAAGCAATTGCCACTAAAGGTGTGCCGTGGATTGTTTACGTGGCAATTTATTAAATCGCCACTAAAAGTTGACTTTTTAGTGACAAAATCACTTTGCCACCAAAACATCGCTTTAGGTGGCCATTTTTTTTTCATCTAATAAAGATTAAATTTCCACTAATAGTTGATAGTTTGACACTAAAAGTTTATTTTTTGTTGCAAAATAGAAATTCACCACCAAAAGGAACATTTCGTGGCAAAACAAATCGCCACAATTGAACTTAAATTTTGATTTTTTAATTATTAAATTGCCACCCATAGTTGATAGTTTTCCACCAAAAGACTATTTTTTTATCTAGCGCATGGAAAGTGTGTGTAGAGCTTCAAAATATCCATGTAGGACAAGCTCTAGATAATAATCATATTTTTCCAAACATATAACTGAATAAATTAACAATTCATCTTTTGTTGAGCATAGTTTAAAAATGCTTGCACAAAGAAGAACATTTGCTTGCTCTTGTTTCCAGTTCTTAATTCAAATATAAATATACAATTGAAACTGTGTTCAATCATATACTTAATAGAATAAACTCCTACATATATTATTAAGTCTATAGAGAAATTCTAAAATGATGTTAGTCATGGCCATGGACTCTTTAATGTCGATTGTAAGGTAAATTTAATTCTCTCTAAGATAAAATGATTGGTATTAAACTCTGAATACCAATCATGTTATCTTACATATACACAATACTTAAAGAATTTGATGTTCATGACTTCAATTAACCGGTGGCTAGCAAGCACTCGAGGCCATATTTATTAAAATATTTCAGACATGTTTGATATACTCACATGGCTACTAGAGAGATACTCAACAACAACAACACCAATTACAAACAGACCATCTTGATTGATATCCAGACTTTAGCAAGCACTCAACTTTGCAATGGGACTCCACATGGATACTGGAGAGATACTCAATTACCTAATTTGTCAAACATTGGAGATTTGAAAAAACTAAAAGCTTGTGATTGTGTGAAGCTAACAGAGATCGAGGAACTTGAGAAAATGAAATTCTTAGAATTGTTGGATATTTATGGATGCGAGGCAATTGAAAAATTACCTGATTTGTCAAACCTTCAAGATCTAGAAGAAATAAAAGCTCTTGGTTGTGTGCAACTAGCTGAGATCCCGAAACTTGATAAACTGATATGCTTAAAATCGCTGGACATTTCTGGATGCGAGTCACTTGAAAAATTATCTGATTCGTCAAAACTTATATATTTAGATGAAATAAAAGCTCGTGGCTGCATGAAACTAATTAAGATCTGGGAACTTGAGGAATATTATTTCTTAAAATTATTAGACATCTGGATGTGAGGCAATTAACAAATTACCTGATCAGGGGATTTAAGAAACTCATAATATCAAGCATTTTAGTTAATCTATCTATGGTCTTACCTGATTCCCTGTTTGAATAAGAAAACACCCTATAGGAACCTTCACTTCTACTTTCTGCCCATTTCTTAGCCAAATGTTAAGGCCATCGAATCTACTTCTGCCATGAATTGTGAGAAAGTTAAGGTTATAATGATATCCCTCAAACACAGTGCCCTCCCGACTATAACGTCGAAGGTCACTCCTTGTTGGAGCAAGCAGATGTGGTCCCTAGGGTTTGGAAAAAGGCACTCCTAAAAAACTACATCCAATTGAAACGCAACAAATTCCGTGTGGAAATTAAGAGAGCACAAGTCATGTCAAAGGCGAGGAAAATCAAATATGATTACCATGTGACATCCATATGACAAAAAGCATCAAATTTTGGAAATATCAAGACTGGGCAGAAAATACATGTGCATTTGTGTATATATATTGTTGACGGGGAAAAACCCTTCTTAAGATTTATAATGGAAAGTATAGACTAGTAAAAAGAACACAAGCAGACAAAGTAATTTAAGTGATTTAGCCTCAAATGAAACCTACATCGACAGGGAGTGGGGGGTCCAAATTCATTGCTGTAATGGAAAAATTGGATACAATGCTACTTGTAACTCACTCTTAATATCTAGATTTTTCATCGCTCTTTGCATGTAGTCCTATCCTTCTATTCTATGATAGGAATATATTTAACCCTATCCTATTGAATGAGGAGTCTTGGATATAGGGATTTGGTGAATGTGACTCCACAACTGTCGAAGCCGACTTAGGACTTCATGTCCTAATTGGAGTGGAAGTAATCAAACCAATCTTATCTAGAAAGCAAGGCCTTCAGCCTATGCATCATCCCATCATCTTACTGGAAATTGGGGACAAAGGTTCTACTTTGGTCTTCATTTTCCTTCATCAGAGGCATATACCCTTCATCTTTCCTGCCATGGCCAAAAACTGCTAGTGGTACCATGACACATACTCACAAATGCTGCTGGTATATATATATATATATCGGTATATCCAATATTCAGATTAAAAAATTTCTTAGTCATCAAGCAGCTTTCCGAATGTACAGCCTACTTGTGAAGTTACAATGAGGTGTATTTCATATTAAACATTCAACCATATATGGTCAACATCACATAACCCCACGTGAACAGATACTATAAAACCAAAGGATTGAAGTAACAATGCAATAAAATTGGGACTCATTTGAACTCATATCATGATGAATAGGACAGGAGCTTGCAACTATCTGTTGGGTAAAAGAATAAACCATAAAGTGATAGGTTTATATACATTTTATAATTTTTCATAAAAAATATCAGTAATCCAATTAAAGCAGACCAATTTCAATCATCACTTCTTTATCACCATTTTCTAGTTTTGATCTTTCAAGTGCTCACAAAATACAATTTGGAAAGAAATATGAGGTATTCTAGAAACTCTTGAATGAGATTCTCAACACAAATATCCTTGACCTGGCATGACCACATTGATTCATGTTATAAATTATGAGGACACATGACATGGCATATAATATTCAATACAGGGATTCCACATCAAGGAGTCCTATTGAAAAATACCTCTACAATTACTCTGAAATATATAAAAAGAAAAGTTATTACAAGAAACAACTTTCACCTGCTTCATAAGACGAGTGAATGAATCTTTTGGAAGTCCAAACCCAATTACAGCCATTTCAGCAACACTCTCTAGTGCAGATATCATTTTGAATCCCCATGAGTCCATGGTGTCTTTCCATTCAGGAAATCCTTGAGGTATGACTCGATCCAAATTCAATTCCTACACATTGACGATGATCATTAATAATAGTCATAAAACCATGGTGATTCTAGAAAAAGAAGAGAAATATGTAAACTTAAAAGTAGGTGTTTGATGGGAGAGGACCAACTCTCCACATGTATGGCCACTTATGATCTGGGCCTATAGGAGTGGAAGGTCGATGCTCGTTCGGCATTGCTCTCAGCTTCTCTTGCATTTCTGCATCAACCAGAATGCGAGGAGCTTCAATTCCTTCAGGCGTCATTCCAACTTGTGTTTTGACACCAGAAAAATTATTAAAAAATGGTGATCCCTTCCTTCTCCATCAATCAAGAAAGTTGGAGAATGTTCGTTAAGTAAAGAATTGATAGGGAAGGATGCATGGGTTCCTGTGTGTATCCTTGATGCACGGAAGATCTCGGGGTTGCACGATCAGATCAAACATAACTATTTTGAGTAAACAAGTGTTTAAGTAAAGTTACAAAATAATGGTTTCATACCTTCGTCAATGTTAACACCCGATGCAATGGTGTCGAGAGAGTTTCCTACCAATGGATGATTAGATTGGAAAGGAGCTAGATTAGACTCTGTTGTAGATTGTGGCATGTGTTTTCCTCTATAAGCTATGACAATCAAGGGATGGATTAACATAATAACAACAATAATTGTAGGCAGTGAAAGAAACTGAGAAATGGCAGTCAGTTATATATGAACAAAAATCATTTTTCCAAATTAGCGGTCTACCTGAGATATCTCAACACCAATAATCCAAACTTATAACAATTCATAAATCGATAAAGCCAAGAAATATTTTAAACTCCATACTCGATCTAGTAAACTCAAAATATACATTTTAATGGTAATATATGACTAGACACTAATAAAATTGCCATGAATTGATATTTTTCTTGTAGTGTTACTTATCATCCAAATAATCAAAATAAGTCGTATACACAATGCTAATAAAGTTATTGACATTTATATAGCACATAAAGATAGCAATCTTTGGAAAATAAATTTTTGTCTCAAAAGTTCCTACGCTAAACACTATTTCAAAAAAAATATTTATAAGAAATGTGCTACCATTGAAAAAAATAAATAAAACAAGTCTAATCCATCATTCTTCTTTATTGTTACTCTCCTCTACAAAATCTTTCATTGAATCTGCAAAAAAAAACACAAAGAATTTGTTTAGAGTTATCACTTTGAAAAATAATGACAACATATTTTGGAAGATTAATCAAAGTACATTTATAAATTTCACTTACAAGTCTTGCAAAATAATAATAAAAATATAATAAATCACATTCATTAACATCAAATTTGTTTCCCAATTATTCCCCACCCACCCCCCTAAAAAAAAAATTCTTCCCTGTGTATTAGGATTATTTTTAGTGGATAACATGAGAAAGCTAAAGTCGTCCATGTCAAATATATAACAAGTTTAGGGTCATGTGCTTACCACGAAGAGTTATATTGTCGTGTTACAAGGTCACTTAATGCCTCATGTTTCCTATTAAGCTCATCCATTCATCCTTTCATTGTCGCATTCTCCCTTCTTACTTCATATGCTTCCCTTCTTGCGTCGTCAGCGTCCTTCCTCGCCTCAGCAACTTGTCTATCTCTCTTAATGTCTTTCTCCTTTTGCATAGCAGCAACTCCGGATGATGTGGGTTTAACACCAACCACACACCACATACATATCCTGAGCGATGTCCTAGAATTTCATGAAATGCATCAGCATCATTCATCACCACACCGTCTACAAGTTTAGATTGTGAATTGAGTATTGCTTGCACATCATCCTATTAATAATAGCGAAGATATTATAAGTATAACATACGATATAGGTAAAAAAGTTATTAATAAACTACTATTGAAACACATCTTACATAGACATTTCCAGCAGTTGTAGTCACCCAATTTCCCTTCTTTTTTTTACTCCATTGAGTTGTATGCCATACCTTACTCATGGACATCGGAGTTCCAGTCTCCTTATCTCGCTGTACAAATTTTGATACAAAATAAAGTGATAAAACATATTAAAATGATTAGTTTAGACAAAATATTTTTACATATATTTACCATCTCAAACTCCACTTAACGAAATCCTTTTCTTCCACTGCAGTGGAGAATCGTCTGCTTCGATCTATTGTTCGAGTTTATTTCACTTCTTTTCTGAAGATATTCATGTCTAAATAAATTTAAAAATAGATAACTAGATGCAAACCCCTAATTAAAGGTCTCAGTATAACGAACTCAAATAGAGCATTGGATCTTAACTGGACTCTCCCCACTAACATTGGTTATCAAGGTAAAAAAAGCATAATATTTACTACAATAATCTAATCTGCATAGTGTTTACTACAGAAAAACAACATGTCAAATCAACACTTCGCATAAATAATAAAAAAATTAGAAGTCGCATATAACCTGAAAATTTTCATCCGCAAGTGTTAAACAAAGATCATGCCATTTAGCCTCACTTAATTCCGTAGGATGATGTTGAAGTACCCGTTCTAAAGAGCTGTGTGGCTTGAAGTGTTCACTATGCATTTTCGAGCGGAAGTTACGAAATTGATTATTGAGTTGTGCCTTTACTACATACTTCATGTAATCATCACTTAGCAATTGAAACTTATCCTATTCAAAAACAAAATTAAAAAAATAACTCATAACTCTAAATGTGGATCGTGTTCAATATATGAGCATATAGGTAGCTTACCCGCACAAGTATCCACATATGATTTTTGTTCTCTTTTGGAACTTCCTTCTAATACCTGAAATTGAATGGGGCATTTTCTTTGATAACAATGCTTACCTCAGATTTTATATTCGAAGAAGAGAACCTTACTAGAAGATCCTCTGATATTAGGATTTGAATGTTCTCTCCCTCTTTAGCTTCTTCTGAAAACCAATCCCTCATGTTGGTCCCCTAACTCGTTTCCTGGAGCTAGAAGTAATAAAAAAAATGGTCAATTCAACTTTAAAGACAAAATTTAAAGTAAACCCATAAGTTTGAAGTCATCAAAAGCATAATCACAGTCACACATATCACTTTCATCCACAATAACCCCAATCATACCATCACTAGTGTTAGCACCTGATGAAACAGTGCCTGCAAAATCGATAACATTTTGATGACTAGGGTGTGGAGGAGGGTGATTGGACTCTCTCACAAATCATTGCACAGGTGTTACTCTTTCACCTATAACATGCATGAAATGGATCAACATAATACTAATTAAATCTATACTTAAAAAACATTGATATCCCTACATAACTAAAATTATTTGTATGTTGTCAATTAATATGTTTCTAAATATGAAGATCGTACCCTCATAGTTGTTAACATTAAAAGGGATATTGTCGGAAGCGTCGTTGATATTTGGATTAGTTGAACTAGAACGAAGACACACAGATTTCCTCGTGAATCCTTGTCGCGTTAAACATCTCGGGGAGCGTGCATAATCGGAACCTAATACAATAAAACAAAAAGCTTACATTAGTTATGGAGACATATATGCAATATCTATCAGTTCACACCCATTGTTTATGCGATGCATATTAATATCAAAAGGATGAAAACGAAATAAATCATAAACAAAATGTTGTCTTAGACTAGTCAAATAAAAACAATATTTCAATCCCGATCTTACTAACATCGAGAAGGCATTGCAAGGATTTGGTCTAGGTTGGATCGTGTTGTGGGAAAAAGAAATTGGCTTGATGGCCCTTTTATTAGCTCCGTTGATCACCTACATTAGGCCAACTCAGACCATAGTCCCCTTATGCTGATAATTAAAGATCAAAATAATCAGTCAGCTCGACGATTTAAATTTTTGTCTTTTTGGACCAAGAATGAAGAATTTTTAAGAGTGCAAATGGCAGCTACTGTGATAATTTTTTTTGTCCTTTTTTACTAAGAATGAAAATGGCAGCTACTGTGATAAGCCCTCGAACATAGAGGCATCGCTGCTGGCCTATTTTATCACACTGCTGACCACGAGCAGCAACATGACAGGTAATGATGCAATGGGCCAATGCATTCTAGCCTTGTTAGATATGTCTTGTTCAACTTAAATGTTGTAGGTTTGATTTGAAATGGATTTTAAGTTGCATTGAAATCAATCAACATTGTTGAGTCAAATATGTGATTTGGTGTAGTATTCAGAATGTTGTAGATAGATATGAGTGTGAGAAAGTTGGTGATTTTGTGTAGTATTCAGAATGTTATAGGGTAGCTTTCCAAGCTTCTTTGGCAATCAACCGGGGAAATTCGAATACACCCTTTGTGTTACTGGGAACCACTCTACACCCCGATTGAATATGAATGACATCTTATTTCTCACACCCTTGACATGAAATATGAGACTTAGTATGTGAATTTAACATTCGAGATTCCCATAAAGCACCAAAAACTCGAACCAAACGAGCAATGATTGTTTGCCGAAGGGGTTGAAAATTAGTTGCCTTGAAAATAATGTATTTTAGTGGAAAGATTTTGTTTGGACATCAGTGTTTGTCTAGAATTGACAAATTGTGTTGCGAAAATGTTATTATGATGTTGCAGCTAGTAAGTTGGTGAATAATGAGATAACTTGGAGGGGGGATTCGGCTCTTGACGATGGAAAGGAAGAAAAGATGGATCTTTCAAAAGGAATGTATGACGGTGGGGATCATATGAAGTTTGGATTCCCAATGGCTTATACTGCCACAGTGCTTTCGTGGTCTATTCTCGAGTACGGGGATCAGATAAATGCAGTTAATCAGTTGGAATCTGCCCAAGACTCACTCAAGTGGATCACTGACTACCTTATCAATGCACATCCTTCTGAGAATGTGATTTTTGTATGGTTACTCTAATCTCAAACTTCTTTTAAATTCTTAAAGATTCTTATAGAACAAAATTTACTCTAATCTCCTGATAAGCGAGCACTACCTAGGCAGCTGTGGGTTAGATGATATGATGATTTCAAGCAAGGTCGAGATAACCCTATAGTCAGGAATCGGAAGCTCATGTCTACCTTCAAGGTCTCAAATAATTGGAATTGTGTTGTTTTTGTAGAAGATAAAATTTGATATGATTACTTAAAATTGTAGCATGAATGAAATGGTTCGCATATGTTGACTATGTTGTTAAAGTCCTACATTATAGTTTTATTAAGATTCATTGTAGTATCTTGTGGGTGCAGGCTACAAGTTGGAAGCTTGAGCTTGAGGAAGCCATTGAGCTCTTTTACCTAGGAAACGAGGGTGTGGCAGTTGAATCTGATATTAGTACATTTTAGATCAAGTGGGACTAGGACATAATTCATGTATTGTAATCTCAGCAACACAACCATTATTCATAGTTTTATACTTTTATGATTTATTGCAACACTTTATTTTTTTATTTTTTTTACTATAGGACTTGAACCAGTTCTTGTAGCAGCACTCTACGTCTAAAGGAAAAGATTTAAAAGATTGGTCATCATCTAGAATGAGCTTGGCTCAACAAGGAGCGATCTTTAACTTACGAGGACCTGTCGGTACTTTGAATTACTTGTTATTCTTGTTGATTGAGTTATCCCTATTATGTTTAGGTAATTGTGGTATGTCTTCGTGACAGTGTGCTTTGTTGTGTACGATAGTTTTACTATCAGATATCCAGATTTAATTTGAATGCCTGATCATATTCCGATGCGGCCCTGTTCATGACAGGAACAAGTAAAATCTTTTGTATATTTCCTTATGTTTGAGGGTTTCACCTAATTGTGTTACATTCATTCCTATTTTCATGACTGGATTAGAAAATAGAGACGTAGTACACACAATTAGTAGTATAAAAAATTTACTACTTCCGTTCCAAATTAATAGTCATCGGTTGAAACCCAAAACACTTGCATTCCATCTTTATCATTTTAAGATGATGAATACCATATAATGTAAAGACATGCATTTGGATCATTGTTTTCTCATGTGTATGGGTATTGTTCGAATTGGTAACTTGGTAACTTCACCTAATTTTATGTACTGTTTTTAGAAATAAGAAAATAATTTGAGACAAAATAAAAATGAAAGCATGACTATCAATTTTGGATGGAGGGAATATTTGTTTTTTGGAAAGTTGGAGCATCCAACTCAAGATTGGTTAACTTGGAGTTCTAGATGTGAGATGTATATTACGCCCCCTTGTAACATATATGAGACATGTTGGTGACTTTGTTGGATATACTCTTTAGGAGTGTGTGTGATTTTGATCTGCTGAATATCTTTGAAGTCTTATGTTGTGTGTGATATAATTGAAAAAATTTGTCATATTTAATGTATTTAAGTTTCTTTTGCAATTTCTTGTGCACTCTATCTAGGGCGTTTGTTGGTATACTCCTTGTTACAAGGGAAAATTATAGAAAGCAAAACCTACAGTAGTCTCAAAATACAGGTTTCTTCTTGATTTTATTTTTCTCTGCGGTTAGAAGTTGGGGTTATAGGAAGGTCTGGTCCAACACCAAAGCAAGAAAGCTTGTTCATTCATTCTTTGTTTGTTTTGTTATTGTCCTCTTTTATTTCATTTTTTCCCATAAATGTTATTTGTTTTCGAGAAAATAATATGCGATTACAGTTCATGATGTCATATTTTACTGATTATTATACTAAAACTGCTCAGAAGTACCTCTTGACTGTCTGAATGGTATCAAACATCGTCTTGCTGGTGGTAATATTACCTATGATTAACTTTTTATTATTGTGTTAAATTTAATTTTAGATTAAAGAGGGAATGACTATGCACATGTGCCTTATCTTGAGCTATTATTCCACCATCCAGTCCTTAATGGTGATCCATGTCCCTATGGAAACAACTGCCACTTTCAGCATTCCCTCACAGAAGAGGAGAAGTTGTCAAGCATTTGGTAAGTTAATTGGCATTCCCTCACATAAAGGCGCATTTTGGTGTAGTGCAATTGGTTCTTTAGAAGTTTTAAGGGGGTGGAGAAGGTGCAGAATGCCAGAACATAACATGCTCAAATGGACAATAAAAGGCAGTGTTCTTGGAACTAAGCTTCGATATTAAATTTTTGTTTCAAATCAAGCAGAAAACAAGGGATTAGACAACAATATCCACTGATGTGGATGTTTTGGAAACTACCATGAGAGCATATAAGAAACAAAAAAAAATCATTAAATATTTTATTTTTAATTAGAAGTAAATCATACCCTCATTGGTATGTGAAATAATGTCCCGAGATTCAGCTGCATTTGGATGACTATGTCTTGAAGAATGATGATTCGGCTCTACCACAAACCGTTGCACTGGAGCTACTCTATGACCTATAACAGGTTTGAAATGGATTAACACAATACTATTGTAACTAGTGTTGGTGGTGTAGTCAATATTACCATTGTCTAAGTAATTTGATTTAGAATACAAAGATCATACCCTCATTGTTGTTATCATTTGATGCAATAGTGTTGGTGGAGTAGTCAACATTTAGGTCCTTTGATTGAGAGGAAGGGGAGCTTGTGGATTCTCCCATTAATCTTTGACGCGTAGATAATTTTGGAACACCAGCACGATCTGGACCAGGGATAACTAAACCAAAAACCAACAACATTAGTTGAGGAGATATTGATGCAGAAAATATGTAAAACATCAATACACTTTAGACATTTTAGCATAATTATAATGAAAACATGGAGGAAATTCGCATCAGTAATGAAAATTATCAAGCATGAAATCATATCAAATAACTGAGATAACATCAGCAGTGATAAGGATAATTAACAAATCTAACATAGTCGTCGTTGTCATTTTTTCCCTAGTGATTCTTTCAATAAAACCCTTAAAACATATATCAAATCAATAGTCAATAAACGAAAATAAAAAATTGTCTTCTATATTAACATAAATTTAAAATTATGAATTGACAATACATGATATCATATGTAATTCAAGATTAGTAGCATGATTGCAATATCCAAAACTTTCTACTCACAAGGTTCCCATGATGGATTCTACGTGATGGTTTAAAGTTTAAGTTTTGTTATACATTAACATAAATTTAAAAACTAGTTTTGAAAGTAAATCATACCCTCAATGGTATTAAAACCTGATGAGAAAGTTTCGCGAGAGTCGGCTACATTTTGATGGCTATTTTGTGAAAAAGGATGATTCGGCTCTGCTACAAATCATTGCCCATGAGCTATTCTATGACCTATAACAGGCATAAAATGTATAGTCGCAATATTTTTATCATCAGACTTAACTTAATGTCGGTATATTTCCTACTTAATTATATATTTGTAATTGTCAAGTAATTTGACTTAAAATACAAAGACCATACCCTCATTGTTGTTAACAACGGATGCAATAATGTTCGAAGAGTAGGCGACACTTGAGTCAGTTGAATGAGAAGGACGTGTGGATTCTCCCTAAAATCCTTGATGTGAAGAAGATCTTAGGACATGTGCACGTGCGGAACCAAGCATAACTACATAAGAAATCAAAACCATTATCTAGGGATATGTATGCAGGAATTATGTCAAACAAGGGTATACATTTAAAATTATAGCATAATTCTAATAAAGATGTGGAAGACAATCAAAACAATTTCAATAAGAGTTGTTTTCCCAATAAGTTGTTATTATAAAGTGATCATACCAAATGGAATTTTATTGAGATTTTTTAGTGGTGTAACTTAAGAAATGAAAAGGGATAAAAAAAACTCATCCATGTGTACTTAGTAATTCTGAATTGGATACCAACTTTATTTTCAAGTGTTTTCGTTGGGTACATATTAGATAACTTGTAAATAATGTGAGTAAGAGTTTGTTCCAAAGGAAATATAACACAACCCGCTAATAGCGAATAACGGAGCCATTAGACATATTTCATAAGAGAGGCAAATAATCAAGTGAAAATACAAATTTTAATGTGACAATATGAAATGATAAAAACGAATTAGCGTTTTTGAAAATAATCGAGCAAATCATTAATTTTATATAGGATAATGTATTTTGCAAAATAGTTCAAATTCCATTTTCCATTTTCTTTCTATACGTCATGTATCCACCTATAAGACTGAAACGTAATCATTAACATATATAAATATTAAAGACACACATGTAAAGGAGCCAATCAAGCCTGAATGTAAACTTGAATTAAAAACAATCATCCGTTAACCGGGAAAAATTAGACTCAAAATTCATTTAAGTGGAGAAGTCAAACGAGTCAATGGTGATGAAGTCGACCAACTATTCATAAGTTTAAAATCTAACCAGAACAAGACATCTACGTAGTAACCAAATCAAATACCTAAAGAATAACATACGAACATGGAAAATAAAATTTCAAACCAATGCAAAAAAGAACACCCAATAGTCCACATGCCATGAACTATACTTTTCAAAGTATATATAAAACTGATGTAAAAAAGTATCTACAGAATTACGTTTATGTATATGCTAAACCAATCTCACTAACATTAATGGTTTGTATAACCTAAACTAACAACAGATTCTTGATTAAAGATCTTGTAATGGCCTTTACAAAATGACCTCTAAAGCATCAAATTAAACATTTTCCAACAAATTGAACAATATCCATCCATGCATTCAACACCTTGGTCAATGCATTAACTATTCGATTCTTATCAATGCTCATTGATAACGGACAATAGTAAAATTGTTGTTATAAAAAATGTTAATATATGCATTTCATAGCATTTCCCTTAATCTTGACACACCCAGGAAAAAATCTAAATCTTACAGATTCTAGAAACAACATTACAAGTAGATTTGCATCTTGATAGTGGATTATACCTCCTTTAATTCAACATGAGAAACAAAGGACACACCTGATCACTGGACTTTCTTTGACAATAAATGTGGACCAATATGATATGGATGGACCATCAAGATATTCCACAATACCCATGAATACTAACACAAATAGATTTTGTGATAATCCACCACATTTATAATCTCAATCCATGCTTTGGAACCCAAATCCTTGCAATTGAAGTTGATCAGCAAATAGCCAACAAAACCAAAGATCTACACAAGTCAACAATTTCTTTAGATATGAAAAAATTGATTTGAGAATTAATCAATGGAATATAAAATCTCTTCTAACACTAAATTTTCCAATAATGAATGATACTAGTTCAATGAGTGAAAAGACATCGGATCGGCTAGATCTCCTCTCTTGAATGGATACATAAAGACAAAATTAAAATAAACCCATAAGTTTGAAGTCATCAAAAGCATAATTATAATCACACATATCACTTTCATCCACACATACCCCGAAAAGAAATTTATGACAAGAATTGTAGAATAAAATCAATGCGTAAAGCTACCAAGATCACAATCATACCCTCACTGGTATTAGCACCCAATGAAACAGTGTCTGCAAAATCGACAACATTTTTATGACTAGGGTGTGAAGGAGGGTGATTGGACTCTCTCACAAATCGTTGTACGGGTGTTACTCTTTCACCTATAACATGCATGGAATGGATCAACATAATACTAATTAAATCTATACTTAAAGAAAACATTGATATCCCTACTTAACTAAAATTATTTATATGTTGTTAATTAATATGTTTCCAAATATGAAGATCGTACCCTCATAGTTGTTAACATCAAAAGGGATATCGTCAGAAGATTCGTTGATGTTTGGGTTAGTTGAAGTAGAACAAAGACGCGTGAATCCTTGTCGCTTAAAAGATCTTGGGGAGAGTTCATGACCGGAACCTAATACAATAAAAGAAAAACTTACATTAGCTATGGAGATATGTATATAATATCTATCAGCGCACACCCAATGTGCATGCGATGCATATTAATATCAAAATGATGAAAACAAAATAAATCATAAACAAAATGTTGTCTTAGAGTAGTCAAATAAAAACAATAATGTTGCACTGATGCCTTGAAATAGTACTCTTTCATGGCAGCAGACTCTAGCTGCCGCATAACTGGACAGTAGGATGAATTGAACCGAACTGTATGTTAAATTATCTTTTAGCCTTGTAGGTCTAGAGACAAGGTTTTTGTGTAGAAAAATGATTTATTTAAGAGCACAACAATGATTAAAGGAGAGATAAACTAACATTTTACATTAGGATCCTATCTTATAAAGCTATCATTAAGCACTGAATATTCTTACTGCATTTTTTTAATATTTTTTTTCCTGGTAAAAATTACTACCAACTTATTCTCTTGTACTAAAAAATTCAGCGACAAGTGCTGAACAAAGTCATACTGACTTAAAATTCAGCGAGAAGTGTTGAACAAAGTCATACTGACTTAAAATTTCCACCAAACAAGTATAATTTTCTGCTAAATATGATGCATCCTTCACTATATTCTATGCTTCAACAGACTACATTTAAAGGAGAACTTTATGGCACGAAATGACTAATATTATATCCTTAATTTATGGACCTTGGATAACTATAGGTGATTTTAATAGTGTTCTCAGATCTCAAGAATGCAGGGAAGTTAGAATTCCATACTATATACCATGTCTTGTCTTTAAAAAGATAATTAATGACTGTCAATTCTTTAATATAGATACTTTGGGTATCTTTTTTTCTGGGAAGAAAAGTCCAACATCTATGGTGGAGAAAAGTTTAAACAAAGATCTATGTAACCATGTGGTTCCCAAATGTGGACTAATGTTTCATGCTTTGGTCTTCCCAAATGTGGTTCTGATCGCCACCATCTTTTATTCCAATCTTTCAAAATTCATCTCAGTGGTCCTAGACCTTTTAAATTCATTTCTTCTTTTTCTATCATAACCATTTTCTTGATTTGGCTAAGAAAGTTTGGAATCAGACTTCTCGAGTTAAATACCCTATTTTTGTTCTTCAACAAAAGTTAAAAACTTTAAAAGGAGCTATCAAAAAGTGGATTATAAAAGTTTTGGGAATATTCATAGCAGACTTATTAAATGCAAAGCTGAATTACTCAAAGTGCAATATGAAATTGACAAATATGTCAATAATCATGCTAGTCATTAAAAATTCAAGCCAAAGATAATTTAGTAGAGGCTTTGAATTTTGAATAATCTTTTTGGAGAGACAAATCTAGATTTAAGTGGAATCAATATATGGATAGGTGCACTGCATTCTTCAATAAATATGTCAAGCACAGGAGAACAATAAATTCTATCTCTATAATAAAAAAAAAAGATGATGTAATTCTGATTGATCCTTCCCAAATCAAATATCACATTCTTGACTTCTTTTCTTCTATGTGTGCCCACAATTATAATGTATCTGATAATGGTCTTATTGAATATGTGATCCCTAGCATGGTGACTTCTCAAGAAAATTTGGTGTCATCTTCTATTCCATCTTATGATGAGATCCATTCCAATATTTTCTCAATGGATCCAAAATCTGATTTTGTACCAGGTTAGAAACTAGAGGATTCAGTCAGGAAGAAATAGAAGGTCAGTAGGACCATTTTTGACAAGCAGTTAATTGAGCTCAACCTTAATTCCCCTGTGCAAGTGAATTGCAAGAGTTGTGAATTTCATTATGGGATCCTTTTCATTATCATTCTATTAAAAGATAGTTTGTTTCTTCTTCTTTTGTATTCAGTTTTCCTACATATATCAACTATAGTTATGAATTTGTTTTATAGTCATTTACTTACATATACCATGTTTTGATTCATTGATAGTAGATATATGTATTCTGTGAGTATTTTTCTTTAGAGGATGATTTGTACTATGAACCTATTTATTGGTATCATAGTTTCATATATTGTGAGTGTGATTTTTGTTTACAATTGGTTTTTAAGCTTGGGGTAAAGGTTATTGCTCTTAATCGCAATGACAATGTTTCTCATTGAGAGATCAAAATAGCACTCATTTCTAAATTACTTTTTAGTTACTAGCGTTTTTGTTCTTATTTTAGTGATTAAGACACAGTCATACAACCACAGTCCTAAAATTAGTTAAGAGGCACAATTGAAATTACTTGTCGAAAAAAGACAGAAATACAGAACACTTTCATCTTAGAAAACTTTTGAGTTCCAAATCAAGTATATGCAATGGACTGTCAATTCATTATTGTAAATATCATTAGTACTAAACTTCCTTATTTATAAACACATGTGGATTTAAAAAACAAGTTTGATGGAGGTAAAGAACTCCCAGCTACGTATGCGTTTGCATTGGTTGAGCATCGTCAACCGGACAAAATCAGACTCATAATGCATTTAAGTAGAGAAGTCAAAAGAGTTAATACTAGCATTAAACCTCACTATTCTGTCCAGGCAGTGTGTTACGCCTCCTAAACACTGGCACACAGGATGAAAATGACCGTGGATACAATCCTAAAATTATACGAATTGGTCTTAAACCTCACCTTTCTGTCCGGGTAGTATCTATGGATTACCTTGTCGAACAAAAATTCGTTGGTGTGGATTTTCAGACTGGCAATAAACACCATTTCAAATCAAGTAGAAAACAGAGGATTAGACACCAAATTGATAATATCCTCTGTTGTGGATGTTTTGGCAACTACCACGATGAGAAAACAAGAAACAAAAAAAATCATTAAATATTTTGTTTCTAATTAGAAGTAAATCATACCCTCATTGGTATTAAAACCCGATGAAATAATGTTCGGAGATTCAGCTACATTTGGATGACTACGTCCTGAAGAATGATGATTCCGCTCTACCACAAACAGTTGCACGGGAGCTGCTTTATGACCTATAATAGGTACAAAATGTATTAACGCACTACTATTGTAACTAGATTTAACTATACATTGGTATATTTCCTACTTTATTAGATATTTGTATATTTTCAAGTAATTTGTTTTAGAATACAAAGATCATACCCTCATTGTTGTTATCATCAGATGCAATAGTGTTGGTGGAGTAGCCAACATTTAGGTCCTTTGATTTAGAAGAAGGGGGGCCTATGGAATCTCTCATGATTCTTTGCCGCGTAGATAATTTTGGAACACGAGCATGACTGGAACCAGGCATAACTAAATAAGAAACCAACAACATTAGCAGAGGAGATATACATGGAGAAATTATGTGAAACATCAATACACTTTTAACATTTTAGCATAATACCAATGAAAACATGGAGCAAAATCACATCAGTAATGAAAATTATCAAGCATGAAATCATATTAAATAATTGAGATAACATCAGCAGCAGCAGTAACATCAAAGCATTCAAAGTAGTTTATAAAAAGTGACAAGGATAATTGACAGACCTAACAAATAGTCATCATCATCATCTTCACCTTCGCTCAAATAACTTAACCCCTCCTCTCTTTTTGACGGGACATACTCTTCATCCTTGTCAACTTCTTTTCTTTTTCCCTTTGTCTCACTCTTATTATTATTATTATTATTATTATTATTATTATTATTATTATTATTATTATTATTATTATTATTATTATTATTATTATTATTATTATTATTATTATTATTATTATTATTATTATTATTATTATTATTATTATTATTATTATTATTATTATTCCTCTTACAAGAACCCATGTAGAATTTAGCCCCTTTATGCAATCCCATTGCCTTCATTGTTGCTATGTTATCTTGAATCCTATTCATCCTTTGTTTCTCATAGTTTGACATCGTCATTGTTATACCTATTAAAGGTATACATAAACATGCAATTTAGTTCAGTAAAAACATTTCAGAAGTGTAATTTATTAAAACGTTCCTATAGATCGAAGTGCCATAATTAAAATAAATTAAAACATTTACTAAGAAGAAAAAATAACTAACACAAACCGTCAAAATTCCTCATCATCTTCATCTCCATTATCCTCGTTAATATCAGCATTGTCATCCTCGGAAGATAAGATGTTATCATCTATATCATGAATTCGTTTTTCTCCTTGCACATTAGCCATACTGACCTCTATTTCTGGGATATCATCCCTTCGTAATGGAAGACATTCGTCATCTATTTCCACTATTTCATCATCTACAATATTATTCTCAAGTTGTTGGTACGGTTACTCATCACCCATCTCCTCATCCTCCTCTGCTAAAGTTTCAGGAAAGTCATACTTGTCTCGTGGAGTATTCTTCACTACAACTTTCCAATCATTTCCCAACTTGATGTCTGGCACATAGAAGACTTGCTCTGCTTGATAATCTAACGCAAATGGTTGGTCTTTGTACCATGTATTAGCGGTAATCAAACTAATGAAATCATACTCATCTTTACGTAATCCACACGTCGCCTTCTTTTTTTCAAGATCCCACCAGTCACACTTTAATAGAACAACACGATTATTTTTTGGGTATTCCAATTCGATAATGTCAATCAACTCACCATAAAAATAAATATCTTTTTGTTCATGTTCGTACACTACAACGATTCCACTATTTTGAGTTTTTTTGTACTTGTCATGATCTTGGGTGTGAAACCTATAACCGTTTATTAAACAACCCTTATAATGTTTCACTCTTCGATCGGGACCCCAAGATAAAGAGCGAAGTTGCTTACTAGAAGGATCGGGGGACTCGCGCTCTAATATGCTAACTTGTTTATTGTTTATATATAAATGCTTAGTAAGAAATAATAAGCCTAATCATTTTACACCAAAAAATATTATATTCAACTACTTAAGTAGTCTTCAAACCATTTGGGAAATCTCTCTGCTTGTCTTCGGTCAATATTTGTGTTCCTTTCGGCTTTTAACAAATTCTTGTGCTCACTAAACACATATAAATGAATTTAATTAGAAAAATAATGTGTATATATGTGTGTGTATGTGTGTGTGTGTATAAGGAAAAGAAGTAGTATAGCTTAATGTACTTCACAATTTCTTGTATTTCATCACAGTTATCCAACACATATAAACGAGAATTTTTCCATTCACTTTTTGTGAGGTATTCGTAATTCGCTTTTCCAAGCAAATGACCGTTGAATCGAAAACGAATAAACCTTCTTGAAAATCAACACCATCATAACTTCACTCGGGTTGATTGAATTTTGTCTCAACACCACGTAGATAAATCGAGCAAAATGTTAGGAATTAATTAAGAACGTAAGCCTAGACAATTTAGCCCTCCGGATGTGCTTTGTTTCCCACGGTAAGTTTTAAGGTGTGCATATATCTGTCGAGAAGTAAGTTGGGGTCGTACTCAACTATCAGGTTTTCACGAATGTGGGTTGGAGTATTATAGGGAGTTAGAGTGAGTTCAGAATTTTTCATTAACAGGCTTATGAGAGATGATGAGGAATATTTTTGTGCTTTTAATTTTTTTTTTATGTTTTTGGACTTTTGCAAAATTTTGGTCAAAGTTTGATATTGACTTGATCTAATCCTAAGTCTACCTAAATCCCCTGCAACGGCGCAAAAAACTTGGCGCGACGAAGAATGTTTCTCAGAAGTGTGTACTCTCTAGGCTCAAGTGCAAGCCTATCGCTCAAGTAATAATTCGATAAGTCGGGTATCGATCCTCAGGGAAATAGTTATTCTTCCGTGCTTTTTCTCATTTTCTTCTTCTTTTTCTATTTTCTTCTATTTTTATTGAGCATAGTTATTCTTTTCTTTCCCCTTTTTGTTGCACTTTTCGGACCTAAATTCTGACTTTTTCCATTTTCACAATTTCGGACTTTTTGGGTTTTTCGAGTTGTCAAACGAAAGGAAAAATTATTCTGCTCAATTTTGGGTTACAAAAGGGATGATTTTTCACAATTTTTTATGGACAATATTTTTGGGTAACAAACAATGGCCTACTTCATTATCCAAACTACTAATTGCGTTACCATATGCGTTTTGAGATGAATTTGATTTAGAGATTTCTTCGGCACGTTTTTCAAGGCAATATCACACACATTTCTTAAAATTGATAAAAGTGAAAGACTTGAGATCCTCGATGACTTATTAGACCGTTGGAAAGAACTTTGAGTTAACAATTAACTCGGATTGATTTATAAATTTCACAAAAATGAAAGGCTCGAATCTCACCGGGGGTGTTAATCTCCACACTTATTCGTTAAGTCGTTAATTTTCGTTCAATTTCCATCTTGGGTCAATTTCGGTTGTGTGTATTATGTTTTTACAATTTGAGATTTTAAACCGATTTTTAATGATATTTTTGAAAATTTTGAATTCCAAATTTTATTTATTTTGAAGAATTTTTTTTTGCTTTAACAAAAATTTCATTTTTTTTTTAAATTTTGGGCATTTTTGAAATTTTGTAAAGTTTTAGAAAAACGCACTTGTGACCCCCCCTAACTTAGACTTTTGCATTGTCCTCAAACAAAAAGGACTAAAATCTAACTCAAAGCGAAATAAAAGTGCGGAAAAATAAAACAAACAAATTTAAAACAGAAATGCAGAATTTTATTATAGAAACGGAGAATCATGTGTTATAATGGAGAGAGTAGAGAAAACAACTAAACAATGTAAACAACCACCCATACACACAAACATCAAACACATCAAAAACAAACATGGGCTTCATTGGGGGGGGGGGGGGCTGATTTGAGGGTCTCGGTGCGCTCGGATCATATGGATCATAAAAGAAAGTCGGAGGGGTCCACCCAAGTTGATCTTATATAGATGGTCTTGGAGACGATGCATCATGATCGTGTCCCTCCAGTAGGCCGCTTGATCCCTTTGATAGGCTTCTTGATCTTGATTATATTGGGTGATGAACCCATCAAAATGGGATTCAATCGCCGAAAGGCGCCTATCAAAATTCGCACTGGGAGGCTCATAGTCGGAATCGTCATCTTCGTCTTTGTCTTCGGCATATTCTTTTTCTTCCTCCCCCATATTCATAATTGGGGCATCATGTTCTTCCTCCCCCACACCCTCGTCGAGAATGGGACGGTCGGGGTGAGCCACCCTCATTTGGCGTTCACTCCGAGTGGTGGAGGTGCTTCCAATTAGGCGGGGTAGTCGGACTTGTTGCCTCGGGTCTTCCACCCCGGCATCAATCAGAAGTTCCATGATGAGGCGGGCATAGGGGAGTGTGGATTTTCCCCACTCCTCGTAGGCGGCATTGATGATGTCCGCGTAGAAGAGCTAGGCCAGATTTATCGTGCGCTCGGGGTCGAGGAAATGGTAAAGGAAGTTGGTGTGACGTAGCCGGACCACCGAGTCATTGGTGGTATGGTGGTTGCTCCACATGCAATTAGGTGCGTGAATCGCACCGTATCCGAGATTCCTATGGGAAAAGAATCATGCGCCCATTCCTCCCCGGGTGCCATTCGGGCAATACATTCTTCTTTGGTGCGGGGGGCACCATTTGTAGGATACCAAAATGGCACGGGCAGGACAACCCCTTTTGCTCCCATTTTTCGCGCAATGATGGCAGCGAAGAAAGGAATTTGAATACTGTCAAGATAGGCCTCATGAAGCGTGGATGGTTTACAAACGAGTGTTACGTAGAATTGGAGAATTGCATCTTCGAAAACATTGTTGCTCGTAGGAGAGAGGAATGAGCACCACCCTCGGCAGTTGAAAAGGGCGGTGATGTCACTGGGAAGTTGCACCTAATTGACAAAAGGCTCGATAAGGATTGGGCGCATGGTCGAGAAGTAGCGCTCGGCCCAATGGTATTCTTGGACGCACCGAATAACCCCCTACCCTCGTCATCAAGGACGGTGGTGTCGTCATATTTGCGAGGGCAGAAATTGGCTTGGCGGGGGTGCGACATGGTGAGAGAGAGAGATATATGTTATGATGTAGAAGAGAGGAAGAGTGAAATGGAGTGTGAGAAATGGAGATGGGTGAGTGTTAATTTATAGGTGTGGGGGTTGGCGATGACTTCTCATTTTCAGCTCAATCGACCCCGTAAATGGGGTCCCACAACCAAATGGTGTCATTTCTTCCACACACGCCTCAAGATATGGATTTAGGCGTTGTCCATTTAACTTGAATATATTTCCCCTTTTTAAATCATCTATTTCCACAGTTCCGTGAGGGAATACATTCTTTACAACGAATGTACGTTGTATAGACAGAATTGAGATGAAAACATTGAAGCCACTATGTGATTGAAAAGTACAACAATCAAATATAGCCGTGCATGTGTGCAATAAAGGAGATAGGAGTCAAACATATAGGAAGATATCACTAATCACATCTCAAAGACTCCAAACAATGTAAAGCACGTGGATGAAATGATGTAGCATCTCAAATCTCTATCAAACAGTCACATGAATAAATGAAATGAAATTGTGACTTGGCTATCTTAAATGCTTATTCAAAAAAAAAAATACAAAAATCTTTTTGGATTTTTCAAAATAAAATCTTTTTGAGCTTTTCTAAAAAATTTCATAAAAAGAAAAACTTTTTGGATTTTTCAGACACATAAAGAAAAATAAAACATATGATAGAATATAGCAATAGGCATCAGATGATATGAAATAAATGCATCCTACGCTAGACACGGACCAACCCGTCAGTCAACTGTGCAAATCCCCAAAGACTTCCTAAGACTCTCGAATCTAAGGGAATCTAGAGGTTTTGTGAAAATATCGGCTAACTGATGGTCGGTGGGAACAAAACTCAGGGATACGACTTTCTCCTCAACTAACTGATGTATAAAGTGCTCGCGTATCCTGATGTGTTTTGTGCGCGAATATTGGACTAGATTGCGGGATATGTGTATCGCACTCGTGTTATCACAGGAAATAGTCATAGTGTCCTACGAGATCCCATAATCCTCCAATATTTACTTCATCCACAAGAGTTGCGTGCAATAACTCCCGACGACAATTTACTCAGCCTCTGCAGTGGACAAAGAGATGGAATTTTGTTTCTTGTCCAGCCAGGAGGCAAGAGCTGAACCAAAATAGAAACACCCACCATAAGTGCTTCTACAACCGCCCAATCGACATCCAAATAGGCGGACAAACGGTCATTGGGATCAAAGGAATACCAAATACCATATGAGAGAGTCCCATTCACGTATTTGATAATACGTTTTAAAATGAGTAAGTGTGACTCTTTTGGGGATGCCTGATAGCGCGTATAGACTCCAACACTAAAGGCTATGTCGGGACGACTGGCAGTCAAGTAGAGAAGACTACCTATCATACTCCGATACAAGGTTTGATCTACGTTCTTGCCTGAAGTGTCCTTACTAAGCTTGATAGAAGTACTCATAGGTGCACGGGCATGCTTAGCGGAGTCTAAACCAAATTTCATCACTAGGTCTCTAGTATACTTGGATTGGGAGATGAACATCCCATCCTCTAGCTGACGAAACTAGAGACCAAGGAAGAAAGTAAGCTCGCCTACCATGCTCATCTCAAATTCACTTTTCATCTCCTCCTCAAAGTGGTGAGCATACTGGGAGCACGTGGATTTAAAGACTATGTCGTCCACATAGACTTGGGCAACCAAAATAGCACCGTCATCTCTCCTGACGAACAACATCATATCAACTCCCCCTCTCTTGAAGCCACAGGTTAAGAGATAGGAAGTAAGCCTTTCGTACCTAGCACGGGGTGCTTGCTTCAAACCATACAAGGCTTTTCTCAAATAATAAACGTGCTCAGGGTGCTTAGGTTCTTCAAACCCTTTTGGTTGTTCCACATAAACCTCCTCATGTAGAATGCCATTCAGGAAGGCACTCTTGACATCCATCTGATATAACTTAAAACGCAGATGATATGCGATGATGAGCAGTAAGCGGATGGACTTAAGCCTCGCAACATGAGCAAATGTCTCCCCAATGTCTACACCCTCTATCTGTGTGTAGCCTTGAGCGACCAACCTAGCCTTATTTCTGATTATGGTACCATTTTCATCAATTTTATTCTTGAATATCCACCTGGTACCTATCACATTAGTCTCACTAGGTCGGGGGACTAATTTCCAGACATTATTCTTTTTAAACTGAAGCAACCCATACTGCATAACAGTTATCCAGTGCTCATCCTTGAGTGCTTCTTTGTGATTCTTGGGCTCGACTTTGGACGTGTAGCAAAAATGGCTAATAATGTTCTCGAGCTGAGAACGAGTCTTAACCCCTAGAGTGGGATCACCAACAATGGAGGAAGGGTCATGACTCTTGCGAACCCAAGCAGGTGTTTCCCCTAACACGGGAGTAGGTTCCACAGTGTGTGGGTGAGGTACAAGTAAATTACTGCCAGAAACATCCTCATCCTCACACTGAAGGCTAGAATCAATAAATGTCGAAGGTTTGTCATCTTTTACGGTGGCGTTTATTGACTCCATAACCTTAGATATCTTTAGGTTAATGACCCGGTACGCTCTACTATTCGATGAATATCCTAACAGTATTCCCTCGTCGCTTTGGGAGTCAAACTTTCCTAATTGCTCTCTATCCCGTAGGATGTAGCATTTACTCCCCAAAACACGAAAATATGCAAGGTTGGGTTTCTTGCCAGTCCATAATTCATAAGGCGTCTTAAGTGTGTGTGGAAGCAGGTAAACCCTATTCACCGTGTGGCATGCAGTAGACACTGCCTTTGTCCAAAATCTCCTAGAAACCTTACGACCTAGAAACATAGATCTAGCCATTTCCTGGATCGTTCTATTCTTTCTCTTAATAATCCCATTTTGCTGAGGAGTCTTCATAATAGAAAACTCATGTTTGATCCCAATGCTATCACAGTAATGATCTACCTTTGCTTCTTTAAATTCAGTGTCGTTGTCACTACGTATCCTGTTAATAGTGACTCCGTGTTGATTTTGCAAGACACGACACTTGGTCGTTAAAAATTCCACAGCATTGGATTTGTCCCTCAGAAAACCAACAATAGAGTATCTAGAGAAATCATCCACCATCACGAGGATATAGCTCTTACCACCGAGACTCTCAGTACGAGTAGGACCCATAAGATCCATGTGAATAAGATCAAGTACATGAGAGGTGGTAATGGAATGCAACTTCCTATGGGGGCTACGAATTCTTTTTCCCAACTGACAGGGTCCACAAATCATCGAAGTTGGCTTTCCAAGTGATGGTAAGCCATGTACTAGGTCCTTTTTGGCTAAACGAGTCAAATCACTAAAGTTCACTTGACCTAGACGTTGGTGCCACAAATCCATAGGAGTGATCATGGCGCTGTTGCAGACAAGTGAGGAAGTGGGCACAGTCCCATAGCAATTATCCTCGGTCCTCACCCCTTGCACTAAAAGTTTACCGGCTTGATTGTAGACATTACACGCGTCCCGATCAAACTTTACTGCAAAGTCAGCATCGCACAGCTGGCTAATGTTGAGAAGGTTTGCTTTCAAACCTTTGACATACAAAACATTTTCTAGCTTAGGAAATCCTGGTAACTCTACTGTACCTCGTCCTATAATACTAGACTTTCTCCCATCTCCAAAGTTAACTCTACCATCCTAATAATCCTCAAGAGAAGTAAAAAATGAGGCATCACCTGTCATATGTCTGGAGCATCCACTATCAAAATACCACTGTGAGGTATTATGTGCTTTGAGAGCGATATGAACAACAAAGTCCTTTTTATCTTTCTTAGGCACCCAAGAAGTGGTGACCTTTTATTTTCCTTTGTTGTTGTTGGTTTTAGCCGGAATGTGAGAAGTATTTACGGATGGCAAAGACATCCGTCGGAATTCCTCCACCAAACTCTGTGATGCGGAAGCTAAAAACTCAACACGCTCTTTTAGACTGGCAAACTCATCAGTATGATGTGGTGGGGAAGTGGTACGTCGTGTCCAACCCAAACTATAGCAAAACTCCCTCAGGTGGCCTTTTCTTTTGCAGTATGTACAAAAGAACACAGTCTTAGGCGGACCTTGATTTGCTTTTATTGGTCGAACTCTCCTTCGTGTATTTTGACAATGGCCATCGTAAGGAGTCGTAGTAAACTTAGGAACTGGTCCAGGTGCAATTTGGGACGTGTAAGCACCATCATAACCTATTCCCTGCCTATCACCAAAACCTAAAGCGGGGCTGAGGAGCATCTTTCCCATTTTCCCAGATATGTCCTCGATTTGTACCTTGACTTCCCATGCTCTCTTCAGATCATGAGTAAGCTGGGCAATAAGGGCTTCAAGTTTCTTCTGAGTCTCCACGGAGGAATGGAGATGACTCGTAAGACTAGTCACTTGTTCAGTCAAGTCCCCTCTCTCTTTCTCAAAGCAACTCTCTCTCTCCCTAAAAAAGCTCTATCTTTCTCCAAACAAACTCTCTTTCTCAACACAGGCGGACTCTCTCTCTCTCTTAAAGTAGTGCAGGTGGATGAATCTCTCTCTTTCACTTTTATTAAGTCTTCCTCTAAAGCGGTGATCCTAAAAACTAATTCTTTGTTATGCTTTTTAGTTTTAAAAGACTCAAAATATAGCTCGACGTAGGCGCATTGAAGATCACTCTCGCTCTCACTTGTGTCATCCTCCCCCTCACTCACATCGCTCTCACTATCGAGGTGTCCTTGTGAAGAAGCATCCTCATCATCGTGAGGAGCACTAGAAGTGCTCACATGACTAGCCATGAATGTGGTGAAGTTACACTCATGCGGTGACTCGTCTACGGAATCCACCGACTCGACCTCACTGTCGTCACTAAGGGTAGCATTAAGGATAGCTTTGCCCTTTTCTCTATTCAGCCTAGTAGCACACTCAAACTCTCTATGACCCCTACCGTCGCACTCAAAGCATCTCTCACTTTCCTTTTTAGGAGGATCTTAAAAAACTTTTTCATTTTTCTTTTCAAACATATTTTTCTCAAACTTCTTTTTATCTTTAAAATTACCATTTTTCTTTAATTTGAGAATTCTTTTGAAATTTTTAGCAACAAGGGCCTAATCATCTAGATCAAAACCACACTCAGAATCTGACGTGTCAATCTCTATTTTTCTAGATGACTCCCTCTTTCTTGCCGACCCCTCACCTTTTCTCTCCCGGGAATTGAGTGCAATTCCCTTATCTTTAGACTTAATAGATTTAGGAAACATATCAATCTCATAAGTTTACAAATCTCCTACAAGTTCTTCCAATTTTAGCGTATTTAAATTACCCATAGAATTTAGCACAGTGACTTTAGGGAAAAAATGCTTAGGCAATGATCTAAGAATCTTTTTAGCAACTCTAGCATTAGGAATATGTTCACCAAGATTAAAGCTAGTGTTAACAATATCAGATAGTCTAGCATAAAATTCATCAAAACATTTAGATTCAAGCATAGTGATTGTTTCAAATTGAGTTGTTAAATTTTTCAGTTTAGACTCTTTCACAGCATTAGTACCTTCATGGGTAAGTTGCAAAACGTCTCTTGCCTCTTTTGACGTGGTACACATCATTATGCGTTTGAACTCATCTGGTGTGAGAGATCCAAAAATAGCACTTAAACCCTTAGAATTAAAAGATGACCATTTAAATTTATCTTCAGTCCATGTAGTGTCAGGTTTTAAACTAATCACGTTATTAACGGTGAAGGAGGGAGGAGTCCACCCTCTTTCAACCAAAATCCAGACACGTTCATCAATGGCTTTTAATGCAGATCTCATGCGGGCTTTCCAATATGCATAGTTTGTCCTGTCAAAAACTGGCATTTTATTATATAATTTCTCCATTATGAACACACTCTTTTTCAAAAAATAAATTTTTTAGAAAATTGATATCTTAGAAAAAATTTGCAGAAAATTACACGGTAAAGTTGTGTAACTGGCTCTGATACCTATTTGAAAGAGTGCACGTGCGTCCAAATAGAGATATTATTTAATTAAACTCAGTTTTAATCAATTAAGTCCTAAATGACTGATGATGATAATATCAAGCAAGAACATTCGAACACACAAATGAGGAAAAATCCCCCAAAGGGGCAAAACCATTTATTTTCACTATAATTTTGTAACATACAATTACACGGATTACAATGAAAATACAGTGACACAGAAGTACCCGCAGGCGTCGGATCTGTAGTCGGCGGTTGGAATTTTCCCTTTCCAGGAGGGCAGTAATGAAGAAGAAGGATGATATTCTCCACAAGGGTATGAACATACACACGATTGTGTTCTTGGGTTGTAAACAGATTCACAAGGGTTTGAAAAGTTGTGTGAATCGAATCATGAGTCTTGGGACTCACAAAGGTGAAGACTTAGAGTATTTAGGACTCTGAAAATCGTCTATTAAAGTCTTAGAAAATAAATTTCCGAAGTTGGTTTATAAAAGAAGAATTGGCCCTAAAAAATCTCAACACGATTTGCACGATTTTATCTCAGGTGGATCGGTCCGCTTCTGAGTCGGACTGATCCAATAGCGGATCGGTTAGTTTTTTAAAATGTTCTCTTCGATTCGCAATCGATTTGAGGTTTACTGGTTTGGAGCATAGCGGATCGGTATGACTTGAGGCGGACCAATCCGACGGCGGATTGGTTCTTTTTTCCAAATGGGCGGACCGGTTCTTTTTTAAACAGGGCGGACCGATCCGATATATTCATAAACTTGATTCCATGAAGCTTTGATATTCGGATCCATTGAAGTTGAAGAGATCTTGAATTTCTTCAACGGTTTACGACATACAAGTGGATAATGGACAAAAATGTCCTTACATCCCCCCATTTAGAAACTTAATCTACCGCGACAAGGATGTATAGGAAACCAAAAGATGGGGGGAAAGGGCCCATGAAGTCAATACCCCAGCAGTCAATCAATAATGAGTATCGGGGTTAATGGCATCATGTCTCGTCATAATTGTTCACATCCCAAAAAAGTGTGGTCCAATAGAGGTCGCATTGAAGAATCTTAGCGGTCGTGTTTTTCATGAAAAAGTGACCTCCACAAGCTTTCGAATGACATAATTGGATGACTTTCGGTATCTCGTCATTCGGTTCGCATCGTCGGATGATTTGGTCGGCGCAATATTTAAAAAGGAAGGAATCGTCATAGAAAAACATGAGCGACCAAGTGATGAACCTCTTCTTATCTTACGGTGTCCAATCGGGAGGGATGGCTCCCGTGACAAGATAGTTCACTATATCCGTAAACCAGGTCAAAGAATAGGTAGCTAAGAGTTGCTCATCCGGAAAATATTCGTCTATGGGTATCGAATCACTAGGTACGTCGGACGAAAGAAGTGATAAGTGGTTGGCAACGACATTTTCTACTCCTTCTTTATCTTTAATGGAGAGATTAAACTCTTGTAGGAGTAGGATCAATCTTATGAGGTGCGACTTTGCGTCTTTCTTCACAAGTAGGTATTTCAGTGCCACGTGGTCGGTGAAGTAAGTGATGGGAGAAATGATAAGGTAGGACCAAAATTTGTCAAGAGCAAAAACTACCGCTAGCAAATCCTTCTCTATGGTGGAGTAATTGAGTTGTGATCCGGTAAGAGTCCAGCTAGCGTAGTAGATGGCATGAGCTTGTTTGTCTTTTCTTTGGCCCAAAATATCCCCTATTGCATAATGGCTAGCATCACACATAAGCTCGAATGGTAAGGACCAATCCGAAACTTGCATGATGGGAGCGAACACAAGCATGGTTTTTAGTTTTTCAAAAGCGCTATGGAAGGCTTCTGTCCACTCAAATGGGGTGTCCTTCATAAAAAGGTTTCTTAAGGGTCTAGCGATGGTGCTAAAGTCCTTAATTAACCTTCGATAGAACCCCACATGGCCTAAGAAGGAGCGCACGTCTTTGAGCGATTTTGGTGGGGGTAGATCGACCATAACATCTATCTTAGCTCTATCAACTTCAATCCCCTTGGATGAAACTATATGGCCAAGAATTGTTCCCTCAGTGACCATAAAATGGCATTTCTCCCAATTTAGCACTAAGTTCTTCTCCACACACTGGGCAAGTATTTTTTCCAGTTTTTCCAGACAAAGATCGAAAGAGGTGCCAAAAATGCTAAAGTCCTCCATGAACACTTCGAGTCCTCTCTCAACCATGTCACTAAATAGACTTAACATGCACCTTTGAAAGATTGCGGTGCATTACACAAGCCGAATGGCATACGTTTATAGGCAAACGTACCAAAGGGGCAAGTCAATGTCGTTTTCTCCTGGTCAAGTACATCTACCTCAATTTGGTTATATACGGAACAACTGTCAAGGAAGAAATAGTAAGGGTGGCCCGCTACTCTCTCAAGCATATGATCAATAAATGGAAAGGGTAAATGGTCTTTCCTAGTTCCCGCATTGAGTTTTCAGTAATCAATGCAAACGCGTTACCCGGTGGTGGTACGTTGGGGAACTAGCTCTCCCTTAGCATTTTCAATCATTGTCATGCCCGATTTCTTCCGGACAACTTGAATAGAGCTCACCCACTTGCTATCCAAGATTGGGTAGATAATCCCGACATACAATAATTTAATAATTTTGGTCCTCACCACTTCTTTTATATTGGGGTTTAGCCTTCTTTGCATTTGTCTCGAGGGCTTGACATCCTCCTCGAGTTGGATCTTGTTGGTGCAAATCAAAGGACTTATACCCTTCAAATAAGCAATACACCAACTAAAAGCACCTTGGTGTTTCCTCAGAATCTTTTACAGTTTACCCTCCTCCTCTTCATTTAGGCTAAACGAGACAACAACAGGAAATATCTCGTCCTCTCCTAGGTATGCATATTTAATATGGGAGGGTAGTTTCTTTAATTCGAGGGTCGGAAATTTGTCGCTGGAGGGAGCCATGCGTGGTTCCCTTGGCGGTAACTCCTCGAATCGAGAAATGAAACTTACATCTCTCGCATCCTCGTCCGATGCTCTCTCATCAAGTAACTCTCTCAACTACTCAACTTCCCTCTCAAATTCAGTATACGTCCCCTCACTCTCGTGGCTCGACACTAAACAGGACCCTAGGGCATCTCCATAATAATTTTGCTCAAAGTACTCCTCTACGATCTCGTCGATTAGGCTCACCGTGTGAAGATCATCTTCTTCGCCCGTATGTTGGGCTATATGAAAGATGTTAGTCTCTAAGGTCATGTTCCCAAAGGTGAGTGTCATCTTCCCATTTCGAGTATTGATAATTGCGTTAGCCGTTGATAAGAATGGCCGCCCAAGAATGATGGGAACATGATTGCTCGAGGCGAAGGAGGGTTTCGTGTCCCAAATGACAAAATCTATCGGAAAGTAGAAAGTGTCAACTTGAATGATCACATCCTCAACTATACCTCTTGGGATCTTCAAGGTTCGATCAGCTAACTGGAGAGTGATCTTTGTGGGCTTAAGGTCTCCCAGATCAAGTCGCCTATAGATAGCGTAAGGGGGGATACTGACACTTGGTCCTAAGTCAAGTAAGGCTTTTTCAATTTTATTTTCTCCAATGATGCAGGAAATGGTAGGTGCACCGGGATCTTTGAATTTTGGTGGGAGATCATTAAGTAGAATGTAGCTCACGTTCTGTGCTAGAAATACATTTTTCTTTACCATCATCTTTCTCTTTATAGTTAACAAGTCTTTGATGACTTTTGCATAATCTGGAATCTGCTTAATGGCATCGATGAAAGGTAAATTTAGCTTAACTTGCTTTAGCACGTCTATCACTTCATCACGGGGGTTTCCTTTGTGGGAAGGAACCAACCTTTGAGGAAACGGTGCCACGGTGGGTGGTTTCACTACTACCTCGGGCTCACTAGTGTCTTCTTTATCACTCTCTTTCAAGGGGATATCTTCGGCCTCTTTCGTGCCGGGCCAAATCTCCTTATCTTTGGTTACGTCATGTGCGGGAGGTGATAAATCAACGACTCTCCCACTAGGAAGAGTGGTCACAGCTTGACATTTCTCCTGATATTCTATAGAGGTGGAGCTGACACTAGTTTGACCTTGGGGAGGTCTTTGGCCCTGGGCAAGAAACTTGCCCTTCTCTTGGATACTCAACGATGATTGCATCTTTGAAATATTTGCATTTATGTCATTGATCATGTGCTCATATCTATCATTGGTTGCATTATGGGTATTGATAAATTGGTTTATCGTATCCTCGAGATTTTTCCGCGGTGGAGTGATATATGACCCTTGAGGTGGTGGTGCTTGCACAGGTCCTTGCATGTGTGGAGCTTGTTGAAAGTGCGATGGTGGAGGAGGGGCAACATGTAAATTAGGATTCATCACAGCATGTTGTTTCCCATAGCTAAAACCAGGATAGTTTTTCCATAAAGGGTTATAATAATTCCCGTGCGGTGCACCGAAATTACCCTTAAATCCTCCCATACCACTTACTTGCTCTTGAAGCATAACTTTGTAGGCGGGTATTATCGGGAATTCTTCTGTTGAATGACCCGCCTCACAAATAGAACACACCTTCTCGACGGGATTTGGGATGGATCCAGTTGGTCATCTTTCACACATCTCAAGTACTTATCGCATTCCTTTCTCAAGAAAATCGGGTCGACAGTCCGTTAGAGCATTCTTTTCTACGTGAAATAGGTCGGATGCTGATGGATTGGTTGTCATTTGGTGAGTTCGATTATGAGCATTAGGGTTAGATGTATCCCGTGCTTGAGTAGTCTCGACGACATTCCTCAGGTAAAGCTCAGCATCGTTGGCGTCTAAGTCGACAAAGGGACCATCACACATAGTTTCAACGAGTTGTTTGGAATTTATATTTAGCCCATTATGGAAAAGGGAAATTATTTGAAGTTTATCAAGTCCATAATGAGGGCACAAAGTAATTAACTCATTAAAATGCTTGTAACATCGATTGAACGACTCATTTTCTAGTTGTCCGAAGGTTTGAATTTGAGCCTTGATGGAGTTCGTTCGATGTGTAGGAAAGAATTTCGTAAGAAATTTAGATTATAACTCATTACATGATGAAATCGAGTTTGGAGGTAAAGACCATAGCCAGGTCTTAGCCTTGTCCTTTGGCGAGAAAGGGAAGAGTTTGAGGCGGATCACATCTTTTATGCAAGTTTGATCGTTGGGGGTCTCGCACGCCTCCTCAAATTCCATGATGTGGAGATATAGCTTTTCTGAATCCATTCCATGGTAAGTGGGAAGTATCTGGAACCTTCCATTCCTAAAGCGAAATTGCCTTGCACTATACGGGAGTAAAATGCATCCCGGAGTGACAGTGCGCTCGGGATATAAGATTTCTCTCAGAGGGCAGTACGGGGCCTCTTCCTCACTAGAGGATGCACTACCGTGTTGTGACATGTCTCTCTCACTCAAAGACTCTGTGTCCTCACTTGGTATTCTCGGAGCGTGCTCTGAAGTGTGTCCTAAGAGGGAAAACAGAATGTTGTTTGCAATTGAGTGTGACGGTGTGGGAGGTGGAACCCAGAATTGTGGAGCGTTAGGAGTGTGAGGGTTGTTGGGGTCGTACTCAACTATCAGGTTTTCGTGAATGTGGGTTAGAGTATTATAGGGAGTTGGAGTGAGTTCATAATTTTGCATTAACAGGCTTATGAGAGATGATGAGGAATATTTTTGTGCTTTTAAATTTTTTTTATGTTTTTGGATTTTTGGAAAATTTTGGTCAAAGTTTGAGATTGACTTGATCTAATCCTAAGTCTACCTAAATCACCTGCAACGGCGCAAAAAACTTAATGCGACTAAGAATGTGTCTCAGAAGTGTGTACTCTCTAGGCTCAAGTGCAAGCTTGTCGCTCAAGTAATAATCCGATAAGTCGAGTATCGATCCTCAGGGAAATAGGACAAATGGGGTTAAAACGACGTTGGACAGACGAAGGAAACCTAACTTTGACTCTAAGGAAAAGGGAAAGATGATTTGAATGGTGAAATAACTACAACTAAATGCAATTTTGAAAATGACTAACTAATGAACTAAAGTTAAGTACCGAAAAAAAAACTAATGAACTAAAGTATGAATGGAACGCAACTATTCTAAATTACCTAAAATACTGATGATGATTGAATTAAAACTTGAACTATATTATGAGGAAAACAGGACGGGAATACAATCCCTCAACCCTAGTGTGTTGCTAGTACAAAATTAATCGTAAATTTAAGTGATGAATTAGACCCAGAATTTAGTACTCCCAAGCATTACATATATGAGGTTCAAGCCCGCACCATACATAATCAGAGGACGAGTAAATCGGTATTGCGATAGTTACACTCGAATTGAATTCTAAAGCATCCAAGTTACCCTGAAGCAAACGAGATCAAAATATCTACAATGGTTGTGTTGCTACGCAATACGCTCATAATAAATCTTTAAGTTTAGAGGATTAATTTTATACACATGCAACTACCACATCAGGTTGAGTTCATGCATCCCGACCTTAAAAATCTAGTAGGACATGTTAAACCTAACTATGCATGAATTAACTACGTTGCATGCGAGAGGAATCATAATGAAAATATCTTGAAATATGCAAGGAACAATTATAAACCTAGAAATTGTTTAAATCATGCAAGAAGAATAACATGCAAGGATAATAATAATAATAATAATAATAATAATAATAATAATAATAATAATAATAATAATAATAATAATAATAATAATAATAATAATAATAATAATAATAATAATAATAATAATAATAATAATAATAATAATAATAATAATAATAATAATAATAGAGAGAATGAAACTTTGCATTAAAACTTGAAATCAAACACTCTTAAATCCACAAATTCAAGTTATCTTCCTAGGATGTTCTTCCACTCTTTTCTCTATCAAAACTGATCAAAACTATGAAAAACTATATTTCTTCAGTCATTACCCTCGTACAAATACGTTTTAGAAGAAGTTATAACAATATAGGACTCTTTGGACCAATTAGTTGTCAACAAAAAATTCGCGCATCAGGACCCCCGAGCCAGTTCGCAGGTACCCCGAATCGGTTCCCAGTTTGGTTCGGGAATTTCTGCTGGTTTTGGCTCTTCTTTTCTTTCTTCCAACACTTAGAATTTTTCCTTGTTTTCTTCCTTTCTTTCTTGGATTTTTCCTGAATTTCATATGAACATAACTCCTTCACCGTAGCTCGGATTTGGGTGACGTTTCTTCCAGTGTTCTCGTTGTTATAAGATCTCCAACTCTCCAGTTGGCCCCACCTCCTGGAACAGGCTGTCAAATCACGAAAATGCCCTTGAACTTGCCTTCCTAGCTTTTCTTTCATTGTTTCGATTTCTCTTTTGCACTGCTTGCATAATTAACCTGTAAAACATATAAGAGAAACACAAACCACTAAATACTTGCCAACGGAGGTTAGTAGCATAAATATGAGTTAAATCCATATCAATTGCATCACTCGGGTTCACAAAGGTACTGAAATTAAGGGGAAAAATATACAGTATTTATGCCCAATGAGATTGTGAAAGAGTAATTCAAAAATTAAGATGATAATCTCAATTT
This sequence comes from Sambucus nigra, assembly GCA_949130495.1. Taxonomy (NCBI): domain Eukaryota; kingdom Viridiplantae; phylum Streptophyta; class Magnoliopsida; order Dipsacales; family Adoxaceae; genus Sambucus; species Sambucus nigra. Next base: position 42,065,976 of record OX422213.1, read on the forward strand.
CTCCATTGACAGAACTTTCATAATAATATTTCCCTGTCTAGGTGCTTTATTTATATGAGTCTAATACCCCTTATCCCTCGTGCTTGACAAGGAAACTAGATAAGGAAATAAACCAATTAATTCCCCAAAAAAGCTCTAACTTATAATTTTCTCAAGAAATATTACGAGCTAATTAATAAAACAAAAATAAAGGGATTACCCTCTCTCTCTCTCTCTCTCTCTCTCTCTCTCACACACACACACACACATATACACACGTAAACCTTGTCAATGGCATCCAAAGAAGAATAGACAAACAAGCCAAATCTGTAATATATCAAATAAAAAAGTGATTATGAGATTAAAAATATTCGGATACATATTTCTATAATATTTGAATAACGTGTTTCTTTTAGTCTTTCTATTATGAGATTTGTATAACGCCGGCGCATCGTGCGGGATTAAAATCCAGTTTGTTCAATATTTATGATACAAATGGTTTCTCTTGAATTTCACATTGTTTGAAAAAATCGTATCCGTATATCTTCATTTGTATTTGTTCACCAACATTTCATGCAAATTTTAGCAAAAAATAAATAAATATTTGTACACGGAAATTTGCCAAATTTATCACAAATAAGGGTATGAAAATGCAACTCAGTAAAATCGTTTAATGAAAAATTTAATCCATTTTCTTATGTTATTATGTGCATACGGTTGGCCACTCAAACAAACAGAAACACATATTTTTAGTAAAAATATATATATATATTGTTTGTATAAATCGATGTGATGACAACAGTCATAAGTCTTCTTCTGCCTTTTTTAAACCATGCAAAAATAGTTTTTGTTATAAAATTTGTATACTAGTTGTAAACCCGCGCGATTCGCTGGCGATAGGCTTGTCAACGGGTCGGAGGCGGGTCGGGTTTAGAGAGATCCAGATCCGTGTAATCGGGTCTTTATTGGGACTACAATATTGGATCCAGACCCGGATCCGTTCGGGTCTTGGGTCTGGCCAAATATATATATTTATTTTATTTTATCCCCCTTCTTTATTTTTTAATCTTAAATTAAAATATTTTGTAAAGTATTATAGAATATTATTAGTATGAATAAAACATGTATTATTTATATTTATTATATACATAAATATATATATATATATATATATATATATATATATATATATATATATATATATATATATATATATATATATATATAATACTTACATGTTATATTGATAAGATATATTTATCAATATATATAAATTTGTAGTGTCTATATGTATATTGTACTGCTCTTGTGCGGAATGTTTCACATTTTAACAATGTGAACCGAACGTATATCACGTGGCGGTGGACCCATAAATTATAGGCGGTCTCTCTCTCTCTCTCTCTCTCTCTTTTGTGTTCACCGACAGGTGACACGTGTCCAATTACAATAATGAATTAAGAGTTATTTTTTATTATCTTATTAGGTTCATTAGAAAGTTCATTATTTTGGTTCACTTAAGAACCTCTCTCTCTCTCTCTCTGTATATATATATATATATATATAACTAAAGTGATTACACAAATTGCTATATCAGAAGAAAACGATAACATGTAAATAGAATATTAAATACATAAAAGTAAAAATGAACCCAAAAGATTCAATTTCATTTAATGAAATTAAGCACACCGGTCTAATATACTCCATCAATCTGTAACTTATTATTTTGCCATTACACTACACCACAATGACCAATTACTAACATATAACGAGTGTTAGTAATCAATTTTATAACAGATATATCCATTAGGAATAATGTGTTGGTAATATGATTTCTAACGAACACAACCCGTTAGTAAATTTATTAATTCTATCGGATTATAACCGTTAGAAATTTGTTATTTCTAACGGAAAATAACCGTTAAAATAATAAAAACCGTTATTTATGTGAGGACTTAATTTCATATTTATGTTTTTCCTTTTATTTACTAACAGATCTAAACCGTTAGAAGTGGGACTTTCTAACAGTTTTACTCCATTAGAAAATGTCGTATATTCAATATATTTATTCCAGGGAACCAACCAATCGACCTTTCCTCACCCTTTCAAAATCAATGCCAACATTGAATTGGAGCCACAATAATAATAATAATAATAATAATAATAATAATAATAATAATAATAATAATAATAATAATAATAATAATAATAATAATAATAATAATAATATAATAATAATAATAATAATAATAATAATAATAATAATCAAAGACAATCACTAAAAAGAAATTCATAAAATCTCATGCTCTTTAAAAATTTTAAAGCTATGCATAATCAATAGCCATCATATCATTGTCCATAAATGCATAAATATGCATAATCCATAACAAGCATAGAGCAACCATCCAAACATACTAGAAAAGGTCCACATGCATAAAAACATAAGCAAAAATAAATGCTATGATCCATCCATAAGTAGAATCAAATGTACTTCAACCAACAATCAATCCATATGAGATAACCCCCACCCGCGAAGCTAGCTAAGGTATTGGAACCATCTTGAGGAGCTTCCCACAAATGAGCATCAAGGTCGAACACTTCCTCCACACTAACTATCTTTTCTCCATTTTGGGGACGCATGAAATGACACGTTTGTCGTGATGGATCTGTCACAACATGACCTTTTGCCAAATTTTTACCAAACTTATTACACAATAGGACTTTGGGTTCGTTCATGGGAACGTGGGGAGGATGATGAGTTTGAGATGAACCAACTGATGCGAAAACATTGTCCACGTTTTGTGTTAGAGGAGAAGGGTGATTAGTTGAGATGGATCGATCACTCGTGGGAGTGTTCAACGGTACCCCACTTTCTTTCATGTTTGATACAATATGACACATAACCTGGAACATAAATGTAAAAAAAATAAAAGTTAAGAGCACGAAGAACACAATGAAGTTGTAATATGGCATGACAAAATTTAAAAACATGAAAATCTACCTTGAGAGTATCCTCGACCGTGTGTAGTCTTGAGTTGAGTTCATAATTATTCCATGCATCATTTTCATTTTCTGTTTGCCCCCGTTCAAGTGCCTCCCTTGCAATCCCAGTATGAATAAGTTGTGTCCTAGAGATATGGCTTAAATATGCACGAACCCTTCTCCTTTTGTCCTTCCCAAATACTTCGGCAATTACATATGTGTCGATGCCTCCCTCATCATGGCTACTTCCTTCAGATTTTCGTCTATTCTCAGCAGCCATCAACTCATCCTATAGTATGAACAACAAAATGCTAAACTATAAATACATGTAAAAGAGAAAAGGCGAAGGAGAAAAATTATAATATCACAGACAAAAAATAAAATACTCACTATTTAGCCTTAGCGCTTGCCATCACATTCCCATTTTCATCACGGTGTCCCGCAATCCACTTATATATTGGCCTAAATTTTTTGGTAGGCTCAGGAAAAAAATTGTTGTTTGTTCTTCCTAGTTGCCAAAGTAGCATAACTGTACAGTACACATAGTAGTGTCTTCTTTTATGCTTGTTACTCTGTCAGTGATACAACAAGACCCAGAGTGAGAGTGCAAATAAATATAACAAAATTACTTTGAGGAGTAAATGTTAAATCTTGAATGAAACTCAGTACTGGATAATCTTGTGATCTTGATTACAAACCAATGAAAGAAAAACCAAGTCTTAAGTTCCATCAGTCCACAACATCCGACAATTGAATTGATGGTGGGTGTTGGTGTTGCTCAACAAATCATACGATAAATTAGGGTAGTTAGTTAGTGTTGATACGTCATGAGATCATGATTTAGCACTTTTTCCTACTGACATGGTGACGGATAAAAGAGCGTTGGTTGTTGTGCCAGTAATGGCTACAGTTCCAATGCGGAAATCCAAGGGTCGGGATGTTGGACAGCGTCGAATTCGTAGACCGTTCTCTATTTCTGAAGTGGAAACATTAGTTCAAGCCGTTGAGAAGCTTGGTATTGGAAGATGGCGAGACGTTAAACTGCGTGCTATTGATAATGCAAAGCAACAAACTTATGTGGATTTAAAGGACAAGTGGAAAACACTAGTGCACACGGCAAGCATATCCCCTAAAAAATTTAATTTCTCAGTCTAAAAAATCATGGGGTGTTGCACGTATTTGTTGAAATTGTGTTGGTTCCAACATCACGAACTTATCGTCAAGCAAAGGCCCTTCATCAAAGAACTCTCCATCTTCCTCTAAGATAATTCCAAACATTATCTTGAAATGAGCCCAGGATATAAGGCAATATCACCTCTAGAAAATATATATATCATGTTTTAAAAAGATGGAGTTGCAGAAAAAAAAATGACGACCATCTCACACCAGATTGGCAAAGTGTAGGTGCAAGTGGGCGAATATTTTAAGTACTATGCTCACATCTCAAGTTTTGAATATAAGATTCAACACTATCGCTACACCTTATCCCAATATTCAATAATCCTGATTAAACTTTGTACATGGAATTGTCTAGCAAATTACTAAATTTTTGTGAGGTTTAGTCACTAAACCTGATTCAATCCACTAAACATTTCTTTCGTCGACTAAACATGAATAAAATAGAAACATAACGGCTACTTCTTTGAGAAACTGAAAACCAATTGTTTTACAACTAACCACTTGTTTTGTTTCCCAACCATCATGTTTCACACACAAGAGTTGATAAATAATATCAAAGCTCCATTCAGTTACTTGAATCCTAAATTAGTTGAGATTTCAAAAGAAAGAAAGAGAGAGCAAAAATATCACAACACAATTTGAGTCATCAGATAATACGAAGAATTTGAGTCACTGGATAATACGAGACAGGGGATATACGATACGAGACACGGGCGAGTGTTACCTCTCTTTACGATCAGATTTAGGAGATGGACGTAGGAAGGGAACGGCATTCTGATATGGAGAAGGACGTTCTGAGATGGAGAACGGTGGGTTGTAGCACCATGGCCATGAGCATCCAAAGGTTGTACTTTACGGCGTAATCATCAATAACTAACAACCGCTCCATGGTGGACTGGACTCCTGATAGTCGGCCACTCAAAACCCACATCAATCTCAAAAGGCCAAATTTCACCAAATCAACAAAAAAAATCAGAATCATGAGGACTGTACGAATTCCATTAATTTATGGGATACTAGCTGTCGAGGTGAAGGAATCGATTGGAGACGAAGGGGCAACAACTGGGTGTAATAAACACGGGATTTCAATGTTCAACAAGAATATCAATTTTCATCCTACGTGGATACCCTATATGATAAATCAAAGGTTACTTTAATAAATGAATCATAACGTTTGCTATTTCCCCTAAAAAAAATTGTGCCCTATATATAACACAAGACAAGAGCTCAATATAATAAAAAGAAAGAGAATTGTCTCTTCGCCACGGGTAACAATAATTTTTTGTATTTCTTGGTTCTGTTCCTTTTCCTCACTCAAAATAGGTACGTATATGTCAATTTCATGTACTGCATCTTCATTGTTCATCACATATTTGAATTTAAAAATTTTATTTTGTTTGCTTTTGATCCATTACTACATATTAGAATGTTTCATGCTTGTTCTTCGTTGTAATTTATATGTATGAATGAACCACCTTAACTTCTTATTAGGTCTATCAAAATATAGGAATTATAGATTAGTTATCAATTAATCAAAAGAATCAAATACCAAAAAATCATTCAAACATTTTTTAATTGAAAGTGCATAAATCGAAAATTACATAATTTTGTATTAATTTACGATAGGAAGATCCATAATGATTATTTTGCTCAAATGTTCACAAATTATTAGTTGTAAATGGGATATAGTTTCTTATATGTACAAGTGAAAATGCCTGAATCTCTCATGTTATTTAACTATATTTGGACTAGAATATCTAACAAAATACACCCAAAATTAAAATTAATTTTTTTTATTTATGCACTAGGGTTTGGATATATGTGATACCCCGACTAATTAAATAATGGGTAGCTACTCCTTTATTCAAATTAACACAAAATGTCAAGTGGGTTCAGTTCATAGCATCACTGTCGAAAGCGTTTTAATAATTTCTAACCAACTAATATTTAAAAAGTGAGATGTCAATTTCAATAAAATTCGATTACCATACAACCAATTTAGATTATGAAATGACAATATAACAACCACAACATAGTCACAATAGAATAACCATGGAATAACCATGGGTCTGGAGGAATACTCCTCTAAATAATCTTAATACTGAATACAAACGAATACAAAGTCTGAATCACTAATTAATTACAACCTAAAATCTGAAAATAAAACTGAGTAAGTAAGATGTCTCTAAAAGAAAAGGGGAGACATTCCCTACAGATGAGTAAAACAGAGTCAAAGTAGAAAGTGGAGGCGTCTACTATCGAGGTCCTGTAACTTCCACAGCATCTACAGCACGTCACCGGAATGGAACTCCTACGTTTGGTGTCCTTGTGGCTGGGCACCTAAAAGGTTTTCCAAGAATATAGATTTGAAAGAAAACAGGTCAGAGACGGATTATGAAAACATTTTAAAATACAGCAAGTGTTTAATATCATTAAACAGTGAATATAAAATACATGATAGTGCGTGCACTCACATGAGTTCCTCACCTCTCAACTAATCGTGCACACCTATCGTACTCGTACCCGTTCTATATATTCTACTATCAAACTAGTCCAATTCAATATATGACTTTTACTATACTAATCATGGTTTAATTCCTGATGCCTTACTATAAACTGAGAGTTTTACCTTCATTCCTCGAAATTAGTTTCAATAATTACTAAGTGCTTTCCCCTTTCTAACTCTACAAAGATATTACATTAATTCACACTTGTACTTATATAAACAGCTCATTTCAATAATTCAGTATATCAATCTCATCATAATATACAATAATGGCACCCCTAGACTAAGCTGCAGTGCACACATACTCTGCTATCAAATCCCGGTACATCACGTACATAAGGATCACACATTTCGAATCTCTCAGGAACCGTTTTGACAAATAAGAAACACATATAACAGAGGCGAACATAGTTCACATCACATGGGTCACGCACATACCTACGCTCCCATGATCAACAGACTTATTAACTTCTCAATAATCCCTTCTCTGACCTATGTCCTCGAGGTACCAATCTAAATCCCCCCATAGGCACACAAAGATTAGATGGCCCTGATCAAATGCCAACCTCCCGTCATAGCAAGTATGGTAGGTATGTTATACACAAATAACTACATATACCAAGCATTCACACATCTTAGCTACCCCATAATATTAATAGAGGTATATTTCTCATCCCTATACCGTCATTTAATGTTACACGTTTACAAGTCCTCGATTTATATACATTAAAGTTGCCAACTCTACTCACGTCGTAATTTTAGTTACTTATTCCCTAACCCATAGGTGTCATCCGGTTTACTACTTAATTCTAAGTTTTAATCCTCAACATATTCCAATCGCACAACTATACCCACTAGTCAACAAGGGAACGTTAATACTCAATCGAATAAGTCTACTGAAAGTTTGAAATAAAAAAAGGTCGAAAAAGGGCATTCTGTCAACTCGTTAGAAATCTCGTTCGAACGAGGTTGTTCGAATGAGGGTAATTTGAACGAAGTCATCGAACAAACTCGTTAGAAGGGGTACTATTATCTCATTAGAAGCTCGTTCAAACGAGGTCGTTCGAACGACCTGCGCAGGTCTTCTAACGAGATGGCAGTAAACGCCCAGAAATTTCCCAAATCGTTTTTCTTCATTTTTCTCTTACCTAAATCCATTCTAAGATCATCCAAATTACGTTTTAATGTTTGTAAACTATTTTAAGTCACCCTAGATCACTCCTTAACATATTTTTGGGGTCAAATCTTACAAATCAACATGCCAAAATCATAAATCCCCAATTCTTGTCCCAAACCCTATGAACATGAACTCAGAATTTAATTGACTACCAAGACTCTTATTAATCCATTTTTAAATCATCCAGAGTTACATTTTTGCGTATTAAATTCATCCATAATTATTCTACATGCAAATCCCTACCCAAAATCACAAGTTTCACAATAATTCCATTGGGTGTTTTTCATCAAAAATTTCCAAGACATAAATAGTTTCTATACTAAACATGGAGGAAATATTCATTGCAATTAACGACATCAAATCACTTGCCTTAAATCCGATGTTTTGATTTGTTGTTGATGATTAAGGTTGGCTCTCTCTCTTCTTTCCGTTCACAATATCCTTTCAAAATGTTGTTGAAGGAAGATGGTTTGGTGGAACCTCTTTTAACTTCTCTCTAACTCCTCTCAAAACTCCCGTAGCCCACTCTCTTCCTTTTGCTGGTAATGGCCTTAGTGGCATCTTTAAAAATATAAAACTAAACTCTGAAATTCGTGGGTTTTAATCCCTTAATTTGTAAAATTACCAAAATACCCTTCTAGGTTGCCGGTTTGGCCTAGAAATGCCCCGGGACCCAAACTAAACACCCGACTAGTGTTTTCTGACTATTTCGAACCTTCCAGACATGTTGGCGCACTCAAAATGATCATTTGGTTGGTAAAAATATAAAATAATTTTTAATCTAATTAAATTCATTCCTGACACAACTGACACGCGCGTCCCAACTTAATTTTTCCAAATTGTCGTATTTCTGCCTCGCGATAACTTTAATATTTTCAATACTCATATATTACCATATATACTCAGAAATATTCAATTTTAACATTATAATCAAATACCAACTCACATCTCGTTAGTATTTATATCCGGGTTAATTCCTAATTAATTCAATTAATCCCTTAAATAAAAATCAATCAAAATTACGGGGTATTACATACTTCCCCTCTAATAACAGAATTTCGTCCTGAAATTTGAATTTAATGAATACCTGGTAAAAATAGCTCTGGATAACGTTCGCGCATCTCATCCTCGCGCTCCCATGTGGACTCCTCGATATTATGATGCCGCCACTGCACGCGTACTAATGGTACTATCTTCGACCTCAGTTTCTTCTCGCTGTGGTCCAGAGTAGAAATTGGCCCCTCCTCGTAGGAACTATCAGGCTGAAGATCGATGTCCTCTAAAGCAATGTGAGTATGGGCCAAATCATCCCTAAGATATTTCCTTAGCGAGGAGATATGGAACACATCATGAATCCTATGCAAGTGCTCCGGTAACCCAAGTCTATATGAAACTGGCCGAATCCTCTCGATGATAGGAAATTGCCCCGCGTATCTTGGTGCCAATTTCCCCTTCTTCCCAAAACGCATAATCCCCTTCATAGGAGATACTCTGAGTAACACCTGGTCCCCCACCTTGAATTCTCTGAAGAACCTCTTGGCATCAGCATAACTCTTCTACCGGTCCTGAGCTAACCGAATACGGCTCCGTATCATCTCTATCCTTGTCGAAGTGTCTTGAATCAATTCTGGCCCAAGGAGTTTGTTATCTCCCACCTCTAACCAACATGCTAGGGAACGACAAGGTCTACCATACAGCGCCTCGAATGGACCCATGCCAATGGTGAACTAGTAGGAGTTATTATAAGCAAACTCCACCAGTGGAAGATACTATTCCCAACCACCTCCAAAGTCTAGGATGCACATACGCAACATGTCCTCCAACATCTAATTTGTCCACTCTGTTTTCCCATCAGTCTATGGGTGATATGTTGTACTCAGTCGCAACTTCGTACCCATGGCCTCTTGGAAACTCTCCCAAAATCTTGAAACAAATATCTTATCTCGGTTAGACACGATATTTAGAGGCAGCCTGTGAAGTCTCACTATCTCCGCAATGAAAATCTGGGCATACTGTCCCGTAGTGTAGTCTGTCCTCACGGGCAGAAAATGAGCAACTTTGGTCAACCTATCCATAATTATCCATATGGATTCGTGACCCCTCTGTGATGTAGGTAACCCCGTGATAAAGTCCATGGATATGCTCTCCCATATCCACATCGAATCCTCTAACGGTTGTAGAAGTCCTGTCGGTTTCTGATGGTCCACCTTTACTAGCTGACAAGTGGCGCATTTAGAAATGAACACGGTGATATCTCTCTTCATCCCGCTCCACCAGTACTGTCATCACATGTCTTGGTACATCTTATCCCCACCAGGGTGTACCGCAAATCGTGAGCCATGCGACTCTGTCATTACCTCGTGTTTCAAGTCTTCCCTTTCCGGAACGACCAGTCTCCCATTGAAGCGTAATCCTCCATCTGAACTAACGGTATAGGACTCAGCTCCCTCTGCTAGTAATCGAACTATCTGCTCCTGACAGAACGAGTCATTTGCCTGGGCCTTTATCACTCTCGTAATAATCTGAGCTGTAACAGTCATCACAGACATGAATGATCGGGTCACTGCTTCCTGGTGTCCCAACTCCTTCCACTTATCTTTCCACACCTCGGCCACCTCATCTACAGGCCTATGGCTCAACGCATCTGCTACCACATTAGCCTTCCCTGGGTGATATTGGATATCAAACTGATAATCCTTCACAAACTCAAGCCATCGACGTTGACGCATATTCAGTTCCTTTTGCGTTAAGAGGTATTGTAGGGACTTGTGGTCTGTGAACAATCAAAATTTCTCCCCCAGGAGATAGTGTCTCCAAATCCAAAGAGCGAATACGACTGCCGCTAAGTCCAAGTCGTGGGGGGAGGGGTAATTCTTCTCGTGAGGCTTAATCTTACGGGAAGCATAAGCTATATCCTGACTCTCCTGCAGCAGTATACCTCCAAGTCCTTGTAAGGACGCATCGTTATAGACTAGATACTCAACTCCCAATCTGGGAAATGCTAACAAAGGTGCTGAGGTCAACTTGTCCTTCAACTCATCGAATGTCAACTGACAGTCATCGCTCCAGATGAATGGCACACCTTTACGAGTCAGATGTGTCAAAGGACCCGCTATCTTTGAGAAACCTCGAATAAACCTTCTGTAGTATCCTGCTAGGCCCAAGAAACTACGGATCTCAGTCGGTGTCATGGGATATCCCCACTCCCTCACCGCGAATACCTTCCCCGGATCAACAGATATCCCTCGGTCTGAATGATATGCCCCAAAAACTGAAACTCCTTCAGCCAAAACCCACATTTTTCGTACTTTGCATAAAGCTCGTTCTGACGCAATGTCTGCAAAACCTGCCTTAAATGTTCAGCGTGATCCTCTTTTGTCTGGGAGTAAACCAGAATGTCATCAATAAAGACAATGACGAACTGGTCTAGGAACTCTCTGAATACACTATTCATCATGTCCATAAACACAGCTGGAGCGTTGGTCAAGCCAAAAGGCATAACCCGAAACTCGTAGGAACCATATCTAGTCAAGAAAGTAGTCTTCGAGACATCCTGTTCCCTGATACTCAACTGATGGTATCCCGATCGCAAGTCAATCTTTGAGAAGAAGGAAACTCCTCTCAATTGGTCGAATAAGTCATCGATTCGGGGCAACGGATACTTATTTCGTATCATGACTTTATTCAACTCACGATAATCTACACACAACCTCAACGATCCATCCCTCTTCTTTAAGAACAACACAGGGGCACCCCACGGTGAAGTACTCCTTCGGATAAACCCCTGACCCAACAACTGCTCTATCTGATCTCTTAGCTCTCTTATTTCTGCTGGAGCCATATGGTAAGGTGAACGGGCAATTGGCCGAGTGCCTGGCGTCAAATCGATAAAAAAATCTATCTCCCTACTAGGAGGTAATCCAGGTATATCCTGAAATACATCAACAAACTCCCTAACAACTGGAATCAAATCGAGTGGTACTACCACTTCCTTAGAGGTCTCCTCCTCTATATAGTATAAGTGAGTGGATGATCCTCCCTCAGGGCGAGGCATCGCCACTAAAAACATCTCCTGCCCGGGAATGGTAAAAATAATACTCCTACTGAACCAATCAATCATGGCTCGGTACGCAACTAGCCAATCCATACCAACAATCGTATTATACTCAGTCATCTCTAATATTAACATATCAGCAGGTAAAGTAAATCTCCCGATCTCTATACCCACACCTCTACAAATAAGAGAAATCATGGAACCCCTACTCAATGGTGAATCTACGCAAGTAATCGTGCTCTCTGTATTGTCTAACAACCCCAAAGAGCGTGCAAATATCGTGGCAATGAAATAGTGTGTGGCTCCCGTATCAAATAAAATACGCCCCATAGTCCCCTGAATAGAGAACATACCCTCAATAGCAGGTGGATCCTGTGGGACTGTGGCATGCTGGAGTTGATAAACTCGCCCATATGGAAGTTTTCCCTGCTGGACTGGGACTGCTGGGATGGGTGGCAAAGCTGGCATCTGTGGTGGTGCTGGGAGGGCGGCGGGAAACATAGGTCTTTGGGGCTCATGTCGAGCAGCCTGCTGCTGCTACTGTGGGGCCCTGCCCCTCTCAGGACACTCCTGGCGCTTGTGGCCAATCTTACCACAAGTGAAACATTTCCTCAAAAAATTCCTCCTCTCTGACCCTGCTGCCCATGGCCCTGGTGGCCGTTGCCATTCCTCCCCTGGCTGTGCTGGCCCTGATGAAACTGTTACTGTTGGCCATGTTGGCCGTGCTGACCCTGCTGGCCTGACGAAAACCTCCCTGACCATTTCTGAAATCTCCAGATCTGAACCTCTTAAAATCCCCCTGCTGGGAACCCTGATCTCCTTACATATGCTGACCCTGAGAAAATTATGCCCCGTTGGCACCATTTCCCCTGTCCTGCCCTAATGGCTGGACTCTCCTGATCGCTTACTCTCTGACATGTGAAAGCGGTGGTCCTGGCAGTGAAGCAGTGCTACATTAACCACATCAGAATAAGTAGCCAACGAGAGATTACCCAACAAGTGTTGGCGGATCCTCCAAGTCAACCCATCCATGAACATCTGAATTTTTTTCTCCTCGGTCAGAATCTCATTGGGAACGATGTTCAAGAGATTAGTGAATTCGGCCTCATTCTCAGCCATGATCTTCCCCTCCTGCTTGAGGTTCATTAACTTCCTCCTCATTTCGGTGTGAACGGCTAATGGAAAATACTTACAGTCGAACCGCACCCAAAACTCCTGTATAGAAAGGATGTCTCTCTCCTCCGTGGTGGTAATGGACTCCCACCACTGCAACGCTGATCCTACTAGCATAAAAGTAGCCAGTATCTGTTTCTGTACATCCGTGCACTCGTACATCCTCAAATGCCTTTGAATGTCCTTCCACTGGCTGGACACAACGACATCGGACCAACCTGCAAACTCCGAAGGGTGTGTTTTCTGAAAAGCATCACGAACACGTTCCCAAGCACACAGAAATGCATGAGCCTGAACTGGCGCTACTACCGGCGCCGAAGGCGGTGCCTGCTGCACAACTGTTAGGGCGGTATTTACCGCTAGGGCTACAATAGCGGCAACCTCTGCGGCGTTCAAGGAGCCCAGGACTGGTGCAGGCTCTGGCTCGGGCTGAGCATCCCTGGGAACTCGCTATGCACGTCGTGGAGGCATCTGAAATGAAAGTAAAGTCTTATAAGTTCGAAGTTATTATCTCAAAATAGCTGAAGAGAGAAACATACACAACAGAATACAACAATCCTAAAATATAGGGCTCTATATCAAAGAAAGCTACGCGGAAACATAACAAGCCGTACAGATCCTAAGGACACTAGAATTTGATGCTCTGATATCACCTGTAACACCCCGACTAATTAAATATCGGGTAGCTACTCCTTTATTCAAATTAACACAAAATGTCAAGTTGGTTCAGTTCATAGCATCGTCGAAAACATTTTAATAATTTCTAACCACCAAATATTTTAAAAGTGACATGTAAATTTCAATTAAATCCAATTAACATACAACCAATTTAGATTATGAAATGCCAATATAACAACCACAACATAGTCACAATAGAATAACCATGGAATAATAATGGGTCTAGAGGAATACTCCTCTAAATAATCTTAATACTGAATACAACCGAATAAAAAGTCTGAATAACTAATTAATTACAACCCAGAATCTGAAAATAAAACTGAGTAAGTAAGATGTCTCTAAAAGAAAAGGGGCGACATGCCCTACAGATGAGTAAAATAGAGTCAAGGTAGAAAGTGGAGGCGTCTACTATCGAGGTCCTGTAACTTCTATAGTAGCTACAGCACGTCACCGGAATGGAACTCCTATGCTTGGTGTCCTTGTGGCTGGGAACCTAAAAGATTTTACAAGAATATAGATTTGAAAGAAAATGGGTCAGAGCCCGATTGTAAAAATAGTTTAAAATACAGCAAGTGTTTAATATCATTAAACAGTGAATATAAAATACATGATAGTGCATGCACTCACATGAGTTCCTCACCTCTCAACTAATCGTGCACACCTATCGTACCCCTACCCATTCTATATATTCTACTATCAAACTAGTCCAATTCAATATATGACTTTTACTATACTAATCATGGTTTAATTCCCGATGCCTTACTATAACCTGAGAGTTTTACCTTCATTCCTCGAAATTAGTTTCAATAATTACTAAGTGCTTTCCCCTTTTTAACTCTACAAAGATATTACATTAATTCACACTTGTACTTATATAAACAATTCATTTTAATAATTCAGTATATCAATCTCATCATATTATACAATAATGGCACCCCTAGACTAAGCTGCGGTGCACACATACTCTGCTATCAAATCCCGGTACATCACGTACATAAGGATCACGCATTCTGAATCTCTCAGGAACCGTTTCGACAAATAACAAACACATATAATGGAGGCGAACATAGTTCACATCATATGGGTCACGCACATACCTACGCTCCCATGATCAGCAAACTTATTAACTTCTCAATAAGCCCTTCTCTGACCTATGTCCTCGAGGTACCAATCTAAATCCCCCCGTAGGCACACAAAGATTAGATGGCCCTGATCGATCGCTGACCTCCCGTGATAGCAAGTATGGTGGGTATTTTATACACAAATAACTACATAAACCAAGCATTCACACATCTTAGGTATCCTATAATATTAATAGAGGTATATTTCTCATCCCTATACCGTTATTTAATGTTACACGTTCACAAGTCCCCGATTTATATACATTAAAGTTGTCAACTCTTCTCGCGTCGTAATTTTAGTTACTTATTCCCTAACCCATAGGTTTCATCCGGTTTACTACTTAATTCTAAGTTTTAATCCTCAACATATTCCAATCGCACAACTATACCCACTAGTCAACAAGGGAAGGTTAATACTCAATCGAATAAGTCTACTGGAAGTTCGAAATAAAATCAGGCCGAAAAAGGGCATTTTGTCAACTCATTACAAAATCTCATTTGAACGAGGTTGTTCGAACGAGGGTCATTCGAATGAAGTCATCGAACGAACTCATTAGAAGGGGTACTGTCATCTCGTTAGAATCTCGTTCAAATGAGGTCGTACGAACGACCTGGGCAGGTCTTCTAACGAGATGGCTGTAAACGCCCAGAAATTTCCCAATTCATTTTTCTTCATTTTTCTCTTCTCTAAATCCATCCTAAGATCATCCAAATTACGTTTTAATGTTTGTAAACTATTTTAAGTCACCCTAGATCACTCCTTAACATATTTTTGGGGTCAAATCTTACAAATCAACATTCCAAAATCATAAATCCCCAATTCTTGTCCCAAACCCTATGAACATGAACTCAGAATTTAATTGATTACCAAGACTCTTATTAATCCGTTTTTAAATCATCCAAAGTTACATTTTTGCGTATTAAATTCATCCATAATTATTCTACATGCAAATCCCAACCCAAAATCACAAGTTTCACAATAATTCCATTGGGTGTTTTTCATCAAAAATTTCCAAGATATAAACAGTTTATATACTAAACATGGAGGAAATATTCATTGCAATTAACGACATCAAATCACTTGCCTTAAATCCAATGTTCTGATTCATTGTTGATGATTAAGGTTGGCTCTCTCTCTTCTTTCCGGTCACAAATTCCTTTCAGAATGTTGGTGAAGGAAGATGGTTAGGTGGAACCTCTTTTAACTTCTCTCTAACTCCTCTCAAAACTCCCGTAGCCCACTCTCTTGACTTTTGCTGGTAATGGCCTTAGTGGCCTCTTTAAAAATATAAAAATAAACTCTGAAATTCGTGGGTTTTAATCTCTTAATTTTTAAAATTACCAAAATACCCTTCTAGGTTGCCGGTTTGGCCTAGAAATGCCCCAGGACCCAAACTAAACTCCCAACTAGTGTTTTCTGACTATTTTGACCCTTCCGGACATGTTGGTGCACTCAAAATGATCATTTGGTTGGTAAAAATATAAATTACTTTTTAATCTAATTAAATTCATTCTTGACGCGACTGACACGCGAGTCCCAACTTAATTTTTCCAAATTGTCGTATTTCTGCCTCGTGACAACTTTAATATTTTCAATACTCATATATTACCATATATACTCAGAAATATTCAATTTTAACATTATAATCAAATACTAACTCACATCTCGTTAGTATTTATATCCGGATTAATTCTCATTTAATTCAATTAATCCCTTAAATAAAAATCAATCAAAATTACGGGGTATTACACTATAATTTAGCCGATAATTTCTAGGTTCACCGTCAGGTGACATATGTCTGAACGCACTCTTAAAATTCATATTGGTCCTCATAAGAACATTATTATATATATATATATATATATATATATATATATATATATATATATATATATGTGTGACACCCCGACTAATTAAATACCGGGTAGCTACTCCTTTATTAAATTAATTCAAAATGCCAAGTTGGCTCAGTTAATAGCATCACTGTCGAAAACATTTTAATATTACTAACCACCTAGTATTTAAAAAAAACAAGTTGCCAAATTTTAATTTAAGTTCGATTAACATGCAACAAATGTAATGAAGAAATAAATAACACCATTCACCATACTGAAGTAAAATGAATAACCATCACAATAGAGTAAATAAAGTCTGGAGGAAACCCCTCACTACAATCCCATAACTGAAATAAATAAACTGAAACAATATATGCTAAAGTCTGAAAACTGAAATGTAAAAGATGTCTCTAAAGAAATGGGCAACATGCCCTACAACTGATAAATAGTGACTCTGGAATCCAAAGAGATAGAAGCGTCTACATGCAAATCCCTGTAGCTTCCACAAGCAGCTACAGCTCGTCACCTGAATGAGTACCTATGCTTGGTGTCCTTGTGGCTGGGCACCTAAAATGGTTTTACAAAGAAAAGATTTGAAAAGCAAACGGGTCAGAGCCCGAATGTGGAGTTATATTTTAAAAAACCTGCATGTGCTTTAAAAACATTTAAAACATTAAATACAAAGTACATGTTAGGACGTGCACTCACATTATATTCTCACCCCTCGTCTAACTGTGCACTCCTAACGTAAGTACCCATCTATATCTATCCATACCACTAGCTAAGTGACAACGTATCTAGCTAGACTGCCAAAGGTTCTACCCATAATACTCGGTTCCATTAACATAATAACGCTCGTAATTAAAAAAGGTTTAATGTAAACTCAGTTACTAAATATGCCATATATATAAGTATCAATTAACTCATTATATAACTCGGAACAATACCGTAATAGGTTCACAATATTAACAGGAGGATTTCCATGAATTAAATGTATATTATTCACATCATAAATATACGATACAAGCACCCCGCAATCTAAGCTATGGTGCACACATACTCTGCTATCCATCCCGGTACATCACGTACATAAGGATCACACATTCCGAATCTCTCAGGAATAGTTCAGATAACACAAATCACAAATAGTGGAGGCGAACACAGTCACCATCACGTGGGTCACGCACATACCTACGCTCCCACGGTCAGCGGACTTATTAATATCACAATAAGTCTTTCTATGACCTATGTTCATCAAGGTACCAGTCTATATCCCCCCCGTAGGCACACAAGGATTAGAGGGTCCTAAGCGAACGCAAACCTCCCGTGATAGCAAGTATGGTAGGTATGTCATACACACAATCCATATACCAATACTAAGTAAACACACATCTTAGTAATACCATATTTTAATCGTAGTACATATTGCACTCTCGTACTAACTATAATTATCACAATTTGTACTATTCCGGTTTATAATCATACGCGCCATAATTCATCCTCACATCGTAGTAGGCACTCACGTCTCAACCCAAACGGTTCATTGAATATAACTCTAGTATATAATTTACTCCTCTCAATAACCCAAAAGTCCCAATCTATCCTCACATCAATAAAGGAAGGTCATCTATATCCTCGAACAAGTTTACGGGACTCCAAAAATAAAAACAGTCCAAAAAGGACCAAACTGTCAACTCGTTAGAAGTCTCGTTAGAACGAGTGTTCGAACGAGTTTGGACTGTCAGCTCGTTAGAAGTCTCGTTCGAACGAGGCTGTTCGAACGAGATCCCAGTTCGTTCGAACGAACTGTTCCTTCTAACGATATCTCGTTCGAACGAGATATCGAACGAGATCCCTTCTCGTTAGTAACGACTGGTCAGCTTCGTTAGAAGCTCGTTCGAACAAGTTCGTTCGAACGACCTGGGGGCTGCTTCTAACGAGCTACCAGTTTCGGCTCAGATTTTTCCCATCTCGTTTTTTTACCATATTTATCACTTTAATCCTTCTCCAAAGTCCGTTCTAACAATGATTTAAGTCCTCTAATCATACTAAAACATACTTAGGTCATAAACTAACGTCTTTTAAGGCAATAAGGCATCCTAAACATCATTAAATCCCAAGATTTTATACTTTTCCCCAATATCATCAAGAACATGAACCCTAGATATATATCAACATCAAATTCCAGAATTTAATTCGTTTTTCTTTCACCCAATCATGTATTAACATCAGATTAAATGTCTCCAAACTATTCTACATGCAATTCTCTTCATAATTTCTCAAGTTCTATGATCTAACTACATGGGTTTTCATATTTATCAAGAACAAACCATAAATCCGAATTTTTCTAACATGGAAAGAACATTTGCTGAAATTAAACATAATTAAACCACTTTCCTTGGTTTGATTTCTGACTTTGGTGTAGGTTTGGTGAGAATTCTGTAGAGTTTCTTCTCTCTCTAAGTTCCTTCTCCAATGGTGGCTCAAGGTGGCTAGGGTTTGATTTGGGAAAGATTGTAAACCTAATATTAGCCTCCGTAGCTTAAAGGGTTAATATGGGTTGGTTATGGGCTTAGTGGGTCAATATCCACATCAGATTTAATTAACCAATTTTCGTCACTTTCAATTCCTCAAAATGTAAAATTACCAAAATACCCTTTAAGTTACCGGTATGGCCTAAAAATACCCCGGGACCCAAACTATACCCCCGGCTAGTGTTTT
The DNA here is from genome assembly GCA_949130495.1 of Sambucus nigra. Taxonomy (NCBI): domain Eukaryota; kingdom Viridiplantae; phylum Streptophyta; class Magnoliopsida; order Dipsacales; family Adoxaceae; genus Sambucus; species Sambucus nigra. Next base: position 42,085,379 of record OX422213.1, read on the forward strand.
CTGACTATCTCGACCCTTCCGGACGCATTGGCGCACTCAAAACGACCATACGGATTATAGATTTTAAATTCACTTTTATTATCAAAATATTATACCGTGACGCGGCGGTCCCACACGTCTCAACAAAATTTCTAAAATGTCGTATATAAATCCCACGACAAATTTTATAATACCAAGTTCATATATAATCATATATGCACATAATCAAATACTAACTCGTATCACATTAGTATTTTTATCCCGGATTAATTTCCAATTAATACGCATTTAATTAATTAATCCCAAAAATAAATATAGCCAAAAATACGGGGTATTACAATATATATATATATATATATATATATATATATATATATATATATATATATATATATATATATATATATATATATATATATATATTTGACAAGATAAGAAAATAATTTAAAACATAAATTCTTTTAAAAAAAATAAAACATAAATTTTGAATAATCTATATAAAGTAACATATATGTTAAATCATTACTTTAGCAAAATAGTGTAAATTTTAAATAAATCATTCAATATGTATTATATATAAAATACGGTAAGCTGGATAATCCAAGATTATAGCTTCTGAGGCTTATATAACAGAATCATTACATTAGTAAAATATCGGTAAGTTATAAATAAACCATTCAATATGCATTATATCTATAGGTGACTGTAAAATATGTCTAGTTGGATCATCAAAGATTAAAGCTTCTCTGGCTTATATAGAAATTGACATTAATGTTAGCCAATTAAAGACCGTTCTGACACCGTTGGGAGAAAATGCTAAAAATAATAATAAGGAACATAACTGTTAAGGCCAAACAAAAACACACAAAAAATGCACTCTTACCACTTTTATACGATTTCTTTTACAAATTGATGTAGTAAGTGATTAAAACTTTTTATTTTTAAAGTCTTAAGCACTTGGGCAAATTTTTTATTTTTATTTCTAATTTTTATTTCCATAGATTTGATGCAATTACAGCATTACTCTTTTTTTTAATGCATGAATATGACTTGCAAGATAAGAAATGTATTTATGTGTTGTTATGAATGTTAATATATACGTTTGTAACTCATTACAACATAATTAGAATTTAATTTTTTATATACATTTGTTCATTGTATATATAAATATATATACACTTGTGTTAGCATTAAAGACCATTGTAAAATGCATCCATCTATTCATCTCTCCTTAATTTATATTCTAACAATCTTTTGTACGAAATCCTATTCATCTCCCCATAAATTTATACCCTTTATTCCCTTTTCTCTCTCTCATATTTATACAATATTTATGATACAAATAGTTTCTCTTGGCTTTTATTGTGTTGCTAAATATTGTATTTGTATATCTTCTTTTGTATTTGTTCACCAAAATTTCATGCAAAGTTTAGCAAAAACTAAATAAATGACAATTTGTCAAATTTATCACAAATAAGTGTATGAAATTTCAACCTTTGTAAAATCATATAATAAAAACTTCAATGCATCTTCTTCTGTTATTCAAACAAAAACACAAAAATACATATTTTTAATTGAACAAAATATATAAATTGTTTGTATAAATCAATGTGATAAGTGACACAGGCATAAACCTTCTTTTGCCTTTTTTAGACCATACAAAAATAATTTTTTTGTTTATAAAATATGTATATATGTGGATGTTCACTTTTATCTTGCATATGAATGAAAAAGTATTTCAAGATACCTGACTTCATACTATAAATAAAAAAAATACAAGTATGGATATACTAATTGAATGAAACGTTTGCACTCTCTAAAAAAAATCCTTTATTTTTCACAACATGTTATAACACAAGAACTTAATGTAATAAAAAGAAAGAGGACGGCCTCCTCACCATGGGTAACAACAAGTGATGGTAATTTTTGATTCTCTTCTATTCTTCACTGAAGATAAGTAAGTACATGATTGTTACCTTTTCTACTGTCACTTTCATGGACTACATCTTCATTGTCCCTCACATATTTGAATTTGAAAATTTAAAAGTCAGCGTAGTTGATTCTTATTTTGTTCCTCTCTATTTATAAAGCATCAATTGTTTGCTTTTGGTCCTTTAATACATATTAGCAGGGTCGATCCCGAGATTTTAGCGCCGAGGTGAATTCTTGAACTGGGATCCATATTAAACAAGGGGTTTTTAATTAATTTATAACTTATGGGTTTTTTTATTCGAAAAGTTGCCGACTTGATTTTCAGGAGTTTACAAGTTTAAATGATCGTCCCTTCAGTTTTTAACAAATTATTTGTGTGACAATTGAAAAATGACGCTATAAATATATATACACAAATAAAATTTTGGGGAGCCTAAAATGCGTTGAATATCGGGGCCCGAGGCAACCGCCTCCCTAGCCTCCCCAAAAAATCGTCTCTACATATTAGAAAGTTTTATGATTCTTCTCCATTGTAGTTTATATATAAGAATAAATCAGCTTAGCTTCTGATCAAGTCTATAAAAATATGAGAATTATTTATTAGTAATCAATTATTAAACTACATCCTATAATATTACTTTTTCTTCTCGTCGTGTTTTAAGGTATTTTAGTTTGGTCCTATAAGCTTACAAATTATTTTAGTTTTTTTTCCTCCCTAAGTTTTAAGATATATGGGAACTATTTGCCTCAAAATATAAAAATGGCTATATTTTAGTTTGATCTTATAAGCTTACAAATTATTACATTTAAATTTTGAGGCCTATTCTCATATAACTATTTTTAGCTGCGACCTGAAGCTACCAAATCTTATGATATTAAGACCTACACCATAATTATTCAACTTTGGAACTTGTACTTTTCTATGTCTAATTTTAGTATTTGAAGTGCCTAAATTATTTGGACCTAAAATTTCAAAGAAAATATATCACAATCAAACATGGAGTTTTAATTGAAAGTGTATAAACTGAAAGTCATATAATTTATATTAATTTGTGATATGAAGATCCATAATGATTATTGTGATCAAATGTTCACAAATTATTACTTGTAAATGGGATACAGTTTCTTAGAAGTACTATTAAAAACTCTCGAATCACTCTTGTTATTTAACGATATTTGGATTAGAATATCCAAAAGTAACAACCCCCATTTTCTCACGTAAAGATTGTCCAGACATGATACGTCGAAGATGAGGCTTGCTTGTAAATTTATATCATTATTAGCATCGATCGAGAATAAACATTTATATTTTAAACCACATTTTAATTTAAAACTAAACTGAATTAATAAACAAGAGATAATAGTAAATCCAACATTCACGTTCAACAAAATAAAATCTAACATCATTATAACATCTCGACGAATAAAACTAAATGACTTCGGGCTTATGCCCATAAAATAATCCGAAATAAATAAAGATAGGAAGAAGTGGCAACCTAAACTAGAATCAATAAATCGATCTTCGAGAAAAAATTCGTGACAACAAGTATGATATTCCTTTAGTCCCACTATCCTTGTCTACACAAACCTTGTAATTTGGGTTAGCGCCCTAGAGTGTGTAAGAATTAGCTGTAACAACCCTCGCTTATGAGAACCTATTTTATATTTACTTACTATGTGAGGTAATTATATATAAAATATTGGATTAGGGAGTAAGTATTAATTTAATGAAGGAAAGTTAATATTTACTAACTTGTTGTATATTTACTGTATGAGTATGTAAATATCCTCATGTTGAGTTTTATAGTGTCATAAGATTTAAAATGACCCTACGATTTAAAATGGAACCGAAACTTAAAATGAATTATAAAATATCCAAATGATAATTTGGAGGCCATAGTTGGTTCCGGAAAGTGCGAGATAGTCAAATTATGTGCCATATTGTATTTTGAGGTTTTGGTCACTTTTGACTGGTTTTAACATATATGTGTGGTTGCAAACCATTTAATGTGGTGTCTACCACTTAAGTTGTAAATTGTAGACTAAAGGCACGATTTATGTCTTGATTAAGAGATTGAAGAGAAAGAGTAGAGAAAGGAGAAGAGATTGAAGATTGAGGTTGTATTCTTGCTACCACACAAGGAAAATCTTCATTTTCTTGATTGAGGCAAGTTTTCTACTTGCTATATGTGGTTTAAGATAAATGATTAGTTATGATAATTGTGTATTAATCATGGTTTAACTATTTTAGGGTTTTTTGTGGATATGAGGGTCTTGAATCATCCAAGAATGATTTGGAGGATTAATGAGGTTTATGGTAGTAGTTAGTGGTATTTATGATGTATTGGTGACAATAAATGAGTTGGTCTGAATGGATTTGAGTTGGGGATATATTTGGAGTCCAAGACCCCATAGCCAAAATTGCCAAGGCCGAATCGATTCGCCCAGGGAAAGTTTCCAGGTCTAGGTGAACCGAATCGATTTGGATATTCCGAATCAATTCGGCATTTTATGCAGAAACCCAATTTCCCTGACCGAATCGATTCGCATGGTCCGAATCGATTCGATAATTATGCAGAATCTCATATTTTCTGGCCGAATCGATTCGAAAATCCTGCATTTTTATTTTGTTTTCTTTTTCATTTTCAACCCTTTTTCTCTAGTCTTAGGACTTAGGAACCTTCTTGTATGAAGTCAACTTAGAGTCCTAGAGTTCTAGGTGAGTTAGTTTACTACCCTAGATTATACTTGTGATATATGGGAATTATTTTGAGGGTGTGTGAAGTGATGTTCAGGCATTACTTCCTTTTATAACTAGTAGGAGTCTAAGGGATTACTAAGATGTGTATGGAGACTTTAGAAGTTAATTTGAGGTATGATGGTTTATAATAAAGTCCAAAAAGGATATTTGGGAAAAATAACTTGGGAGTTTAAATATTCATCGAAGTTATTATGATGATGCAAGGCACGTATAGTTCTGGATAATCATAATGCATTTGATAAAATGTAAATGGATAAAGTAAATGATAATTTACTAAATCATGTCATGATAATTAATAAAATGGTTGGAACACACCCTCTCTAAATACCATCTTAAGGGAAGTTCGTGCATCAGGTGAAGCCCCCTGGCTAATGAATGCAGGGTGTATATAGTCCTCGGCTATATGAGCGCTTGTTTTATATTTTTGCGATGGGTAGGTAATTCCGGGTGTGGTTATGACTACCCCGCAGGCATATGGCCGCTTCCCGACGTTTCGATAGGATCCCAGGTTGTCTTGATGATAGGCCCTAGAAGATGATGGTTATTTAGGGGTGCGCACAGTGGGGAAACCCGGACGGGCGGTCCTAGAATCATTATATATGTATACTTATAACTATTCTAACATCAAGTGGGACTTGATGGATATTAATGCCATAAAGAGCATAGTACATGCCACAAAGAGCATACAATTGAGATACGTGCCACAAAGAGCACATGATAAAACTTGTATTTCTGATAAGGAATGGAAAGATAAAATGAAAAGGTGAATAATGATAAAGATTTTAGATTAATGATAATTATATATATCCTCTTGTATAATTGAATCTTACTTTATAATCTTTCAATTGTCTTAGTTTATTACATGATGTTACCATGCTATAATATTCTCTTTATCATCCATGATTAACTGTTCATAATTGTCACACTATTTGTTTATTTGGTGATCACATAAAACCGCGCCCTGACCCGTTCTTCTTTCTTGTTGTGCATATATATTGTAGCCGCTCAAGTGCTCCACCGCAAGGTTTCCCGTAATGACCTCCTCATTCCGGTGTCTTTTGAGGAGCCGTGACATTTTGCGGATATCACGGGATATTTTGAGTAGACGCATTCATTGTTGTTTTCTAGTTATGTTCAGGTCTTTATTTGGGCGTGTGGCCCAAACTGTTGTAATTGTATAATGCATATAATATGTAACTAATGGAACTTGTTGTACATTGTATGAAATTCTATTGACCAACATTTTATTCGGTCTTTTTATAGTATGTTTGTTGATGTCGTTACACCTATACTTTTGGGGTTTCTACCTTCTTTTCTATTATGGGTTGTTGACAATGGTTTCTTTAAATTACAAAACAAAAATCCTTTGACAACCCGTTTTCTGAAATATTGTGTGGTTATCCCGTATACTCTTTATGTTGTTACGATGCTGAGAATGATTCCATCCATGATTCCTATATTATTGGAGTATCGGACTGGCCACCCTTTATTTCGGATACCGGGTTGTCACATTAACTTACTGAAATTGAAATACAAGATTATAGTAAATTTAAGTAGGTGTCTCCCATTGTCACTCGCATAGGATAATCTCCTCACCTCTCACCTATATGCAATATTAATCGTATCCTATCCCCAGAAACCAAATGCAATATAGATGATAAGATGATTGGCGAACATGTGATGCGTCTCGCATAAATCGTGTATTGGACATATCATTGTCTACACCCTTATCCTTTTTCCGAGTTCTCTAGTCATATTACTTACAATAGTGACCCTCCATTCCCTATGTATCCTACGTAGTATTGAATTTATAATCAATTGGCTACATCCTTAGACTTAGATAACTAATTTCATTACATTCGCAGGGTTATATATGTATAAGTCTGTACACACACACACACACACACACACACACACACACACACACACACACACACACATATATATATATATATATCGATAAGTCCGGAGGAATCCCTTATCCAAATCGGACATCACAAAATGCGCAAGTGGGGCAGTCCCTATGCAATATATCGTTGTACCGCCCATACCCAGAGGTGACAAAGGATTCCAGCATCTCCGCCTATCTCTCTTAAGTGGTGCTCCTATGTAGTACCTAAATTATGACCTAAACAACGCCCAGCTCACTTGTGCCGACGTGTGCTACAGTTCCTAACACGCGTAACCCCAACCAATAGGATCATCCATGAACGTAGGTATGTCCACACAAATACTTAATTACATATTTCTTTATCACATTATATGTATTGATTTGCCTCCCAATAATTCCCGAGTCAATTAACCATCTCGTTAACTATTAGTTACTCTATTTAAATCATAATCCATGTAGTGCTTACCAACTCTCTTATTAATTATAAATTTCTCTATTTTCAATAATCATTTATCATTACTGAATATCTACAAATTATTTACGTAGTCACCATCCTTCACGATTCATGTCGTAACTGTCGTGTTCCCATATCTCGAATTATATTCTCGGCTAACCCAATGGATATATAATTCTACAATTTTTTCCAAAATTTCTGACTAAACTAAATGGATACATTATGACTAACCTAAAATACAAACTAACCAACCTGGGGTGAATAGGGTATCTGAACCAGTTCAACCCCAACGTCGAACCGGTTTGCCCCTAGGTTTGGGTGAATTTGAGGTTGTTACTATTTTGGAAGATTTTTTACAACTTACTTCATAAATTACCCCTTGTTCCTCTCTCATAAGTTACCCTAACACTTTACATGATCATTGATTGGTTTTATATTATCTACTAACAATTTTTTTACATGAGAATGACATCAAATCCAAAATCAATTCATAAGAATACAAATTCCTCCAAAATTATAAAGGGGGTATTTTTTTAATTTTCAAGATCCATTTTTTTTCAAGAATTTGTACCAAGAAACACACTTTTTTCATGGGGTGTACATCAGATATACACTATCACCCTACAATATCACAAGATCTATCTCTAAATCCACATTATTATTATTATTTTTCGGATTTTCTAATCAATTTCTCGATTTCATAATTTTCTAATCGTCAAAGTGATATCCTCTACATGCATATAGTGAAACCTATTACATAACATTAATTACAAATTTAATCCAAAAATCTATATGAAAGCCTACACACTTAAATTAAGAAATAACTTGGACATCAATTTGAGCAAGAAAATTCTTGCCTTAGGATGAAGGTGGAAGTACCTCTTCTTGAATCTCCAAACTTCCTCCTTCTTTTGACCTTAGTATCTCCTCTCTAGGGGTGGAGCTGCTAGGGTTTTCTTATATTGGTGAAAATGAGTTTATTAATCTTTTTAATTAGCATATAAACTACTTAATCCCGAGTTAGGTTTTGACCCACACTTTTGGGCCTCCAAATGAGCCCGAATCCTTAACAAGAATGGCCCAATCGCCTCCCAACTAATATACCTATGCCCCGGGACCATTTTAAAAGGTCTAAAACACCTAAAAGAGTTTCCAAACATCCCGAAATGCGCCCGAATTCTTTATTACTTGACATACCCATTTTTATTATGTTTAGACAACACGAAATCATAAGTAACTTACTATATGATTTATTTTCTACAAGTGAACTCCTTATGCCCAATTGAGTCCAATAATTATTTAATCACGAATAAATATTCATTCTCAATCTAAATTTTACCCATTTAATTTAAATCCCACCGATTTAATTTATTCTCAAATTTATTCCAAATTATTAAATTAATTTCTATCACAATATTTTATTCTGAAAACACAGGGTATTACATTTTTCCCCCTAACAACAAAATTTCGTCCTCGGGATTCACTGAAACTTAACCTCGCATTTTGATCCGCACAATTATCATAAGTTTTATACTCCATCAGTCCATTTTAATCCGCACAGTTGTCATATGTTTCAACAATGATGCTAAGAATGAAACCATTAATGATTCTTGTTTAATTAATAATGGACTGATCACCCATGATTAGAATACTTAGGATCTGTACGGACTTGTCACGTTTTCAGCGTAGCGTTCTGAGAAATAGAGCCTTACTATTAGGATTGTTGCATTCATCATTACGCATTTACGTCTTCAGCTAGTTTGAGATATATTGAACTGTGGGCTAAACGAAGTTTTATTTCTTTTTAGATGCCACCCAGACGTGCACCACGAGGGATTAGAGAGGTACAACTCGAGTTACAGCTAGCTCAGGCACAGGGGACTATGAACACTATTGAGTTCGCCGCTATTGTTGCACATGCAATTAACGTGGACCCTAATTGCTCAGAAGGCACCACAGGTGCCACCTCAGCCGTAGGTTATGACTCCAGACCATACACACTCGTTTCCTTATGCCTGGGAGCAAGTCAGAGATGCTTTTTAGAAGTCTCATCCTCCCGAGTTTTAGGGAAGATCAAATGTCGTTGGCGCTTGCCAATGGAAGAAGGACATGCACCGGCATTTATGGATGTACGAGTGCACTGATATGCAAAGAAAAATACTAGCTGCTTTTAAGCTAGTGGGGGAAGCCTCACAGTGGTGGGAGTTTATTACCACCACACAGGAGATGGATAACATACCTATTTAGGAATTCTAGGAGCGGTTCGACTATAAGTACTTTCCATTTTCCATTCAGGCAGAGATGAGGCATAAGTTCTTAGAGATCGCCCAAGAAAGAAGGATAGTAACTGAATATGAGGAGGAATTTACTCAGTTGGAAAATTTCTTACCAGAGGAGGTGAGCACAGAGGAGACGAAGGTACAACTCTTTGTTGATGGTCTTAGCTGGAGCATCCAACAACATTTATTAGGTAATCCCACTCTGAAGACGTATACGGATGTTGTGAATGTCTTTATACTGCATTGTCATTCTATGAGAAAGGAAGAAAGCGAGCAAGAGAGTCCGGCCAATAGGGCAGGACAGAGGGTGGCAGTGCCAGTGGGATACAATTGACTCAGACTCATACGATACAGGGTGAGCAGGGTTCTTGATAGGGGGATTATGTTAAGCATTTTCGATCAGAAGATTTCAGGCAGGGGGAGGGTGGTTTCAGGCATGGCCATCAGGGTCAACAGGGCCAACAAAATTTTCAGCAGGACTAGTAGGTCCAAGGGAGAGTTAGTATTAGCCATCAGTGTGAGAGAGGGTGAAATTTCACTGGTAGATACTTCATATGTGGCAAGAATGGCCACAAATGTCAGGATTGCCCTGATAGGGGAAGGGTTCTGCAGCAACAGGGCGGTCGTCAGGATCCCCAAAGGCCTATTTTTCTCACCGCCCTTCCAGTACCATCACCATCACTACCTACCTTACCAATCATCCCAGCAGTCCCACCATAGCAGGGGAAGTTACAGTATGGACGTGTGCACAACATCCACCAGGACGCAGTTCCATAGGCGCCACTCGCAATTGAGGGTACGTTTCATATACGTAGGACTTCGGGGCCTATCATATTTGACATTGGGGCTTCATATTCGTTTATAGAAAATAAATTTGGATGAGCCACGGGGTTGTTAGACACGACAGATAGTACAGTCACATGCGTAGACTCACCGTTGGGTAGCGAGACACTTATCTTTTTTATTTTTCGGGGTGTGAGTATAGACATTGGGAGACTTATTTTACCCATCAATATTCTCATGTTAGATATGTCAAAGTATGATGCCAATATTGGCATGAATTGGGTAGCAGCGTATAGAACCATAATTGATTATTACAGTAGGAGCATAGTATTTGCGATTTCGGGCCAGGAGATGTTCTCAGTGGTGATACCCCATCTCAAAGGAGGATCGTCAACTAACTTATACTATATAAAGGAGGAGACCTCTAAGGGGGTAGTGATCTCCCTAGATTCGATTCCGATTGTGTGTGAGTTCGTCGACGTATTTTAGGAGATATCGAGATTACTTCCTAGCTGAGAGATAGAGTTTGTCATTGATTTAGCATCGGGCACTTGGCCGATAGCTCATACGCCTTATCGTATGGTCCCTATGGAAATGAGGGAGCTACGGGATAAGATTGAGCATCTTTTGTGACAGGTTTTTATTCATAGCAATACTTCGCCTTAGGGTGCCCCAGTGCTATTTGTGAAGAAGAGAAATGGATCTCTATGCCCATGTGTGGATTATCAGGAGTTAAATAAAGTCACGATATTGAATAAATATCCGTTGCCCCAAATCGATGACTTATTCGACCAGTTAAGAGGAGCCGCCTACTTCTCTATGATAAATTTGAGATCAGGGTACCACCAATTGCGCATTCGGGAGAAGGACGTATCTAAGACTGCCTTTCTGACGAGATATGGGTCTTATAAGTTTTGGGTTATGACATTGGGCTAACCAACGTGCCAACGGTGTTTATGGACTTGATAAATAGGGTGTCTAGAGAGTTATTGGATCAATTTGTCATTGTCTTTATTGATGACATCCTGATTTATTTCCGGACTGAGGGGGAGCATGCAGATCATCTGCTTCGTATTTTATAAGCCGAAGTATCCTGGATCAACTCTAGTTCGATAAGCTTGTTGTCCCATACCTATAACCAATAAGCGGGAGAACAACAAGGTATATCATACAATGCCTTAAATAATTCCACATTAATCGTAAACTGATAGGAGTTATTATGCGCAAACTCAACCAGTGGAAGATATCGTTCGCAATTGCCGCTAAAGTCAAGGATGCACATCCATAGCATATCTTCTAACATCTTATTCATCCTTTTTATCTTCCCATTTGTCTATGGGTGATAGGTCATACTCAATCGCAACTCTGTACCCATGGCCTCCTAAAAAATCTACCAAAAATGAGACACGAAGATCTTGTCCCTTTCGGACGCAATATCGAGCGATAATCCATGTAGTCTCACTATCTCAGCGATGAAGATCTGGGCATACTACCCTATGGTATAATCTGTCGAGACTGTCAGAAAATCGTCCACCTTAGTTAATCCTAGGTGATTAGTCCATTATTAAAATTAAAAAGGAATCATTAATGGTTTCATTCTTAGCATCGACGTCGAAACATATAATTATAATATGAATACTTTAATGGTTCGGTGTCAAAATTTTAATCTTTTTATTGACATGCAATAATTTAAACTATTAAACCACATTCACCATTACAGTGAATAATGCAATAAATGATTAAACAACTCAATGAATAAATGTGTTTGGACTAAACACTCCAGATTGAAATCCACATACAATAGTCCCTAATTAAAACCAAATCCATCAACTGGAAATAAAAATAGAAATGCAATATCTCTAAAATAATCGCAAACTAAAGATGGGCAACATGCCTGACTGAGATAACTGAATGATGGACATGAACTGATAAAAGTGGAAGCGTCTACTACCTAGGTCCTACAACATCCACAACAGCTGCAGCACATCAAATAAGAATGGACTCCTAAGCTTGGCATCCATGTGACTGGACACCTAAAAGGGTTTTTACGAAAATAGATTTGAAGCGGGTTAGAGCCTAAGAACATTTGAAAAATATTTGCAACTATTTAAAATGCAGTAAGAGCAGATATTGTATACATGTTAACTTCAGGTGTCCTCACTTGAGATCCTCACCTCTCAACTACTTTGCATGCCTAAAGTATTCACCTAAACCATCCTAGTTACACTACCTCGTCTGACTAGTTGAACTAAGTCTCTCCCAGCATACTAACTCATTAGGCTGACCCGTATTGCCCATACAATACGTTACTAAATTTACAAACCCTTTAGCCAGTTAAAATTACCAAGTAAGTATTAAGTTTTTAGATAGTTTGGTTAGTTTAGATATCACTATTTATTTTATCTACTAATGCACACAAAGTATAATAAATCACACGTATATAAAATGTACCACCCTTGTCATATATACGAATAAGGCATCCCTAGGAAACGACCTGCGATGCGTGTATACCCTGCTATCGAGTTATGGTACATCACGTACTATGTAAAGGACTTTCGGTTCGAATTCACTCCCGAACCATAAATTTATGATTCACACAATTCGGAGGCGAATATAGTTTTAAGCCTTTGCACTACGCACACACCTAACGCACCCAAATTATCGATCACACTATCATACACACAAGTAGTGCTCAACCATAAGTTCTATGTTTTGAGGCACAAGTCGAAAATATCCCTAATGCGCTCATCAGGATAAGATTGTCCACGACGCAAAACTTCCTGTGATAGAAGGAAATACAGGTATGTTCACACATATAAGGAGTCACACAATAAGTATTCACAAAATCTATTTATACATCATCAATATAGGTATACACACAACCTATAATATATATCCCGTATGTAGTATATAAACCTTGAATGTCCTACGTATTATTAATTTACAATTATACTTGTCGTTGAATATACCCAAGTAATCTTCACTTCTCGAAGGGCCCTAATTACCCCTTACATTATTCCAGTAGTTATATTATATGCCTAACCTACTGGTATTATCCTTAGGTTAACATTTACTCCTCTCGTGTAACCCATTTTATAAATCTCCAATACGTGACTCGGCCGATAAAGTCTCGTCGATCTCAATCCAAACCTTTCTCTTATTATGATTTATCGGACCTCAACTATATGACCACTGACCTCCTCTAAGTCCTTATATAGTTAATAAAAGGTTCCTTGAAAATTGGGGTAAAGCAAACCTTAAAATAAATCAAGTTCCTCATTTCAGCATTAATTGATCGATCGACAGATTGATCAATTTATCAATCCATCGATCGATCGACATTCATGGGTCGATCGATCGATCGATCCTGCGTTTGGTAGTTTTGTCCTAGTTACGTTTTTTTACCATTTTTATCCCATAAAGCCTTTATAACACTCCCAAACTCACAGTCACGCATGTCAGGCCCTATAACAACATGTATAAATGATTTCTAACGTAACCAAATCATTAAATCATCAAGGGGAATCATTTAAAATGGATTAAGTCTACACTTTAATCTCAAAACCCTAAATTACTCTTTCTTTGTTCAAGAACATCAACAAAACCAGATTTCTCCAAATTCTCATGTTAATAAATTATCAGATTCCTAAAACATACATACATGGATGATGTCTATCGTAATTTCTACCCAAAAACATGAAATAAATCTCCAATCTAAAGCCATAATCATTTGTTCATGGAAATTATTCAATCCTACACCAACATGGATATTATATGAACTCAAATTTTGCAAAAAAAACACTTGCCTGGAGTTTGTAGGTCTGATTTGTGCATAAAAGTGGTGGAGTTGTCTTCCTCTCCTTTTGATCTAAACTCGGATGGTGGTGGTGGTGCAAAAGTGGTGAAGGAACCATCCGTGACACCTCTCCTATTCTAATCCTAGGTGATTAGTCCATTATTAAATTAAACATGAATCATTAATGGTTTAATTCTTAGCATCATTGTCGAAACATAATTATAATACTATTACCCTAATGGACTGGTGTCAAAATTTTAATCCTTTTATTAACATGCAATAATTTAAACTACTAAACCACATTCACCATTCCAGTAAATAATGAAATAAATGTTAAAACAACTGAATAAATAAATGTGTCTAGAATAAACACTCCAGATTGAAATCCACATACAATAGTCCATAATTAAAACCAAATCCAACAACTATAAATAAAAATAGAAATGCAGTATCTCTGAAATAACTGTTAACTAAAGATGGGCAACATGCCCGACTGAGATAACTAAATGATTGACATGAATTGATAAAAGTGGAATTGTCTACTGCTGAGTTCCTCTAACATCCACAACAATTGCATCACGTCAAATAATAATGGACTCCTAAGCTTGGCGTCCCTGTGGCTGGACACCTAATTTTTTTTTTGCAAAAATAGATTTGAAACGGGTCAGAGCCAAAGAAAATTTGAAAAATATTTGCAAGTATTTAAAATGCTGTAAGATCAGATATTGTATACATGTTAACTTCACATTCCCTCATTTGAGATCCTCACCTCTCAACTATTGTGCATGCCTAATGTATTCTCCTAAATCATTCTAGTTATGCTACCCCACCTAACTAGTTGAACTAAGTATCTCCCTTCATACTAACTCGTTATGCCCACCCGTATTGCCTATATAATATGTTATTGAATTTCCAAACCCTTTAGCGAGTAAAAATTATCGAGTAAGTATTAAGTTTCCACATACTTAGTTTAATTTAGATATTATTATATATCTTATCTACTAATGCACACATAGTAGAATAAATCACATGTATATATATGTACCACCCTCTTCATGTATACGAATAAGGCATACCTAGGTGGAGACTTACAATTCATTCATACTCTGCTATCGACCCTGGTACATCACGTACTACGTAAAGGACTTCCGGTTCGAAATCACTCTCGAACCATAAATTTACGATTCACACAATTTGGAGGCGAACATAATTTTTAGCATTTGGGTTGTGCACACACCTAACGCACCCAAATGACTAGTTAAACAATCATACACACAAGTAGTACTTAACCCTAAGTTCTATGTTCTAAGGCATAAGTCGAAAATCCCCCCAATGGTCTCATTAGGATAAGACTGTCCATGGCGCAAAACCTCCCGTGATAGCAGGCAGCATAAGTATGTTCACACATATAAGGAGTCACACAATAGGTATTCACATAACCTATATATACATCATCAGTATAGTTATACACAACCTATAATATATATCCCGTATGCAGTATATAACTCTCGAACGTCCTACGTATCAATAATTTATAATTATACTTCTCGTCATATATACCCAAGTAATCCTCACTTCTCGAAAGGCCTTAATTACCCCTATATTATTCCAGTAGTTATATTATATGCCTAACCTACTGGTATTATCCTTAGTTTAACGTTTACTCTTCCCGTAACTCACTTTATAAATCTCCGATACGTGACTCAGCCGATTAACTCTCGTCGGTCTCAATACCAACCTTTCCCTTTAATATGATTTATCGGACCTAAACTATATGCCCATTGACCTACTCTAAGTCCTTATATAGTTAATAAAAGGTTTTGTTGCAAATTGGGGTAAATCAAACCTTAAAAATAAATCAATTTCCTCATTTTAGTAGCAGTCGATCGATCGACAGATTTGATCGATTGATCGATCCAACGATTGATCGACATTCATGGGCCGATTGATCGATCCTACGTTTGGAAGTTTCATCCCCGTTACATTTTTCACCATTTTTATCCCTTAAAACCTTTATGGCACACTCCCAAACTCACAACCAAACATGCCGACCCTATAATAACATGTATAAATGATTTTGTAACGTAACCAAGTCAATAAATCATCAAGGGGAATCATTTAAATTGGATTAACTCTATACTTTAATATCAAAACCCTAAATTACTCTCTCTTTGTTCAAGAACATCAATAAACCCATATTTTTCCACATTCTCATGTTACTAAATTATCAGATTTGTACCACATACATACTCGATGATGTTTATCATAAGTTCTATCCAAGAAGATGAAATTAATCTCCAGTCTAAAGCCATAATCATTTATACATAAAAAGTATTCAATCCTTAATTAACATGGATATTATTAAATAAACACTTACCTGGAGTTTGTAAGTCTGATTTGTGTAGAAAAATGGTGGAGTTGTTTTTCTCTCCTTTCGATCTAAACTCCGGTGGTGGTGGTGGTGGTGGTGCAAAAGTGGTGTGGGGAGCCTTGGAATCCTTCACCTTCCTTCTCTAATGGCCTCTCTCTGATTTTATAATTGCTAACCCTAGCACCCTCAACGTACAATCTGATATAAACTTAGGAATTTCGTTGGTCACTTTACTCTAAAAATCCAAAAGACCAAAATACCCTTTCGAGGTACCGGTTTGGCCCAGGACCCAATCCAAACCTCCGAGTACACTTTACTAACTATCTCTACCCTTCCAAACACACTGGCGTACTCAAAATGATCATTTGGATGACTCATATATAAATTACATTTTATTTCATAAATTTAATTCTCGATATGACTAATACGCGCGTCTTGACTAAATTACCGTAACTGCTATATTTCTCACTCACGATAATCATATTGGATTCTCACTAAGTTATTACTCGTTCACTAGGTAATACTCAATATAATTTATACAATTAAATATTAACCCTTATCCAGCTAATTAGTATTTATTTAAATCAGGATTAATTTCCATTTGAATTTAATTAATCCCAATATGAAAGTCATTAAAAATACGGGGTGATACATACAGGATGACCAAGTGGAGGCACGTAGCTACTTCACCTAGGTCGAGGAGAAAGAGGCCCATAAGAGAGCCATAACCTCATATAATATTGATACTTTCGACCCGAGAGATGAAAAAGGCTAAAAAAAAGTGCAAACCGAATGAAGAGGTAGAATCCATCATCCTCATCGAGGACGAGCCGAAAAAACCATCTAAGTTAGTTCATCCCTGAAAGTCTAAATCAAAGAAAAATTAGTGAATCTAATAAGAAAAAATAGAGTATCTTCGCCTGAAGCCATGGAGACATGCCCGGGATTGATCGAGATATTATCTGCCATCGGCTTAAGATCGATGAAAGTGTGAAGCCTATAAAGAAGAGACGAAGATTTTACACAAGAGATTCGTGCGAATCCATTCAGGTGGAAGTTAAAAAGATATAGACAGTCGAATTCATTTGAGAAATTCATTATCCCGATTGGTTGTCCAACATTGTTATAGTGCCAAGGGCCAATGGTAAGTGGAGGATGTGTATTGACTTCACCGACCTAAATAAGGCTTATCCCAAACATAGCGTTCCCCTACTTTAAATTTGATCAGATGGTTGATGTTATGGCTGGGCATGAATTGATGAGTTTCATCCATGCGTACTCAGGTTATAATCAGATTTTTATGCACGTTGTCGACATTGAGAAAACCTCTTTTATTATGGATAAAGGAACGTGTTGTTATAAGGTAATGCTTTTGGTTTAAAAAACGTAAGGGGGGCCTATCAAAGGTTGGTAAATAAGATATTTGAAGACCAGATCGAGAAAATAATGGATGTTTATGTGGAAGAAATGTTAACCAAGAGTCTGAAGGCTAAGGATCATGTGGCCGATCTTGAGCACACTTTTGACAAAATGGATAAATACAAGGTGAAGTTAAATCCTGTTAAGTGCATTTTCGGTGTCAGTCCGTGAATCAAAGGGCTATATAGGCCAACCCCATGAAAATTAAAGCACTCATTAACATGCAGACCCCAAAAATTATCAAAGACGTTTGGAGACAAACGAGACGGGTCGCAGCCCTAAATCGTTTCGTCTCTTGGCCAACGAATAAGTGCCTACTATTTTTAAAGATACTTAAAAAATCCTTCATCTAGGATGAAGAATGTGAGAAAGCCTTTCAATAGTTGAAAACCTATATGGGGTCACCTATATTGCTATCTCGACCAATCCAGGGGAGAAGTTATTTATGTACTAAGAAGTGTCAGAGTTGAAAATCAGTGCGACATTCATCCGAGATGATGCTAGAGCCTAAAAGTTAGTAAACTTTAATAGTAAGGCCTTGCAGGGGTCTAGCTCAAATATTCAAGGATGGAGAAACTGGCCTACACACTAATACATGCTTCCAAGAAAATGAAGTCATACTTTCAAGCCCATACGATGGTGGTATTTACCGATACTCCTTTGAGGTAGGTCATTCATAAACTCAAGAGATCAGGTAGTTTAATGGTCTGGTCTATTGAGATTGGTGAGTTTTACATCATCTGCCACCCCAGGAATGCCACTAAAGGGTAGGCTTTAGTGGACTTTTTTACTGAGTTTACATGGCCTGCAGCCGATAATGATATTAAAGAAATAGAAAAGCCAATGGTCGTACCGAAGGAGGCTACGATAAACACTACTCCGATCGATAGTATGAAATTCGGAATGATGTTATTGATAATGATGTTATCGAAAAGTATTTTCTTCTCAAAGATGGAATTTTATTCGAGGATCTTTTTTTAGAAGGAGCTCCGACCTAATGTCTGTTTGTAGACGGTCATCTTGTGAAAATAATTGCGGTGCAGGGTTTATATTGTTGGCCTCAGATGTAATGGACATAGAGTATGCCATGAGATTCATCTTCAAGGCATCAAATAATTAATCACAATACAAGACCTTATTAACCGATATTTCTATCACCTAGGCATTGAATGTACATCAGATGATCATTCGTTGTTATTCATAATTGGTCGTCAACTAGATATTAGGCATTTTTGAGGTTAATGATGAGAATATGGTAAGATATTTAACGCGAGTCAGATAGGTGATGGTTAACTTTAAAGAAATTAAAATCAGGATGATCCCAAGATTTAAAAATTATCGAGTTATTGCCCTTGCCAGACTAGTGTCAACCACCAGGACTGAGATTCGTTGATCAGTCCCTATAGAAATTCTACACATGCCAAGCATCTAAGAAAATGACAATGGACTTATGTTTTGTTTGAATCTAAATTTAGGGGACTCATGGAGATTCATTAGTCAAATACATTCAGGATGGTGAGCTCCCAAACTCTAAGGCTGAGAGGAAAAAACTCAGATATTCAGCTGCAAAGTTCACCATCATTGGTGATGAATTGTATAAGAGAGGGTTCTTACTTCCACTACTCAGATGTGTTCACCCTACTGAGGTAAATTACGTCATACGAGACATCTATAAAGGTTCATGTGCAAGTCATATTGGTGGAAGGTCTCTTGCTAAAAGGATCATTACCTAGGGTTACTGGTGGCCGACATTCGCCAAAGATGAAGTCGATTATGTAAAAAAGTGTGACAAATATTAGGTATTTTCTAGTATCCCTCACCAGCCTCATCAACCTCTCTCATCTATCACTACGCCTTAGCCGTTTGCAGTTTGGGGGACTGACCCAGTGGGTCCTCTTCCTAAGGCAGCATGTAACTACCAATATCTGATAGTGGCTATCGACTATTTTTCAAAATGGGTAGAAGCCAAATCTATGATGTCTATAACATAAATTAAAACATTCAAGTTCATTTAAAGGAATATCATTTGCCGATATGGCTTGCCCCATACTTTTATATCGGATAATGGTAAACAATTCAAGAACTAATCATTAGAAGTTTACTGCAAGATGGTCGGTATCAAGCAATTTTACTCAACACCAGGACGAATACAGGATAATGGTCAGACTAAGGTCACCGACTAGATAATACTTGATAGAATAAAAAAGAAGGTGGAAGATGCTAAGGTTCTGTGGACATAAGAGTTACATGGGGTCCTATGGGCTTGCAGGACGGCTGAAAGGATGTAAGGACAGGTTTTCCATCGTCCCGAGTTTACATTGTGTATGTCATATACCATTATAACCGTCAAAGTAAGTTCATAATCATATGTTCAAGAAGGCGGATCCGAATATCAAGTATCTTTAATAATGGTCCTCTACGAGATTAATTTTGGTAAGGATTGTGTTTAAGTTTCGTAGATATTTTACTTTAGTATCGGGATATTTTTCTAAAATATGTGTTATCATAATGAGGCATTTTTTTTTATTTAAAATGTTTTCTAAAAGACCTGTAGGTGGACTTTAAAAAAGATTATTTTTCGTTGTTGTTGTTCAAACAACATGATCAAACGACATCACGTGTCGTTTCTTCTGTCACGATATTGGACATTCCTTGCTTACTTCAAACGAATCTACACTATTTGGGTTTTAAATATGTCATTCCTTGGATGATCTCATGACATCTAATGTCATTCAAACGACATTAAGAATTCGTTCTAAGGACCTGCGTCACCTCAACTTTTTTATCAGCCTATAAATACCTATTTCGTGAGACTTTTCATTCAAGACTTTTACTACACGCAAACTGCATATCTGCATATTTGTAGTCTTCACTTTTTAGGGAAAATTTATGTTTTAGATTCACAAAAAACACGCCATAAACTTTTGTTAATAGTTTTGGAACCTAAACACTTCTTTGTCGAAGTTTCTCTTGTAGAGAAGGATTCTCTACTACTGGATTGGTAATTCTTGTGGGAGCTATTACTGATGACTACGTTCATTGGGAATACTCAAGGGTATTCAATGCTCAAGGAAGAGCTGCGGTTTTGAGGTTCTCGAAAAAAAATTTGTTAGTTTGAAGGCTGCAGTCTTTGTGGATTTTCAGCGGGAAATTTATTACAGATTTCTTCATATAATTGTAAGTTGCGATTTACATTTAATAGTGAAATAAAGGTTTTGACCTCTGGAAATTTTTCCTGAATATGATGGTTCCTGATATTGGACTGATGATTATTTCTTTGTGTGTGTGATTTATTCACATAGATGCATGTTTAGGGTTTAATACAATAGGATTGAAGATTGATTCTAATTAAATAAGTTTTAATAAATTGGAAATTTGAAAATTCAATAAATAATTGACATCACGCATTCTCAAATTGGTATCAAAGCTTTAGCTCAAAATTTTTACCTTTTTACAAATTGGTATTAGAGAAGGTTGCTCCAAGTTATCGAATGATCCAAATTTTTTTATTTTTTCGTTTGATACCTTTTGACTCCTCACATTATCAAATTGGTAATACAGGAAGTTGCTCCAAGTTATTGAGTGATCGTGTTTTTTTCTTGTTTTTCCATCTGATACCTTTTGAATCCTCATGTTGTCAAATTGGTATCAGAGAAGGTTTCACCAAATTATTGTGAGATCCTTTTTTCGTAAATTTTTTTGTGATATCAATCGGTTTTGAAAATTTTGATTTTTAAAAAATCGCAATTTTTTCGACGGATAACTAATATAATCGAATGCCCATATTCGGTGGCACGAATTATGCCTATTGGAAAGCCCGCATGAGATCATGTTTAAAATCTATCGATGAAAGAGTTTGGATTATATGTGAAAGAGGATGGACTCCTCCCAGTGTCACCATTGAAAATGTCACCAATCCCAAACATGTGTCTAACTGGACTGAGGATGATTATAAATGGAGTACCTATAACTCTCGTGGCCTTGGTGTTATTTCTGAAGCCGTCACCCTAGATGAGTTTCACCGTATTATGACATGAACCACATCAAAAGAGGCATGGGATATCCTCCAATTGACATATGAGGGTACCAATGCAGTTAAGGCGTCAAAATTATAAAATTTGACCACCCAATTTGAGACTATCACCATGTTAGAGTCCGAGTGTTTTGATGAGTTTTATTCTAGGTTGTAGGACATAGTTAACACGAGTTTAAATTTGGCTGAGAAAATTAAGGAGTGTAAAATTATTCAAAAGATTTTGAGGTCACTCCCATTCCGTTTTATTCCTAAGGCCATTGTTTTAAATTCATTGGGCATATTAGATACACTTAGGTTAGAAGAATGCGTAGGAGACCTTCAAACTTATGAGATCGACATGTTTCTTAAAATTGTTAAGCCTAAGGATAAAGGGATAGCTTTAAAGACTCAAGTTAAGAAAAAGAAAAAGGAAAGAGTTCTGAGTCCGAGTCAGAGGGAGAACTTGATTTTGATGACGTGGCCTTGTTTGCTAAAAATTTTAAAAAGTTACAAAAAATTTCCAAAGAAAATTCTTCCAATAAAAATACTTTTAAGAAAATAAAACGAAAGAGGAGTCCAATGAGAGCGGTGAGAAATAGGAAGAGGCAAGACGTTATGAGTGCGAGGGCAAAGGGCACAAAGATTTTGAGTGTCCCACTATGCTAAAGAGAAAGGGAAAAAAGATTGCTAACACTGTTGCTCTTAGTGATAGTGACGTCGAGTTGGATGATTCCAAGAATGAATTACCACATGGAAAGTGAATTCCTTTTATGAATAGTCACGTGAGCACATCTAGTTCATCCCATGACGATGAGGACATTGGTAAACGTGAGAGCCTCGATGATGTTTCGAGTCATTAAGGGGATATTGAGTGTGAGAGTGCGATTGGAAGTGAGGGTCAAAGCGATCTCCAAAAGGCATTTATATATTTGTACATCGATACTTTGAAGAAAAAGAAGATGAATAAAGATTTAGGTCTTAAGGTGTTAGATTTAGAGAGAGAGATAGAAGTTTTGAGGGAGTATGAGGCGTCGGTGAGTCAACTTAAGAAGGTGAGAGTTTCGTTATGTGAGAAGTTGATCAGCTTAAGTTAGGAAAATAGTGAACTTGAAGCCCGTATGTTGTAACTAGAAATAGATCTCTAACGTGCTTGGGAGGTCAAGGTCATTATATAGGACACATCTAAGAAGGTTAGAAAGATGCTCCTCGGTCCCGCTTTGCATAATGTTGAGAGACTAGGAATGGGTTATAACGGTGCATCTACTTCCCATGTTGAACCCGAGTCGGTTGCCGAGTTTCTGATAGATTCATATGGATCTCAACCTAACCCACCTAGGCATATGTTTTCACGTAGGAGATCACGTCCTAGTCATTTTGAGAGAGGTGTTCCTAGCCCCATTTATGTTTGTTCCCATTGAAAGAAAAGAGGACACCTTAAGGAATTTTTCTTTAAGTTGGGTAGTGTGTCTTATAGGTTTTTACCTCGTTATATTACTACATGTGTTACCATATGCACATCCACACATGATACTTTGCATGCTCTTGCAAATCACATGAGAGATTTTGAGCACTTTATAGAGCAAGTTGAGTATTTAGTCAAGACTTCACACGATTTGATGGATTTTTTCATAGGATGTCACCACCTTTGGAAAACTCCTCCAGACCTAATGATTGAGGTTTATACTTGTTTACTAGCATAGGATGATTTTCATAATGATATTTTATGCATATTGCTAGTGTGTACTACCATTGTATTTATTTTTTCCATTTTGATATATTTTTTGAAAAATCCAAAAAGATTTTTGTTTTTGAAATTTTTTGGAAAAATACAAATTTTATTTTATTTTTTTTACAAAAAAATTAAAAACGTCAAAAATATTTTATTTTTTAGAGTGCATGAGGAGTATCGTCTCCTTGTTACCCTACCAACAACGCCGACAGGGGAAATCAGTGTGATAACATAATTTAGGTGGTGAAAAACACAAGTTAAAAATCATTTTTTATGGCTATTTCAACATCAAACTATGGTGAATTAAAGGTCATAACTCTCTCAGCGATATGAGAGTGTATGAGGAGTCTCATCTTCCCTATACCCTCCCAACAATGCCGAGAGGGGGGCTCAGTGTGATAACATCACTTAGGTGTTGAAAAACACATGTTAATAATCATTTTTATGGTTGCTTCAACACCGTTTTATTACGATGAATGTAATGTATTAAGGTTTAAGTGTAACCATAAGCATCATATTTAGAACACCGTTCAATGGTGATAAGATAAGAAGATGAAGACACTACACTAGATCAGAAAAGATAACATGTTGATTGTATTATCAAAAGATCATCAATATTAGCAAAAAAACATTTAAATATTACAGAAATTGTTCAAAGATGAGGAGAAGGTTACATCAAATAAAGATGTTAGGACACAGGTGACCACCCAATTAAAGATAAAAACTCAAGCTTCTTTTTGTTGATCGGCCTCTTCTGGAATGACATCATCAACAACATATTTAGCCTGAGCTTCTTCCTCCATAGTGCCACCGTTAGTCGCCTTCGTGCCATCTAAAACTATAGTCTTAGCCATAATATTCTCGACAGTGAGAGACATAGCCTCCACTCCGACTAGTGTCGTTGTAGCTATTGGGTCAGCACAGTCGAAAGCTTTCAAGTCCTCAACTAGCTTAGGCTCAGCCTTGCCGAGATCAGGATATTTAAGAAGGTCCCAATGGCAATCCATATTGGCTGCCTTTCTAGGTATTAGAAACCATAGCCGCCAAACTCCTTAGATGATTTGAAGGCTTCGATATCTTTCCTGACAAACTCATTAACTTCGGCTTTATGCTTGAGTTGAATATATTTAATTTGGGCATCGTGGCCCTTCTTCTGGATAGGCAACTCGTTCGCTAATTTCTACTCAATCTTTTCAATCACTTGCTTACGGATCCGCTCGATATATTTCAAATCTTTCTTCAAAGTCTTATTGGCCTGGATGGCCTCAACTGCATGCTGAACTATAGGGAGGTTCTCCTAGATCCACTGATGCATTTGGTTAAGGGTGATCAGAGAGTGGAAAATAAAGGAAGACGAAGTTATCATAAGACAAGACGATACTTAGGCAATTTGAAACATTTGTAATCGTGAACATTTGTACTGGAGTGTCCTTGTGGATAGAAAAGTCCCCTAGCTGAGGAGAATCTATAACTCGGATAAATCTCCTGTCAGACTCGACCCGTATAGACCTGATAGCTCCCTTGGCCCTATTATTCTCACTGATCAGGGAGTCAGTAGAAATGGTTAACTTCTCCAACCTAAAAGCGAGGACGGTATCACTGGATATGGGGATGTCTTAGTCGGTGGTGGTCGGGAATGAGCCATCCTTTTATGCTTCTTTGAAGGAAGGGGACTAGTACAGACACCTTCAACCTGCTCCTCCCATTTCTAGCCCCCTGTCTTAGACGGGCCCACCAGTTGTTATAATTTTGGCCAGGGTGTGGGAGAGGGATTCTTGATGGAAAGCTTGCTCATGTTGTACAAGCTCAGGGCAACCATCTTCTAAATTTCCTTTATCATATCGGTTAGATGACCTGTAAACAAAAAATGATGGTTTGTATCAGTATATAAATAAAATATGACATTGGAGTTATAAAAGTTTGGAACGTACACATCTCGGATAGGGGATCAACCCCCACACCCATCTTTTCTAAAATACCAGAAATCATCAACTGCTTAAACACAACCATCCCTTTTTCCTTACCCTGACATCGAATATGATAAATTTTCTCTCGACCGTTAATACTTAGGTCGGTGTCAATTTTGGCTGACGTTGATGCATTACCCCATTTAACCCTTATCTCGTAGACATTACACAGAGCGTCAGCATCAAACTCCCAATCCCCCCAACACAAAGAAGTATCGGGCCTTCCAGTGATGGTTGGAGATTTGGTTCACAATCAAGACTTTTTTAGTAGACTTCCTAGCTATGAGGTTATAATAATCTGTTTGAGCTTTCATTATGGACACAACATAACATGCCTGAAAGAAGTTGATAAGAAGGTCATTCTCGTGGCACAATCTCTTTAAATGGATAAAGTCAATGATGATCCTCTAGGTATTTGGAGAAAGTCGAGCTAAGGAAAGGCCCAAACTATCAAGGATAGTTTTGATGTTTAGGTGGACTGGAAGCCTATAGTCGACATTAAATATTTATTCGTACACAACTACCTCACCCTCTAGATCATTCTAAGCTTTCTCCTCATAGTTCGGGACACTCACAATAATGGAAGACTTGATCCCATAGATATACCTCCACACCAGAAGTTTTGTATCTCTGATAGTGCTACAAAAGTTTGTAGAATAAGATGTGTTAAGTGGTTCCTCATCTGAATCCTCCTCCTCCTTCTCAACACCAACGGCAAGGGCACCGCTTTGGAATCTTAAGGAGTATACGGCGCTAGTCATAGCTGACAAAGGAATATCCATTGGGGGATGTGAATCTGAAAACTCCAGTCTCATCTCGTCTTTATTTGAGGCCTCTTGGGTGTCTCTCTATTTCTAGACTTGATAGCATCAGTATCGTCTATACGGGACTATAGAGCTTCTATTGCCTCGTCCAATGAATCTTCCTTCTCAGACTCCCTATATACAGAGGGGCTGTAACCTGAGAACGAGGACTTAGCCAGTGACCCCTATGAAGAGGTATCATAGAAAGTGTCACTACAAATATCAATAACATTAGTCTCGACTGGTGATGGATATGTGAAAAGTTGAGGAGGATGAACAATAGCTAAGGGGGTTGGGCGAATGGGATGTCTTGACTCTGCCTCTACTATTTTCATAGCCTCAACCTCAGCCCAACGAATCTCCCTCAGTATATGTTCACTGCTCACCTAATTCATGTAGTCTAGTGTACATCCAAACAATAAAAAGGGTTGACCTAACTTGACTAAAGGATCAAAGGAAAAAAGCCCAACCATTTACCAACTAAATTAGTTAAGAACAAGAATGGAGACCACCGAAGAAGATGACCATAGGCACACTAAAGAACTAAACTAGTTACACAAAGCTCACTCTCTCATCAGAACAACCTCCTCTCAACTCTCTAAACCCGAAAAATCACACAAAGTCACTAAACAACCCCTAAACTACCACAGATGGTCGTCAAAAAGTTCAAAACTTGCCGAAAATAAAAAAACACTAAGAAATAGTAGAATAAGGAATGAATAAAGAAAAATAAGGGTGGACGGTTACCTGAATAGAAAGAAAGACGTTATAATGAAAAATGGGATGCAAAACTCGCCTGGATGGAGGTGGGTTGTAAAGAGAGGAAACGAGGGTTTGAGGTTTGCAAAAAAGCTTGAGAGAGGGAAGGGAAGTTGGAGAAGAAATAGAAAATTTGAGAAATTTGGGTATTTTAATGGTGAAATGATTGTGCATGTTTCTTGGGGCACGCGTCATTAGGGCATGAGTCCCCAAGCAGACATATTGTCGCCAATTCTTGACAGACATGCCAACTCACGCATTTGCTGATATATGTCCAACGAAGGACACCTGAATGACACTTTTTTCTCGGGCCCTGAAAAGATAACCTCGACCTCAATAAGGCCCATTCACATATATAAAATAGTCTCTAACACTGGAGGGTATTATCTCCATAAGGAGTCGGATGACTATACCCCTCAACCTTCCATTCACATTGAAGAATAAGGTCTAGGGGTGATTGATATGCATAAGTGTAACCTCATCGTAGACAAGGCTTATCCCTATGCCATGACCTCTGCCCAATGTCCATCAGATTCATCTGCATATGGGCCCACATCAGACAATCTTAGCCTCTGAGAACTCATTCTCAAAATAGTTGTAGCCACATGCAAAGGTTTAATCTATAGTCCAAGATGATCTCGTGGCTCGGCCATTATCGTATGTCGGCCTCTTACCACACCAACAGGCCGAGACCACCATGAGTTTTCCAATATGATCTTTACAGTCTCAGAGTTATGTCCCTAGAAGCCCATCTCCATAATCTCAACTCAATCTAGACCAAAAAAGTCAACTTCAGTATTTTATGAGGGATACACGACTTGTGCATCATCGGGCCACGTGGACATACCATTGCAACAGTTCTCCAGACCATGTGAGGGAATATTTCATCATCATAATATGCTTTTGTAGAGGTTGACTTTCTATTTATGAAAACCGCATTAATTCCTTCTCCTTTTTTCTTATTAAAGTTACAATAAGACTCTAGTGTCATCTCTTAATTACTTTATCAAGACGATGCAATCGATTAAAGACCAAGCAATTAATGTCTATACTGAGATCGAGATTAAGCTCCAAGTCTTATAGGTTTACGAGAAGGACGTTTCATTTCCCTCAGCTAATAATCTTTTCCCTTTTTTGGAACCTTCGCTATCATAAATCAAAGGCCCTAAATGCTTTAATCATATATCAAGATTGGAAATATGCCAAGGACTTTGGTATGATGTCCTTCCAACGTGGATTCATGTAGAACATCACGCCACCATAAGAACATGGTATATAGGAGAAATATGAGGCCCAAACTCAGGATCTTTTTGAAAAAGTTCACCAAAAGCTCTGATACCAATTGAAATAGCGTTGCCAAAGCCGTTTATTGAAAATAAACTATTTAAGCAACTCCGAAAGTTTGTTGAAGAAACTCTTTACTTAAATCAAAATGATTTTGAACACAAGATGTGTTAACAAAAATTATGTACGAGATATGAACAAGATTTGATAACAAGTTTTAGTAAAAATTTTAAAATATTTTAAACTCAGCACACAACAGAATGGGATGAGAAGATGTAGAAATATTAATACTCAGGATTTTTAACGTGGTAAAACCTCAACCTTGAGGAAACATCCACGACTCCCTCTACGGAGTAAAACAAGAAAATATCACTAAAACAAATATGTGAGTTACAATCTATTTAACTAACATGCACACAATAATAAGTCTATACAAGTTCAGGATTATACCCTCTGGCGTCCTTAAACTTTTCTGCAGATCTTGATTGTTGATGTAGTCTTCTCAGTTTGTAAACTCTTCCTTTGTTTCAGCACTTTACGTCGACTTATGTTCACCAAATCTTATAGCCAACACTTTCAGTGTATGTAGTGTGAAGATGTTTGTGAAAAGTGTTCTATAACACATGCATGCACTCACACACACTTATATTTACAAACAATCCTAAACAAATTACATATAAAGTCTATATACAGTGACTTTGTTATTTTTCTTTCTTACAAAACCAAGAACCTTTTTGACCTTTCAATATAACCCAGATTCCACGGAGATCTTGCTTAAGAAATCGGACAAGACCTTTTTCAATCTATTTTGAAAATATTTAGGAGATTGAAAACCCTCCAAGTGCGAATCCAACTAGGTCAGGTTAAGTTTTGTAAAAACAGAAACAGAAAAACATCTATTGTTGATTCTGAAGTAAGAAAATGTTTTAACAGAAAACAATCAACAACGAACTTCTCAAGATGAGAAATAAAATGCAACTAAGTGTGTTGTGACATGAAAAACTTCAGATCTATGATTTCTATTGAATCAGAAACAAGATCTGAGTAAGTGTCTAAGTTGGAAATAAGATTTTATGAACACAAGGTTACAGCAACCCAAGAATCACTCAACTCGAACTCTCATAAACTCAAGAAACACTAAGGATGGTGTTTATTTGGTTATGGTGTTTTGGAGAGGTAAGTGGTTTAGGTTTAGAGAAGATTTGACGAAGTTAGGGTTTCTAACTTGGCTCTCTGGTTTCTCTCTCTCTCTTCTCTCTCTCTCTCTATTCTTTCTCTGAGAAATTTCAAAGTGGAAAAAGCTTTCGAAGGCAGAGATAAGAGGCCTTTAAATAGGAAGAGAAGAAGATTCCAGACCCTCGTTCAAAAACAACGTCTGAGATTGAGTCAAGCTCCTTTGACTACAATCTAAGGGCTCACAACAGGCGGTGGATTAAACAGGCTGTGATTGGCTTAAAGGTTTACACGGGGATTCACTCAGGCGACATGCAGGCCATTGATAAGGGTTGATCCAAGGACTGTAAACATGCGAAGCTTTGTCTCTATAAAGAAACACAACTCTAGCCATTTAGAGAGCAGTAAGTGTTGGCCATAGGACGAATGCAAACGCGCGTCCCAAATTAATTACAAAGCCAACCCTGGAGTCTCTGGCGCTTTCGATTTCTACCCAAAGTAACTTAAGGCCAAAAATCACAACAATACATATTTAGATATTAACCCCAAGATTTTTTAAATCAAGTTTTAATTTAATAAAACCTTAATTAAAATATGTTTAAAATTCCCAAAAAATTAATAAAAATCAAATTGAGGGATTAAAACACACTCACCACATTAATACACATAAATGTTCAATATGATATGCAAAAATAAGTTCTAAGTGTGTGAGTGATGGCTATAGTCTCAGGATCATTACAAGATGAATAGGAGAAGAAGCAAACCAATCTCTGAGGCTCTTTGGTTTCTAGGATGGACATAATTTTGTCACAATTTCCAAACTAGATGAGCTCTTATACAGTCTAGACTCAAATGAGTCAAAAGTATAAGGGCTTCAATCTCCCCCTTTGGAAATATGAGACAAAATCTCCTTTGAGTCATCTAGAACTCGTAGGGCGACAACAAATAAGAAAAACCTATTTCTATAAAAGTTCTATCTACCCAAATCCTAGAAAGAAAAAATTACATAACTCAACTATATACAGTTTAACATCCTATTATTACAATAGAGAATGACTGTACAAGTAGAATACCTGCAAAGAATTACTAAGATCAAGCTGTTTAGTATATGCAGAGATGAGATAGACTCGAATTTCTCCCCCATTTTGTCTCAAATGGACAAAGGGAAGGAACTTGGAACATATAACAGGTATTTAGTCGACACAAATCATACCAATAGATTTACGTAAAGAAATTAATCTATTATAATCAAGAGGTTTGGAAAATAAATCTGCAAGTTGTAGATCAGTAGGAAGATAATTGATTTCTAATTCCTTGGTTTCAACTAATTCACGAATAAAGTGATGTCTTATTTTAATGTGCTTAGTTCGCGAGTGTTGAACTGGGTTCTTAGAAATATTAATCGCACTTTGATTATCACAATAGAGATGAATTATAGGTTCTAGAATACCATAATCACTTAGCATTTGTTTAAGCCATAATAATTGGGCACAACAGCTACCAGCGGCTATGTATTCAGATTCAACAGTCGAGAGAGATGTGCAGTTCTGTTTCTTACTACTCCATCCTACCAAGTTATTACCAATATAACAACATGCGCCTGAAGTGCTTTTACTATCATCAGTACAACCAGCCCAATCAGCATCAGTGTACCCAATAATAGTGCTAGGTGTGTCATTCATGTACCAAATTCCTAAATTTAGAGTTCCTTTAACATATTTAATTATCCGTTTAACAGAGTTTAAATGGCTCTCTTTGGGGTTGTTTTGATATCGCGCACAAACACACACAGCATACATGATATCAGGACGCGAGGCAGTCAGATAGAGTAATGTGCCAATCATACTACGATATAAAGTAGGATCTACAGATTTTCCATTTTCATCTTTTGACAATTTTTCTGTAGTACTCATAGGCGTTTTAGCACTTTTAGCACTCTCGAGGCCAAATTTCTTAACTATCTCTAATGCGTACTTAGTCTGCGAAAGAAACAATCCATCTGGTTGTTGTTTGACTTGGAGACCTAGGAAGAACTGTAACTCCCCCATAAGGGACATCTGAAATTCCTTACTCATAATTTCAGCAAAAGATTTTACTTCTGAGGTAGAAGTGGATCCAAATATGATATCGTCTACATAGACTAGAGCAATAGTAATGTGTTTGCCAAAATGTTTGACAAATAAGGTTTGGTCATTTCCACCTCTTTTGAAACCTTTATCCAGCAGAAAACTGGACAGGCGCTCATACCAAGCTCTAGGAGCTTGCTTAAGACCATATAAAGCCTTTTTCAACCGAAATACATGATTAGGATAATTAGGGTCAATGAACCCTTTAGGTTGTTCTACATAGGTTTCCTCGGCAAGTATTCCATTAAGGAACGCAGATTTAACATCCATTTGATATAACGTAAAATGCATGTGACAAGCTATAGCAAGAAGCAGACGAACTGATTCTAAACGAGTAACAGGAGCAAACGTCTCATTAAAATCAAGTCCTTCTATTTGGGAATAACCTTGAGCAACTAGTCTAGCTTTATTTCTAATTATCATCCCATTTTCATCAGTTTTATTTTTGAAAATCCAACGAGTACCAATAACCTTTTTGTGATCAGGACGTGGAACAAGATACCATACATCATGAATGACAAATTGTAAAAGTTCATCCTGCATAGCAGAAATCCAGTGAAAGTCATTAAATGCCTCATTTACATTCTTTGGTTCCACAAGAGAAACAAAGCATGCATAAAGAGCATAATTTCTAAGTTGGGATCTTGTACGTACTGGCTCACTAGGGTTACCAACTACGTTGTTTATGGGATGATCTTTAGAAACCCAGTTAGGTACTTCAGGTGACTCAATAGGTAATGAATTATCTATTTCAGAAGAGTCATTTTCTAAAATATTTGACGATTCTTCTTCTATAGTTAATTCACTAGTCTTGCTTTCTACAGTAGTGTCACTAACAATTACATTTATGGATTCCATTAAGGTTTTAGTGCGAAGATTATACACCCGATAAGCTCTACTGTTAGGTGAATATCCTAAGAATATGGCTTTATCTCCCCTACTCTCAAATTTAGATAAGTGTTCCCTATCTTTGCACACATAGCAGGTACTACCAAAGGTTCTAAGGTACTTAAGATTAGGCTTTTTATTGTACCAAAGTTCATAAGGAGTTTGTTTGGAATTCTTTCTAAGATAGACCCTATTAATAAGATGGCAAGCTGTACGAATAGATTCTACCCAAAAATACTTAGGTAAGTTCTTGGCATGGAGCATGACACGTGCCATCTCTTGAAGAGTTCGATTCTTTCTCTCAGCTATACCATTTTGTTGAGGGGTCTTAGGAGCACTGAACTCATGTTTGTAACCATTATAGTCATAATATTCTATAATACTAGTGTCTTTGAATTCACCACCTCTATCACTCCGGATTCTATTCACTTGAGTATCTTTCTCATTCTCAATTCGTAAAAGAATCTTTAAAAAAGTTTGGAAAGTATCGTATTTCTGTTTTAAGAAAGCTACCCAAGTGAATCTGGTGAACTCATCAACCATAACTAGAATATAACTGTGTCCACAGAGACTAACAGTTTGAGAAGGACCCATTAGGTCCATATGGATGAGTTCTAAGGGATTAGAGGTAAGGATATCTTTAACCCTTTTGTGAGGTGCTTTAACAATTTTTCCTTCTTGACAGGGACCACAGACAATGTTATGAATGGGTTTAATTTTTGGAATTCCTCTAACTATTTGTTGAGAGGACAATTTACTTAAATTTTCGTAATTAATGTGACCCATTTTGTTATGCCATATCTCATTGTCATCCATTCTGGCAACATTACAGATTTTAGAACTAGACATGACAGTATAACAATTGTCAGGAGTCCTGAATCCTGTAATTAAGCATTCTCCCTTTTCATTTAAAATCTTGCAATTGTTCTTTGAAAAGGTAACAGTATAGTTTGAGTCACAAAATTGCGAAATGCTAAGTAAATTATCCTTAAGACCTTTAACTAAGAGAACATTTTCAAGAACAGGAAGTCCTTTTTCTTTAAGAGTTCCTTTGCCTATGATCTGGGATGATACTCCATCACCAAAAACAACTTTTCCACCATCAAAGAAGGTTTTATTTAAAAGTTTTGTATCATCACCTGTCATATGCTTGGAACATCCAGAATCCAGATACCAACCAGAAGATGTAAGTTCAGCTTTTAAAGCAGAAACAACAATATTACATTTCATCTGGGGTACTAGATCATCTTTTCTAACCCAAATTGCTCTGGTTTTCTGTTTGCGCTTGTTTGCTCTCATTTGATAAAATTTACGAGCATTAGATTTTTGAAAAACATTTTGCGCATGATTTTGAGTAAATTTAAACACCTGAGCATTTGATTTAGAAAAGTTTCTGTTAATCCTTCTAGTAAATGTCCTTTTAGGTTTAGTCTTTCTATTCCTATAGTTGGAGTTTTTGACTGGTGGCCTGGGAAGGACATAGTTGTTACGACTCCTCCTAGAGTAGTTAAAATTTTGATACATGGAAGTATTGTAGATAGGCTTAATCAGTCTCCTAGCATAGCAATCATCGAAAGAATGTCCGTATATATCACAATAGGAGCAATAAAGATTGCTCAGAATGGGGTTTACCTTAGGAAAGTCTCTAAACAAAGGTTTTGAGAGATTTTGAGGCTGAATTTTATCCCTAGGTAGCACAGGTTTGAAGGCAGGTTCACTTTTCCTAATTGGGGGGCAGACATATTTTCCTTTTGGTAAACTTTCATGCTTAGAGCAACTTGCATCTCCAGTGTTAGTGTTTTGATGATCAAACTCAGTTTTTAGTGAATGAAAGTCTGGACATGTTTCAATAGGTCTTTTGCCTCCTGACACAAATTTGATAGGTTCAACATGTTTTGTTTGTGTCTTCAAAATGGGGCAAAACCCTATACCAGTTCGATCATCAGAATTGGTTTTAGATTCAGCAACGAATTCCTCAAAACATTTAGAATTGTTTTCAAATTTTGTGAATTTTTTTAACACAGTTGCTGTCTTTTCTTTGGTTTGTTCCAATTCTAATAATGTTCCTTTGTATTTTTTCTCCAGAATTTCATTAGCTTCAGTCAAAGTTTTCAGTTTTTCATCAAACACTTTGATATCACTTTCATGAGTCATGCATTGAGTAGTATACTCTTCAGCATTCAGTTTTACCATCAGGCTTAGATCCTCTAGCTTTTTGGTAAGATCTTTCACAATCTTTTCTAGTCTAGTGCTTTTCTTTAGAGTTTTAGAATATAAAGTGTGTATATCTGGGAGATCTTCATTGTCTGAGTCACTAAGTGAGGTGTGTGAAGTGACCCCTAAGGTTTCATTTCTTAAACTCACGCACCCATTGACATCAGCAGTATCGATTCCCCTTTGACTCACACACCCCGAGGAAGAAGTATTAAAGTTCTCAGTAAGTAAAGCATCTAAACCAGTTAAAGTATGATTCAAGGCAACAGAACTAGAATTACTAGGCTCATCCTCACTATCAAGCACAGGCATATCATCATTGTATATGATTTTGGCAAAGAAGGATAAACAAGGATCAAATCCATCAGATGTCTTAGGTTCCTCATTTTCAGAGTCACTTGAGTCATCCCATGTTTTGCAGATGTTGGCTCTAGAGTGTTTGTTTTGGGTATTTAAATTAACTCTACAGTCTTGAGCAATGTGTCCTAGTTTACCACATTTATAGCATTCAGTCTTCTTGAGGTCTCTTTGAGGTCTCGTGTTGTCCTTGTTCTGTTTGTCATGAGGTTTCTCATGAGGTTTGTGATTTGAAGGAGTTGAATAATTAGACTTGCCCTGTCTATTTGCAATACTGTTTCTAAATTTAACAATTTTCTTAAATTGTTTTGTCATTAGGGCAATCTGATTATCTAGACTTTCTAGGTCACAGTCCTCATCAGAATCATTACTAGGAGTGTTTAACTCAGGCTTAGTCATCTTAGAAGTAAAGCTAAGATTGGAATTGGTATGTTTCCTATGAGTGTGGGTCAATTGTTTCTTAAACTCCAATTCCATTTCCACAGTTCTTAATTTACTACTGAGTAATTCAGGAGTGAGATTTATATCACACATTTCCTCAATAACATATCTTTTATTGTCAAATTTCTATGGTAATGATCTCAGAATTTTAGACACAATTTCCTGTCTATCATAAGTTATACCATTAGCATGCAGTTTAGTGACAATATCAGTCAGGTTCATATAAAAGTCATCAAAAGACTCAGATTCAGACATGATTAAGGAATTATACTGTTGAATTAACATCTGAGTTTTAGCAGCCTTAACCCTAGAGTCTCCTTCATGGGCAGTAATCAGGGTATCCCATGCTTCCTTAGAAGTGATACAAGATGAGATTCTCTTGAACTCATGTTCATTTATAGACATAAATATAGCATTCTTTCCTTTATTATTATTGCGAGAAACTTGTTTCTCTTCTTGAGTAAACTCACTTAATATTTTCCTAACCCTCTCATTACTTCCTTCAGTGGCTGGTTTAGTAGGATAAAAGTATCCATTTTCAATAATGTCCCAGACATCATCTCCCAAAGTCCCTTGAATGAAAGCAATCATCCTTACTATTAAGTAAGAAAAATTGGTTCCATCAAAGACTGGAGGTCTGGTCAAGTTACCATATCTTTCATTTTTCTCGTCCATGATTGATTTTGATAAAACAGTTTCAGATTCTCAGGATCTTTTTGAAAAAGTTCACCAAAATCTCTGATACCAATTGAAATAGCGTTGCCAAAGCCGTTTATTGAAAATAAACTATTTAAACAACTCCGAAAGTTTGTTGAAGAAACTCTTTACTTAAATCAAAATGATTTTGAACACAAGATGTGTTAACAAAAATTATGTACGAGATATGAACAAGATTTGATAACAAGTTTTAGTAAACAGTTTAAAATATTTTAAACTCAGCACACAACAGAATGGGATGAGAAGATGTAGAAATATTAATACTCAGGATTTTTAACGTGGTAAAACCTCAACCTTGAGGAAACATCCACGACTCCCTCTACGGAGTAAAACAAGAAAATATCACTAAAACAAATATGTGAGTTACAATCTATTTAACTAACATGCACACAATAACAAGTCTATACAAGTTCAGGATTATACCCTCTGGCGTCCTTAAACTTTTCTGCAGATCTTGATTGTTGATGTAGTCTTCTCAGTTTGTCAACTCTTCCTTTGTTTCAGCACTTTACGTCGACTTATGTTCACCAAATCTTATAGCCAACACTTTCAGTGTATGTAGTGTGAAGATGTTTGTGAAAAGTGTTCTATAACACATGCATGCACTCACACACACTTATATTTACAAACAATCCTAAACAAATTACATATAAAGTCTATATGCAGTGAGTTTGTTATTTTTCTTTCTTACAAAACCAAGAACCTTTTTGACCTTTCAATATAACCCAGATTCCACGGAGATCTTGCTTAAGAAATCGGACAAGACCTTTTTCAATCTATTTTGAAAATATTTAGGAGATTGAAAACCCTCCAAGTGCGAATCCAACTAGGTCAGGTTAAGTTTTGTAAAAACAGAAACAGAAAAACATCTATTGTTGATTCTGAAGTAAGAAAATGTTTTAACAGAAAACAATCAACAACGAACTTCTCAAGATGAGAAATAAAATGCAACTAAGTGTGTTGTGACATGAAAAACTTCAGATCTATGATTTCTATTGAATCAGAAACAAGATCTGAGTAAGTGTCTAAGTTGGAAATAAGATTTTATGAACACAAGGTTACAGCAACCCAAGAATCACTCAACTCGAACTCTCATAAACTCAAGAAACACTAAGGATGGTGTTTATTTGGTTATGGTGTTTTGGAGAGGTAAATGGTTTAGGTTTAGAGAAGATTTGACGAAGTTAGGGTTTCTAACTTGGCTCTCTGGTTTCTCTCTCTCTCTTATCTCTCTTCTCTCTCTCTCTCTCTATTCTTTCTCTGAGAAATTTCAAAGTGGAAAAAGCTTTCGAAGGCAGAGATGAGAGGCCTTTAAATAGGAAGAGAAGAAGATTCCAGACCATCGTTCAAAAACAACGTCTGAGATTGAGTCAAGCTCCTTTGACTACAATCTAAGGGCTCACAACAGGCGGTGGATTAAACAGGCTGTGATTGGCTTAAAGGTTTACACGGGGATTCACTCAGGCGACATGCAGGCCATTGATAAGGGTTGATCCAAGGGCTGTAAACATGCGAAGCTTTGTCTCTGTAAAGAAACACAACTCTGGCCAATCAGAGAGCAGCAAGTGTTGGCCATAGGACGAATGCAAACGCGCGTCCCAAATTAATTACAAAGCCAACCCTGGAGTCTCTGGCGCTTTCGGTTTCTACCCAAAGTAACTTAAGGCCAAAAATCACAACAATACATATTTAGATATTAACCCCAAGACTTTTTAAATCAAGTTTTAATTTAATAAAACCTTAATTAAAATATGTTTAAAATTCCCAAAAAATTAATAAAAATCAAATTGAGGGATTAAAACACACTCACCACATTAATACACATAAATGTGCAATATGATATGCAAAAATAAGTTCTAAGTGTGTGAGTGATGGCCATAGTCTCAGGATCATTACAAGATGAATAGGAGAAGAAGCAAACCAATCTCTGAGGCTCTTTGGTTTCTAGGATGGACATAATTTTGTCACAATTTCCAAACTAGATGAGCTCTTATACAGTCTAGACTCAAATGAGTCAAAAGTATAAGGGCTTCAAAGTGTGATATAGATCCATACCTAGGTACAAAATAAGACCCTTTAGTGAGGTCCATATCAGTAATAGAAAGACCTGCAACCGAAAACATTCTAATGGAGCATGCTATGAAAGCGGGGAGGAACTTATTGTTTAAGCAAGGATAACTACTAGTAAGACATCCCCCAAGTAGATAAGACTAAAGCAACTAGTCATAAAGAAGCCCTTCATTTTCTTGCCTCCTTACAGTTCAAAATGCCTAATGCTTATTATCTATTGCTAGAAGCTCCCAATCATGTCTAGTCAAAGTCTATCTTGTCTTTACCACGAGTCATTTTCCTTAGCTAACAAGCATTTAATTTTTTCACATATCAGTGGGTTCACAAGAGTAGGAGCTCTTTCACAATGGAGTAGGCTCTGATTGAACCACTTACATTTATGTATTCTCTATCTTTCTAATCTCCTTCTTTGCATACTTACATTCATGCGATTATATCTCCATGGATAACTTAGCTAGAGCTTGAGCTGCTAACATATTTGAGTAGAGATTATCTACATCATCAGGTGACATTGCCAAGAAGCTTGTTTAAGTCCATATATTGATTTTTATAACAAACAAAAAATGTTTTCCTTTCCTTCTTCTCTGACGGCTTTTGTTTGTGCCATATAGACTTATACTTCCAAAATCCCATTTAGAAAAGTTATTTTTACGTCTCTTTGGTGCAACTCAAAATCATAATGAGACAACAATTCTAAGATGATTCGTAGAGAATCCTTCTTCGAAATAGGAGAAAAGGTTTCAACATAATCAATTCCTTCTCGTAGATTAAAACCTTTGGCAATTAGTCTGAATTTATGTTGTTCGATATTGAATTTTAAGTCGTGTTTGGTCTTATAGGCCCATCTACACCCAACTTGTTTATGTCCTTCCCACAATTCAACCAACTCTGAGATTTAATTAAAATCCATAGATTTTATATCCTCATTCATGGCATTAATCCATTTTCAAGAATTATTTATGTTAACATCTTATTCATAAGTAACCGTATCATCAATATCCCCTATGTTAAATTCCATTTCTTATAAATACATCATATAATCATCCTAAATAATCTATCACCTATTTATTTCAAACATGCTTAATGCTAATTCTTATTGTGCCTATATAATAGGTTCATTAGATATGGTCTCATTATATGGTTGTTTGGTTTGTTGATCAATCATATGTTGTTCTTCATCATTGATCGATTTAACACTCGAATTAGCAAGTACATTAGGAATAGCGGGAACATTATGAACTCAGGGTAGAGGGAATTGTACCCTTACTTCTTAAATGATCACATCTTTACATTCATCACTCCCACTAACTTCCCTTTTTTAAATAAATTTAGTATTTTAAGTTTCAATAATTCTTGTCGTGTAATTAGGATAGTAAAACCCATATCCCTTTGATTTTCTAGACACCCAATAAAATGACATGTCAACGTTATAGGATCTAATTTCTTTTCTTGCTCATTGTAAATTATTGCTTCCGCTAGGCAACCTCAAGCACATAAATGTCTTAAAAAGGGTTTCCATCCTTTCCACAATTCAAAAGGTGCCGGGAATTACCTTATTAGGAACTCAATTTCATTCACAATCATCATAAGATCATGCATCCATAAGAATATAGGAAAATTAGTTCAACTTAACATACTCGTAATCATTTATGTAATGGTATAGTTGTTCCTTTCAGCTGCACCATTCTACTAGGGTGATCTTGGAATTGTATATTGTGTACAGATACTTAACCGTTCGAGGATTTTAGAAAATAGATCAACGCCCCTAATTGTCATATCTTCTATAAAATTCACCACCTTTATATTCAATCTAAGAATTTTCACCTTCTTCCATCTTGGATTGTGGCTCTTTTCTCTGCGTGCTTGGTATGTTTGCCTTTAATACAATCCACACACACGTCATAATCATCATAATCCAAGTTAGGGTGAATTCCCTATTTAACTATCCTTTCAATTCTTTTTCTGGATATGTGACCTAACTTTGTATGCCACAAGTAAGCAGATTTGTCATTTAATGAGACACTTTTTGTTCCAATATTAGGATGCAGGGATATAAGAGACTCAAAAAAAATCTTTTCAAGGTTAATTTAATATAGACCATTCACCAAAAACCCATAACCAATAGGAGAAGCATCTTTAAATAAACTAAATCCATTAAGTTTTAAATCAATTAGGATCAAGTTTTGACAATGAAATTAAATCTTTAGAAATTGTAAGAACATAAATGAGTTCTTTTAAATCTAATTAAAAATCGGAATCTAAAACAAATCTAAAAACTCCAATATCTTCGACTATAGTTCTCTCCTGATTTCCCATGTAAAGAAAGGCTTCATTTTGTTTTTTCCCAAGTTGAAAGGCATCCTGCTTCAAATTTAAAACATGACAACTAGAACCAGATTCAATCCACTAAGTGTTAAAAGGAACCTTAATTAAATTTGATTTCAAATGTACCAAATACAAAGGCTTACCTTTTTTTTAACTAATCCATGACCCACCATACCCATTCACTTTCTACTTGAGCTCCATCTTCAAACCGAAATTAACCCATCTTTCATAAACCCAACATATCCACATTCACCCATTTCAATTCTTACCTGATTTTTTAGGTGCCAAAGTCCTCACATTATAAAACCAAAGACAATAATATCCAAACACACACAAAAAAACATGTGTTTTAATCTCCCTTTTTCCATTTTATCCAAAATACCCCTTAACATTATTCCCACATTACTTCTAACCCTATTTCCATTACCCCCAACGCCCCACTACCTACATGCACTTATGTGCTTTCCTAAATTACCCCCACCTAATTTCCAAAAACTCTCCCAATTTAACCCCACGACACTATTTTTTAAACTTTGTCCCTTATCCCCTTGCTCCATTGTGCCTACTCTTTAAGAAGATCAAGACTCATTTGAAGAAAACAAGCATTGTAAAGAGAAAAATCCTAAAGAGGAGAATAGGGAGAGAAACATCTTTGTAAATATTTTTTTATTTCTTTTATTTTTCTTTAGAGATTTTGTGAGGATTAAAATGTGAGAGTTTGGATTTTATTGAAGAGTTTTGAGTTCAACTTGCAATTCAAGAAGACTTGATTCTAAGATTTGTTCTCTTATCTTTACTTTTGTTTTAATTTCCTGCTTAGTTTGTTGATAATATTACATTTGTTGTGTTGTATCACCATGTTAGGCTAGAACCCCCTTTCAAGGGGTGGGGGTGATCCCATTATTTGATGTTAATACCATTTTAATTAGTTTATTTAAATTAAATGTCCCTTTGATGATTAACTTTGCACTCTCACGTTTTAATTTACGCCTCGAGAGAGGGTAAATAATTTTCAAGAGAAAATCGAGATTCTAGTCTTAGTTTCCATTTTAGAATCGAACTAGAGATAGGTTTTTCTAAAATGTGGAATTATATCTTTGAATTTAAACTCTAAGTTTAATTCTATGATTTAAACCAATTTAGTAAATTTATCCTAGCTGGTGGTTTGTCAAATGATATTTGGATGTACTTTTCAAGAGTTGGAAGGAGTGTTAAATTTAATTTTCTAAAAGGTTATTATTAAAATTACATTTGCAATGAGAGTTGATTTGTAATTTTGATACTAACTTCGGAGTTTTAGTTTGAATGAATTAACTAATAAGATTAACTAGAATATATGGTGTAATCCCATCCCTTATTAGCTCTCACTTTGATTTCCTCATTCATCTCATATTTGCATTTTTATTTAGTTAGATTTCAATTATTTTTCATCACACTTTTTAGTTAGTCTTTAGATCTTTGATTTAGTTTAGTCTTATTTCACCCTCATCACATAATTGTTTTAATATTAAAAAAGCTAAAAAAAATAGAAAAAGTAAAAAGTCTAAAAATAAATTAAATAAGAATGAATTACATCTCTCTTCTCTTATATGTTCATCCTTAGATTAGGAATTATTCTCTTACTTACCTCTACACTCTAGTTTATTATATTTTTTGTAGGTATTTGAAGGTTTTGATTAGAAAAGCTTGCAACAACGACAAAAACATCGACAATTTTTTCTATAAATATGCATGAGAATAAATCCTATCATTTAATCACCAATTTCATACTAAAACCCGAAAATTATATAGGGTTTACTACTATGATTCAAGAAATACATTGGACATTTAAATTAAGAAAGAAAATTCTTTCGTGGATATAGTGATTAATGATTTCCTCTTGAATCCCTTGCCTCTTCTCCTCTTTGGCCTTTGTTCCTTTCTCTCTTGAGGTATGGCTACTAGGTTTAGGTTTGATTATGTGTGGGGAGTTATTAATCTTGCCCTTAAACTTATATTAACCCCAATTCTAGAGTTAAGTCCAATTCCCCATTTTTGGACCCCCAAATGGGGTCGAACCTATAATTAAACTAGTCTAATAAACTCCCAACTTATATACCTATACCCCGGGACCATTTCTAAAGATCTAGAACAGCTAAATGAGTCAATAAAACCCCTCGAAACGAGACCATTTCTAGGGTTTTAAATATGAGTTGTGGAAGCGTCTAACTCTTAAACTTAGGTTTAATATCCCTAATCCTGAAATAAGACTAACAGGCCAAGCCCAAATGACTCGAATACCCCCGTGTGGGCCCGGTTATGTTTAAAAAGGCCCCGGATCCCAATTACTAACCATAGGTACACTATTTTGACTATCTCAACCCTTTAGAAACCAACCGTGACCTTGAAATCACCGTTCGAATCACCCTACAATAATTTTCTATCTCAACCTCATACAGTCTACCCGCGACTCCTAGTTGAGATATAACGTTGTCACGTCACTATTGGTTGTTATGACGTAAAATAATTCTTTACTACTCACTTAGTAATTATGTTGCACAAAAATTAATCATTATCTCTCTCGATTAAATAATTTTCCTCAAAGTACTCCTTTACGATCTCGTCCATTAGGCTCACCGCGTGAAGATCATCTTCTTCCCCCGTATGTTGGGCTATATGGAAGATATTAGTCTATAAGGTCATATTCCCAAAGGTGAGTTGCATCTGCCCATTTTGAGTATTGATAATTGCATTAGCCGTAGATAAAAATGGCCGCCCAAGAATAATGGGAACATGATTTCTCGAGGCGAAGGAGGGTTCCGTGTCCCAAATGACAAAATCTACCGAAAAGCCCTTTTACTTTTACTTTTACTTTTACTTTTACTTTTAAAGACCTTTTACTTTTACGTGTCTTAGTGAATTTATGTGCCTTGTTATGGAAGTTAATGATTAACCATGAATCGCGCTGCATTTTTATGGAAAAATTAATCAATATGTAATGAGAAACATCAACACATAGTGGATTCTTATTTTTGTTATATATATATATATATATATATTCGCAATCATTTTACAAGAAAAGAAAATAATTTAAAATATAAATTTTCAATAATCTATATAAAGTAACATATATGTTATATGAGTACTTTAGCAAAACAGATGTAAATTATAAATAAACCATTCAATATGTATTGTATATAAGTAATTGTAAAATACGGTAAGCTAGATCATATAAGATTATAGCTTCTCTGGCTTATATTAAA
This sequence comes from Sambucus nigra, assembly GCA_949130495.1. Classification (NCBI taxonomy): domain Eukaryota; kingdom Viridiplantae; phylum Streptophyta; class Magnoliopsida; order Dipsacales; family Adoxaceae; genus Sambucus; species Sambucus nigra. Next base: position 42,129,154 of record OX422213.1, read on the forward strand.
GAATAATTACAATAGTAAAACAACTGTAAATTATAAATAAACTATTCAGTATGTATTGTATCTATAGGTAATTGTAAAATACGGTAAACTGGATCATATAAGATTATAACTTCTCTAGCTTATAGAAATTGACATTAATGTTAGCCAATAAAAGACCATATGGACACCATGGGTAGAAAATGACAAAATATAATAATAAGGAACATAATCGTTAAGGTAAATTAATATGTGATTATTATAGATATCCAACAAACAAAAATACACAAAAAATTCACTCGTACCATATTTTATACAATTTCTTTTACAAATTGATGTGGTAAGTGATATTAGCTATAACTTTTTATTTTTAAAGTCTTAATTAGTCGGGCATAATTATTTTATTATTTTTTATTTCCATAGGCTTGAGGAAATTTTAGCATTAATCTTTTCTTTTGTAAATATTTTATACTTGCATGACAAGCAATATATATTCATATGTACATTTGTAACTCATTTTAAAATTATTAGAATTTTATTTTCTCTATATATTTGTTTATTATGTATATATAAATATATATACAAACGTGTTAGCATTAAAGACTAGTGTACAATGCATCCATCTATTCATCTCCCCTTAATTTATATTCTGGCAATCTTGTGTACGAACTCCTATTCATCTCCCCCTAAATTTATACCCTTTACTAGCATGCAGGCCACGCGATGCGTGGTCGAATTTATCTAAACTTTATTGCTATGTTGTTGTAGCATGTTTCACACATTATATTTTAGGAATTAAAGAAGACGGTTTTAAATTAATATCAAAAGTACACAAACAATGCATAATCAAAACCAAAAATGCATTACACAATAGCAACAGACCTTGAACTAAAACCATTAATTATGAATACATACAAAAAAAAATATAATACTGAAATTAACATCTTTACCTTCAGTTGTCGAACATCAAAAGCACAATATTAGTTTATTACAACTTCTCCTCAGCTGGATCGATTCTGAATAAGAACAAAACTAAAATAAAAAATATTGTAAACCGAGTAATGTAATGAGAGAGAAAATATTAGTATATGTTTATTTAATAGGTGTATATGGCACATCGGCCGAAAAGCGCTCCATTATCATTATTTTCCCTAATAATTTCTCCGCGTCTTCGACCATGATTTTGATTACCCCCAAATTCAGTCGTATCTTTCTCCAGATCTTGTTTTCTCTTGGAACGTCTTCAACATCATTCAAACGATCACACAAATGTGTAAGAAAAGGTGAAACAATTTGATCTGCCATTCACCAAACTTCCTTTACCATAAATATTTTATTTATCAATAAATTATCATTTATCGATAAATAAATAATCCCTTTAAGATAATATTTATTCTCCATCCTGAGAGTATTCATTTATCGAGGTTTTAATATATATATATATATATATATATATATATATATATATATATATATATATATATATATATATATATATATATATACAGAGAGAGAGAGAGAGAGAGACCAAACATTAAATATGAAAATTCATGTCCAAGTGCATAATATATATTTAAATAATGAATAATAAAAATGAAATCCTCGTTTAAAATTATATCACGTTTTTGTTATTAAAATTATCTTTTCTTGGTCGCAATAATTTGGTTGCATTTATTTGTTTTGTTTTCTAACTCAATGACCAATTTGATGATTATTTATTTGGTGGGAATATTTTTCTTTTATAACAATGATAAGTGAAAGCCACATCTTTTTCTTTTCCAATATTGCATATTTCACACAAAATACAATTTGACCCACATGTTGCACCTTTTTATATCTCAAACTTATAAAATCCACAGTGATTTGCATCGATTTAGGTCCTTCATTAATTCCGCCATAAAAAATTTAACATATATGTTATCCATACCATAGGTCTTATTACATGCATATAAAATTGTAACATATAATAGAAGCCTGGATAGTAAAATAATAAATGAAAGATAAACATGAATATTAGAAAAAACAAAGCAAACACAAAAAGAGATGTGGAGAGAGACAACAAATTTGTAAGAATGAGTAACATGCACCTCAACATATGCCGAAACAAACCCATAATAGTGAACCTAATAATAAATTTAACGTGTTTAAGATATCTCGATAATTGAGGTTGACAATTAGGACCTTATAGCATAAAAATGTTCACACCTTTTTTTTCCCCGAACAGATCAAGTGACATGGAAAAATACGATCCCACAGTGAGATTTAAAGAGAGGAGACTTAAAGGGATGGGTGGAGATTTTAAATGGTTTATACATAGAAGAAGAAGAAGAAGAAGAAGAAGAAGAAGGGGTGGAGAGAAAGAGAGAAAGTGCGATGGAAGGGTGAGAGAAAGAGGAAATGAGTAAATGGGGGTAAGTTAGAAAATAGAATAGACGCTTCACGTGGATTAAATAATAGAAGGAAAAAGGTTCCAAATAATTTTAATTGGTGCTTCATTAAAACAATTGCCACATGTCATCTCAAAAAGATTTCGGGCTACAACTTTTTATATATACAATGACAAAGATCCCCTTTTCTCCCATCTCTAGTGAAATCTAATCTAATATAATATAATATATACAAAAAAAAATTGTGTCACTTGAAGTAATTTGGCCACGTGAAACATCCAATTTACTCCCTCATTATATTACTTAAAATTTAAGAGAGGAGATGAAAAGTTAGTTTTTCCTTTCAAGGATTTGTAAATCATTTAAATATTATATATATATATATATATATATATATATATATATATATATATAAAGTCTCTTGTAAGGACTCCTTATAGTGCAGACCCCGATGCATACCATTTTTTTTAAAATAGTAAAAAAAATGATTTTTTTGATTAAGTTTCATGGATATGATGTCCACGATTAGAAGATTATCTCCAATTTTTTTCATTAAAAAATCCAATAAAAAAATCGTTGAGATGAGGTATATGTAAAAAAAGGATATAAATATACATTTTCAACCGTTGAAATATTGGGTCGGCGCCGGTCACTTTATTGATTGAATTTTTTTATGAAACTTCATGGATATGATCTTCTCACTGTTGAGATCATATCCATGAAGTTTCATAAAAAAATTCAATCAAAAAGTGGGCGAGATGATCGTCAATATTTTAACGGTCGAAAATCCATATTTATACCATTTTTTACATATCATGTCATCTCAACGACCTTTTCATTGAATTTTTAAATGAAAACAATTAGAGATGATCTTCTCACCAAGGAGATCATATCCATGAAGTTTCATCAAAAAATTCATTTTTTTTTACTACTTAAAAAAATAGAGAATTAAGGTAAAGGTCATGTTCCTTTCTATTTTTTGATTTTTAGGACAATGCTTTTCAAGTTTATGAATCTAGTCCCTGTGGTACAATAGCATTTATTAATCTAGTCTCTGTGGTACAATACCATTATTTTTTTGGTCCACGCCAGTGGCACTATTTTTCACCATTTTTCATGGTATTTTTAGTACAGGGACTAAATTTATAAAATTATATGGAGTGTCCTATTTTTACACACTTTGAACACTATAAGGACCTTTTCCCAAAACCCCTTAAAAAATGGTACGTATCAGGGTATGCATTATAAGGAGTCATTTGTGACAACCCGAGATCCGAAATAGGGGGTGGCCTGCCCGATACTTCATATAACAGGAATCATGGATGGAATCATTCTCAGCATCACAATAATATACAAAGTATAAAGGATAACCACTCCATATTTCAGAAAAATGGGTTACCAAAAATTTTGGTTTTTAAAGTTAAAGAAACAATTTAAACAACCCAATTTAAAAAGAAGGTGGAAACCCCAAGAATATATATTACAATAACGACAAATAAACAATAAGAAGACCGAATATGCTGTCGGTCAATGGGTACATACCACGTGATACAACATTTTAATGTAAATTACATAATACATTACATTAAGCAAATACAACCGTTCGGGTCACGCGCCCGAGTAAAAGACCCGATCTTGACTAGAGAACAGGGACGACAACGTCTATTGCAAGATATCCCGTAATACCCGCAAAGCATCACGGCTCGCCAAAAACACCGGGATAGGAATTCAAACCAGGCGTCCTTGCGACGGAGCACCTGAGCGGATACAAGATGCATACACAACAAGAAATATGAATGGGTCAGGGCCCGGTTTTATATGATCACCAGATGAGTAAAAAGTATGACAGTTATGAATGGTAAATCATGACTACATAAGAATATGAATCTACCTACAAAATTTAGAGCATAAGCTAAGACAATTTTAATTAATCATAAATCTAATTAAGCTATGCAGGAGAATAAGAATAATTAACAATAATTTAAACTCTTTCATCAAAAACATTAATCCATTTCATAGTTCCATTCCTTAACAGGAAAATATACTCAAAATTTTAAGCTCTTTATGGCTTTTATCTTAATCATATGCTCTTTATGGCATCCCATTCCTTATCAGGAATATCATCATCAACAAATGCTCTTTATGGCATTTCATTGTGCTCTTTATGGAACTTCATCATGCTCTTTATGGCATATCGCAATACATCAAGTCCCACTTGATTATGAATTGTTATATTTATATACATATAACGATTCTAAGACTGCCCCTTCGAGTTTCCCCATTGGGCGCCCCCCTAAATAACCATCATCTTCCAGGGGCCTATCAAACAAGGCAGCCTGGGCACCTATAACGCAAGACGTCGGGAAGCGGCCATATGCCTGCGAGAGAGTCAAGACCACACCCGGAATATCCTCACCAGCACAGAAAACATAACATATTGCTCATATGGCCTAGGACTATATCCACCCTGCATTCACTAGCCAAGGGGGCTTCACCTCGCGCGCGAACTTCCCTTTTGATGGCATTTAGAGAGGTGTGTTTTAGTAAATTTATCATTTACCAAATTTATAATGAAGTAAATTAGCATTTACCATAATTATTATCATTTCCTTTTCATTTTCATTCACCATTATTCATATGATGGTTCATTTTTATCCGAAACCATAATCATTTCCATTATAGTAAATAATTCACCTTTTTATCTGGAGCCATATGATAATTTATATCGTCATTATAACCTCAAAGAATAAGTGAACTCCCAATTTAATTCACCCAACACTCTTTTATGGTGTTATACTATTAACCATTAAGGCCAACATAGCTCAATTGAGCTTTTAAAGTCTCCCGAACATAATACTACAACTTCTAGTTTCATAATAATTACTAGAAGAAAATAATGCCCTAACATCAATTGGCATATCCCCGGAAAAGTCCCCACATAACGCATTTATAATCTAGGATGGTTACCCCACTCATCTAGGACTCTAAAACTCTAAATTTACTTCATTCAAGAAGGTTCCTAGTCCCTGTTGAAGAGATTAAATCTAGGAAACAAAATAAGGTTTAAAGATGAAAAACAGGGGACCGTCCGACTGGTCCTGAGACCGCGGTCGACCGCGTCTCAAAATTTTACTTAAGAAGAAAAGCAGAAAGCTCGGATTAGAGGGGCCGATCGACCGGTCAGGGGATCGCGGTTGACCGCACACCGAATTTTATGCCTTTGTGGGAAAGCAGTGTGCCCTCCCCCGAAGGCCCAGTCGACCGGTCATAGCAGACCTAGGACCCTTCCAAAACTAAAACCCAAGTTTATACTTTTAAACTCCAATCTCATTTCCCAAATCACCACTCATATACATATAACCACACCCATATTAAACTTCAACTACTCTCTAAATCACATTAACCCTACAAATCCAAGGTTAAATCACTTGTATTTCAACATACACATACATATATATACAAACCCAATAATTTCCTCAAATCAACCAAACAAACAACTATCATACAATTTATCCATGTTAGATCATATATTAGCAAGTAGAAAACTTTCCTTAAAGTTGAAATCTCAGATTTCTTTGTGGTAGATGCAATCTCCAAGCTTGAATCTCTCTCTTTTCTTCTTTCTTTCCAATTTCTCCAGTCTTCCCTCTCTCTCTCACTCTCTCTAGGGCTTGTGGTGTGTAATGGAAGGAATGGAAAAGGTTGGGAGACTTAAATGGTAAATACCAAGTTAAAACCAGTCAAAAGTGCCCAAAACGTAAAAATACAATATGGCACTTATTTTGACTGTCTCGCATATTCCGGGTCTAACTACACCCTCTATACTGGCATCTGGAAATTTTATAAATTATTTCAAGTCCCGGTTTCATTTAAACCATAGTGTCATTTAAAACATATACCACCTTAAAACATGCAACCTACTGATATTTACTTACACATACCGTAAATATGCATCAATCTAGTAAATATTAACTTTCAACTCCTAAAATTAATATTTACTCCAGTTCCAACATTTTATCTAATTACCTTATGTGGTAAATTAATATAAAATTTGCCTCCTAAAAGCGAGGGTTGTTACATACTCCCCCCCCCCCCCCCCCCCCCTTATGAGGGAATTTTCCCCTCAAAATTCGGGCGTACCCTAATGGCAAAAAGGGGTATACTATCCTAAACTATCATTCTATCACTTTTAACCAACCCCTTGTTGTTGTGGCATCCGAATTGGACTCTAACTAAGGTCGTCACTACCGATCTCAGTCTATATTCTCCGTGTTCTAACATGACCCAGGGCGTTCCTCATGAACTATCGATCCCACCTTCCCACGGTGGAGGACGATACCCACATGACTTGGCGTAAATAGTCTTACATCCTAAATCGAGTTACATCCCTGCTCGGGGCACTTACATCAACGCTAAATGGTTTAACCCCAACACTACTCAATTCCTCTTCGCATAGGCGTAGCCCCTCAAAGGATATGGCTCAATAATCCCTATCATTAAAGAAATTCTCCAGGACCACTCCAAGTCCAAGGAACCTATTGTTCGGTGGTCTCATCCAACGAGTATGCGAATTACTCAACCGGCTACACTAGGCCACTCACGGTGCCATACCTTAGGAATTGATCCATAAGGTCACTCAAAAAGCCCAATTATTGTACGAGAGTTTCCATTTCATCCATTCACTTTAGGGCGGTAATATATACGCCATTTCCATACGGTTCCCATTACTTCCTGGAAACTTTACCAAATCTTTTACAAGAATATCTAGTCTCGGTCCACCACTATTGTTAGGCACGTCACACGGTTTTACCACCCCTCCATAAGGAGCGAGGCGTACTCCTCTACATTGAGTCTGCACACAATGGCCGGAAAAGCAACGACTTGGTCGAACGATCAACAATTTTCTCAGATAGGATCATGACCATTTTGGTGCTGGCAATTCAATGAAGACGTCTATGAATATACCCTCCTTCATTCCACCACTACTCTCTTCACACGAGTGGGTGAAATGGTCAATCAGAGACATAAAGGATCTTACTCCAAAGTCTTCCTAGTCATGCTCATTCTACTTGACTTTCCATGCCATCATAAATCTTTCGAAGAGTTTCCTACTCGACGAATCTAGTACCCCAATCACATTCCCTTAGCGAATGAGAATATCCAATCAATAGTCCGTTATGAACTTCGTACATCAACTCGATTTCTCCCACGACATATTGCAACAACTTGTTGCTCGCGAGAAAGACTAAATTTCCTGCCCAGGAAGTAGTGTCTCATCTCCTTAAAGCGATCACTACCACAATGAATTTTAATTCAAGCATGGGATAATACTTCCCACAAGTTTAATCTTGAGAGACGCATAGACAATGGGTCCATGCTCCAGTATTATTACTCCCCATCCTGGTAGGGACTTATTCATTAAATCCACCCTCGAGCTTACTAACATGGGCTCAGGAGTGAAGGTCAACTCATCCTTTTAACTCCCCGGAAGTTAAGTTACCAACGTAACACTCTTATCTAAGAGAGGTCTCATATCCTTAGGCCTAACCTTCGAAATCTCTCGAGATTCCACGCTTCTTGTTTCTAGGGACCTACTCCCCCTTAGAGTTAACCCAGGACCTATTTGTGGTCAACTCCCTATAGCCTTACTAGATCAACATCAGATGCCCTAAAGGACTTACGTCCTAAAGATCCTAAGGTCGATCTATATATGCCCTAACTAAGTCACAGACGTATAATAATAAGTATATCCCTAGTGCCCAAGACCTTTCTCAACTTCCGACATTCGTTCGGTTTTATGCGTGGGACGTCTCGCCGAAGTGAAATCCAGACAAGGAATCCTCCCGTTACACTACTACCTCGCATCGTCGGTCATCAAGATATGATGGTTTAAGACACATGTTCAGGACCAGAGAAAAAAAAGAAAAAAAAATTTAACTCGCAATCCTATTAACCAGATTCTACTTTTACGTATTACCATAACAAATAATTAAAGATTTCAACAAATTAGACATTTACTTTCAGTAAAGTCTTACAATTATTTATCCCACAGCATATATACGTCTTTCTAAATAGCCTTCTTATCAAGGCATAACCTGAAGTCTCAATTCGACTTCATATCTCAGTCTCCCTCACATCGATCAGAGGAGAGAACTATATACAGTGCTTTTATCTCGCTCTTTAATAGCCCTTAATCACTTGACTACATGATTCTCGGCTAAACCTTTCAACCCAACTTTCAAACAACAAAATAAAATATAACAACGAAATAAAGAATATCGTCTCTCCACTCCCAACGTTGTTAAATGTTCATGCGCGGAGTGTCTCACAAAGAGAAATCCAAACAAAGGAACCCCTCTGACACATGCCTACTTAACTTGTTGGTCATGGAGATAAGGCATAACGAACACAAACAAAGCAAACAAATAATCAAACACTCAAGTAAGATAACACAACAAGTAATGAAAACCTCCTACTTACCTCAACCACCCCTATCAAGTCTCAACCTGTATCCAGGAGAGATATTATAGTACAACTAGTTCCATCCTAAAACTAGAAGTAGGATAGCCTCGCAATTATATTTGCTTGCTATCACCCCGATCAAGCCAAAATATCTTTACTCGTATAGTACATTTCATACAAGTATCACATAACGTACATAATACTTAAAAGAAAATATATCATCACTCGCTTTATAACGAGTGAAGGAAAACATAAAACTTCCCTAGCACGGAAGTCATATAATTACCCTATTTAGTAGCGTCGATACTGCCACAACTCAATATGCACACCCGAATCTATAGTAAATACAATACTACTAAATCTTATCCTAAGGAATACACCACCTACTAATAAGGTGGAATTCCCTCCAACATTCTTTCCAATCACTCCGGGTCAATACTAATGGTTCCCAGATACCGTATTCGAGTCTTGTTCAAACCAATTTACTTCCATCAACGCCCCATATAGGCATCTTATCTTTGCCCTTATTTTCCAATCAACATAATGAAAATGCGTGGTTCTTCCACATCATAACCATTGTGCCTCCCCTAGCTGGAAAAAATTTGCCCACACAATCCCTTATACTTTCTCAATAAAAGAGAACATGCTACCGGCCTCCTCTTCCTTTGTTCAATGAAACCTCCCCGGGTGGATATCCACTGACGGGGTTTTATGAACACTGTTCTTTCGTAAGTGTTAACGATACTTATCCTCTAGCCTATCATTCCACTGAAGGGTTCCTTCTTCCTTATACCTACCTTATTTTGGTGCACGACTTCCCTAACCGTACAACTCTTTATTCACTGTCGGCCTCTAACCGAACCTCGCGTGAACATTTGAGAATCCATCTTCTCCTCAATCCCGTTGCCATAGAGAAACTCGTTGTTAATAATGTTCACCGGTTTCTCCATGGGCAAGACTTCCTGCACCCACAATTATGGTGACTACGCTCCCACCATTTCAACACTACTCCTATGGGTGAAGGATTTTCCTCCATCCTTTTCATCTGGGCACTTATATACCCCTCTCTAGGCCAAAACTCCTGGACCTTACACTTATACTAAATGGGGATGCATCTCCTCCCTCTTACCTCACCTGTGGCCCTTATCACGAGCTCTTCTCAACTTTGTTCTCACGTCACTTGGAATCCCAAGATTAGTACCACTCTCTACTTCTAGCGGTACCCGAAAAACTATGTCTATTGTAATTAGTAGTCGCAGTAGCAAGATAAGAATTGCCACAAAAAAGAGCGACTTTCAAATCGGTCCTTATCCCCGACCACAACTTACAGTTCCTAGTAATTCCATCTCGCGACGCCTTCACAATAACTTTCCTTGGCGCCCTTCTTCAATCGACCTACAGATCTCACACAAACGCGCAACAGATTCTATAGGTTCTACCTCATGGCGGAGGAACGAAATCTCACAAGATAAATCAACGATATTAACCCTAAGGCTCTACGTCCAATCAAAAGCGACGCTAAAAGCGCAAAGCATTCACACAGACCCCTAAGGACACTAGAACCTGATGCTCTGATACCATCTGTGACAACCCGAGATTCGAAATAGCGGGTGGCTAGCCCGATACTTCATATAACAAGAATCACTGATGGAATCATTCTCAGCATCACAACAATATACAAAGTATACAGGATAACCACTCCATATTTCAGAAAAACAGGTTGCCAAAAGTTTTTGTTTTTAAAGTTAAAGAAAGAATTTAAACAACCCAATTTAAAAAGAAGGTGGAAACCCCAAGAATATATATTACAATAATGACAAATAAACAATAAGAGGACTGAATATGTTATCGGTCAACAGGTACATACCACATGATACAACATTTTAATGTAAATTACATAATACATTACATTAAGCAAATACAACCGTTTGGGCCATGCGCCTGAGTAAAAGACCTGATCTTGACTATAGAACAAGGATGACAGCGTCTATTGCAAGATATCCCGTAATACCCGCAAAGCATCACGGCTCGCCAAAAACACCGGGATAGGAATTCAGACCTGGCATCCTTACGGTGGAGCACCTGAGCAGATACAAGATGAATACACACAAGAAATATGAACGGGTCAGGGCCCGGTTCTATATGATCACCAGATGAGTAAAACGTATGACAGTTATGAATGGTAAATCTTGACTACATAAGAATATGAATCTACCTACACAATTTAGAGCATAAGCTAAGAAAATTTTAATTAATCATAAATCTAATTAAGCTATGCAGGAGAATAAGAATAATTAACATTAATTTAAACGCTTTCATCAAAAACATTAATCCATTTCATAGTTCCATTCCTTAACAGGAAAATATACTCAAAATTTTAAGCTATTTATGGCTTTTATCTTAATCATATGCTCTTTATGGCATCCCATTCCTTATCAGGAATATCATCATCAACAAATGCTCTTTGTGGCATTTCATTGTGCTCTTTATGGAACTTCATCATGCTCTTTATGGCATATCGCAATACATCAAGTCCCACTTGATTATGAATTGTTATATTTATATACATATAACGATTCTAAGACTGCCCCTTCGAGTTTCCCCATTGGGCGCCCCCCTAAATAACCATCATCTTCCAGGGGCCTATCAAACAAGGCAGCCTGGGCACCTATAACGCAAGACGTCGGGAAGCGGCCATATGCCTGCGAGAGAGTCAAGACCACACCCGAAATATCCTCACCAGTGCAAAAAACATAACATATCGCTCATATGGCCTAGGACTATATCCACCCTGCATTCACTAGCCAGGGGGGCTTCACCTCGCGCGCGAACTTCCCTTATGATGGCATTTAAAGAGGTGTGTTTAAGTAAATTTATCATTTACCAAATTCATTATGAAGTAAATTAGCATTTACCATAATTATTATCATTTCCATTTCATTTTCATTCACCATTATTCATATGTATGGTTCATTTTTATTCGAAACCGTAATCATTTCCATTATAGTAAATAATTCACCTTTCTATCCGGAGCCGTACGATAATTTATATCGTCATTATAACATCAAAGAATAAGTGAACTCCCAATTTAATTCACCCAACACTCTTTTATGGTGTTATACTATTAACCATCAAGGCCAACATAGCTCAATTGAGCTTTTAAAGTCTCCCGAACATAATACTAGAACATCTAGTTTCCTAATAATTACTAGAAGAAAAGAATGCCCTAACATCAATTGGCATATCCCCGGAAAAGTCCCCATATAACGCATTTCTAATCTAGGATGGTTACCCCACTCATCTAGGACTCTAAAACTCTAAATTTACTTCATTCAAGAAGGTTCCTAGTCCCTGTTGAAGAGAATAAATCTAGGAAACAAAATAAGGTTTAAAGATGAAAAACAGGGGACCGGTCAACCGGTCCTGGGACCGCGGTCGACCAGTCATAGCAGACCTAGGACCCTTTCTTCTTCCAAAACTAAAACCCAAGTTTATACTTTTAAACCCCAATCTCATTTCCCAAATCACCACTCATATACATATAACCACACCCATATTAAACTTCAACTACTCTCTAAATCACATTAACCCTACAAATCCAAGGTTTAATCACTTGTATTTCAACATACACATATATATATTTACAAACCCAATAATTTCCTCAAATCAACCAAACACACAACTATCAAGGACCTGTAACTCCCACAACTTGTGCAGCTCGCTAAATGATCAACGCGTCTAAGTCTGGTAACCCTATGGTTGTGCACCTGATAGTATATTTATATAGCAAAAGAGAAAAGAGTAGCAAGAAACGGGTCAAAGCTCGAGTTGTAAAAATATTTGCTTTATTAAGTATTTAAAACTGCAAGTATTATGTTCATATTAGTTTCGAACTCTCACATGAGATTCTCACTTCTCCACTATTGTGCACACCTAACGTACATCTATCCCAACCTAGCTATCTATAACACTCCCAACTAGGCCATTGACTGATACTTCTAACTATATCTCGAAGGAGTATCCCGTATCGCCCATCAAATAAGTTATTAAAATAGTTTATCCCACATAACTAAATTTCATTATATTCCCCGTTTCCCACTAAGATTATTTTATTTCTCATTATTACTATATCTACTAATTTCATACAATATAATTTTCCCCAAGTATACTCATATATATATACATACAGTCACATCATCTCTCTCTATATATATATATATATACTAATCTTGCACCCCTTGGTTACAACCATTTGGCGCAAAGAATTTATTATTATTACCATATCTACTAGTTTCACACAGTAGAAATATTCACAAGAATATATATACAAATAGTCTGAACATCCCTATATATATATATATATCCTGCACCCTTAGCTTAAGACTACTTGGTGCAATGCATACTCTGCTATCATGTCCCGGTGCATTACTCACTGCATGAAAGACTACTGATTCAATCTCTCACGAACCATAAATTCAAATCACAAATATTGGAGGCGAGCATATTCCCCAGCCAAATGGGTCACACACATACCTACGCTCCCATTTAGCCGTCAAAACTATCCTACATCTCAGATAGCACATAATCAAGTTAATAAACTCTGGGTATAAGTTAAATATATCCCCATTGGGTCACCCAGGATAAGACTGTCCACTGCGCGAAAACCTCCTCCCGATAGCAAGCAGCGTAGGTATGTTATACACACAATAATAATAATCATATAATAATAGGCATGCACACATCCTATAAAAATCAATAGGTATTCACTCAACCAGAACATATACTTTTCATATGTATTATTCTCTCATTACTACGTATATCATATTTATTTCGATTAATATCTCTCTCGAAATTTCCAAGCTTAACTCACTATTCCAAATATTTAAAGTATCATTATCCCAATACTTCCCAATAATTCTGCACCATACTAAACTCATCAAACAACAGTTTTCCTCACTCAAAATGACTGTGTAACTCGAATTGGGTTGAAATAAAAAATTTCAGGTTTTTTTTACATGTTGTTCGAACCAGAAGTGATGTCGTTTGAACGACATCTCGCGAGATCAAATCTTGTTCGAACCAAGCTCAATCTCGTTCAAACGAGATTAAGCAGTTACCTGCCCAACAGACCTGCTACATTTCTCACACTTAATAGCAACGTTTTCCACCATTTTCAAACCTAAAGCCTCTAAAACAATCAACCCAAACACCAATCATTCAATTCTAATAAACCACCAAACATTTATATATGATTTCCAACAATAGATCATCATTAAATCATCAATAAATTCTAAATCCCCAAATTAAGATATCAAGAACCCTAGTTCTCAAATTTATATGCAAAACCATAAATTAAACCCAGATTTAATCATAAAATTATCAAAATTTCGTGGGCATAATCCTATCTACATTAGGGAATCAAACTTTATTCAAATCAGTCCTAATTTCTGACTAATTCTCCCAAATTTTTCACCAAATTCCACTTGCATAACAATGGGGAAAATTACCTAGTCTAACATGAACACAAATATTGCTAAGGAAAGCAAGTAATAAGCACTTTCCTCGAATTGATGTTTTGATCCGCCGATGAAATTGGTATAGGCTTGCTCCTCGTCTTCCGATCTACGCTTTGGTGGGATTTGTGGTGTGAGTTCTTGAGTTTTGCACCAAGAATACCTATGGACTCTTCTTCTTCCTTTGTGGTTCTTTCTCCCTCTCTCGTAGGTTTAGAAACTGACAGACACCCTCTCACCCACGATTACTCTATTTTATTTTTCTAATTTTCATCCATATTATTTTCCCAAAAATTCAAAGGAAAAAATACCCCCTACGGGATGCCGATTAGGCCTAAAAATATTACGGAGTCCAAATAAAATATTCGAGTAGAATTTTTTTACTATCTCGACCCTTACGGACTCAATGGCGCACTCGAAATGATCATACGAGTTACTTAAAAATAAATTATCTTTTTATTCCATTCAATTAGTTCTGACACGACTCATGCGGATCCTGATTTAAAAATACCAAACTGTTATATTTCACAATCCGACAATTTGTAAAATTTCATAAGTCCATATTACATATCCACACAATAATATTCAATAATTTTTCTTCAATAAGTATTAACCCTCGGCACGCTAGTTAATAATTATTTTAATTCGGATTAATTAGTAAATAAAATTTTCACCTTTTAATTTAATTAATCCTACAATTATAATTAATCTCCTAATTATTTAATATCATAAAAATATGAGGTGTTACTATATATATATATATATATATATATATAGAGAGAGAGAGAGAGAGAGAGAGAGACATCACACGTCACCCAACGCACAATATACTATATATTTTATTTTTAAAAATAAAAGGAATTACATTGTTCACCCTTATTCAAGGAATTTCGTCCTCAAAATTTAAAATGTACCTGACTGGAATAATTCTGAATACCTTGATCGTATCTCCTCCTCTCTCTCCTAGGTAGTCTCGATACCATTATGATGTCCTAACTGAACTATCACTAACAGAATGACCTTATATCGTAAACTCTGCTCTTGTTAGTCAAGTATACGCTGGGGCCTCTCCTAATAACTTGCATCTCACTGCTATTCTATCCCTTTAAGCTCAATATACTGATACGTAAGCTCATCCCTGAGAAATCACCTAGAGATGGACATATGAAGCACATTTTGCTCCTTCTGAAATATAGTCGGGCAGATCCAATTGGTATTCCACCGGACCTACCCTCTCTATAATCATAAAGGGACCCACATATCAGGGATCCAACTACCTTTTCGACTCGAATCTGACTATCCCGTTCATCGGGGTGACCTTGAACAATACCTGATTCCCCACTTGAGACTCCAACTTATGCTTCTACTTATTTTCTTAATAATTTTGACATTTTTTGAGCTACTTCCATGTGCATCCTGGTGAGCATCATCTTCCTTGAGTTGTCCCGAATAAGGTCCGACCCAAACAATCTATACTCGTCCTAGCTTTCTCAATAACTGGATGAACGACCTAGCCATCCATATTACGCTTCTTACGGGGCCATTCCAATAGCTTGCTGGGAACTATTGTTATGAACAAACTCTATAATGAAGAATGGGTGTCCCAACTACCCTTGAGATCAAAGATTGGCTCGAAGCACAACTTTCAAAATATGGTTCATATGCTCAGTCTTACCATTTGTTCGAGGGTGAAAAACCGTTCTCCAACTCAATTTCGTTTCCCTGGAATACTGAAATCCCTTACAAAACTGCAATATGAAAGTGCCACCTTTTTTGAGGCATGATATCTAATGTTAATCCAAGAAACCGCATAATCTCATCTATGAAAAATCTAGCATACTACTCTATGGTGTAATCCGTTATAATTGGTAGGAAATAATCCACCTTCGTCAAACTGTCGACCATGACTCATGTGGAACCGTGACCCCGCTGTAATCTCGGTAACCCCATAATAAGATCCATGGAGATACTACCCTATTTCCACTATGTAACCTCTAATGGTTTCAACACCCCTGCAGGTTTATATTGCTTCACTTTTATCAACTGACAAGTGACACACCTAGACACATAATCGACCACTTCTCTTTTCGTCTCGACCCAACAATAAGATCATCGCATGTCTTGGTACATCTTATCCCCTCTAGGATATACCATATACTATGAGCCATGAGCCTGAGCTAAAACCTCTCGTCTTATTATCACGTCCTCGAGCACTACTAGTTAGAATTCCATCTTTCTACCCATATATTTGAAAAATCCATCCCCATATTCGCCCCACAAGGAAACTAAAGTGGTTATTCGCCCACGACTCTGTGCACCAGCTACCACATTGGGTGGTACTGAATAGAGAAATGGTAATCCTTTATGAACTCTAACTATCTCCGCCATCTCATGTTTAATTACTTCTCTATGAACAATTATTAGAGACTCTTATGATAGAAAAATAATGAGAATGTCTCTCCTAGTAGAAAGTTTCTCCTAATATGAAGAGCAAATGCAACTGCTACTCGATTCAAATCATGATTCATGTAATTTCCCTAATGTGGCTTAATCTTTCGAGAAGCACAAGTTAGGGACTTCTCTTCTCGTGTTAAAACCCTTATCGTCCAATATATCGAAAACATCATTTATCCATAATCCACAATCGGGTAAGATCATGTAACACATGTCTCACCCAACCAATCGTCAAAAGTAACTTCTCGTCGGGTCTCCACCTATGATTTAGAATCTTGACACTACTAATTCCCTCTTGCCCGCTCTGGCCTTTTTTCACCTGCTTCTAATTACGAACACCACTTCCTTTAAAGAGTCCAAATGACAACTTAGAAGCAATAACTAGGTAGCATTTATCTCCCCTTACCTAAGTCAATCCATCTCAATTGACTCGAAAATTTTCATACCTTTATGGGACTCCCGCATAGTCCCTAGAATGTAAAGTTTTCCACTCAACATGCACTTTAATCAAGAGTACCCCTTGAGGTTTAGCTCCTTCTAACAATATTCCTTGAAAACGTAACCCACTATTATCCTCAGATGGAGAAAGGAACCTCCTCCAAACTACTATTCACACCACTTTTGGTGAATTTCAATTCTTAGGCAATGACCCATGCCTAATACAAATTCGGGTGTAATGCACATGCCTACTACACCGCTCCTTTTATCCAACAAAATATCATCACAACTCACTATGAACTAAACTTTTGTGACATATCCATTCCATATGTAGTAAAACTATATTTGGGTCGCCCCTCCCGATTACACCACGCTAAGAACTCGCTCCTATTTCTCGTGTTAGGAGGAAACAGTCCCCTTACCCTTTCTATTGGATCATTGTTACGTGATAACAACACTGATCGTGTCTCTGACCCTATCCTGCTCTTGTTGATTCACCCCCTAGTGAACCATCCTTCTTTCGAAGCTTCCTTGATATAACGTCATTCTCGAATAATTTAACAACTCAAAAATATGGTGTATGCTCCCACGACACCTCTATTATCCTTGGTAAAGTCAATATCCTAAATTACCCTCTCTATAAATCCAAAGTTAGGTCCAACTTCCCTATAGAAACTAATTTCTTACATAGGTGATAACGCAACACCAAATGTAAATACAACTAGAAGTACTAGCGTCAGTAACAACTCCACATAACCACCATTCCTCTCTAATGTACTCACATCCACACATAAACAAGTGTGCCCACGTTCTCCGAAACATAAACGCGACTACCCAAAGAAAATCTCGACCCACAACTGTCATAAAAAAATCTATCCCGTAGTCAATGTAAGCGTGCCACTTAGATATAAGAAATGGCTTTGAAATAATACTATGATATCTCATCTTCATAATTAACAAGTGGTTAAAACCAAACGGACCAAGTAAACTGCCATGCCTCTATAATCACGACATAAGGCATCCCCTTACCTAGTGGGGGTAACTTCGAATACATAAATCTGAAAGGAAACCCATATATCCCATGATCGTAGTACACACACACACACAGACACACACACACACACACACACACACACTACTTATTAAAAGTTGATAAGTATTCATTGTAAAATCCAGAGTCATGGGTGCGAGCAAAAAAACGTACCCATAATCATCCCCCAGAGGTATCCTAAAATATTGGTTGCCCTTAAGGCACTTAATAACATCTTCCTCTGCTAAAACTTGGCTATTTTTCCTTACTCTCATAAGTTGTGGCTCCATTGCCCCAAAATAGATTACATCACCTACTATTGAAAACCTTTAAGGGTCAGTTTCCCCTTGCGGTTCCTTTACTCGTGAAGTATAAATTCTAATTCAAGATTCATCCAAATCCCCAATTATCACATTCAAGAACCCTAAAAACTTAATTATCTTCAAATGATTCAAGATTCCAATGTATAATTACATGTGAACAAGGGGATTTTGATTATTATCATAATTAAATAAATTATATCCATGAAATAATGGATTTTACGTCACATCCATGTGAGTTTTGGATCAATCAATAGAATTTGGTACTATTTAAAACTTAATCATCTTCTTTACAAAATTCGAGTTTTAAATCAAATTTAACTTTTCTTAATTCTAAATTCATGAGAATAGGCATAATCTAAATAAATAGACAATCATACTCTCATTCTAAATGAATTTTCTTTGAAATATTTGATGAAAAACCTTCCAAAATCCTCCAAGATGGGTCTCTCTAAGATGATGATTAAGGTAAATCAAAGGCTCTTAAGTCTTATTAGGGTTTATATTCTTTTTAACTAAACTCGAGCCTCCAATATGGGCCTTAGCTTCTGAGTCCAACTTTTTCTGCTACATAGCCTTTAAAACCCAACTAAGTCATATATCCCACCAATTGGGCCAAATTTCATTAATTCTCATAAAACATTAAATTTCAACATTATACCTCAACAGTTAACTTTTAAAATATTTTGAACCATATAATTTCCTAATTCTCTTAAATTTAACTGGAATACACCTTATTATAAAAATACCAAATATCACCCATAATTAATTAATTAATTAATTTGTTTGGCATACCACGACATTATAGTTAACTACTTCACGACCATTGGAACCCAACACCATGGAAAAAAGTCAAACAAGAAAACCCTTGATACGAAGTCCCAGACCATTCCATAGTTGATCATAATACACAATTACATTAAAATCATTATTAAGTATTTTATCGTGTCTTAATTTTAATTTATTCACACACACACACACACACATACACACACACACACACACACACACATATATATATATATATATATATATATATATATATATATATATATATATATATATATATATATATATATATATATATATATATATATATATATATATATATGTAACACCCCGCTTAAAATAATAACGGGTGGCCAGCCCTATACTATATTAAATCAGGAATTCCAGATGGTCCAGTCTCAACATCAACTATCGGTACTATATAATATAGGACTAACTACCCGATATCATAAAAGCGAGATGTTAATATAAATTAAAACTTGCAACATACAATAACCCAACACTATGAAACTACTAAAGAATAAGAGAGAGATGCAAGAAGCACTATAAGAAATGAAAGGAATCACTATACCTGAATATGCCATAAATAAATAAACCCGGATAAGCTGTCGGGTCACAGCAAATACAATAACTGAAATGGAATAAATATAAACATGTATATAAATATCCCTATGATACACAAACCCGATATACAACATGAAGCCTACCTAGAATTTTAAAGAAGTAGGAAGCGGCTACATGAAACATCCCGCAACAGTCCGCACCTATCACGGCTCCCAAGACTCTGGATAGAAAGTCATCCGGCATCCATGCAGTAGGATACCTGTGGAAATACATATATATATATACAAGCAGGAGACAAAAGAAAACGGGTCAGAGCCCCGAATGTGAAAATATTTAGCAAGTGCGTTAACCGTGCATAATAAATACCGGTGTACTTAATTTCATAAATAAGTGAGACCGCACTCTCGTGGAACCCCAACTCACCTCTCATCTAAAGGCGCGCACCTATTCGCGTCCTCGAATTTTAGTTAAATTACCCCATTGATTTTAGGACAACCTAACTTATCAGGCCTAGCCTATATCCACGAGAGCTACCTTCCCGTCATAATCTAAGGATCCACCCGTTTCTAATCCTATTAGATTATGATTGCAACAATTATGCCATAATAGGCTTAATGAATTCCGATTAATAATCTTATGAATTATAATCATCATAATTCTTAAAACATTTCCCCTATACATATACATATATACCTATATAGGCTAAAAAACGTAAGAATTAATATACTTAATAACATGCACATGGAATATTGGCAAGACTTCTCTCTAATCCCAAAATTGTACTACGTTTCGTGCGTGGGGAGTCTCGCAAAGCGAAATCCAAACAAGGAACCGCCCCGTTACACTACTCCTGACAAGGTCAAGACCAGAGATCCGAGATGCCACCTATGGAATTACTTCTCTCAAATCTCGACATGGCACTGCGTTTCGTGCGTGAGGTGTCTCGCAAAGCGAAATCCAAACATGGAACCACCTCGTTACACTACTCCTGGGCAATGTCGATCCTAGAGATCCATAATCCTCAACATACAAGTTAATACTACCATTATTACTAATTATAACTACTAAAGAAAGAAAGAAGAAAAGAAAAAGAAAACAAATAAAATAAAATAAAAGAACCTCCAATAATATCCTTGGGAAGATGTAACCGAATAATACCTTATGTGCGATACATCAACCCCCATCAATCTAGTACACCATAATCATCTAAAATGTACTTCATAAAAGTCCATATCCTTTCATCTAAAATATATATATATATATAGGTATTTATTTCTAACCGTATATATATCATCATCAATCCAATAGCCAAGTGTACATACTACATATGATGTACAAGGCCATGCACATAATATACCCGGCTATATATATCGCCGATAAACTGCATCAATGCTATCATCTTCCCAGTGCCCGGCTCACGTAGCAATACTGGGGCCACCATGGTGGGACTAAACGACACCCATCTCGTGGTAAACTCACGCACACGACGTCCCGGGAAGCGGTCATAGCTCCAAACCGGCAATGAGACGAAACATACCCATCACGTCTCATCCCAAAAATAAATATATATATCATATAATAACACACGGGACGACTATGACCTGGGGAATATCCACACCCTGCTTTTCTAGCCAGGATGCTCACCCTCTACGCGCGCAACTTCCCAATGATAGCATGAGCGGGGTATGCTTAACCAATTAAGTATATATATATATCATTTACATGCATAATATATATAATCCATATGATCCAATCATATGATCAAATAATAAACCATCATATACGGTTTAAATATCCATACCATGTATGTCCACAACATAAAGATATCCATATATCTATATACATACAGATATATATATATACATCAACACATATTAACATATCCTTATCTATATATATAAACTAATTCTCGTTCATATGTATAAGATATATATATACCTGGCTATAAGTATACATAGTCCTCAATATGCAAGTCGTCACCACAATTCCTTTAATTTACCTCGATACGTGAATATAATCCCATACTTGAAACATATTCGATCATTTTCCTATGATGAATAGTCTCCCAAACCATATGTATATATCTATACCTATATATATTCCACATTAGGGCTATCACCCAAGAGTTTGCGTAGGAATCCTTCACTACACATTTCATCTATATCTGAGAGTACATTAAAGAATCTAGTAATCATTTTGACTATCGGTATACATATAACTAATAGTCTATCAGCCTCAAGCTCATTCTTTCAATCATCAAATAATCTCATTTCCCTCGATTTCGACTATGGTTCGATCACTTTTGTGAATACCCTAGTCTGAGATCTCTCTAAGAATTCCTAGCCTCACATCACATCTACACCTACTTTTCATCTACAATTAGGATTCTCAATCCCAAAGGTTTTCCCCAAAATCTCTATACATAACTCCAAATACATACATGGATACATTTCTCTCAAATTACCCTAAGGAGTCCCCAAAATTCTAATGTGTGAGAAACTCCTTATGTGTCTCCAAGAACATACCTCTTCCATCATAAGAGAAGGCCCCAAATCAATAAACCCAACCAAAAAGGGTTTGAATTCACTATGGAGAAAATACCTCAAAATGCCCTGTTTCCGAATCGATTCGGTCCTATTCCGGATCGATTCGGTATAGCGAATCGATTCGGCCTCCAAGGCGAATCGATTCGGGTCCAAAGACCTGGGCTTCTGCAATAGGCCGAATCGATTTGGCTTGGGTCCGAATCGATTCGGTCAATGCAGACCTGCCATTTTTACCAAACCGAATCGATTCGCTTGAGGGGGCGAATCGATTCGGACCTGCAATTTTTGAAGGGTTCTTCTTCTTCATCGAAACCCACGAATTCTAAACCCTAAATTTTCATTTCTAACAATTAAACCTTCATCAATTTATGATTTTAACCCCATAAGTCAACCCAAAGTTCATCCCAAACTTTTATATTCCATTAAATCCATATTTAATCATTGATTTCAAGATTTAAACCTAAAAATCTAGGTTTTGACATTAATACCCAAAAATCCATTTCTTTAACCCAAAAATTATGAAATGAAATACACAAATAGCTATTTAGCAAGATTAAACACTTGCCTCAGGTTTGTAGAGGTTGAATCGTCCTCGATGTCGCGGTAGGGCCGGAAATCTCCAAGCTTTTCTTCCTCTCTCTCTTCCTTTCTTCTTCTTCCTCTTCTTCTTCTCTCTCTAGGGCTCTTCTCTCTTTCTCTCAAATGAGAAATGGCTTCATCCGTAAGCCTCCAACCTTTTAAAACAAAATCCCAGTTTTAAATGTTAATACACACTTTAAATGACTCGTTGACTCCAATTCAAGTCAAAACAACTTAAAAACATTGAGCCGAAATAAGACCCAATGACAGTCATTTTGAATATCTCGACCCTTCCGGGATCGATGGTACCCTCAAAAATATCATCCGGAATACTTTGAAACGTCCTCTATTTTTGGACTTAAATTCCCAAATTTTAAAATTCTCCAATTTAATTAAATTTAATTTTCCCAAAATTAAATTTCTCAGTCTCAAAAGTCTTGGGGTGTTACAATCTTCCCCCCTTACAAAAATTTCGTCCGCAAAATTTTAGATGAGCCTAGGACATCGATATCATCTAGTCCTTACATCAATCCTCAAGATCACTATGCCAATCCTTTCTAGTTGTCACGTCGAACCATATAGCCTTTAAAACAAACTAACTACTCAGGGCGCCCATACACCCCGTACCTGAGTCTCCACTCGTAGAATTTTAATCAGGCTCCATTAGCCTCAAAATTGTAAGATAACCCTCGGTAATATAATCTATAACAATATACTAAATATATAAAAGTTTGAAAATTTCCATTGGTTGAACTCTCCTCAATTCCTGACGCTAGCCACCTTCGTGCGGGGGAGGTCTCCCAAGCGAAATCCAAACAAGGAACCCTCCCAATACACTACTGTGTAGCTAGGTCGGGGATTGAGATTAGTTGAACCAGGGTTAAGGTTTTATATAAAAAAAAAATTCCATATTTTTGATATTGCCCGAGGGCCTATACAATAATACGATATAAATATTTTTCGCGTCTTTCGACACGCCAAACAAACACCTTATGTTTAAAACAAAAGGCCTCAATTAATACAATACTCTAGCCAATACCTAGTTCTCAAAACTAGCACAACTATGAGCTAAACTATCCGCTCCTCACAAATCTACCAAACTCTGAACCTCTCAGTTATGAAATTCCTATACATCATATTAACACCTTTATTTAAAAATAAATCCTTCCCTCATTGGGATTCTAAAACTTCCCTACTATTTCGTTACGAAAAGGTGTATCATCTCCCAAGACGCCATACCAAGGCCACACTTGCTCACTTCCTTCTCTAGGAAAATTCCATACCCCCTAGCGGTATAGCGGCTAGCTACTCATCACACCTCACACGCGACGTTCCCACTATCGCACAAAGCGTAACTTAAACCCAAAGAAAGGTATTCTACCTTACAATTCCATAACCTAATGGTTTCCCCTCACCCTAGAATCTCAACTCAGGGTCCTCAACTCCTTCCAGGAAAATCATTATCCCTAAGCCTATTTCTTCACAAGAGAAACATCTTCCTCAAAATCCTTCCTAACCATATTGAAGGGCAAGGTGCGGTTGCAAATGTCGGAAACTCCTTCAGTTCTACACAACGAAACTTAGTCTCCAAAGGCATTCTCCCTCATCTTAGAAGGCGATACTCCTAATATTGGGACAACTACACCAACCTCACCTCGGTAAAAGTCACCAACATTAGGTTTCCTAACTAAGGTTAACAGATTCTCAATCTAGACCTCCCAAGGACTACACTACATGTCTCTCCTCGGACTTACCTTACTAAGACCAAGGTTCGCCATTCGAGTAAATTTCCTTTCTAACTCAACTGCCGATAAATCACCTCGAACCACTGCTAGAAATCTCCTCAATAACTCCTCCAAAACCGGGGAAGACAAATACCCACGATTGAAGCATACCCAAAATATACTATGGGTGTTGTACTTCTAATCCTATCCTTTCCTAGACGACAAAATCTAGGCGACGTCTGAAACGAAACAAGAGCAACTGTTACCAGAACGCCAATCAAGTGAATGCACTTCACAGAAGAAACAACGCAGTGAACACAACAGTCCTATTTGTAGGGATTTATGTCTAGAACGTTAACGGAAGAATGCAGAACGCGCACAGATCCTAAGGACTCTAGAACCTGATGCTCTGATACCATCTGTAACACCCCGCTTAAAATAATAACGGGTGGCCAGCCCTATACTATATTAAATCAGGAATTCCAGATGGTCCAGTCTCAACATCAACTATCGGTACTATATAATATAGGACTAACTACCCGATATCATAAAAGTGAGATGTTAATATAAATTAAAACTTGCAACATACAATAACCCAACACTATGAAACTACTAAAGAATAAGAGAGAGATGCAAGAAGCACTATAAGAAATGAAAGGAATCACTATACCTGAATATGCCATAAATAAATAAACCCGGATAAGCTGTCGGGTCACAGCAAATACAATAACTGAAATGGAATAAATATAAACATGTATATAAATATCCCTATGATACAAACCCGATATACAACATGAAGCCTACCTAGAATTTTAAAGAAGTAGGAAGCGGCTACATGAAACATCCCGCAACAGTCCGCACCTATCACGGCTCCCAAGACTCTGGATAGAAAGTCATCCGGCATCCATGCAGTAGGATACCTGTGGAAATAAATATATATATATACAAGCAGGAGACAAAAGAAAACGGGTCAGAGCCCCGAATGTGAAAATATTTAGCAAGTGCGTTAACCGTGCATAATAAATACCGGTGTACTTAATTTCATAAATAAGTGAGACCGCACTCTCGTGGAACCCCAACTCACCTCTCATCTAAAGGCGCGCACCTATTCGCGTCCTCGAATTTTAGTTAAATTACCCCCATTGATTTTAGGACAACCTAACTTATCAGGCCTAGCCTATATCCACGAGAGCTACCTTCCCGTCATAATCTAAGGATCCACCCGTTTCTAATCCTATTAGATTATGATTGCAACAATTATGCCATAATAGGCTTAATGAATTCCGATTAATAATCTTATGAATTATAATCATCATAATTCTTAAAACATTTCCCCTATATATATGTATATATATATATATATATATATATATATATATATATATATATATATATATATATATATATATATATATATATATATATATATATATATATATATATATATATATATATATATATATATATTCACCTATATAGGCTAAAAACGTAAGAATTAATATACTTAATAACATGCACATGGAATATTGGCAAGACTTCTCTCTAATCCCAAAATTGTACTACGTTTCGTGCGTGGGGAGTCTCGCAAAGCGAAATCCAAACAAGGAACCGCCCCGTTACACTACTCCTGACAAGGTCAAGACCAGAGATCCGAGATGCCACCTATGGAATTACTTCTCTCAAATCTCGACATGGCACTGCGTTTCGTGCGTGAGGTGTCTCGCAAAGCGAAATCCAAACAAGGAACCACCTCGTTACACTACTCCTGGGCAATGTCGATCCTAGAGATCCATAATCCTCAACATACAAGTTAATACTACCATTATTACTAACTATAACTACTAAAGAAAGAAAGAAGAAAAGAAAAAGAAAACAAATAAAATAAAATAAAAGAACCTAAAATAATATCCTTGGGATGATGTAACCGAATAATACCTTATGTGCGATACATCAACCCCCATCAATCTAGTACACCATAATCATCTAAGATGTACTTCATAAAAGTCCATATCCTTTCATCTATAGGATATATATATAAATATATATATAGGTATTTATTTATAACCGTATATATATCATCATCAATCCAATAGCCAAGTGTACATACTACATATGATGTACAAGGCCATGCACATAATATACCCGGCTATATATATCGCCGATAAACTGCATCAATGCTATCATCTTCCCAGTGCCCGGCTCACGTAGCAATACTGGGGCCACCATGGTGGGACTAAACGACACCCATCTCGTGGTAAACTCACGCACACAACGTCCCGAGAAGCGGTCGTAGCTCCAAACCGGCAATGAGACGAAACATACCCATCACGTCTCATCCCAAAAATAAATATATATATCATATAATAACACACGGGACGACTATGACCTGGGGAATATCCACACCCTGCTTTTCTAGCCAGGATGCTCACCCTCTACGCGCGCAACTTCCCAATGATAGCATGAGCGGGCTATGCTTAACCAATTAAGTATATATATATCATTTACATGCATAATATATATAATCCATATGATCCAATCATATGATCAAATAATAAACCATCATATACGGTTTAAATATCCATACCATGTATGTCCACAACATAAAGATATCCATATATCTATATACATACAGATATATATATATACATCAACACATATTCACATATCCTTATCTATATATATAAACTAATTCTCGTTCATATGTATAAGATATATATATACCTGGCTATAAGTATACATAGTCCTCAATATGCAAGCCGTCACCACAATTCCTTTAATTTACCTCGATACGTGAATATAATCCCATACTTGAAACATATTCGATCATTTTCCTATGATGAATAGTCTCCCAAACCATATGTATATATCTATACCTATATATATTCCACATTAGGGCTATCACCCAAGAGTTTGCGTAGGAATCCTTCACTACACATTTCATCTATATCTGAGAGTACATTAAAGAATCTAGTAATCATTTTGACTATCGGTATACATATAACTAATAGTCTATCAGCCTCAAGCTCATTCTTTCAATCATCAAATAATCTCATTTCCCTCGATTTCGACTATGGTTCGATCACTTTTGTGAATACCATAGTCTGAGATCTCTCTAAGAATTCCTAGCCTCACATCACATCTACACCTACTTTTCATCTACAATTAGGATTCTCAATCCCAAAGGTTTTCCCCAAAATCTCTATACATAACTCCAAATACATACATGGATACATTTCTCTCAAATTACCCTAAGGAGTCCCCAAAATTCTAATGTGTGAGAAACTCCTTATGTGTCTCCAAGAACATACCTCTTCCATCATAAGAGAAGGCCCCAAATCAATAAACCCAACCAAAAAGGGTTTGAATTCACTATGGAGAAAATACCTCAAAATGCCCTGTTTCCGAATCGATTCGGTCCTATTCCGGATCGATTCGGTATAGCGAATCGATTCGGCCTCCAAGGCGAATCGATTCGGGTCCAAAGACCTGGGCTTCTGCAATAGGCCGAATCGATTCGGCTTGGGTCCGAATCGATTCGGTCAATGCAGACCTGCCATTTTTACCAAACCGAATCGATTCGCTTGAGGGGGCGAATCGATTCGGACCTGCAATTTTTGAAGGGTTCTTCTTCTTCATCGAAACCCACAAATTCTAAACCCTAAATTTTCATTTCTAACAATTAAACCTTCATCAATTTATGATTTTAACCCCATAAGTCAACCCAAAGTTCATCCCAAACTTTTATATTCCATTAAATCCATATTTAATCATTGATTTCAAGATTTAAACCTAAAAATCTAGGTTTTGACATTAATACCCAAAAATCCATTTCTTTAACCCACAAATTATGAAATGAAATACACAAATAGCTATTTAGCAAGATTAAACACTTGCCTCAGGTTTGTAGAGGTTGAATCGTCCTCAATGTCGCGGTAGGGCCGGAAATCTCCAAGCTTTTCTTCCTCTCTCTCTTCCTTTCTTCTTCTTCCTCTTCTTCTTCTCTCTCTAGGGCTCTTCTCTCTTTCTCTCAAATGAGAAATGGCTTCATCCGTAAGCCTCCAACCTTTTAAAACAAAATCCCAGCTTTAAATGTTAATACACACTTTAAATGACTCGTTGACTCCAATTCAAGTCAAAACAACTTAAAAACATTCCGGAGCCGAAATAAGACCCAATGACAGTCATTTTGACTATCTAGACCCTTCCGGGATCGATGGTGCCCTCAAAAATATCATCCGGAATACTTTGAAACGTCCTCTATTTTTGGACTTAAATTCCCAAATTTTAAAATTCTCCAATTTAATTAAATTTAATTTTCCCAAAATTAAATTTCTCAGTCTCAAAAGTCTTGGGGTGTTACAATATATTAAAAATACAATGTATTATAACACCACACTCATAATTGCATTCCTAAAAATTGTCCAAAATATGAATTTTTTTCCCTTATTTTTATGAACTTTTTTATAATTAATTAAACATTTTAAACAAGGATATATCATTTTATGAAATAAAATGCATGGTTTATCTCAGTCGTTGACAATATCGTTGATTAGATCTTACTAGAATTATATATTTCTTCTCTCACACATAAATTGGTAATACATTTATGACTGTTAGATCTGTAACACTTGGATTCTGTGATTATGTGAGTGATATATGAGATTGAATTATGAGTGTTAGATTTAATTATGTCCAATATTTTCCTATAACGATCCTCACATCTATAGACCAGGCAATCAATAGGGAGAAATATGTTGACTGCTTATAACCGGTTAGAGTCACCTTTTAATCAAGATCGTTAATTTGAATTAAATGTATATAATTCATTAATCATCCTATAAGCTACCAGTCGCCATTATCATCTCTAAATAAACCTACATATCATCCTCATTTGATAACTTTTTCCCAGAGATAAAATAGAGAGAAGACAGAAAAGAGAGAGTAAATTGCATGAAAAAGAAAAAATAAGAGAGAAAAGAAAGTGTGAGAAGAAAAGTGTAAGGACATATTTTCATAGGTCCGTTATCAATTTATTATGTCATATACTGCTACACCGTCGAAGAGCATTCAAGAGACATCTACATCAAAGAAGGATCCGAATTACCCAAGTTCTTAATCATTCAAGATTCCGCGAAGTGTACTTTCGTAAGGTTATGTTTTTAATACCTTAACTTTTCACTTAGAGCTTGTGGGATATTTTTACAAAATATTTTCTAAGTGTTGGAGCGGACTTTTTTGTCAAAATTTGATAATGAGTATTTTTTCTAAGTGTTGAAGAGGACATTAAAATAATATTTTTTTCGCAACAGTCATTTGAGCGACATAGCATGTCGTTCGAGCGAGATGGCATGTCGCGCGATCTCATTCAAACGACAGTTGTCCTTCGTTTGAGCAATATGTTGTTCTCGTTCGAACGAGCTCTGTTTTCGAGGTGACGCAATTTTCTATAAAATCTCATTCTGTGGTTTCGTTTTCATGAAGAAGTCCTAGTTTTTTACAGAACAGAAAAACTACGATAGCATAATTTTTTAGGCTTCTTCCTTTTGGGGTTTAATTCTTTTTTTTTTTTTTCAATTCACAAAACTCCCATTTGCTTTAGTGAATTGTTTTTGGTGTTTCAAGAACACAATTTTTCCTTTGTTCAACCATTGTGGAGAAGGGATCTCCATATTTGATTGGTGGATACCGAGCGTAGTCATTCTGCATGTGGACGAGCCGAAGACGATGAACCGACGCCTGGAGGGTATTCCGCTGTCTCTCGTATCTTTGAAGATTTGTTGAAGGCACCGTGCATTACACACTTGTGGGTGATTATCAGGTTGTATGTAAGTCAAAGGTCTTATGAATTCTTCATAGTGTTTATAAAAGGTTTTACCTGAAAGGTTTTTTTCCTGAAACGGTCGTCTTTATTTTTATGCATGGGTTGAATTATTTATCATGTTTAGATGCATGTATAGGGGTTGAATTAAGTTTGTTTAAAAAAAATAGACTCTAATTAAATAAGGTTTGATTGGAAACTTGCGAATTAATTTGAAATCGCTATCACATGTTTCACAAATTGGTATCAGAACGGGATGCACTAATTTATCGCGTATTCCCATTTTTCGCAAAATCGTGTGATATTGATTTTTTTAAAATCAGTTTTGTGAAAAATCCCAATCTTTCCTATGAAGCACTTTGTCACACCCCGCCTATTTCTGGCATCGGCCGCCACCAAAACTAAGTCGGGCATGAATAAATAAAATACCAACCTTAGCATGTGACATTTATGAGACATCAAATTTTAATCCACAATATAATTTATTTTAATTAAACCCAAATATGAAATGACATTCAATTGATAAAGCTCCAAAATGCGATTAAATCCATCACATAATCTCCTAACATCTCAATAATGAAATAAATCAATCCAACTGAAACTTAAAACAACTTTGGAACCAAAAAGGCCCAATAACTCCAAAATAGTCTCATAAATAAAACGATTGAATGGAAAGAGAAAATCCAACTACTAAAACAGTAACATAAATCCAGCTGCACCTCCAAAAGATCTCCAATGAATCCTATGCAGCAACTCCCAAAAATTCTGAAAAAGATTAGTCAACGCATGTGTCAGAGCCAAAGCCCCGAGCATGTAAACCGACTACTCTCCTCAAATAGGGTCCTTGAACCCAGACAATAGTGCTATATATATCGACTATAACAATAGAATCTTTTAATTTCGAGATTAGTAATTACCATAAATAAATTCACAATTACCTGCCAGGTTTTCATAAGAGCCACACCAATATAATTTTAATTAACCCACCTTCCCAACAATGTTAACTTTTATTTAATTTAACCATGAAGAATATTACCAATACCCGTCCCCTTGTCAAGTCCGCCGTCTAATCCGTTTTTATCCTGCGATCCTCGCGATATGACAAGGTTCCATGCACGCACCCGTCCCCTTGTCAAGTCCGCCATCTGGTCCATTTTATCCTGCGACCCTCGCGATATGACAAGGTTCCACACACGACACGACATATCTCGTCCTCTAACCCGTTCAAACTGTCGGCCCTAGACACATTATGTCGCCAATAAAAAAAATTTAATATCCGTTTTAGTCCTGCGATATTAAATTCTACCTTCCTTGTTTTCATAAATCACATTAATTTCCTCCACCCTTAAAAGCGATGTGAAAATCCTCAAAATAACCTTTAGTCCCAACTAAGGGTTCCCAAAACACAATATCGTCCTATCCTAAGCAAAGAATGATTACAAAATTTCACCCGGCCTAGATATCAATCCTAGGCTATCACAACAAAGGTATAATATAGAAAATCAACCCCCACCCCAAATTATATAACCCGCATAGACTTACACTAACTAGTCCCATACCTAATTAGTATAAATCGTAATTAAGGCCCACTTACTAGTCCCATACCTAACAAGTGTACTATAACAAGGGTGAAAACCAATTATCTACCATACCCAATATTCCCGAAAAATTATCATATTTCCATAGAGTAAGACAATTCCAAATTATAACAACATTCATAATAATACTAAATTCCCATTTAAATAATTCAATTTAAAAAGTGGAAATCAAAGACACCTAAATATTATGATTTTCAAAATAATCCCTACATGCAAGTCCTATCATGATCCTTATTTTCCAACACAAGAAATTAAATTAAACTAGGGTTTTCACATGAAATATCAAAATTTACTTTTAAAAGGGCTTCTCTACATTCACATGCCCATAGCAAAATCGACCACACCGACACAACCCAAAGAATACACAGTTATAAGTATTCGGTATCATTAATTTTTTTCATGTAAAACAGCCCCGAAATTTATCTCTTCAATCTTTATATTCATGTCTTATTTTAGAAAACATGATTTTAATGGAGGCTACAATCAAGACACATAATACTAAAGGAAAAGAATAGGGTCAACATGCCTGAATAAAAGTTGGTTTACAAATCTGATCTTGAATGTGTATTCCTCAAAAAATTTTGACAAAGATTCATTCTTGACGCGTCTTGAGAAAATCAGGTTAATCTTGACAAAACTTGAGTTGAAAGTTATGTAGAATGGGTCTAGGGTTTTGAGGTTGAAGAAGATGAAGAAGATGAGAGGATTCTGAATTTTGAGAAGGCTAAAATGTATTTTAAAAGATCTAAACTCGTCACTTTATGTTTATATACAAAAAAGAATTAGAGTCCTAATCAAATACAAATACTCGAAAAAATATTACGAACCATCGGACCGTTAGAATCACTTGAAATTTTATTATGTTGTAGTGAACGGCGAGACAGGACTGCTGACAAAAATTCAGCTTGATCGGACGGTCGAATTTCTAAAAATATTATTTTTACTAGAAAGTTTTATGTTTTGAGGACTCTTAGAGAGTTTTGTATTTTGAGGACTCTTCTAAATAATAAAAATTTAATTAAAACTCCATTTTAATTCCGATTCCAATTCCGTTTGAAAATTTATTTTTCAAATATAAAAACCAACAATTTAAATTATAAAATTTATAAAATCCAAAATTTCATTTTTCTCCGATTTCCAAAATTAATTTAAAAATTCCCATTTAAAAAATCCAGGTTGTTACACACTTATATAATCAGATGCCTATTTTTGATGGGTCTAATTAGGCCTATTGGAAAGCTCGCATGAAATCTAGTTTAAAAACCATTGACGAGCGTGTTTGGTACCTTTGCGAAAATGGGTGGACTCCTCCCATGGTCACCGTTAATAATATCACCTCTTTAAAACCCGTGTCAGCCTGGACTGAAGATTATCATAAAATGTCTAAATTTAATTCACGTGGTTTGAGTGCTATTTTTGGAGCTATCACTCTAGATGAGTTTCGCCGCATTATGACGTGCACCACGTCTAAAGAGGCTTGGGATATTTTGAAATTGACATATGAGGGTACGAACGCGGTTAAAGAATCTAAGTTACAAAATTTGGCCACCCAATTTGAGACTATCACCATATCTGAGTCTGAATGCTTTGATGATTTTTATGCACGTTTGTCGGACATTGTTAACACCAGTTTTAATTTGGATGAGGTGATTGATAACACGCGTGTTGTTAAAAAGATTTTCAGATCTCTTTCAAAACGTTTTATTCCTTAAGTCTCTGTTTTGAACTCTTTGGGAAATTTGAAATCACTTAAGTTAGAAGAACTTGTAGGAGATATTCAAACCTATGAGATTGACATGTTTCCCAAAACCATTAAGGATAAGGATAATGGAGTTGCTTTAAAGACTCATCTTAAGAAAAAGAAAGAAAAAGTTTATGAGTCTGATTCTGAGGAAGATTTTGGTATGGCCTTGTTTGTGAAAATTTTTAAAAAGTTTCTCAAAATGAATAAAGAAAATTCTTCCAACAAAAAGAGATATTATGAGTCTAATAAAAAGAATGTGGAGGCCAAAGATAGTGACAAGGAGGATGAGATCAGGTGATTTGAGTGTGAAGGCAAAGGTCACATAGCTAAAGAGTGTCCTACTAGGATAAGGAGAAAGGGCAAAGAGACTGCTATACCCGCCACTCTTAGTGATAGTGAGGGTGATGAGGGAGATGAGTCTGATAAAGGTTTAGCACATGGGATGTTAGTCGCTTTTTCTAGTCATGTGAGCACACCTATTTTGTCTCATGAGAGTGCACACGAGAGCGATGATAGTGATTTGTGTTCTTCGAGTGAGGAACAAAACGAGGAGGAGAGTGGAGATGAAAGTGGTCTCCAAAAAGCTTTTAGAGATTTGTACACCGAGACCTTGAAAACAAAGAAGTATAATAGAGATTTAGATCATCGTGTTTTAGATTTGGAGAGAGAGAAGGAGGTTTTAAGAAAGGAGAAGTGTGATTTGACCAACACATTGTCTAGTCTGACGACACGTGTATCCCAACTCGAGAGTGATCTCGAACATGCTAGGGAGGTCAATGTCAATTTTGAGGACGCACCTAAGAAGGTTGAAAAGGTGGTTCTTAAGGGTAAAGATGAGAAGTTTGGAATAAGTCATGACGGTTCTTCTACTTTCCAATTAGCACCCGAGCCGGTTCCCACTTTAGTGTTAGATTCACGTGAGTCTCACCCTCACCCGCCTAGGCGTCCCATTCCTATTAGGAGAGTGCATCCTAGTGTTTTTGAGAAAGGTGTTCCTAGGCCTATATATGATTGTTCCCATTGCAAAAGTAGAGGACACCTTAGGGGATTTTGCTTTAAGTTGGGTTATGTGTCACGTTTTGCTTCTACACATGTTTCTGACACACATGCACCCACACATGATACTTTACATGCTCTCGGAGACTACATGATAGAGTTTGTACATTTAGGTGAGCAAGTTAAGTTTTTGGTCAAAACTTCACAAGATTTGATTCAGGTTTTTCATAAGTTGGCACCACCTTTGGAAAACCCATCTGCACCTAACGATTGAGGTTTGACTTGTTTACTAGCATAGGATGATTTTCCTGATGTCATTATTTGCCTATTGCTAGTATGTATCATTTTTGTATAGCTTTTTATTTTTGGAAAATTTTTGAAAAATACAAAAAGATTTTATTTTGATAAATTTTTTGAAAAATCCAAAAAGATTTTTGTATTTTGTTTGCACCATATATGGATGGACACTTAGGATGACCGAGTCACAACATCATTCCATATTTTTCATGTGACTATTTGATAGTGTTTTGAGATAATATATCATGGCATCTTTGTTTTTTATAATGTTTGGAGTCATTAAGATGTAATTAAGTGTTACTTCCTACATGCTTGACTCATGTTTTCCTTTATTGCACACATGCACGGATTTGTTTGATTATTGTGCTTGTCTTATCACATGTTGGCTGGGTGTTTTCACTTCAATCATGTCCTTAAAACGAACCAAGCCCGATAAAACTTGATAAGAAAGTTGTGCATGTAGGAGCCGTTGGTGAGGTTGTGTGCTTTGTTTGAAAATGGTGAAGGGCTATGTAACACCCCGCCTGCCCGGGGAGAGCGAACGGAGCGCTAATGCGAAAAAATAAATCCAAATCCACAAATAACAAGGTATAGAGCATCTAAATAATCCCCAACAACAAAAGAGAAACTACAAATCTCAATCTCTTCAAATTAAATACCAAATCTCTCGAATTAAAATTACAACTATCTAACTCGAATAAAAATACAAATCTCCAAAGCTCTATACATCAAATAATACAAATCTTTCCCAAACAAAATTCGCTAAAATCAATCTCCATAGCGCCCCAAAATCCGCGCTAACCTGCCACTAAAAGAAAATATGAGGAAGTACACAATACGACAAGAAAGATGCTCAACAAATATATGTTAGCGATGAATAAAACGTAACAACACGAGTACAAATATTCAAATCAAAATGAAAATCTCAAAGCATTTATCAATATAATTTCTCAACAACACTTTAATCGGGTCACCAGGCCTCACCACATCCGTATATGCTTTATCAAGCCATAGCCCGGGAAACAGGAATTTTGGCTGGTGCCCAACATCCGTGCCATATTAAAATATCATGACAACGTGCTCATCAACCATATAATGATACCACATGAATCAAAATAATTTCAACAATTATTTTCCAGATTTCAATGAATTTATCAATTCAAATATGAGTTCAATTAACAAGAATTCAAAGAGAATGACACTCGCGAGATTTAAGGAACATATTGTGTAAAATCCCATACCTCAAACCATAATGAGAAACCAATGATCATATCCTCAAGATCATTACAAAATATCTACAGAAGCTCCTCAAAGAACAATCAACAAAATAGCCCTAAGAACACCTCTAATCTAAGGTTGGAACTCACAAATCTCAAGGGCCAAAGTATAATTAAAAAGTAGAGGAATATAAAATATATTTGCTGCCAAAAGTTGTGT
The DNA here is from genome assembly GCA_949130495.1 of Sambucus nigra. Taxonomy (NCBI): domain Eukaryota; kingdom Viridiplantae; phylum Streptophyta; class Magnoliopsida; order Dipsacales; family Adoxaceae; genus Sambucus; species Sambucus nigra. The sequence goes on from OX422213.1 coordinate 42,165,826, forward strand.
CAAAAGTATGTTAAAAGGGTTGCCCACGACTTCCTTTTATAATGCAAAGAAATGAAGAGTTGGAATCCAAAAGACTCTTTTAAATAAGGCAAAGAAATGAAGAGGTGGAAGTCAAAACAACTCCAAGAGTTAAAAACATTTAAAAATCATTTTAAAATCCGTTTTAACTCCGTTTTCGAAACCGTTTGAAATTCTCTCCATTAAAAATAATAACCAACATATTTGAGCAATAAAAATAATTTTATCAAAAACTTTATTTTCCTCCATTTTCCAAAAATTAATTAAAATAGCCCAAAATTACGCGAGTTGTTACAGGCTACGAAAGATTATTTTTGTTCCTTTGCGATTAAGCCGCCGTTTAAATTGGACCTAAAAAATTGAGGAAATTTATTATCCGGGGTCCAAAGAGGTTTAAAAGAGCCCGAAATAATTTAAAGGCAATAAAAAGAAATTCATGTCAATTATGGTCCATTGAGGTTTTCGCACCAATTCTCCAAAGTTTGAGAATTTAGTTTAACACCCCTAAAAGAAAATATATATGAGGGAGTTTGGTTGGAGATTTTATAACGGGTTTGCACGTCCTTGAAAATCTTGAAAAAGCGCTAAATAGTTTTGGACGTTATTGGTGTGGAAATCATTTGACTTTGATTTGTTTATTTGCATAAGACGATGTCATCTAAATTCAACAATTTTACACCTAAGGATACTTTTGATGCTCATTCGTTAGGACTACACGTATTCACCGTGCACATATAATTGATTGAGTTGATTTACCTATCGAATGTGTTCACACCCATACATTCCATTTCCATAACTTGGTTGTTTGAGTTTAATTCCATGGTGTGATTTTTTTTTGTATCTCATTTTTGTATGAAAAATTAAAAATTCAAAAATAGTTTGTTAATTTTGTGAGATACTCCTTTGCATGTTTGCTATGCATTTTATTGTGACACTCCATGCTTTGATTTTTTCTTCTTATCTGTCTATTTGGGGACATCATAAAAAGGGGGAGAAAGAATTATCATATTATGGGGGAGATTTGATTATTAATTCTTTATTCTTATATCATTTCAAACTCGATGCGTCACGAAGGTTTTTTCTTTATCTCATGTGTGTAGGTACAAAATTGAAGATTGATATGTTGCACACCCTGATGAGAAAAGCTTTGAGAATTGATGAAGATGTTTGAAGAACAGTTTTGAGGTCTTACAAATTTATTCATGGGAGGGTAGATTTGTATAGGCATTTCGGTTTTTGATAATTCGAATTTTTTATGTATGTACCGGCATAGACATAGGGAGAGATTTGTAAGGACATATTGTCATAGGTCCGTTATCAATTTATTATGCCATATACCGCTACATCATCGAAGAGCATCCAAGAGACATCTACATCAAAGACGGATCCGAATTACTCGAGTTCTTCATCATTCAAGATTCCGCGAAATGTACTTTAGTAAGGTTATGTTTTTAATACCATAACTTTTCACTTAGAGCTTGTGGAATATTTTTACAAAATATTTTCTAAGTGTTGGAGCGGACTTTTTCATCAAAATTTGAGAATGAGTATTTTTTCTAAGTGTTGAAGTGGACATTAAAATAATAATTTTTTCGCAACAGTCGTTCGAGCGACATAGCATGTCGTTCGCGCGAGATGGCATGTCGCGCGATCTCATTCGAACAACAGTTGTCCTCGTTCGAGCAACATAATGTCTCTGTTTTTTAGGCGGCGCAATTTTCTATAAAATCTCATTATGTGGTTTCGTTTTCATGAATAAGACCCAGCATTTTACAGAACAGAAAAACTGCGATAGCAGAATTCTTTAGGCTTCTTCCTTTTGGGGTTTAATTCTCTTTTTTTTGTTTTCAATTAACAAAACTCTCATTTGCTTTAGTGAATTGTTTTTGGTGTATCAAGAACACAATTTTGCCTTTGTTCAACCTTTGTGGAGAAGGGATCTCCATATTTGATTGGTGGATACCGAGCGTAGTCATTCTAAGTGTGCACGAGTCGAAGACGATGAACCGACGCCTGGAGGGTATTTCGCTGTATCTCGTATCTTTGAAGATTTGTTGAAGGCACCGTGCATTACACACTTGTGGGTGATTATCAGGTTGTATGTAAGTCAAAGGTCTTGTGAATTCTTCAAAGTGTTTATAAAAGGTTTTACCCAAAAGGGATTTTTTCCTGAAACGGTCGTCTTTAGTTTTCATGCATGGGTTGAATTATTTATGATGTTTAGATGCATGTATAGGGGATGAATTAAGTTTGTTTAAAAAAATAGACTCTAATTAAATAAGGTTTGATTGAAAACTTGCAAATTAATTTGAAATCGGTATCACACGTTTCTCAAAAAGAGAAAATAAAGAGTGTTTATCTTGATTTTATACATATATGCTTTGGTATCAGATCCTAATTAAAAATTTATTTTCATGTTTCCCCTAAACTTGCTAACAATCATGGATGATCGGTATAGTAATCTCAACCATCCTCCCACCTTTGATGGGCGTAAATTACCTTACTTGAAAGTAAAGATGGTTGCCTTCATCTAGGGTCATTAGGTGATGACATGTGGGATATGATTGCTAATGGAAACAATCCCCTCAACAAAGATTGTTGTCCAAGGCGATGAACAAAAGATTGTTAAGAAATTTGGCAATGAATAATGTAAAGAAAAAAAGACCCAACTTAATTTAATAATAAGGGACAGAACTGGCAATGACAGAAGGGAATTTAAACAAATATTCTCATGCTCCACTTCTAAAAAGGCCTGGGACGTGCATGTCACTGCACATACACATGAGGGTGACAAGCGTGTCAAATAGGGAAAAAGTTCAACTTTTCTTACAATTATTTAATATTATTACGACGAAAGAAGGAGAAATGCTTTTGGTACCGGTTTGAAGATACTGGATTATAACATTGGCTGACGCGGCCTTTAATTTTTGAATTTAAGTTAAAGTTTTTAACTAATCCTTTTATCTAGATGGATGAGGATGGATATAATGGAGAAGTTTAAGTTTTTAACTAATATCTTTTTTTTTTCAATTCTAAATTCCGTTTTAATTTTAAACAAAGATCTTAAAGTATTATGAATTCATTTATAAATATGAAGAAGTCCTAATTAAATAGCAACAGACTACGATTTTTATTTTATTTATCTAACATACACACGACCCAATTCAAACCTAACATGACGACATTTTTTTAACTAATACGAACACGACTAATTAAAAATGACACGAGACAACGCGAAATCCTTTTTATAAAAACCACGAGCACGAATCAATTAAAATGCGACACAATACGATTTTTATTTTATTCATTTAACACAATCACAAACCAATTCAAACTGAACATGACCTTCACATTTTTTTACCTAACACGAACACGACCAATTAAAAATGTCAAGAGGCATCACGAATTCATGTTTTAAAAAAAAAGACATAAGCATGAATCAATTAAAATGCGACACAATACGATTTTTATTTTATATATCTAATATGATCATGAACCAATTGAAACTGAACATGACCTTCACCTCATTTTTAAAAAAATATGAGCACAAATCAATTAAAATGTGGCACGATAGGATTTTTATTTTATTTATCAAACACGATCATGAACCAATTCATACCGAACATGACTTTCACATTTTTTTACCTAACATGAACATGACCAATTAAAAATCATACAAGGCAACACTAATTCTTTTTTTTAAATCAAGAGTAAGAATCAATTAAAATGCGACACAATACGATTTTTATTTTATTTATCTAACACCATCACGAACCAATCCAAACCAAACCAAACATGGCCTTCACCTTTTTTTACCTAACACGAACACGACCAATGTCATGTTCATGTTAATTGATGGTCATGTTCATATTAAGTAAAAAAATGTAAATGTCATATTCGATTTGAATTGGTTCGTGATCGTGTTAGATAAATAAAATAAAAATCGTATTGTATCGCATTTTAATTGATTTGTGCTCATGTTTTTTATAAGGAATTTGTGTTGCCTCGTGTCATTTTTAATTAGTCACAGATAAAAATGAAGGTATGAAGATGATGATTAAAGATGAAATGGTGATCACATCAAACACATAACAGACAAAGGTTTTTAATGTGGTTCGGCTATGAATAAAGCCTACGTCCAGTGTTATTTTATTCCCAGGGGTTTACAATAGCACAATATGGTGTAGAGAGAGAAATAGTGTGTATCTTGTGTATGGTGTTTCTTAGTTGTCCCTCCCTTTGACTAAGGGAATACATGTATTTATAGTGATGGGAGTTAAAGAGATACAATGTCTTTATACATTCAGACATTTATATCTATATACAATGAATCTAACTGTTGATCTTCTAGGATGGTTGATCTTCCTTGAGTTGCTTAGTATGCCATGTGTTGGTTGGTATGCCGACCAACTTTCCTCGGGTGCAGACTAACCCTCCTCGGGTGCCGACTAACTCTCCTCAGGTGCCGAACAAGTATAAATATTGCCACGTAGGATGACAGGTGTCCTTTTTTGACTGGTCCTTGTAGATGGAGAATTTTTGTGCCAACAGAAGCCCCCAATGCTCCATGCTTGATGGTTCACTGAAAGGATGGAGTATTTATTCTGCAGTGTTCCTCGGTGCTCGTGAAATTCTTGATTTGCCTTCTTGATTTGTTCAACATAAAGTGCACTAACTCCTGGATGACATATGATGCAGGCTGATCGATGGTTGTTAATATCTCTTTTGAGGAACTCTGTTCGTCAAGTAAACGTGTGCTATGTATCACCCCTAGGAATTTGGATGTTGCCATGCTATAGTATTCAGCTTGTAGCTTTTCATAATCTTCAAGTATGTTGATTGGTTTGCTAGCCGACCAACTGCCTCCTTTGCCGAACAACTGAGTGTTAACTTCACGTGCTTGATTTTTCTGCTTTATGATCCTCTGAATACTTTGTCAAGTAACATACTAGCTTTTGAACCCAATTCTTTAATCTGATTAGTACCAAGCTAGTGGTGGACTTCGAAACATTTTCATACAACTTCTTCTTCAATATTGATCGGGACAGTAGTAGTAACGATCTCAGTGATGTAGATGCTGAATTTGACTCCTGAACTTCAACAGCATGTTCATAATAACTCCTGAATATGACTCCTGAACTTCAACAACATAACTAACTCCTGAATATGCCTCCTGAACTTCTGAATACGCCTCCTGAACTTCAATATGAAAAACTAATTCTTGAGCAAGAAAAATAACTCCTGAATGTTTTTTGTCAGGGCCCCAACCATGTAAGTTTCTGGAGTTGAATTTGATGCTCGACTGCATGATCTTATAAGCATGTGCCACCGAATGAATCAACTATATTTGTAATAGAAGCCCCCAAGTGTGGAATATAAACTTTGAATGCTTTCTCGAACATGAAGTATGTTGGTCTTGCTAGAAAAATAAGGTCGAATAAATGTTCCCTGGAATGATTCCCTGAGATCTTTGCATGTTTGCATTTTCATTTTCTTGGAAATACTTTGTAAGATGCTTTCCTTATTGTTTGCTGATGAATATATATGTAGAAGGACAAATTGTCCTATTTTGCATAGACAATGAAACTTGCTCCACCTGCTGTTTAATTATAGTGACTTGTCACTCTTTGGGCAATGGAATTCTTTTCATCCCATATTCTTGCTTAGTTGTAGTAATCCCGTTAAGATTACCTTATTGCCTAGACAGTGGATGCCCTGGGAGGACATCCATCTTCTTGCCTAGTTTGGTACCAACCAACCGGAGTTGATAGTTAATGAATTACCGACCAACCAGAGTTGGTGGTAATTGAGTTTCCGACCAACCGGAGTTGGTGGTAATTGAGTTCCCGACCAACCGGAGTTGGTGGTAATTGAGTATATATAGAGAAATTTTTTTTCCTGAATAACAATTCATTGGGGATAAAATATAATAAATACTAGAGACCTCCTTGGAGCTGAATATATGATAATAAATATTTTGCCGAGCTCCATGCTGAGATAAATATAGAATATGCATTTGAATAGATATAAATAATGATTCAGAATAATAATAAAGTGTCTCTCTGATTTGTCGAGTCAAAATTGTATAATGCCGAACAAGAATAATATTTTCCAGAACATGAGAAAATGGCCGAGTACTTTGCTGCACCTGAATATAAATAAGAATTACCCCGACCAACTATTCGTTGGGGGTGAAATATAATAACTGTTGTAGTTCTCCTCGGAGCTGAATAAGTATCTTGTTGAGGCAAAATTTTGCATAATACCGAGCAAGAATAATATTTTCCAGAACATAAGAATATGGTCGAGAACATTGTCGGGCCTGAATATAAATAAGAATGACCCAGACCAACTATCCGTTGGGGTGAAATATAATAAATGTTGTAGATCTCTTCGGAACTGAATAAGTATCTCGTCGAGCTCCATGCTGAGATGAGTATAGGATATGAATCTGAATGGATATATAGAATAATTCTTGCTTGAGCATAGATCAGAGCAATAATAAAATGAATAGTGCCTCGCTGAGGTAAAATTTCATAATGCCGAGCAATGATAATATTTTCCAGAAGTTTAAGATTGTTTTCGAGCATTCGTCGGCACTGAATCTTGTACCTGTAAAAATTAATAACTTGCCCTACCATACATGTATGCTGAATTGATTAGTCAATATATATGATAGGTATATGCTCGGGCAATAAAATTATCAATTTCAAAATATGAAATAATAGATGTTGGCTGATCTATCATGGCACAATTGCCAGATGTTGAGCAATAACAGTTTCCATAAGTTTAAGATTGCGGTCGATCTTTCGTCGGGATTGAATCATGTCCCTATGGAATTTTAATAAATTGCTCGAACTCCTGTTGAGACTAGTTCAAATAGTTAGTCATGAGAACAATTATTTAGCCAAACAATATATGATGTGTATCAGCATAAAGCAATAAAAATTTTAAAATATGAAATAATATTTTTGAGTCACACGTGTATCATGCGGGAAAATTTTTATCAAACATGTGCCATAATTAGGGCTAATTAATCTTTCTAGGAATTATTTGAAATTCAGTAAATGTTCGAATATAAGTTGATTTCAAAAATATTTATAAATTAGTTTTGAAGTAAATTTTTTTATTGTGTTAGAAAGGTATGAATTAATAAATGGTAGGGGTGAATTTGTCTTTTTACCACCATGGTGGTGATTTTGTCTTTGTCAATATGAGAGAACCAAAGGAATCTTCAATTTTCAATTCTGGTGTTGACTCTTGAGTTTTAACTGCCTCCGACCAATAATTGATAACTCTGAGCAGGAGTAATTGCCCCCGTCCAGTAATATATATAGTGCCGACCAGTCCTATCTGACGCCGACCAACAATAAGATGCAGTCCACCAGCAATAGACTTAGCTGAGCAGTATATTGTTGGTTAGGAAAATCCACCTTCGTAAAATCAATTATCGCCTACCCATAAAAATGATGCCGACCAACTTATTCTCTTTTTATATGAATCGCTAACCATCTTGATGATTAGGAGATGTTGCTGAGATTCTGTAACAACCCGCCCTTTTGGAGACGATTAAATTCCATAAATAAATATAAATTGGAATTTGGGGAATTTTCTTAAATAGTAATTTTTAAGATTTTCGAGGATTAAATGAGTTTCGAAGGATGTTGTGATTATTTTTGGGACTGTATAGGTCGAAATATTTTAATTATATGTCGTCGTGGAGAAAAGCGACACGAGGTAAGATTTTTAATTAGAAAACCCGCATTTATTTAATTTGGGTTGGAATAGTGATTTGCGGTCAAGTACCTCGGATGGGAATTTCGATTGCGCCATGATTCTCCGAATGGTCGAGATAATCGGAAAAGAGTGTCCGATAGTCGAAAATGAGTTTCGGGTAATTTTAGAGGTAAAAGTAACTCGTAATTGGGTAAACGAGTCGTTTTTGGGTTTTAAGGGGTTAAACCCTTTTCTTTCTATATAAAGAGAGGGAGAGGGAGAAAAAGAGAAAGAAAGAAGAGAAAAGAGAGAGAAGAGAGAGAGGAAGAAGAAAAGAGGAAGAAAATGGGAGATTCCGGCCTACCTCCGCGGGATTCGGCTCGAGGTCGTCGGATTATATCCACGAGGCAAGTGTTTACTTGCTTTATTTATCTTTTTGCATAAATATCTCATACCGTAGTTTGGTATAAACAAACCCTAATGGTTTTGGGGTGGGTTATCGTGGATAAAACGGGTTTTTGGGAGTTAAAACAATTAAACCCCAAATAATATTTCAATTTATGGAACTTAGGTTTTAACCTAAATTAATTGGTGGTTTTGGGTTCTAGGATGTTTAGAACCCTTAATATATGTGTATTTGTAGTTGGTTGAGGTTGTAGGACGTTGGGTGAGGCGACAAAAGCTTGGGAGAAGTTTTAATGGCCGAAATCGTCTCGGAGAAGACGATGAATAGTAACCCTTCACTTTAGGGGGCCATTTTGGCCAGGAAAATAATTGATTTAGCTTTCGGCCAAAACAGGAAAGTTGTATATATTTTCGATACGGTCGCGTCGGCGCAGACCGCGTATTTTTCTGATTTTTCTACGATTTGATATGATTTTTACAAGATGGCAGCTCTGGGTTGAAATCATCAACTCGGAAATCAAATCGGGAATTGGAAAAGTTACGGCTAGAATTAATTGCGTAGATGTTCGGGATAATTTTTGGTGTAGTTTAGAAACCCCGTTAATGAATTTGGGTTTGCAAGAATAAATCCGAATTATGCTTTTTTTGGTGAGAGGATTAAATTTTGGGGTTTGGGGTTATATAAAACCCTAAGCAGATTTGGGATTTTCGGACAAGCCGAATCGATTCGGTAAGAGACAGTTTGAAAGTAGAACCATTTCGAATCAATTCGGACAGGGCTAATCGATTCGGTGGCCAGCGAATTGATTCGGGCAGGCCGAATCGATTCGGTCCTGGAGAAATTTTGAGGTTTTCTCCTTTTAAGTTTAGGGATACTTAAATTATGGTTTTGGAGATTATGATAAGAGTTTCTACATGGAATATTAGGACTCCTAGATGATGATTGAGGAGTATAAGAAAACCTCGGATTAATTTAGAATGTGATCTGGGGTATGGAGTTAATTAATGTTTTGGGATAAGAGACATTCGGGTTGATGTATAAGTCCGTAAATGAAATTAAGGTGTTTTTGTTAGTTATAAAAGTAAGAGAATACTTTGGGTTTAGTATCATGCATATATGAATGCATGATTATGATTCCTTGAGGGAATCTTTGGGATTAAGGGTCATCGATAGATGGTTTGGCATATATGGCCATTTTTATATATTCAGGTAGGAATATATGGTATATATATACTATGTGATTTAAGTATATATATGAATTAAGATAAATGACTTTTGAAAATGAAAATATAAATGTTTTCAAAAAGTAAAGATAAATGATTTTCTTAATTAATAAAATTGAGGATACACACCTCTCTAAATCGCTATCATAAGGGAAGTTGGATGCGTATGGTGAAGCCCCCTGATAAATTAACGCATGGTGGATATAGTCCTATAGGCCATATGAGCGTTTGTTGTATTTTTTCTTCACTGGTTAGGAGATTCCGGGTGTGGTCTTGACTATCCCGCATGCATATGGCCGCTTTCCGACGTCTTGCGATGTAGGATCCCAGGTTGTCTTATAATAGGCCCTGGAAGATGATAACCATTTAGGGGCGCGCACAGTGGAGAAATACGGATGGGCGGTCTTAGAACGTGTTATATATTAAATCAATTCATGATAATGGATTGGCTTTAATCACATTTCTTGGATATAGGAAGGGAAATGGGATAAAAGTTTGGCTTCGGTAACACTTCCCGGATGGAAGAAGGGATGTGGAAGCATATGATATGATCAAAGCATTTTTATGATAATGAAAATGGCTTTGAATACATTTCCTGAGTATAAAAAGGGAAATGGGATGATATAAAACGGAAAAGCATTTTTATGATAATATAATTGGCTTTTAAAAGTATATGATTTGTTAAAGCAATTCATGATAATGAATTGGCTTTTATAAATACATTTCCTGGATATGAGAAGGGAAATGGAAAGTTTTGAGATAAAAATGATAAGTATTGATAAATACTTTGTAAATGAATTCTCATTCCGGGAGATAGATCTGGATGTATATGGTAATATGTATATATATGGATAAATCGAGTGCCGAGGGTCTAATGGATCCCGACGATCGACCTTGCCGCATAGTAGTGTATCGGGGAGGTTCCTTGTTTGGATTTTCCTTTGCGAGACACCCCACGCACGAATATGGCATTGTGTTGAGACTGGGGAGAAGTTTAATCCTTAGTGCTCTAATATTATAAATGTTTATGGTATATATATATTTATATATATCTTTCTGTACTGAGGGACTGGCGGATCTCAACGATCGACCGTGCCGCATAGTAGTGTATTGGGGGGGTTCCTTGTTTGGATTTCGCTTTGCGAGACACCCCACGCACGAACATGGCATAGCGTTAAGACTGGGGTGAAGTTTAGCCCTTAGTACATTGCTTGGACTATCTAGGATTGATAGTGGGTTAGTGATAGACTAGTTTAGCAGGATAGCTTGACTAGGATGTTTAGAGGGATGCGCTAGGAGTGCACTGTTAGTGGAGAGGTGAGGGGTATCTCATGGGAGTGCGATACCAAACTTAAATATGAGGTAAAACCTTTTTCTAAAAATAAGGCATTTATGCACTTCCAAAATATTTTCAAAACTCGGGATCTGGCCCGTTTATCTACTTTTCCTTTCTTTCTATATTATGTATATACATAGGTGTCCAGACACAGGGACGCCTGGATGGCACTTCTTTCGAGTCAGACGTCAGCTGCAGCAGCTGTGAATGCGTGCAGGTTTTTAATAGCTGATTCCATCGTTGTACTCTAGATAGGAGGTACTGTATTAACATTCGATCCACTGGATCAATTGTATTTATTTATTCTTTCAGTACAGCATTCGATATGGTTGTATATTTTGACCGAGTGTTCAGTTATTTGATTTCATTTCAGTTTCATTTCCGCAAAACTGTGTGGATCTTTTATTTATTGTTGTTAAAAAGAGTAGTAAAGTTAAAATTTTGACACCGGCCTAATAGGTTATTAGTAATTAAATGGATTTTTGATAGTGATGCTAAGAATGATCCATATGAGACTCCTGTTTTAATTTAATATTGGAGTGATCGCCCGGTATCTTATTAGGCGGGGTGTCACAGATTCCTGTTCTTATACACGAGTATCGTCCAGATAGGAGGTCGAGAATCCCATATATTTCAGGTCGCCGATCAGTAACAAGGGTGGTCGGCCAGTGATAAATGTCATTGTGCTATGATTGCCGACCATCAATTCGATTTCGTCGACCAGCAATTGAAGCCGTCGATCTGTATTCGGAGAATCTCCCCACCTGTGCAAACCTGCGTCAGTCTTGATTCTGGAACAGCCATGTCACCGACCAACTGGTATGTTCATCATACGAGAGTCGCCGACCACCCTGTGCAATGGAATGAAACTCCGGATATTGCAATATAATGGTGCCGACCACTTCGGCAATCATCAACCTGTGTAGAAAGACTTGCAGTAACCATGTTGGTCGAATTGTTGATCAGAAATTTTTTGCTTATCATTCTCGTTCTTTCTGTCTACCAAGTGAATACAGTTTGTTCTTCCTGGGTCTGTGAGTACTGGGCATCGCAGGTCGATTGGGGAACAATCGTTGTCATGCTGTTGGATGCCTCCTTTTTGTGTGAATCTGTTGCCGACTCAAAGCAAGCTTGACTTACCTGATATCAAGACAGGTCTGATTGAATTTGGAGAGTGAAATTTGACTGGGTCAAATTTACCTGATATCAAGATATGTGTAAATAAATGCAGGCTCGGCATTTGTGATTGGGATTTTTCAAAACTAAATTTCCCCATAATTAGTGTTGTGATCTGCTGATAAATTCAGTTCCTTGTGTTGTGATCTGCTGATCACGAATGAACCCAGATATCCAGTTGGGGTTTGATACTTTTCAATAGCTATGTTGCTTAATGACGAATCATGGGAAATTTTTTTAGTACGGATTGGTGTCCCAATTTTGTAATTTTCGTTACCATAGAACGTTGAATTCGAAACGATTGATATGAAATTAATAAATCCAAAACTTCACCATCTTCTTGGGAAAGTTTATCCATTACCCTTTCTTGAACGGCTATTCATTTTTCATTCTCTTTATGAAAGTGGGTCATTGGTTTTTAGGAGAGAGAGTTATTTTTTACTTTTATATAAACAAAAATATGATGAACAAATGTATGTCATGTCTAAACAAAATATTATGGAACTTATACAAAACTGACACATTTTGTGCAGATCTATGGACGAATTATGATTTAACATCACAAATGAAAATACGTAATCTGTTAATTTCATGATATAAAATTTAAACTTGAGAATCAAGCCAAAAGTTATGATTGTGAAATCCACCATTTTACAGATTTCTCAATAAGGATTAATCTAATGGTTATGACTATAAGATCATGATATGCAATATTTTGCAGATTTTGTAACTAAAAATTGGGTAACTAATTTTATGTATATAAACATAAAAATCATGACCGAATCAAAAGATGTATGCACAACATACAATTGATTAGAAGCAAAGATAACAGAAAACTTAGCGTATGAGGATGATCTTCATCTCTTCTTAATAAATAAAGAATTCTTGTGTCGAATTTTCACAGACGGCGCCAATATGTTGATGACTAGAAATAGCATGTTATCTTATCGGCATCAACAACAAATAAAAATGAAGGTATGAAGATGATGATTGAAGATGAAATGGTGATCACATCAAACACATAAGAGACAAAGGTTTTTAAAGTGGTTCGGCTATGAATAAAGCCTACGTCCAGTGTTATTTTATTCCCAGGGGTTTACAATAGCACAATATGGTGTAGAGAGAGAAATAGTTTGTATCTTGTATATGGTGTTTCTTAGTTGTCCCTCCCTTTGACTAAGGGAATACATGTATTTATAGTGATGGGAGTTAAAGAGATACAATGTCTTTATACATTCAGACATTTATATCTATATACAATGAATCTAACTGTTGGTCTTCTAGGATGGTTGATCTTCCTTGAGTTGCTTGGTATGCCATGTGTTGGTTGGTATGCCGACCAACTCTCCTCGGATGCCGAACAAGTATAAATATTGTCACGTAGGATGACAGGTGTCATTTTCTGACTGGTCCTCGTAGATGGAGAATTTTTGTGTCAACTGTCATGTTTGGTTTGAATTGGTTCGGGATCGTATTAGATAAATAAAATCTAATTCGTATTGTGTTGCATTTTAATAGATTCGTGCACATGCTTTAAAAAAAGGAATTCGTGTTACCTCGTGTCATTTTTGACGTTCGTGTTCATGTTAGGTAAAAAAAATATGAAAGTCATGTTCGGTTTGAATTGGTTTGCGATCGTGTTAGATAAATAAAATAAAATAAAAATAGTATCGTGTCGCATTTCAATTGATTCGTGCGCAAGTTTAAAAAAAAGGGAATTCGTGTTGCCCCATTTCATATTTAATTGGTCGTGTTTGTGCTACGTAAAAAAAATATGTGAAGGTCATGTTCGTTTTGAATTGGTTGGTTTTCGTGTTAGATAAATAAAATAAAAATCGTATTATGTCGCCTTTTAATTGATGGTGTTCATGTTTTAAAAAAAAAGAATTTGTGTTGTCTCATGTCATTTTTAATTGGTCGTGTTCGTGTTAGGTAAAAAAAATTGAAGGTCATGTTCGGTTTGAATCGGTTCGTGTGCGTGTTAGATAAATAAAATAAGAATCATATTATGTCACATTTTAATTGATTCGTGCTCGTCTATTAAAAAAAAGGAATTCGTGTTGTCTCTTGTCATTTTTAATTGGTCCTGTTCGTGTTAAGTAAAAAAAATGTGAAAGTTATGTTCGGTTTGAATTGGTTCATAATCGTGTTAGATTAATAAAATAAAATTCGTATTGTATCGCATTTTAGTTGATTTGTGCTCGTGTTTAAAAAAAAAAAAAGAATTCGTGTTATCTCATGTCATTTTTAATTGGTCGTGTTCGTGTTAGGTAAAAAAATATGGAGATCATATTCGGTTTGAATTGATTCATGTACATGTTAGATAAATAAAATAAATATCATATTATATCACATTTTAATTGAGTCTTGTTCATATTTAGAAATGAATTTAGAATATTTTAAGATCATTTGTTTAAAATTAAAATAGAATTTAAATTAGAAAAAACAGATTAGTTTAAAACTTAAACTTTCTCTAGTATACTCATCGTCATCCACCTAGATAAAATTATTAGTTAAAAACTTAAGTTTAAATTCAAAAATTAAAAGTCACGTCAGCCGTTTACCAAAGTATTTCTTAAGAAGAGAAGTTCGATGACTTTTACCTCGTATTGACAAACATTATTAATCATCTTAATGCAAATAGTGTAGAGTTTGTTGATATTGATATAGTCATGAAAATCCTTAGGGTCCTACTTGAGTGATTTGATCACAAAAACATGTAATAGAGGAAATGGCTGATCCAAAACTTACCCCAGAATTCCTGTGTGCTAAACTAAAAATAATAGAAATGGAGTTTGATTTAAAGAAAGGATAAAGATACACAGACCCTTTTTTGTACTCTTTTTTTATATTTGATACATAAAAATATTATATCTTGTTGTTATAGGTCCCATTAGAACACAATTTATAATCTTTTACCAATCTTGTCTCTGTGTAGTGGTACTCTATTGATATAGAAAATACTGAAGATGAATTGGAGTCTTTGGATAGTGAAATAGTTATGCTTAGCAAATATTTCAAGAAAAACAGTGAAATTTAGAAACTCTTATGCTACTAAGCATAGCCATTTCAATAACCATATTGATAGTAATCCTATAACACATGAACGGACCCATGACAAACACAAGCCCAAAACGGACATTTCAAATGTCTAGTGCCAAAAGTGTCATGAGTATGGACACTATGCAAATAAGTTCCCAACTTGGATCATATACCAACAAAAGGCTAATTTGACAAAAAAACATGGGACACCTCTGTCAAGTCTGATGTAGAAGACGCTAATGCTTCCAATGTTAACGAACACTAAATGTCATTCTTTGTAAAAATTATCAGTACAGATTTGGATGAATGTATAGTGAATGATGAGCCTTTAAATGATGCACGTGATAGTAGCAAATATTCAATTACTAATGAATATGATGGTGTAGATAACGATATGCATAATCTGTGTTACTTCTCAAAAATTGTCACTTGATAATTTGAAGTGAAATGAACTTACTAGGCATTCTGAAACTAGTGATAGAGAGTCAAAAACAGTTTATTATCATGAATTTATACTTGTCAACTATTCATAAATGCTTGAAGTTTGATAAGATAATAGGCTAACCGCCTGGTAATATAGGGTTGTAAAATTAACAAATTAGTTGAAAAATAATTTGTCAATATTTGCCATGACATATCAAAAAGTTAACAAATATAAAAATTTGTCCACTTTTTACCTGTTTGGTTGCATAATTTACCATGATATTATTTGTCAGTGTACAACATCCTCTATGCATAAGGTGTTGACAGACTTTGCTTACCTATTTGAGCGAGAAATATTTGTCAACAAATTTGATAACTTCTTAAACGGTTTTAATGTTTCAAAAATAATTTAAAAACTATTTTAAATAATTAAAAAAAACTGTTATGAATATTTGAAAACTATTTTGCAATGTTTTAAAAACTGTTTTTAATATTATAAAAAAAATTAAGAAAATATTTTACAAATTTTTTAAAAAACTGTCTTATAAAAATATTGTAAAAACTGTTCTAACATTTTTAAAAACTAAAATTGTTTTAAAGTTTTAAAAAACAATTTTAAAAACTGTTTTAAAACTTTAAAAAAAATTATTTTAATAATATTTTATAAAAACTGATCTATAACTGTTTTAAAAAATGTTTAAAAAATATTTAAATTATTTTTAAAAATTGGATTGACTGTAATTTCGTCTAACCCTTTATGCATAAGGTGTTGGCAAACTTTGCTTACCTATTTGAGGGAGAAATATTGCCAACAAATTTGCTAACTTTTTAAATGGTTTTAATGTTTCAAAAATAATTTAAAACTATTTTAAATAATTAAAAAAAGTGTTATGAATATTTGAAAACTATTTTGCAATGTTTTAAAAACTGTTTTTAATATTATAAAAATAATTAAGAAAATGTTTTACAATTTTTTTGAAAAAATGTCTTATAAAAATATTGTAAAAACTGTTCTAACATTTTTAAAAACTAAAATTTTTTTAAAGTTTTAAAAAACAATTTTAAAACTGTTCTTTTTAAAAAAATTATTTTAATAACATTTTATAAAAACTGTTCTATAACTGTTTTATAAACTGTTTTAAAAAATGCTTAAAAAATATTTAAATTATTTTTAAAAATTGGATTGACTGTAATTTCGTCTAACCCTTTATGCATAAGTTGTTGGCAAACTTTGCTTACCTATTTGAGTGAGAAATATTGCCAACAAATTTGCTAACTTTTTAAACGGTTTTAATGTTTCAAAAATAATTTAAAAAATGTTTTAAATAATTAAAAAAACTCTTATGAATATTTGATGAAACTGTCTTATAAAAATATTGTAAAAACTGTTTTAACATTTTTAAAAACTAAAACTGTTTTAAAGTTTTAAAAAATAATTTTAAAAACCATTTTAAATAGTTTAAAAACTATTTTAAAAATTGTTTTAATAATATTTTATAAAAACTGATTTATAAACTGTTTTAAATATTGTTTAAAATTATTTTTAAAAAATGTTTAAAAAATATTTAAATTATTTTTTAAAATTGGATTGACTTTAATTTCGTCTAATGGTTGTTTGATAGCGTCATGTGAAAAAACTAGGTAAAATTTGCCTGACATCCCCACTTTTTTCCACTTTTGAACTAAACGAATTCTTAGATTTTAGTCCCACGCAATGCGCGAGTGTTTTGTAGGGCTTGTTGTATCATCAATATATCAACTACAATTTTTTAAAAATAATTTTCAATCACTTACAACTAATTCTTAATAGAAGAAATCCAAAACTCCTAAATCCAAGGAGAGTGAGGTTAATAGTTACTTATTATATACATAAATATTATATGTACTCACAACGTTACTATGTTCTTGGATGTGTTGGTAATAATATATACATGGGTAGTAAAATAGTGGCACGAAGATTGATTAAAACGAAGAGATTTCTAACAACACATGTGGTCACTACACCAAAATATTAATTTTGTGACTGCCTTCTTGTAACTGCTAATGGGGGTGATAAACTTTATCACTGCCATTAGAAGTCACAACATTATTTGTAAATGCCATTAGGAGTCATAAAATATTTAGGTAATGAAAAATTTAAGTTAGTTGTTTTGTCACTGCTAATGACAGTCACAAATCTTATCATATAATTAATTTATGACTGCTATAAGGAGTCATAAGTTTATAACTGCCATAAGGAGTCACAAATTTATCATTAAACTTAATTTATGACTCTTATGAGCAGTCACAAAATTGTAACTGCCATGAACAGTCATAAATTTTAGATTTGTGACCGCTATTAGCGATCATAAATTTGTGACTGCTTGTAGCCGTCATAAATTTTGGCTTAAGACTTAATTTGTAACCGCTATGAGCTGTCACAAATTTGTGACCGCTACGAGCAGTCAAAAATTTTGGTGTAAGAGTTAATTTATGATTGTTGTTAGGTGTTACCAAAATTTTGACATAGGTTTAATTTCCCTCCTCTCTCTCTCTCCTACGTGCCCATCTCAATTTCATTTCAGTGTGAAGAACCCAAGAGCTCCCGCACATCTCTCTTTCATTTTCGTGCGAAGAACTCAATAACTCCCGCCCATCTCTCTATTTCATTTTGTTGTGAGTTTTTGATTTCGTTTATGTTTATGAGAAAAAAAATCGATTTCATTTTTCTGTGAGTTTTAGGTCTGCATTTTTAGGTTTATGAATTAGCTCATTCACACATATGTACATATTGATAGACACATAATTGTTATGACTGCGTTTTTAGATTCATGCACATATATACATATTTATTATTTGATTTGTTTAAATATCAAATTCATGCATTTATATATATATTCATACGCTTTTACATATATACATATTCATGCATTTTAGTTTTTTTTTTGTATGGATTGCACACCTCAGCTCATACAAACAATTTGCAACTTATTTTTTTTTGTATGGATCGCACTACTCATACTCGGAATTTTATAGCAATTTTTTTTACATATTTGTTATTTGATTTGTTTAAAGATTAGTTTAGTTACAAACTTATTTACATGTTAGTTTATTTACAGATTTATTTATATATTTGTAATTTTTATTGATGAAATGTATACTCTTACTCTCTGATTTATTTTTCGTTAGAATACAAATCGTATAAAATGTTTGGGGTGGATTCGGGGAGGGAACCTCTGACCCAAACCTTCCTCATTGACATCCATCTCTCTCTATACACACACACACACACACACACACACACAGAGTTAATCAACTTTCATAAATGGAATTGGTGGAGATGTATTCATAGTTTATGTTTATGAATATTTCATTTTTGTTTATGACCGAATTTGATTTCGTTAGTTATGTTTTCATAAATGTTTGAACATTTAGGTCTGCATTTTTGTAAGTTTATTCATACAATGTAATCTGACTGTTTATCCAATCATCTATGCATTAGGAATTTGGATCAACGGTGAGCATGGATTCTTTGGCTTGACTAAATTTGGAATTTGACTCTCTATATCTCCCAAGTTTTTTAGTCACTTATAACTCTCTTTGATATGAGGTAACATCCTCTATCTTATGCCTTGTGTGTATGTAGTTGTACAATGTGTATTTATGCAGTATATATCTATTGCTCA
Organism: Sambucus nigra; assembly: GCA_949130495.1. NCBI lineage: Eukaryota > Viridiplantae > Streptophyta > Magnoliopsida > Dipsacales > Adoxaceae > Sambucus > Sambucus nigra. The sequence continues at coordinate 42,184,831 of OX422213.1, forward strand.
TTCTCAAAGTTCCATTAAATCTCGATGCAACATTACATTCTCTCTTTGTTATACGATTAATTATTTGAGGTCCTAATTTGTTAGATTTAGAAATTATACATTCGTAATCTACATGTGTGAAAGTCCCCAATTTATAATGGTTAAAAAGTACTTTGCATTGTTTGGGATACAAAGTGGGAGAGTTTTTAATACCTCTAGAATTCCAAATAAGTCACTTGATCATTGAGGGGTGGAGAGGTTGGGAATTTTAAAAAGTGACCTTGCCACTCTTTTAGTCCGGGAAACAACAATAACTGGGGCATGCATATCATATGTTCTCCTTCTTTTCTTAGTAGTTTGGTAGTTAGGCCTTCTTCATTAATCTTTAATCTGATCTAAATGTCATCGTTACTTCCTACTAGTCTAGAGTTAAATGATTCTAGTTCAGTTGGCTCACGTGGAAGCAAGGCATTAAGAATAAAAGTCTTAGTATGAGTAATTTCATTTACATAAATGGCAGATTTGGTAATGTTGGTAGGCATTCAGATCTTTATTGTATCCAAGCTTGGTTGGAATGACTACCTTCGATATGGCCGATCACTGTAATTCCCACTTTTAATTCCAATTATGTCTTCTATTTTTATAACTTCCATTGCTAATTATGATTCGAATATTAAATACATTTTGTATCCTACTATCACAACACTGACCCAGTGGGTGTTATTTGAGTCACTAACTACAGACGTGTTTTCTTTACGTGGTCTCATACCTGCTTCAATATGCCGATGTTGGTTTCACCACTTTTGATAAGGCTGATATATGTAAGATGCCACAGGGATATATAAAACTCATTATCTCCATTTTATTCACTAAAAATTTGTCTTTCTTTTCAACACTTAAACAATTATTGAAAAGAATTGACTCTGTTGTAGCAACATATTCTTACAATCCTCGGGTACAACTAACCTTTTGACCCATTAGAACACCATTGAGCGTTAATTGAGTTCGCATAGTGTTCTTTGATACATTCTTTTTCTTTGAATTCTTATCGTATGGTTGTTAGCACTAATAAGCGATATGTGTCAAATTTCATATGGAACCTAATAGGAAGACTTGCACAGCTTCACGTGCTACTCAGACTGGTACCTCAACACTAGTATCGCCCATACCAACGGCAGTAAAGACACCATCTATGCCAGCAGTCCTAGCACCCGATGCCTAGGGAAGTATCACTTCGGACCCCAGGAGATTTTAAAGTTGATCTCACAGGCAGGTTTGGCAACAGGTAGGAAGGAAAGACCTCTCGAGGCACCGCAGGTGACACCAACTCCTATATCAGATTGGGAGAAGCTGAGGGCAGCCTTTAAATACGTAAGGTGAGTTGTTGGTAATGGGGGAATGTTTTTGGATTTAGGATTTGTTCTTGGTATGAATATTCATACCTCTTTCTTAATTCCCAGTTTAATTGATATTGTTATTGGTGTGTTGATGGCTATATGATGTGTTATATGAAAAAGACGTTACTAATGCCGTTTAATACAAGATTAAACTGTATAAGCAACTCCGAGTTGTTTGTTGAAGAAACCCTTTTCTTTTGAAAATAAAATAGATAAACAACAAGTTGTGTTTACAATAACTTATGTTCGAGAATAACCAAGAATTTGTAATCAGTTTTAAAACTAAGAAAGTTTCAAAATATCAGCACACTATAGAATGAGATGAGGAGATGAAGATAATCAGAACACACTATTTTTAACGTGGTAAAACCTCTCCCAATTGAGGAAACATCCACGGTGACTTCTAAGTCACGAAAGTAAAAAAAATCCACTAAAAACAAATAGCAGTTACAAACAATACAACATACATACACACAACTCAGCCTATTCTAAGTTTAGGAATATACCCCATTTGGTGTCCTTCTAACTTCTTTGTAGATCTGATTGTGGATGATGTTCTTCCAGTTTGATAACTTCCACTTTGCTTTAGCTTTCTTTTCGTCGACTCAATAATCTTTGATCTTATTCTCAACACTTTCAGTGTGTCAAGTGTTTGTGATGTGATTTCTATCCACATGCATGAACTCACACACACTTAGTTTGTACAGACAGTCCTAGAAAATTACATATAAAGACTATATGCTGTGATTTTCTTTTCTTTCTTTCTTACAAAACTTGAAACCTTTTGACCTTTTAATCTATCCCAGATTCCACGGATATCTTGCTTCAAAATCAGTCAAGATCTTAATCAATCTCAGTTTTGAAAAGATTTTCGAGATTGAAAACCTCCAAGTGAGAAATTAACTAGGTCAAGGTTTAGTTTCACAAGAACAAGAAACAGAAAACATTTACAGATCTAAATCAACAAAGATTTTCACAAAAATGAGAAACAAATATGCAGACCTAGTGATATATAACATGCAATAGTGCAGATCTAAGATTTCTATGAAAAAAGAAATACAGATCTCACCAAAATGTCTAAGTTGGTAACAAGATCACAGATCAAGAGGTTACAGCTACAAACTATCAAACCAGTAACACCACTCTCTCTCAAACACTCAAGGTTCAGTTTGGGGTTTTGAAATTACGAAGGTTTGAATATGGTTTGAAGTTGTTTAGGGTTAGGGTTTCTCTAACTCAGTTTCCCTTTCTCTCTCTTCTTTCTTTTCTTTTCTCTCCTCTCTCACTTCTCTCTTCTTCTTTTTTTCAATTTAGAGGACTGCCAAAAGTCTTAAAAGGCTGAGAATGAGAGGGTTTAAATAGGAGCCAAGGAAGGTTCTGGATCGAAGATAGCAATCAATGGTTGAGATTCAGTCTTCCTATATTGACTTTGATCCAAGGGTGCTAAGATAGCGGTGGTTAAAACGAAGATGATTGGTCCACAGTGATAACACACGGATAGTCTTTAAACACATGCAGGCCGTTGATAACGTTTGATCTAACGATCCACAATTCACCAGGCTGCTCTCTCACAAAACAAACACAAAAGAGATAACAGGAGCTTGACAAGTGTTGGCATGTTATTAGCTGGCAAACGCGCGTCCAAACTAATTACAGGCAACACCCTAATGTCCCTGGCGCATTGATATTCTACCCAATCAAACATTCTAATGAAAAACTAATTTTGCATAATATCATTTTAACCCCACAAAGTTTATAAACAAACTTTTATTAAAGAAAACATTATTTTAAAAATGTTTAAAAATTCCCAAAAAATTATTAAAACAACATTTTAAGGGGAATTTAACACACAATCAATATGAGCAATATATACACATGTATGCACTTCTAATGTGTGTAGTGTGATTCAATTTATACCTTTTTTGGATCATTGAAGAGGATTAGAGAGTGAATAAGTCTGAGGTTCTTTGGATTCTAGGTTATACAACTAATTTTGTCACTATTTCCAAACTAAATGAACACTTGTACAATATAGACTTAAGTAAGTCAAAGGTATAGGGTGCCTCAATCTCACCCTTTGGAAATATGAGACAAAATCTCCTTTGAGTTAGCTTAAACTCTTAGGGAACCAAAAAAAATAAAGCGTAGTCCTATGCAAAAGATACTATCTACCCATTTCCTATAAAGTCAAAAATTACATAACTCAACTATTTACAAATTTGTACACTAGAGAGAAATGGTAGATAAACAGTAGAAGAGGTTCCTACAAATATGCACTAAGATCAAGCAGTTTAGATGTAATGTGAAGAAAACATTGAACCCGTAAGACTCAAATTTCTCCCCCATTTTGTCTCAAATGGACAAAGGGTAAAAAATTACAGTCTTAAGAGATTAATCAGCACATACCATACCTATAGAATTACGCAAATACAGAAATCTGTTATAGTCTAGACATTTAGTGAACATGTCTGCAAGTTGCAAATCAGTAAGTAGGTAATGGATTTCTAACTCCTTAGTCTCAACAAGTTCGCGTATAAAGTGATGTCTTATTTTAATATGCTTAGTTCGCGAGTGTTGAACCGGGTTTTTAGATATGTTAATGGCGCTTTGATTGTCACAATACAATTGTAACTGATCTTCTTTAATCCCAAAGTCGCTTAACATTTGTTTTATCCATAACAATTGAGCACATCAACTTCCTGCTGCTATATATTCGGACTCAGCCGTAGATAAAGATGTGCAATTCTGTTTTTTGCTACTCCAACCTACTAAATTATTCCCGATATAATAACAGGAACCTGATGTACTCTTACTGTCATCGGTACAACCGGACCAATCAGCATCAGTATATCCTATGATGGTGCTGCAGGTATCAGTAGTGTACCTAAGTCCAAAATTAAAAGTGCCTTTTATGTACTTTATTATACGTTTTACACAAGATAAATGGCTCTCTTTAGGGTTATTCTGGTAATGTACACACAGACATACAGCATACATTATATCTGGTCGTGAGGCAGTTAGATAGAGTAGACTACCAATCATACTACGATAAAGTGTGGAATCAACTGACTTTCCATTTTCATCTTTACATAATTTAACAGTAGTACTCATTGGCGTTTTGGCAACTTTAGCATTATCTAAACCAAATTTCTTAACAAGGTCTAAGGCATACTTAGTTTGAGAGACAAATAATCCATCAGAATTCTGTTTTACTTGAAATCCTAAGAAAAGCTATAGCTCCCCCATAAGGGACATGTGAAACTCCTTATGCATAATAGCAGAAAAGGATTTAACTTCAGATATTGAAGTAGACCCAAAGATGATGTCGTCAACATAGACTTGGGCGATAATAATGTTTTTGTCAAAATGTTTGACAAATAGGGTCTGGTCATTTCCTCCTCTCGTAAAACCATTATCCAACAAAAAGTTGGAAAGGCGTTCATACCAAGCTCTAGGAGCTTATTTTAAGCCATACAAAGCCTTTTTTAGACGAAAGACATGGTTTGGGTATTTTGGGTCAATGAACCCTTTGGGTTGTTCTACATACGTCTCTTCGGACAGATTTCCATTGAGGAAGGCAGACTTGACATCCATTTGATAAAGTGTAAATTTTAAGTGACACGTTATGGCGAAAAGAAGTCGAACAGATTCAAGACGAGTGACTGGGGCAAATGTCTCGCTAAAATCTATCCCTTCTATTTGAGAGTAACCTTGAGCAACAAGTCTAGCTTTGTTTATAAGGATTACCCCATTTTCGTCAGATTTGTTCTTAAAGATCCAACGTGTGCCAATAACATTTTTGTTTTGAGGCCGCGGTACAAGATACCAGACATCGTGAATGACAAATTGTAAAAGTTCTTCCTGCATAGCAGAAATCCAGTGTGCGTCATTCAATGCTTCATTAACATTTTCCGGTTCCACAAGGGAGACAAAACATGCGTAATTAGCATAATTTCTTAACTGGGATCTAGTACGGACTGGCTCATTAGGATTACCGACCACGTTGTTAATGGGATGATCTTTAGAGACCCAGCCAGGTACTTCTGAACTCTCAATAGGTAATGAGTCATCTATTTCTAGTGAATCATTTTTGAAATCATTTTCAGATTCAACCACATTAGGTGATTCAGATATCTTATTTTCGACAATAGTGTCGCTTACAATTACATTTATCGACTCCATAAGGGTCTTAGTACGCAGATTGTATATACGATATGCACGACTATTTGGAGAGTAACCTAAAAAGATGGCTTTATCTCCACGCGTCTCGAATTTGGACAAATGTTCTCTGTCTTTACAGACGTAACACCGACTTCTGAAAGTTCTTAGGTATTTCAGATTAGGCTTCTTACCATACCACAACTCATAAGAGGTTTGTTTAGTGTTTTTCCTAAGGTAAACCCGATTAATGATATGACATGCAGTTCTAATAGATTCTACCCAGAAGTACTTAGGTAGAAATTTGGCATGCAACATGACACGCGCCATCTCTTGAAGAGTTCGGTTTTTCCTTTCGGCAACACCGTTCTGCTGAGGAGTCTTAGGGGCACTGAATTCGTGTTTGTAACCGTTGTAGTCACAATATTCAACTATTCCCGTGTCTATGAACTCTCCCCCTCTATCGCTACGAATGCGATTGACTTGTGTGTCCTTCTCATTTTCAATTCTTAGTAAAAATTTCAAAAATGTCTGAAACGTGTCAGATTTATGTTTCAAGAAGGCAACCCAAGTGAATCGTGTAAAATCATCAACCATGACTAGGATATAACTGTGTCCACAAATACTAACAGTTCTAGAGGGACCAATAAGTTCCATGTGGATGAGATCTAGAGGTCTAGAGGTGAGAATGTCTTTAACTTTTTTATGCGAAGTCTTAACTATTTTTCCTTCCTGGCAATGACCACAAACAACACTGGAAATAGGTTTAATTTTAGGAATTCCTCTAACTATCTCTTGACTAGACAATCTACTAAGGATATCATAACTTAGGTGACCCATACGATTATGCCAGATTTCATTGTCATCCATTCTGACAATGTTACAGGTTTCAGAACTAGTCTTGACAGTATAGCAGTTGTCAGGTGTTCTAAATCCGGTAATGATGCATTCACCTTTATCATTTATAATTTTGCAATTGTTCTTTGAAAAGGTAACTGTATGGTCTGAGTCACAAAATTGTGATATACTTAGGAGTTTGGCTTTGAGGCCTTTAACTAAAAGTACATTTTCCAGAACAGGCATTCCCTCTTCTTTTAGGGTTCCTTTACCTATGATCTGGGACGAAACTCCATCGCCAAAAACTACTTTACCTCCATCAAATCTGGTTTTGTTTAAGAGTTTGGTTTCATCTCCTGTCATATGTTTGGAGCATCCTGAATCTAAATACCAACCAGATGAAGTGTGTTCAGCTTTTAAGGCAGTGATGACAATGTTACACTTCATTTGGGGTAAAAGATCATCTTTTCTAACCCAAATAGATCTAGTTTTAATTTTGCGCAAGTTTGCTCTCATTTGATAAAATTTTCGAGAAGCAGCTTTTTGTCGAAAAACATTTGGCGCAACAAACTGATTTTTGTGGAAAAATTGAGCTTTTGGTTTAGGAAAGTTTCTGGGAGCCTTTCTCTTAAATGAACTCTTAGTTTTGGTCTTTCTATTCCTGTAGTTAGAGTTCTTGTCAGGTTGTCTTGGAAGGACATAATGGTTACGATTTTGCCTAGAATAGTTAAAGTTCTTGTAAACAGGAGTGTTGTACACAGGGGTGTTTAGATGCCTAGCATAACAACCTTCAAAGGAATGACCATAAATGTCACAGTAGGAGCAATATTGATTGCTTGAGGGATGTAGTTCCTTAGGAAAACTTCTAAAGATGGGTTTAACAGGATTCTGTTAAGAAGTCTTATTCCTAGGAGGTATGGTTTTAAATGTAGATTCAGCCTTTCTGATCAAAGGACAGACGTATTTAGTCTCAAGTATACTGTCAGCCTTAGAGTTACTAGACTCTCCAATGTCTTTCTGTTGTTGCTTTTGATCATATTCCTTTTTAATAAAATGAAAATCTGGACATGTTTCGATTGGTCTTTTGCCCCCAAACAGAAACTTAATAAGTTCAAGATTTTTAGTTTTTGATTTATTCTTAGGGCAGAATCCAATACCGGTTCTATCATCAGAATTGGACTTAGAGTAAACAACAAAGTCAGTGAAACAATTTGAATTGTTTTCAAACTTAGAAATTTTTTTGAAAGTTGTTGCTGTCTTTGTTTTTGCTTCCTCCAGTTCTAATAATGTTCCCTTGTATTTCATTTCCAGGGTTTCATTAGTTTTGGTCAACTCTTTCAATTTTTGATCAAAACTTTCAATTTCAGATTGATGTGTCAGACACTGGTTAGTGTACTCTTCGGCATTCAGCTTCACAATAAGACTTAGATCATCTAATTTCTTAGTCAGGTCTCTAACAGTCTTCTCCAGTCTAGTGCCTTTTTTAAGGGTTTTAGCATACAAAGTATGAATATCTGGGAGGTCATCTGTGTCTGAGTCGCTAAGTGAAGTGTGTGCAGTGACCCCTAACGATTCAGTTGTAGTACTCACGCACCCATTTACATCATCGTTATCGAGATCTCTTTGACTCACACACACGGAACTAGAGCTAGCAACATTTTCAGATAACAAGGCATCTAGGCCAGTCAAAGCAGTATTCACAAAAGCAGGAGTAGAGGTATCATTATCACACACAGGCGTATCATCATTGTAAATGATCTTAGCAAAAAAAGACATGCAAGGGTCAAATACATTCGATGACTCAAGTTCCTCTTCATCAGAATCACTTGAATCTTCCCAAGTTTTACAGACATTGGCTCTATTGTGTGTGTTGGTTTTATTCAGATTAACTCTACAATCATGAGCAATGTGACCTAGTTTCCCACATCTAAAACATTCAATCTTTTTAAGGTCTCTGTTAGGTATGAAGTTGTTGTCCTTAGGATGTTTGTCATGACCTCTCTCATGAGGTTTGGGATTAGACACAGTTGGATAATTAGGCTTGCCTTGTTTAGATGCCTCTTTGTTTTTAAATTTAACAATTTTCTTACATTGTTTGGACATTAAGGCAATCTGATTATCTAGTTTGTCTATATCACACTCCTCATCAGAGTCACAGTTGGTCAAATTAGTCTCATGTTTAGATATCTTAGAAGAAAAACTCAAGTTAGAGTTGGGTTGTTTTCTTTGAGACTGATTTAATTGTTTCTTAAAGTCTAATTCCATTTCCACAGTCCTAAATTTGCTACTGAGTAACTCAGGGGTGAGGTTTTGATCACTCATCTCCTCAATAGCATACCTCTTGTTGTCAAACTTTTGTGGTAATGATCTTAGGATTTTAGAAACAATCTCATTCCTATCATATGTTATACCATTAGCATGCAACTTAGTAACTATATCAGTTATGTTCATATAAAAGTCATCAAAAGACTCAGAATCAGACATAATCAAAGAGTTGTACTGCTGGGTAAGCATTTGAGTTTTAGCAGCTTTAACTCTTGAGTCTCCTTCATGGGCAGTGATTAATGTGTCCCAAGCTTCCTTGGAAGTGGCACAAGATGAGATTCTCTTGAACTCATACTCATTAATTGACATAAAGATGGCATTCTTGCCTTTATTGTTATTACGAGAAAGTGTTTTCTCATCTTGGGTAAACTCACTTAAGATTTTCTTTACCCTCTCATCACTTCCTTCAGTGGCTGGTTTAGTAGGATAAGTATATCCATTTTCAATAATGTCCCAGACATCATCTCCTAAAGTCCCTTAGATGAAGGCAACCATTCTTACTTTCCAATAAGCAAAGTTGTTTCCATCAAAGAGTGGAGGTCTGGAAAGATTAATAAACCTTTCATTCTTCTCATCCATAGTTAAGATTTTCAGAAAACGATTTTAGAAACACAAGATCCTTTATGAAATAAAAGTTTACATGGCTCTGATACCAATTGAAAAAGACGTTACTAATGTCGTTTAATACAAGATTAAACTGTATAAGAAACTCTGAGTTGTTTGTTGAAGAAACCCTTTTCTTTTGAAAATAAAATAGATAAACAACAAGTTGTGTTTACAATAACTTATGTTCGAGAATAACCAAGACTTTGTAATCAGTTTTAAAACTAAGAAAGTTTCAAAATATCAGCACACTATAGAATGAGATGAGGAGATGAAGATAATCAGAACACACTATTTTTAACGTGGTAAAACCTCTCCCAATAGAGGAAACATCCACGGTGACTTCTAAGTCACGAAAGTAAAAAAAAAATCCACTAAAAACAAATAGAAGTTACAAACAATACAACATACATACACACAACTCAGCCTATTCTAAGTTTAGGAATATACCTTACTTGGTGTCCTTCTAACTTCTTTGTAGATCTGATTGTGGATGATGTTCTTCCAGTTTGATAACTTCCACTTTGCTTTAGCTTTCTTTGCGTCGACTCAATAATCTTTGATCTTATTCTCAACACTTTCAGTGTGTCAAGTGTTTGTGATGTGATTTCTATCCACATGCATGAACTCACACACACGTAGTTTGTACAGACAGTCCTAGAAAATTACATATAAAGAATATATGCTGTGATTTTCTTTTCTTTCTTTCTTACAAAACTTGAAACCTTTTGACCTTTTAATCTATCCCAGATTCCACGGATATCTTGCTTCAAAATCAGTCAAGATCTTAATCAATCTCAGTTTTGAAAAGATTTTCGAGATTGAAAACCTCCAAGTGAGAATCGAACTAGGTCAAGGTTTAGTTTCACAAGAACAAGAAACAGAAAACATTTACAGATCTAAATCAACAAAGATTTTCACAAAAACGAGAAACAAATATGCAGATCTAGTGATATATAACTTGCAATAGTGTAGATCTAAGATTTCTATGAAAAAATAAATACAGATCTCACCAAAATGTCTAAGTTGGTAACAAGATCACAGATCAAGAGGTTACAGCTACAAACTATCAAACCAGTAACACCACTCTCTCTCAAACACTTAAGGTTCAGTTTGGGGTTTTGAAATTATGAAGGTTTGAATATGGTTTGAAGTTGTTTAGGGTTAGGGTTTCTCTAACTCAGTTTCCCTTTCTCTCTCTTCTTTCTTTTCTTTTCTCTCCTCTCTCACTTCTCTCTTCTCTTTTTTTTTCAATTTAGACGACTGCCAAAAGTCTTAAAAGGCTGAGAATGAGAGGGTTTAAATAGGAGCCAAGGAAGGTTCTGGATCGAAGATAGCAATCAATGGTTGAGATTCAGTCTTCCTATATTGACTTTGATCCAAGGGTGCTAAGATAGTGGTGGTTAAAACGAAGATGATTGGTCCACAGTGATAACACACGGATAGTCTTTAAACACATGCAGGTTGTTGATAACGTTTGATCTAACGATCCACAATTCACCAGGCTGCTCTCTCACAAAACAAACACAAAAGAGATAACAGGAGCTTGACAAGTGTTGGCATGTTATTGGCTGGCAAACGCGCGTCCAAACTAATTACAGGCGACACCCTAATGTCTCTGGCGCATTGATATTCTACCCAATCAAACATTCTAATGAAAAACTAATTTTGCATAATATCATTTTAACCCCACAAAGTTTATAAACAAACTTTAATTAAAGAAAAAATTATTTTAAAAGTGTTTAAAAATTCCCAAAAAATTATTAAAACAACATTTTAAGGGGAATTTAACACACAATCAATATGAGCAATATATACACATGTATGAACTTCTAATGTGTGTAGTGTGATTCAATTTATACCTTTTTTGGATCATTGAAGAGGATTAGAGAGTGAATAAGTCTGAGGTTCTTTGGATTCTAGGTTATACAACTAATTTTGTCACCATTTCCAAACTAGATGAACACTTGTACAATATAGACTTAAGTAAGTCAAAGGTATAAGGTGCTTCATTATATTGAGTTATGTGAAAAAGAAATATTGAAAGTAAACCAATATCGATGCAAAGTATTTGATTATTTTTATTTTTAAAATCAAGAACAATGAAAGATAACCCAGATGTCTCTACTTCCTTTGTAATACATACATAAACATAACAAACAATACATGTAAATACTCATACAAACTCAAGTCTTAATGATACACCTACTTTTAGAGAGAGACACACTTAAAAGACTTGTAATGATAGATTTGTTTCATGAGAAGTATAAAAGAGTAAGTCTCCAGGGAAAACCATTGCTTAATTAGTGGTGGGAGGCTAAAAGCCTAGAACTCATCGGATATACGTCACGAAGAGAAAATGTCAAGAATCGATGGAGGGAGATCCTATTTTGTGTAATCTAACTATTGATATGCGATATGTGTTTAGGATTCAGTAACTTTTCTTTGTGTTCTTGCATATTCTTTATAAAATACATTCAGCCCTGAAGTCACAAGCGATGTATAATTAATTTTTAATTAGCGCCTAGGGGGTGCAACTGTTGTCCATCGTTGTGTGTGTGTGTGTGTTGGGGGGGGGGGGGGGGGGCTGTAATGCTCATGAAGAATGTGGAGAGAAAGTGCCAACCAACTTAATGTATGTAGATCTCTAGGTAGATCACAGTTTTGGATCGAATACACTCTTCGAGAAGGGCACCCTCAATTTGTAGTCAATTATTTCCTTTTTAGACTGAATTAAGACTTAGGGAGATCATGTATGTGACAGTTATTATCCACCTCAAAAATGATAATTGTTATCTTTAATATTAATGTAGCGATTATAAATTAACTAAATACACAAAAAAATGTTAAAATTCATATACAAATGCATGTTGAGAGACAATATCTTAATGTCAATTAAATCTTACATTAACCGAGTCAGGACTTACATGTGCATCCATACATAGGTAACATATGCAACGCACGTGTGCACCAACTAGTAACATTAAAAGCACTCCCCCAAATGCCTCACCGCCAAGCCAGTAACACTAAAGCTGGGACAGGAGAAAAATCTTCCTCGTGTGAGATAAATATAGTGGAAGTAGGAGCCTGTGAGATTAACAGAGAGATGATGAGAAAAGCTGAGAAGGAGACCTCTTTGATATAATCTACAGAAAACATATAACTTAACAACACTATTAAACAATCTTCATATTATTTTTAGAAATACTAAAAAAGAACTGAAACCAATTTAAAGTCACAAACTCAGACCAAACTATAAAATGATTTTGATATAATCATGTTGTGTCGAGTGTTAAGTAAAGTGAGGAGGCTGACATACGTTTCACATATGGGTAAGAAAATATAGGTTTGAGGTAGACAATTTTTTCTGAGGAGGCTAACATATATTTTTTATGATATTTTATGAGTATATGAGACACTTTTAGGAGCCTCGAAGTGTAAATAATAAGGGCAAAACTCAGTATAGCAAAACATTGGGGCCAAATGCCTAATTACCCTGTTAGTTTTAGTGTCATAATTAGACTCAAATGGCCCATATTGCAGCCAATATAGTTCTTCTTTCATCTCCTAAACTCACAGTGGTTCAAGTATGCAACTACTCTATAAATACGTCGAATGTGGAGATTCTGAGGGGAATCAGGGGATTAGTCCCTGCTGTTTGGATTGATAGGATCAGGGGGGACAAAATTTAATATTTTAAATGCTGAAGATTTTATTCAATTGTCCCTCTGCTGTTTGGAATGCTAGTATTTTTTGTTTTGCTGTCGATTCAGAAAATCTTCACCTTATTGTAGTTAAGTGGTGACTGCATAAGGTTGGATCTCAAGGGGAGAAACTAGTCAGTAGCCTCTTGCCTCTTATTTTTTGTTGAGAAATCTAGTAAGTTGAACAACACACGATTCGAGATTGTGTAACTCATTGCTGATGATATTATTTTGGCCTCTAAACAAATGCTGGTTGTTATTATTTTTATTGCAGCAGCTAGTAAAGAAGTGGAGGTTTCAAGCCTTATAGTTTACTGCCCACATTGCTTAGTATCTCATTTTATAAAATATTAAAAAGGGATGAGCCCCTTCCTATCACATTGACTATCTGGTTTAAAATGATGTAAACAGAGCAAAGCATATCTCACACAAGCAGATACAAACACACACCACAATAACAGCAACAAAAATGAAATAATAGGGTTTTACTTTACTTCCCTTTATTCGTATTCATAATCACTTGGTTCCAAAGCAGGGACTACATATGTTTATACATAACAGTCCAATTGTAGATGTAAAATTGCGACATGCGCTCCATCTTTTGACATCACACAAATTAGTCAACATGTTTTAATATCACACTTTAATCCATATGGATATGACCGGTTTCCACCTGGGTTTACTAGCAACCCGAACTTGCCCCCGCTTCCCATAATGCTTCTTCCGTTGTGTATCTTCAAAATTTTGTTTTGGATGAGCATATTTTTATGTTATTGCAACTAGATATTGGATGACCAACACAAATATAGTTATCATAGGAGGCTGGCTTCTGCTCAAATTCAATCTTAATAGGAATTTTCATCTCCTCATGATCTATAACTACTTTACTCGTAAGAACCCTGACAAATAACCTATATTTTTGTTCAAGAGTTGCTTGACCAATTCAGATTGGTGTGTCTATCCCTTTAGCAATATCTAATAGAAGCCTAGAATGCTAAAATTCATATGGTAAATCAATAAAACGAATCCATACCTGAGCAGTAAAAGATACAAATTTGGAAGGAGAGAAGTTCGGTGTCCAGGTCGGGTCTAAAAGATCCTATTGCAGAGTGTATTATATACACTCTGTATTATAATGTTGTCGTATATTAAAGCTATATAGGTGGTTGATTATCTATAACTACAAACATGCATATGAAAATTTACAATTAATTTTCCCCACTGATTTTCACTCCTTCCACGTCATTCAAAATATAGTGAATTCATACAAATTGTGGACAAACCTGTCTACAAATTTTGGCACAATATTCAATTGTGAATATTCGAATTTTTAGGAAAGGTGATTATTCTTTATTATCCTATTGTAAATTTTAGAGATATATGAAACTACAGTGATAACATATAACAAATTATTTGTTTTCACCTTAGTTGACAATATAAAAAATTATCTGTTTTGACACACATTCTGATGATTCATATTTGTGAACATGACCCGCAAACAGAATATCAACTTTTAAAACAAATTTTGATGTTATTGTTGAAAACAAATTTCCTACCAACTTGTTTACCATCAGAACTAGTAGCAACCTCTAGTTGTTGTTGTTGTTGTTGTTGTTGTTCTAGTTTTTTTATGATTATTTGATGTTATTGTTCTAGTTTTTGATGATTATTAATCTTGTTCCTGTATACATATGATATTGTAATTCATTGTTTGATTTTGAATCACATGTGAGCATATAGATGTTATTTAAGTGACTCCAACTTGTTGCTTGATTTTTATTTGGATGGTTTGGATTGGATTTGACTTGGTTACATTGACTTGGTTATGCTCACATACTGAATCCAGTATATGTTGAGGTTTTCTATAATTTGTGGGCTATCTCCATCTGGAACTAGTTCCATATATTATTTTGTATTAGTTTTCTTCCATATATTGTCTATGAACAGCCTTAAGGCCAAGGAGTAGCCTTGGGCCACTGATTTATTTGACAATTTATAGGGACCTCAATTTTTTAACAAGCTTAGTTCTGACATTTTTCCCAAAACCATCACAATAACTTTATAAGACTGTCGTAAAACACTGAATTTTAGATTTGATGTTATATTTGCAGGTGAAGTTGGTGTGTGAGTATAAAGGTGTTCTACCCAAAATACTACTTCAAGTGAGACAGGTGTGTATGTCCCCATACTTGTGATTTACCTTATTAGCTTAGTATTGACCTAGTTGATATACGATGTATTGTGAGAAACTAAAATCTGGTTATGTCCCTTTCATTTTTTATATTTTAATTAGATTTTGTCATTGTCGAATTCTTGGGCAACTTTCTTGAGAAATAAAATAAATTTCCCTTCGGCAAACTTAATTAGCTTTTTATATTTCCATCAACTCCTATCCAATAAACTTGCTCATCAAAAAAAAAATATGTCCAACAAACTTGTGATTTGCACATCTCTTTTGTATGTGTTTTTCTCATTGATAGCAAATAGGTTGTCATCTCTTATTGGTAGACATTGATTTTCTGTTCAAATACTTATACATCATTTCTATCTCCAACCTTACAGATATATGAACGTTTTGATACGGACTCGCTAATACATGCTGACGATGCTCATATTGATTGTTTTTCTAAGAAGGTCTGTGTTATACTTTTTTTTAGTTATATTTGTGTGAAAAATTGTTTACTTTGGTGAGTATAATTTTAATAATTTTAATAGTTTGATATTAGCTCACAAGTAACATTGTGTAAGTGAAAATCATATTATGTTACCGTGGAAGTTTGTTTGGCTGGCATAATGTAATTCTTTGTTGAAATATTAAAATGATCCGAGGTTTATTGTAGTTCAAAATATTTCTTGATGAAACTAGGCTAGTTCGTGAAACCGTGTTTATTTTTAATTACACCTTTGTCTTAAAAGATGTTGATGGCAAAAATTCTGAATCCAATTATATTTTATTGTTTGCAGGTATACACATGGCATACCTGACATACGTAGTATTCAAAGGCCTAAATCTAGGTGTTTACATTTCATGGCAAGCAACACAAGCACACATCAATGGATACCGAGACGCCGCATATAAAAAAATTGAGTCCATCGAACTTGCTTAGAAGGCGTACGTACTCCGAGTACACGAGGGAAGATGTCACTGTATCAATATCCCGCACATTTGATATGATCGAAATGTTGTGTCATTTTTTAGTTTATTTTTTATTCTATGTTCATTTTGTACTTAGCGCCCAAGAACGGTTTGTTTGATATTAAATTAAGTCTAAACAAGTTTTATATGTACTAGATATTTGGAATGTCAAAAATATAAATGAAATGTTGTCGAATTTTTTTAGACTCATTACATGTTCATGATATTTCATCTATTCTTTATTTTAGGTTATTTTTTTTATTCTACTCTCATCATTTTGTGAAAATATAACGATATTTGTAACAATTCTTATTACATTTAACAAATTTAACTTTTATAACTGCTAATAATAGTCACAAATTTGTCACTATTGCCAGTAGTTACAAATTCATAACTGCTGACAGTAGTAATAAATTCGTAACAGCTGGCATCAGTTATAAGTATTAGATTTGTAACTGCTGACAGCAGTTAGAAATGTTAGATTCGTAACTGCTGATAGCAGTTATAAATAACAGTTACAAATTTGGGTCACCAGTCATAACCCCCATAGGGGTTATAAAAATTTGTGACTGCTGTTAGGAGTTACAAATTTTCTTTTGTCACCCCCTAAATTATGACGGTAAATAGCAGTTATAAAGGTCATTTTTGAATGCTAACAGCACTCACAAATCTCCTATTTTGGTGTAGTGTGTGTCAATACAACATGAGCGTCGCACTTACGTACGTCATAGACTGTGTAAGGAAAGAATAGCTCAATGAAAAGAATTAAGAATCAACCTTAGATCCTAAAATGTACATAAGTTAATTTTTTACAACGCATGTAAGCATCAAAATTTACCCTAAAGTAGTAAATTACTAAATGAGAGTACAAAGTGTTCCTTAACATTTCTACATTAAAATTATATAAAAAAGATCATTATATTCTACCTCATCCCTAGCTCAGGCAAGCACAAAAGAATTTTTTTAACTAAATCTAATCATTTTTCATTTTGAGCAATGTTATACATATCAAATATTTTTATCAAGTTTTTGTGTCTCGAGTGCATTAAATGGTTGTACCTACACTTGGGTTACAACCATTTGATACACTTGAAATACAAAATCTTGTATACAAACTTTTCTTACACCTAATATATATATAATATTGCTCTTATACAAACTAGTCCGTATTTTAAGAGTGCGAATCGAACATGTGTCACCTGACGTTGAGCTCAAGAAAAAGAGAGAGAGTGCCTATAATTTAATCGATAATTTCTAGACTCACCGTTTGGTGACACATGTTCGGTCCGCACTCTTAAAATGCGGACTCATCTGCACAAGAGCAGTACTATATATATATATATATATATAGAGAGAGAGAGAGAGAGACTCCTGTGCCCACTAAGTTTGCATATTATATTTTTAAAATAGTAAAAAAAAATATTTTTTACCTGATTTTGTTTGCTTGATATTTAAACATTTCAAGGAATCTATATAAAAAAAATCAGTTGAAAAAATGTTTTTTGCTATTTTAAAATAATTGGTCAAACTTTCGTAGTTTTTAAAGCACTTAAAAGCCACAAAGTTTGACCGATTTTTTTAAAATAGCAAACAAACTTTTTTTGAGTTGATTTTTTTTATATGGGTCTGTTGAAATGTTTAAATATCATATAAAAAAATCAACTCAAAAAAATATTTTTTTTAATATTTAAAAAAAATAGGTATGCATGAGCACATTGGCAAACTTAGTGTGCACAGGAACTGATTTTTTTAGTGCGCACTCAAAAAATAGGTGTACGTCAGCATATATATATGTAAACGATGTGTTTTAGGTAGAGTTAGAGTACAATTCTAGCCACTTATACAGACATTTGAACTGATATAAAAAAAGATTAAACTAAAAATTACAGGCCACTAGATAAATCATATAAGAAAAAATTCAACAAATAGAAATTATTAAACTAAAAGAAGGAGACAAAGGATAAATGGTTTGGTCTATAGAATCTTCAACAATGGTTTTGAACCTACATATAGGAATAAAAAATACTTTTTACTTCAATTAAACGGGGAGAGAGAGAGTAAAAAAATAATCTTTGAGAAAATAAAGATTATAAATAAAAGAATAAAATAACTAAACTACTCAATATGAGAGAAACCCAAATCATACTCCTATGTTTCAATCCCAAAAGAAGCCAAACTCTTAACTAGAAAATCTTAAAATGAGAGCTACGATAGATACTTCAACAATTGTTTTGAACCTACAGATAGGACTAAAAATGGGGAGAGATAAAGTAAAAAAAATAATCATAGAGAAAATAGAGATTATAAATCAAAGAATAAAAAAACTAAACTACTCAATTTGAGAGAAACCCGAATTATACTCCTATATTTCAAACTCAAAAGAAACCAAACTCTTAAAATGAGAGCTAAGAGCATACCGTGTAAGGGGTGAGAGAGAGAATCCAAAGAAAAATTGTCACTACACCAAAATGAATAAATTGGCACCCTTCCAGCGGCTAGCCTTGTCACGGTCATCGATCGTGACACGTCCATGACAACTACACTTATCACGGACTTGCCATGGTCAATGACCGTGACAAACCTTATAATATTGTCATGGTCAATGACCGTGACACGTTCGTGATGATTTGTTCAGTAAAAAAAAAACCTACGCTTTCTTTTTTTTCACCGTTTTTGGTTTCCCTCTCTTTCTCTCTCTAACTGATTCCGAGCTCTCTCTCTCTCTCTCTAAGGTATGTTTTTTTTCTCTCTTTCTCTTTCATTTCTATATGTGTGTGTATGTGTGTGTATATATGTGTGTGGTGGTGTGTGGTGGGGGGAGGGGGGATGGGGTAGTGGGGCAAGGGTGGGGTGTGTGTACGTGTGTGTGTGTGTGTGTGTGTGTGTGTGTGTGGTGGGGCAGGGGGGCTAGGGAGGGGAGGGACAAGGGGCTGGGTGGGGGGCAGGGGTGGTGGTGTGTGTGTGCAGGTGTGTGCGTGTGTGTGTGGTGGGGGGAGGGGGTGGTGGGGTGTATGTGTGTGTGTGCAGGTGTGTGTGTGTGTGTGGTGGCGGGAGGGGGGCAGGGGGTGGTGTGTGTGTGGTGGCGGGAGGGGGGCAGGGGGTGGTGTGTGTGTGCATGTACGTGTATGTGTGCATGTGTGTGGTGGGAGAGGGGGTGGGGTGGTGGTGGGGTGGGTGGGGTGGGTGTATGTGTGGTGGGGAAATCTCAACAATTAAAACGGACAAATTGATTAATAAAAGATGTATTGCCCCTTTCATATGCAAGTAGGATTGCCCCTCATTAACAGATAATTGTTGAGATTCGAAATAACATTAATTGTATAGCTTTAATAAAATAAATTGTATAGCTTTAATTGTAACTTTAATTGTATAGTTTTATAAGAAACTAAATTAATAATTAGTGCCATTTCATATGAAAGTAGGATTGCCCCTCATTGTAAATTAGTAGATTAATAATTGTATACTTTAATTGTTAGTTTAATTGATGAAATGATTTAATTAAGTAGATGAATTAGAAGGAGTACGGGATACACATTTGTTGTTGCGGTTGGATTATAGTGGATCGATGTTGGGTGGGTAAATTTTAGAAGTGGTATGACCACTGGATTAATGTCCATATGGGGGTGAAATTTTTCAACTTTTTTTTTTTAAAATTACTTTGTATCACTCTTGTGTAGTGTGCGTGTGTGTGGGCAGTAGGGGTGGAGGTGGGGGTGGGGTGTGTGTGTGGTGGGACAATCTCAACAATCGAAATGGACAAATTGATTAATAAAATATGTATTGCCCCTTTCATATGCAAGTAGGATTTCCCCTCATTAACAGATAATTGTTGAGATTCGAAATAACTTTAATTGTATAGCTTTAATAAAATAAATTGTATAGCTTTAATTGTAACTTTAATTGTATAGCTTTATATGAAAGTAATTAATAATTAGTGCCCATTTCATATGAAAGTAGGACTGCCCCACATTGTAAATTACTAAATTAATAATTGTATACTTTAATTGTTAGTTTAATTGATGAAATGTATTAATTGAGTAGATGAATTAGGAGTACGGGATGGGTAGGTGGGTGGGTGGTGGGGTAGGGGTGGGGGTTGCGTGTGTGTGAATTTACGCGGGTGTGTGTGCGTGTACGTGTGTGTGTGCGTGTACGTGTGCGCGTGTGGTGTGTGTGTGTGGTGGTGGGGGTGGTGTGTGTGTGTGGTGGTGGGGTGTGTGTGGTGGGAGTGGGATGGGTTGTGTGTGTAGTGGGGCAATCTCAACAATTGAAACGGACAAATTGATTAATAAAATATGTATTTCCCCTTTCATATGCAAGTAGGATTGCCCCTCATTAACAGATAATTGTTGAGATTCAAAATAACTTTAATTGTATAGCTTTAATAAATTAAATTGTATACCTTTAATTGTAACTCTAATTGTATAGTTTTATATGAAAGTAAATTAATAATTAGTGCTCATTTCATATGAAAGTAGGATTGCCCCTCATTGTAAATTAGTAAATTAATAATTGTATACTTTAATTGTTAGTTTAGTTGATGAAATGAATTAATTGAGTAGATGAATTAGAAGGAGTACGGGATGGGTGGGTGGGTGGTGGGGTAGGGGTGGGGGGCTGCGTGTCTGTGTGTGTGTGAATGTGCGCGGGTGTGTGTGCGTGTACGTGTACGTGTGCGTGTGTGGTGGGGGAGGGGTGGGGTGGGGTGTGTGTGAGGGTGGTGGTGTGTGGGGTGGGGGTGGGGTGGGGTGTGTGTGGGGTGGGGTGGGGCAATCTCAACAATTGAAACGGACAAATTGATTAATAAAATATGTATTGTCCCTTTCATATGCAAGTAGGATTGCCCCTCATTAACAGATAATTATTGAGGTTCGAAATAACTTTAATTGTATAAATTTAATAAAATAAATTGTATAGCTTTAATTGTAACTTTAATTGTATAGTTTATATGAAAGTAAATTAATAATTAGTGTCCATTTTATATGAAAGTAGGATTGCCCCTCATTGTAAATTAGTAAATTAATAATTGTATACTTTAATTGTTAGTTTAATTGATGAAATGATTTAATTGAGTAGATGAATGAGAAGGAGTACGGGATATACATTTATTTTTGCGGTTGGATTATAGTGGATCGATGTTGGGTTGGTTAATTTTAAAAGTGGTATGACCACTGGATTAATGTCCATGCGGGGTTGGGATTTTTCAACTTTTTAAAAAAAATTACTTTGTATCACTCTTGTGTAGTGTGCGTGTGTGTGGGCAGTAGGGGTGGGGGTGGGGTGGGGTGGGGAAATCTCAACAATTGAAACGGACAAATTGATTAATAAAATATGTATTTCCCCTTTCATAGGTAAGTAGGATTGCCCCTCATTAACATATAATTGTTGAGATTCGAAATAACTTTAATTGTATAGCTATAATAAAATAAATTGTATAGCTCTAATTGTAACTTTAATTGTATAGTTTTATATGAAAGTAAATTAATAATTATTGTCCATTTTATATGAAAGTAGGATTGCCCCTCATTGTAAATTAGAAAATTAATAATTTTATACTTTAATTGTTAGTTTAATTGATGTAATTATTAATTGAGTAGATAAAATTAGAAAGAGTATGGAATGGGTGGTGGGGTAGGTGTGTGTGTGTGTGTGTGTGTGAATGTGCGCGGGTGTATGTGCGTTTACATGTGTGTGCGTCTACGTGTGTGTGTGTGTACGTGTACGTGTGCGTGTGTGTGGTGGGGGAGGGGGTGGGGTGGGGTGTGTGTAGTGGTGGCGGTGTGTGTGTGGTGGGGGAAATCTCAATAATTGAAACGGACAAATTGATTAATAAAATATGTATTGCCCCTTTCATATGCAAGTAGGATTGCCCCTCATTAACAGATAATTGTTAAGATTCGAAATAACTTTAATTGTATAGCTTTAATAAATTAAATTGTATAGCTTTAATTGTATAGTTTTATATGAAAGTAAATTAATAATTAGTGCCCATTTCATATAAAAGTAGGATTGCCCCTCATTGTAAATTAGTAAATTAATAATTGTATACTTTAATTGTTAGTTTAATTGATGAAATGAATTAATTGAGTAGATGAATTAGAAGGAGTACGGGATGGGTGGGTGGGTGGGTGGTGGGGTAGGGGTGGGGGGATGCGTGTGTGCGTGAATGTGCGCGGGTGTGTGTGCATGTACGTGTGTGTATATGTACGTGAGCGTGTGTGTGGTGGGGGTGGTGGGGTGTGTGTGTGGTGGGGCAATATCAACAATTGAAACGGACAAATTGATTAACAAAATATGTATTGCACCTTTCATATGCAAGTAGGATTGCCCCTCATTAACAGATAATTATTGAGATTTGAAATAACTTTAATTGTATAGATTTAATAAAATAAATTGTATAACTTTAATTGTAACTTTAATTCTATAGTTTTATACGAAAGTAAATTAATAATTAGTGCCCATTTCATATGAAAGTAGGATTGCCCCTCATTGTAAATTAGTAGATTAATACTTGTATACTTTAATTGTTAGCTTAATTGATGAAATGATTTAATTGAGTAGATGAATGAGAAGGAGTACGGGATATACATTTGTTGTTGCGGTTGGATTATAGTGGATCGATGTTGGGTTGGTTAATTTTAGAAGTAGTATGACCACTGGATTAATGTCCATATGGGGGTGGGATTTTTCAACTTTTTTTTTAAAATTACTTTGTATCACTCTTGTGTTGTGTGCGTGTGAGTGGGCAGTAGGGGTGGGTCTGGGTGTGTGGTGGGGTGTGTGTGTTATGGGGCAATCTAAACAATAGAAACGGACAAATTGATTAATAAAATATGTATTGCCCCTTTCATATGCAAGTAGGATTACCCCTCATTAACTGATAATTGTTGAGATTCGAAATAACTTTAATTGTATAGCTTTAATAAAATAAATTGTATAGCTTTAATTGCAACTTTAATTGAATAGTTTTATATGAAAGTAAATTAATAATTAGTGCCCATTTCATATGAAAGTAGGATTGCCCCTCATTGTAAATTAGTAAATTAATAATTGTATACTTTAATTGTTAGTTTAATTGATGAAATGATTTAATTGAGTAAATGAATTAGAAGGAGTACGGGAAGGGTGGGTGGGCGGTGGGGTAGGGGTGGGGGTTGTGTGTGTGTGTGTGTGTGTGTGTGTGTGAGTGTGCGCGGGTGTGTGTGGGTATGTGCGCGTGTGTGTATATGTGTGTGTAGTGTGCGTGTTTATGCGTAATGTCCCTTGTAAACGAATTGATTGGTTACTAATTTTTTTAGTAAATTAATATATAATTTCCCCTCATTGTAAATTAGTAAATTAATAATTGTATACTTGTTAGTTTATTTGCATGTCTTCTTTTAATTCATTTTGATATGTACTAATAACATTTTTTTTACGGCAAATGTCTCCTTCGGGTATTAAGGCGAGGATGATGATGCTTGTTATGATGATGTCGTCTGGGCTCGGTGGTAGCGGAGGCGACGAGGGCTCCTCGACCCCTTGGCTCCCCAAATATGGCAAATTGGGGATGGACATCGAGAACAAGTCGGGGCTATTAGCGAGATCCCTCGAGCTGGTAATGAATATCATCGGTCCGGGGTACATTAGTTGGAAGGAGGTGCCATATGAGGTCAAGTTAGCTGTTTGGATGGCACTACAAGTAATGTATTTATATTTATATATATATTCATATGAATATGAATATTTCAATTTCATTTTATATTTATATTTATATTTATTTGCAACTAACATTGTATTTGTTGGACAGGAACAATTCATCTTGGATCCAAAGCTATGCGATTCCGTCTTGGAGCATTTAAGGGAGCAACACAAGACGTGGAAGAAAAATATGCATACCCGATATTTTGCAAAGACACGAGAGTCCATTATCCAAAGGCGTGAATTCGTCCCGCCGAAGGAGCCGATCTCATTGGCACAATGGTAAAAATTCGTTGACAATGACATCGGGGAGCGACAATTGGCATCTCGCCAATCTGGGAGGGAAAACCGGGCAAAAAAGACGGACGTGCACTACTCCGGCCGGACGTCTTACGCCGAGGTGGAGCATAGGATGATGGTAAGATTTAACTTTTCTATAACTACAGAAATATATTATTCTGCATTATTTTACTTTGCAGGGCCGATACAAATTTTACTTTATTTTATTTTAGGGGACAGGGAGTGGCCCTGGGGGTAGGCCACATAGGCACGATACTTATGTGGCTCTTAGGACGAAGAAGGGGAAGGACAAGGAGGTTTCCCCGTGCGTTGCGGCCACGATTGTAAGTAATCCGACAGTTTACTTTTTGTTAATTACGTTATAATTTTTTAATTTACTTATTTTACTAATCATGTACTTTTTGTCATTTCAGGCAAAGCTTAAAGAAGTGCATGAGTCACAGTCTGATGCTGACAAGACATCTTTGTCCACAGACGCACTCAACCAAGTGCTTGGCTCTTATTGCAAGGGGAGGACAAGGGGGTGAGCTCGCGGGTGGCCAAATCTAGGATCATTGGATTAGAGACGAGCGACATCGGGTTGGCTCGAACGGTGGACTCGCATGACGCGAAGCTATCCCGTTTGGAGGCGACGGTCCAAGATATGTTCTCATTCATGAAGCGTTCGTTGGGCGAAGGAAAACGCAAGGGGAAAAGGAAGGAGAAGGTGGGGGGAGGGGGTGCGGGAGGACGAGGTGCGGGAGGACGAGGTGCGGGAGGACGAGGTGCGGGATGACGATGATGTGGACCTCGCTGCTTCATCGCCGACACGTGCGAACTTTGATGATCCACTTCCCTATTTGGCTCCCTTTGACTGGCCGATGTTGACGCTTGGTTGGCCGAGCGTGTTTATACTGGACATATTTGATGGTCAGCGGATAGGGTGGGGGTTGAGGAACCCGAATATCGTCTAGGGTGAACTAGTTCATGGACGTGAGCTTCAGGACATCGAGTCCAGGGTGCTCGTCACGCATGTGATACCTGGGAAGGAGAACTCCCCGTTGTGGTTGCGCGAATAATGAGACACGATGTATATCAGTAGGTGTGTCAATTCGTATATCGTGTGGCC
This sequence comes from Sambucus nigra, assembly GCA_949130495.1. Taxonomy (NCBI): domain Eukaryota; kingdom Viridiplantae; phylum Streptophyta; class Magnoliopsida; order Dipsacales; family Adoxaceae; genus Sambucus; species Sambucus nigra. The sequence goes on from OX422213.1 coordinate 42,210,058, forward strand.
TACTCACCTCCTCGGATTTAACCTTACCCAAGACATGTAGTGACATTATTTGAATTGAATTGTATTGTTTTTTAGTTGGTACATTTGAATTGTTTTTATGTTGGTACATTTGAATTATATTTGGATTATATCGTGAGGCATATTGTTTTTATTTTGAATGTATATTTGCATTATCTCTAGTTTATTTGGATATATGATGTTTGAACAGGTATAACGTTGCTATAACAGGTACAAATATACTGCTGGGCAGTGGTAGTGGCCATACTGCCCAGTAGATTTTTTTTCAATTCTGCTCAGAATTGTCACGGTCATTGACCATGATAATTTTCTAAAGAATGTCACGGGCTTGTCACGGTTATAAACTGTGATAAACTTGTCACAGTCAATGACTGTGACAAAAAAAGTTGTCTTGCCCAGAATTGTTACGGTCATTGACCTTGACAAGTTGAAATTGTCAAGGTCAATGACTGTGACAATTCGACAGATTTGGTGTAGTGTGTAGAATAAACTAATTAGAATAGATACGTTAAAAACACAAATATTATCAAACCTCACATCGTGATCGATGGTGAGGATGAGAAAACCAAGAGTATACTTGCAAAACATAAAAAAATAGAAGAAAATTACCCATTATGAACACAAAATAAAATCCTAGTGTGACCTTAATAACCCCATCAACCCAATTTCAGGCATTTCAGAGATTGCTTGACGGGGGTGTTTAGATGTTTAATACTGTTCAAAATAGAGAAATCATAATCTCTTTGCCTCAAATTGATCGTTTAAGAAAAAGTGGGAGGTAATTTGTGGATAGTGTTCTTCAATTGCGAGGGAAACAAGAGGGATAATCATGAAGGGAGTGGATTATCAAATGAAGGGAGAGTACATGAAAAGATTGGGAGAGGGAAACTGAAAAGAAGAGGAAGAGGAGTGGGCACATGGAGAAAGAGAGGGACTACAAATATGGATTAGAGAATAACGCGATTAAAGGTAACTGGGTAAAAAAGAGTTTTATCTTAATTGCACATATATTTTTCAGCCATGTGGCAAAGGTACTTGTTGTATGTAAAAATTACTTTCCGACGTGGAACAATTATGCATGTACACATGTCCTCTTATGTGGATGACCAACCTCCTGATCGACATCAGATATACTTAGTCGGCTAGATAGCCGACCAACTCTAGAATGCCAATCATCAAGAATACCAAAAGTTACTCGGATGGGATGCCAACAACACTGAATTCCAAGAGCTTCATTTATTGTACACAGATGTAAACGCCTAATAATATAAAGACGTTCCCATTATAAATACGAAATTCTCCCTCAGCTGGAGTGACAACTCGAACCACTTATATGCACACCATATTGAGCTACTGTAAACCCTACTGAATAAAATTAACAGTGGACGTAGGCTATTTTTTTGCTAAACTACTCTAAAAAATATCTTCTCTTATGTGTGATTTGATTAATTTACTATATTATTATCTATGATTATAAATCTGGATTTAGTCCATTTTGAGACATCAATATATATATCAGTCCTGCTCTTGTGCGGACTAGTCCTCATTTTAAGAATGCGGACCGGACATGTGTCACCTGGCGGTGAGCCCAGAAAAGAGAGAGAGTGTGCCTATAATTTAGGCGATAATTTCTAAGCGTACCGTTAGGTGACAAATGTCCGGTCCGCATTCTTAAAATGCGGACTAGTCCGCACAGGAACATTATATATATATATATGCTTAATACCGAGGATTACAACTCATAATGCCAGAACATTGAGACGAAAAGATTAAATTTTCAGAAAAAAATAACTGAGTTAAAATCCTTATTACACCTATAATACAATCTAATACGATAGTATTAGAGGTTTGAATGATAATAGTTACTCACATTTGTTTGCTCACCCTGTTTAATGCTCTAGCTAGTGGTCCTTTAAATTACATTCCCCTTCTTCTTCCTCTCATTGTGTTTTCATTTACTGATGTGAAATGCAGGAATCTCCCTTCTCTCTTCTTTTTAGTCGCTTTGAATTCATCCCTTTATACATAAATCTAGTCTATTCTCAAAACCCAGTACCACCCCACTACGAAACAAAAAATTGGGAAGATCATCAATATAATCAAAGTACATTCTCTCCCTCACCGTGTTGTAGAATTGTACATTTGGCAATATGAATTTGATGTGGTTTAATAAAAGAATATGTTGTTGATGAAAACCATCCGAATCTCAAAATTTTAACGGATCTCCTCATCACCCCCATCAACCGATGAAGCATATGGATTTAGGATCTCGAGACACTAATTTATGGTTTTGAAACGAAATAGCCAATTAAAAAATTACAATGCAACAGGAAATTTCATAGATGACTTAAATGGGTCTTTAAATTCCCTCTCTGAGAATTTTTTATATTGGATTTCGACGATTCTAAATTACTCCACTGAAAGATGGTTCAAGTGCTCAGTCTCATTGTTGAGAATATATAGTTTTGATAAGAAAATTTATCATTAATTATTACATGGTTTTGTTGTTGTTGAATTTATGTATCATGTTTTTTACTCTTTTGGGTGTCTTAATTGGTTGTTAGAATTTTTAGTACTTTGCTCTGCTTCATCTTTACTGGTTTGTTTGATTTGCTATTTATTATTAATTGATTAATTCTATTATTTTCTTTATAGATTTTATAGTTTAATATTCTACTAATGTAGGAGTGTTGATTGTGATCGAGAGGTCTTCCTTAAGCATTGGGAATTTAGAAATGCTTTTTTAATCTTAATTTCTATTCATTGACAAGTAAAGGAATTACCCACACTCCTTTTTTTGGTGACTAATGCTTGAAAACTAAATGCTGATAAATTCATTTTTAATTACTATAGTGGAGTTTTTTTTTCTATTATGATTGGGTGTCTTTCATACCATTTTTATTATTTAATTCTCTCTTCATCTATCATTAATATTATGGTAATTTGTGCACAAATTCTTCATGTACTATCATTTTGTGCATTATGTCTTATAATACAAGATATTGCGGCAGAAAATGTTATATATGGTGCAAGTGTGCTTTATCCTGTATTACCTCTTTTCATTTCATAATGCCAGATGTTTCATTTTGTTAAGTTTTTTTTATGTCTACTTAATTTAATTTTTACATATCTTTACTTATTTCCATCATATTTTATTTCATTGTCGCGCATTGAACGTTTTGCATTCTTAAATGAAATTTACTTCTATTTTTAAAATTTGTTTTTAATACATTAATGACGAATTTCTGGGATTGAAATTGATAATATATCTTCTACTTGGTCCTTTTATCATTTCTGCAACTTAATAAACTTTTGTATCCACAATTAGTGAACAACTTTATTAAAAAATCAATGTGGTGCCAACCAAAAAGTTTTTAACTCCATAACTATTTCACAATTTTAGACAAAAAGGTTTTTACGGTCTAGTCCTTGGACTAACAATTTTAGACAAAAAAATCGGTGAACTAAATTTTAAACGATTAGGTCCAACATATAAATACCCCCAATTTAAAAAAATCATAAACCTAATCGGCTATTGGAGTTTTCTCTGCAACTAACGACTATTCTCCGAAATCGAAAATAACATCAATCTTATGCTTTGATCGTCTGTCCTATAATCGATTACAGTGTTCTTATTCGATTCTACCTGTATCACTTGGCTATATCATTTGTAAGTTTATCTTTATCAGCAGTTGATTTTTCTATTTTCGATCGATTACAATAAGTATATGTTCTTTGTTTTATTTCAGGAGACTCATTGTAATATTCATTCATGTGATTGAATAGCTTTTTATACGTTATATATGTATATGTTTTTAATTTGTGTTTTTTATGCATTTATGTTTGGATTCTTAATAAATAAGTTATATTTATCAATATTTGTAATTCTTAGTTGAATGTGCGGAATGAATATTATTGATGTTTCATTTTAATTTTAAGAGTCCTTGATTTTCATTTGGTATTGAATCACTTATTGATATAGGTCCGCGCCAGCGAAAACAACCAGTTCGATATTAGTTTTCAAAGTACACGCAATGTTTATAAAGTACACGTGATTGATATTTGATAATATGTTTGTGGTTTATTGCTTCCTGTATAGGTTTTTAAAAAGTTCCTGTAAGTTTATATTAATTATAAATAAATATTTTTATATTTCATGCATTAAATTATTGCACACATTTTTAGAATTGTTGACCTTGAAGTAAATGTTTTTCGTCTCTGTTTTACTGCAGGACATTATGGTAAGTAGTGTAATAGCAAGGTGTTGTTATTTGGATAATATGGCTTGTATTGAAATATTTAAAGATAGCTCATTAGATTTCATATGCAATGAGTTGTGTATTAGGTTTACTAATTTGAGAAGTGGGAGTTTTTCATTGAGGTATTCATTTGGTGATGAATGTCGATTCATGTTGGTTTGTGACAACGATGTTTGTTGTATGTTGCGGTCCCAATTGATCGTGAAAGCTAATTTCATTTGGATATATGTCATTGATTCATTACCATTTCCATATAATACAAGAGATGAACGGGTTGACTGCTCTAATCTAATTTTTGAAGGGGTTGACTGCAGTAATACAAGGTCTGAGAGGGTTGACAGTGGTGATACAAATACACAGAGGCTAGAGTCTTTATCATCAGGCACTAAAAATGATTTTAATAGTTGCATTGAAAATGACTTTTATCTTGGAGGTGTGGAGTCAAGTAAGTCGAAAGTCTATCTTTCGAATGATTGGAAGACTTATATAAGTCATGAGCAGCAGTGTTTTGAAGGAGGTGTAGTGGAATTTCGGGATAAATTGCGAAAGTATGCCGTTGAGGTTGGGTTCAAGTATGTGTATTTGAAGAATGATAAAACTCGAGTGACGGCTGAATGCTCTAAAAAGACTACTGAGAATTGCATATGGAAAATTCATGCTTCATTATCTACAATAAATGGATACTTTTACATACGTTCAATGAATAATGAGCATACATGTAGATGTGTCTTTCGTAGTCCGTCAGCCAAAATGATAGCCTCCAAGTTGGTTTCAACATTGGTAGTTGATGATCTTAGAGATAACCCGCTATTGAGACCAATTGATGTAGTTAGAGATATGAAGAAGAATTATGGTCTTGATATAGCTTATCAACATGCATGGCGTGCGAAAGAGATGGCTGCTGTTGATATACATAGTGATGAAAAGGTTTCTTATGCATTAATGAATAATTATCGTGACCTTCTATTGCAGTATAATCCTGGGTCGCATTGCATCCTTGACGTGGAACATGAGAGTATAAAATTCAAGATAATATTTGTAATGTTTAGAGGATGTATTTATGGATTTCAATACTGCAGACCTGTTTTATTTCTTGATGGTGCCTTTTTGAAGAGCCGTTACCATGGAACAATACTATCAGCTACTGCAAGGAATGGGAACAATGGTAAATGAATTTTAAATATTTTATTTTGTGAATTGCATTGAAATTTTGTTTGTTCCATTCCATAACATCAAAATACAAGCATAAAAATATAAAATACCTTTGAAGGTCTTTGTTTTAGTTCACGTGTACTTTTCTTTTTTCTACGTGTATTGTCATGATATGTCTTATTATGTGTAATACTAAGTAAAGTACACGCATAGTGCATGTAAAGTACACGTGAATGTTTTTGTTAATGTCACGTGTACTTTTCATTTTTATGCGTGTACTTTGATAATGATGACTTTATGTGTAGTAATAAGTAAAGTACACGCATTTTACATGTCAACTACACGTGAATGTTTTTCTTAATTTCACGTGTACTTTTCATTTTTATGCGTGTACTTTGATGATGATGTTATGTTGAATACAAACTAAAGTACACGCATTTTACATGTCAAGTACACGTGAATGTTTTTCTTTATTTCACGTGTACTTTTCATTTTTATGCGTGTACTTTGATGATAGGTGTTGTTATTTAGAAATAATAAAGCAAAGTAAATGTTAAAAATGTAAAGTACCTTTGAATGTTTTTGTTTAGTTCACCTGTACTTTACATTTTTATGCGTGTATGTTGATGTTAGTCTTGTTAATAATAAAGCCAAGCAAAATATTGATGAGTAAACGTGCATTTTATCATGTGTACGGTACATTTTTATGCTTTGTCTTGTTATTTACAAACAATTTAGATTAAACACAATATATTTCCCATGTGTTTTAGGGTATGCGCCAGCAGCATCAATATACAAAGTATTGTACATGGATATGTTATTTATTTTAATTTTAATATATTTTTAAATTTCAGGACTTTTTCCTATTGCGTATGCTGTTGTTGATTCCGAAACCGAAGATAACTGGATGTGGTTTCTAGTCAATTTTCATAGTGCAGTAGTTGAGCAATATCGAAACGTAACATTTATATCAGATCGAAACAATGGATTACTTGAAGCTGTTTCGAGGGCCTTCCCGTTGTCTGCACATTCCTACTGTATACATCATTTACAAGGGAATATAAAAAAGAAAATTCGTGGGAATTGTGCTGGATTTCGAAAGAAAATTGTTAAAGATTTTTTGTCTTGTGCATATGCTGTCTCAGTAGATGTATTTCACAAGAATATTGAAGCATTGAAGAAGGAAGGAGGAGCTGCTATTGCCGATTTCATTGATAGTTTGCCTCCCGAGAATTGGTCCTGTGCATATTTCCCTGGTAAACGGTATGGTGACATGGCATCTAGTGTTGCGGAATCATTCAATTCATGGATATTGGAGGAAAGGCATTTACCAGTAATGAATATGCTTGATAAATTGAGAGTGAAGATTATGAATTTCAATGCAAACAAACTTGTTGAGTCTGACACTTGGGCAAATGAGCTATGTCCTTTTTTTCAAAAGTTAGTGAATGAAAATTGGAATAAAAGCCGACATTGGACTATTAGTTGCTCAAGTCAAAATGTATTTGAAGTTCATTCAGAAGTGCGAGCAACAGTTGACTTAGGAGAAAGGACTTGTTCTTGTAAGAGTTGGCAGATTAGATGTTTTCCATGTTCTCATGCTGTTTGTGTTGTGCGGAGGAAAGGGACCAGTATTTATGATTATATTGAGGAGTACTATAAGGTATCTTTCTACAGAAAATCATACTCGATACCTATAGTTCCTCTTCCTGATTTGATTTCCTTAAATATTCCTATTCCTGAAAATCCATCTATCCTTCCACCAATGACTAAGAGACCGACAGGCAGGCCAAGAAATAAGAGAATAAATTCTTCTGGTGAGATCACAGTAAGGGAAGTTACTTGCTCGAGGTGTAGTAAAACGGGTCATTACAGGTCTACTTGTAAGGAACCCATTTGACTATTTTTAAAATTGTTGAATTCATTCATTTTAACCATTTGATTGAATAAATTAATTAATAAACCATTTGTTTCACATAAATGAATGTAATTTATTTTTAAGTCTCATATATCAGTTTTTTTTGTGTGTTGCTGTACACATATTTTTCATAAAACATACATGATCATTATTCCTTGTGTTCACGTGTACTTTACCTTTGTATACGCATGTTATGTACAGTACACGCGCATTTTGATGTCTAAAGAAATTTTAGGTATTTTAGAAATAGTCCCATTTGTGAAAGTTTTGTTTGTCCTAATCCCATTTGACTTTTATATTCATAATTGGTCCCATTTAGCAGTTGTGGATGGTCAGTTCAATATGCGTGTACTTTATAAAAGCATGCGTGTACTTTACTTAATGTACATGCATGAAGTACACGCATAATATAAATATAATGTGCGTGTACTTGATGAAATGTGCGTGTACTTTATGAAGTACACGCATTGATAATTAAAGTACACGCATTTAAATATAATTTTACATGCAAGTTTTAGAAAACTACACGCATATTGATATGACAAAAATCTAATTCAATATACGTGTACTTTATAAAAGCATTCGTGTACTTTACTTAATGTACATGCATGAAGTACACGCATAATATAAATATAATGTGCGTGTACTTTATAAAGTACACGCATTGATAATTAAAGTACACGCATTTAAATATAATTGTACATGCATGTTTTAGAAAACTACACGCATATTGATATGACAAAAATCTAATTCAATATACGTGTACTTTATAAAAGCATGCGTGTACTTTACTTAATGTACATGCATGAAGTACACGCATAATATAAATATAATGTGCGTGTACTTTATGAAGTACACGCATTGATAATTAAAGTACACGCATTTAAATATAATTGTACATGCATGTTTTAGAAAACTACACGCATATTGATATGACAAAAATCTAATTCAATATACGTGTACTTTATGTATTCTGCATGTAATTTTATCAAGTAGACGTATATAAATGCATGTACTATTTCGAAAATGGTTTTTGACATTACAATCTGCTTGTACTTTATAAAAGATATTTGGGTCACTCATATTCTCAAACTCCTATGGGTATTATGGTCCGCGCCAGCGTCATTATTATACAAGTACTAGTTGTAAGCCCGCGCGATGCGCGAGAGAGGCGCAATGTATGAAACATAAGAAAAAAATATATCTAAAAAATTTGTAACAAAAATATCCTTCTTATTTACATTTGCAATTAAGAGCGAGGTTTTAATTAAAAATACAACTTGTAGTTATTTAATTACAACACGTGGTGATATAAAATATTATAATTTAAAAAAAATATCATTTCGAAAAACCATTACAACAATATAATGCACTATGTAGTACATATGTTTCTAATGCTCGATGATTAAATAACTACATTTTCTATTATAAATTGGACCAACATCAATGTTAATTGTAAAATAATTCTTCTTAATGTTTATTGTGATTATATCAATGTCCATAGGGTAGTGAGACGTGGAACCATTCCACTTTATTTTTCATTACAAAGAGGGATGAAAAGAGGGAGAGAGAAGTACATGGGAAATGAAGAGTTGTCACTTTTGAGGAAGTCAAATACTTGAAAAGCGTAACTGAGTTCTTTTGAAATCAAAGAGACAGATTCACAAATATAGACACCTTTAAGATAGTTGAGTAATAATTACCCAATGCCACTTGTCAGTAATAATTATCAATAAATGATGTGCCAAGTGGATAGGCTAATTGCAAAGCATAATAAATGCCCTGTTTTGCATTTTAGAGTATATAGAGATTTTAATCTGCTTGTACTTTATAGACTATGCATGTACTTTATAAAGTACACGTGTAATATATAGAGTACACGCATTTATATAATGTCTTGAGTACACGCATTATTATACCATTTTTTCAATAGGCGTGTACTTTATATATTACACGTGTACTTTGTATTGTACACGTGTAATATATAGAGTACACGCATTTATATAATTTTTTTTGATGAAATGTTATAAATGTTAAACAAACACGTGATCATGTTTATAAGGGTTCACGTGTACTTTACTATATTGGGTGTATGAAATAACTCAGAACACATTCATGAAAGAAATAAAATTTTTATTAAAAACAAAAAAATAAAGTAAAATTTTTCAAATAAAGAAAACTGAAAAAACTAAACAGAGCTTCTAGTAGGGATGTTTGTCAAAGGCATCCAGGGTGTTAGGGAGAGAGTCAATGAAATTCGACCAGTGTCGAATTTCTTCTTCTATGACACCTACAAGGCCTTCATGGAGAGCCTTCTTCTCCTTCAGCTTTGCGATTTTCAGGGGAACTTCTTGTGTATAGAAATAAATGAGTTCTTCATGTGTTTGAGGAGGGTCCTCATCCACATCAAATAAATCTATGGGATTGGGTGGAAGTCCAGAATAGCCTTCCCTCACATATGTTTGAAACTGCTCAAAGGCAGTTTCATATGAGGAAATATTTTCCTCAATTTGCCTTATTTTTTTTTTATTTCTTTCATCTCTCTCAAGAGTTTCTCGCAAGTTTTCTGCTGGAATAGCCATTATGTAATCTTTACCCTAGATGTAATGGTTAAGAAAGGAACAAATATTACTCTTTTATAGGAAAAAGTGAAAGATATTTATTTCTTGACCAGAAGTAGTTGGGAAGTGAGTAGTTGAGCTTAATAAATTGATTTTGGTTATTGTGTCCTTAATGAATTCTTCAAAGTAGTTTTCAATTAATATAATAAATAATTATTATATTAATCACTGCGTGTACTTTAGTTAAAATGCGTGTACTTTGGATAATTAATTGTACTTAGTAATTATGACTTGTATTTTTCATGAAAACTAATTTTACATCGTTTCATAACAATCAGATACATTGTTTGTCTAAACCTTACGTGGATTGTGGTCCGCGCCAGCGGGAAAAAACCATTTTGGTATGTAAATACACATGTATTTACATAACAAAATATCACATGTATTTTGAAAATACACGTAATATTTTCAAAGTACAGGTAAGTATTGGTATGTAAATTTTGAAATATCAGGAATATCAAGTGTACTTTCAAAATACACTTGTATTTTGAAAATACACGTTAAAATAAACGTGTACTTTCAAAATACACGTGAATTTTTCACGTGTATTTTGATAATACACGTTTATTTTCAAGTGTATTTTGAAAATACACGTTTATTTTCACGTGTATTTTGAAACTACACGTGAGTATTGCTATGTAAATTTTGAAATATCAAAATGACACATCCAGTAACTGTGCTAGGTTTTAAACTTGCTGATTTGTCAAGTGAATGTATCAGAAACTCATCCACAGCAGATGCCCAATCATATTTATTCATTTCCTCAATATTTTCAATGTATTTCAACCAAAATTCTCCAAGGGTGAAGTTTGAGTTGGAAAAAACCATTTTGGTGTAATAAATATTGTAAACAATAACCAATATAACACAAAACAAATTACAAATATATGTTTTGAATTTGAATCACAATTTATAGATGTTTTTTTCCATTTCGGGGGAAGAAATATTTTGACAGAAGAATTTCCCTGAGTACATATGCTCTTTGTTTAAGCATGTCAGGGTCTTGAAAGAATTTTTGCATTTCTTTGTTTCTGCTTATTTGCTCAATATAGTACATGCAGAACACCCCACAGTCAACCCTGAAATTACAATAAAACAAATATAAAAATTAGAATGATGTGATGAAATTTTTTGAAAGGATACAAATTAGTAATTTTTAGAAATGAAGTTTTTCTTACCCATTATATTGTTTAGGGCATTCATGATCTCTTATTAGTTCAAATTTGAGATCACTTTGCAACAAGAAATCTACAGTCCTTCTTTCTTGCTCTGTCAATGGATCATCATCCATTGTAAACTCATTTGGGGTGCCTTCCTCAAATTTCCTCTGAATTTTGTAACCATTGTTTTTCATTGTTTCTGCTTCAGTCTTCAATTCGGACAGTGATTTTTGGAAGACAGAAAACTGTTAAGAAGACAAATATTTAGTGTATACAAATAAAAGAGTATATGAAGATGAAAGAGTGAAAAGTACACCCATAATATAAAAGTACACGCATATTTTATTTTTTCATATCACGTGTATTTTAAAATATGATGGGTGTACTTTGCATAATGTGTTAAAAGTACACGCATACTATTAAAGTACACGCATATTTTATTTTAAAATATCACGTGTATTTTATTATATATGATGCGTGTACTTTGCCTAATGAGTTAAAAGTACACGCATAATATTAAAGTACACGTAACTTGTATTCGTTCATTTCAAGTGTATTTTAAAATATTATGCGTGTACTTTGATAATCTATGTAATTATGTACAACTAATACAAAGTACACGCATTATATAATGCACGTGTACAGGGGTATAATATAAGTACGAGTAACATTACTAATTAAGTTTAGGCACTAACCAATTTTTTTGCATCATCGAAGAATGTTGTGTTCTTTTCCATGTCATTCGGTCGGAGGGGATCCATGTGGACCACTTTATTTTCTTTAGTGTATATCACAAATAATGTGAAATGTCCTATACTATGTCTAAGTACAATGAACAAATTATTACAACTGCCTAAGTATTCAAATAAATCCTTGTATAATTCCCCCTTCTTATTGACTCCGTTTGTTTTACAAGCTTCTATCTGAATAAAAATTATAGACAAGTGTTAGTAAGAAAAACTGAAATATTGTTTATCAAAACTTTCATTTTATTTGTACTTACCCAACAATAATCAGAAAAAGTGTGTGAGTAGGAGAGCCCTTCCTCTGACAATTTTAATCTCAATACTTCGCAAAAGGCAAGTATTATCTGTTTCACACAATATAAAATGGTGAGGAAATAATAATGTTGAAATTTAATGGATGTCTAATATTTGGACTACATACTTGGCTTGAAATTTCTTGATTTTTGAGGACTTCAAGTAAATCTTCCCATGGGACATACGAAACCATCCCTTGGAAAATAAACTCCCTGCATTTTATATAATCAATAAAACAATAGTATAATAATATTAACCTTATTCTTTTGCACCAAAAAAATATAAATTAGCGAAGGGATAAATCATAAAACAATAAACTTTACCCTGGCTCAGCAATTTTAATAAACTCTTCAATCTTTTTCTTCGAAGCTTCATCGAGATATTTATATGCTTCGATTGCTTCAAGCTTGACGCGAGTTTCTTTCATTTTTTCAGCTATTGTTGTAGGGCCTTTTCTAAGCTTCGACTCTTTTAGTTTCTTCATTGGTTCAAGCTTTTCTGTTTCGCCGTCATCTTTTCTTTTCATCTGACCTCTAGTAAGAGGTCCTTTGCTTTTGGATATTTTGGGGCTGCCCTCAACTTTCTTTGAGGCTAATTCAATCTTTAAACTCGAAATTTCGTCAAGGAGTTGTTTATTAATGTTTTCCTGATATATTTAACAAGGAATGTTGGATTGTTAGCATTTTTTGAAAAAATGATTGATTTTCACTTACGTGTATTTTATATAATACACGCGTGTATTATATAAAAGTGCGTGTATTTTATAAAGTACACGCGTGTATTATAAAACACGTGTACTTTATAAAATTTATAATATAGCTAAAATTTATAATAAAATTAAGAAAGTGTAGCGTGTAATAAATATCTATTGTATTTTATAGATACCTGGTCAGCTTTTTTCAATTCTGATTCTTCAAGCATTTTCTTCAACTCCGAAATTTCGTCATTAAGGATTTTATTATTGTTTTCCTGTAATACAAAAAAAATGTTACGTTTTAAACAATGCATTATTTTTAATAAAATAATGCATGTAGTCTTCATTATATCTAATATCAAATAAAACTGCATTAAAATATTATGAAATAAAACTGCGTGTACTTTGAGAAAACTGCGTGTACTTTGAGAAACCTGCGTGTACTTTGAGAAAACTGCGTGTACTTTGAACGTGTACTTTAGGAAAATTGCGTGTACTTTAGAGGAAAACTGCGTGTACTCTGCATTCAAAAGTACCTGTTGAGTTCTTTTCCACTCTGACTCCTCAAGATTCTGCCTCAAAGTCATCTTTTCTAAGTCAACATCTTTCCATTGTTGCAATGTATCATCATACTTTCTTTTTAGATCTTCATTAGTCAGAGACAGATATCCATTCTTTTGTTCCAAAATTCGTGTTGATTCTGCCTGTTTTTTAAATGATTCATCCAATTCTTTAATTCTATCTGAGTCACTCATTGTGACTTGATCAAGCTTTTCTTTTAAAGAATTGTTTAACTCAACTAGTTGGGCATTTTCTACCTCCAACTTATTTAATAACTCTTTTTCCTTCAAAAGGTTGGAATTCTCCACCTTTAAGTTCTTCACTTCCTCATGGGCTTCAAAAAGTGAATCATGATCTACCTGCAATTGTACATTCAAAATGGCACTCTCCACCTCCAAAGAGGTCACCTTCTCAAGTGCAACATTAATGTCTTCAGTTGCTTTAGATAGTTGGTTATTTTTTTCCAACATCTCCCTTTTCAAAACAACAATTTGTTCCTCCAAATTAACCTTTGGTTGATCTTTTCCCTTCTTTTTCTTTGGAGTCACAATGTTTTTAAGGGGAATATTCCAACCATGTGAAAACTCATTGTCATCAATATCTTCAGCAACATTGTTTGATGATGAATCAGCATGTATAGGACTTTCTGTAGATATGTTCAAAGAGTAACTTGGCCCTTCAAACTGAGATTCCTTTTGTACAGGACAGTCCTTAGAAGCTGGTTTACTTGTAGCCTGCTTCAAAGTTGCTGTTGCGATGTCATTCTTCACAAACCATTGTTTCAAAGACGACAACTTCCACTTCAGGAATTTTGGAGTATTTTCTTTATATTCTTCAACAGGAGAAATGATTTCAAATTTCTCACATGCCCAATACTGAGATCATACAAAAAACAAAATGAATTTAATACGTGTACTTGACAGAAGATATAACAAGAGTATTTTGAGAGTACACTGGTTATATTTACAAAACATAGTACACGTGTACTTTGTAAAATACAAGTGTCCTTTCACATGATATAAGACGTGTATTTTCAAAATACAATTGATATTTAGCGTGTATTTTCAAAATAAACGTGATATAAGACGTGTATTTTCAAAATACACGTTAAATATCAATTGTATTTTGAAAGAACAAGAGAAAATATCACATGTATTTTGAAAATACACGTAATATTTTCAAAGTACAGGTAAGTATTGGTATGTAAATTTTGAAATATCAGGAATATCAAGTGTACTATCAAAATACACATGAAAATAAACGTGTATTATCAAAATACACGTGAAAGATTCAGGTGTATTTTGAAAATACACGTTAAAATAAACGTGTACTTTCAAAATACACGTGAATTTTTCACGTGTATTTTGATAATTCATGTTTATTTTCACGTGTATTTTGAAAGTACACGTTTATTTTCACGTGTATTTTCAAAATACACGTGAAAAATTCACGTGTATTTTGAAAGTACACGTGAGTATTGCTATGTAAATTTTGAAATATCAAAATATTTTTTTGCTCACCAGTAGGAAAATGACACATCCAGTAACTGTGCTAGGTTTTGAACTTGCTGATTTGTCAAGTGAATGTATCAGAAACTCATGCACAGCAGATGCCCAATCATATTTATTCATTTCCTCAATATTTTCAATGTATTTCAACCAAAATTCTCCAAGGGTGAAGTTTGAGTTGGAGAAAAATAACGTGTTCAAGAAGTGGAGGCACACAATTTTAACAAAATCAGCAATTCCTTCATCTGTCTCCAATTCAACTGATTTCTTCAAACCATTCAAAATTTCTGACTTTCCTATTCTTTTTAAGAAGTATCGTGCTTGTAATCCAGATTTTTTAGCAGTATTCGGTCCCTTTTTCAGTTCTATTGATTTTAAACCCTCCACCAGGGGTATGCCAAATATTTCACTTATATCTATTGGCATTATTGGAATACTTCTCTTCATACGGAAACTTTTGGTTTCCGTATTGTACAGCTCGATAATTGATAAACTATTTTTATCCGTCTTCTTGTGGTCCACTTCTACTACTTTCTCACTATAGTAGGCATTGAAAAGCACCCAAAATGGAGTCTTCTTAAGAAGTTCAATATGGCTATTGTTTATTTTATCTTTAATCTGATGCAAATCATGGAGAAAGCTAACAATATTTGACCGATATTGGTCATTCTTCTTTGCAGGACGTTTAGCTTTCAATGCCACACTAGAACTGGAACTGGAACTGGATGAAGAACTATCATCAGAACTGCTCTTTTTTTGTTTCTTTCCTCTTCTTGCTTTCATCTTCATCCCCATTATATTGATCTATAAACAAAATTTAAATTACTAACCTATAATTATATGTACAAAAAATAAAATACATGCGAATTAGAATAAAAAATAGACTAAAAAAATAAAATACAAGCGTATTTAACAAAAGTACATGCAATATTCTCACAAACAATTTATACAAGCCTCATCAAAATACATGCTAAAGGCGATAATATATATCGTCAGTTTCATGGTAATACCTAACAGAGGTTGTTCGACAAGTGAAAAACTAAGATTCTCTACTCCTAACATATTCAGTAAAGAAGTGATACAATAGTTGAATGCTAAAAGCTCCAACATTATCAAAACCCCTTAAGCAATACTGCTCAATTCGTTTAGCTAAATCCTTCGCTTTCGAGTCAGTTACTTGAAGCTGTTCCACATCAAAAGTGCAGTAAATGTCTTCATAGTAGTAGTAGAAACCAAGTAACCTTTTAGCTCTATCGTTAATGCGAAGGAGAAAACGAATTTCGTCTTCATTAGTACTATTCACTGTCAATGTGAAAGGTTTTGTATTGTTAAGATCTTCGAACGTGCAAGCAGCAGTTTTGTAGTTGAACATGCTTGATCGTACGATTCCTAAACAATAACACAACAATACAAAATAGTACACTCATAATACAATTAGTACATGGACACTGGATTGAACAAATTGAATTTCAATGTTCGTGTACATGGACATTGGATTCAAATGCAGCTGGCTATTGGACAAAAAACACTCTTAAATATTAACAAAATAATAGTACTTCTTAAAAACTCATGGAAAATAAATCAAATGCCGCTGGCGCGGACCAAAATAACATAGGATTGATGAAATATGGATTTGAAATTAATATTCTATAGAGTACACGTATAAAACATAAAAGTACACGCATAATGAATTAAGAAATACAATTTCAATGTGCGTGTACTATGTGTATTTTGCGTGTACTTTATAAAAGTACACGCAAAATATACATAGTACACGCAACACAGGGCTTGTACATGTAGATATTCTATAGAGTACACGTATAAAACATAAAAGTACACTCATAATGAATTGAGAATACAATTTCAATGTGCGTGTACTATGTGTATTTTGCGTGTACTTTATAAAAGTACACGCAAAATACACATAGTACATGCAACACAGGGCTTGTACATGTAGATATTCTATAGAGTACACGTATAAAACATAAAAGTACACGCATAATGAATTGAGAAATTCATTTTCAATGTGCGTGTACTCTGTTAATTTTGCGTGTACTTTTAAAAAGTACATGCAAAATACACATAGTACACGCAACACAGGGCTTGTACATGTACATATTCCAATCCATATGATGAATACAATGTTTGATTTCATCAGTCCATATGATGAATACATTCTAAATATATAATGAATAATACGCATGAAAAAGAAGAATGTGATTTCATCAGTCCATATGTCTACAAATTTATACATATGAGAACACAAAATACACAAGGACAAAAAGGTGATAAGAGAATGTATACATACTTGTTAGTGCTGTTTGGAAGAATTTGATTTAGAATGTAAAATGTAGAACTTCAACGATTAGGTTTTGAAAGAAGAGAGCTAGGGTTTTGATTGAAGAGAGTTAGGGTTTTGATTGAAAAGAGTTAGGGTTTTGATCGAACAGAGTTTCTAGAGCTTCGATCAAGAGTATTTATATGTTGTTGTTGACCAAAATTTGATTGAGAAATAGAATCGTCTGGGGGTTTTGATCGAAGAGACGGTACGATTGATACAAGAGAGAATACAATGTTTTTGGTGCTTCGTTTTCTGAATGGCGCTTCGTTTTCTGAATAGTGCGTGTTTGTTTTAATTTCGGGGTATTTATATGTTGGACCTAATCGTTTAAAATTTGTTGGGCTTGGTTTTTTTGTCCAAAATTGCTAGTCCAAGGACTAGACCGTTAAAGCCCCTTTAATTTTTACATATCTTTACTTATTTCCGTCATATTTTATTTCATTGTCGCGCGTTGAACGTTTTGCATTCTTAAATGAAATTTACTTCTATTTTTAAAATTTGTTTTTAATAAATTAATGACGAATTTCTGGGATTGAAATTGATAATATATCTTCTACTTGGTCCTTTTATCATTTCTGCAACTTAATAAACTTTTGTATCCACAATTAGCGAACAACTTTATTAAAAAATCAATGTGGTGCCAACCAAAAAGTTTTTAACTCCATAACTATTTCACATTGTCATTTTCCCATCATAATTTACATTTTTAGTTATATAGAGGAGTTAATAAGGCTTTAATACTTACTATCTTCTTCTCGCTCATCTTGAACATTGTGTTCTTTGAAACAAAAAAATGGATAAATCAAAAACCTCTTTGAAACAAAAATGAATAAATAAAAAATCTCTTGAAAACTAAAAAGATTATCCATTCTAGACTCCATAAATTAATCTCTCAATCCAACACAATCTAAATTCAATAAATCCATTTTCATCATTATTCACTCAAATCACATTACATAATGTTACTAATACTACTACATCTATATAACATTTTTATTTTTAGGAAAAAAATTAAAAAAAGTTTTCAAAATTCCAAAATTATTTTTTATATTTTTTTAGTTATAAAAATATTTTTACCGTTGTATTTATGAGAAAACAAAACTTTAAGTTTTTAGATATGAAAAAACAAAACTTTAAGTTTTTATCTATCTAAAAACAGATAAAAACATGTATAATTTTTTTTTATATAAAATATGTACAGTTTTATTGAAGTTTTTATTTATAAAAATAGTTTTTAAGTTAAATTTTTTTTTCAAAATTTCAATTTTTATAATATAAATAAAAAAAAAATTGTTTATAAAAACATTTTTAACATTTTATATCTATAGAAAAAACTTTAAGTTTGTATATATAAATGACATACAATTTTAAACTAAAAACAAATAAAAATATGCATAATTTTTTTTATATATATAATACGTACAATTGTTTTGAAGGTTTTATTTATAAAAAATAGTTTTTATATAATAAAAACATTAAAAAATAATAGACAAATTTTATTCATGAAAATATTAACCTTTTATAATGGCTTTAAGATAAGATATTGAATTTATGATATTTACTAATTTTTATAGTTATCATTATATTTGTTTATTGTACATCGTCCGTGTATCGCGCGAGTTATATGCTAGTAATACGATAAAATCGTTGAGCAACACCAAAAAGACTAATTTATTGAACTTGAAAGATCAAAAGGAAGTGGTTTAATTATTTTTCCAAAATTACACTGCATCGAGTC
Source organism: Sambucus nigra (assembly GCA_949130495.1). Taxonomy (NCBI): domain Eukaryota; kingdom Viridiplantae; phylum Streptophyta; class Magnoliopsida; order Dipsacales; family Adoxaceae; genus Sambucus; species Sambucus nigra. Next base: position 42,229,068 of record OX422213.1, read on the forward strand.
AGGCACTAAGCACTTGAATCACATGATAAAAGAGGTATGGGCTTTACCAATCAAATTTCAACCAAAGCTTTAGAGTCCAGAATGAGTTTTGTTAAAGCTACTGAAAACTCTTATTATTTTTCACCACTTAACATTTCTAATAAAAATGAACCTTCTACATTAAGTTACGACACAAGAATTGTAACTTCTAAATAAGAGTGTATTCCTAAACATAACCAACGATGTGCTCTTATTAAGCAATGTTACTCTGTAGGCAGTAGGTATCATGAAAAAATAACCTCAAGTTTTGTTAATCAAAATCAAAGCTCTTTTATTATTACAATTAGGGGTGTGCAGAAAAACCGACCGAACCGTTGAACCGATAAAACCGAACCGAACCGATGAAATCGGGTCGGTTTTTTTACATGGTCGGGTCGGTTTCGTTCAAGCAGCCAAAAAACCGATATATTCGGTTCGGTTTTCGGTTTAAACCTTATAGGACCCGGTTAGAACCGAACCGAACCGCTCTTATTATAAAATAATATATATATATATATATATATATATATATATATATATATATATATATATATATATATATATATATATATATATAATATTTAAAATAAACACTATAGAGCCTTTAGGTTAAGCTGTAAACACTTTAGAGGCTTTGTCTCATTTCGTTTCCTCACTCTCAACTCAAGTCGCCGCTCGCTCTCTCCCTCTCCCATCTCCGACGCGATCAGGTTAAGCTGTAATCTATGGGTCCGTTGAGGTTACAGCACGCGATCAAGGTCCGTTGAGGTCCGGTTCCACCGTCGCTCGCTCCCATCTCCGGCGCGATCAAGGTCCGTTGAGGTCCGGTTCCACCGCCACTCGCTCCCATCTCCGGCGCGACCAGGTTCATCTCCGATCTGCAGTTTTTTTTCATTTTTTGTTTCTTAAATCTATACATCTGTTCAGATGTATACCCATAGAGTTTTTTTCATGCTTTTTGTTCTGATGTATACCGCCGATCTGCCCTGCCGATCTGTTCAGATGTATTAAGATCTGTTCTTGATATTTTTTTTATAAGAAAAAAAATATTACTGTTTTTTTTCAATATTAAGATCTGTTCTTAATATTTTTTTATAAGATTTGTTCATATTAATTGATGTATAGATCTGTTCATATTTTTTTATAAGATCTGTTCATGCTTTTTATAAGATCTGTTCATATTAAGATCTGTTCATGCTTTTTTTATTTTTTTTCATGCTTATTTTTTTTAGGTCAAAACATATTTACATATTTTTTTTATTATTTCAGATCTGAAACTTTTCATTTTTTATTTTTTAAGACCTGTTCATAGTCTTAATATACATCTGTTGAAACATACATTTTTTTTAAGATCTCTTCATAGTAGTAATATACATCTGCTCAAACATACATTTTTTTAAGATCTATGCATACATACAAATCATTGCTTTTAATATTCTAACATACAGTGTTTGTGTTTGAGTCTTTTAACAAATCATTGTTTATTTCAGATCTGATTCTAACATATTTTTTGTCTTCATTTTTCATTTTTATGCAGTGTTTGTGTTGCTGGGCAGAAAGATGCCGCCTACAGAAAATTTGGATGATCCAAAGTCTACCGAGGCGGTTGCGAAGGGTAAAAATCCATCTCCAAAGAAGGTAAATGGGTCTAAACGAAAGGCTTGGTGTTGGGATCATTTTACAGAATTAAAAGACTCAAAGACACCTAGGGCATCGCGTAATTATTGTGGGACGACTTATGCTTGTGATTCTAAGAATAATGGAACCCGCAATTTGATAAATCACATAACAAGTAAATGCAAGGTCTACCAATATAGCAATGGGGACAAAAAACAAAAAATTTTGTCTTTTGAACAAAAGAAAGAGGAGGGCTGCAATCTTGTGTGCGTTAATTTCACCGTTGAAGGTTGTAGAAAACGCATTGCAGAAATGATTATAATTGATGAGTTGCCATTTAGGTTTGTTGAGGGGGAGGGCTTTAGAAGATTAATGAACTATCTTCAACCTAAGATGACAAAGCTTCCTAGTCGTACAACGGTAGCTCGAGATTGCCTTAATATTTATTTGGACGAAAAGAAGGTGCTAAAAAATGCGTTACGGGGTCAAAGAATTTGTATTACTACGGATACTTGGACCTCAATTCAAAACATAAACTACATGTGCTTAACCGCTCATTTTATTGATAAACAATGGAACTTGCACAAAAAGATTCTTAATTTTTGTCAAGTTGAGACTCATCAGGGTGATGCGATAGGGAAGGTGGTTGAGGATTGTTTACTTGATTGGGGTATAGATAGCATTTGCACCGTAACAGTTGATAATGAAAGTTCCAATAATGGTACTATTCAATATTTGAAAAAAAAGACTAAAAGTAAGAAAAGTACCATTTTGGAACATGAATATATGCATGTAAGATGTTGTGCTCACATTCTCAACCTTATTGTGTGTGATGGTTTAAAGGAATTGGATGATTCAATAGTGAAGGTGCGTAATGCGGTTAGATATGTGAAGTCGTCCCCATCTCGATTGGCCAAATTTAAATTATGTGTTGAAAAGGAAAAAATTAAAAGCAAAAGTTTAGTGTGTTTAGACGTGCCAACTAGGTGGAATGCCACTTATATGATGTTGGAAGCGGCGGAAAAGTTTGAGAGAGCATTTGAGAGAATGGAGGATGATGATGATCATTACAAAAATTATTTTACCAATGAGGAGGAAGATGATGAGGAGGGGGGGGGGGGGGGGGGGGGGAGAGCAAGAGTTGGAAAGGTGATATTGGGTCCTCCCCAAAGTATTGATTGGGTGAAAGTTAGGTTACTAGTGAGGTTTCTTAAATTGCTTTATAATGCAACTTTGCGATTTTCTGGGTCATTGCATATTACCTCAAATGCTTTTTTCCATGAACTTGTTCTTATACAAAGTAAATTGGTCCAAATGAGCAAAAGCGATGACTATTTTCTTTCAACAATGGCGACAAATATGAGGGCTAAATTTGATAAGTATTGGAATGTTGAGAAAGTGAACTTTTTGTTGTTTGTTGCAATTGTCCTCGATCCTCGATACAAGTTGATATATGTTAAGTTTTATTTTGATCAATTATTTTATATTGATGTGGCGAAGGATATGTCGAGGAAGGTGGAGGATGTGTTACATTCTTTGTATGGGTGGTATGATAAAAGCCATGGGCCCAAATCGAGTGGGACATCTTCACAAAAAGGGGGCATGGGGATGTCGGGTGTTAATGATGATGATGAGGATGGGCGTGCTTTTTTAGCTACTCAATTCAAGAGACATTTGGAGGAGGAAGATTCTTTGGCAAATAAATCCGAAGTTGATAGATTTTTGGCGGAGAGGTGTGAGGAAGATGTAGCCGATTTTGATGTTTTAGCTTGGTGGAAGATTAATTTATCCAAATATCGGGTTCTCTCTTTTGTTGCACGTGATGTATTAGCGATTCATGTTTCAACCGTTGCATCCGAATCGGCTTTTAGTACGGGTGGTCGTATACTTGATCCATTTCGTAGTTCAATGTTGCCTAGAATGGTGGAAGCCCTTATTTGCACACAAAATTGGATTCGTAATTCATCTACCCTGATTAGTCTTCGTGATGCTATGGATGAGATTGAGGAATTAGAGCAACTAGATTCGGGTAATTTTTTATATTTCAAAATATTATTTTATGTTTGAATATAGTTGATACTTTAAAGTTAAGTTGCTAATATTTTTATTGTTTTATTTTTCAGAAATGTTGGGATGCCAAGAGAAAGAGAAAGATAGTGAAGCTTAAAGAATGCTTGGATGCTTGCTTTGCTTTGCTTGAAGAAATATAGTTGAAGAATGCTTTGCTTGGATGTTTTTATTAGACTTTTATTTCATTTGGGACTGTTTTTTAACCCTTTTTAATGGGTGTTATTAGGCATGCTGGACCTTTACTTGTTATGTTATGTTATGTTATGTTATGTTATGCACTATATTTTCATTTAGTTTGAACTATTTAGAAATGTTGAACATGTTATTATATTATGTTGAAATCAAGTTGAAAAGTGATTTAACATACTTTTGAACCATTTTCTAAATTTATTGCATATAAATAAAATACTGTTAGATGAATTTAGATGGAAAATTTTTATAACAAAATAAAAAATATTTAAAAAATCAACCCTGTCAAAATCGGTTCGATTTAACCGAACTGGCCCTATCACTTTTAGCCCTGTCAAAAACCGATGGTTAAACCGAACCGGCCCTGTTAAGAACCGACCCTGTTCGGTTCGGTTAACCGATACAGCGGTTCGGTTTCGGTTCAAAAAATTCAAAAACCGATAAAGTCGGTTCGGTTCAAAAAATAGGCTCAAAACCGAACCGACCGACCTGTGCACAGCCCTAATTACAATTAAGATGCAATATTATAATTACTGCCCTTAAAGCAGAAAGTACGAATTTTGTTCGTACCAAGATTCAAATTGTTTTAGACATATTGTGATTGAGTATTTTTTTGAAAATCGATACCATCACGAGCTTAATGCTCCTAATATTCCCCATTAACATGAAATAATTGAAAGGAAAATAAATATTTTACAAGAAATGGCTAGGGTAATTATTCATACCAAAAAGCTTCCCAAAATATTGAAAATGTAAACATTTGTATTATATAAAAGTTGGCTAAATTATGTGTCAAAGTATTGAGTCGTTTGATCGAGTGGAAAAATCGAGCGTCCGTGTAATACGATAATCGTTGTTATCGGCTTCCGACCACAATACAAAAAAAATTAAACTTTAACTACACTCTTAAGGAATATAGCGGCTAGTCTGGGCATCGAATCCACGGGGAATAGGACGATGAATCGTGACGACGAATAGGGAACGACGACTAATCCTAAATGAATGACTCACGAAAAAGGAAAGAAAATATGATTTTTTATGAGGTACTATGCTACTACTGCGAAAGCAATAAAATCCTATATAAATTAACTATGCATGCAATGATTAATAAGCTATCGATAAATAACTATGAAAAAGAAGCAAGGTTGGAATGCAATCCCCCAACCCTAGTATGTTGGATATAAAACTAGTTATGAATTAGATAATTAATTAAACTCGGACTTTATTAATCTCAAGAATGACATATATGAGTGTACTATCCCGCATCATACATAATCAAAAGTAAGAATAAAGCGGTGTCGAAATAGCTAACACGGGCGTTGCACTCTTAAGCATCCCAGTTACCTAGGAAAAATGAGATCAAAAGTCCTACGAAGGTTGTGATCACCACACAACACGATTCAATCATTTATTTAATTCAGGGAACTAATTTTACACACATGCAAACCACATCGGGTTGGGTTCATGCATCCCAACTCTTAGAAATCTATCTAGACATGACGAAACTATGAATAAACAAGGAATCTATGGTGCATGAAATCATAATTGTGTGAAAAGGGAGATTAAACATGAGAAATAGTAATGAAAGTGCTAGAAATAAAGGTTACCAAGATTGAAGAACAAGAACATGCAAGAAGAAATCAAAGCTTGAAGAGAAATCAGAAAAACACTTGAATTAAATATGCAAAATATGAAAATTGTTCTCCTAGATGTTCCTCTTTATTTTGGAGCTTTTACATGAATGAAATTTGAATAAAATGGGTCTTAGTGACTAAATATATATAGGCTAGAGGTCGTTTAGAAGAGTCCCCAAAACATAAAACTCTTTTGGCTAAAAGATAAGGACAAAATAAAAATCTCGTATCTGGCAATTTGTCACACTTGGAAAGCGTGACTAATTTTGTAACGGACTTTGTGCGTGAGTAAATGTAGTCCGGATTTTTATTTTTAATAGGTCCGGATTGCCCTTGATTTTCATTCAGAGATCTTTGCCTTGACTTCTCTCATCTTAAAATGATCATAACTTCTTCACTGTAGCTCCGATTGAGGTGTCATTTTTTCCAGTGTTCTTGTAATTAAAATCTCTTCAATTTTCCAGTTGGCCCCACCTCCAAATTAATGCTAAAAAAATTATGAAAATGCCCTTGAACTCTCCATTTCCTAGTTTCTTTCACTATTTTGAGTTCTCTCTTGCACTTTCTTGCATGAAATACCTGTAAAATACATAAGAGATACACAAAATACAAAATACTTGCCAAAAAGGGTTAGTAGCATAAATATGAGATAAATCCAAGATATTTACAATGCACGGGATTATAAAAAGGCCAAAATTAAGGGGATAAATATACAATATTTATGCCTGATCATCGTTGAGTCATTAAAGCTACATAAGCTTGAATTATAAAGTGAGGCGTGTTCATTTAGACTTCATGGACTTTGAAGACTACTCAAGCTACTTTACAATACAAGACTTCCATTCGCGTTTTGAATATGTATCCTCTATAATAGTTTTGTGATTAAATTTTTTGACAACACACGCTTGCACATTTTTCAAAATGTCTTTTTAAAAGGCTGAATAAGTGAATTTATCTCTGAGATGTGTTGTGTAAACTAATTGGGAAATGACCTGGATTTATATGTGCTTAAGTATGAATCTTGTTTTTACTTTGGCTGCAAACCGTATGCACAGTTCATTTTGGACTCGTGTGTGTGGAACCTTACACACGATCAAGATCCTAAACATGCACACGACTACACATTATTTCAGTACTGGAAGAAATTGTGCGCATGACAAAAGTGAACCGTGTAAACGGTGAATCTGTTTTTTTTAAAATATCCTATAAATAGGTCCATTTCCCTCATTTTTCAATATATATGAAAACTCATAACTCAAAAACACTTTTGAGAGTATTTTCGAGGTTGAGAGATTTTATCTTCCCACTTTATTTTTAAATTCACTTGTTCCTTCCAAATTGAGAGAAAACTTAAATCTATACTTGATATATATATTTGAGAGAGAAATGGGAGTGATTTAATTTTAATCAACACCATCCAGTTCGATTCAAACTATTCCACATTTGAATTAGAGATCTACCACTCCTAGATCTTAAATGGAGGCGCTTCGTTTATTTGAGAGACTAGAGCATGTCGTGATTTCAAGGAGGAGTATGTACTTCCTCGTTCACTTTATGGAGTTTAAGGTGGATTTCTCATGTCACTGAGGGAAAGTCTAAAGTACATAGGTAACTATTCGTGGGTGCATGGGTGAGAGGTACCTTATTGCTTTGTATAAAGCTCTTTTGTTGAACAAGAAATTAGGGTGCATCGGGATTTTTTTTCCCTATATGGGGTTTTTTCTTCATAAATTCGTCTTATGAATTGATTGTATATTTTAAATGTTTTTTTGCATACTTACATTACACACAACACTTAAATCTTACATATATCTCGAGTGATTTATTAAAATTGAGTTTCAATTTTTGTATCTAGTGAATTGCCCTAGAATTGCCTAAATTTTCTTATTGATTTGTTAATCCAAGCTTTGGATCACATCACCTAGTTATAACATGTGCTACGCTGAAAAATTGGTCATATTTTGTAATGAAACCTATTCACCTCTCTAAGTTTGTTAAGAGTTGAACACTTATTTGAATATACATATTCTCAAATACTTTTAGGTAGAGGTTATTTAAACTGCATGTCACCTTACTTATAGAATTTATCTCATAAAGAATATCAAAGAAACATCATAGGAGATTTGGTGTCATCAAAATTCAACCCAAAATATATCCGCTCCTTTGGTAATATTTGTTATGTTTATAAAGACCGTGAACCCTTTTCAAAATTTAATACCGAAGGTGTAAACGATATATCTATAAGTAATTCTCAAAATAGTAGAACTTATAGAACTTTTAACTATCGTACCCCACCCATAATGGAATTTATAAACGTGGTTGTAAATGACATAACCGATATGACTAAAGACAATGAACCAGTCTTAGTAAATTTTGAAGAAGAAATTATCGTGGAAAACCAAGTTCAAACCCAAACTGATTCACTATTGTTAATAGAGCCCGTGGTACCAAGTTAGGTTTCAAAAGACCATCCAAACGAAAAGATTTTGTCTGATCTTTTACAAGTTATTCTAAAAAGATACTAAACACATTAACTAGCACATTTTTCTAATTTTGTTTCACTAATTGAACCTAATAATGTCATAGAGGCTCTCATTGATGAGTGTTGGATAACCGGCATGCATGAGAAACTCAAATAATTCATTAGTAAGGGTGTTTGATAGCCAGTTCCAAGACCTAGTCATGCTAAAGTCTTCGTCACAAGGATTTATAACAACAAAATGATAAAAATACTACTGTTATTCATAATGAAGTCTGACATTGATATAGACGAAAGCTTTGCTTATGTCACTCATTTGGAATCAGTGCATCTATTACTCGTAGTTTCTTATCTATTACAATTCAAACTTCACCAAATTGATGTCAGGTCTTACTTTTTAAATGGTGTGCTTTCTGAAGAGGTGTATGTTGAACAATCTAAGGTTTTCATATCATGTCATTTGACTTAAAAAAGCACTTTATGGACTCAAATAAGCTCCATGGGATTGGTACGACTTCTTATCAAAATTCGTAATAGACAAGGGCTTTATTCATGGGGGAGTCGACTAAACTCTTTTTGTTCAAAGAAATAATAATGAGGAATTAATTGCACAAATCCATGTAAACAATATAGTGTTTGGGTCTATAACTGAAACTCAATTTAAAGATTTTTCTAACTTAATTCATGGAGAGTTTCAAATGTCTATCATACAGAACTTCAAAATTGTTTTATATCTTCAACTTAAATGAACTAAGGACTGAATCTTTATATGCTAGTAAAAATATGCTAAAGACTTACTTAAAAATTTAGTTTGTAAAAATGCCAAGTTCGCTAGGACACCTATTAGTATCACAGTCAAATTAACTAAGGATACTAGTTGCACACCTGTTGGCTCCACGTTATATCTTAGCTTAATAGGAATTCTTTTGTACCCAACCATTAGCATGCCCGATATAATGATTAATGGATACGTGTGTGTCTGATCTCAATCATCCCTTAAGGAGTCACATTACAATGCTGCAAAAAGTATAATCAAATATGTTAAAAATACTCTAAATTACGAGTTTATGTTACCCTAATGACTCTACCAACTCTACCATTAGATATAACGGAACTGACTGGGAAGGTTGCTCAAATGACAGTAAAAGTACATCTGACAAGTGTTATTATATCGATAATAACCTTGTCGGATGTTCATTTAAATAACATAATTTCAGATCTATGATGATTTTGAAAGTTTGAAGAGTTATATCAGTCTATTTTAAAATTGATTCCTCAATTTCCCCAAAAGGTATCAATTTATAAATTGGATGATATCAAATTTCATAAGAAGTTTAGCTTTGTCCATTGGTTGCCTCCTTATAAGCATGCCCTAAAGCTCAATATTTGATAGGAGCTCCAAAGGTAATCCAGGACTAAGTGGAGGGGGAGGCATATTAAGAAATTACAAGGGAGAAATGATTTGGGCCTTCAGTCAAAGTTTTAGGATTAAAACAATCATTGAAGCTGAAGCAATGGCTATTATGGAAGGGTTAAGGTATTGTAGAGATCTTAAGGATTATCCTCTTATAGTTGAATCAGATTCAAAAGTAGTAATTGATGTTCTCAACAAGGTGGTGAAATGTCCATGGAAAATTAGAAATGTGGGGAATAAATACATAATATTGGTGTAGATTATTCCTTATCCTTTGTTCACATCTTCAGAGAAGGTAATTAACCTGCAGATTTCCTAGTCAATATTGGAAGGAATTATTGTACTTCCCTATTTTCTTATAACATTGGTTCCTTCCTAAAACTTCTTAGAGGGACTATTAATGTGGATAAATGGGGTCTTCTTGTTGTTAGAGTTAACAATGTTAATTGACAGGTTTCTTTTATTGTATTCTATAGATTTTTTTTTTAGAAATCCTATCATTTTTAATTTTGATTACATCTTTCATTCTTTTATTAGTCTATGAAAATTGGCTTTGTAAGGGTTTTGTTTATAAAAATCCTTATTTATGTTTTCAAAATTGTCATTTTTCTTATAAGTCACTAGGACAGGGTTATTATGTTCTATTTAGTAATTAATAAAATGTGTGGGGGTTCCATCCCTCTACGGTAAAAAAATAAAACATAATTTCATCTCTCTAGCCACATACGAGGATGAATACATATATTCTAGAAGTTATTATGCAAAATTATTGGGGATAAAATAAATGCTTAATGATTATGGCATATTCAAAACATAGACTACTTTATTTTGCAACCAAAGTGACATAAATATTTTAAAAACTACTGTTCAGGGCACTCTAGGACAAAGTATATCAAAATCCATCATCATTTAATTAGAGACCTTATAGACAAAAAAACTAATTGAATATGTAAACACCGATGTGTATCTAGCTGCCATATTTACCAAACCCTTAGATAATCTGAATTATGAATATTTACAAAAAACAGTTCGAATATGTATTGTCGAATAGATATAGGAAAAATTATAAGACAATCATCAAACTATTTTTTTTTTGCTGATAATGGTCCTATTTTGAGGCCGTTGGGAAGGTTATTTGAAAAATGACAAAAAGTACCGCTAACAGGTGGTTAATGTAAGAACAAGATGTTGAGGTTTTTTTCTTAAAACCATGTAATGATATTTTATTTTTCAATAAAATAATAATCTAGTTCATTTGAAATGAGAATCATGTTTGTGAGAATTCTTTATATTTATGTTTTAAATATATTGTTTGTTATGTTCGGCTTGATCACTGGAGATCGAAATTTTGGTTTTGGTACAATTGAATAGTTCACAACCAAGATATGGAGTTGACATCCTATTGGTATGGCTGCGTGTGCAATCCTAGTAGTTTATCTCAAACTATGAGAACTTGTGTGATGGTTCGAAAACTTATATGATAGTTCGTAAGAGAATTGTGACTGGTACATTCAGGAATGTATTGAATAAGACCACTCGTCAGATTTAAGTCTAAGGGTTGTCTTGATTAAACTTAAGTAATCTTACACCATTTGAAAATGGTGTATAGATTATTAATTTCGAGAATTATGAGGATGGGAATGTCTACATGATTGTTTCTTTACTTATTATGGGGGTGATTCAATTTTAGATTGGATCAACATATCCCCGCAAGTTGGGCAATGGTTATGTGAGTAGCTCCGAGACCATAATTTCAATGAATTCGCGTCCAAGAAAAATCTTGAATTGTAAACCACTATATAGATTTATAAGATTTGTTTCCACTAATAAACCTGATAAGTGGATTAGAAAAATAAGTTAAGTTTGAGAAATAAGAAATTGATTAGATGTTGGTTAAAATTGATTAGTGAGAAATTTATTTGACCAAGTGGGTATTGAAACTTAATCAAGGATTCACATTATGTATCTAATCAACTTTGCAAATAAGATCTCATTATTCCTAGTGATTTTGAGATAATTAAATTGGGGTGTAGTTATAATTATTTAGTGAAATTAATTATGATTAAATAAAGAAAATAAATAAACTACGGGATTGTAATTTGGGATTTTTGAGTATTTATTTAGAAGCCAATTTAATTATTTGGTCGTGGGTTCCTAGTATAGTCCATATTCCCAAAGGTTCCCACACACCTACCCAGCATTGGGAGGATCATATACTAGAAAATTCAAGTCTTTTGGTGCAGACAACCCAATTTTTGGAGGACCAAAAAAAGGCAGCCTTTTTATTTTCTCCAAATACTTTTTCTCCTCATTTGGATCACCAAGGTAATGTATTCGAAGCTTTAGGTTTAAGATATAAACCTACTTTTTGTTTTGTACTTCCCATTGTATGATTAATAAAAAAAATTGGGGTAAATTTTTATGTGTATATCGATCCCCAACACAAGACACTAAATTCATCCCATGATTGTCATATAATAATGTCTTATAATACCTCCCACATTTATAAATGTTTTTACATCGAATTTGTCTGTTTGACACAAAAGGGGGAGATGTGCATCATTCCATAAATTGGTATTAAATAGATGAATAATTGGTATGTTATAAAGGTATCCCTGTAAAAAAATGTTAGGATTCAAGATTAATAGGGCATTTTTCTGTATCCATAGTTGAGTCATGAATTTCTTTTCTTTAGGATTTGGGATGGTTAAAATAGCAATGGATGTAGTAGGGTAGGATTTTTTTTCCTATGAGTACCAATGATGACATTTTGCCATAAATAGCCAAATGGGGAGATTGAAAGCCCTGTGAAAATGAAGACTTCATTAGATTTGGGAGTATACTTTACTTAGGTACTTTCATTTGGTTTATTTGTGATAAAACTTTTGCAGAAAAGAAACCAAATCTAATGGGAAGCTAAACAATTCACAACAAATAAGGCATACATAACATAAACTAATGGTATAAAAGTAAAATGGCGCATAACTGTACATAATTTTTATTCACATATACATTGCACCACACTCATAATTGTATGCCTACAAACTGCTTAAAATTTGAAAGTGGTGAAAAATTGGCTTAAAGATTTTTTCTAGATTTTTTAAAATATTTTCCATAATTTTTATGAATTATTTAAAATTAGTTAAACATTTTAAATAAGGAAATATTATTTTATGGAATAAAAATAATGGCTTAACCTCAATAAATAATTAGCAGAAATTTAAAATTAAATGATCTGGGAGGGAAGTAACACCACATTCAACAATAAAAATAGATGGTAACTAATAGCCCTCAGAAAAGAGCACAAAGGTCATAGGGACCGCCAACTAAGTTTATCGTTATCCACTCAGGAATATGGTAGTCAAGTTTGAATTTTTGAACGACGTTTCATTAATAATGTACGCCATTGTTAAAGACGAGAACTCAAGGAAAGAATCAAAAGAGAAAGTGAAGAAGTTTAGAAAAGCGATCGAAATGAAGTTGAAAGTTTTGAGAGTTCTTTCAGGTGAAATGACGAGTGAAAAGCTCTCTTTTGAAGTTTGTAGGTTTTTGAAATGAACAGGAAGGTGAAGAAAGAGAGGGAACCATTATTTTGTGGAGAGAAATGCCCTCACGGTTCCCCAATAAATGTAACGATCACACGCGCATGTGACGGCTATCAAAGCGACGATTTACCGCCAAGAAAATAAGCTTTATTTATGAGCGAGCCCCGGGGGCATGTAACGAACATAAAGTTTCTAATTTTTCGGGCATTTAATGAATTACCCTCTGACCAGCCAACAAATTTTTCAGGCAGCAATCAACTTCCAAGGAAGGAACACTGCTAATCTCTTAGTGTGAAGGCTTATCAGACATCAACAATCGACTTAAACGTAACAAAACCCAGTGACCTCAAAGCGACCCTGAGTTTTGAGGGCAATAATTTCCCATGCACATGCTCAGCACGAGCGCCCAAGTTATGTGTGTCCAAAGGTTAATGAAGTGTCCAAGTCACAAAAGACTTCCTCAAGTCCATCACTTACAACGACTGAATATGATGAAGGATATGTTTGAACTCTTAGGGATAGCTATTGATGGAACTTAGGACTCTCCTAAGCGTCTCTGTAAATATAAATCGACTCCCCATAGATAGGGGCATGTGATATTATAACGTTAAGCAATACTACAACTCTGTCGATTAGTTATATAAAGTAATAAACCCTAAATCTTGTAGACGTAGGCACGTTATCGAACCACATACATCTTGTATTATGTGTGTGATTCCATTACTTATTGTTGCATTCACTCTTATTTGGTTTGTGTGCATTGAATATTATCACATGTAGGAAATTACCACCTACAAGAGTATACCAAAGTATTCTCAAGTGTGAGGATATATGATGGTTCATAAGTCAGATAGTCTTTGTATAACACCTTAAGTTGAATTATGTAATCTGACATGTCACAAATTATGTAATCTGACATGTCAAGTACATTGAGTTGGAACTTTCAAACACGTTCACAAATTAATAAAATGAACTATCAATATTTTTTTTTAATAATAAGCATTTGTAATATTTACATGGAATGATTAAATTAATCATAATAAGGAACACAAATTATAATTTCGAGTTTAGAGATTGAAGTATAATCATGATTCTATGGTAATATGACTCACACTTAATGGTTATTAAGAATTCAATTAAAGTTGGATTAAGTTTCGGGAGTCGAATTAGGATCACCTTCCCTTTCACTGAACTGTAGACATATAAATATGCAATTATCCCTTTTTCAGAATTATTTCACGTTTTAGAATGAACAACTCATTAAAAAATAGAGAAAAAAAAAAATCTTTTTATTAACAATTATCGAGCTACTTTTTGACTTTGACATTTTAAGGGGTTGTACTTCAACACTACTTGTTTTGGAGTCCACTCTTTGACGCTAAAAAGAATGCAATAGAAGATCCAAAGGTTTAGATTCGACCACAACATCACAAATCTTTTGCTTCAACGAACACAAATCAAAGAGTGTTTGAAGGTAAATTCTAGTTCTGCGTTGTATGGTTTTGTAACTTTGTGCAAAATAAAATTTTAATTCGACTTATACTAATTGCCAATGAATAATGGATAGCCGTCCCAATAACCTTACCATTATGATTATTGTTAGATGTCCCAAATCAATAATGGAGTGTGTTGCTTTAATATTATTTTTTTTCCAAATTCTTAAGAGTAGAAGGGGATAAGTTAGTCATTTTTATATTCTCTTTATAAAGGTAAATATAATTTTTACCTAAACAATAATTTTTCAGTGGGGGGAAATAGATAAAGTTAGATCTTGGAGTAACTCAAAAGTACTATTTTGAATATCAAAATTAATAGTTAGAGGTATCACAAAAAAAACACCCTTAAGTTTATTGCAATTTTTTTTTATAAAAGTATTTACTAAAAAATGAATTTGTAAAGTTGAAAGAATTCTTGATTAACTTATAATTATAAATGTGATCAACGTTTACCAAAAAAATAAATAAATTGTGTCAGCAACGTATAAATAAATTATTTAAGCTACAACCTACAAATTTCTCAAAATAAGCTGCCCAAACGGGGCAATGCTGAATTTGTTTCATTATGATCAACGCGGAAATACCTTCAGCATTGACATGATTTCTTAAGAAATAAAAAAATAAAACAAAACAAAAAATCCCCACTGGGAAATCATTACTACTAAACGCTAAGAGTTAAACACAAAAAAATAACAAAATTTAGGTTTGTGATGAAGCTAAGTTAAAGTTTAACCTCCCAGCTTCATCTTTTCCTTGTCCAACCCTTCAAAAAAGTCAGCAAGGAGTCGCATGGCTTTGACTTGAGTTTGCAAAGTTAATATGTAGTCAGCAGTTTCTTCAAACAGCTCATCCACCCCAAGTGACTCACCTCCTGGCACTAACTTTTTTAGTGCCATCATCTTTTTCTCTATTTCTCCGTCTGTTTTCTCATCATCCTCAATTTTTCTCTTTTTTACCTGCTTTTCCGGCCTCCGTATAGGCAAGGAACCATCAACTGCATTTTCCATCTCACGCATTTTTGGCCTCATTTTCTCTATTGTGGTTGTTGCACTTTGTTTCATTTTTTTTCCCTTCGTTTTTATGGGTTATGAACTGGGCTAGTGGCGATATTAAATTATTGAGGAGTCCTAGAAATGTCAATGCCAACGAAGCTGGGCCTAGCTAGTTTTGGCTTCCCGAGCCATTAGAACGTGGAACGGTGAAGAATTGCTTATCCCACTCCCTCTAATAAACGCGTGAAATATGTGTGTATCGGTTGTGTGGTGTCAGTTTTGTTTATGGGTCTTGTCAAGTTTATGTTAAATCACAACTACTCAAACTCCATTTAATAAGTATTTTGTGTTTATTTTGTTGTGTTTCAGTGTGTGTGTTATACTTTTACGCGAAGTCGTTAAATAATTTTGTCATTTCATGCCGGCCATAAGACATTTTGTCACCCGTAGTCTGATTCATAATTTTATTTATAGATTATGTATTTTTAAGATTTAAAATAATATTAATTATAAATGTAGGATAATAAATATTTCGTTTTCATTTTTAATTTCTATTTTTAAATTAAAGGAATACGTATGCTACTATGATTGGTTTAAGTTTTATGAATATGGGTCCGCGCCAGCGATTTTATTCAAAAATGGGGACTAAAACTATAAATAAAATGTTTGTTGTCCTATTTTCAAAATACATATTATAATAGGTCTTAAATTGACAAACCCTTTTTATTTAAGGAAAAAATATTTAGTACGCTTACCATAAACTGAAAGAGTATTAGTTGTAGGATTATGAGCTGCATTGGAGTGTTTCGGACTTGATCTGAACTATCATACTCAAGTTCAATTGCGAGATCAGTCTGAATTAATTTTTTCACCTAAGTTCGAACTCGACTCATAAATATAATAGTCTTCAAACTCAATTTCGGACAGAGTCAATTTCAATTTGTTTTGTTACAAAAGTTTGAATTAATGTTTTCTTCTTATATTTTCATCATGATGAAAATGTACACATTAAAAATCTAAATCATATTTCATAAAATAAAATATATAATCATAAAGTGTATTAAATCAAAATAAGGAAAATAAGTGTGAAAGCCAAAAAAGGCTAATTAAATTTCATATATAAATTATTATTTAATCCCTAACAAAGGTCTACTGTGATTTGAACAATTAATAAATGAAATGCCACCAATGAGATTAACAATAAAATCACAAAATTAAAAATCACTTGTAATCCAACGGATTATAACAAATAATTTTTTTTTTAAAATAAAGTAGTAAATAAAATAAAAAAGTGAAACCTAATTAACATAAATATGTTATATTATATAAAATTATTTATTTATTTATATATTCAAAGTTCGAGTTTCGTGGTCAATTTGAGTTTGACAAGATTTTGTTCAAACTCGATTCGAAATTCATTCATTTGAAATTATGACTCAAGCTCGACTTGACTCATACTCAAATAAAGCTAGGTAAAAAAATAACAGACCAAATGGACGGACTTCGAACTTGTCCGACTCAATTTACATAACTAATTCGCTGAGATGTTTTAAAAGTTGGATAAAGATGTTTTGGAGCTTAGTTCCATCTCCTACAATTTATTAGGCTCTTATCCCATCTGTTATTAAAATTACAATAAATTTTATAACTATTTAAAGCTGTCGATAATCACTCTGTAATCGTTACTTTCTCTTTTTATAAAGAATGAAACTTGTTTTATTTTTTATTATAATATAATTATTAATTAAAAAAATAAAAATGGCTATAAATGAATCTTATAAAATTAAATTAGATATTTACGATTCTTTTAAAAAAAATTAAAAAATTTATGGGCTGCATGTTGGCTTGCATGTTGCCACGTTGCAAACATGGTTTTGTTTGAGTGACAAGTGGTAGAAAAGTAGGCAACATTACATTATTGCAAAAAGACAGAAAAGAGTATATCTCACGCGGTAGGTATACGAGTGGAGAAGTAATTTGAGTTGGATTAGCTGTGGGAAGGAGAGGGAAATTAGATAGGGTCTTGCAAAGCGCAGTAGTGAAAAGTGGACCCGCGTTTAAAAACAAACAAACGGGAGAGCCCGCCCATGTGATCACATGATTTTCTTGAACGTACCACCCCCCATGTGCATTTCCCGTCCTAGTGTAGATATATACGAATACACACATTTGAGAACCAAATGATGAGAGCCACGTCTCGGGGGGACCCACCTAGAGCCCCACATAATTCATAAAAGCCTTTGGATGTGGAAGGGCGGTGGTGGTGGGAATGGTAATGGGAGGTGATGTTTCCCAGAAGGAGACCACTCGGCGATTTGGGTTATTGGGATTGAGAGATTTTGGTGTTGGGCATTTGGGACTCCATGTGTCATCACAGATTACCAAATCTTCTGTTGCTGCCACACACTACCACCTATCTTTACTACTTCATTAGATAATGTGTAATCTTATTCTCCGTACAATACAACCAACCCTCGTGGGCAATTTATGATACGAAGGAAGGAATGATATCTGGAAGATTTTCTTTCTATTTTATTCTTAAGACTTTTACACTTGCATCTTTTTATACAAACTTAATTTTTTTCAAACATTTAAGAATACACCCAAATTCATTTATCTATTTCTCTTTCTTAATCTTTACAAAAACTTCCCTTTTCACCACCATCACTCACTCTTTCGCAACGCCTCATCAGAACTCTGTTAACCTAGTCGGAGGCATCGTAAACCTCGTCGGAGCTCAAGTAACCACCGACGAGATCGTTGGAGTCAGGGCTCCGGTGGCGGGCGTGGGTTGGTAGGGGTTGTGGTACCACTAGCATTGACTTCTAAAAATAATAAAGTATTGAGTAAATCGGTATTTGAGGGACCCTAGTGTTTAAAAATTTGTTATCTTACTTTTAGAGTCCATAAATTATTTGTGAGGGATTTAAGTGTACTTATCTCTTTTTTTATTAGTATACATAAATTGGTTGATGTTTATAATTTATATGGGTCTATTTGAAATATCACTCAATGTTTATTTGATAAATCAATCGAGTCACAAAAATATCATGAAAAATGATATCTCTACTATTACTCAATTTATAATGTATGCAATTGGAAAATTCTATTCTACACGAAACTCGAGTCACAACAAATATCATGAAAAATGATATCCCTCTTATTACTCAATTTATAATGTATGCAATTGGAAAATTCTTTTCTACACGAAACTTTGATGGATAAAGTGAGCCAACTCATAGAAAGACAAAAAAACAAGTTGTTTATGTTCTACAATTCTTTTTTCTTTAAAATTACCTTTTTGTTTGTTAGTATCTCAAAGTTATATTGTGTTTTGTTATTTATTTTAATTTATTAAAGACCTTCCTATTCTTTTTGTGTTGAATTCTTAAAGGAATATTTATTTTTAATTTATTTTACCAAAGAAGAAAATGATAACGGGGTGGGGCTAATCAATAGGGGCGAGAGGATTAAATGGATGACAATATAAGATAAACCCAAATAAATAAATAGAATTTTTTTACTTGACCTTATTTTACAATGCACTATTTGACTTACCTCCATTTTTATCAAAAAAATATTTAGGGATTAAGTGTAATTGTCAAGTCATATTTTTTCAAGAGAACTCTATGTTTGGGTAAGTGTAATTTTCAAATAATACAAAAAAGTATCTAGGTAAAAGAAAATTAAGATTTCTTGTCATGTCACGTTTTAATTGACTTATATTTTATGTTCGGTAAAAAATAAGATTTCAAGTTGTGTCGATTTTATCCAAGTTATATTCTTCCAAGTTGGAAAAAAAAATATTTTGTATCGTGCCAAATTTTAATATGGTTGTATTCATGTTTGGTAAAAAGAATGGAATTCATGTCGCTTCGTGGCACTTTTATTTGGATCGTGTTCGTATTAAGAAAAAAAATAAAACTTTGTGTCGTGTCACATTTAAATTGAGTTATGTTCGTGTTCGGCAAAAAACATTGTAGTGTTTGTGTTATTACAAAAAAACTATAACAATTTGAGTTGTATTTTAATTGCATTGTATTCATATTTGTAAAATAAAAATAAGATTTAGTAAAAGATACAAAAAACCTTGTCATGTCGTTTCGTTTTTATTTTCGTCACGTTCGTTTTTAGTTTTAAAAAAGATACTGTGTTGTGATTCTTTTACTTGGGTAGTGTTCAAGATAGGAACAAATATTATTTCATGTCTTGTCGCTTTTATTTGAATCATGTTTCATTTAAAAAAAGATTTTGTATCGTGTCATAATGTGTTGCTTTTATTTGAGTAGTTTTCATGTCAGGTAAAAAAATAAGATTTCATATCGCTCCGTGTCGTATCTCGTAAAAGAATAAAATTCTGCGTCGTGTCTCGTAAAAATAACTATTGCGGGTGGCAAGTTAAAAGAGTGCAAAAAATTATAACTTACAGTGATTATAAGATTTTTTTTGTAATTTTATTTCTTATCAATTTTGTTCAATTATTGTAAGTTTTATTGAAAAACACTATATATTATACTTACAAAAAAAACTTTTATAACGAATTTTAAGTATAGTTTTAATACATATTTGTACTTGTGTAAATTGAGGGTGAAAGAGTATTTTATTTATATATGGTTACAACTTCTTATACATCAACCTTTTTTCTTTTTGTCTTTTTTATTCGGTCAGAACGATCGTCATTATTTTCGATTAAGTAGAATCCTCTATGCAATTAGGTAAATTTAGATATGATAATTTTAAGTCAACATACAAAATAAACTTATTTGATACATATTTATTTGTGTTCGGGCTCCACTGTTGTTGAGTACCGACAAGAGCCAATGTAGGTGCACACGTAAGTGTGTTGCATCAAATGTGTCTATTTTGCGTGTCGACATATAAAGAGTCATTTAGATATGGCTAGGTGTTGTCTCGTTAATTTATAACACTAAGAGTCATTTAATTTTGGTAGTAAAAAAAAGGGTTATTTGGCCAATGACTCACATTGATTATGACTTAAATCACTTTTGGAAAAGAAATTTAAGTAATATTATTTTGAGTATAATTTTGAATGCAAATCATCCATTAAATGATTTGACTGTTAACTTGCATTATTTTCATAATGAAAGCTCCCCAAATACGCTAATATTACAAAGCCTTATTTGATCATTTTCGTCTTTTTTTAACATTATTACGTCCTAAATATTTTATATTAGACTTTAATTCAAATTGTAAGAGAGCGCTTATCTTTTGGTAATAATAGGAAGTGGTAATATCTTTTGTTACCAGGGTGTTTGTAGTAAAACTAAGGCGTAACCTTTATAGATGGTAATATGAAAGTCTGCTTTGCAAGAATGATTATCAACAATTGCAATAATGAGGGGAACGTATACTTATGGAAGGAAATCAACTGCAAAGAACACAATAAATGACGTGTTTCACCCAGCTTGGGCTACGTCCACAATTGCTAGAGTTTTATTTCACTTAGAATGACAATCAATGTTTACAGGTGATCCAATCTCAATCAAACTCTCAATCTCTCTAAGTGTTTACACTGTTTAGACCTCTTTTGAAATCTCTTCAAGTCTTTTGAAGCTTATTCCAAAATACTTTTTTTCTCTGTGTATAATTTCTCTCTATCTTTTGTGGTTTATCTCCCGCTGACTGAGTTATGACCTTGTTTCCATAGGAAGAAGTAACATATATAATATGTCTTCATTTCATGGGACCTTGAGCCCCATTTTCACTTTTTTGGATGCTTCTCCTGGTAAACCATATCCGACCATATAGTGGGGGGCAAAACGATTGAGCATGGTACAAAGTAATCTTAAAACATTGAGTAAAGTATTATTCTAATAAAGCTCGCTGATCACACTTCCTAATGTATTATATAAATTCTGTCGGTATGTGATCATGTGTAAAAGGAATATTCCTTTATGTTAGATAATTCTTTATGCGTTGGTGGAATTTTACAGGCTATGAGCATCGTTGGTCATATTTAAGCCTGTGGTTTCTCCCAACATGCTCTCTCCAGTGAGCTATTTTGCAATGTGCTTGATCTTGTGGAGTTCTTTTGGTCTCTATGTTCTCGGGAGCAATTTTTTCGATAACCTTGAACTCAAGCTTCTCCTCTTCTGCCTTGAGCTTTTTTACATCTATAATACTTGATCTTTCAAGTGTTTTGACTAGCCTGCTTTATGTAACATCAAATGACCTCGATTTTTTTTACCTTCTAGAAGTAACTTATCTCCAAGTAAGTATTCCTTAAAATGAGCCCCTCCTATATTTTCTCCTCATAGAGAAAGTTGTTGTTGTGCAAGCAAGATGTTTCTGTATGAAATATCTCATTCAACTAACTTGATATTTTTGAAAAGTTTTGGCTGGATAAATCGAATCACCTCCCACCTTAACTATTCATTATTCACAACCTCTCCATTTTGAATTTTGAATCGATGATCCTTTGTGTGATGAAACTCAATCTGCAAAACCTTCTCTCTAAAGACCCCAAATTGAAGAACCCTTTTCGCACACGTATCCATTTCTACCCACTTATACTTCATACGTAAAACATTGATTGTTGGTATATCATGGCATTAAATGTCAAGATCATTAGTTCTGATGCTGACGTCACCCATTGCCATATGTAGCCTCAATATAATCTTTGAGACATCGATTTGTGCAACCATAATTATAGCCCACAAATAAAAATGGACGCCTATTTTAAGGATACGTAAAAAAGAAAATGAAATAAATAGACTTTTTATAAGCCCTATAAAAGTTTTGTTCTCTCTCTCTCTCTCTCTCTCTCTCTCTCTCCACTTTAAACTCTTATAACTTCTTACCATGATTAATGCTTCACAAAACCTCTTTTCTGTAACAAACCTCACTTCTTTATTTTCTATTTAGTGATCATAATCTATTTTGATATCTTCCTCTAATATTTTCCTATCATTTGCTCTGCTTATACCTTTCTTCTTACAACAAATGGCCTCATCGAGTAAAGTTACAGATATTTTTAGTGAAGTTTCAGGCATTGCTAATGGCTAATGAACCGGGGGATCGTTCTGATGGAGGTAACATACCTCCTTATCACTACACCAAATCTGCCCATTTGTCAAGGTCATTGACCTTGACAAATTCACCTTGTCAAGGTCAATGGCCGTGACATTTCGAGGCGAGACAACTTTTTTTGTCACGGTCGTGTCACGGTCATTGACCTTGACACAAAACTTGCGTTTTGTGTCACGGTCGTGTCGCGGTCAATGACCGTGACACGTTTGCCACGGTTTATAACCGTGACAAAGCCGTGACCCTGTTTAAAAAAATTGTCACGGTCATTGACCGTGACACGCCCGTGTCAATTTTGTCACGGACGTGTCACGGTCAATGACCGTGACAATTCTAGGCAGAATTAAAAAAAAACTGTTGGGCAGTATGGCCACTGCCACTACCCAGCAGTATATTTGTACCTGTTATAGCAACGTTGTACCTGTTCCAAACATCATATATCCGAACAAACTAAAGATAATGCAAATATATATTCAAATAAGAAACTATTTTAAAAGAAACAACATCACCATCATTTTATCTCAAATCTACAAACTATTTGCATGGAAAAGAGATTTTGTACCGCGACGCTCGGGAACACCTCCTTATCTTTCCCTTCTCGTCCGAATAGCGACATAAGTATAGAGCATATGTGGCCTACCCTTAGGGCCACTCCCTGTCCCCTGAATTGAAATAAAGTAAAATTAGTATCCGCCCCTCAAATATAGATAAATATAAATCTTAATTGAAATCGAAATCGAAATTGACATATAAATATAAATACATTACCTGTAGTGTAACTCAAACAGCTAACTTGAGCTCATATGACACCTCCTTCCAACTAATGTACCCCGGGCAATCGTGTCAATTATAATTCTCTTCATATCTAAATACTAAGAAATACCATAATCCTATGGAGGTATGCGTTGCAAATTCCTTCCAACCGTTGTGTAGCCAAAAATCAGCAGTTGAAGTTGTCAACTCCACCTTTGAATGGGGTATGGAAAGTGGTGGGGTATGGAAAGTGGAATTGACAACTTCAACCGGTGATGTTTGGCTACATAACGGTTGGGAGGAATTTGCAGAGCATCGCTCCATAGGATTATGGCATTTCTTAGTGTTCGGATAGACGAAGAGATTCAGTCTCCTCTCCACAAATAGGACACCCCAAATAACTATGTACTAATCACCTATTAAAGGTAAGAAGCGTATATTCATGGATTAGTATAAACAAAACTTAGATGTAGTTGGAATATTTATGTATTGATCTCCTCTCCACACACGCACACTACACAAGAGTGAAAATGATAAAGTGCAGAGCAAGTAAAAGCATTAAAAATGGATGTTTCGGTACAAATTGAAATAATTATTACAAATTGAAAAATTGTTTCAAATTCGGGTTATCATAAAAAATGGATTGATATTCGGTAGGAGCAGCCAAGTCATCCACACTACTATTTAGACGCCTTGGCGCGTGTTGGACAATTGACCACGGCTCGTTGTTGATATACTCCGAGTAAAACACTTGCTTAACCTTTTGAAATGCACAAACAAACGGCTCATCGCTCACGTGGTCGTTGCTCTTCAACTTGGACAAGTCAACCATGATCAAATTGGTGACAGGATCAACTTTAGAAGCATTTTTATCCTCAACTCTTACCCATTCACAGTAAAATACAACCTCTTTGAAGCTTATATAATCCAATTCAAATATATTTTGGATTACACCATAGTAAGTCATTTCAGCTTCAACGAGGTTTTTATCTTTTGCGCTCACTCGAAAGAAAGTAAGAGCCTTGTATGAAATTCCCGAGTTATGTACATTTGTACTTTCCTCGTACACTTTAGCTCCGAAAATGTAACCGTTCAATCGATATTTTTTGTACTCTTGTGCCACGAACAAGGGTCCAGTGGCTAGACGAGCAAGCCTTGATGTCGTATCACCCATCTTTAGGAGCTGAGAATATAGATAAATTAATTATATTAGTGGTAAAATTTGAGTGTAATGTAACGTTATATAACGACTGTTTTCATTGTAATTACCTCTTGTGTCAACCATAGCCTAAATTCGCTGTCTGATTATACCACTGTTTTTCGTCTTTTATTGTTCTCACAGGCTTCATATTTACTGCATATTACAAAATTAATCATGTATAAAATAATCTAAAATAATGTTAAACATTATAATATTCGAAACTTACTTTTTCCATTCTTCGACATCTTCATGCGTGTCAAATAGATAACGAGCTACTTGTTCATGTTGCAAACTCGTTAATTTCACTCGTTTTCCCATCACATTACCACCATCATCGAGGAATTCATCAGTGTCATCAACGCTGGTAGAGTCAGTCATATATTCCCGAGTATATATTGATGACTCCACGGTGATGTATTCCTCTGCAATTGATCCTGCAATATATCGCGTATTCTTGACGTAATCTTTAAAAACTTTCATCAATCTTTCAAACGGATACATCCACCGATATCTAACTGGACCACAAAGAAGTGCCTCGTCGCATAGGTGTACCAACAAGTGAACACTTATGTCAAAGAATGCTCGGGGAAAGTACTTCTCCAATACACAAATCGCTTCGTTCACAACCAATTTTGCGGCCACTATGTTTTCTCGATTCACTACCTTCTCACACAAGAGGGAGAAGGTAATACTAATTTGCATAATAGACCTACGCAAATCCTTGTGCTTGGAGAAACAGTGCTTAAACAATAGAGGAACCAATTGCATGATCACATGCCAATCGTGGGACTTACACTTATGTAAATCATGAGTAGCATAATTCACAATCCTTTGCAAGTTGGACGAAAAAGTAGATGGGCCCTTCAAATTATATATTGTGTCTAGAAGCACCTTCCTTTCCTCACTCGTCAAAGTAAACGCACCAGGGGGAATTATTGTCCTTCCCCTACTATCTTCTTTCAATCATAGTTGTGGTTGAATTTTTAACGTTTTAAGGTCATTTCGTGCATTTTCTCCATCCTTCGAATGACTCCCCCCAAGGCAAGTACCCACAATATGTTCAGCGAAGTTCTTCTCTGCATGCATCACATCCAATACATGGCGCACCGGGTTTTTCTTCCAATAAGGCAAGTCAAATAAAATTGTCCTCCGAGACCATGCCTTTCTTATCTCAGTTTCATTCCCAGTTGGGGTCTTCTTATGCTTGACATTCTTAAATTTGGGATTCTTACCTGGCATATTTGGGCCACATTCAGAAGATTTACTTTCAATTTCTGAACCCGAAAGTTGTCTCGGCGGTAGCCTATGTTCAACTCCGTCCAATAAAAAATTGGAAGCTTTCTCAAATCTGAAACTATGAGCTGGGGGTAAAAACCTCCTGTGGCAATGGTATACATTTTTTAAGCTGGAGGATAGACGAAGAGATTCAGTCTCCTCTCCACAAATAGGATACCCCAAATAACCTTGTACTACACATCCGGATAATGTCCCATAAGCTGGAAAATCATGAATTGCCCACATCAACATAGCTTTCAGCGTAAACTCTTCTTTTCTAAAAGAGTCAAATGATTTCACACCCTCTTCCCACAACTCATTTAATTCTTCTACCAAAGGATTCAGGTAGATATCAATGTCTTCACTTGGTGCCTTTGGCCCAGGTATCAATAAAGCCATCATCGAAAATTCAGGTCTCATACACTGTGAAGGAGGGAGGTTGAATGGGGATAGGATCACTGGCCATACACTCTGATTGGTGCTTAGATTTCCAAATGGATTGAAACCATCTGTTGATATAGCCAAACGAATGTTGCGTTGTTCTCGAGCAAAATCGGGATACTCATAATTCATCCTCCGCCAGGCAGTAGAATCAATAGGATGACACATGATATTACCCCCTACTTCTGCCCTAGCATGCCAAGTCATTGCCTTTGAAATCCATGGTACAGTGAAAAATCGCTTTAATCTAGGCCCAACGGGAAAATATTTCAATACTTTTTGAGGCACTTTTGAGCTTGTGCCTTCCTTACTAGTAGATTGGACATATCTAGGTTCATCGCATACCGGACAACGATCGAGATTTTCATACTCCTTTCGGTATAGTATGAAGTCATACACACAAGCATGAATCGATTTATACCTCATTCCCAAACCTTTCAAACTGTTCTTCATAACAGGATAGCTATTTGGAAGTGTATTCACCTTGGGTAATAAGCCCTTCACCCATTTCAGAATTCCCGTCACGCTATTGCCAGACAAACCGTACTACGTCTTCAAACTGTGCAAACCAACCATGGCATGTAAAGTTGTTTGATCTTTCTCACAGCCAGAGTATAACGGTTGGGTCGCCTTAAATTTTAAACTTTGGTAGTCATCGTCAAGTTTTATCGTGTTATCTTCACGAGCACTTGAATCTTCTACATCATCAGTAACCTCATTCTCCTCAGCTTCATAAACTCCGTACGCATCATCAACTAAATCCTCTAACATATTATGATCTACGTCGTCCCCTTCTTCATCTATTCTACTTGTTGAAGGATGTTGTGAAGGTTGGTCAGGGACAAAAGGAACTTTCAATTCACCGTGAAAACTCCAAAATCGATAACTATCTTGCATACCCGATCTTAACAAATGTAGTTCAACTGTTTTCCACTCAAACACCTTACCATTCTTACACCTAGCACACGGACACGGAAACTCTTCATCATTACGACATCTCTTTGCATATTTCACAAATTCGTTAGCACCTCTGCGAAACACATTCCCCATTCTATTAGTCTCACCCATCCACTCTTTGTATTTCGGATATCCCATCACAGCTACCACAACTAAACACCTATTAAAGGTAAACAAAACTTAGATTTATAGTATGTTTTTTTTTTAATTATCCCATCATTTAATTATCCTATTAAAGGGTATGTGGTCCTATCCCATTCAAGAATGCATTTTTTTGTAATATACTTAACAGCTCATGCACATTGTTACGAATTGAAAAAAATTCGACAGCATATCCCCTTAGTTCTCCAAGTACACGACATAGATTGGCAGGTGTGAGTGTTATTTCAATTGGTCAATTAAAATAACAGTCACACTTGTCAATCTAGTATGTACCCAGAGAACATTAAGATACGACTGCAGAACTTCCTCCAAAAGTAACAACTTTAAGCCAATAAGAATATTATACAAAAATTATACAGTCTCAAACTGTCCAAACGGGACAATTCGAGAGATCTCATTACAGGGGTAATGACTCTCGAACGGGTCTAAGGGTTATTGAATGCGTACGCATAAGAACTAGAATGCTAGTATCTATGCGCACTATATTTAATTTCAAGTATGTTTCATATAATGGGTTAATTCAAATACAAAAATAAATTCATGGGATAATTCAAATACAAAAATAAATTCATGTATTGACCACATACACACACACACACACACACACTATCTAAGCTGTTCTATAGGTATAAAAACAATTATTATCCAACTATTATCAATTATTTATTTTGAATGAAAATAATATTCAAAACCCCACCCACCCCCACCCCCACCCCCTCAGATTAATTCAAGACATAAGACCCTAAAGGGAATCCTATCTGCAACAAGATTCTAGTTAGTAAAGAAGACATAACAGAATATGGTGGAATCCACTACACTACAAAACCATTTAATAATATTTAAAAAATTCAAAACCATTTAATAATATTTAAGCACTAAAATTAATTTAATTTAATTTAACCTAGGAATTAATCAGATATTTTTATCCTATGTTTACTAATGCTAAAATTATGAAAAATGACACCACCCCCTCCCCCACCCTGCCCCACCCCGCCCCACCCCCTGCCCCCCTCCACCACCCCCTCCCCCCCTCCCCCAAAACACACCACCACACACACACACACACCGCACCCCACCGCACCCCACCCCACCCCACCCCACCCCCTTCCCCCTCCCCCACCCCCTCCCCCACCCCCTCCCCACCCCACCCCCTGCCCCCTCCACCACCCCCTCCCCCACCCTGTCCCACCCCGCCCCACCCCCTGCCCCCCTCCACCACCCCCTCCCCCACCCTGCCCCACCCCGCCCCACCCCCTGCCCCCCTCCACCACCCCCTCCCCCACCCTGCCCCACCCCACCCCGCCCCACCCTGCCCCACCCCCCACACACTCACACACATACACACAGATATATATACACACACACACACATAAATATACAGACAAATATATATATATAAATGGAAGAGAGAGAGAGAGAGAGAAATTGGACCTGAGAGAGAGAGAGAGCAGCGTCGAGAGAGAGAGGGAGGGAACGGTGGGAGGGAAAAAAGAAGGGGGAAAAGGTTTTTGCTGGAAAAGTTGTCACGGTCGTGTCAAGGTCATTGACCGTGGCACGAATTGTCACGGTCATTGACCGTGACAATTCGTTGCCACGGTCGTGTCAAGGTTAATGACCGTGACATAAAACGCGTGTTTTTTTATCACGGTCAATGACCTTGACAAGGCTGGCCGGCTGAAAGGTGACAATTTGCCCATTTTGGTGTAGTGTATGGTATTTTAAGCTTTTTATTGGACGAGAAAGATTTTCCTTATTCCAACATTGGGTTCGAGGCACCAGGTGATTCATCTAAAGGTTTTGCCACTTGGCCATCTTATATTTATAAGAAGCATGCAGACGCTCTTCTCAAGATGGTTCTCTAAATGCTGCATATTATTTTGGGGATTTTACCCTTTAAAAATATCTTCTCTCCCCACTTGTTGGTATCTCGATGGAACTATTTATCTCACACCTTATTGGAAGCTTGGAGTGAGTGCATAATTACTTTAGAAGATGTGTGTGAGCTAATGGGGATAGAGCCCTGTTGGGCCCTCCCATATAATATTCAACATTTAGATGATAATAAAGCTAAAGCTCAAATGGAGCTAGACAAGCTTTATTGCGAGTGCATAGGTGATTCCTCTTAGGAAACTTTTACTTAGCTAATCAGGCATTTCTACACGGTCCCACCAAAGTTGACAAAGGAGAAGGAAGCGAAGGGGAAGAAGGCAAAGGATGTGGTACCTGATGTATTGTTTGGACCTGTAAAATATCAACCTTCTGAGTTAACTGCCTATATTTTATGCTTTCTCTCTCATTTTTTCCTTTCTGGTAAACCTCATGATAAACCACGATAAGACTGATCAATTTTGCAGTTAGGTTAGCTCGTGGAATAAGCATTCCACTGGCTATTATAATGTTGGGCTCATTATACGCTTGGCTGGATAGGATCCATTTTGATATGGATTACTATATTGGCAGGTATGATGTTTCCCATTTTGGAAATACCATTCTTCTAATGGGGTTCCTTTACATCAAGTCCCTAATATTGTCCCAATGGACTCTCGATGAATAAGTTCCAAGTTAGACGGCCTAGGTTATTATGTTGGAACCACAAACAAAGCAAGAAATATTTTCTTCATATGATACATGTTTATAGTTATTTCATCAATAGACCTTATGTTGGGGAAACTCATGCCAAGTCATGGTCATTCCTTAGGGATATAGCTGACACCGTCTGTTCAATCTCATTTGAAGCATATGTAAGTGATGACCCCTCATTGGTTGTGGTTGTTTTACTTATACCCAGTCGTCTTCTTTCCTTCACTGAGTGGGAGATAGAGTGAATCTTATAACACTCACCATTGTGGGAAGATAATTTGGCTTTGACCAAGGAATTCCTCTATCCATTTGCCAAAGTTGCAGGGTTAATGATTCCTTTTCCACCTGTTTCCTTGACTTCACACGTCAAAATATATTTTCTATATGCATAGAGTTTAATAGAAATATGGTTTTCCCTGCAAGTCAAAGGCAAGGTGATGTTTCCACGAGATGGCTTTGTCACTTTTGGTCATTTCAGTTCAGAAATTTCAGACCTTTTGTTAGGACTCAATTCATTTATTCCATTGTGGAATGTTTTGGGCGTAATGAGCTTGGTTTCAAGAATAACTCAATTGATGCCTTGGAGTTTGAACTGAGTACCACAAATCTTAAGCCACCTACTAAGTTTCCCCCTTTGACCCGAGTTAGTGAGGTTATTATATTGGCAAAATAAGGGGGAAAAAGCTCAAAATATTAGCATTGGTGAAAAAAGAAAGCCTCA
The DNA here is from genome assembly GCA_949130495.1 of Sambucus nigra. Taxonomy (NCBI): domain Eukaryota; kingdom Viridiplantae; phylum Streptophyta; class Magnoliopsida; order Dipsacales; family Adoxaceae; genus Sambucus; species Sambucus nigra. Next base: position 42,259,659 of record OX422213.1, read on the forward strand.
AATGGTTGCAGGTCCCACAAAATCCAAATCTCCTAAAAAATCCAAAGCAACGCATGTTTCCTCTGGCAAAGTTGGTGTACCTCTAGAGTTTGATGCCCCCTCAAACCAGATCTTGTTGAAAAGGTGCATTCAATGGTGGTCGATGTTTTGTTTAAGATGAATCCTACTCCGGTTAATGTGGATGAAGCGAAGCTAGTTTAGAAATAGGTCACCTTGATGATGATTTTCCTCTTTCTCAGGTTTATCCAAAATAAGTTGCTCCCAAAGTTCCCATGGAAGAATGCCCCTTAGTTACTCTACCTCCTCAACGAAAAAAATATTTGAGGAAGAAACTAAGTCAGGCATGAGTAATAATAACTCCAACTCATTCTCCCCAAGGTTCCTATGAGCATCCATTGAATGATAAAGTAGATGAAAATATCAAAGTGCTTCCTCATGTAATGTCATTCCTGATCCATATTTTCCAACCCAAACGGTGAATATTCTAAGCATTGAATTTATTACTTTTAAAGAAGAAGCTTCGCTCATAACATTTTCTTGGTTCTTTTTTCACATGATGCTCCTTTACCATCAAGGATACTTTTTAATATTGATGATAGCCTACTCCCAAAGCATAACTAAGTCCAATTATTGGAGATACTTTCATTGCACGTTCTTCAATGCCCCATTCTTAAATGATTTGGCTTACGTACTCTAGGAGGTCTCCCCCTGAGCATGCAACTGCTGCTGCTCAGATATAATTTTTGACCAAAGAGCCAGTGGTGACTCTAATTACAGTTGCTGAGCCTTCTATTCCTCCAACTCCTTCAACTGTGGTGGATTTGCCTATGGTTATGGTCCCTCCAACTGATTTAGCTGAGGTAAGTTTGGAAAGGATCTTCTTTGTTGTTGTTATTATATCATCTAAGTGTATTATCAATACTTAGCTCATTATTGTAATTGTAGGTGAATCTGGTAGACACAGTTGTGCTTCCTTTGAATAAGCGTCCTCTTGTTCATGAGATTATTGTTGAGGTAATTGCCCTTTTAGAACAAAATGTTTATTTTCCTTGAGTTATTTAAGCAAAACTTTTTATGAGATTCTTCGGTTATGGTGTTTTAGCCTTCCAGTAGTGAAGAAAGAGACTCTTAAGCTCCATCAGATGAGGTTAATCCGTCTTTACTTCCTCTTGGTGAAGTAGTGGATCCCCAAGATTCTTCTGGCAAAACACCAATTCAAGCTTTAGAGGATGTGATTCATCCTCCTTCTGTCGATGAGGTAACTCTTTATAAACCTTTTTTATGACTTAACTCAATTATTGCTAAGGTTCTTCATAAAATTTACACTATGTAAAGCAACTTAATAGCTTACTACTAAGGTTTATTTAAAATTATTTTACACTTTGTAAGTCAACTTAGTAGCTTACTACTAAGGCTTCTCTAAAACTCTTTACACTTTGTAAGTCAACTTAGTAGCTTACTACTACGATTTTTTTAAAACTCTTTACACTTTGTAAGTCATCTTAGTATCTTACTACTAAGATTTTTTTCAAACAACTTATATTTTGTAAGTCAACTTATTATCTTACTACTACGATTTTTCTTAAACAGTGTACACTTTGTAAGTTAACTTAGTAGCTTACTACTAAGGTTTTTTCCAAATAAATTTACACTTTGTAAGTGAACTTAGTAGCTTACTACTAAGATTTTTATCAAATAATTTACATTATGTAAGTGAACTTAGCATCTTACTACTAAGGTTTTTCTCAAACACTTTACACTTAATAAGTTAACTTAGTAGCTTACTACTATTTTCTCAAATAATTTACACTTTGTAAGTCAACTTAGTAGTTTGCTGCTAAATTTTTTTTTCTCAAACAATTTACACTTTGTAAGTCAACTTAGTAGCATACTATTTAAAGCTTTTCTCAAATAATTTCGGATACATCTTCTCAATGACTTAGCACCAACTGTGCTAAGGTTTGTGTTGATCCTTATGTTTCTATTGTACTTGTAGTATGTTATGGAATGCAGCCTTCTCGAAGCACCTTCTCTTGTTATGCCTCTTATTGAGGTTGATCTAACTGTTCCAGCTTGTTCTCATTTGTCTTTTCATGTTAACCAAAGTTTTGCAACCATATTTCAAAGTGGGAAGAGTGACTCTAGTTTTGAGCTTCTTATGCCAAGTGTGTCACCAACACAATACTATTAATAGTTGCTTGAGGGTAGCACTATCATTAAAAGATCGTTTTATTTTGTTCTTGATCGGCTTCTGAGTTCCCATCCTGAGACCTTTACTGCTGACTATGTGAGACCTCATAACTTGGTAATGATTATCACCTACAAGGGACTGCTTCCATTGTTGTTGAGATTGAGAATATTCACTATCGGCCTTACACTACACCAAATTAGGCAGATAGTCACGGTCCAAATCCATAACCATATCCAGTAAAGTGTGACCAACTCCATGACCATAAAATGTCATGGAACTAGTAGGAGCTAGTCACGACCTTTAGCCCTGACCATAGTGGTCAAAGTCCTCATTTGTAATGAAGGCGTGACCATCATGGTGACAAATAAGCACCAAATTTCCCTATAATTGTGGTCACGGACTATGGTTATAACCACATCCATGATCAATGCCAAATTTCCCTCCAAATGGGTCACGACTTTGGGCATAACCAATTCAAAATGGTCTCGAAGAGTGGTCACGGTTTAAGGTCATGATTAGTGCTATTTTAATGCCATGGTCCTGACGTGAAAATAGTATAGTCACGGTATTGGTCGCGTCTTTAGGCCGTGACCAGTGTATTTATATTAAAACCCCCAACAACCCTTTCATTTTCACAAGAACTGTCTCTCTCTCTCTCCCTCTCTCTCTCAAGCCCTTTACTCTCCCCCTCTCTCTTTGTCTTCCTTTCTATTTTTCGGCTTCCTTTCTCTCTCTCAATCACAAAGGTAACATTTTTTTCTCCCTATATATATTTGTGTACCTGTGTATTTATGTATTTATATGTGTATATGCATATGTGTGTGTGTACTGTGTGTGTGTGTACTGTGTGTATGTATGTGCATGTATACACACACACACACACACACATATATATATACACACATTTATCACACACACATACATACATACATATGTGTATAAATACACATATACACATACGTATGTATGTATGTATTTGTGTATGTCTGTATATATGAAGTGAGTGTGTGTGTATGTGTGTAAGTGTGTGTTTGTGTGTGCATATTGGTTAATGGGTGTTTACTTAAACCCTAACAAGTTTTAAAACCCTAATTTATATATATATATATATATATATATATATATATATATATATATATATATATATATATATATATATATATATGTGTGTGTGTGCACTTATTTTAATCCTGGTCAAAATTAAAACCCTAATCTTCATGTATATGTCTATGTGTATTTATTTTAACCCTAGTTAAAATTAAAATTTTAATCTTCATGTATATGTTAATGTGTATTTATTTTAACCCTAATTAAAATTAAAATCCTAATTTTCATGTATATGTTAATGTGTGTTTATTTTAACCCTAGTTAAAATTGAAACCCTAATCTTTATGTATATTTTTAATGAGAAATGACCGTACTTTAGTGAGATATTGTGATTATTGGTATGTGTTTTTATCACGTAGATGATATAGGAGTACAAGATAATTATTGGTTATTGGATAGTATGTTGGATTTCTTGGATTGAAAATACACATATAATTTCAAACTCTCTCATAATAAACCCTAACACAATGTGTCTTAACAATTACGACAGGTTGTTGTTTGGATTTCACCTCGATAAGATCCACCATGCACGAGATCAAGAGAAGGGTAGTGATGAATTAAAACCTTAATCAAACTAATATACCCTTATACCTCATATGTTAGAATAAATAGTTATTAATAAATTTGAGCCCTTATTTGTAGGACTCATATTCATGCCCTGGTATATTTTTCTTAGGAAAAATTAGGCACAGTGATAATCATCGGCAACAAGAGTAAAAGAGGTTGCAATTGGACTACACATATTCCTCTTTTATTAGTGCGGGCCATATAGAGGTACTCTTATTTATAGGTATAGGAATAAGAAGATTTAATAATTTAACTACCTTGCAAATCGTGGAGTTGATATCCAACAAGAGTATCTGTTCGTTTGTATTTTATTTTCCCTACGAGAATGTTGAGATGACGCTATAGATAATATATTCCACACACACAATCCCAATATAGCCCTAACCTTGCTTAAATTGTTAGATAAGTCAAGGAAAAAAATTCACCCGTTATGGATATAACTGCATATAGAAAATAACAACATAGACTGTGATGTCTCGTGCTATATGCACGTAAGTTTGAATCTTGTCAACAAGTAGAAAAAGATAGAATTCCGAGATCATGTCACGAATACCTATACATCAATCATAGATACACTTTCTCCTAGTTAGCCATGTGCAAAAATCCATAGGTTTTTAAAACCTAATACCTAATGGATGGAGACCAGACACATTGAACATGTTCTAAAGTCTAACTCTGAAAAGGTTTATATATATATATATATATATATATATATAAACTTGATTAGTTAGTTATAATTTTATATTATTATAATTATTTAGTCGCTCATTAAATTTTATTTTTACAAATAAGGTCAGGAGGCAACGATCGAAGTATACCAAGTGACGAGTTGATACCCCAACGAGGATCCTCATCTCGTGCACAACAACAAGAATTATTATTACCAATCGCTGAGCAATTCACAAATCCACCTTTTTGTGACACCCCGCTTAATATAATCTTAGGTGATCAGTCCACTATTAAATTAAACAAGATTCATTAACGGTTTCTTTCTCAGCATCAGTGTCAAAATCCAATTAATTTTACTAATACCCTAATGCCCCATTGTCAAAATTTTAATTCTTATTATTAACATGCAAGTAAATATTTCATACTCACCATTCCAAATAACAACATAATAAATACCAGAACATCTAAATAAATAATAGTGATTGGAATAAACACTCTAGACTTAAATTCAAATACAATCATCCATCAATAAACCAAATCCGATACTGGAAATAAAATGGAAGTACAATGTCTTTGTAATAATCACCAACTAGGAATGGGCTACATGCCCGACAGAGATAGATAAAAGGATAAATGGGAAATAATAAATGTAGAGGCATCTACTACTAAGATCCTGCAACTTTCACAGTAACTGTAGCACATCAAATAAAGGAACTCCTAAGCTTGGCGTCCCTGTGGTTGGACTCCTAAATTTTTTTTACAAAAATGGATTTGAAACGGCTCAAAGCCCAAGTAAAACAATTAAAAAAATATTTTAGCAAGTATTTAAAAAGCATTCAAGAGTACATATTAGATACATGTTAGCTTCACGTGCTCTCACTTGAGATCCTCACCTCTCAACTATTGTGCACGCCTAACATACTCTTCTTAACCCACCTAATTACGCTACCCCGCCTGACTAGTTTGATTTAAGCCTTTTCCCCTCTATTAATTCACCGTGCTCACCCGTTTTGCCCATACAATACTTTACTAAATTTCCAATACCTTTTTATTTATTAAGAGTCACCAATTAATTATTAAATTCACACACACTGAGATCAATTTAGATATCACTATCTATAGTATATACTAAAACACCTATAGTAGAATAAATCACACACACACACACACACACACACACACACACACACACATATATATATATATATATATATATATATATATATATATACACACACACACACACACACATCACTCTTATAATATATACATATAAGACATCCCTAGGTGGATACATGCAATGCGGGCATACTCTTCTATCAAGTGTTGGTACATCACGTACTAAGTAAAGGACATCGGGTTCAGAATTACACTCGAACCATACATTCAAAAATTCACATGAAGTTAGAGGCGAACATAGTTCTAAGCCTTTGGGATACGCACACACCTAAATGACTGGTCGCACCCTTATTCACACAAGTAATGCTCAATCCCTAAGTTCTATGTTCTGAGGTACAAGTCAAAATCCCCCCAATGAGCTCATCAGGATAAGACTGTCCACAACGCGAAACCTCCCGTGACTGCAAGTAGCCTAGGTATGTTCACACATGCAAATTCACACAATAGGTTTTCACACATCCTATATATATATAGCATTAACATAGGTGTACATGCAACCGATAGTATATGTCCCATACGTAGTATATATAACTCTTGAATATCTTATGTATTATCGATTTGTCATTTAACTCATTATCGTATATTCCCGAGTTCCCCCCACTACTCTAAGTGTGACAATTATCATTTCGGTTATTTTAGTAGGTAGTTCACTCAATCTCTATTGGTCTAAGTCATAATTTTTCTCACCGTCCGTAATTCATTCTCATTCTCCTGAGTTCTTTACATAATTACTTTTGTCAATTAGTTTTAGCCTCAAATCCTCTCCATGTGACTAAGTCTCAACCCTAATATTGTCCTACTGGAATCCCATAAATTTCTAATTATACTTTAAAGATATCCCAAAGCTTCCCGATCATTATTTACATGTTCAAGGCTAAAATAGGCAAAATTGGTAAATCTGTCCAAACCGAATCGATTCCCCTTATGGCCAAATCGATTTTCCTTGCCAAATTGATTCGCCCTTGGGCCGAATCGATTCGAACAATAATAATTCGTCTTCTTCGTTGGGTTTATGCGTTTTTCACCATTTTAATTCTCCAAAACTCCATTACACAGTCCCAAACTCCCAACCAAATATACCAAACATCATACCAATATATATAAATGATTCCTAAAGTAATTGAATCATCAGATCATCAAGGAATCCATTTAAACCAAATTAATTCACTATTAAACTCCTAAAAAACCTAGATAATCATTTTTTATTGAAGAACCTTAACAAGAACTCAAATTTCTTCACATTTTTATCATACTTATTCATCATATTTGTTCTACATGCATAAAGGGATTAAACCTTGCATGATTTCTACCCACGAACATGAATTCAACCTTCCAAATTAAAGCTAACGTCCATAATTTAAAGTGATTATTCATCATACACTAACATGGATGGTATATATGCTCAAAAAATAGCAAGATAAATACTTGTCACAATTAGTAGGTCTGAATCACTGCAGAAAAATGTTATGGTTGGTTTCTTTTCCTCCCGATCTACGCTCCGGCGGTGGTTGTGGTGCAAAACTGTATGGGAAAGCCTTTGAAGCTCCTTAACTTCCTCCTCCTTTTGCCTCTCTATGGTTTGGTACTAATCCCAACTACTTCACCCTACCAGATGATATAGACTTACAAATTTCATAATTCCTTCTACTTCAAAAATCCAAAAGACCAAAATACCCTCCTGAGGTGCCGGTATGGCCTAAACATGCCCCGGGACCCAAATTAAACCCGCGAGTGCACTTTTCTGACTATTTTGACCCTTGTAGACACATTCGTGCACTCAAAATGATCATTGGAATTATCTAAAATGAAATTACTTTTTATTTCCCAAAATAAAGTCCCGACATAACTGACACGCGCGTCCCAACTAAATTTACCGTAACTGTTGTATTTCTCACTCATGACTATCATAATATTTTATTATCAATTTTATTACTAAGTCACTAAGTAATATTCAATATAAATAAATATTAACTCTTGTCTCGCTAATTGAGATTTATTTTAATTCGGATTGATTTTTCATTTCAATTTAATTAATCCCAATATAAAAATCATTCAAATTACGGGGTGTTACGTACTTTCTCCATAATAACGTAATTTTGTCCCCAAATTCGGAGAAAAAGATTACCTGGTAGAAATAACTCTGGATATTTATTGCGTATCTCATCCTCGCTCTCCTAAGTAGACTTATCGGCATTATGATGCCCCCACTGAACAGGTATAAGTGGAACTACCTTCGACCTCAATAACCTCTCACTATGGTCTAGGATAGCGACTGACCTCTCCTCGTATGAAATATCGGGCTATAAATCAATCTCCTTCAACGCAATGTGAGTGTGAGATAACTCATCCCGAATATATTGTCTCATAGAAGAAACGTGGAATACATCATGAATCCGATGTAAATGCTTCGATAATCCGAGTCTATATGCAGCTGGACCAATTTGATAAATGCTAGGGAATGGCCCCACATACCTTAGTGCCAACTTCCTTTTCTTCCCGAACTTTATTATCCCATTCATAGGAGAAACACGTAACAACACTTAGTCCCACACATTAAACTCCAAGAAGAATCGCTTGGCATCAACATAACTCTTATGTCTTTCCCGAGCTATCCGTAAATGACTCCAAATCAACTTAATCTTGGCTGAAGTATCTTGAATTAACTTTGGTCTGAGTAGCTTATTGTCCCCCACTTCTAACCAATAAGCAAGCAAACGATAAGGTCTACTGTAAAATACCTCAAATGGTGCCAGGATAATCATAAACTGATAGAAGTTATTATGTACAAACTCCACCAGTGGAAGATACTGCTCCCAATCTCCCCTAAACTCAAGAATGCACATCGTGATCAATCCTCCCTAATCACTTTACTCCAAAATATTCCTTCATTTCCCTTATCGTTTCCTCTTGGCTCCTGCGACACCAATTTCCCTTCTTTTGAGAATATTCCAACGCGATTGGGCCGATACTCTAATGGCTATACCATTCACTATCTTGGGAAAGATCCCCTCCTCCCTAAGTGTCGGCTTACCTCTTTTTAAATCATATACTCTCTTCTTGGGAAATATCTGCAATCATACCTGACTATTCACGTCAGACTTTTACATCTACAGTTGGTTATGACATAACTCTCGTCATTTTACTCCTCTACTTAGAGTAGTTCTTGATTATCCTCAAAAATCTAAAATGTACATTCCTTGTACTTTTCAACACCATAATCACCCCTTTCCGCCTACTCTTCGATTTTTGGTGACACGCCTTGCTCATAATGCACTACATTCTCTTTATCACATTTTAGTTCTGCCTCTAATTTACTCATGCATCTACATTTATTTCATACTTTTTCATGTCTTCTCCTTCTGAATGCCACTGAAAATCTCAACTAACTAGGGAGCCCATACACCCTATGTCCCGTGCAAATCTGCATAAATCAACTGAACGTGATATATTGGTTTTAAATTAAGCCTTGTATATTAGGCACGAGTATACAATATGGGTACACTCAACCGCCCTACTAATAACAACTAAATCATTCTCACATCAACATCATATGGATCTATTGGCCTTAAATCGTAATATAACTATCATTTCTTAGTTATAACTACACATACATATAATAACTAAGGTACTAAATTCGTGTCCTAAAGGACAAACATTTCCCAACTCTCGACTTTCACTATATTTCATGCGTGGGATGTCTCGCAAAGTTAAATCCAAACAAAGAACCCTCCTTGATAAACTACTAACTAACATTTTCGGTCGTCGAGATTCGTTAGGTCCTCAGCACACAACTTATACCCCCAACTTCTCGTCTTCCGACTTAAAAAGTCTACTCGTCCACTCTTATGTTACTAAAGACAACATACAATATGGCGCTCTCACTATCACAAGTCTTCAACGCTATATAAATAACGAGTTATATCTCTCCGCTCAACAAAGAACACATCACACCTTAGATCATACCAATAAAAAGTCCCTATGCATATGGATCATATATAACTAGACAACATACTCACATAAGTCTATGATGCAATACAATATATATATATATGTGTGTGTGTGTGTGTGTGTGTGTGTGGCATTATCATAGGTGTATAAGCAACCTATAGTATATGTCTCCTATGTAGTATATATAACTCTCGAATATCTTACGTATTATCGATTTGTCATTTAACTCATTATTGTATATTCTCGAGTATCCCCACTACTCTAAGTGTGACAATTATCATTTCGGTTATTTCAGTAGGTAGTTCACTCAATCTCTATAGTTCTAAGTCATAATTTTGCTCACCTTCCATAATTCATTTTCATTCTCCCGAGTTCTTTACATAATTACTTTTGTAAATTAGTCTTAGCCTCAAATCCTCTTCGTGTGACTAAATCTCAATCCTAATATTGGCCTACTGGAATCCTATAAATTTTTAATTATACTTTAAAGATATACCAAAGTTTCCCCGATCATTATTTACAAGTTCAAGGCTAAAATGTGCAAAATTGGCAAATCTGGGCAAACCGAATCGATTATCCTTATGGCCAAATCGATTAGCCCTTGGCCTAATCAATTCGGACAGTAGAAGTTCGTCTTCTTCATTGGGTTTATGCAATTTTCACCATTTTTAATTCTTCAAAACTCCATTACACAGTCCCAAACTCCCATCTAAATATACCAAACATCATACCAACATATATAAACGATTTCTAAAGTAATTGAATCATCAAATCATCAAGGAAACCATTTAAACCGAATTAATTCAACATTAAACTCCCCCAAACCCTATATTATCATTTTTTATTCAATAACCTTAATAAGAATTCAGATTTCTTCATATGTTTATCATACTAATTCATCAGATTCGTTCTACATGCGTAAAGGGATTAAACCTAGTTTGATTCCTACCCATGAACATGAATTAAACCTTCCAAATTAAAGCTAACGTCCATAATTTGAAGAGATTATTCATCCTACACTAACATGGATGTTATATATGCTAAAAAAGTAGCAAGATAAATACTTGTCTTAATTAGTAGGTCTGAATCTTTGCAGAAAAATGGTATGGTCGGTTTCCTTTCCTCCCGATCTATGCTCCGACGGTGGTTGTGGTACAAAATGGTGTGGTAAAGCTTTTGAAACTCCTCTCCTTCCTCCTCCTTTGGCTTCTCTTTGGTTTTGTAACTTCTAACCCTAACTCCTTTACCCTACCATATGATATTGACTTAGAAATTTCGTAGGTCCTTCTACTTTAAGAATCTAAAGGAACAAAATACTCTCCTGGGGTGCTGGTTTGGCCTAAAAATACCCTAGGACCCAAACTAACCCCCGAGTGCACTTTTTTGTCTATTTTGACCCTTCCGAACAAATTGGTGCACTCGAAATGACCATTTGAATTATCTAAAATGAAACTAGCTTTTATTTCTCAAAATTAAGTCCCGACATGAGTGATACGCGTATCTCTCACTTGCGAAAATCATAATATTTTCTTATCAATTTTATTACTCCTTCACTAAGTAATATTCAGTATAAATAATTATTAGCCCTTGTGTAGGTAATTAATTTTTATTTTAATTCGGGTTGATTTCCCCTTTTAATTTAATTAATCTTAATATAAAAATTGTTCAAATTACGGGGTGTTACACTTTGGTTCATTCCCTTACTCCGAGTACGGGTAGGCAACAAAACCCTGTTGCTTCAACGCCCCCATCCAACGCTTTCGACACCTCCCATTCAAATGAATAGAAGCCTATTAGGTTCTCCATTCTCGAAAATATCCCTACTAGTGATAAAAATGATTTGCTGAGATTTAGAGCCCTGTGTTTCTCATTGGGGAAAATGAACGTGGGAGTTGGGGAAGCATACAATTAGAACCTTATTGATCAAGTCAACAAAGATGACATCTATAATAAAATCTGTAAGAAGTTTACATTTCCTGACCGTTCAAATCTTAAGGTTCTTTCTCGAATTGCTAAACAATTGAGGACATACTAGAGAAACCTTCAACATAGACATTTCCTAAAGGATGCATCGAGCTCTAATATTTTGGCTCTAAAAGATAGATTGCCTCCGAATGTTGAAATTCCGGTGGAGTAGTGGAATGATTTTTTAAAGAATGAAGCAAAGGATGAGAAGCTCGTCTAGAGGGAGAAGAACAAACAAAACAGGGCAAAAAAACTGATGTCCACAGGCTGGGCTAGAAATCTTATGAAGATTAGAAGAATGAATGGTCGAGTAGGACAACGGATGGTCCAGGTGTCAGTAATTAACCAAATCAACCCAACTTATATGTTAAATGCTCAATGGGACAAAGATAATAAATTTCCATCGCACTTGGCTATGACTCTGGAATCAATAGAGGCCATTATCAGTTAGTCAAGTTCGAGCCCTTTTGATGACTTGGAAAATGATGCCCTAACGCAGACCTTTGGAAAGGACAAATGGGAAGGATGAAAGGTGTCAGATCACATATGTTGAAAACAAAATTAAAACACATTTCACCTCTCCTGGATAAGATTTCTTCGATTAGGAATCGTATCTCGACTCAAGAGGTACAACAGCCCAGGCCGATGGGGATTTCCAGGAGATTAAAAGTAGCTTGGGAGTCTTGACGAGTCAAAATGGGAAACTCATGTCGCTTTTTACTCAAGGTTATTGGCCCTTAATGCCTACTTAAGGTTTACCTTATCCCCATTCCCAAGGTTTCCCCTTCCCTCCGCTAGGATATCCAGGAGATTGAAAGTAGCCTGGGAGTCTTGACGAGTAAAAATGGGAAACTTGTGTCTCTTTTTACTCAAGGTTATTGAACCTTAATGCCTCCTTAAGGTTTAACTTATCCCCATTCCCAAGGTTTCCCCTTTCCCCCGGCCAGTTTCCCCTCTTAAAAAATATTCCTCTTTCAACATTCCCCTTCCAAATGCCGCCTCCTTCAATATTTCACTCCTCAATGATGCCTCATTTAACATTCCACTTCCTAGTGGCGCCACTTTTAACAGGTCTTGGATCATCATCAACCACTTGCGATGACTATGGTGAGTAGTTATATTTCAAGGACCTGGATAATAGAAGAATTTTTGGGGTGTGCACACTCATCTCTGTAGTTATCAGAACTAAAGTACACGATCGACCTTTGTAGAAGGGTGAGGCTCAGGTGATTGTTGATCCAATATACAACGAATGCGAAGATGTAACCATGTATCATGACATCGGGGAAGGGACATAATTTAGGCATTATGCTAATTCTTTTATCACTTGGCCAGTTTATTTATTGGTCATGTTCTAATAATATTTTTTTGTTCCAGTTGTACTAACATTTTTTTTTGTTTCAGTTCAGTTTTAATAATATTTTTTTTTATTTAAATGTAATAATATCACTTGACAAATTTGTTTAATTTAGGGTCTAAATTGTGACATTTTCATAATCATATTAATTTCTTGAATGAAACATGACATTTGTGTTAACCTATTAACACATGATTGAAATTTGAAGATTATTAAATGGATTTCCCACAATACAAAGATTGGATGGGGGGGGGGGGACTAATCGAATAACAAATAATTACGTAAAGGGCATTAAAAATTTGTTAAATACACTTATAGAAATCTTAAAAGTGATAAAATTCCATGTTCATGCACCCATTGTACGAACAAAAAATATAAGTCATTAGAAGACATTGAGTTGCATTTACTAAAGTGGGGAATGTGTCAAGACCATAAAATATGGACGTAATATGGTGAAAAACTATACCTTATGTTCCGCAAAATTATTGGTACTCGACCGCGTAATAGAATCCCAACGAGTGGAAGTGGTACATGATTCACCAACACATCGTCCATTGATCGACTTAATTGATGATGCTTATAGAGTCCACAACTATAAAAACCACCAACCTATGGATATGAATAATGCACATTATGACAAAGTAAATATACAATTTGATGTGAACTACTAGGAGATCGGAAATATATACGGTTGAAAGCCGATGCGGCTAGACCGTTGTATAAAGACTGCGATTAATATCACTCGGTATTATTTCCAATGATTGGTTTGCATAAGTTGCAGAGTCATTTTGGTTTGTCTGGAAACATCGTAAAACAAATTCTTATGTGGGTTAAAGAAATTATCCCAAAAAAGAACACTTTACTAGACAATTATCCTTCCATAAAGAAGAGCTTGAAGGGTTTGGATTTGAAATAAAAATCTATTCATGCATGCAAGTATGATTTCATATTGTAACGCAACGAGCACGAAGAGAAATATGAGTGTCCTGTATGCAGTGAGCTTATATATGTTCTTTATGAGAATGGAAAGGACAAAGCTGCAAAATATCGCAAGTGCTCGCAAGTCCCACAAAATGTTTTGAAGTATTTTCCACTTGGGCTATGGTTAAAAGGGTTTTCACTGTACCATGGATAGCGAAGGCCATGACATGGCACGTAGATGCGATGTGGGTGGGAATCTGATGCATCCTCCGGTTGATTCATTCATCTAGAAAATTTTAAACGCACGATGCCATGAATTTGCAAAGGAACTGCGCAACATCCGTCTTATAATCTCAACCGTTGGGTTTAACCATTTCAGCAATTTAAGTTCTAATCATAGTTATTGGCCAGTTCTCATGGCACCTTTAAGTCTCCCTCCAACATTTTGTATGAGAAAGGAGTTCAAATTATTATCTTTGTTGATACTTGGGCCGAAGGCTCCCAACGACGATATCGATATATTCTTAGCCCTATTAATTGAATAACTTAAAGAGTTATAGGATAAAGGCATGACGCCATTTGACTCTCGTAAGGATGAAGAGTTCAAGCTTAAAGCAATGGTGATGTGGGAGATCCACGACTTTCTTGCTTATGGGACCTTGTTCGATTGTATTGATCATAGTTATTATGAATGTGCCATATGTGGGGACAAACTAAAGCCACTTGGCTATATCATAGTGATAAGATGAGTTATATGGGTCATCGTAGACTTTTGTTGACTAGTCACCCTTTCAGGAATGATAAGTCTAACTTTTTGCGTGTTGGTTATGAGCGAAGGACTCCACCCGCTCGGCTTTTTGGTCTGCAGATCGAGGAAAGGGCGATGACTGTGAATGCGGGGAATAAGTATATAGGAAAATACCCTTAATTTGTAAACCTGAGGTGTAAATCTAGGGAGAATCCGAATGACCCTAATAAAGCGAAGCCATGGGCTAGACAATTAATATTTTTTTAACTTTCCATATTTTAAAGATCATTGTGTAAGGCATGTAATTAATGTAATGCACACAAAGAAGAATGTTGTAAAATATCTGATATGAATATGTTTAGGGGAATATCATTCAAAAGATGGAGAGCTGGACCTCGACGATCTACAGGATATAAAAACAAAGAAGAAACTCTGGTTAAAAAATGATCCCACAACAGGAAGAATTTCTATCCCCCAGTTGCTTTCACTCTGATTATTAGTGTAAGAAAGATCCTTTTAGACCTGTTGTTCAACTTTAAGACTCCAACTAGTTATTTTGGTAATTTACATAGGATAGTTAGCTATCAAACAAATGACTTGAAACAGTGCAACATTCTTAGAAAGATCCCTCTTAGTTATCTCAACAACATTCTCTCGAAGCCAGCGTGGTTTTTCTTTTGAAACATCTCCCCCACATTCCATTTCCATCATTTCCTTACCCAATTTGGAAAATTTGTATCCCTCTCCTCCAACCACATCCATCCACATGCAAGAGCAGCCCATCAACAATCAAGATCAACTTTAAAGCTTCAAAAGAAGGTCCAATTCTTTCACTCTCTCTTTAAAATCTCCTATTTTCCGCATTAGTTACTCAATTATCATGTTTAGCATTTCATTTGACTAAATCACGCCCATTAATATCCATCTCTTTTATTAGTAGTATTCCACATATTATATTTTCTGTAAAAAAACCAAAAATAATAAAAAGAGGGTTTGCTTGTAAATTCCAAACGGGGATTTCTCATTATATTTTTTCACACTAAAATATACTTTTTCCACACACAAACACACACACATATAAGAAAAGTCATTGGTTGGATTTATGGTATAAACCCCACCCCGTGTTATCTTCTAACAACATAAACTTTGATGCCTTTTTAGGCTACGTAAGTGTCTCGGGTAAAATTCGAGATTCGAGCCCTCTCCTTTTTTATTTCATGTATTGTTTTCACATCATATATTTGTAATTCACGCTTGTGTCTTGTCCAACCTACACCATCGTTGTTCTATAAATGATCGGTGATCAGACAAATGCATACATAATATTTTTAATTACTATTTTGGGAACACTCCTAAGGATGACCTCAATCCTCCTTTATCCTTAACGTGAGTCGAGTAATTCCATTCTCTATTTATATATACATGCACACAATTCATGGAGTTATTAACGATAAGAATAACATATGCCCATGAGAGATCAAAAAGGCGGGATGGGGCCTAACACATTTCCATTTCGTAACTCAGTCCCTGAATCCTTAAACTATTAGTTTGCAAGCATCAGTATGTCTTTGATGTCGTTCTCTTGAGGTGACAATATTTCTTTTGTCTGTTTTGTGCAAAATAGACTGAAGACTCTTTCTCTACGTATCAACCCACATCGACGACGGCGGAAGTTCCCCGAGGAAGGGCGTGATCCCCCCACCCCCACCCCCTCGCGCACATGCTGACCGGGAGAGGGTTGGACAAGTAGCGACTCTGTTGGGGACCATTTTTCATAAGAGGACTAGACTTTGTTTTTAGATGGGTGTTATTATTGTCTGTATGTGTGCGTATGCACCTAGCTGTATGTTCCATTTTTTCTCTATTATGTCTTGTACATATCTACGTTATGTATATATCACTCATTTTTCACTTCACACACTTATAAATACCCTCTATGTACACCTCACACTACCTACACTTATAGGATCACTTATACCCACATGCCTTACACACCACTTAGAATATCCATGCTTAGGTTTCACTAGTACACACCTCAACTTATCACACTTGAACATATCAATGCTCACTTGCACATATAACACGCCACTTGTACCGTACACTCACTTGTATATATTCACATGTATCCATGCTTAGTGTAGTCTTCATGCTCCATGCTAGATTTACTTTTCATGATACTTGTACATTATTCCCTATTAGTCTAATGCTTCTTTTACTCATCATGCCAAATAAAAAATTCTCTCCATAATATACTAATTAGGAATCATGCATTTCGCACACTACATCACCAAGAGCATTGTTATATTGACTAAAATTTTATCCCGAACTGGAGGGCCACTTTGTGATGAGCACTGGTCCGGCAGTTCGCAGTTAGCCTATGCAATATGACTCTAACCTTCTAATGTCTTAGTAACTCTATGTATATCAAACGGTTCCCCCCGCATAATACCGCTTGACCGAACTCACGACGGGAGGCGTATAACATGGAACTCGTTCACGTAAGTCAAGTTTATCAAATTCGCTCTCACACGTACTGTCCTCACAAGGTATATAGTGAGGCAATTCATGTACACTGAGGTATATCAAATGTCTTGTCCACACATACCAATTTCCCTCAAAAGCAAGAAGTATATCATGGAAGTCATGCTAAAGGAGGGAACCCTACCACTAGCCTAACAAACTGCATAAACCTTATATAGGCATTAAACTTAGGGAACTCATATTTAGCTTGCCGTTTGCTACCCGAAACTCTGCTGAAATGTCAGGTCGACATGTCACCCAAATTTTCACTCTATTTCACTATTTTTCAAAACAAGACCCTATCCATAAGCCTGAAAACATGTCAAATCATGTCTTACATATTTTTTAAACCCAATTTTCCCAAACTCGCGGGTCCTATCCGATAGTTTTTGCATTTAGGTAAACCTAATACAAGTGAAAACATAATAATAATAATCATGCTGAGATTCTTCTCTCATTTTCTTCCCTATTTTTTATCTAAAAAAAAAACAAAATGATGAAAATATTTTTCCTTATTTTATAAAAAATACCAAAACATTTTCCACTTTTTCAAAAATAACAAAAAATAAATCTTTCGTCATTCTTTACAAAAATAAAATCGAACCATTTTTTCCTTCTCAGGTCGACTGCATACTCAATTCTTGGCGTAGCTCCCTATTGGCTTTTTTGATCTTTCTTCAAACCACCTCGGAGCTCCGATAGTTCCTTTGCTACTTTATTTGAGTTTGAAATCTAGCTTCACGAGCTCTGGATAGAAAATACCAACCAAGCACTGAACGTGCATCTTAATCTGATGGAAATTTTAGTCTAACTTAGTGCCAAGATTGAAAACCTTTAAATTGAGGTCCATGATATACAGCGAAATCGGGTGTAGATTCTTGAAGAAGGCGAGGTTATTTTTCCTCGTGCCATAGGTCCACTAGCTGTGAGCCTGTCTTGGTCCCAAAAAAAATCATCATGCTCTGCATGCCCCGCCTTCCAATGGGTCACCGCCAGCTCATCTCCCTATGCTAAACCTTGCCCAGCTAAGTGCTAACTTGTCAGTTCCTGTTGACCCTACGGAGAAAGAACTGAAAAAGGTTAAGGAATACCTCAAACTGATGTCTAAGAAATTCGTTCAAGTTAAGATATCAGCGAACTACATGAATTACACCCATATGTCTCCTTATTAATCAAGATTGTCAAAAAAGTTCGAAATTCTAGCCATCAAGAAGTTTGGGGCTAGTGGGCCCCCAATTGTGCACCTTCGCAGTTATCACCAGGCCATGACTCTTCGTGGCGCCTCTAAAGAGACAATAACCCATATTTTTAATAGACTTTGAAGGAAAGATCCCTTCGATTGCTCCTATCCCTCAAAGAATCCAGAATCCATAATTAGGAAGATGTCGCCTGGGACTTCATGTCTTAGTATAATTATAACGAAGAACAACAGGTTACACATCATGATTTAGAGCTTCTCAAGTATAACCATAGGGAAACTATCAGTAGCTTCATAGAAAGGTGGAGAGATAAAGTTGATACAATGACCAACAGAGCCTCTGAAGAGGAATGGTAAGTATCGTGAAGAAGAATTTTTTGCCCCATATACAAGAGACTATGGGAGATCAGTATTATCCACACTTTCAAGCCTTCCGGGAAGTGGGTGTGGAAATTGAAAAAAATATTACCAAGGTAGTAGCTGAGCTATAAAAGGTGACCAAACAGTTCGTTCCCAAAAAGTACGAGAAGCCTGCCAGTGCTACTATCTTAACCATAAACAATATCTCCCTACATGTTACCTCTTGGGCATCAGAAATCCATCCTAATCCCGCTAAAAGGGAATACACCGAGCTCCATGCTCCTTTATCCAAAGTTTATAAAGCCTTGTTAAGATGAAACCTCATCAAGCCCTTGGACCCCCGTCCATTACCAAACCCACTTCCCAAGAACATCAAAACCAATGCCCACTGTGACTTCCACTAATTTGTGGGCCACATTATCGACGAATGCTTCCATCTTCGAAACATGGTTCAAGGCTTGATTGATCGAGGTCTCATTGCTCAACCATCCAATCCTAAACCCAATACCACTCATAACCCACTTCCAACCCATACAAATGCCATCTTTCTAGATAATGACCCCAAATTCGATCCATTTACCCAAATTGTGCCTTGTAAAGCACCCATCATACCCAAAATCTCACCGAAACCGGCTAAGGTTTGCCCATATTTCCTCCTAGACCCTACCTGCTTTACCGACCAAATCTGTTACTCCTCACATGTGATCTGAAGGGAGATATATGGTATTACAAACTGTTCTGAACTAACTCTTGAAGTTCGGGCTAAAATAGCCTGCTGAGATGACCATTGAATGCCGAAAATTTAGCGGCTTGTTCTTGGAAGCCCAAAAATAGGCTCGGGAATCATATGAATGGGGCTACTGGCCGAAGAAATTAGTTTAGATGATGTGGTAAACATCATGGCAGACATGTTTTGACAGATTAGCGAGATATGTGACATTTTTAAACTACTCACTGCTTTGAAGCTGTAATGGTGGTTGGTCCATTCATTACTGCACCTCCCTATTGAGTCGAAAGATTAATATGAAGAAGCCGTTAAGGTTGTGGAGTGCATTAATTTCTTAAGGAAAGAAGACATCATCGCCATCCAATGATAAATAGAGTCAAAAAAAGGTCAGTTCAGTAATCAGCATGCGCGTTATGATATCCTTCGAAGGCTTATTGGGGAAAATCAGTAAAGTATACATTCAACTAGAAATAGGTGAATATATGGGGTTCTTATTCTTACCCACCTCACTAAATCACATGACCATATTAGGGAGCCACTACAAGGATCCGAATCCCCTGTCTTCAGGAATAAATAAGGGAAATAGAGTTTCCAAAGAACTTCCCATGGCAGAAATAACCATTTAGGAGAAAAACATCCTCTACTAACTCAAGAAGACTCAAGCTAACATCATTTTATGGTAACTCTTCATATTTACCAATTACACCGAAATTCTCTGATAAAACTTCTCACCGGGCCCACAGTCCCCCTTCCACCACTCCCAAAGAAGTTGTAAACCTAGTTATATCCTTCACTTCTACTAGACTCCTTTCCTTCTCCAAAGATGGAATTCCGAAGGTAATATCTGACTAAAACTATGCCCTAAGCATGTCTATTGAAGTGATGAGAAAGACATTCCCACTCCCACTCGTTGACAATGGGTCCACCCATAATGTTTTTTCGCTCAGAACCTTTAATTGTTTAGGGTTGAAAATCAGTGACCTTACTCATACTTCCGTTGCAGTGCGTGCTTATGATAATTCCCACTGGTAGGTAATGGGTTCCATAACACTCATAATAGGGGTTGGCCCTATGAATCCTATCACTAAGTTCTAAGTAATTGGCATACCCTCATGCTTCAACTTGCTGCTTAGTCAACTATAGCTTTATAGAATTCTAGGACTCTCTTCCTCCTTTCCTCACAAGTTAAAATTCTTCACCAAATGATAGGTCATCACCATTTTAGGGGATAATGATGGTACATAGAATTATAGCACCAGTAATTAGGTCTGGGAAATACAACATGAGACGAATGACATGTTCCTCTCCATCTTCAGGGTTGATCCACTTCCCCTTTCAGTGGGAACATAACCCTCATGGAAATATCAATGTTATGCAGATGTATAAGAATATGCATTTCGTACCCGGACTAGGGTAGGGGCGATGTCAACAAGGGATACTGGAGCCCATAGTCCTAAAAAGGTCCTTTCCCCTATGTGGATTGGGTTATCAGCCTTCACCAGAAGAACTCAGAATGCTCCGCCAACCACGACTGAAAAGGAATTTAGAAGATGCCAAGATTGTTTAGAGGGATTCTTTAAATGAAAGATTCTTCAAGGAGGGTAAATAATTCCCCTTCTGTGGATTTCTTGAACCATGGTACGACCATGTGGATAAGAAGATGAAACTGGGGATGGAAATCTTCTTTCTAGACAACTACTCTTGGGTCGAAGACTGCCAGTATCAAGTGAAACCTCTCACCCAGAAAGGCGTAACCATTTCTGAGGTCTCCAAGGAAAGTGATTCCAAATACTCATTCAACTTACAGACATTGGGGCTGAATTTCTGTATGATTCATTCAAACTCTATATTGTCGGACCCATCCACTCTGATCAAGGCCCTCGATGAGTCTCTTCTTAACTGGAATGTTATACCAGTCCCACTTGCTGAGATTCAACCCAACCTTGATGTTTACCCTATCTCTTCATCTATTATTATTCCTCCTTTTTCTGATAACAATGTAATATAGACCTCTTTTGATAAGGTTCTCAATGCTATTTTTCTCAAAAGTAAAATAAATGATGATTTTTAGTATCTTGTTGTGCCTTACATTAATTATCTTGATTTTAATCAACTCTTGATGATGATGACTTTACAAATGAAAAATTATTAACTGATCTTTATAAGGTTAATAAAAAATAACATAATAATGTTTAAATTAATGAAAATGCAACTGTTGTTATTAACCTCCGTTCTAGTAGCCAATAACGTGAGACAAGGATAGGGTCCACCCTTAGCGAGCATGAGTGTGCACAATTTGAAGAGCTGCTAAAAGAGTTTGTGGACGTCTTCGCATGGTCCTACGATGATGTGCCTGACATAGATCCAGAAATAGCTCACCCGTTATACCAACCTTCCCAGAGTGCAAGTCGGTCAAATATAAACTAAGGAAACTTCGCATCGAATGGTCGTTCAAAGTCAAAAAAGTGGTAGTCAAGAAGTTGAACGTAGGCTTTATCCATGTGAACGAATATCCCATATGTCTCACTAATATTATCCCTGTACCGAAATCAGGAGGAAAATTTTTCATGCGCGTTAACTATCAGTATTTGAACAGAGCTTCTCTAAATAATGATTGCCCATTGCCTAAAATCAACATGATTTTGGACAATACAACCAACCATGACCTCTAGTCATTCATCGATGGTTTCGTCGGATACAACCAGATTAAGATGCACCCTAACCATCAGGAGAAAATCACATTCATCACCCCCTAGGGAACCTTTTATTATACTATTTTTCCATTTGGGCTAAAAAACGCTGGGGTTATGTACCAAAGGGTTGTCACACCCATCTTACATGATTTGATACACAAAGAGGTCGAAGTCTATATAGATAAAATGATCATTAAATCTAAGACTCAGGAAGGTCACCTTCATGCCCTCCGAAATTTCTTTGAAGGACTACGGTGATACTAAATGCGGCTAAACCCATAAAAGTGCATTTTCGACATCACGAAAGGAAAGATTGTAGGATTCATGGTTATCAAGAAGAGAATTGAAGTAAACCCTTCTAAGATGAAAGCCATATTGGAAAAGCCACCCCCTGAACGAATAAAGAAGTCCGGGATTCTTAGGAAAACTCTAGTATATCAGTCTATTCATTAGCCAACTGACTTCTATTTACGAGCCCATCTTCAAACTCCTCCAAATGGATTCTACAAAACTATGGAATAAGGCCTGCCAAGAAGCTTTTGACTAAGTCAAGAAATACGTTTCCCGATCTCCGGTACTTATGCCTCCATAGTCAGGTATCCCTCTACCCCTATACTTAACCGTAATAGATACTACAACAGGGGCTTTGCTAGCCCAATATGTCAAAGAATACTGCAAAGGGAGAGCCATTTACTATGCCATTCAAAAATTCACCACGTACGAAGTCCATTACACTACTTTGGAGAACACATATGTTATCTTGGTCTGGTTCACTAAAAAATTATGGCACTACATGCTCTCCTTCCCATCAGACTTGTGTCCTGAGTGGATCCTATCAAGTATATTGTTTAGAAACCTACCCTATCTAGTCGAATGGGTCGGTGGTTGATGGTTATAGCTAATTTCAATATCTTGTATGTCACACAAAAAGACATGAAAGGAAGAGCCATCTACGACTACCTTGCTAATTACCCCATGTAAGAAGTTGATGTTTGGGTCTTTGAATTTTGGGACGAAGATATTCTCTGCATCTCTTAGGAGGAACTCAGATGGGAAATGTTCTTTGATGGAATTGCCAACAAGAAATGATACAACATTGGGATACTTCTAATCGCCCTTGATGACTCTAACACTCCCATTGCCATTAGATAGATTTTCCCTACACCAATAATATGACCAAATATGAGGCATGCACTATAAGCCTCAGAGTCGCCCTCAGAAAAGGTATCAAACCCCTAGATGTCTATAGGGATTCTTCTCTCATCCATTGATAAGTCCTCAGAAGATGCAAAATTAAAGACGAAAGGCTCTTACCCTTCCATGCCCACTTCGAAGAATTGGCCTCCCAGTTCCATAATATCACCTTCTATTACTTGCCCTGAGCAAGGAATAGTTTGGTTGATGCCCTTGCTACCCTGGCCTCCCCGTCGACATTCTCGAAGGAATAATGATGGCCCATCTCCTAGTTCAAAATCAAGCTATGACAACCCACTACTATCATATTGAGCTCATCATCGAGGAAGATTCCGATATGGTCGTGTTCTAGTACTATGACATTTGGCGCTTCCTTAAGCACAATAGGTATCCCCAAGACGCTGATAAGAAAGATCGTGTTACCCTACGAAAACTGGCTGTCCAATATATCATCTGTGATAAATTAATGTTCAAAAGAAACTTCGATAGAACCCATTTGCACTGCATTGCAGGGGAGGATGTTGAAGAAATGATGGAGAAGATCCACAATGAGGAATGTGGACCCCACTTGAACGGTCATATGCTTGCTAAAAAAATCATCCGTTAAGGTTACTATTGGACCACTATGGTTTCGGATTCCACCGCCTATGTATGGAGATGCCTTAAATGCCAAAAGTTTAGAAACTTCCAACACTTACCCCCTTGAGAATTAGACAACATGACTTATCCTTGACCGTTCTCCACCTGGGGCATTGACATCATAGGGATAGTCACACCCAAAGTTTTAAATGGAAATAAGTTTATCTTAGTCTCTATTGATCACTTCACCAAATAGGTCGAAGTCGAGTCATAGACAGTGCCGAGTACCAAGAAAGTGGACAAGTTTATTCGAAAGAACATCATTTGCCGATACAGGGTTTCTCACGAGCTAGTATCAGATAATAAGTAAGACTTTGAAGCTGAGGTCATAGAACTGGTTGACAAATATAGGATTTAGATACACAAATATTCTCCCTACCGACCCTAAACTAATGGTGTTGTCAAAGCCTTCAATACAAACCTCAAAACCATCATTAGGATGACTGAGAGTTATTGAGATTGGGCTGACCATATCTCTTATGCCTTCTGGGGCTATCACACTTCAGTTATAATATTTACTGGGCCTACACCTTATTCTTTGGTATACGACATGGAAATAGTCCTACCCGTTGAACTAGAGATACCATATCTCTGCGTCTTTCTTAAGAGCAAAGTTAGCGAAGAAGACTAAAAGCAGAACCACTTTGATCGACTGTCACTATTAAATGAAAAGAGGCTGAAGGCTCTATAACACATCCTTGGTTACCATCGCCGAATAGTGCGATCATTCAACAGAAGATTCAATGACCGTGGTGTCCAGGAAAGAGACCTTTCCCTTAAGGAGATCATAAAACTTGCCTGGAACCCCTGAGGGAAATTTAAGCTTAATTGGAATGACCACTTCATAGTGAAGAAAATTCTCCCCGGAGGTGCCTCTATGCTCACAGACCTAGATGGAGAAGAGATGGCATGCCCAGTTAACCTGGACCGTCTTAAGAAATTCTACCATTAGTCTGAAATCTTGGCGCACTACGACTTTTCTCATCTCCCTTCTATTCTTACAAAAAAATCTTCATTTCTCTTTACCCAAAACTACGTGGGGACCTGATCTTCTCAAAACCCTTTTTGTTTTCAAAATGGAATTCAATAGAGAAATTTTCAAAAACCCCAGAAGTATGCAGGTACCTCATACACCTTATATAGGCACGGTCCCTTTTTTTTTTGCAAAATGATATTCTTTTCTAACCTCCGAGAATTTCTGTTCATTTTATCATTTATATGGTCAAAAGGATTATGAATGCCTTAGCGATTGGTATAGATAATTCAAAAGCAAAACTCATCAAGAGGCACAACAATATGTTCAAAATCATTTTTTATTTCAAATAGGGGGTTTGGTACCACTACATAAAGTATTAGCGAAGGGTGTTAAAATAAACCTCCCCCTTTCATTGACTCAAAACTAGTCGTAAAACAACCACCTTATCAAGTTACACCAAAAAATTTGAAAAATAAACAAAATCTTCATGTAAAGTAAACCCAACTTCACAAAATCCTATCCGCAACTGCCAGATGACCCAACCTCATCATCATCAGCCCCCGAAGGTCCTTAGATTTTTCATGCCTAGTTAATATTCCAAATGCTCTCCATGGAGAGGTACGCCCTGACCAATTTGGAAAAAAACACTACCCCTTCTTCCTGGTGTTAAAAATAACAAACCACCTCTTGTCGGTCTCTTCCACTAAGATCTTCACTATTACTTTCTTCCATAGTCATTTCAGGTAATCCTTGGATACATGCCAGACCCTTTCTATGAATTGAGATGGACGAGTTGACGGCTGATGACTCTCCGACAAAGCGCCTAGCCACATGTGCCTGGATTCAGTCAGGTCCTCCACTAAAAATAAGTCTAGTGTGCGACGAGGCACTATTTTCTCCCATTTAACTTGGCATAGAATCCCCCAAGGGAAATAGAATGAAGTCTACTATAAGCCAACTAACTGCCCATATCGGTACTCTCCATCTCCAAGGTAGGCTAAAATTCCCCTTACCACGGCACTGACTAACGAAGGCACCGAGATCCATGTCCCACAAACCAATTGACCTAGTTCTCTATAAATGTGATAAAACTAATAAAGTATAGAGCAAAGAAATTTGACACGCTTGCCAAGGTTACTCATGAGAAACCACCAGTCGAAACCTTTCAGCCAGCCACATGAACAACATCATCGAGAACCCCCTCAGAAAATCAGAGCGACCTTCCCTCCAAGCATCAAGACCATTTAGAGTATTCCCCAGTATCACCACTGCAGGACTATGACGATAAGACATTCATGATTTTATAATAGCCAACTAAGGATCCACCATTAAGACTCCCGTCACTAGCAATAGCCTCGAAGTAAGGCCTAAGGCAACGACTCAGGTATAGCCCGCATCATTAAAAATCCTCAAGAACATAGAGTTCATAACAATCGGAAGGTAAAATCACCCCCCTAGTAACCCATGTTCGAGCCGCCAAAGAAGAAATACAAAGCAACTCCACCAACAATGCCCAAGGAGAATGAGAAAATTCGGGCGTAGTTATCGTTACACTGGGATTAAATCCCATACATCGCCGATAATTTTTTTAGGTCGGATATACCTCATCTTGGACCAAACAGAAAATAATATCTTTGGGGTACCAAAACTGCACTGCCGTTGCTAGCATATTCCAATCAATGGCTCGATTATGCCACATGGAGATTTGATGCAAGTTGAAAGACTTATTGTCCACATTATACAAGCATGTGGCCTTTAGACCTTCGAGGTAGGAAGAAAATTCCACATGCATAAGAAGCCAGAAGCAAGAAGCAAGAAGCAAGAAGCAAGAAGCAAGAAGCAAGAAGCAAGAAGCAAGAAGCAAAAAGTGGGTATGGATGGAAAAACTACACTCCTTATCTCTCCTTTTAGACACAAAAAACTTGGCAAATGACAAAGGATTAGAGGAGTTCGAATGAATTCTTCCCTATAATGTACTTTGATCTGCAAGAAAGTGCAATCAAAGCCTTAGAGTGATTTGACTTAACCCATATGCCGATAGGCAGGATAAGGAGTATGCCGATCGGTAACCCCCTTATTTTGGAACGTTTTATCTTTCATTTTTTATCAAAATTAAATTCTCAAAAATAAATCCTTACTTGAAAACCCCCCCAGTTATTTCTCCTTACTTAAATATTTTTACTTATCATTTCTAAAAATAAATCTTTCCCTCGAGCTAATTAAACTCTCTCTTTCTAAACATCCTATAATCTTCGTAATCTCAGCAGAAAAGTAAAGTGCATGTAGAATAAGTCATTAAAACAAGAATTAAAAATAAAAAGTCTTTTACACATATATGATGTCATTACACGATTACATCTTTGCAGGAAAAGGAAAAATAGAAAAATACAAAACAACGAGACTTAGCTCGAACCCAAAATCTCTTTCTCAAACCCTTACCCTTTGTGGCGAATACGCTTTCCCCCGATGAGCGGTAGAACCTCCACTCCCAGAACCCGATCCCTTATCTGAAGAGGCAGATGGAACCAAGCAAGAAGGAATGGAATCCTTGATGTAGGCAGTCGTAGAGGCCATCCAGTCCTTGATATCCTTTAACTAGGTGGTTGACACTTGTACATACTGCAAGCAAAGAAATAGAGGCAAAATACCAATCAACTAGAAAAAAGTAAAGAAAAATCAAGAGAGAAAAGAAAAGGGAAGAAGAAAAGTATACCTTAGGATGAAGGACATCATCTGTAAGCCCCACCAACCCCGGCACCGATGCATTAGGATGGTGCAGCATGCTCAAAGCCCCCCGCTATTCAGACATAAATTATAAGAGGGGGATTAAACTGAATGATCGTAGCCTACTTTGTCACTGCCACCGTCGATGATGTACCTGATATGACGTAAATATTGCGTATTTCATCCTTCGAACCTACGCATTTTAGCCCCCTCCTATATATTATTCCTTATATTTATGCATGTTAACTAGACAACCTCGTATTTCTATGTTCACATGCTTTTCAGGGGTTAATTGAACTTTTATAGGTATTTGGATGCTAAGTGTGAATTTCGGATGCATTTCGGTTAATTTCCATACGCAATCGCACGTTCAAGGTCATTTTAGTCTTTTCACAGCTTGGGCACCTGGCCCAACATCTACATGTAAGTTGTATCCCTCCTTACAAGCTTCACGTGGCCGTGAACGGTATGCGATTTCGAGTCCGTACGAAGAAGTTATAGGATTTTTAGCGGAAGAGAAATCAATTCAAACCAAAACAGCAAGCAGCTTGTGCAAACCTATAGCCATCGATTGATCGATCAAAAGGATCGATCGATCGATCCTTCAGCTTTTGCCCTTGAGCTAAGACAATGGGCTGATATTTTTACCATCGATCGATCTATCATTTTGACCGATCGACCGATCCCCTGTTTTCAACATATTTTGCCTTTTCTTTTCTAATTTTATTCCACTTACTATATAAAATATTTTTGTTGTAAATATCAGATAATCATGTAATATAATAGATTTTAGGTTAGTTTAGCTTAGGGTTTGAGAGTTGAGAGATCATTTCTTCTTCCTCATTTGGTGTGACAACATTTGGGTTTGTAAGATTGATCTTTTCTTATTCCCTCTCCATTAATATAGATTGTATTCCATTAATTCTTTCTTTGTAATTAGATTTACATGCTTTTATAATTAGGTTTACATGCTTTGATTTAGTTTCTTTCTAGTGTAGATTTATTGCGTTTATTTACCGCATTTTTAATATGCTTTCTAGCTAATTTAGTCTTGGTTGTGCCGGATTGGACTCATTTCGGGTTGACATGTTGCTTTGCTTTGGCGATGGAGTTTACAGGTCTATTTCTGTTGCATTTTTATTACGCCTAAGGGATTTGACGGGGCATATCATGTATGTTCCGTGCTTACGACCTTGCGTGCGTAATTTCTAGGGCATTTGTTGACGCTAAAATCGTATTAGTCTTTTATGCGGATTTAGAGGGATGACAACCCTTGGTTTAATTAACTGTCGAAACGAGACGCATTTGTAATAAATCATCGACTCATGTAACCATTTTATGCTAATTAACTTGGGTGAGGGATATTCGACGTAACCTATAGTTTTCACTCGCTTTATTAGTCTAGCTTTATTTGCCCTTGCCTAGATTAACATTTTCCTTTTATGCATCTTTTCCTTTTTAGTTTGTAATCACCTTTTTCCCTTTTATTTCTGGAGTATTAAATCCTATAAATTCTAGTAACTCGTCTCTGTGGATTTTTGATAGCCGACTTATCGCTATACTTGTATTACAAGTGTAGTCGTAACTTAGGTTTATTTGTATTATCGCGGTGAAATGAAAACGACGATTGTGTCCTTACACGAACACACTTTTGAGTCCGACGACAATTCTGCTTCCAAGACTTTTGAAGTCGAGGAATGCTTTGAACCAAATGAGGACTTTATGCCTACTTTGTAACAAACCATTCTCGACTTTGCCCATTGCGTAATAGATATTGAAAGTGAGGATGGAAATGACGTAATATCCATTTGCAATGAAATGATTTCTTCTTTGGCCCCCAAAGAAGAACATTTCATTGATAATGATCTTATTTCTTTCGAAACTCAATCTTCAAGCGATGATGATTCATCTCTTGAGTTTGAATTTCTTTCCTCCCCATTTTCATTCTCTGTTATCACACCGTCACAAGTACCCGATGATTCGGTTTCAAACCTTAATGTTTTAAACCTTTTCGCCGATGAGGAGTACTTGCTCGAGTCGCCTCCCACAATCGCATATTTTCCTTTGTGTGAGATACCTCCCATCCCAATTTCAAAATCTTTGGGAGGATATTCTGCTTTTCTCGGTCCCCACATATTTTTGTCACCCGTTCAATCCAAATCCCCCATCGTCCCTCCAAAATTTTTAATTGGCGATGGTTCATTTCTTCCGCCTTACACATGCCTTTCGTTTTTCAAACGGAATTCATATTTTTCGGAAGGCATGCTTGTATGTGAGGGTACACCGGTTATCCTCCTAAGTCAAATCGATTTCACGGTGGACCCTCACCTATTTAGACTTCTAGTGTATAGTTAGTGTGGAGCCTAAATAGTAGGTTGTATATAGTTAACTTTTTATTCTTTCTCTCTTTTTATTTTTTCTTTCCTTTTTAATTTAGTCTAATGTAATTAGTTAACTTTTCGTTATTTGTTTTCCCTATGCTCGGTACTAACCCTTTTTTGTAGATTCTTTGGACTTGTTCTTATGAGGATCGCTCCAATTTTGGGTAATATCGCTTTTTTCCTCTCTTTAACTTGGTTCTTAATTAACATTGAGGACAATGTCAAGTTTTAAGTTTGGGGGTGTGGGATATTCTATCCATTTATTTATTTAGTCCATGTTTTTGCTCACATTTTAGTTACTTAGTATGCTTTTCTTAGAAAGATTCAAAAATTTCAAAAATATTTTCTTTTTTTTTCTCCTTTATTGGGCGTTTTGCCTTTGTTTTCGATGATAAATTTCAATAATTGCCCGATCCAATTGACAACCCAATGATGCATGTTGTCGATTTTAGAAGTTATTAGACTTTAGTCCTCGATCATTGATATTATGAATAACTTCACGAATTAAACTTTAATCCCATGAGCACATGCACTTTCCTTGTTACATTGATTTGGTTTAAGATTTTTATAACTCAGTATTCTTTTGTTGCATTGTATATAGTTACACCGAGTAAGCTTTGCACCTTTCATAGTTTGTGAGTGTATACACTATTCTTTCCTCTTTGAAAACGTTGAATTCTTCGGTAATCTCTCTATTCTTTCATTTGATCGTTCATTAATTGAGTTTATATCTTGAAATGCGTTACTTAATCATGATTTTCATATATTGTTTTGACTCAAGAATTTTGTAAACTTTATGAAATGATCATAGGCCATCTTTGTATATCACCCATATAGCCTTGACCTCACCTTATATATCTTTCCCTCGTTAACCCCTTTGAGCCTTTATATAGCCTTTCGTTTCATAGCCTAAATCCCGTAACCAACTCCAA
Source organism: Sambucus nigra (assembly GCA_949130495.1). NCBI lineage: Eukaryota > Viridiplantae > Streptophyta > Magnoliopsida > Dipsacales > Adoxaceae > Sambucus > Sambucus nigra. Next base: position 42,290,655 of record OX422213.1, read on the forward strand.
ATTGGAGTTTTAGACCATACATACACTTTCCATACCTTTGTTTTGAATGTTGCTTGGGATTGAATGATGTTTGTTGTGTTGCGGTTGCAATTTAGGCATATGAGAGTGAGAAAAGTAAAGAAAATAGATGTGAAAAAAGTGAAGATAAAGAGAAAGCAAAAAGCAAAAGAAAACAAAAGAAAAAAATGAGAAAAAGAAGAAAAGAAAAGAAAGAGAAGTTTGTATATGTTGTGTATATAGTTCAATAATCTTTGATTTCTCTCAAAATGATATATCTAATGCTTGTTTGGAACTTGTTTTTCAATTTTTCTATTGCCCGCATTTTCCCATTATTCTGAGTTTTCATTACAAACACTTTGAATCCGTATATACATCCATTTCATTTCATACCCTAGCCTAGCCTACATTACAACCCTATTAAAGTCCTATGTGATCTTAAGTAGATGTAATTCAAAGGTTTAAATTGTTTTGATAATCTGTGAAAATACATTTCGCCTCCTTTATATGAGCGATATCCTTTCATTAAGATTACAGTTTTTATTTCCTATATAGCGTTATTCAATTGTGACATGTGCGCGGCCTAGTTTCCATTTACATTTACTCTTTATGCCCGCATGTTCCATGTGTTAACTCCCTGTTTCGAGTGAATTCACTTGATGAGTGTAATGCCCGTGAGGATTGCATATATGGTTGCTTTATTTAGTATCCGATTTATATAAGTTTTTGCCAAATCACACTTTGCATGTGCTCGCTCCCCTCCCACATTTTAAGGTTTCAATTCTATGAGGTGCATTCTATAATTTTAATGATTCGGACTTTTGTGTGAATTCATTCACTATGTTAATAATGTGTATGAAATCCTTTTCGTTATTGTTGGGCATGTGGCATGTTGGTTTGGGCTTATTTTGAGGAAACCATGTGATATTTGTGGGTATTATCCCTGAAAACCCTCACAAGACGATACCCGTTCACTAGGGTAACCTAGGGGTTTAACGGCGTATTGCATACGCTAAATGAAATTGAATTGGCCGTGAAACTGGCCTTATGCTTTTATACATTACTTTTGTACTATCTCCTGCTTTTGGTTTGCTTGTAGTTCGTGTTTCATCCTATTTCATTGTTAGGGACTAGCAATGTGTAAGTTAGGGGGTGTGATACGACACAAATATTGCGTATTTCATCCCTCGAACTTATGCATTTTAGCCCCCTCGAGTATCTTATTCCCTATATTTATGCTCGTTAACCAGACAACCTCGGATTTTTATGTTAACATGTTTTGCAGGGGTTAATTGAGCTTTCATAGGTATTTGGATGCTAAGTGTGAAGTTCGGACGCATTCCGGCTAATTTTCGTACGCAATCGCACGTTCAAGGGAATTTTAGTCTTTTCAGAGCTTGGGCACCTGGCCCAACATCTCACGAAAGTTGTATCCCTCCTCACAAGCTTCACGTGGCTGTGAATGGTGCACGATTCCGAGTCCGTACGAAGAAGTTATGGGATTTTTAGCAGAAGAGAAATCCATTCAAGCCAAAACAGCAAGCAGTATGTGCAGACCTATAGCCATCGATCGATCGATCAATCCTTCAGCTTTTGCCCTCGAACTGAGACAGTGGGCTGATATTTTTACCATCGATCGATTGATCATTTTGATCGATCGATCTATCCCCTGTTTTTAGCTGATATTTTGCCTTTTCTTTTTCCTTTTCTTTTCTAGTTTTATTCCACTTACTATATAAACCATTTTTGTTGTAAATTTCATATAATCATGTAATATAATATATTTTAGGTTATTTTAGCTTAGGGTTTGGTAGTTGAGAGCTCATTTCTTCTTCCTCATTTGGTGTGACAACATTTGGGTTTGTAAGATTGATCTTTTCTTATTCCTTCTCCATTAATATAGTTTTTATTCCATTAATTCTTACTTTGTAATTAGATTTACATTCTCTTATAATTAGGTTTACATGCTTTGATTTAGTTGCTTTCTAGTGTAGATTTATTGCGTTTATTTACCACATTTCTTTATCGCGTTTTTAACATGTTCTCTAGCTAATTTAGTCTAGGTTGTGCCGGATTGAACTCATTTCGGGTTGACATGTTGCTTTGCTTTGGAGATGGAGTTTACGGGTCTATTTTGGGTGCGTTGTCCTAGTGATTACACCTAAGGGATTTGATGGGGCATAGCATGTATGTTCCGTACTTACGACCTTGCATGCGTAATTTTCGGGGTATATGTTGACGCCAAAATCGTATTAGGCTTTTATGCGGATTTAGGGGCGTGACAACCCTTGGTTCCATTAACTGTCGAAACGAGACACATTTGTAATAACTTGTCGACCCATGTAATCATTTTATACAAATTAACTCGGGTGAGGGATATTCGACGCAACCTATAGTTTTCACTCGCTTTATTAGTCTAGCTTTATTTTCCCTCGCCTAGATTAACATTTCCCTTTTACGCATCTTTTCCTTTTTAGTTTGTAATCACCTTTTCCCTTTTATTTATGGAGTATTAAATCCTATAAATTCTAGAAACCCGTCTCAGTGGATTTTCGATACCTGACTTACCGCTATACTTGTATCTCAAGTGTAGTCGTAACTTAGGTTTGTTTGTATTATCGCGGTAAAACCAAAACAACGATTGTGTCCTTACACGAACACACTTTTCATGCGTTGATCAAAGTATGTGGGGTATTCTATCCATTTCTTTATTTAGTCCATGTTAGGTACTTAGTATGCTTTTCTTAGAAAAATTCAAAAATTTCAAAAAGATTTTCATTCTTTTTTCTCCTTTATTGGGCGTTTTGCCTTTGTTTTCGATGATAAATTTCAATAATTGCCCGATCCAATTGATAACCCAATGATGCATGTTCTCGATTTTAGAAGTTATTAGACTTTAGTCCTCGATCATTGATATTATGAATAACTTCAGGAATTAAACTTTAATCCCATGAGCACATGCACTTTCCTTGTTACATTGATTTGGTTTAAGATTTTTATAACTCGGTATTCTTTTGTTGCATTGTATATACTTACACCGAGTAAGATTTGTACCTTTCATCATTTGTGAGTGTATACAATATTCTTTCCTCTTTGAAAACGTTGAATTCGTCGGTAATCTCTCTATTCTTTCATTTGATAGTTCATTAATTGAGTTTATCTCTTGAAATGTGTTACTTGATCATGATTTTCATATATTGTTTTGACTCGATAATTACGTAAACTTTATGAAATGATCATAGGCCAACTTTGTATATCACCTATATAGCCTTGACCTCACCTTATATATATTTCCCTTGTTAACCCCTTTGAGCCTTAATATAGCCTTTCGTTTCATAGCCCAAATCCCGAACAACTCCAAATTGGAGTTTTAAACCATACATACACTTTCCATACCTTTGTTTGGAATGTTTCTTGGGATTGAATGATGTTTGTTGTGTTTCGGTTGCAATTTAGGCATATGAGAGTGAGAAAGGTAAAGAAAAGAGATGTAAAAAAGTGAAGAAAAAGAGAAAGCAAAAATCAAAAGAAAACAAAAGAAAAAAAATGAGAAAAATGAGAAAAGAAAAGAAAGAGAAGTTTTTATATGTTTTGTATATAGTTCAATAAGCTTTGATCCCCCCACATACCCCAACGCCGCCTGAAATGCCTTCGACGTCATCCTCACAGTGCGATCCACCTCTACCTGCATAACCTCGCCATCTATACCCAACAGATGATGAACATCAACGAGAGTAATAGTAATCTCCCAAAAACCCAAATGGAAGGTGTGGGTAGTGTCACACCACCTCTTTCCCAAAGTACACAACACTGTAGTAGAATGCGGCGTCTCATCCAAGGCCTGTCCTAGACAATGAAAACCACTAGAAGTAACCATCCAATGCACTACTTCCGGGAGATGCTCCTAAACATTTTTCAACCCATTCTTCCCCTAAGAACACATGCTTGAAGGCGCTATATCGATCAACGAAAGCAAAAGAGATGACAAAACCTTTCATCAGCACAAGAAAATAATGAAAAACGGAAAAAGAATACCAAAAGTCAGCATACTTACGTAGCCGCTAAGGTTCCTCATCCTAGACGAATGGTGGAGTGTAGATTCGCATAGAAGAGTGCTCATCAGTAATAGGCTTAAATTGATCAAAAACATTATCGTTACCCAAGGCAGGGGGCACCCTAGACTTCCCCTCCAGTCATCAGCGTTTAGCCACTCCAAATTGTATACCTCTCTAAAAGAACCTTCCATTTGAAGTCTTGAAGGAAAAGGACTTAGGAATAGTTTTTAGAGAGAGGAAGACAAGATTCAAACACTTGAAGGTGTAAAAATTGAGGAGGGATTGGCCCCCTTTTATAGGGGACTAAACGACATGCTGATCGACAGACCCATGCACATACTGATCGATACGTACTTGTTCCTCTTCCCAAGGAAGCCTGGAGTTTTTTCCATTGCCAAACGGCAATCCCTAGTAAGATTAATACTGAAAAATCAGCAACATTTTGCAAATTTTGTACAAAAAATTCCTGAAAAATCCATGAATTACTCAAACAATTCATAAAAATACTTGACTAATATTGGAACATTTTTTTCATGAAGAAAACCAATATTTGGAGAACTAAATCCTTTATAAACTCCTGAAATCCCCAATAGGATCAATACTACGCTCTTATCCCCTGCATAAACCATAATCTACCCTCAACATATTTCACAAACAGAATCAACAATACGCCCGCATCCCAAGTTTACTAGTATTCCCCAACGGAATCCCAACCTCAAATCATACACTTCCCCAATATAATTGCAAGATAATAATTTACTAGTTCCCCAGAAGAATCTCCTGGTTGAAATTTCTCCCAATCCATCCACCATAGGAATTTCAAGATACACCTGTAATGAAAATCCCCCGCGTCTTCCCTAGTGAAGTTATACCCTCTCAAAACAACATAATCCCCAGCCAGATGTCTCGAGGATAAAACTTTCCCCGATAAGAGCTTAATAATACAATCTCTAGAAGGGCAATGGGTGCTTCTGCATTACCCAATTCAAAATTTTCCCAACAAAACAACTCCTCGCGTAACAACTGTAGGTCCTCAAAATCGATCTCTACCCTAAAAAATGGTCCTAAAAACTTCAGGTTCTCAGAATTGACCTTGACCTGCAGAATCAGTCCCTATAAATTTAGATCCAGAATTGACCTCGACCCGTATAATCACCCCCCTAAACTTTAGGTCCTCATAATTGACCTCGACCCTCAGAAATGACCATCACAACTTTAGGTCCTCAGAATAGACCTAGGCCTGCAGAATCGGTCCCCCAAACTTTTGGTCCTCAGAATTGTCCTCGACTCACAGAATCGGTCCCCTATACTTTAGGTCCTCAGAATTGACCTCGACCCGTAGAATCGGTCCCCCAAACGTTTTGACCTCGACCCTTATAATTGGCTATCAAAACTTTAGATCGTCCCTTGATCCCCTAAATTTTAGGTCCTAATAATTGACCTCACCTCACAGAATCGGTCCCTATAACTTTAGGTCCTCAGAATTGACCTCGATCCTCAGAAATGGTCATCACAACTTTAAGTTCTCAGAATTGACCTTGAATTGCAGAATCGATCCCCTAAAATTTAGGTCCTCAGAATTGACCTTAACTCGCGATCAGTCCTAATAACTTTAGGTCCTCAGGATTGACCTTGACCCTCAGAAACGGTCGTCATAACTTTAAGTCCTCAAAATTGACCTTGAACTGCAGAATCGATCTCCCAAACTTTAGGTCCTTAGAATTGACATTGACCCGCAGAATTGGTCCCCTTAACTTCAGGTCCTCAGAATTGACCTTGATCCTTAGAAATGGTCTCCACAACTGTAGCTCCTCAGAATTAACCTCGACTCGTAACATTGGTCCCTACAACTTTAGATCCTCGGAATTAACCTTTACCTGCAGAATCGGTCCCTATAACTTTAGGTCCTCATAATTGACCTCGACCCCTAAACCAGTTATCCCCAGCACAACCCTAGGTCAATCAACCTTGAACCTCTGAACCGATCACCCTCAAACCTGTGGTCTGCGTAATTGACCTTAAACACTTTCTTTTCCAACATCAATGTGGTGTTTATTCGATGACTTTCACTTGTTCCGAGCTCACCCATCGACGGGCTCTATAGACACCATATTTTAGTACCGTCCTAGGCATATCCTTAGGTCCGTAGTGATCCCTATTTGACTATCGATTAACTCTCTCACCTGAGTGGAAACTCATTGGATCTTTTAAGGGATTTGAATCATCATTCCAATGGTCCTCCCCGTGTACAAGTTGGCCTTACGAATTTGGACGAACGAACCATTTTCCCCAAAAACTGATTTGGAGGCCACTAGACAATCCCAAGCTCCCTTTGACTTTGGCAAACTCTCCAGCTTAAATAAGACTGAATGAGTCTTTGAAGGTATCTGAATACCCTTTTCAATAGTTCACCCCGTGCGCAAATCAGCCTTACGGTATGGACGAACGACCAATTTTACTTCAAAATGTCACTGGGTTCTTCCGAGACCCATTTGACCTTGGTTAACTCTCTGAACCAGACGAATATCTTTAGAACATCGAAGGGACATTCATAACCTTTATAGTAGTCTGCGCTGTGCGTGAATCAGTCTTACGGTTCAGAAGAATGATCCATTTCCCTCTTATCTAAAAGATCAACAGGAGCTTCCAAGCCCTGTTGGATCATAGTCAATCCTTAAACTAGGGTGCGGACCACGATTTATTAAAGGTCTCTGAATACCCTTTCCAATGATTCATCCCGTGCACAATTCACACTTACGTATTGAATTTTACGACCGTTTTTGTGAAAACTCTACCTGAGACTGCCGAATGGCAAACCCATTTCCCTGCCTAATAGCAGTGTGTATGGGGTTTCCTATCGATGAGAGGGACAAGGACAATGCCGATCAGCACCCCCTTGACCCTATATAAGGAGAGCATAAGCTCACTTCATAAGGTACCTCAAAAAGATCCATTTGAGTGATCTCAACAACATTCTCTCGAAGTTAGCGTGTTTTCCATATTGAAACCTGTCCCCCAAATTCCATTTTCATCCATTTCTTACCCTATTTGGATAATTCCTATCTCTCTCCTCCTACTACCTCCATCCACTTGAAAGAGAAACCCTTCAACAATCAAGAACAACTTTAAAGCTTTAAAAGAAGGCCCAAATCTTTCACTCTCTCTTTAAACTATCTTATTTTTCGCATTAGTTACTTAATTCTCATTTTGGAGTTTCATTTTATTATATTTCACCCATTAATATCCAACACTTTTATTCATAGTATTGCACATACTATCTTTTCTATAAAAAAAAAACCAAAAATAAAAAAAAGAGGGTTTTCTTGTAAATACCAAACAAGGATTTCTCCCCATATATTCTCACACTTAAACATCCTTTACCACGCACACACATATAAGAAAAGTCCCCGAATAGATTTATGGGATACACCCCACCTCGTGTTATGTGCGAACTATGTAGGCATCTCAGGTAAAATCTGTGATTCGAGTCCTCTCCTATTTTAGTCCATGTATTATTTTCATATCATATATTTGTAATTCATGCTTGCGTCTTGTCCAACCTACACCATCGTTCTTCTATAAACGATCGGTTATTCGACAAACGCATACATAATTTTTTTAATTACTATTTTGGGAGCACTCCTAAGGATGACCTCACTCCGCCTTTACCCATGACGTGAGTCGAGTAATTCCATTATCCATTTATATATACATGCACACACTTCTCGGAGTTATTAAGGATAAGAATAACATATAACCATGAGGGACCAAATGGGTGGGATCGGTGCCTAACACTTTCCCATTTGGTAATTTAGTCCCCGAATCCTTAAACTATTGGTTTCCCAAGCATCGATATATCTTTGATGCCATTCTTTCAAAGCGATAATATTTCTTTTGCCTATTTTGTGCAAAATAGGCAAGTGAATCTATCTCTACATATCTCCCCACATCGTCGATGGCCGAAGCACCCCGAGGAAGGGCACGAACCCCCCCGCATGAGTGTCCGCTGGTCGGGAGAGGGATGACCACACTTTTAAATTGTTTATATTAATTAACAATTTGTAATTTAAAAGTAAAATATCATATAAAAACTCTTCCTCCTAATCTTACTCCATTATGTTCATGTGTATTCAATTTAAAGAGTCTTGTGAAAATCAAGAGATTAAACTATAAAACAATAAAATGTGTAATGAAAAATGAAAAAAAAGGTCAAATGAACCTTAAAATAATGTAAGTAATTTTTGGGCTTTCATTATGAAAATAATACAAGCCAATGGTCAAAGTATTGACTAGATGATTCAATCCAAAATGGTACACAAAATGGTATTATGTTAATTTTGGTACCCAAAGTGATATACGACATGACTAATAAGGGTTAAATGTGAAATGGCCCTAAATAAAACTCTTATTTCTTAAATACCATTAAAATTCAATTTCAACAATTACACCACATAATCATTATATGGGATAGGCCAAATTAATATTTTTTTTTAATAAAAGAGACTAGCTCAAATTAGGTAAACTTATGACAACATAACCTTAGTTCATATTAAACATGGCCTTTAAGGCATAATTATTGAATTTTTAACAAGTGACATTGTGATCTTCAAGAATATAAGGTAGTTATCTGAATAACTTATTGTAGGAGGGGATTATTTATAAAACTCCTTACTCAGAGATAATATACTTTAAGAAGACAAAAAAAGGAGATCGTTTGATGTTACATAGATTAGAATAATCAAAACACTTGAAAGATTAAGTTTTCCATTTTGAAGAAGCTCTAGGTAGAACCGAAGAAGCTCAAGTTCAAGGTTCTCAAAGAAACTACTCTCGAGAACATAGAGACCGAAGGAAATCCACACCATCAAGCAGATTCCAAAACATCTCACCCGAGGGAGCATGTTGTGACCAATCACAAGCTTGAACGATCAACGATGCTCATGAGCTGTAAAAGATGCAAATGCAGGAAGAATTATCTGACATAAAGGAATATTCCTTTTACACATGATCTCATACCGACATAATTAATATAATGTATTAGGAAATGCATTCAACACGCTTTATTTGAATAATATTTTTCTCTAGGTTTTGAGATAACTTTATATCACGCTTAACGGTTTTATTCCCCATTACATGATTTATGGAGATTTACTACTAGAAACTTCCAAAAAGAGAAAAAAGGGTTCAAGTCCCCACAAATAGATACATACTATATACATGTTACTCCGTTCCATTTGAAAAGGAGAGGACTGAGGTGAGACAATAAAGATAACAATACTTAGGTAGAAAGCATACACGAAGAGAAAAGAGATTTCAGAATAGACTTCAAGAGACTTGAAGAGATTCCAAGAGAGTTTTAAGCACAATAAAAACTTAGAGAGGCCAGGTGTTAATGATATTTGAGAATTTTTTAAACATTTATTTCCATCTTAAGTTAAATAAAACTTTACCTCTCGTGGACATAGCCCAAGTTAGGTGAACCAGGTTATTTATTGTGTTCCCTTTTGTTATTTCCTCTACTAAACATATTTTTCCTCATTATTGAGTGTATTTATCATCAATATCACATAATATTTTCACATAACCATCAATAATGGTTACACCTCAGCTTTACTACAAACACCCAAATGATAAGAGAAATTACTTCTACCTCTTATTTCCAAAAGAGAATTTCTCTCTTACATTTGGCGACTCCACTATAGAGGTATTCTTTTAGAAATGGTGAATGAAAATATAAATCGTACTCTTAAGTTTGATGATGCTTAATATGAGGGAGAGCAGGTTATTATCACACTTGCTACTAATGTAGGAGGGTAGTGATACTGGGGTTTATGAATAACTGTAAAGGGTGAGACATGACCCACTCCAATGGACCCTGTCTTCAAGGTTCTCAAGAACTTCTGGAGAAGATTCTGGTAAAACCTTCTCCTTTTGGTAAAAATGGAACTCAATATGGAACTCACTCGCTGCAAGAAGATGAACTTCACAACAATAATGGTAAATTTCCCATGAGAAATTCCTGAGAGTGATGGATGTCAGTTGGGAGTGAAAGAACAAGGAAATTAACACTAGAGAGGGAGCAGGTATAGAATACTAGGAGGTTCTGGTGTGATTTTGACAAAGTAACAGTATGACTTGAGTTATGGTATCTTACTTGACCTTGCCTAGGGATCCTATTTATACTTGGGCACTATGGCTGAGTTGGCACCTTTGGACGCCAAAATTGAGAGGGTTGGTGAGGGACAAGGTTTGAAATGTACCATTTGTCCCTACCTGTGTGCAGCCACCTGCCCCCTCTAACAGGTGTCACCTAGTGCAAACAAAAAGAAAATATATCTGCGCTTAAAGACAAAATATCTGATTTGCAAAATATCGTTTAAAACGGTAACTTGTGGTACAAACTATGTGAACTTGAGAGGGGAGGCCTCAAGGACCACCTCCTCTGAAATCACTTATGTTGATAAGGGGGGACTTGAGGACCCCATTCTTTAAAATCATTTTTTATAATAAAAATTCATTTCTGGTGAGAAACCTCTTGGTTGCTCATTCTAGTTATGAATGAGTGTGCTGTGTAAGGACTTGAGTGACTCCTAGGATCTTTCTACTAGTATTCTCTCAATCTTAAAGTGCTAAGTAGTTGAGCTGGCTCAACAAACCTCCTAAGAGATCCCAATTGGCCCATTTGAACGCTGCTTGCTCAACTGGGCTACTTGTACAAGAAAGTAAGTGTTTGTACTTTTGTTCTTTAAAATAATGACTTTTATGATGAAGGGGTTTCTCATGATAGACACTTCATCATCGTGGCCTGTTTTCTAGAAGTTTAGGGGGAAAACCTTTGAGGGTCCTCACCCGAGATTTTTTGAAAGCCGAGGGACCTTGAAGGTTCCTCGTTCAATATTTTCTAAAATCTAGGGGGGAGACCTTGAGGGTTCCTCACCTAATATTTTTTGGAAGCTAAGGGACCATGAGGGTTTCACGTTCAATATTTTCTGCATGCTCAAGGGGAGGACTTTGAGGGTTCCTCACCCAATATTTTCTCGAAGATGAGGAACCTTGAGGGTTTTGCGCACAATATTTTCTATACGCTGATGGGTAGGACCTTGTGGGTTCCGCGTTCAATATTTTTGGACGCTCAGGTGGAGGACCTTTGAGGTTTCCTCACCCAATATTTTTTGGAAGCTGAGGAACCTTGAGGGTTCCGCGTTCAATATTTTCTAGATGCTTAGGGGGAGGACCTTGAGGGTTCCCCACCCAATATTTTCTGGAAGTTGAATAACCTTGAGGGTTCTGCGTTCAATACTTTCTGGAAGCTGAGGGCCCTTGGGGGTTTCTCATCTAATATTTTCTAGAAGCTGAGGAACCTTGATGGTTCCACGCTCAATATTTTTTGGAAGCTGGGGGACCTTAGGGGTCTTTCATCTAATATTTTCTAGATATTGAGGAACCTTCAGGGTTTCACGTTCAATATTTTTCGAAAGCTGAGGAGGAAGGGCTTTGAAGGTCCCTCACCCCAAGATTTAGTGGCCAGGTTTGAAACACCCTTCTACATTAGCCCCTCCTGCGAAGTATTTTATTTTGGGGAGACCAAAAGGATTTGTACGCCATAAATTTAATTTATCAAAAAATATTTTTTGTGGGACCCTAGGGCTTCCTCATCATTACCCCTAGGGTCATTAAATTCACCATCCCTTAATTTTAGGTTTAAAGTTCTCGATAATCCATGCGTCGGTATGGGAACTATCATATCATAATTTGGGAAACAAATCTGATAACCTTTTGGCATTCCTCCACGTTTTCCCGTTTTTCATATAAAAGATAATTTTTGAATAAATTTTTTTACTTTTACCATCTTCTCAAAACATTCATAGAGAGTAGATTTTTCTAGTGAGAGAAATTCCAAAGACTCCATACCTTTTTTCTTTCAAACTTTTTTCAAATACTGTCAGTGGCTTCATCACCGCCTATTGCTTCTTCAGATGTTGATACCACTGTCAATCCTATCATGATTGGCTCTTTTTTTATCTCTATTTCTATATCTATGGTGGTTGCCACTGGCACCACCACCATAACCACTACCCCAGGTGATTCCATCATTTCCCTCCCCTTTGCTTCATTTTTAGTTGACATCATTACTTTGGTCCACCTGCAACTAGTGCCCTTCTCCTCTAATGGGTTACGTGTCGAAAATCTATTTGTATATGAAGGCTATTGATGACAGATCGTGCTTTGGGGCAAAGATCTCTAAGGGTGCCTCGCCATTTTCTATTATAGACAAAAGTTCCTCGTTTGAGACCTTACATTTGAAGAGGACTCGCCTGACCCTTTGAATTTGAGGAGTTCCTCGACTGGGCGCGCTACTATGGATTTCTCGCCTGAATGTTTGGGATTAGGGGTGCCTCATCTTCTTCCTTGATTTTTAGAAGTTCCTCGCACCTTGTAAGGAAAACCATTAGTTCCTTGCCTACAACTTTGACCACAAAGGGTTCCTCGCCTACCACTGCGGGTTCCTCGTCTACCGCTTCGTATATAAAGGGTTCCTCTCCTACTATCGCGATAATGAAGGGTTCCTCGACTATCCATTTTGTGATTTAGGGTTCCTCGCCCGAGTGTTTAAAATTGGGGTGGGGGTACCTCACCCGTCATTCTAATTTTAAGGGGTCCCTCGCACTCTATGGGGGAGGCAACGGGTTCTATGCGCGAGGTGTTAAACAAGAAGGTTTCCTCTTATGGGGTATTAAATATGGGATGCTCCTTGTCTGGTACTTCTACAACTATGTGTTCCTCACTTGAACCGATAGCCATTGACAGTTCCTCCACCACTTCATATTATTCTCAGGCTGGGGAAGATTATATGTGCATTCATCAGGGGAGGTATTTTGGAGTCTATCGTCGTGCACCCTTTTTTGACCAAGTGATAATTTCTTAACTTCCCTTGATCAATTTGAGGAGAAGTTTTTCGTCAATGTTCTCGAGCGACCCCACGTGGGGTTAGGTGAGTCCATTGATTCCCCTCTTATTCTTCCCGGCTCTATTATGAAAGTTAGAGTTGATCGTGGTGACTTCACTTACTTCAATATTGAAATCAAAGCTGCAGGGGGTGCCCCAGAGGAGTGGGATGCTTGGGTTGATTATGTTCTGAGTGTTCCTTCCTATAAGGCTACCCTTAAGGAACTAGGAATCCTTACCGCCATTGATAGTTTAAGGTCTTGAACTATAACCAAACATAACTCCACCCTCAATCTTTTATTGTCTCGGTGGAGAAGGGAATCTCATACTTTCGTGACTGGTTGGGGGTGAGTTTGCTATTACTATGGAGGATGTATGTGAGCTATATGCTCTACATTTCTTCAAGGATCATGTTTTTACCGATGGCTATGAGGATTCCCTTGAGCAGGAGATAGTGGAAGAGTTACAGGCAGCACTCATTGACTATTCAAAATATGTGGCTATAAACGTGACTAGGCTTACTAAACACTCTTTCACTAAATGGAAGAGATACTAGTTTAGAGACTTCGAGCATCCGTTGAAAGGGGAGACTTCCAACATAGATCTCAAAGTTTAAGATGGTCCCAAGTTTCACTCCTCCTCGCATTTAGCCACTTTCCTGGTTACTTTCTGACCTGATTATTGTTCCCAGGTAAATCTGAAGACTCTCCCAGTGAGCTCCTTTTTAAATTAGCTGTAAGACTATCGCGAGGTAGGTTGGTACCCCTAGCTTCTTTAGTTCTTGTTTTTTTATTCCTGATTGGATCGTGCTCATATAGGCGTTGAGAGATCTTGCAGTCATTATGATGCCTCTAACTTTGCCAATTCTCTTCTCCTGATGTCTTTCTTATTTGAGCATTTTCCTCATTTTGGACCAAAAGCACATGCCTGCCATAACAATGTCGCTCGTCTTTTGAGGTGGCATAGGAAGCACCCAATTGTCCCCAAGGGCCCTTGATTGATGATATTGAGGAGTTCTGTTTTCGCCCTTACAACAAATGCCCCGATGGAGTTTTTAGCTGGCGTTCTTTCCTGGGTGATGGTGGCACTCTTTATTGCCCTTTTGATGCTGGCTCTGTTTCCTCCTGTCCACATATCAATGTAGTGGCAATGCTATTACCAGTTCTCCTCATTTCTTTAATAGGGCTAGGTTAAGGTACCGATTCTATGATTCGGAGAGAGTGAGAAGACTATTTGGTTACGACCAAGGTGTTCACACCCCTTCTTACCCTTCGTATAGCAACCCTTCAGAATTATTCTTGAAGGCATGTAGAAACTTTATCTTTCAAGGAATGCTTCATAGAGTACTCCACTTGGGGGGACTGTATGTGCCTCCCCATGATTACCTTATTTCATTCACTCCTTCTTGGTTCTTGCTTTGGCAGTGGTAGGTTCTCCTTATCCAGAATTGCGTGACTGGCCTCCCCATGAAACCTAACCCACTAAATATGTCAAAGCCCAGTTCTTAATCAGGTGGACGCAAAAAGAAGCATGGCACCTTAGCACTACTCCCCGAACACCTCTTAAGAAGACTAATCCCATCTTAGTGAAGCCACTTCTCGATGAATCTTTTTGGCCTTAGTAGACCGGTGTAATGACATAATTCTATAAATGTCCGAGGTAGATTCTAGGAATTTTCTATTTTCTCCTAGATCACAGTTCATATGTATGATACCGCTACATTCGGCACGTCAACACGATCATCCTCGACGGCCTGTATCCGAATTCAATGCATCCACTTTCTTCATGTGCATCATGGTATATGCAACGTGCTGCTCAGCTCATTCCCACTACTCCACTACGCTCTTTTAGTAAAATGTTTTATTGGAGTTTTATATATTTGCATAAATATTTAGGAAATGTTTTTGAAAATTATTTTTGAAGTCTGGATTAATTTTTTATCAAAAGAAGAATTTTTCTAAGTGTTGAAGAGAATGGCCTCGATCGACGAGCTCGTTCGAGTGACTTTGAAAGTCTATCGCGCGAGATAGGCATGTCGCGCGATCTCGTTCGAACGACATCTGTCATTCGTTCAAGCGATATGGATATCTCGTTCGAACGAGCCACCGCCTCGATTTTTGTATAAATATCTGATCTCCTTCTACGCGTTTTTTCAAGTCTTTTTGCAATCTCAAAATTCTGCGAAAACTACCCAGAATAAGACTTCACCTTTTAAGGTTTTCTAAACCTTTTTGATTCACAAAACCATTCCCATATATGTGTGTGAATCTTTAAACCTTCAAGAAGATGATTTACTCAACTGGAGTAATTTGTGAGGAAGCCACTCTCTTCATCACTGCTGCCCTACTGAAAAGGGATAGTTCCAGCCGCTGACAACAGAACCGACACCCGAGGGTATTTCTGTGTCACTGTATTTTCATTATAATCCGTGTAAGCTGTACTCTTACAAAATTATTGTGAAAATAAAAGGTTTTACCCCGTTGGGGATTTTTCCTCATATTTGTGTTCTTACATGTTTCATCATCGTAGTTAATCACATATAGATGCATGTTTAGGACTTAAGTGGTAAAGACTGTGTTTAATTAAATAACTTCCTTATTTGAACGCAAGCGCACCTTCTTCAAATTGGTATCAGAACCTGTTACACAATTTTATCGTGTAATTTTCCGCAAAATTTTTCTAAGATATCAATTTTCTGAAAAATTGATTTTTGAAAACAAGTGTGTTCATTATGGAGAAGTTATATAATAAAATGCATGTTTTTAACGGGACAAACTATGCATATTAGAAAGCCCTTATGAGATCTGCATTAAAAGCTATTGATGAACATGTCTGGATTTTGGTAGAAAGAGGGTGGAATCCTCCCTCCATCACTGTTGAAAATCTGATCAATTTAAAACCTGTCACTTCTTGGACTGAAGAAGAATTTAAATGGTCATCATTCAATTCTAAGGGTCTAAGTGCTATTTCTGGGTCTGTCACACCTCATGAATTCAAATGCATAATGACGTGCACCACGTCAAAAGAGGCATGGGATGTTTTACAACTCACCCATGAAGGAACTAATGCTGTGAAAGAATCTAAATTGCAAAATTTGACAACTCAATTTGAAACCATCACAATGCATGAGACTGAATGTTTTGATGATTTTTATGCTAGACTTTCTGACATTGCTAATACTAGATTTAATCTTGGTGAACATATTCCTAATGCAAGAGTTGTTAAAAAGATTCTTTGTTCTCTGCCTCAGCGTTTTATCCCTAAAGTCACTATGCTAAATTCTATGGGTAATTTAAATACGCTAAAATTGGAAGAACTTGTAGGAGACTTGCAAACATATGAAATTGACATGTTTCCTAAAACTGCTAGGTCTAAAGATAAGGGAATTGCACTTAATGCCCAAGAGAGAAAGAATGAGGGGTCAGGTAGAAAGAGGGTAGAGTCATCTAGAAATAGAGAGATTGACACGTCAGATTCTGATTGTGATTTTGACTTAGATGATTTGGCTCTTTTTGCAAAAAAAAATTCAAGAGGATTCTCAAATTTAAGACAAATGGAAATTTTAAAGATAAAAAGAAATTTGAGAAAAATAAGTTTGAAAAGAGAAATGAAAAAGATTTTAAAGAACCTCCTAAGAAAGAAAGTGAGAGGTGCTTTGAGTGTGACGGTAGGGGTCATAGAGCCTTTGAGTGTGC
Source organism: Sambucus nigra (assembly GCA_949130495.1). Classification (NCBI taxonomy): domain Eukaryota; kingdom Viridiplantae; phylum Streptophyta; class Magnoliopsida; order Dipsacales; family Adoxaceae; genus Sambucus; species Sambucus nigra. The sequence continues at coordinate 42,307,348 of OX422213.1, forward strand.
CACACGTCTGAATAGAGAAAAAGGGAAAGCTGTTCTTAACGCTACCCTTAGCGACGACAGTGAGGTCGAGTCGGTGGATTCTGGAGTCGAGTCACCGCATGAGTGTAACTTCACCACATTCATGGCTAGTCATGTGAGCACTTCTAGTTCTCCTAACGCTGATGAGGATGATGCTTCACAGGGACACCTCGATAGTGAGAGCGGTGTGAGTGAGGGGGAGGGTGATACAAGTGAGAGCAAGAGTGATATTCAATGCGCCTACGCTGAGTTATATTATGAGTCATTTAAAACTTAAAAGCGTAATAAAGAGTTAGTCCTTCAGATCACCGGCTTAGAGGAAGAATTAAGAAAAGAGAGAGAGAGAGAGTCCTCCACCTGCACCACCCTGAGAGACATAGAATTTGCCTGTGTTGAGAAAGAGAGTTTATTTAGAGAGAGAGAGAGCATTTTTAGAAATAGAGAGGGGACTTGACTAAAAAAGTGGCTAGTTTTACGAGTAAGCTCCATTCCTCCATGGAGACTCGAAAGAAACTTGAAACCCTTGTTTCCCAGCTGACTCATGATCTTGAGAAAGCACAGGAAGTCAAGGTACAAATCGAGGATAGATCTGGGAAGATGGGAAAGATACTCCTCGGCCCCGCTTTAGGTTTTGGTCATAGGCAGGGAATTGGTTATTGATGATAAGAGGCCGCGGCACCCCAGCTTAAGGTCCGCGGTCCCCCTCCAACAGCAGCGCTGCTGCTCTAGGCCGCACACCCTCATCCACATCTACTGCAGACTTGATGTACGCCACGTGCTCAGGGCACGTGATTCAACACACCACCTTATAAATAGAGGGATCGGTTCCAGACACACCCGAGGCACTACAACACAGATTCTCTCTACATCACCCCAACATAAGCTTTGGAGGCCTAGAATCTACATCACAGCCACCTCACGGGCACACCGGAATCTCTAATACTATCATGTACTCTCCTTTATTCTCATACTTGTACGCCTCTATAGGCATGATAATATTGTACAATGCAATGCACATAATGAGAAGGAAGCAACACAGTGGACGTAGGCCCATTTTTGGGGCTGAACCACTCTATATCTTGTCTACTCTCTGTTTGCTTGCTTTATCTATTTATTCTACACTTCATACTTGATTTGTTGGCACGAGATCTACATGTGTATGATTTCTCGTATCATCAGTTATGATGGTGCCTCCTCGTCCCAAATTTCACCTAGACCAGTTCCTGAGTTTACTACGACTCCTTATGTCCATTGTCAAAAACCTCGAATGAGAGTTCGACCAAGAAAAGCAGACCAAGGTTCTCCTTTGAATGTGCTCTTTTGTACTTATTGCAGAAAAAAGGCCACCTCAGGGAGTTTTGCTATAGTATGGGTCGGACACGACGTACTACTGCTCCACGTCAGCATATTGTTGATTTTACTAGTCTCAGAGAGCGAGTTGAGTTTTTAGTTGCCACGTCTCAGAGTTTGATGGAGGAATTCCGACGGATGTCTTTGCCGTAAGGGAATGCTTCTCACATTCCAGCTAAAACCAACAACAACAAAGGCAAACAAAAGGTCACCACTTCTTGGGTACCGAAGAAAGATAAAAAGGCATTTGTTGTTCATGTCGATCTCAAAGCACATAATACCTCACAGTGGTATTTTGACAGTGGGTACTCCAGACATATGACAGGTGATGCCTCATTTTTTACATCTCTTGTGGATTATCAGGATGGCAGAGTCACCTTTGGAGATGGGAGCAAGTCTAGCATTATAAGACGTGGTACTGTCGAGTTACCTGGATTTCCTAAGCTAGAAAATGTTTTGTACGTCAAAGGTTTGAAAGCTAACCTTCTCAGCATTAGCCAGTTGTGCGACGCTGACTTTGCCGTAAAGTTTGACTGGGACACTTGTAAGGTCTATAATCAAGCCGATAAACTTTTAGTGCAAGGGGTGAGGACAAAGGATAATTGCTATGGGACTGAACCCACATCCTCACTTGTTTGCAACAACGCCACAATCACTCCTATGGATCTGTGGCACCAACGTCTAGGTCACGTAAATATTAGAGATCTCACTCGCTTAGCGAAAAAGGATCTAGTACGTGGCTTACCATCTCTTGGAAGGCCAACTTCGACGATTTGTGGACCCTGTCAGTTGGGAAAACAAATTTGTAGTCCCCATAGGAAGTTGCATTCCATTACCACCTCTCGTGTTCTTGAGCTTATACACATGGATCTTATGGGTCCCACTCGTACTGAGAGTTTGAGTGGTAAGAGGTATATCCTCGTGATAGTGGATGATTTCTCCAGATACTCCATTGTAGGTTTTCTGAGAGAGAAATCCGATGCTGTAGAGTTCTTAACGACCAAGTGTCGTGTCCTACAAAATAAACACGAAGTCACTATTAACAGGATACGTAGTGACAACAACACTGAATTTAAGGAGGCAAAACTAGACTCTTATTGTGATAGCCTTGGGATCAAACATGAGTTTTCTACTGTGAAGACTCCTCAGCAAAATGGGATTATTGAGAGAAAGAATTGAACGATGTAGGAGATGGCTAGATCTATGCTTCTAGGTCGTAAAGTTTCTAGGAGATTTTGGGCAGAGGCAGTGTCTACTGCATGCCACATGGTGAATAGGGTTTACCTGCGTCCACACACACTTAAGACGCCGTATGAATTATGGACTTGCAAGAAACCCAACCTGGCATATTTCCGTGTTTTTGAGAGTAAATGCTACATCCTATGGGATAAAGAGCAATTAGGAAAGTTTCACTCCCGGAGCGATGAGGGAATATTGCAAGGATATTCATCAAATAGTAGAGCGTACCAGGTCATTAACCTGAAGAGCTCTAAGGTTATGGAATCAATAAACGTCACCGTGCAAGATGATGAACCTTCAATGACTGTTGATCCTAACCTATAGTGTGAGGATGAGGAATTCTCTGGGAGTGACTTACTTGTCCCTCTCCCACACTCTATGGACCCTATTCCTGTTTTAGGGGACACACCAGCTTGGGTTCACAAGAGTCATGAACCGTCTGCCATTGTTGGCGATCCCACTCTAGGGATCAAGACTCGTGCTCAGCTAGAGAACGTTGTTATCCATCTTTGCTACACGTCCAAAGTCGAGCCCAAAAATCATAAAGAAGCACTCAAAGATGAACACTGGATATCCGCTATGCATGATGAGTTGCTTCAGTTTAAAAAGAATAATGTCTGGGAACTTGTCCCCCGACCTAGTGATACTAATGTGATAGATACCCAATGGATTTTCAAGAATAAAATGGATGAAAATGGTACCATAATAAAAAACAAAGCTAGGTTGGTTGCTCAAGGCTACACACAGATAGAGGGTGTAGACTTTGGGGAGACATTTGCTCATGTTGCGAGGCTTGAGTCCGTCCATCTTCTACTCGCCATCGCATGTCATCTACACTTCAAGTTATATCAGATGGATGTCAAGAGTGCATTTCTGAATGGCATTCTACATAAGGAGGTTTATGTGGAACAACCAAAAGGGTTTGAAGACCCTCAGCACCCGGAGCACGCCTACTATCTTTGAAAAGCCTTATATGGTTTGAAGCAAGCACCCCGTGCTTGGTACGAGAGGCTTACTTCCTATCTCTTAGCTCATGGCTTCAAGAGAGGGGGAGTTGATACGATGTTGTTCGTTAGGAGAGATGACGATGCAATTTTGGTTGCCCAGGTCTATGTGGACGACATAGTCTTTGGATCCAGTGATCTCAACATGCTCATCACTTTGAAGAGGAGATGAAAAGTGAGTTTGAGATGAGCATGGTTGGTGAGCTTACTTTCTTCCTTGGTCTCCAGGTTCGTCAGCTAGAGGATGTGATGTTCATCTCCCAATCCAAGTATACTAGAGACCTAGTGAAGAAATTTGGTTTAGACTCCGCTAAGCATGGACGTACACCTATGAGTACCACTACCAAGCTTAGTAAGGACACTTCAGGCAAGGACGTAGAGCAAACCTTATATCAGAGTATGATAGACAATCTGCTCTACCTGACTGCCAGTCGTACCGACATAGCCTTTAGTGTTAGAGCCTGTGCGCGATATCAGGCATCCCCAAAAGAGTCACATTCACTTGCTCTAAAATGTATTATTAAATACGTAAGTGGGTTCTCTCATACGGTATTTGGTATTCCTTTGATACCGATGACCGTTTGTTCGCCTGTTCAGATGCCGATTGGGCCAGGGATGTAGATGGTTGTAGGATCACTTCTGGTGAGTGTTTCTATTTTGGTTCTGCTCTTGTCTCCTGGCTGAGCAAGAAGAAAAATTCCATCACTTTGTCCACTGCAGAGGCTGAGTATATAGCCGCCGGGAGTTGTTGCACGCAACTCTTGTGGATGAAGCAAATGCTGGAGGATTATGGGATTTCACAAGACACCATGACCATTTCCTGTGATAACACGAGCGGGATACACATATCCCGCAATCCAGTCCATCATTTGCGCACAAAGCACATCAGGATACATGAGCATTTTATACGACAGTTAGTTGAGGAGAGAGTCGTATCCATGAGTTTTATTCCCACCGACCGTCAGTTAGCCGATATTTTTACGAAACCTTTAGATGCCCTTAGATTTGAGAGTCTTAGGAAATCTTTGGGGATTTGCACAGTTGACTGAGGGGTTGGTCTATGTCTAGAATATGATGCTTTTTCATGTTCATATCATATGTTTCCTATTGCTAGTTTGTTTTATATGTATTATTACTGTGTTGTACAGCTATTTATTTATTCTTTAAAAAAAATCCAAAAAGATTTTTTTGATAAAATTTTTGAGAAAAACGCAAAAAGATTTTTGTATTTTATTTTGCACCTTTTATGGATGAACATTTAAGATAGCCAAGTCACAATTTCATTCCATCTTTTCATGTGACTGTTTGATAGAGATTTGAGACGCTACATCATTTCATCCATGTGCTTTACATTGTATGGAGTCTTTGAGATGTAATTAGTGATATTTTCCTAAATGTTTGACTCCTATCTCCTTTATTGCACACATGAACGACTTTATGTGATTATTTTACTTGTCTATCACATGTTGGCTTGAGTGTTTCCATCTCAATTCTATCTATACAACTTACAATATGCGATAAAAATTGACAAGATTGGAATGCATGTAAAAAACTATTTTGTGAGACTGAGTGTTTGTTTAAGAATGGGGAGGGGCTGCGAAAGGTAATAATCTCTTCTTTGCGCAAAATCCACTGTTCAAAAGGACCTAAAAAATGGAAGAATTTTATTATCCGGGGTCCAAAGAGGTTAAAAGAGCCCAAAAGAAATTAAAGGCAATAAAAAGCAATTCATGCCAAATATGGGCCATTATGTTTCACCATCAATTCTCCAAAGTTTGAGAATTTAGAATGCCTATATTCAAAATTCATATCTGAGGGAGTTTGGTTGGAGAATATAAACGGGTTTGCACTTCCTTGAAAGTTCTGAAAAAGCATGAAATAGTTTTGGACGTTATTGGTGTGGAAATCACTTTGAGCTTTGATTTGCTGATTTGATTGAGTCAATGTCTTATATTTCCACCTTTTTAAACCAAAGGAAAAATTTGAGTTCATTCGTTAGGAGTATCTGATATTCATCGTGCACATATGTCATGTTTGTATGCATTGATTTTTCTATCGAATTTGATCACACCCCTTCATTTTCGCTACCACTGACTTGGTTGTTTTTACGTTCTTTCATGGTGTGATTTTTTGTTGTATACTATATGTGAAAAATTTTGAAAAATGAAAAAATAGCAGTTTATTCCCGTGTGTCATTCTCCATTTGCATTCATTTATATTTCTCATATCTATCTATTTGGAGACATCATAAAAAGGGGGAGAAGAATTATGGGGGGAGAATTGTTTTTGGTGTTTGGTTGATTTATGAATGATTTGCTTAAGCTTAATTGATCATCAATTTTTGCATATCATTATATTTCAAACCGTTGCTTGTCACGGGTATTTGCTTTATCTCATGTGTGTAGGTACAACATTGTTCATTATTGGATTGCACACCCTGATGAGAAAAGCTTTGAAAGTTTTTGAGGAGCTGAAGATTTGAAAGACATGTCATTTAGTATTCTCAGTTTGAGGGTTTAATGGGGATTTTATCTTGTATGTCATTTGATTGCATAATTCGGATTTTTTTATGTATGTACCGGCATAGACATAGGAGGATATTTGTAAGGACATAATTCTATAAATGTCCGAGGTAGATTCTAGGAATTTTCCATTTTCTCCTAGATCACAGTTCATATGTCTGATACCGCTACATTCGGTAGGTCAACACGATCATCCTTGACGGCCTGTATCCGAATTCAATGCATCCACTTTCTTCACGTGCATCATGGTATATGCAACGTGCTGCTCAGCTCATTCCCATTACTCTACTATGCTCTTTCAGTAAAATGTTTTATTGGAGTTTTATATATTTGCATAAATATTTGGGAAATGTTTTTGAAAATTATTTTTGAAGTCTGGATTAATTTTTTTATCAAAAGCAGAATTTTTCTAAGTGTAGAAGCGAATGGCCTCGATCGATGAGCTTGTTCGAGCGACTTTGAAAGTCGTTCGTGTGAGATAGGAATGTCGCATCGTTCGAACGACATCTGTCATTCGTTCAAGCGACATGGCTATCTCGTTCGAACGAGCCACCGTATCGATTTTTGTATAAATATCTGATCTCCTTCTACACGTTTTTCAAGTCTTTCTGCAATCTCAAAATTCTGTGAAAACTACCCAGAATAAGACTTCACCTTTTAAGGTTTTGTAAACCTTTTTAATTCACAAAACCATTCCCATATATGTGTGTGAATTTTTAAACCTTTAATAAGATCATTTACTCAACTGGAGTAATTTGTGAGGAAGCCGCTCTCTTCATCACTGCTGCCCTACTGGAAAGGGATAGTTCCAGCCGCCGACAACATAACCGACACCCGAGGGTATTTCTATGTAATTTTATTTTCATTATAATCCGTGTAAGCCGTAATCTTACAAAATTATTTTGAAAATAAAAGGTTTTGCCCCATTGGGGATTTTTCCTCATATTTATGTTCTTACATGTTTCATCATCGTAGTTAATCACATATAGATGCATGTGTAGGACTTAAGTGGCAAAGATTGTGTTTAATTAAATAACTTCCTTATTTGAACGCAAGAGCACCGTCTTCAACCGGGATGCTTCTTGCTAAATCTAAAGTCAAATACAAGAGTAAAGGAAAAGCAAAGTCTCCTACAGCGAGTAAGAGAAAGCACCATGACATGGTTATGTCTAACTTCATCCCTGCTACTACCGCATTTACCCCTCTCTTGTGAGGACCAGAACTGCTAAAAGGAAGAAAGGGATTGATGTTGATGCTGCTGCTCCTTCCACTCAGGAATAGGGGTTCGATACTGATGATCTCATAGCGTAGGAGACCTATAGGACTGTGAGAGAGAGGGGTTGTGAGGCATTGGGATTTTCTTCCCGGGAGACGCTAGTCACATCTATTCCTATTGTAGAAGGTACTATATCCGAACATTATTTACTTAGTGAAGCTGGCTCCTACAGAGTTTCATCTGCTAGTTCCCCCTCCTCCTCATTGGACGAGGAACTACTTGACTATGGAAGCACAACATCCTATAAAGATCATAATTCTTTTTTGGGTAATGTGGATGGCTTAAATTTTTGTGGTGAAAGCACTAATGACACCTATGCTTTGTTATCAGTTTCGAGGGAGCCTTCCAGCGATTATGAGACACCATATTCCCCTTCAGGGATTAGCTCCGCTACCAGACCCCTTCCTTATAATCAGACTATGCGACTTGCTCCTGTAAGTATTTTTTTACTTGGGACACTATGGTATATGATTTTCTTGTTCTTTCGTCATAGGCTTGTTTACCAATTCTCTCTCCTGTGATGTTTCCATAGGTCACCTCCACGAAGGCGATGTCACACCCCATATTTTTTTTTATGATTTTTATAATGGGATCAATTGGAATTAATCGTGGGATAATTAAAATTAATCCGAATTTAAATATTACTCGAGCATAAAGTAATATGTGCTTTATGTTTAATATTACCTAGTGATTAAAAGTAATATATGGTTATGACTTTACATATGATTTTGATTTTATAAAAATTATCGCGAGTGATGAATACGACAATTATGGTAATTAAGTCAGGACGCGCGTGTGAGTCGTGTCGGGACTAAATTTTGATAAAATAAAGGTAAATTATTTTTATGTCATCCAAATGGTCATTTTGAATGAACCAAAGTGTCTGGAGGGGTTTAAATAGTCAAAAATGTCTACTTGGGGGTTTGATTTGGGTCTCGGGGCATGTTGGAACCGAATAGACACCTCGTAGGGGTATTTTGGTCATTTTACAAAGGAGGTGAATAGTAATCACAAAAATTGAGGATTATTATATAAGTCTAAAGGTAGTAAGATTCATAGTCATTTACCAAACTTAGAGAGAAAGATTTAGGGGATCGTAAGAGATTTCTCTGGAAAGGAAGAGACACCTTGAGGATTTCAAGAGGCCAAAGGTCATCCTACACCACTACCAGCGCCAGAAGTTTGCCGAAAAAAAGGAGAAACACCTGTAGACCATCGTCCCCAACAATTCAGACCTACAACCAAAAGGCAATTGATTTAACCTTTTCAAACTTAGCATGTATAGTTTCCATGTTAGGATAGTTACGAAATTCTGAAAAGTTGCATAATTCAAAGATAAATTGTGGTGATTTTAATTTATTCCTTGAAATGAGAAATACGTAGGATTAATATCTTTTTGAATATATATATATATATGTATATATATATATATATATATATATATATTTTAATCCACGAAATTTGGAATAATTTCGTGAAGTTTATGAGAGAAATTATAAAATATGAGGTTTCTGAATTTTAAGGGAATTAATATTTTTTCATTCAAACTTCTTGATGATTTTATGTAGGTTAAATGTTAGAAATAGTTTATACACCTTGATATATCATTTGGGATGAATTATAAGGAGTTTGGGATCATTTGGTGGAGGTTTTGAGTATTGAATGTGTAAAAAACCCGTAGGCAAAATATACAGAAAACGTAGGCTGATATCTGTTTGATCGATTGGTCGACCCAAATCATCGATTGATCGATGATCCCAAAAAATGTGATTTATTTTTCTATAAGGTTTGATTAAATCCTAACTTTTAAGGATGCTTAGTGTTAATTAAATTGAACATAATGGGACTTAGGGAAGGTTAGTAGGGTGGTTATTAAAGCTCAAAAAATATTTTTGTGTGGGATTAATCCTTGAAAATCAAATAATGGGTCAAAAATCGAATTAGAGATTATCGAAGAATAAACCGAATTGAGAATAATATTAATTCGTGAAAATTCATGAATTGGGATGACAAGGAAGAGTAGGGTGTAGAGGTCTACCTACTGAACTTATATGTGAATAAATTGATAACCTTTGAGTGTTGGGAAAGCTCGGGAATATATAAAAGGTAAAGTCATAATCTATAAATACATAGGATATTAGAGATAAAGATATACTACGTATTTAATTGTTATATAGGTTGTGTGAATACCTTATTTATATACATATACTTATATATATATTGGTGGGGTGAATACCTATATTATAATTTGTCTTGTATATGACATACCTACGCTGCTTGCTATCGGGGTGGAGGTTTCGCATTATGGTCGATATTATCCTGACGAGCTCATTAGGGGGGTTTAGATTCGTACCTTGAGCATAGGACCCTGGACATGTTCTATCGGTGAGAATGATAGTTTTGACTTTTGAATGGGAGGGTTGGTATATGCGTGATCCAGTCAGATGGGGAGTATGCTCGCCTCCAAATATATGTGTTATGTTATTTACGGTTCGAAAGAGACGCTGAGCAAATAGTTATTTTTAGAGAGAGAGAGAGATGTAACTGGACATGATAGAAGAGTATGCATGCACCGCAACTATCTGGGAGGTTCCATATTAGAATATATAATAGTGTGATGAATATATATACTGTGATGTGATATACCGTGTGAATTAGTAGATAAAAATGAATAATGATATCTGAATTGAATTAAGTAAGTAAATACTTAATCCTTGAAAGCCTAGTTCATCTTAAAGAGAAATGTATTTAATAATTATACATATTGCATGGGAAATATGGGGAAATGATAGTGGATAGAATCATAGATGAGAACCTAATTAGAAAAAATAATAAGGTACGTTAGGCTTGCACATTAGATGAGAGGTGAGATTCTCAAGTGAGAGTCCGATAACTAACATGTACATAATAACTACTTAATTACACTTGTTAAGCACTTGATATTTTTAAAAATCTTTTATAATCTTGCTCTGACCCATTTCATTGCATATTCTCTTCTCTATTATATCTATTATACCAGGTGCCCAGCATCAGGGACGCCCAGCTTAGAGTATGGATATTTTGATGTGCTTCTGGAGATGAAGACTTGGATTAGACTCTTTTATTTCATTGATTCCTATTTTTGTAGTACCTGTCTCATTTAGGGCATGTCGCCCAGGATTCTAGAAATTCAATTTCTATTTCAGATATTATATTGGTTTTATGTCGGTACTGTTATTATCATTTTGTTTTGGATGGTGATATTGAGATATTTAAACTGGAGAGTTTATTCTAGTTACATTTATTCTTGTTGACTTTTAATTAAGTTGTGATGTGATGTTACTTATTTTATTCCATATGGTGGAATGGATTTAATTAAATTTAAATTGAAAAAGTTTTGACACTTAGCTTAATTAATTATTAGGTGAATTAATAAGAAATTATTTTTTGACAGTGGCACTAAGAATGAACCAAGTGGATATTCTTATTTAATTTATTAAGGGGCTGATCACCCAGTATTTAATTTGGCGGGGTGTCACAGGCGAGTGGTCCTTCACCTCCCCCAGTACGTCGTGCTCCTTTCAGTGGGAGAGGAACTCTATGCTCATTTCTTCCCGAGGCCTTTTCAGAGAGGTTTGTTACTCCCTCCAAGGGTCTTTGAATTTTTGATAAGTCATAAATTACATTTCTTTAATTAAATGTTATATATTTTTATTTCCTTGTAACTTTTATATGTGCATCCTATTGGCACAAGGGTCACTTTTGTGAACTCCCATTCTGCTCAGGTATTTTTTTGACTTTCTCTATATTTCCAATCTCATTGTTCTCCTTTTTTTTATCTCTTTTTCCTTGTGTTCTCTATCTGTTTCTGATTGCAGAGGATTGTGCCTTCTAGCCCTGCCACTTCATCTTCTTTTGCTTCAGTAGTAGGCACTTCTACTGCTGAGCCCCTAGTTACCTCATATTGAGAGGTCTGCTTGTTCTCTTAGCTCCTTCTTCTTTTATTTCTATGTTTTTGGTTTTTATGTCCTTTGTCACTTTTCATTTCCCAGGGCCTTGTATCTATTGGCCTTTATTCTCCAGGAAGGCCCCATCCTTTTCTTGCAGCTACTATTTTAGGGTTGTTCCCCTCTGGGAGGATTCTTATCCCTCGGGTACACATATTTATGGGTGGTAGTCCTTTGATCCAGCCTATCCCTCATGGTCCAGTATTTATCGTGGCCTTGACTGCCGAGCCTATTTCACAGGTTTCTTCTTCTCCTCAGGCATCGGTAAATTCTTCTCTCATAGTGATGATAATAACATCTTTTGATGTCTACAGGTTATCAGCATATCCATTGTTGTGCCAGTAGTCATCTTTCGCTCTTCCTCCTTAGATGGGGCCCAAGTATTCTATTATCCTATTGTCTGTTATTTCTCTAGTTAGCCTTTACTGATATGACCATTCCTTATTTCTTTTCAGCTGGCCCCTAGTACTACTTCATCGGCCACTCTTGCTACTATTCCTCCAGCAGCCCCTGGTGCAGATGAGTCACCTCGCCCTGTTACCTTCGGCGAGAGTCCTGTCATACTGCCTCTCCCGGTAACCATTTTTGTTATGTGTCTTCAGGTTTTCTTTTATATACTTGTCTTTGTGAGGTGAGTAACTTGTTGAATCTTACCTCTTTCTCTTCATTTATAGGCTAGCTTCATAGAAGATTCCTTATCCACCGTGTTTGTAACAAGTCTTACTAAGGCAGCCCCTTCGGGAGCACCTGTAGCTCTTCCTTCTTTTTCTTCTTACTTTTGTTGTGCAAGTATGCTTACCTCTGCCCTTATTTAATTGTTTCTAGGCTAGGGAGGCAGCTACTCTGGTAACTGTGGATCATGTCGGAGAGATTGCTATAGGAGAGGTATTATACTAGCATACCTACTCTCTTTTTTAGTTTTCCTTTTTTCTCTTGCTTATACTATCCAAGTACTCTCATCTTCGCTTTATTTTATTGTTTCTAGGTGAGTGAGGCTGCTCCAGTAACCGTGGAGCCTGTTAGGGTGATGACTGCGAGAGAGGTGTTATACTGTCATACCTTTTCTCTTATATTGTTTCCCCTTCTTCTTGTGTATACAGTTCAAGTGCTCTCATCTTCACCCTTGTTTCATTATTTTAGGTGAGTGAGGCTACTGCTCCCATAACTGTGGAGACTATTGTGGGGATGGCTACGAGAGCATACCTTCTCTCTTTTACTGTTTCCCCTTTTACTTCTTGCGTATACTATGAAAGTTTTCTCACATTCACCCTTGTTTCATTATTTCCTGGTGAGTGAGGCGGCTGCTCCGGAGGTATCTATGGAGCAGAAAGAAAGTGTTGTGTTGCACATTCCTTAGGAATTTAACTGTTATACCCAAGTTACTATTTCCCAATTTCTAACTTATGCGTTGTATTGATATTTCTCTTTGCTATTTCTTACATCTAGCTCGGCATCCTCCATTCAGTTGACCTCCTTCAGACTGGTGGTAACATACTCACCCCCTTGAGTTTTGAGGTAAGCTCCCTAGTATGTCCTTTTTCAGAGTCTGGATATATTTGTCATTGTCTTCTTTCTCTTTTGACACATCATAAACACTTGTTTTTAGGATCTTATTGGTGGGTCCATCGAGGTAGGTGACGAGGGGGATCAAAGTTATGAGGCCACTCCTATAGCCGATGATTCCGATTCTAGTGGGGATTCTTCTTTCCTTCCCACTGAGATAGAGTCATGCCATTTCGACGGTGACACTGAGGTAAAGGTTCCTGCATCCTTTATGAGTAGACTATGTAGCAAGTAGTGACTAGGGTGCTTCAGGACACATGAGCGCTAGGTCCTAGATTTAATATTGCAGTAACATCCTTAGATACTCACATCTCAGAGTGTACTTCATATAGATAGACTCACGGTGTTCAACCTTAAGGCTCTTGATAGCCATGTTCATAACTTCTTAGTCACTTCTCCTGCTGAGCTGACTAGTGCCTCTACTTTGTTGTTCTTGGTTGCACTTCATAATTTGCTGGAGTTCTATCATTTTCATGTAGATTGGCTTAATGTCGGAGTTCATCATTTTTTAAGCATGCCCTTTCGAAAGATGGCGAGACTTCACACGTCCAGACGGTCTAGGATGGAGCAGCGATAGGCTGAGGTTGTCAGGATTCGAAGTCAGATTGCGTCACTTCAATCTCAAATTAGATCGTTTCAGTCCCACTTGACATACTTAAGTCTGGTGACCAAGAGGATGAGGTCAAGTTGGCTAGGATGGAGGAGGAGTTCTTGTAGGAGGCCGGTCCATCATATGCTAGTGCCCTCACCTAAGACGATTTGTTATTTATTATTTCTAGTGGATAGGATAGTTCATGCTTTATACTATTTTTCTTTTTATATGTAAAGAAATGATCATTTGTAAATGAGAAAATTTTATTTTTTTCTCTTTCACTTCTCCTTTCCTTTGCCCTCATCTATAATTTTGGCATCTGTTTATCAAGACCTGCTCTAATTTTGTGTGAGCATTTGGTCAATTTACATTGTTCCCATATACTGCGGGGTACTTGCATAAATATGAGCAAGTTATGTACATATACACATTGTTCTTTTAAGCATTACCCTTACATCTGCGGAGTGTTTGCATGTTATATGAATAAGTTACTATTTTGGATCTACCCCCTTTGTCTGTGGGGGTGCTCCTACACATTATTATTCGTGTTTATAAGGAATAGCTTTTAGGGGGTGACCCGACCTCCTCCCCTTAGATTCTATTTCAAAAATATATTTTTCAAATAAAAGAAGTAGATGATAACTGATTCTTCTCTTTTTTTCGAATTAACTATCCCTACTCTATAGGGTCCTTGCTCTACCTTTTCTTTAAGAGCTTTCATGATCTTAAAATATTAGAGAGGGGATTTGACCGCCCTTTCCTCATGTTTATTGATCTGGTCCAGTAAAAAATTTCTTTGATAACAGAGGTTAAAATTTGTTCTTAAGTAAAAAAAAATTATTACTTGGAGGATATCCTCCTACTGGTCAGGTGAATAGAGATAAAAATTGTCTGTTATATCTGGGAGAACTTTGCTCAGTATACTTTTTCTTAGGTTGGACCTACCCCCCAAGTTTAATGAGAAAAGTTCCTCGTTTTTTCGTGTACACTTTTCTAGCCTAGTAGTAGAGAGTATTTCTGAAAAAAAACATTCTATTGGATTTACCTCATAAAGTAGGTAAGTAATCAAAGCAACCATCAATAATTGATCAAAAGTGTTGCTATTCATTTCTTTGTTATTGTGTACTGTTTACAAGATGGTATTGCTCTATCATTTTTTTCACAAAAAGGAACTTTTCTGGTATGAGAGCAAACCGCTGAAATTTTATTATAGAAATAAAAATTTAGCAAAACTAGGCATAATACCTCTTTAACCATTTGCAAATGATGGATTGGAGGCAATCGCTCTCCGGCTTTGAAATCTGGCAGTATGCTGACTTTCCTACCCCTCTCACCACAAAGGGGCCTTCCTAGTTGGGTTTGAACATTGATGCTGACATGCTGTGGAGGTGATGAATAGATGCTCGGAGGACCAAGTGACTAGTAGGGTTTTATCGCAGTGTCGCGTCACCGACGCCGGTCGTTTATTATATTCGGCTCACCGACTCAATACAAAAACCTAAACTTATGACTACACTCGTTTAAGGGAGTATAGCAACCAAGTATGGATATCAAAAAATCCATAGAGACAAGTGCTAGAATTTACCAGGTTTAATATTTCTAGAATAAAAGTGTAAAAGGTATTTTTCTACCTAAAAGGGAAGGCAAAAGATAATCTAGGCATGGGTTAATTAAAACTAGATTAACAAAAGACAAAAAAACTATTGGCAGTGATTAATATCCCTCACCTTGATTTACATGAATAAATGGTTACATGGGGCTACGTATCCATTAAGATTGAGTCTGATTTCGGCAATTAATTAAATCCAAGGTTGTCACACCCTAAACTCGCATAAAAGCCAAATAATATTTTTGTGTCAATAAAAATCCAAGGAATTACGCACGAAAGGTCGTAAGCACGGAGCATACATGATATATCCTGCCAAATCTCCTAGGCGTAACAACTAGGATGACCCACTTGAATTAAATACACAAACTCCATCACCAAAGCAAAGCACCGTATTAAACATGAGGCGAGTCCAATTAATCGCAACCTAGACTAATTTATCTAGAAAATATGGTAAAATGTAGTAAAGGAAAGCAATAAATAGACGCGAGAGAAATAAAGAAATAACAAAAAAGGAAACCTGGATTAATAGAGAAGACGATGAATAGTTTTCTACAGAACCTCGATGGGCAAACCCCTCTATATCAACAAACCCTCAGAGGGAGAAAATGGCACGCCCAAAATAATATCTAAACCCTAGCTTCCCAAAACAAAGTCTAGGCAAAGAAAATATATTATTACAAGATATCTCTCTCAAATGAGAGAAAAAGTATATATACAAAAGTCCCAATGGAAAACTTGCAATTAAAAGAAAAAAAAAAGATCTGCAGAGCCGAATCGATTCGCCTTGGAATGAATCGATTCGCTAGGTAAATATCTCGAAGGCTGAAAGTGAGCGAATCGATTCGGCTGAAAACGAATTGATTCTCTAGAAAGGACCTGGTGCACTACGTTGTAGTGAATTGAAAATTGACTACTGCTTTATAGCGAATTGATTCGCAAAGGGGCGAATCGATTCACTCCCTTATTTTTACTTTCCTTCTCCTTATTTGATTTGAAATGTCTTTCTCTTCCATGAGAATTATCGTACCTTCTTCATTATATTTGTATAACTTCCATGTACATGTCGGACCAGTTGCCCAAACTATGAAATGACTGAAATGCCCTTGTGCGTGTGATTGTGTACGAAACTTCACCGGAATGCATCCAAACTTCATACTTTGTACCTAAATACCTAAAAAAGCCCAATTATACCTCATATAGCATGTTAACAATATAAAACAAAGGTTTTCTGGTTAACGGGTATAAATATAGATAGTAAGGCAGGCGAGGGGACTAAAATACGTAAGATTCGAGGGTACAAATATGCAATATTTGATACGAATCACGACCCCTAACTTACACATTTCTAGTCCCTAGTAATGAAATATGAAATAATAAGAACTACATATAAATCAAAGAAGGAGGTAAGTTCAAAAATGGGATAAAAAAGAAAACATAAAAGTCACTTTCGCGGGCGATTCGATTGCATTTAGCATATGCAATAAGTTGTTAAACCCTTAGGTTACCCTAGTGGACGAGTGTCTTCTCATGAGGATTTTCAAGGATGAAACTGAAAAACACCAAATAGTTTCCTCAAAATATGCCGAACCCAACATGCGACAAGCCCAACAATAGAGGGACGGATTTCATACACATTATTAGCATAATGAACGAATTCAAATGAAAGTACAATTCATTTAAACATTATACAATGCACCTCATTGAATTGAAACCTGAAAATGCGGGAGGGGAGTGAGAACAAGCAAAGTATGATTTGGGTTGTAATGTAGGACTTGTTAGGACTTGTTAGGGTTGTAATGTAGGTTTGGGTTTAAGGGTACGAAACTAAGAGAATATGTACGGATTCAACATGTTCAGGGATGAAAACTCGGGATAATGGTAAATAGTGGGCAATTTCTAAATTGGACTAATAACATCCATAAAAGGCATTGAATATAACAATGGGGAGAGTAAACAAAGCTCATTGAACACTATATACCCAAATTTTTCTCTTTCTTTTCTTTTATTTTCTTCCTTTTCTCTTTTTTTCTTTTCTTTTCTTTCTTTCTCTTTTTCACTTTTTCTCCACTTTTTGTTTTCTTTACTTTTCATTCTCACATGCCTAAATTGCAACCACATAACAAGAACATCATTCAATCCCATGTAACATTCCAAAAAAAGTTATTTAAGGTATATATATGGATTAAAAGTCCAATACGGAGTTGGTTATGGGATTGGGATTATGAAACGAAAGGCTATATTTAGGCTCAAAGGGGGTTGACGAGGGAAAACATTTAAGGCGAGGTCAAGGTCAATATGGGTGATATAACAAAGATGTCCTATGATCATTTTCTAAAGTTTATGCAATTCTCGAGTCAAAACAACTTTGAAAATCATACTCAAATAACACATTTCAAGTATGAACTCAATTGATGAACGATCAATGAAAGAATAGTGAGATTACCAAAAACTGTAATGTTTTCAAAGAGGATAGAATAGTGTATAAGCACTCACAAATAAAGAAAATCCCAAAGCTCACTCGGTGTAGGTATATACAATTCTACAAAAGATTACCGAGTTATAAAAATCTTAAACCAAATCAATAAAGCTAGAAAAGTGCATGTGCTCATGGGATTAAAGTTTAATTCATGAAGTTATTCATAGTATCAATAATTGAGGACTAAAGTCTAATAACTTCTAAAATCAAGAACATACATCATTGAGTTGTCTATTAGATCGGGCAATTATTGAAATTTATCATCGAAAACAAAGGCAAATTGCCCAATGAAGGAGAAAAGAGAAAGAAAATCTTTTTGAAATTTTAATTTTTACAAGAAAAGCATGCTTGGGAATAACATATAATCAAAATCATGGACTAAGAAATGAATCGATAGAATATCCTACACCCCCTAACTTAAAACCTGATAGTGTTCTCAATGTGAATTAAGAACCAAGTTAAAGAGAGGAAAATAGTGATATTATCCCAAGAGGAGCGATCTAATGAAAGTATAAGTCCAATGATTCTACAAAACATGTTTGTACCAAATAATAAAAAATACAAATAACAAAAAACTGAACTAACTACACTAAACTATAAGTAAGAATAAAGAAAAAATAAGAAAAATAAAAAATAACTATTTACAGCCTACAATTTTAACTTCTAACTAACTATACACTAGAAGTTGAAATTTTTGAGGGTCCTCCCAAAACACGATTTGACTTTGGAGAATAACCGGGGGACCCTCCCTCTCATGCATGCCTCCGAGAAAATAGGAATTTCGTTCAAATAATAGAAAGCGTGTGTAAGGCGTAAGAAATGAACCATCCCCAATTAAATTATTTGGAGGGAGGATGTGGGATTTGAATAAAACGGGTGACAGAAACACGAAAGGTAAAAAAGACTGAATTTTCTCCCAAGTATTTTGAAATTGGAATGGGAGGGGGCACATAAGGAGGAAAATACGCCTTCATGGAAAGCAACTCGAGCTAGTACTCCTCGTCGGTGAAAGGGTTAAACGTTTTAAAGTTCAACATCGATTTGGTGTGATAATGAAGAATAAAAACGGGGAGGAAAGAAATTCAAACTCAAGAGATGATTCATCCTTGCTCAAAGTTAAAATTTCAAAGGAGATAGGATTATTTTTAATGAAACTTTCTTCTTTGGGATCCAAAGACGAAATCATTTCATTGCAAAACGGATACTACATACATTTCATCCTCACTTTCATTCTCTATTATACTATGGGCCAAGTCAAGAATGGTTTGTTCCAAAGTAGGTATAAAATCCTCAGTTGGTTCAAAACATTCCTCGACTTCAAAAGTCTCAAAAGAAAAAATAATCGTCGAATTCAAATAATAAATCCAATTCATGTTCCCACAAATGATTTTCTTCCCGATAAAAATTTTCATATTTCTCATTTCCAATCATGAGCAAGCCCTCACCGAAAGTCATATATCGAGGTATGGATTCTTAAAAATGAGAAGTTTGAAAATTATTATCGAAACTCTACTCAAACTCATTATAATAAGAATTTTGAAAACTATTGCAATTTGTTTCAAATTTCTTAATATAAGGAATTAGAGGCACAAAATCATTATCATCATCCTCAAAATACACGCACTCCAAAGCTCGACTTTTGTAATACTCACCAAAAGTCATTTTAGATTTTGTAATTTTTTGGGTCTCTAAGTATTCACTGAAAGGCATACCTTTATGGGGATTTTGAGAATTATCATAATGATTACCGAAAGGATTGGAATAAGACATGCTTACCCCAAAGATGGCTCGAAGTGGCGAATTCCACAAAGTGATGCGCGCACAAAAAATTCAAGCGTTTCTTAGCTCTCAAATGTAGAAGTCCTACAAAAATGTTTGGCGAAAAATAAAAATAGGAAGAAAATACTACGTAATACTAAATCAAATAAATTCTAAAACAACAAGTCCCCGACAACGGCGCCATTTTTATAAAGGGCGAAAAGTAACGCGTTGTTAGCACGCCGATCATTTTTTCTGTTCACTTCCTCAATACAAAAATCTAAACTTATGACTACACTCTTTTAAAGTAGTATAACGGCCAAGTCCGGGTATAAAAAAATCCATAGAGACAAGTTGCTAGAATTTAATCGGTTTTGTACTTCTGAATACAAGTGTAAAAGGTAATTTTCTACATAAAAGAGAAAGACAAATATAATCTAGGCATGGGTTAATTAAAACTAGATTAACAAAAGATAGAAAAATTATAGGCTACGATGAATATCCCTCACCTCGGCTTAACACGTATAAATGGTTACATGGGACTATGAATTAATTAAGATTGAGCCTTATTTCATCAATTAATTAAATCGAAGTTCATCACACCCTAAACTCGCATAAAGGCCTAATAAGATTTTGGCATTAATAAATATCCCGGGAATTACACACGAAAGGTCGTAAGCACGGAGCATACATGATATACCCCATCAAATCTCCTAGGCATAACAACTAGGACAACCCAATCAAATTAAATACGCAAAATCCATCACTATACAAAGCAACGTATTAGACACGAGGCGAGTTCAATGAATCGTAACCTAGACTAATTTAGCTAGAAAGCATGGTAAAAACGCAGTAAAGGAAAGCATTAAATAAACATGAGAGAAATAAAGAAATACAAAAAATGGAAACTTGGATTGATAGAGAAGACGATGAATAATGTTCTAAACAACCTCGACGGGCAAACCCCGGAGGGAGAAAATGGCATTTCCAAAAGAATCTCCAAACACTATCTTCCCAAAACAAAACCATAAGTAAAACAATCTATTATTACAAGATATCTCTCTAAAGTGAGATAAAAAAGTATATATACAAAAGTTCTAATGGAAAACTTACAATTAAAAGAAAAAAAAGATCTGCAGAGTCGAATTGATTCTCCTTGGAGCGAATAGATTTGCTAGGTAAATATCTCGAAGGCTGCAAGTGAGATAATCGATTCGCTGGAAAGGACCTGGTGCACTACCTTGTAGTGAATCGATTCGCCAAGGAATGAATCGATTTGTTCCTAGAAAATTATCTAATGGTTCATAGAGAATTGATTTGCAAAGGGGCGAATCGATTTGCTCCCATGTTTTCTTTCCTTCCCCTTCATTGATTTGAAATGTGTTTCTCTTTCGCGAGAATTATCGTAACCTCTTCGTTCAGATTCAAAATCACGCACCATTTGTGGGCATACGAATCTTGTCCAAATGGTCACAAGTTTCGTGCAGATGTGGGACCAGTTGCCTAAACTATGAAATGGCCGAAATGCCCTTGTGCGCGCGATTGTGTACGAAATTTTTCCACAATGCATCCAAACTTCATACTTAGTACCTAAATACCTATAAAAGCCCAATTATACCTTATATAGAAGGTTTAATACATAAAATAGAGGTTATATGGTTAACAAACATAAATATTGAGATCAAGGCACCCGGGGGGGCTAAAATGCATATGATTGAGGGTGTAAATATGCAATGTTAGATACAAATAACAACGTCTCTCACTTGTAACTCTTTAGGCTCTACTAGGTTTTCATAACCTCTGGACAACGGTTGGGAGTAAACTTTGATGTTCTCCTTTTCCTTATCTCTATGCTCATCCAAAGTTTCCAGCTGCACGTGCCATGGGTCAAGGATGAGTCCATTGCTTAGAGCAACCCTAGCTGAGGGTAATGCGAGTTCCACTGGTAGGACAACTTCAGTCTTATACACAAGTGGAAATGGAGTTAACCCGGTTGGCTTTCTCTTCGAATTACGGTAGGCCCATAATACCATGGGTAGCTTCTCATCCCATGCCCTTGGCATGTCTTCCAACATCTTCTTTAGGATGTTGATCAAGGTTTTGTTGGTGGCCTCTACCTGGCCATTTACTTTTGGATTGGAGATGGTTGAGAGCTATTATGCATAATTTTATACTTTTCTTTGAGAAGGGCCATCTCCTTTCTTATGAATTATTTCCCATTATCTATGAGAATCACCTTGGGTATACGAAACCTGCATATGATATACTCCTTGATAAATCGAGTTACCACTTGGGCAGTCACCCTTATTAGAGGAATTGAATCTACCCACTTTGTATACGATCCTTTAGCTATAATGATGAAATCTTTTCCATGAAAGGTTATCCTAATGTTTCCCACTAGATCAAATACCCATGTGTGGAAGGGGTATGGAGCTGCTAGGATTTGCAAGCGGAAGAAAGAGGCATGCAGCATGTTGCCATATACTTATCAAGCTCTATATTTCTTCACATAACCAATAGAATCAACCTCCATGGTTGGCCAATAATACCCCAGCATCATCATTTGATCATAGAGCTTGGCTTCTCTTATGTGGGAGGGCTCATGGGCTTCCTTTAACACTCTCTCTGTGTCTTCCTTAGCTATGCACTCTAGTGCCTTCTCATTATAGCCTTTCCTATAGATCTATCCTTCCACCAAGTAAAAATGGGCTACCGTCGTCCAGAGACAAATTTCATCTGCTCTCTCTATAGGCAACTCATCGTCTTTCAGATACGCCATGTACGGTTGTGTCTAATCTTCAAAGGCCTATATAAAATTGGCTTTTATTAGTTGGTCAAATTGTCTTTGGCACTTTAAAGAACCTTATTGCACACGAGAAGCCTATTTGATCATAGTGGGCCAACAGTATCCCCCTACTACAATCGGTGATAAAGTGGGATATCTATGTCCCGATAATGCTTTTTATGTAACTCGGCCAATCTCTCTTTAGTTTCTTGTTCTCCAACACACCTTGCTAAGAACCCTCCTGGGCTCTTGAAGTAAAGTGTTACCTGTAGCAGGTGGTAGTTAGCTAACTCTAATATATTCATCGCCCCCTCTCTTGTCTCTAGATGTTTCACAACTAGGTGCCTCTAATCTTTCATCTCATTACTTGGGAACAAAGACTTCATTGTGGTAAGAACTATCCTTCGCCGCACTGTGATCATGGCTTCTTCCTTATCCTTATCTGACTCCTGTGCTATCGTAGCTAGCGTGTCAGGGTTACTGTTCATTTTTCTTGCATGTCTCTCAATAGTTACTTCCAAGAATTATCCCAGCTACCTCTGGATGATGTATCTGTAGGTTACCAAGTTAGCATGTTTGAGAGCGAACTCCCCATTAACCTTTTTCACTACCAAGTTAGAGTCCCCCTGGATGCATAATACCTTGACACCCCTCTGGAGTTCTTCCAGCATATCCAAAATGTAAGCTTCATAGCCAACCTCATTATTTGAGAATTTGAAGTCTAAATTGAAAAAGAGGGTGATCTTCTCCTTGTCATTCGAGAGTATGATGCACGCACCTCCTCTGCCTTAGGCGCTATAGCCATCGAACTCCATTTCCCACTTTTCCATTTCCTCCACCATGAATGCTTGGAAGTTCTCCCCATGTATCTCTTCACTAGTGGGTTCAAAGTTTCCTCTTGGAAAATGAGCCAACATATCTGCTACTGATTGATTCTTGGTGGATTTGGGCACTATGCATTTTAAATCATACTCTAACAAAATCAAAAACCACCTTGCTACTGATCTTACAAATACTATTCGTGCTAGGAGGTAGTTGATAGGGTCACACTTAGTGACTATATGAACTGTAAAGGCTAAAAGATAATGTCTCGAATTTTGAGCCACAAAACCCAAGGCAAGACAGTACCTTTCCACATTAGTGTATCTTGATTATGTTCCTGAGATTACTTTTGACAAGTAGTACATTTGCTTTTCTACTCCTTTTTTCTCTTGGGCCAAAAGTGCACCTAAGGACCTTTCTGTTGAGGTGAGGTAGATTAGCAGCGGTGCTCCAGCCTTAGGTGGGATCATCATGGACGGAGACGCTAAAATTTCTATCATCTTTTTGAATTCTTTCTTCTTCTCTTCCTCGCAAGTCCACTTGGCTTTATCTTTCAGCATGTGTGTGAATGGATGAGTCACTTACGCCAACGTCGGTGTTCACCTTCTCAGATACCTTTCTGCCTATGACTCTTCGAGGATAGGATCATCATCACTATGGCTTTTATATTTTCTGCATCTACTTGCCCCCTTGCCTATTCACAATAAAAACCCCTCGCTGATCTCGAGGCACACTTCGAGGGGTTCATTCGTATTTGATATCTGCGATACCTCTCGAACACACTCCTGAGATCTTGTGTGTGCTTTCTTTCTTTATTGGATTTCACTACTAGATTATTTACATAAAATTATAGTATATCATGAAATAGATCATGAAAAATTGCCACCGGGGTCCTTTGGTATGTGGCCCTGACATTCTTTAATCTAAATGGCATGATCGTGTAGTGGGAGTTCCTTAATGACGTGCGAAAGGTAGTGTTTTTTGCATCCACCGAGTACATCTTAATCTAGTTATAGTCGGTGTACCCATCCATGAAACTATACATCTCATGTCCTATGGTAGCATGGACTAAGCTATCTATGCTTAGGAGAGGAAACTCATCCTTGGGACATGCCTGATTCGAATCACAAAAATCCACACAAATTCTAATCTGGAGCTTGAACTTATTTTCCACCGGCACTAAGCTAGAGAGCCACATAGGATGCTGAATAGGCTTGATGAATCCTACTGCCAATAACTTCTCCACCCACGCCTTTATTTTCAGGTCGAGGTCAGCCTTGTATGTGTGTGTGGCTTGCCTTACCAAAAGAGCATTGAAAAGAACATTCAGTCTATTAGATCTCACATATGGGTCTATTCTTGGTATTTCATGTATTTTCAGGCAAATATGTCGGTGAAGTCTTTGAGCAGGCAAATGAGCTCTTCCTTCTATTTTGGCTCTAGACTCTTGGAGATGAGAAATGGTCTACCTTCATCCCCTATTATCCCCTGGTTGATCTCCTGTAACTCTTGTAGCTGCTCCCTGGGTCCTTCATGCATGCATTATGGAGATTCCTCTAGTTCTTCAACATTCTCAATGTTATATGATTCATCAACAACAATAAATTTTGGTGCTAGGTCGGTGCTCTCATCCCAGAACATCGCCCACACAGACCATTATAAACGGTAAATAACTTTCCCATTGGGTAGGACTATTTTTTTACAAGTTCGTGGAGGTTTGAACACCTCCTCGACCTTCCTCTTTACTTTTGCTATGCGGGGGATCACCCTTCCCCCATATGATCATAGACAAATTTCTTTGGATGGGCACTTCCTCCAACCACTTGCCTCTCTTCTAACTCTCTTACAGAGTTCTGTCTTTTTGTGTCTAGTTTCGTGTAAAATGCCACATCCACGAGATGGCCCTATTCAACGAAAAAGGGTTTATGTGTTGCTTTGATGATGATCTTCGTTCCTCGAATATTATCCATCACACACTGATGGTAGGTGAAGGGTACTATACCATGGGTATGCATCCATACCCTCCCAATGAGTAGCTGGTAGCTGGTATTAGCATAAATGACAAGTAACTTGATGTGGGAAGTGAAATTTCCCAACTTGATTCCCACGTTGACATATTCGAGGGATTGCATTCCAGTACTATCAAATCCTGAAATCCCTAGTGGTACTAGCACTATCTTATCTCGATCGATCCCCGTATCATACAATTTATTGATTGGCATAATGTTAATAGATGCTCATCCATCCATTAATGCTCTGGGGAATGATACTCCATTGATCATAGCTGTAACAAACAGTGGGTGGTTGTGAAAGTAAGGGACCTGTCAATCTTCCTCTAAAAATACCACTTCAGAAGTATACCTCTTAATCAACCTCTTAATCGATCCTTGTTAATTTAGTGTAGGGTCTCCACGTTGCTGTACAACTTCTAAAACTTTTCTTGTGATGACTATTCTAGTATCATACTTCACTCCTATTTTGTCGAAGAAACACTTAAACTTGGGGCTCCTTTCTATGGCCTCACATTCAGAATCTAAGTCTACCTCATATGTCTGGGCATTATAAACATATTCTACCACGGATGTTTCCCCTTCATCCAGATAGAGGATGATATCCACTTCGCCTTCTGGGAGGATTACCTACTTAATTTCTTCACTTCCATCCTCATCTTGGTCCGGAGTGAAGAACCACTCCTCTCGCTTCCTTTCTATCTCAATTCTCTGTTGGCTGCTACGTGATAACCTTTCCAACCCTTCACATATTTGTTCACCACTCTCCTATTACATCAACTCTTGGGCTGCTTCTTTATCATATGCCACTATCATCTTGGTAGTGCCAAAGGGATGTGCTGGAAGTGGATTTTCATTAACATCCACACCTGCTCGCCCATTATCCTCCTTAAGTAGTAACAGTCCTTGGTGGAGTGCTGCACCCGCTGGTGTAGCTCAAAATATTTTGGGTTGGCTTTTTCAGTGGCTGTTGGGGTTTCCCCATTCAAGTTAAGAGGACATGCTACCCCGTATCGTACCAAAGTACGATGACAATCCATAACTTCTGCTACGCTGTAAGGTAGCGCTGGTGGGTCATCTTCTCCAAAATTCCTCTTATTTCCTGGGTTGTTGTTCTTTAATCCGGATCCTCCCTTATTTCCTTTGGGATTTCTATTCACATAGTTGAGTGCTTGCCTCCTCGATACTTGAAACCTCCCAGTCAGTGGAACTTGCGTCCTCCAAGTCGAGGTCTTCGGTTTGATTATCATAGCTATATTTTTAGCAGCCCTGGTGAACTCTCTAAAAGTTCCATCTCTGGTTTCATTGATAAAATGCAACTTGTATTCCTCTAAGAGTCTCTCGACACATATTTTCAGTATCCTTTCCTCTGTTACATCCTCATGGATATCCAATGCCCTTTCATAGAAACTCTTGATACATTGCATTAAATCCTCACCAGACTTCTGAACCACTTGTGTTAGGTGCCTCAAGGTGAATTCATCCTCCACCACGAAGAACTTCTAGAGGAACTGCCTATGCATCTCTTCCCAAGTTGGGATACTGTTGGGTTCCAAATGAGAGTACCATGTGTAAGCCTTCCCTATGAGGATCTTGGAGAACTCCCTCAACCTCAGATTTTTGTCATTTGCATGCCCTCCCAGGTACTCAACAAACCTCTTCATGTGCTCTCTTAGGTTCTCACCTTTGCCACTGAACTTGATAAACTTTGGTGCAATATACCCCTCTGGGTATGGTTTCTCATTTACTTCCCTTGGGTAGGGGTCTTTTAACTCCTCATATAGATGCGGACCCTCCCTCTGATAGGAGGAGAGAAGCTTCATACCCTATTCCATAGTAACAACTTTGGAGGGTGATTCCACTAAACTCATTCTCTTAGCTGCTGGCAAACTTAACAGTGCCACTACCTGCTTCGGCACAACTCTCCGTGGTGGAGCTACTTCAACTGGAATCATTACAGGAGTGGCTGCCCCACCAGAGGGGGAAACTACTGGTTCTATATAACCTTAACCCAAACATGATAGGTCTATATTTTTTTGCTTCAAGAAGTTAAAAAACATGCTCATAAGACTCATACCTGTCATCGGAGCTACTAATGGTAAGTTGGTCTGTCTTTCCTGAGGAGAAGGTGTCTTTGCTTCGATCACCACCAAATCCTCTTGAGTGGTATGGTCACTTTGAGTTCCATTACCAAGTGGAATGTCATATAAAATTAGTTGCTTAGAAATGTTGAAACCTTCTTTGTCCATCAAAGCAATAATACCTCCCTAGTAGAGTCACTAAATATTGGAGGGTGATGAGACCGAGGTTTCTGAATAACTGTAAAGGGTGAGGCGTGACCCACTCTAATAGACATTATCTTCAAGGTTCTCAAGAACTTCTGGAGCATCTTCTGGTAAAACCTTCTCCATTTGGTAAAAATGGAAGTCAAGTGGAACTCACTCCATGCAAGAAGATGAACTTCAGAAGTATAATGGTAACTTTTCCTAATAGAAACTCCCAAGAGTGATGAAAGTTAGTGGGAGTGAAAGAACAAGGCACTTAGCACTAGAGAGAGAGTGGGGAGAGAATATTGGGAGGTTCTTGTGTGATTTTGACAGAGTAACAGTATGAGTTGAGTTATGATATCTTACTTGACTTTGACTAGGGGTACTATTTATAATTAGGCACTAGGGCTGAGTTGGCACTTTTGGGATCCAAAATTGAGAAGGTTGGTGAGGTACGAGGTCTAAAATATACCATTTGTCCCTACCTGTGTGCAACCGCCTTTTCCCTCTGACAGGTGCCATCTGGTGAAAACCAAAGTCAAAAAGCAAATATGTCTATGCTTGTAGATAAAATATCTGATTTGGTAAATATCGTTGAAAACAGTAACTTTTGGTACAAACTTTGTGAACTTGAGAGGGGAGGCCTCAACGACCACCTCCTCTAAAATTATTTCTGTTGGGGGGGGGGGGGGGGGTTCTTAAGGAGCCCCTTCTCTAAAATCATTTTTTATAATAATAATTTATTTATGGTGAGCAACCTCTTGGTTGCTCATTTTAGTTATAACTGAGTGTGCTGTGTAAGAACATGAGTGACTCCTAGGGTCTTTCTACTTATATTCTCTCAATACTAATGTACTAAGTGGTTGAGCTTGTTCAATAAACCTTGTTCCTCAGCCACTAAGCCAAAACTTCCAAGAGATCCCAACCTGTCCATTTGAGCTCTGCTTGCTCAACTGGGATACCTATACAAGAAAGTAAGTGTTAGTAGTTTTGTTCTTTGAAAGAATGAATTTTCATGATTAAGGGGTTTCTCATGGTAGCCACTCCCTCATCCTAGCATTTTTTTTAGAAGATGAGGGGGATAACCTTTGAGGGTTCCTCAATAAAGATTTACTAGAGGCCGAGGGACCTTGAGGGTTCTACCTTCAATATTTTCTGGAATCTAAGGGGGAGGACCTTGAGGGTTCCTCACCCAATATTTTCTGTAAGCTGAGGGACCTTGAGGATTCTACGTTCAATATTTTCTATACGTTGAGGGGGAGGACCTTGAGGGTTCCTCACCCTATTTTTTCTGGAAGCCGAGGAACCTTGAGGGTTTCTCATTCAATATTTTC
The DNA here is from genome assembly GCA_949130495.1 of Sambucus nigra. Lineage (NCBI taxonomy): Eukaryota > Viridiplantae > Streptophyta > Magnoliopsida > Dipsacales > Adoxaceae > Sambucus > Sambucus nigra. The sequence continues at coordinate 42,335,958 of OX422213.1, forward strand.
CGGATGCCAAGGGGGAGGACCTAAAGGGTTCCTCACCTAATATTTTCTCGAAGTTAAGGAATTTTGAGGATTCTGGGTTCAATATTTTTTGGAAGCTGAGGTGGAGGACCTTAAGGGTTCTTCACCCAATGTTTTCTAGAAGCTGAGGAACCTTAAGGGTTCCGCGTTCAATATTTTTTGGAAGCGGAGGGACCTTGGGGGTTCCTCATCTAATATTTTCTAGAAGACGAGGAACCTTGAGGGGTCCACATTCAATATTTTTTGAAAGTTGAGGGACCTTGGGGGTTCCTCATCTAATATTTTTTGGAAGCTGAGGAACCTTGAGGGTTCCGCAATCATTATTTTCTGGAAGTTAAGGGGGAAGGGCCTTGAGGTTACCTCACCCCAAGCTTTAGTGGGAAGGATTGAAACACCCTTATACAACTAAGATTCCTTAAGCAACTACTACTACGAGGAATGTTGTTTGGGGATAAGCTTCTACGAGCTCTGTTTTGGGTCCCAACCAACTGACCAATCTCATGGGCAAGTTTATGGAGTTCCTTCAAAACCAATAAGTAATGATGATGTTTGATTCCACAATGGATCCTAGTTCCTTCGTTACACTCGAGGCACAACCAGTCTCTCCTCTAACAGGTATTCTCGTTAAACTTACCAGTCGATCTCTCCCCGTTATAGTCAATATTCCTCCGACTATAACGCAAACCGTTGAGGGTCCAGTTATTGTTATTTCTATACCATTGGTCATTTCACCACATTCCAAAATGGGGGAAAAACTGTCCCCCCCCCCCCCCCCCCCCCCCGCCGCCGCTTTAACTACGAATGAGGTCAAAAGGGAGATGATGAATATGCTATAATTATCCTCACAAGCATTTAGTTAGGAAACATGTATTTATGGTAATTTTCATATTCCTTATTCGGAGGAGTGAAACATTGAACCTTATCCTATGGGGTACATTTTTCCTATCTTTGAGAATTTTAACAAGAAGGGAGGCCGCTCGAAGAATAACTGAAGAGATTTATGGAGAATTTATGTGCTCATTGTAATAATAAAGAGATGAATTTAAGGGAGTTTTCAAAATCCCTCACTGACAAACCATACACATGGTATTCTCCCATGCCCCTAAGAAGTGTGGTTACGTGGGAGGATATGCATGTGAAATTTCTTTCTAAATTTTTCTTGGCAGATGATGAGTTTACTCTGGCCCAGGTTGCTCATGCGAAACAAAGGCCAAGTAAAGAGTTAATGGATTACATCAAGAGATTCAGAGAAAGATATTTAGATGTATAAGAACCTGCAACGGAGGGGAAGCTCCTTCAAGTTTGTGCAGAAGTTTTGTTACCAGAGTTTATTTGTACTTTGATAATTAAAACTAGAGAAGGAATGTCTTCATGAGAGCAACCAAAAATTTTATATTAGTCATTCGAACTCTGCCAGTCATGACAAATGTTAAGTGGAAGCAACCAGTTAACCAAGCAATTGGAGGAGCATAATTTCCATGAGTCAACTATGCTGATGGATGTGGAGAAGAAAATAAAAATGATAAGAAGAACAATAAGATGAAGTTTGACCGCGAGGATCCACCTATTTTTCCTTGTAGGATTGAATCAGTATTGAGTTGTTACAATACAATGTTGAGTGATGGATTAGTTTTTCCAGCCAGAAGATCTCCACCTTATTCTCCATCGGCGACTATTCAAGCGATCCAAATTATTTAGAGATCCATTGGCGTATTCGTCATCCTAAAATTTTACATTTTTTCTTTAGATCGCCAAGAAACACTTATTATCAGGGACTCTGTAGATCCCTCAAAGCAATGTTAATAATAATCCGTTGCCAGCCCACGGGGTACACTTGGTCATTGAGTTTGGCGATGAAGAAGAAGGTTGAACAAGAGATGGAGAAAACTTCCAATATATTTATGATAACTATTTACAGGTAATGACTAATGTGGTTTTTTCCTACAATGAACTAGGTGGAGAGATAATTAACAAGCTTATCAGGTAGAGAAACATGAGGTAGGTCCAAACCTGCAAGATCAAGCTGTATTAAAATCACCAAATTTTTTATGGATCTTTGATCAGGATGGAATGCCTTCAGAAAGTAGGTTGGAAATAACTCAGTCCATTTTTAACATCGTGAATGTTTTTCCATCGGTAAGGTGGAAGGAACCATGTCTAGGTTGATCAAAAAGTTTATGTCTAAGATCACTTTCACAAATACAAATATATCAATAAGGCTACCTCATAACATACCTTTGTATGTGGAAACAAGCATTAATGGAATAAGATAATATAATCTCCATCTTTATTAGATGCAGATGCTTTAGAAAACATCATGCCTATTAGTTCATTTTATGTTGTTAATATCTCAAAGAGTAAGTTGGTTGCAATACCACTTTCAATACGAGGTTATGAAAATCAAACTTCCAAGTTCATTAGCTATATGATATTCGAATAATAATGGGTAATGTCATATCATACAATAAATTCCACATGATTGAGTCAACTACCTCATTCCATCTGTTGATTGGGAAAGTTTAGATGCACAACCATGGTTTGGTTCCTTCAACATACCATTAATGTACAAAAGCCAATGTTAAACGAATAGAAATTATGATACGAGCTACCAAAAATCACTTTACGACGTAAGAGGTATATTTGGTGGATGATACTGAGTTAAATGAGGAAGTGTGTATCCTCATAAGACGTGTTGAAGGGTTGCAAGTAGCATCTCTTAAAGACATATTAGGACCTCTAGGATATCAAGAGGAGGAATTTAAAAAAGATCTATAAGTTAGAGAAGAAGGGACGGTTAATCCCAAACCTCATTCTAATTCTTAGTAACTCATAGATATAATAAATTTAAGGATAGTTACAATGAAACATGAGGTAAAGTGGCAGAGTGCACTCAGCTGAGACAGTAGACCAACGATAAAGTAACTGGAAAACTATAAGAAAAGAAAGTCATCATCAAATTCTTCATGACAATGCAATAAGGTGGTACTCAATGATGGAAGGATGATAGATCGCCATTGAAGGTGTGAGCGGTAAGCTAAAGACCCTGGAGAAGCTGACCCAGAGTATGATCATTTTCGGTTGATAATCAAGGACAATGTTTTGTTATTGATAATTCAAATATTCAAGAGTTTATCAAAAAGATTGAAAATGATCATGAGTTAATGCAAGATCACCCTAAACCATAAGTTTAAGAGTTGGAGAAGGGGGATTTAGTTGATGGTGGAAATTAATCATGGCTGATCTTTATTTTGAAAGACCTCAAAGATACGAAGAAGCTAAAGATGATCAATCTCATTCGGGAATTCAAAGACGTCTTTACATGGAAGTACACTAATACTCTTGAGTTGGATCAAGATGTGAGTTTCCACAGGTTGAATGTCCTATCTTTAGAAATACCGATCTTTATAAGGATGACTTAGTCATCGAATCAAAGAAAGAGGATTCCCATATAGCTAACGTGGGAAGAATTTTCAACATATGCAAAATTACAAGCTAAAGATGAACCCACTCAAGTATTCTTTTGGTGTAACTAGCGGGAAATTCTTGGATTTTATGGTTGATTGGTAAGGAGTACCGATGGACCAAAGAAAATAAAAATCCATTCTCGACATGACTTTCGTAAGTACATGTAAAGAGCCAAAGAGTTTCCTCGGAATGATTTCTTACTTTAGGAGATTTATTCCAGTTTAACCGAGATGAGAAATCGGGATTTCAATGGACTGATTCATATATTAGGCCAAACACACACAAATTCAAAAATAACAAATTTTATCTCTTGTTAATTTAATGTTTATGAAATGAATAAGTCCAAATTAAATATTACAAACCAAGTAGACAAACATGCAAAAAAGAAGGAAAATTTCTTTTCGGGCAAAACCTTTATTTCAACACTGTATAAGATTTGACAGACATAATATGACTTAAAAACTAATTAACTCACTAAGTATGACTCACAGTTCTTCAAGTCTTTTACAATAATGACACAGTTCAATACCGCCCACATGAAGCATTCTTCCCTCGGTATCCACCAATCAGCCTTTTTCTTCAGCAGTAAAGCCTCGGCTCCATAAATCATTAATAGACAAGAACTCTATAAGAGTCTTTGGACAAGTATTGTATTTTTCTTAATTTGATAAAGTTATCTCTAAATTTTCGAGCAGTTTCGATGAAAATAGGTAGAGTTTGATCGTAAAAAGAACTCTAAAAGGTTTTGAAAAACCTTTCAATAGAGTTATGAATGACTCTAATCCCGCATATCTTTTTATAAGGAAGTTTATTACAAAAGGTTAAACATAATAGATTTAGATCAGTTTTAATTGAAAATAAACACTTACATGCTCGTGTGAATGAGTTGGCACATCATTCGAAGGATGTACCCTTTTTCATTCCATTAGGGTTCCAACGACATTTCAAAGGACATACCAGTGCTTGACGAAAAATTATCTCATTCAATCGTGGGAACCTTCGTTAAAACGATATACCCAATATCATTTGAATGATTTCCAACGAGACTTCGAATGACATTCCAAAATAGACCAAAAATCTCTGTTCTAGATTTCATTCGAATCATGCAACTCGTTGTAATAACGTGGTGCAGCTCGTTCGAATGACAAGCAAATCTCGTTCTAACGTGTTAACGAGAATTTTAAAATTTTCTTTTGAAAATATTTTAAAAAACACTTTGAAATGAAATATTTTAAAAAAGAAAACCCCTAGAAAAATAAAGTCTTTACCAAACTACCGTAACTCTTATGAATATTGTCGAGACGAAAGATTCTTCAATCTTCCAAAAGTCTTTAACTTTGTCTTCAAACACATAGAAGCAGTCATGTTGGTGCATTGAGTGTGAAACAGGATCATCTAAATACAAAATAATCTAAGTAATTGTAAAACTTTCCCTTATATGAGATAACCCACTCGCTGATGGAGCTGTTGTGAAACACCACGAGGTTCAAATAAGAGGAACCACACCAGAAACTTTTTGACAAGCTTAAGAGATTTCTCACCTCGCCTCAAATGATGTTCTACCTAAGGTAGAGTTGCTTTTACGGCTTTATCTACCCTCCACTACAAGATCCATCGATGCTTTGTTAGAACAGTATGTTGATGGGCAAAAGGGACATGTTTACTACCTGAGTAGGTTTATCCATGTCCATGAGGCAAGATATACAAGTGTGGAGCGACATTGTTTGTCTTTAGTCTTTGTAGCTTAAAATCTTAGGCATTATGTAATATATTTCTCTATCAATATAGTGGCAAGATGTGATAGATTTAAGTTTTTTTTTTCGTACGAACCATATTGGTTAGGAGAACAACAAGGTGGTTCCTCATTCTTTTAGCATATGATACGAAGTTTGTGGTTTCTCGCATGATAAAAAGCTAAGCCTTTGAAAATTTATTGGATATTTTTCTTTCAGTTTGATTTGAACCACCTCATGAATATATACTTAGTGATGATTTTTAAGCCAACATTTGTGAGTCAGACTTTGAGGAATGGTCTAATGAGTTTGATGGTTCATTGGCCAAAGGTAAGGGAGGAGCCAAAGTAATCTTATCTTGAGGAAAGGAGTATATCTCTTTGTCCTTTAAATTAGATTTTATTTGTTAAAATAATAATGTAGATTATGAAGCTTTGATTATAGGATTTCTTGAGTACCTTTGAAGAGGCATTCGTTCACTTTCAATCAAAGGAAATTCCAACTTAGTGGTCAAACAAGTTAATGGTTAATACTGTAGAGGTTAATCTATTAGTGTTATGAAGTCAAAGTAGCAAAATATCTAAGAACAATTACTTGACATGCTGATGCCTATACCATACCTACGTAAAAGATAACCATACAAGGTGAGTCAGCAACTATGGTGCTCCATTGCACTGCTAATTCATCTTATGTGCTCTAGTTATTTCTCACAGACGGTGCCTCTGATTGGAGAGGAGAAATAAGAAAGTATATAGAAATAATAGATGGTTTTATGAAGCTTATCGAACTAGCAAAATTCTTTCTTCTTCAAGCAAGCCTATATTACACAATCTTGGGGGTTGGTTGGCCATAAGCCTTAGTCCTGTAGAAGCTCAAATACAGTTAAAATAATCCCATGATAAACATTGTGATACCACAAATATTTCTTTTTATAGAAGAATCCAAAGTGAGTTATAATTTTGGCTTATGATGAAGCAAGATGCAATAACAGATGAACGAGATTGTGGTAAGTGTAAAATGTTCTTTCAACCAGCTGTGTGCAATTTCTTAGAAGATTAAAAGGACTTGAGGCATCCCTATATTAGTATTATCAAATATGGTGTTGTTAGAATAGAAAAATAAGATTCCATTGTAGTTAGAAGAAGAGCTCTAAAGTTTTACTTGCTAGAGGAGAAGCTCCATCGGCGAGTATGTTTTACAGTCCATTATGACGTATTACCACAAAGGAAGAAGAATAAGTTCTCAAATAAGTCCACGATCCAACTCCCATTAGAGGAACAAAATTATATGATCAAATTCCCACACTTGGCTATTATTGGACAACAATGGAGAAAAATGCAAGTCAGTTTATTCGAAAGTGCAAAGCTTGTCAACTATATGGCAATCTAATCCATGCTCTATTGGCCAGTTTTCATTCATTGGAAACACCTTATTCTTTCCATACCGGGCTTTTGTCCTTGTGGGTACAATTAAACCTCCATATAGGGAAAAAATACCGATTCTCATGACATCCGAGTGCTTTACAAAGTGGGCAGAAGCAGTACCATTGAAGAGGGAAATAGTAGGATTAGTGGCACAATTAATTAGAGAATATATCATTTATCATTTTTACATTACCAACATCATTCTTTCATATAATGGCATTTCATTCATCAACAAATAAGAAACAATGCTGGTAGATAAATATTCAATTATTTACCACACTTCAACGGTGTATTATCCCCAAGGCAATTGTCAAGAAGAAGCTATGGATAAAACTTTGGTTAACATTTTAGCCAAAATGATGGTGGAATTTCTTGGGGAGTGGCATGACAAGATTCCTATAGTTCTTTGGGCATATCGAATAACCAATAGGAAGTCAACATGTTATACACCTTTCTCCTTAGTTTATGGAGCTAAAGTAATCCTTCAAGTGAAGTTATAAGTGACATCTTCTAGATAAGCCTTGCAAAGAAACATGCTTCCTTAAAGTAGGCATGTTTAAATGAGGGAACTGGATAAACATAGAGACAATACGGGGAAGCACTTTCAAGTTTACACGACGCATATCTCCAAAGCTTATGAGAACCTCGTAAAAATAAGGAAGTTAATGGAAGGAAATTTGGTGTTAAAGGATGCTATAAATTTTATTAAAGGACTTCATTTCCCCAAATTTTAGCTAATTAGGAAGGACCATACGTGGTTAGAGAAGAACATGGTTTAGGTTATTATCTGATTTTAAAAATTGAAGATGATAGGCCTTTTAAAGTTAACAACAAGTGGTTAAAAATTTATCAAGTTTGAGAAAGATATTTAGAGTTTTAATTTATTACCTAATACTTGAAGAAATATGAAGAAGCACATCAGTTTGTAATACATGTGAACTAAGTGTTGATTAATGGAATGAAGTGTACACATGAGATTAAATAACGAATACTTTCTTTGCATTCCGATTAGAGATAATTACAATTTAAAAATGGGACAACTACATAGAGATACAAAGTAATGAATTCATCCTAACAAAAATCCTAAGCTTTAAGGAATGAAGAAATCCTTCCCAGTAGAAGTAGAAATATATCGGGCAACCTTCCATTAATGTTCAGACATAGCATGAATATTCACTTCAACCTCTACCTTTTGTTTGAACACGATTTCACGCTCTCTTTTTGCATCATTTAAATCTCTTCTACTTCAGCTACCCTTTGATCATAATTCTCAAGTTGAGGGATAAGTTCCTTTAATTATCTTTCTTCGATTTTTAGATCCTCTAGAACTTTGTGGTAGCTAGAATGACAAGATACTAGCTGAGAATGTTTTAGATCCCTCAACATGTTGATCATCCAAGAAAAATAATATCCATCTTTATCTAAAGCTTCAAAGTTTCCTACAAAGGGATTTAGCATAGATATATCTAAGGCAGATGGTAGAATATTCCCAGTTTCATTTATAACGGCAACTGTCCCTTGGAGGTGATAAGACACAACCAAGTGGTGAGGTATCACGTAGTAAGTAGTAAAAGTCTCAGGGTGAGAATTTAGAATTTGATTAAGCAGATAATGAAATGATTATTGAATGATGTTATTCTCAATCACCTGACAAAAGTATTGGGCCGGTGACACACTTTGCAAAGGTAATCAAAATCAGACTCATTCTCAAAATATTGCACGTTGGCCGTAGAACCTTGGCCATCATGGGAGGATGGTGAGAATGAGATGGAGCATCTATATCCACCTAAACATAAGGCATACATAGAAGAGATACATCGAGAGGTCTACTTTATATAGAAGGATGCAAGGATAGTTGAAACATAAGTCTTGTCCAAAAGCTTAGCATAATTGGTGCTGAGTCACGAAGTAGGTTTATGTAAATTTTGAGAAAAACCATAGCAGTCTTCTACTAAGTCGACTTACAAAATAAATTGTCTTAGAGAAATTTTAGTGGTAAGATACTAGGTTGACTTTCAAAGTGTAAATTATTTTAGAGAAACCTTATTAATAAGCTACTAAGTTGACTTCTAAAGTCTAAATTTAAAGAAAAACCTTAGTAGTAAGCTACTAAGTTAACTTACAAAATGTAAATTATTGTAAAGAAACCTTTGTAGTAAGCTACTAAGTTGACTTACAAAGTATAAATTTTGAGAAAAAAACCTTGGTAGAAATCGACTAAGTTGACTTACAAACTGTAATTTTGAGAAAAACCTTAGTAATAATTAATCTAACTCAAAAAAAGGTTTGATAAAGAGTTACCTCATTAATAGAAGGTGGAGGAACCACATACCCCAAATTTTAAACTAGTTCATTAATTATATAAGCTTGAGGTTCCACTACTGCACCAAGGGGAACTAAAAATGGATCAGCCTCAACTGAGGGATCTCGCTAGTCTCTATCTTCAATCCTGGTAGACTAAAACACAAAAAAATGAAGGAGCTTATTGAATCTTTGATTAAAAACATGCAAAGGGTAATATTTTGTTCTACAAAGGAAATGAACTCAATAATGGTCTCATGAACAAGAGGAAGCTTATCCAATGTAAGCAAAACTGTGGCTACTACACTCCTCTACAATTACAACATTAAACTAAGAATTTCTAATTAAACATACTTAGATGATGTAATAACATAAAAATATTGATCTATTCCAATCCTACCTCAACTGAATTGATTGGAGAAATCACTATCAGAGGCAACTCCACCACAGTTAAAGGAGTTGAAGGAATGGAAGGCTCGGTAGTTGTACTTAGAGTCACCACTGAATCTTTAATCAGAGGCATTTTTTGAGTTACAAGAGTAGCAGACTGAGAAAGAGGCCTCTTAGATTATGTAAGCCGAGTCATTGGGGAATGGGGCATTAAATAAGGTGCAATGAAAGTATCTTTAATGACTCGACTTTGCTGTGCTTTGAAGGGTGGGCTATTATCAATATCTATAATGATCTTTGAAGTTAAAGGAGCATCCTGTAAAATAATAACTAAGAAAACATTATAAAAGATAGTTCTTCTTTAAAAGAAATAAGTCCAACACTTTGAAGACTTATCGATTGGGATGGAAAAGACTGCTTAAGAAAGATGTCATACATGGAAATAGCTCTCACGACGTCATATGGTTTATCTTCTAGAGGATGCTCACTGAAACATTGGGGAGAAGGATCTAGAGTTATTATTCCTTATTTCTAACTTAATTTATTCCTCAAATAATTCTTAGTTGGAGGACCTTCCTCCATTGAAATTTGTGGAGTAACTTGTTTAAGATAAAATTGAGAAACTATGAAATTATCAGTTGGGTGACATCTTTCTAAACTATCTAAAATGATATCCGCACTAATCCTAGACAGAAGACCAACTACCATTATGTGCATCTTTTTAACAAGAATTGGATTTTTTGGGGGGGGAGGGGGGGGGGGGGGGGGAGAGAGATAGCCTCTAAGGGTATGATAACCACCTCAAAGGAACCTCTAGTTACCTTGGATTTCCTTGGACATGCATTCGTTTGGGCTTTTCTTCAAGCACCAATGCCCACTTTCCCATATTTTTTCATTTCAGTGCCACTATAATAATCTTACCGATTGAGGGAAAAGGGGGAAACTCAGCTGGTAGCTTAAGGTTAGTGGTGCTCAGTTCAAACTCCAAAGCAACAATAGAGTTATTCGTAAGACCAAGCTCATTAGACCCAAAATGCTACACAATGGGATAAATTGCTTAGGTCCTTACAGAAGATGTAAATTTTTGGAATGACCAAAAGTGGAAAATCCATCTCATTAAAACATCACCGTGCCTTTTCCTAGTAGGAACAACGTTCTTTCCATTAAAGTCTATGCACAGAGAAAATATGTTACGACATTTGAAGCCAAGGAAAGAGGTGGAGAAAGAATCAGCAATTCTTCCTTTTTGACAAATTAAAAGAGAAACTACTTAGTGAAAGCCAAATTTCCTTCCATAGAGATGGGGGTTATAATATTCTCTCTCACTTTCTCTCTCTCCTATTTACTGAATCAAGGGAGACTGTTGGATGTAAGTAGGAGAACCATATTTAATGAAGGATCATCACTTACAGATGCTTTGGAGTTGATTTAACGGACCGTATAATCTTTATCATTAAAGAATGACCATGGTTTAGCGTGAGTTTCCTCGGTGTATGGCCTATCAATAAAAACATTATGGACATCTATCAAGGGAAGAAAATACTTCCTGTGTTGTTTATGATTCCAACGTAATAATCTAGGGCGTTTGACTCGTAACTTACTCATTGGTAGTTCACTGGCGCAATTATGGAGGACCTACTATATAGGAACCCCATTATTAAAATTGTGTTGCCAAAGTTATAAACATCATATCTTCCAACAAAACAATCCATGTCAAAGTGGGTTCCGTCCCACCAAATGTATAAGGAGACCAACATTATAATCGCTAAAGGAATTATAATTGCACGAGCCAATCTAACTGTAAATTGATAAAATATCTGTGTGGTTAATCATTGGGTTTACCAGGAAGGAAGAAATAGAAGATCAGGAATAAAATTTAGTCAGCTAGCTCACATGTGTGATCTTTGCCAAGCCTAAATGGTACATCATGTATCATGCCCTTTGTTTTTTTCACCTTGGTCAACTTCAGCAGGATTGTGTAGAACAACTGGATTAGCTGAGTAAAAGTAGTTTTGGAGAAATAACCTCTGCACTCACAAAAAAAATTGTTTAGCTCAATTCAACCTTCAGCTTCCTCGTTATCTAGATGTTGATCGTTGTATCGAAGCTCACATAGATTCTCGAAAGTAGCTGTGAACTCACATTAAGCTACCAGGAATGCAAGATAAATAATTCCACCAAGAATTCCGTAGGTGGGGAAAAATTATTTTTAGAAAGGGTAAAATCCCCAAACCAATAAGCATTATTTGAGAGTCCCACTTTGAGAAGAGCATCCTCATACTTCTTATAAATGTAAGTTATCTAAGCAACAAAATCTTTAGGTGAACCACTTGGCGCTTTGAAATCATTGTTAGAGCTGGGAAAATATCCCCTATCCATACGAAACCTCAAGATACCATAAGGGGGTAGATTATCTCCCTCAAACTGACTTTCTGGTTCGTAAGCCACAAGCAAAGGGTCACCTAACCCTTTCAAATCCATAGAGAATTCCCTACATTCTTACCAAAACTTATATCCCTCTCTAAAGAATGGAACATGACAACGACGATTGAAAACAACCTCCTTCATTGATAGTTGTATTGACGGAGTAATGCCTGAATCCTTTCCAAAAACCTATACAACTTTGCTTTATTATGCCAATGAAAAGAAGAGTATGAAAAATAAAAGGTTATGAAAATGTTAGAAAATGGGATCAAAACGAATTACGATCACTAAAGAGTGAAGAACATTGTAATACCCCATACTTTTAAAACTATTTAAATTGCACGGTGGATGTAATTTGGCAATTTGAGGAATTATCGTGAATAGTAATTTTGGAATTAATGAGTGAAATTAAATAATTTTAATGTTATAAAGTGAATAGTAAATATTAGTTTTTGAGTGTCAGATTAATATTTACATGGATTATATTTTCTTACGAGACTAAGTATATAAGTGGATTATTTTTAATTACATGTCGCAAGTTGGGTAAAGCAACAAAGGAAATATTTTAAATTGAAAAATACGCGTATTGAATGTGTTGGGTCAAAATAGTGAATTTTAGTTAAGTGACTTGGATGGAGATTTCGACTATGCCATTGGGTTCGGAATGGCCGAGATAGTCAAAATAGAGTACCCGGGGATAGTATTTGGGTTCCGTACATTTTTGAACTAGTAGGGACTCGTAAATGAGTATATGAGTCATTTAATAATTGGGTATATACTCAATTTCGGATTTCAAGAGGTGGCAACCCTTATTTCCCCCAAATATAAGCCCTAAGAGAGAGAGAGAGAAGAGATAAAGAAGAGAAGAAAGAAGAAGAAAGAAAAAAGAAGAAAAGAAGAGATTTCCGGCCAAAATTCGCGGGATTCGACTCGTGGTCCTCAGATTTAATCCACGAGGCAAGTGTTTAACTTATTTTATGATTTAGTGTGTTTAATTTCTCATATTGTAGTTGGTATAAAACTAATGATTTTTGGGTTGAAATTTTGTGGATCAAACGGGTTTTCGGAAGATTAAAACGGATATAACTCGATTAATACCCAATTTGAGAAACATGAAATTTATTGAAATTAATTATTGAATATGGGTTATAGGATGATTAGAACCCTTCCTATATGTGTATTTATGGTTGTTTGAGGTTGGTTGCTGATGAGAGAGGAGATAAAAAGATTGGAGGTGTTTTAATGGAGGTTTGGATTTTTGGAGAAGAAGGTGAATAGTGACCAACGTCACTTCCGGACTGTTTCGGACATGAAGACAGACGATTCCGCTCTCGGTCAAACACAAAAGTTGTAGATCTTTTTGATACGGTTGCGTGGGCTCCGACCACGTATTTTTTTGATTTTTTTCGAATTGTTATGATTTTTATAAGATGGAAGTTCCGGGATGAAATCACCAACTCGGAAATGCACTCGGATTTTAGAAAAGTAAAAGCTAGAATTCTTTGGAGATAACTATTTGGGGTTCCTAAAAATAGTGTGGGGACTTCTAAATATTTTTTTTAGTAAGGCGTGTATTTTGGATTAGTTGAAAGTAAAATTTAAGATTTACCCAAATAGGGGTGTTCGTGAGGAATAATACCTAAAGATATATTTAGGTGTGATTTGAATATTAAATAAGGGAATATGTATTGGGGTATTTTAATTGTGTGACAGGTTATATTATTACGAATGAGAATATTCGAGGCTATTGACTATCGCTATAGGAGTTTGGAGATTATAGCCATAAAAGATTGAGAAGAGATAAATAATATATATTGATGTTGTTGATACAATCATTGTGTGGTGAGAAAAGCTCAGAAAATAATATATTGAAAACTGGTAAAATTGATAAATGCGTAGGATATCCAAGATATAAATATACTACGTATGGGATGTATTGTATGGGCTATGAGTATGCCCTTATATTATATATGTGTAAAAATCATGCCCACGCTACTTGCTATCACGGAGGTTACCGCGTCGGGACAGTCTTATCTCGATGGGACCTTTATGGGGGATATTGACTTGTACCCTAGAACATAGGACTCCTTGGTACAGGCTATCTAATTGATAGTCAAACGGTCCTAAGAGACGCGAGGGTATGTTCTGACCTCTTAGTGACTTGGAACTATGCTTTGCCTCCATTTGTATGTGTTTTGTGCTAATAAAGTTTGAGAGTGATTCCGAACTAGTATTTCCCTTAGTTTGTGTGATACGGGGACTTGATAGCAGAGTATGCCAACACCATAGATCTTATGTGGGGTGGCGTTAGTATATATATTACATGTGTGACTAATATATATACGTATATTTATATGGGAACTTTCTATTGTGCGTATAAGTAGATAAGTAAGGAATAAATGCTTTAACTTTATAATGATACAAGGGGTTTCTTAACCAGGGTGCAATAGTGCGATATATTGTTTTATAAATTGATGTGTATGCATAAAGAGAATAATGTGCGTATACCAAAATCTTATTTGGTGTCCTATATGGATAACTAATATACTTGTTGCGAAAATTATATTGTATATATATGAGATGAGATATCATATAACCTAACCCTGTATAAAAAGGAGAAGAATGAATAAAATGATATACTCCTTCCGGTAGATTTATATCCAGATTTCTATGAATATGGATCATAGGTTCTAATGAGAACTATCAATAAATACGGGATGGTATAAATATGTTATGTACTGAAGGCCTAATGGATCCTGATCATCAACATTATCACGTAGTAGTGTATCGGGGGAGTTCCTTATTTGGATTTCGCTTCGCGAGACACCCCACACACAAACATAACGTAATGTTGAGAATGGGGAGAAGTTTAGTCCTTAGTACCCGAATTGATGAGGTTTATTAGAAGATGGGTAATTACATTAGTTAGGCAGGGTAGCTTAACTAGGTTGTTTAAAATGGTATGCGCTAGTTGTGCGCTGTTAGAAGAGGGGTGAGGTGTATCTCATGTGAGAGCGATAACAGTTTAAATATGGGAAATAACATATTTCAAAATATGGATTTTAAGCACTTACTAAAATGTTTTCAAAAATCGGGCTCTGACCCGTTTATCTATTTTCCCTCTTGCTATATATATATATATATAGGTGTCCAGACACAGGGACGCCTGGATGATGATTCTTTCGAGTCAGACGTTTGCTGTAGCAGCTATGGATGCAAGTAGGTTTATATTAGACGCTTCCATCATTGAGATATAGATAGGAGGTATTGTAGAAACATTCGGGCTTATGGCCCAAATGTACTCATTTATTCTTTTATCGCCTTTTAGTGCGGTATTCGATTTGGTTGTATTATTGTGCCGAGTGTTCGACGGTTATTTTATTTTATTTTATTTCATTTCAGTTGGTGCATGTAAACTGTTGTAATTATTTTATTTGAATGGTTTGGTTAAAAAGATTTGTTAATTTAAAATTTTGACGCCGGCCTAATAGGATATTAGTATTTAAATTGGTTTTCGATAGTGATGCTAAGAATGAACCATATGAGACTCCTGTTTTAATGTTATATAGGAGTGATCGCCCGGTATTTTATTAGGCGGGGTGTCACAAACATATGTAGTTTTTTATTGCAGAAAAAGAAGGTTTGAAGGCGTTAATGGCAGTACAAAGTTAGAAGGTTTCGAAAAAAGGAAAGATAATTTTTTATAGTATTGCTAAATGACTAGATGTTTATTTACTTTTGATGGTTCATCAAATTTGTTATTGTTTGAATTTTGGGTTAAAATGATGGTTGCAAAAATCGATATCCCAGAGATATTGTTATGAATACACAAGGAAATAGGTGACGACGAGGTCAGAATTAATAATGTTGGTATTTGATGTGAAGAAATACTAAAATTTAATTTTGTACATGTGAAATACAAGTGGACAAAAAGGGACATGTGTACAAATAAGTTTCTTCGGTTTAAGGTCCTTCGAAAGAAGGTTTTCAGGTTTAAGTTTCATTGTGTAAAGGTTCCTTGATTCAAGATTTAAAATGGAGAGGTTATGAATAATGAACTATTAAGATTGGACATGATTCGATTTACCTAGACAAGGTGTTTCAAAATCACAAATTATTTAAACGAGGTAATTCGTAACAATTTTTTTTATTTACACAACAACTTTCTCTATGAGGGTCAAATGTAGAAGGGGGTTATTTCTAGAACACCTTACTCAGAGATACGTTACTTCAAGAAGGTAACAAGGAGTTCGTTTGATGTTACATATAAGAGGTTAATCAAAACACTTGAAAGACCAAGTCTTCCATTTCGAAGAAGCCTAAGGAAGAATCAAAGAAGATCAAATTTATTTTTCCCGAATAAACTGCTCTCGAGAACACACAGACCGAAATAAATGCACATGATCAAGCATGTTGTGAAACAACTCACCCTAGGAAGGATGTTGCGACCAATAGAAAGATTACGCGATCAACGATGCTCATGAGCTATAAAAAGATACCGATGCAGAAAACATTATATGATATAAGGGAATATTAATTTTACACATGATCCCATGCTCACAGAATTTATATAATGTATTGGGATGTGCAATCAACACTTTTTACTCGAATAATAATTTCTCCATGTTTTGAGATAGATTTATACCATGCTTAACGATTTTGTCCCCCATTACATAGCTGATGGAGGTTTACGAATAGAAGCATCCAAAAATAGGAAAAGGGGTTCAAGGTTTAATGAAATGGAAACATACTATATATAGGCTACTTCATTCCATTAAAGAGCAGGGGATTGAGGGAAGACAAGAAAGACAACAATACTCAGATAAAAATCACAAATAGAGAGATGAAATATTTCAGAATAGACTTCAAGATAGTTGAAGAGATAAGAGTGTTTTAAGCACTTAGAAAGGTGAGGTTTTGCTGAGATTTGAGCCTTTGTAAACATTGATTTCCATCCTAAGTGAAATATAACTCAAGCTCCTATAGACGTAGCCCAAATTGGGTAGACCACAATATTTATTTTGTTCCTTAGAGTTGATTTCCTCTCTTAACCATATTTTACCTCATTATTGAGTTAGTTTATCATCATTCTCACAATGTATATTTTCACATTACCATCAATAAGGATTAGGCCTTAGTTTTACTTCAAACACCCAGGTGACAAGACAAATTACTGCTTCCTCTTATTACCCAAGGATAAATGCTCTATTACACTTGTATATTGAAATTAATATGAATATGATGATAAAATCTTTATTATATCATGCTAAATCAATATTCTATTTCTACATAAATGTAGTCTTCTTTATGTTAATAATAAATTTTATGCATATTAATATCTAATATAGATTACCACTAATTTAGAGAGAGATGGAATTTATTGGAGCAATTCAGCATGTAGGATTCTAAAATTATCAATGATAACTCAAACTAATGTTCAAGTACTACCCCATCCAAAATTAATAGTCGTTATATGAAAACAACCAAATTTTAAGGATTTACGAAATCAATGGCCAATATCAAGACTTGTCCAGTATCGTGGAATTTGGTTCGGGGATTATTTCCAAAAAAGGAAAACAACTATTAATCTGGGTTGAAGGGTATATTTTTATAAAATTATCATTATACTTAGTTTTGGAACAAGTATATATCTTACAGCTTATATAAGAAGTGTGTGCAACATCTCCATTCTCATCACTATAGAATAAGGACTAACAAATTTATGTTAATCACAATTCTATTTTTAGTTTCAAGAATCATATCCGAATTACGATCTAATAATATTTCAAATTCAAGTTACTACATTCTTCCCACTTGTAAGGACATAATTTCAATAGTCCAGATTTTACATTGAGTATGTCGTATAATGCTACAACCGTTGAAGGAAGTTTACGATCATATGTTCAAGATGACAGATCCAAATATCAAGTTTCTTCAGCAACGAACATCTACGAGATTGATTTTGTTAAGGATTGTGTTTAAGTTTCGAATTTGGTTTATGAATTTATCAAAATGAGGCATTTTTCTATGTAAAAATATTTTTTGGAAGATTTGTTGGCGAGCTTTTTAAAATTTTAATTTTTTTATTCTGTTGTTGAAACAACAAGGCAATGTCTTTCAAACGACCCTTCAAATGACATCACATGTCGTTTGATAGGTCGCGAGATACATCATACATTTTGTTCTTCAAACGAAGACGTACTATTTTGAATTTTATTAGGTCATTTCTTACGCTTCTAACGACATCTAATGTTGTTCAAACGACATGTGCCGCCTGAAGTATTTTTCTTTGCTAAAAATACCTATTTTGGAAGACTTTTACATTGATACTTTTGCTAAACAAAAAATGAAATTCTGCAGAATTTCAGTCTTCACTTTTAGGGCACAAAACTTTATTTTTGATTCACACAAAAGATCCCGTATACGTTTGTGAATTGTTTGGAACCCAGAACACTTCTTGTCAAAGTTTCTTATAGAGAGAACATCTCTACTGCTGGATTGATAGTTCTTGTGGTGGCTATTTTCTGATGACTACGATCATTGGGGATACTTGAGGGTATTCACTACTGAAGGAGGAGCTGTAGTTCTTGAGGTTCTTGAGGGAATCTTTGCTAGTGCTAGGTTGCGGTCTATATGGATTTTCTATGGGAAATTCATTGTAAATTTATCTATGTAATTTGTAACTTACGATTTACGTTATATCGTGAAATAAAAGGTTTTACCCGAAAGGATTTTTTTCCAAAAATTTATTCGTCCCTTGATTTGTGACTGCATGTTTGATTTACCAACATAAATGCATGATTAGGGTTTAATTAATTTGGATTGAAGACTGACTCTAAATAATTATGTTTAAAGTAGGAAATTTACGAATCCCATAAATAATTGATATCATGCATTTTTGACCACTATAGATAATTTCATCCTTAAAATTATAACAATTATCAAATTGTAGGTTGTAAAATCCTTGTAGTTATGATTTAACAAAGATCAACCAAACTGAATAAATAAATCATGCTTACACACACAAGAATAAGATGTACCTGGTTCGATAGTCTACCTACATCCTCGGGAGGCTCTTCTTTTCTATTAGCAGAGCTTCAATGCTCATGGTTATATCTTCCTTTTTCACTAGGGGCCAAGTTTACGTTTATAGGAATAAATAATTGAGTACTAGGGAATTCAATTGCTATAGGAGTTATCTCCATCTTAATCGGTCATATCTCTTCCCTTATTACTATATGCACGTTAGCTCCTACAGCCTTTATCTTTGTGGATGAGGATCATTGATCGGATCAGTGGGGCATGTTCCCACTTCTCACATGTTTCAGATTATTTCCCTCACAATTACCCTAAAGCTCTGCAGCTAATTGGGATTGCAGAGGTTTGTTCTGACTTTAAAAAGAATTCGTGTTTTGATCTTGAATAATTCTGATCGTCCAATTAATCTTTGTTAGAGGGCCTTGAAAGTCTTCTTCTTCCTCTTGTCTTGGTATTTTTAACTTTTTAAAGCTTTGAAGATTTTTGTATACTTTTTTCCCCATTTTCTACTGGGATTGACTCTAAAAATGGTGTACATTATTAACGAAAACACTATTAAAACTTTCAATCAACAATATATTCCTCTATGGGTGGCTGTTGAGTTAGATTTTGTCCCCACGGACAACTACAAAGTTTATGGTGGCTTCTAGATCATCTCTGAGTTTGTGTTTAAGTTCGGGATTACATTTTCTCAAAACCGTCTCTTTCTGGATTTTTGTGAGTATATTAATGTTGTACCTTGTCATGCTTGCATAATACTTAACGGTGTTAATCATTTGAATGATATATATTGGACTCGTCTAGGGATCTTGAAATTCGTTATTTCTATATATGGGTATTGGACTTTGAAAATGCCTATTACCTAAAAGATAGGAAGGCCGAGAGGGACCTGGTGTTGATCTGATCCGGGTGTGGGCCCACTCAAAGGTCTACCCTCACCTGTGTCGAGGTATCAAGAGAAAAACATTTAACTTTGATTTCATTTAAGAAAATGGCCTTTGAAATATTCACTTGACCTATTGATTTGTGTTAAAAAATATATTTTCAGTTTTAATTTGTAAAATGGTGACTTCTTACTAAGTTTGTGAGTTTATTGAAACATTATAGTATTTTTTTTTGCAGTTTCATTAAATAAATAATAGTTTAGAGTAAATACGCATTGCCCTGCATTATTAAAATTAAACTTGAGTTCTTTCATTAAAGTTCAAATAAAAAAACCGGCGTTTGAATTTAAATTACATAATTAAGAGAATATAAACCAGAGCTCTATTGTCGTGGATAACTCCCATTTTCTTTCTCGGCATCCTTGTCGTTGCCTTTACATGAAGTACCTGGGAGGGGGGGGGGGGGTTGGAAAATGGAGGGGTAGGAACATACGCTCACTAGGAAAAATACTAGCAATGTATATATCGTATAAAGAGACATCTATACATATAAAATGTACTTTAGTAATTATGAAATCATCCTTCATTTCATTAAGTGTTCTCATGCAAGTTTTATCGTAACCATGCAATTGATATTATGATTATGTAGCTTGGGTGATGACCCAGTCACACTTAATCATCCATTTATTACTACGTACACGTATACCGTTATTTGAACCATTAACATAGTTTTTCATTTTCCAAGTTGTCAGTTCAACTTGGCTTTAAATTAATGAGCATCGTGCTTATATTCTTCTTTTCAACTTGATTAATCCAGTAACCCATCGCGTATTCATTTATGGCCTTGCACTAACTGCCACAATGAGAAAATATGCTCCTGATCAGTGGTTTTGGCTCTAAGCATTAAGCTGCACCCCAGGGTTCCAGCTCCAGCTTAAATTTTCCAGTTACCTCTTAGTGTATTTTACTAATTACATATTTGTAACAATCTTTCCTTTTTTTCTTATCCACTATAAACTATTTTCCTTTATTCCATTTACCGATCGATGAGGCTAGTCCCAACACACTTTATTTTCAAGTTTTGCACTTTATTAAAATTCCATTTCCATTTTACCTAAAACTCGGTATTTCAATTTTTGAAAACTTCTTTATTTACTATTTGTTGTTTAACTAAATCATTTGAGTTCAAATACCCATTTTTGTTACATTTTTATGTACATTTTCACTATTCATGCACACTAGTAAAACTAGCATTTTATTCATTTGGACAAAATGATCCTTTTCACACTTTCTTTCCAAAATATGAGTTTTCAACATATACTTTAGAGCCTAACTCTTTAACTAGAGTCCTCTTTGTTTAGTGAAATTATTCTTAAGTCCAATTTTCACATAAAATGACACTTTTGTAGTAAAACATTAGTTTTTCCATTCTAAGGCTTGTATTTCAACATGTTTAACTTACACTTTCTACCCTATTTTCTTATCATTTTATGTGTTTACATTACACCATTCATAGTTTCACCCCCCCCAAATTTATTATTTTCTCTTAGCCCCTCATTTCATATTCTTTAAAGACCCTTTTCACATAGATTGTATCATTTCTTGTGATTAGCATTATGAATTTCTCAAATTTATCATTTCATTTAAAAATATCATTTAATTCACTTTTAATATATACAACCCATTTATCCCAACTACATGAGTTTATGTTCATGAAAGTTGATTTTTATGCCAATAAAACCCATACATGCATCCCTCTATTTCTTTAACAAGTTCAATATAACATTTATCATGAAATCTACAAGTTCAACTTGATTGGTATAAGAAATATTCAGCTTAAACATTATAAAATTTATACTTCTTTCAAGATTTAACTTTTATCCATTTTTATCACATATTTTTCAACATATATTCATACGTAGTTGATTGGACATAAATATTGTATATTTATTCCCCTAATTTCCGTGTATTTGTGAACCCGAGTGATGTAACCTATATGGATTTGATGCACATTTATGCTACTAATCTTCGCTGGCAAGTATTTCGTGTTTCGTGCTTCTCTTATTTTTTTTACAGGTTAATTATGCAAGCAGTGCAAAAGAGAATGCGAGACAATGAAAGAAAAGCTAAGAAGGCAAGTTCAAGGGTATTTTGGTAATTCTGTAGCCAGATCACGAAGGAGGAGTCAACTAGAAACTTGAAGATCTCGGAACAACGAGAACACTGAAAGAAACGACACCCAAATCCGAGCTACGGTTGATGAGTTATAACCAGTTGAAGTTGAAGAAAAATCCAAGGAAGAAAGGAAAGAAAACAAGAAAAATTCTAAGTGTTGAATGAAAGAAAAAGCACCCCAAACCAGCAAACATTCTCGAACCCAGGAGTGAACCGGTTTGGGGGGCGAACCGGTTCGGGGGTCCTGATGCGCGAATTTTCCTCCTTCATTATGATTGGTTCCAAAGGATCCCTTTAGGTTAAAACTCTCCAAAAAGAGTGGAGAACGCAGGTAGGAACCTAGGAACAGCCGTTCTGAATAGTTTTAGGTAGTTTTTGATAGAGAAAAAGAGAGGAAAACATCTAGGAACATAACTTCAATTAATTGCTGCAAGATCAATACACTTCCGGGTTTGTTTTCAAATTGTAATCTAAGTTTTATTTTTATGATCATTATTCTTGCATGGTAATTTTTCTGCGTGATTTGAATAAATTTGTACGTTTATAATGCTTAGCCACGTATTTCAATCTAGTGTTATCATGAGTTCTTTCGCATGCAACGTTATTATTTCATGCATCCTTCAGTTAATATGTCCGGCTAGGTTTAAAAGGCCGGGATGCATGAACCCAACCTAATGTGTTAGTGCATGTGTATAAAATTAATCCGATGAATTTAGTGATTGATTATGATCGTATTGCATAGTTACATAATGATTGTGGATTTTTATATCTCGTTTACCTTTGGGTACTCATGATGATTTAGAGTACAATTTGAGTGTCACTATCGCGATACCGATTTACTCATCCTCAGATTAGGTATGACGCGGGCTTGAACCTCGTATACATAATGCTTGGGAGTACTAAATTTCGGGTCGGATCAATCAGATAAATTTATGATTAATATTATCACCGCACTACACTAGGGTTAGGGGATTGTATTCCAGTCCTGTTTCTCTCATCATTTAAAATAAAAAGTTTTTTTGAAATCATCAATCATTCTCCATTTCGTTAGATTAATTTAGTTGCATCCTTTCTCATTTTCATTATCGCATTTAGCTGTAATCAATCTCAAAACCAAATCAATTTTTCCTTTCCTTTTTAGAGTCAAAGTTAGGATTTCTCCATCTCTTCCCGTCGTCACAACTCTGTTGTCCTTTTTCCCTGAGGATCGATACCCGACTTACTGGGATTATTACTTGAGCGACAGGCTTACAATTGAGCCTAGAGTGAACGCACTTCTGAGACACATTTTCAGTCGCGTCAAGTTTTTAGCGCCGTTGCCGGGGAATTAGGTAGACTTAGGATTAGATTGAGTCCATCCAAAGCTTTGACCAAAAATCTTTAAAAATCCAAAAACATATAAAAAATTCAAAAAGAACAAAAAAAATAAAAAAAGATTCTTCATCACCTCTCCTAAGCTCAATGAAAAATTCTGAAACCACTCCCACACCCCATAATACTCCAACCAACATTCACGAAAATCCAATTGTTGAGTATAATCCTGATAGTCCCCACACTCCAAACGCCCCACAGTTCTGGGTCCCACCTCCCACACCGTCGCACTCAGTCTCCGATAACACTCCCTTTTCCTTCTTAGGACACACTCCGAGCACGCCTAGTGAGAGCACCGAGTCAATAAGTGAGGAAGAGATGTCGCAACACAGTAGTGCACCCGCTAGTGCGAAAGAGCCCCCATTACGTCCGATTAGAGAATTCTTATATCCCGAGCGTACTGTCACTCCGGGATGCATTATACTCCCGTATAATGCCGGACAATTTTGTTTCAAAAGTGGGATGATCCAGATGCTACCGTATTACCACGGTATGGATTCTGAAAGTCATACCTCCATATCAGGGAATTTGAGGACGTGTGTGATACTCTCAATGATCAAACCTGCACACAAGAGGTAATCCGCCTCAAACTCTTTCCTTTCTTGCTCAAAGATAAAGCTAAGGCCTGGCTATGGTCTTTTCCTCCAAGTTCGATTCCATCCTGGAATGAGCTACAGTCGAAATTTCTCAAGAAATTCTTCCCACCACATCGAATAATCTCCATAAAGGCTCAAATTCAAGCATTCAAACAAGATAAAAATGAGCCATTCCATCGATGTTATGAACGTTTCAACGAGTTAGTTGCTTCATGCCCCCTTCATGGGTTTGATTCAGCGCAAGTCATCTCTTTTATCTATAATGGGTTGAATCTTAACTCCAAACAACTTGTTGAAACAATGGAAAGTGGTCCGTTTATCGATTTAGATGCCGAGGATGTTGAGCTTCATTTAAGGTATGTCGCCGAGACTACCCAATCCTGGGAAACTTCTGATCCCAACACTCATAATCGAAATAGACAAGCGACCACCACTCCGTCAGCATCCGGCCTATTCCATGTAGATAAGAATTCTATGACGGATAGCCGATTAGAGACTCTTGAGAAAGGATTTCGAGATCTGTGCGAGATATTTGGAAAAGGACCAGCTGGACCCATTCCAAACCCAGTCGTAAAGGTGTGTGTTATTTGTGAGGTGGGACATTCAACTGAGGAATGCCCGACGATACCCGCCTACAAAACAATGCTTCAAGAGAAAGTTAGTGGTATAGGAGGCTTTAAGGGTAATTTCGGTGCCCGCACGGAAATTCATACAACCCTTCATGGAAAAATCATCCTTATTTTAGCTATGGGCAACAACATTCCGCAATGAACCCTCCTTCGCATGTTGCCCCTCCTCCACCACCACATTTTCAACAAGCGCCGCCCATGCGCAAGCATCACCACCTCAAGGAAATTATATCTCGCCACAGCGGAGAACTGTCGAGGATACCATGAATCAATTCATCGCAAGCCAGACCGTAACCAATGCCAAATATGATCGTCTGATTGGTGACATAAATGCAAATCTGTCAAAAATACAATCCTCGTTGAGTGTCCAAGAGAAGGGCAAGTTTCCTGCCCAGGGCCAAAGACCTCTCCAAGGTCAAACTAGTGTTAGCTCGACACCCTATGACCATCCTGAGCAATGTAGCGCAATTACCACTTTACGTAGTGGGAAAGTAGTTGACTTGTCACCTCCCTCACGAGACGTACTTAAAGACAAGGAGACTTCGCCCGGCATGAAAGAGGCCGAAGATGTCCCCTTGAATGAGAGTGACGAAGAAGATGCTAGTGAGGCCGAGGTAGTAGTGAAACCACCCACCACGGCACCGTTTCCTTAAAGGTTAATTCCTTCCCATAAAGGAAACCCACGTGATGACGTTCTAGACGTGCTAAAACAAGTTAAGCTGAATTTACCTATCCTCGATGCCATTAAGCAAATTCCAGCTTATGGAAAAGTCATTAAAGACTTATTGACGGTAAAGAGAAAGATGAAGGTAAATAAAAATGTCTTTCTAGCACAGAATGTGAGATCTATTCTACTCAATGATCTCCCACCTAAATTCAAAGATCCCGGTGCACCCACCATTTCCTGCATCATTGGAGAAAACAAAATCGAAAAAGCCTTACTTGATTTGGGAGCAAGTGTCAATATCCTCCCTTACTCCATCTATAGGCAACTTGACATGGGCGACCTCAAGCCTACAAAGGTCACTCTCCAATTAGCGGATCGAACCGTGAAGATCCTAAGAGGCATAGTCGAGGATGTGATCGTCCAAGTTGATACTTTCTACTTCCCAGTAGACTTTGTCATTTGGGACACAGAGCCCTCCTTTAACTCGAGCAACCATGTTCCCATCATCCTTGGGCTCCCTTTCTTAGCTACGGCTAATGCAATCATCAATACTCGGAATGGGCGAATGCAACTCACCTTTGGGAACATGACCTTAGAGACCACCATCTTCCATATCGCCCAACATTCGGGGGAAGAAGATGACCTTCATGCGGTGAGCTTCATAGACGGGATCGTAGGGGAGTACTTTGAGGAAAATGATTGTGGAGATGCCCTAGGGTCCTGCTTAGTGTCGAGCTATGAGAATGACGGGTCCCACAAGAGAGAGCTGTTAGGGGTGTACTTTTTTTCATCAAGTAATAGCGGTAGTTGTGTTGATGAGAGAAAAGTGGGGGAGAGGTGTGTAGTGACCGCGATTGAGAGAGAGAGAGAGAGAGAGGGGTTAGAAGAGAGAAAACTGGTGGAGTTGGAGATCGAGCAAATAATAAAGGACATAGGCACTACTCGGGGGAGAGATCTAGGGTACATGATCATGGAAGAATTTGAAAAAGAATTCGGTCCGGTGGATGAGAGCCTAGATGAGAGCCTTAACGACGAAGTCCAAACTCTATTGGATTCATTTAGGCACCTAGAAGAAAGCGAATGGAAAGATAAAATCAATGAATTTCTTCTTTGTGACCATCCACCCATACCACTAGAGGTCCCGAAGGCGAGTGAGGAGAAAAGTTGTGGTCCATTCGACTTAGAGCCTGACCCATGCATCTTAAAAATTGAAAGAAACCTAGGTGTCCCTCTCCAATTAGTCACGCAGAGTCTCCCGGTCTATGCTTTATCTATGGGAGAGGTCCCAACTTGTTTCGACTGTTAGCTTATAATCCGAGGACGGGAGAGACGAGGAGAACATCAAACCCCATGAGTGGGGTCGGGTGAGTTTGTGGAGAGATGAGAGGTCGTCGCACCCCCGACGCATATGGGGTGATTGTTGTTGTATTTTTGAGTCATGCATGAGTGTCATATAGTGTCTTGTTTCATTTTAATATTTGTTTGTTTAATTTTTCCGCACTTTTCATTCGCCTTGAGTTCGATTTTCGTCTTTTTTGCTTGAGGACAATGCAAAAGTCTAAGTTAGGGGGGGGGGGGGGGTGGTGTCACAAGTGCGTATGTCTAAAACTTCACAAATTTCAAAATGCCCAAAAATTTCCCCCCCCAAAAAATCATAAAATTTGGAAAAATCCAAAAATATTTTTGTTCAAAATAAATAAAAATTGGAATTCAAATTTTTCAAAAATATCATTAAAAGTCTAATTGGAGTCTCAAATTGTAAACATTCAACGTACACAAAGCCGAAATTGACCAAAAATGGAAATTGAGCGAAAATTGACGACTTAACGAATAAGTGTGGAGATTAACAAACTCGGTGAGATTCGATCCTATCACGTTTTGTGAATTTTGAAATCAATCCGAGTTAATTGTTAACTCAAAGTTCTTTTCAGCGCCTAATAAGTTGTCAAGGATCTCAATCCTTTTATTTTGATCGGTTTTGAAAAATGTGTGCAATCTTGCCTTGAAAAACGTGCCAAAGTGATCTCGAAACTTAATTTAATCTCGAAACGCATAGGGTCACGCAATTGGCATTTTGGACAATGAAGTAGGCCATCGTTTGTTACCCAAAAATCTTGGCCATAAAAAGTTATGAAAAAAAAATCATCCCTTTTGTAACCCAAATTTGAGCCGAATAATTTTTCTCTTTCGTTTGACAACCCGAAAAACCCAAAATAGCCGGAATTGTGAAAAATGAGAAAATTCAGAATTTAAGTCCGGAAAGTGCATCAAAAAGGGGCAAGAGAAAAATAGATATGCTCAACAAAAAGTAGTGAGAAAAGAAAAGAAGTGAAAAACAGAAAAAAATAAAAAAAAAGAAGAAAAAAATGAGCAATAGCCCGGAAAAAGCATAAATGGACATCATTAATGACTTTTCCAATTCCAACCTTCCCTACCTTTTTCATGTTACCCAATATACCTTAAACCTCGAAAAATCCTAATCTAGTTTAAATTGCGAAATTGGTTACCGCGTGGAGAGCTAATACACCAAAAGATAACAAAAGAGATTGAATGCACGAAAAGAGGCAATGTTCCCGTTTTTAAAACCGTACTCCATTGATGAGATCCTATCACTATAACATTTCTGTCTTTCTAATTTTATGCGTGATTTTGCATCCATTATATTTACTCTTTATATCACGCATATCGAGAGAATAGCCATAATTCGAGAGATTCGATTGTGAGAGCATTCCGTGAGAAATTGAAATCAAAATGAATTTTTGAATAAGTAATGTAATGATCAATCGGTGGAAATTGGCGGTTATATTTTCGGCTTCGCACACACACACTAAGGTTTGAGACTCGTAAATATGACTTGATGATGACTATTTTCTGGAAAAGTTTGAATTGCATAATTTTTGCGTATTTTGAAATTTCTTTTAGTCAAATTTTGTGGGTATATTCTCTGCAAACCCTCACGAGACACAACTCATCCTACTAGGATGACCTAGGGGTTTAAAGGCTTGTTGCATGCGCTAAATGCAATCGCTTGCCCGCGAAAAAGGTATTCTATCCTAATAAAATGTGATTTTCAAGAGTTAAGCCTTGTTAGGATTCTTTTACATTGCTCGGGACGCGCAAAGTTCTAAGTTAGGGGGGTTTGATTGGACATAAATATTGTATATTTATTCCCCTAATTTCAGTGTATTTTTGAACCCGAGTGATGTAACCTATATGGATTTGATGCACATTTATGCTACTAACCTTCGCTGGCAAGTATTTCGTGTTTCGTGCTTCTCTTATTTGTTTTACAGGTTAATTATGCAAGTAGTGCAGAATGCGAGACAATGAAAGAAAAGCTAAGAAGGCAAGTTCAAGGGCATTTTGGTAATGCTTCAGCCAGATCACAAAGGAGGAGTCAACTAGAAACTTGAAGATCTCGGAACAACGAGAACACTGAAAGAAACGACACCCAAATCCGAGCTACGGTTGATGAGTTATAACCAGTTGAAGTTGAAGAAAAATCCAAGGAAGAAAGGAAAGAAAACAAGAAAAATTCAAAGTGTTGAATGAAAGAAAAAGCCCCCCAAACCAGCAAACATTCTCGAACCCAGGAGCGAACCGGTTTGGGGGGCGAACCGGTTCAGGGATCCTGATGCGCTAATTTTCCTCCTTCATTCTGATTGGTTCCAAAGGATCCCTTTAGGTTAAAACTCTCCAAAAAGAGTGGAGAACGCAGGTAGGAACCTAGGAACAGCCGTTCTGAATAGTTTTAGGTAGTTTTTGATAGAGAAAAAGAGAGGAAAACATCTAGGAACATAACTTCAATTAATTACTGCAAGATCAATACACTTCCGGGTTTGTTTTCAAGTTGTAATCTAAGTTTTATTTTTATGATCATTATTCTTGCATGGTAATTTTTCTGCATGATTTGAATAAATTTGTACGTTTATAATGCTTAGCCACGTATTTCAATCTAGTTTTATCATGAGTTCTTTCGCATGCAACGTTATTATTTCATGCATCCTTCAGTTAATATGTCCGGCTAGGTTTAAAAGGCCGGGATGCATGAACCCAACCTAATGTGTTAGTGCATGTGTATAAAATTAATCCGATGAATTTAGTGATTGATTATGATCGTATTGCGTAGTTACATAATGATTGTGGATCTTTATATCTAGTTTACCTTTGGGTACTCATGATGATTTAGAGTACAATTTGAGTGTCACTATCGCGATACCGATTTACTCATCCTCAGATTAGGTATGACGCGGGCTTGAACCTCGTATACATAATGCTTGGGAGTACTAAATTTCGGGTCGGATCAATCAGATAAATTTATGATTAATATTATCACCGCACTACACTAGGGTTAGGGGATTGTATTCCCGTCCTGTTTCTCTCATCATTTAAAATAAAAAGTTTTTTTGAAATCATCAATCATTCTCCATTTCGTTAGATTAATTTAGTTGCATTGTTTCTCATTTTCATTATTGCATTTAGCTGTAATCAATCTCAAAACCAAATCAATTTTTCCTTTTCTTTTTAGAGTCAAAGTTAGGATTTCTCCATCTCTTCCCGTCGTCACAACTCTGTTGTCCTTTTTCCCTGAGGATCGATACCTGACTTACTAGGATTATTACTTGAGCGACAGGCTTACAATTGAGCCTAGAGTGAACGCACTTCTGAGACACATTTTCAGTCGCGTCAGTAGTGATAATAAGCACAAATAAGCATGAGAATCATACCTACATATGCATATATATATATATAGGGCATGGCTTGATTCAAACTTGAAAATACTATACAACTCTTACCTCTAAAGAAGATAAGTAAATTTGAAGAAGATGTTGAATAAGATCCTAACAAGCTCCAAACATTCTGAAAATTTATTCTTCTAAAAACCCAGTTCTACACCTAAGAACCCTCTTCTACACCACTTAAAAACACTTAAAATAGAAAAAGTGAATGTGTTGTAAATAGTATGATGTACGCTGGAGATAATAGAGCCTTCAGTTGAGAAAGAATGGTGGAGATGTATTTAAACCTCGATTAATTTTAGAGCATATTTTTGGCTCTGTAAAATAGGGAAGATTGCATAATCAACCCTCTTTGCTTCATTTTAAAGACTCAAACCCATCTCATATGTCCTCTACCCTTTATAGTACTACTCCTTTACTATAATGGTCAAAGTATGAAGAAAATGTGGTCCATACTGGTGGGAAGCTGTCACAATAACACCCTAAACTTTAACACCTCGACAGTTAGAAAAATAAAATAATCTACTGTGGATAGCCCATCCGGATCGATCTGGAATCATTTCGAATCGATCCGAAATTGAAACCTTAATTTCCTTTTTTTAATTTCCTCTCTTTTCATTTACCTTATGACCTTATTTAATTAAGTACATCCTTTTATAATTTATCCCATTAATTATTTCATAAATCTAAGTCCATATAATATATGAATTACACTTGTTCAGAAATAATGCAACTTTCTAATTTTAACGAAATCGGGTGTTACAGACCTGCTCATCAACCTATCCGATTCTAATAAGGAATATTGGTCCCATGGTTTTGTGTTCAAGAAATGGGAGCATTTAGCCATATAAGAGGTTATCCATGCACGTCGCTCATGCGCTATCTTTTATAAGTGCTGGATCCTCTTTATTTAATTCATAATGGATTTTATCTATGTGACTAACACTGATTCGTTATGTGGTAATTCATCATGAAAATTTTCAAACTTCTCGATAAAATTGTTGACCAAAATAAAGAGGTGTGGGATTTGGTGGTTGCTTTGACTAAGACCCCAAAGACCTATGATACTGCTACAGTCAAAGTGACAGAGAGTATGGTCCTGATGAAGCCTAGAGATTAGGATATCCTCAAGTTAAAGGAAAATATGGAGAACTTGAGGAACTCAAACAAAGATTTTGCCCAAAATCTTACACTAGCATTGGTGCCAAAAAATGTGTTAAAGATTCTGCTAATGCTAAAAGCAATTTGGATTTGTCCCAAAAGACTTTTTTTTAAAAAGGTTGGGATGAGGCCTTAGCGAAGACTGGAGTTGCTGGGGAACTTTGATCTATTTAACGAGTATAACCCTTACTCTCCTCCTGACTCAGAGGAGGTAAAAGAAGTGAGATAAGAACCAACCAATAAGGTGAAGGTTATAGAAGATCCCAAGGAGAAGGCACCAAAAATTTAGTATTTCTTAGGGATCTTTGTAAGTTTTTTGAATGTCTTTCTTCTTTTTCTTTCATATTTATGTAATGGTCTTATCACATAAAATTTTTGAATGAAATGAAACTTTTACTTGCTTTCCCGTTCATTTCATACTTTGTTTGGGCATGCTCTATGTTTTAGTTCTTCTTTAAATAATGAGTTGACTTTATTTGTTCTAACAGTCTGATAATCGCATGGCCATCATGCCATTTGTCTAAGATAATGATGATTTGGCCTTCTCAGCTATTCCCCAAGAGATTTATAGGACGATGGATCTTTATGGAGACTGATTAGTCTTGAATATTGAATTTGGTACACCTTTATTCTTGTGCATTCTAGCATAATTGTGTTTGTTAATTCCAATTTTTAAGATCTTTAATTATATAACCTATTTATGCGATATATATATATATATATATATGGGGAGAGAGATAGAGAGAGGTAGGCTCCAGTGCACACTAAGTTTGCACATGTGCTAGCGCACACTAAATTTTTTAAATATTAAAAAAATTATTTTTGCCTTGATTTTTTTATTTGATATTTAAATATTTCAACGGACCCATATAAAAAAATTCAGCTAAAAAAAACTTTTTTTTGCTATTTTTAAAAAAATGGTCAAACTTTCAAATCTTTTAAAGCGCTTAAAAGCAGTGAAACTTTGATCAATTTTTAAAAAATAGCAATTTTTTTAGCAGAATGTTATTATATGGGTTCCTTGAAATGTTTAAATATCACACAAAAAAATCAACTCAATTTTTTTTGTACTATTTTAAAAAATTATGTGCAAACTTAGTGTGCACAGTAGCTTGACTCTCTCTCTTTCTCTCTCTCTCTCTCTCGCTATATATATATATATGTGTGTGTGTGTGTGTGTGTGTGTGTGTGTGTGTGGTTTAAAAGGTTTATTTAAGCATTTATAAGTATTGGAATGCTTAACAGAACGATTGGTTGTGTTTCGAGAAGTTTTCATTACAAGATGGAACTTCACGAGAATTTTCGTAAATTCAGTCTTTATGATTCGATTTGCAAAATTACCTGGAAGATTAGTCCATTGAGTTTTCTTTGCGTGGACGCAAACCTCATGTCATACCGATTCCGAATGAACGAGATGTTTCCATTTTTATCGAAGCTCCTTAGTCTTTGAAGCATCTTGAAAGTTTTGCTGCAAAAAGGGCTCGATCGATTGACCCTAGCTCGATTAATCAACCATCCTTTTTTATGAAGAATTCCAGTTCAGTGAGGGTGATTTTATAGGGCTCTATCGATCGACCCCCCTCGATCGATCGGCCTTGGTTGGATTTAGATATTTTTCCTGCTTTCTATTTCTTTTATTTTCTTTAATCCACTTACTATAAATATGAAGTTTTGGTTTTCTTTTATTTTCTTTACTCCACTTAATTTAATGTTTTGGTAAGTAGTTTTATTGTTTTCTTTATTGCTCTATTCCATTTTAAAGTTTCATTTAACATTTATAATGCTTTCTAGCTAATTAAATTAGGTTGAGTTTATTGCACTCACTATGGGGTATTTAGTTTATTTGATATTTTATGATGGTTTAGGATAGTTTTGATAGGTTAGTTATTCTTGGTCTTGCATAGTGGAACCATATTGGAGTATATCATGTATGCGCCATGTTAGCAACCTTTCGTGTGTAATTCTAGGGATATTTGTTGACGAAGAACTCATATTTAAGATTTTATGAGAATTTAGGGGATGAAAACTCTAGTTTGATTAATTTTCCAAATGGGTATGAATCTTGGAAATACTTTTCCTTCCATGCAACCAATTATGCTAAGTAGTCCGTGGTGAGGGATATGATTCTCAACCTAGAGTTTTAATTCTTATTAATTAATTTAGTTTAATTACATGTTTAGATTAATTATATTAAAATATTTTTAAACCCAAGATAATCTTTTACACATTTATTTGTCAAGTAATAAATCAATTTAATTCTAGCAACTTTTTTTGTGGATACGATACGCGAATACGCCCTTATACTTATAAAACAACTGTTAAAGTTTTTTGTATTGTGGTGATAAACTAAATCACAACAGTCTCCTTATATGTCCACTTTGTTTACACCTCATCAAAATGTCATGGTTGGGGAACGGTTTTTCTTAAAGTTTCACCGATTTAGTATTTCACACACACACACACACACACACACACACACACACACACACATATATATATATATATA
Organism: Sambucus nigra; assembly: GCA_949130495.1. Taxonomy (NCBI): domain Eukaryota; kingdom Viridiplantae; phylum Streptophyta; class Magnoliopsida; order Dipsacales; family Adoxaceae; genus Sambucus; species Sambucus nigra. The sequence goes on from OX422213.1 coordinate 42,369,479, forward strand.
TATATATATATATATATATATATATATATATATATATATATATATATATATATTTCTATTTTTATTTTTATTTTTATTTTAACTTGTTTTGTAGACTTGAAAATTTGATCACTAAAAAACACTTAATTTTTTTGCCGCCCACCACTTTGTGGAATTGTCATCGACAAAGCATCACCGGTAAGCATGTGTTGCTCCGGTATTCTCAATGATTATAATGGCGTTACGAGTTCACTATTTTTTCATAAGAATAATTTTCAAAGTCGCCCAGAACTTATGACTTTTGGGGAGTACTTGCAAAAGGAGAAAAAGGAAAATTTCAAAATGACTTTGGGTGGTTATTGGCATAATAAAACAAAGGATTTGGGGACTCTCAAAAATTATTCTCATGATAAAATGTCACAAAATTTTTACAATAACAATGTTGAAAACTATTATGACAATGGCACTCTGAACTACTATGGCAATAGCTTTCAAAATTGTTTACTAACAAGTTTGAAAGTGGTTATGATAATTAATCTCAAAATATTCTTTTTGGTGAAGTTTACCTACCACCAAATTCATTTGGCGTGTACTTTCAAAGTTCAAAAATGAAAAAATTTGATAGATATTATCATGAGGAAAATTGTTGTAGGGAATTTTTTTTTGGATTCATTATTAGAGTCGCGCAATGATTTTTCTTTCGAGACTTTGGAAGATGAACAATGTTTTGAACCAACTGAGGAATCCAAAAAAACCATGATTTTCTTAGCCCAATACATAATGGAGAATGAAAGTGGTGAAGAAAAGGATATAGTATCCATTCGCAATGAGATGATTTCTTCTTTGAAAAAAAATGATGTCGAGACTTGTTCTCCACCTCAAATATTTTTATAAAATCATTTCATTGAGAATGGTCCCATCTTCTTCGAAATTCAATCTTTTGAATATGATTAGTCATCTATTCAGATTGAATTTTATTCCCCAGCGTTTTCTTTAACCATTATTGAACCATTACAAATACTGTAAGATTTGGATGAAAGTATTGAGGACTTTGACCCGATTCTTATCAAGGAATGATTTTTTGAAATGATTCCCATGGAAGAATTTTCCATTATGTTTGTCCCTCCTTCCATTCCATTTGAAAAACTTTTGAAAGGAAATTTGGACTTTCTTGGTTCCTATTTGTATTTGTCCTCTATTGAATCCAACCCCCATCATATTCCATTTTTTTTATTGATGATGGTTCCTTCCCCCCGCCCAAAACATGCCCACCGTTGCATAAACACAACTCTTATTTTTCAGGAGGCATGAAATCAAGTGGGAGTCCTCCATTAATCCCTCAAACTTAACATGTTTTATGGGTGCACCCTTAAAAATTTCAACTTCTAGTGTATAGCTAGATTAGAAGTTAATATGGTTAGTTGTACATAGTAGTTTAATTTCCCTTTTTGATTTGTCTAGTGTAATTACTTAAAGTTTTTCTCTTTTTTTGTTATGCTTGTTTCTTTCATGTTTTGTAAAATCAATGGACTTGTTCTATTCCGAGATCGCTCAATGTTGGGTACTACCCCTCTTTCCCTCTCATGAAAGTGTGTTCTTAATTCACATTAAGGACATTGTATGATTTATCTTGGGGATGTGGGATATGATTCCCGTTATGTTTTTAGTTTCATTAATTGGATATATGTTCTTTCAAAGCTTGCTTTCGTTGTAAAAAATTAAAAAAAAATCAGTAAAATATTTTCTTTCTTTTTCCCCACGTTGGGTGCCATGTAGGTTTGTCTCGAACCGTTCCATTTTTATGTTATTTTTTTGGATTGAACAACTTTAGAATTATTATCAATCCTGCGTATATATATATATATATATATATATTTAGACCTATCGTTGTTCCCCTAAATTCACTCATTTTCACATATTATTTGGTTTGTAATTGCTGATAACTAAACGTGCCAAAATAGGCTCGATCGATCAACCCCATATTTATATTGATTGACTACCCAATTTTTTTGCGCACCGTTTTTCGTATGCCTACAGGTTTGTATCACTTTCCATCGAGTATATGTGTTTTCAAAGTCGATCGATCGAATTTACTTCGAACGATCAAGCACCCCATTTTAGCCTACTTTCCCTCGATTATTAATCCCTCATTTTAGACATTTCCCTATTATCTCTCATTCCTCGCTAACCCGAAAATCACCCCCAAGAGACCCCTATCTTTCAAATCAACTCCAAACCATAAATTACATCCTTTAATCTCATTTTCTCACCCAAAGGTATGATTTCTTTTCATTTATACAAATTAATTGGAGTTAGTTTATTAGGTCTTTCAACGATTGTAGAGTTTGTCAAGGTTTTAAAATTTATTTCACTTATACATTGTTTCTCGCTATTGTACACACACTTATTATGAATTGTCATATATTATGTGATCATATGATTTAACTATTGTATTGGATTGTTGGTTGATTCAACTACTTTATAGGAATGTTTTTATTTGGTTTTGCAATTTTTTTTTATTTTTTTTTTGTGTGTGTGTGTGGGGGGGGGGGGGGGGTGGGGGGGGGGGGGGTTTAAACATCATTTATTTAGAAATTGTTCCAACATGAATTCACATTTAAATGTTATATTCTTGTATAATTTTCTCCATGGACACATGATGATACATTCTTGACTTTTTTCATGACCGATGGTTGCTTATTGGTTCAAATGTCACCACCATCCCCATTTTCACATTGTACGCACCAAGTGTTTGATAAAATTACTAAACTATTTTTTACTCTTTACTTTAGCACATACATGAGTGTTTATCACTCTTTGTCACACGTTCGCACAATTTGTTATAATTTTGTGTACTTTCATACTCTTTGGCACACTTTGACACGTCGGTCGATCAACATTCACCATTTCTACTTCTTCACCCCGTGCTTACTTAATTTAGTTTAACAATTTATATTGTTTTGAGTAATTAGTTTTATAGTTTTAAATGACTGAAATTAAGAAATATGGGTCGACGAAGTGTGTGCCACCCTAAGGGTGTGGATGGGCTTCGATGTGCACATAAATGCGGTTAATATCGTGAGTGGTTTCAACGTAAAAGGCCATTCGCTTTTGTTTACCCATGGGTTTTGGATGACATCCTGCATAAAGGAAGCGCGCACTTAAAAAAGTTCAAATGGTAGGAATTCCTCAACTAGAAGGAGTGCATTAATAAAGACTTGGTGAGGATTATTAATGCCTCTTTTCTTGTGGTCAAGGGCAAGAAAGTATAATATGAGTCCTATGCGAGGGGATGAAAATTTATTTCACTCAAAAGGATCTTTCTCGATTCATGAATAATGTGGAGAACCCCGACACATATCTCAAGATGTATAATATGAATACCTTTGGCTAGGAACCGTTGATTAAATATTTAGAGCTGGGTCACATTAAGGAGAAAAGTTTTCAAATCGGTGTACATACCAATGGTTCTTCATTAAACTAATGCGCACTCGTGTATAGTCAGATCGAACCTATTATAAGTGCATCACAAACATACAACTATCCTATATTCATTCCTGAAGGACACGGGAAATATCAACTTGCTAGATATTTTATTAGGAATGATGGACACCGTGTTTACTGATCGGGCCTAGACCTTCTCTCTCCCATTTCATGCTCTAATCACTAGCATATGCTTAGCCTTTGTCTTCCCTATAAATGGGATCCGATCACATGACTATCCAAAGTGAATATCAAGCGATATTTGGGTCACTTATGGGGAGAGCTGACATATAAGAGACAAAAAGTGAGTGATGCTTAGTGTGGCAAAGCGATTGAGATTCGTAGAGCCGAGCATATGGATGTGCGATAAGAGGCTCCCTTATCCCTCGACACTTGGTTTACGATGTTTGAGGAACGTTACTATTAAGACATACCTAATTACCTATATGATTTTGGGACCTGTACATATTTTAACGAGGCCGGGATGCAATTATTCCACCATATTTATACCATCCATATGTGGCGCATGACCCTGACGCATCGGGAACCTCTAATGGTCGTAGTTGTTAGATTTTTCTGATGTTGTGATATTTGGATATATGTTTTGATTTTTCTTATTTATGTTGGATGGTTTTAAATATTTCTTAACTTGTTTGAAGTTTATTTTTATGTGATTTTGGAAATCTAAGTGGTGATGTTGTAGAATGTTTAATTAGATTTTGATGTATCTGAATTTTCATGTTTATAAAATCAAATGTTAGTCGTCAATTTATCTAGTATTACAATTTTGCCTATTTATGTTATTGTGAATTTTTCCATGATTACTTATTATAAACTTAATCATTGTTTTGTATATTCTTCTTGTGCCTTTTAATGATTTTGTAAGCTCACCATTGCATATCTTGGGGATTGGTCTAATTAGGGTGACTTATTTCTATCCATTATTTTCATAATGTCTTTAATGATATTGAGGACAATGGATGATACAAGTTCGGGGGTGTGATTTCTCATCTCGATTTTTATTAATTATGAGTCATATGTATATAATTTTTATTTTTATATATAAAATAAATAAAAAATTAAAAAAATATTTTTCTTTCCTTCTTTTCTGTTTCTTGGGCCTCTTGCCCTTGTTTAGGATGATTACTTTAATAACTTCCCTATAAAATTACTAAATCAATGATGAATGTTCTACTACTTTCATGTAATTAGACTTTTGTCCTCTAATTGTCAATATTTAGAATGAATATATGAATTGAAACTTTGACCCAATGAGCACATGAGCATTTCTTATTAGATGATTCGGTAGGATAATTATAACTTGGTGATCTTTCGTTTCTTTGTAAACTCTAAAATAGAGAAAGCTTTGTGGTTTCTTCATTTGTGAGTGTTCGATACGTTACTCTTTCATTCGTAAAAATGTTAATATTGTCAATAATCTCATTATTCTTTCTTCAATCATTCATTAATAGAGTCATTTTCAAATATGTTACTTGAGCATGATTTTCAACATTGTTTTTGACCCAAGAATTGCATAAATATTAGGAAAGAATCATAAACCATTTTTGTTTTATTACCTATATCAATCTTGCCCTCCCCCTAAATACTTCCCCTAATAAACCCCTTTGAGCCTAATTATTAACCTTCCACTTCAAAACCCAAATTTCCTTAACATACTCCACATTGGAACTTTAAATCATACATACAACTTTCATAACTTTATTTGGAATTATACTTGGGATATAATGATGTTTTTGTCTCGTGGTTGCAATTAAGCATGAGAGTTACCTTTTATTCTCAAGAAAAAGAAGTGAAAAATGAAAACAAAGGAAAAAAGAAAAGAAAAAGAAGAAAAAAAAGGGATTGAAAAAAGTAAGAATACCATAGTTATTAGAGAAAATAGAGTTATTCATACTCCATTGTCATATCCTTTTTTTGTTATGTAATTTATATTCCAAATTCAAAATTGCCCGTGATTTTCCATTATCTCGAGTATTCTCCCCAAACCTTTCGAATCCATAAAATACCATACCTTTCATAATCTTAACCATAAACCTACATTACAACCCTTAAAAGATCTATATGATACTAAGGTGAATGTGATTCAAAACTCTAAATAGTTGCGATAATCTATTAAATTACCTTTCCCCTAATTTAATGAATGACATCCATTCATATGATTGCATTTGTTATTTTATATATATCGTTCTTCGTTGATGACATGTGCGTTACCTTACTTTCTTTTAAATGTACTCTTTATGCCTGCATGTCCCATGTGTATTACACCCTCTTTTAGTGATTTCATTTGTTGAGTGTAATATACGAAAAATGATTAAGTGAAAGCAAGCTTTAATAAATATCCAAATTATATGATTTTTTACCGATCATAGGTTTTCACTTGTCGCACACCACACATATTTAAGGTTTCAATTCTACAAAGTCATTCTTTAAATGTTGATAATTTTAAATTATCGGGTAGAATTCTCATTTGCTTTATAAATAATTTTTTAAATCCTTATTGTTATAAAGCTTGGCATACTTGATATTTGGGGAACCATTATCAGGATACTTGATTGTGGATTTCATCCCCGAAAACCCTCAAGAGATAAAAATCATCAACTAGGGTAACCTATGGTTTTAATAACTTGTTGCATTCGCTAAATGCGGTCGTTTGCCCTGCAAAAGTGGTATTCTATCCTTTATATGTAGTTATTTTATTTTTTCCTCTCTGTTGGGTTGATTCTCTTTTTGTTTCATCATTGTAGAGTATAAATGTGTAATCTAGGGGTGTGATTAGTGTTGACTATTATATTCAGTACTCCATTATTCTTGTGCATTCTGGCATAATTATGTCCATTGATTCCTATTTTAAGCTCTTTTATTGTATAAACTCTATATGCAATATATATATATATATATATATATATATATATATATATATATATATATATATATATATATATATATATATATATATATATATATATATATATATATGTGTAGTCCTGCTCTGCAGTCCTTCTCTTATATGGGTCAGTCCGCATTTTAAAAGTGCGGATCGGACATGTGTCAGCTGGCGGTGAGCCCTATAAAGAGAGAGAGAGTGTGTGCCTATAATTTAGGCGATAATTTTTAGGTACACCGTTAGGTGGCACATGTCCGGTCTGCATTCTTAAAATGCGGACTAGTCCGCACAAGAGCATTATTATTATTATTATTATTATTATTATTATTATTATTATTATTATTATGATGTATGTTTCAAGGTTTATGGGAATACATAGTGGGGTAATTGGTTGTGTTTTGGGAAAGTTTCATCGCAAGATGCAACTTCAGGGGAATTTTTGTAAATTTAGACTTCATGTCCCAGTTGGTGGAATTACATGGAAGTGTAGTTCACCGATTTAGCTTCGAGTGACCACAAACATCACGTCATTTTGATTCCAAATGAACGAGATGTTACCATTTTTATCAAAGAACCTTAGTTTTTGAAGCATTTTGAAAGTGTTACCGAAAATAGGGACTCGATCAACCGACCTTATCTTGATCAATCGATCTTTATTTTTTTTCCTAAGAGTTACAGTAGAGCAATGCGGATTTCAGAAGGCTCAATCGATTGACTCCCCTCCCCTCTCGATTGATCAACCCTACGAGGATTTGGATAATTTGCCTTATTTTTATTCTTATTCTTTGTTTATTCAACTTAATATAAATAGTAAACTGGACTTTTCTTTATTAAGAGTTCGTTATATCTAATAATATGGGAGCTTCTCTCTTTATGTCTTAAGGTTTGTTCCATATTGTATGTAAAGTACTATTAATTTTATTCTTTAATTAATTCAGGCCTTCATAACTTAGTCTAAGGCTTTGTTAATTAGTTTTATTGTTTTATTCTATTTTAAAGTTCTAGTTAACATTTATGATTATTTCTAACTAATTAAATTAGCTTGAGATTTTTGAACTCACCATGAGGTCTTATGACACCCCGTAAAATTTGTAAATAGACTAATCATATCTAATACAAAGATCACGGGAATAAAAAGATTTTGTAACAATTTTAGCATTAAATGAAATACTAAAATTGATAAAGTAATGTAAATAAATAAATTACTGAGTTAAACAATACCAATTCTGATACCATATAACTAACATATAGAATTAACCCAAGTCTATGGAACCAACCACAACCAAAGACCATTAAAAACAGATATAACAACAATGTAAATAGTAAGCCTAAAAAGTACGACAACATAACGGAGTTTGGGGTTACAATATAATTACGCATATTCATCCCGTATTTTAGTTGTCTATAAGTTATCCAAACCCAAACAACCGTAAATATCGCATGCGTCTATTCCCAAATCCCATCTGTACCATGTGATTACATCTTATTCATCTCAATTGAGTACAAGTACAAATTACATTTTTAACCATGTCTGAGAAGTATGGTCTCTAACATCCCTATAATGTATGTACTGTTTAGATAAAGGTTCCATTATTAATGATTTTATAAATCTCTAGTATAAGAACATACCAAGGAATACAAACAATATCTAAGTCTATACCTACATATTTACTGTCCATACCAATTATTTTATAACTAATAACTACAGTACTACAGTGGCGCCTTCACACGATCCATGGTAAGCCCATCGCTCTTTTTCGGGATATCGAAGTAGTGCCATCGCCCATACTAAGGTACATCTCATGTATATCTATCGAAATGCCGGAGTTCTTCCATCGCATGACCCCGGGTAATCCTGTCTCACTCTTTCAGTATACCGAAGTGGCGTCATCGCCCAACCCAGGGTACTATAATGCTGTAGTGCTCTCCATCGTATGGCCCATGGTATAACCCGTCTCTTTCTGTTGGGATACCGAAGTGATTCCATCGCACGGTCTATAAGAATATCCGGTCAAGGATTTATTCCATACGTACACGTTATCGATATATCACATACAATGTAAAAAATAAGTATTCACTTTTCAAGAAGGATATGAATCGTTTTATCTTTCTAAGTAATTTCTCATATAGGATTAATGGTATTGGATCAGTAATTTAAAATGATTAAGTCTCACAATTCCATTCTAATTTCCCTTTCATCAAATGTGATAAATACCAAATTCCACTCGGTCTATGCACATGACCCTAAACCTAAACCGTTTGCATGATTTATACACATGGACCACAATTGTGACCATTCGTATGACTAAACCATGGAACTCTCCAGAATTCTAAGTTCCTTGAACCTTTAGCTCCAGTCAAGGCCCATTTGTCCAGAACTACCACTAACGATATGTTTTAGGATTTTATCACCTCCCATATACCCTAAATCATCCTACGAACCTCCCCAAAGAAAATTCTATATTATCCTTACAAGTTTAATAGATTTATAATAGGTTTTAGATGTATATTTCAAAATTTGACTTTCATCCTAAAGTCAAAAATTTATAATTCGTTCATGTAATCATTGAGGGCTTTTACTCAATTCTTCAATTAAACATAATTTTGACTTCTATTTGCTAATCGTAAAAAATATATGACAATTTGAAATCACATTTATAAATAAAAGCCAAATTTTAGTAATTAACTTAAATTCAAAACTTATTGTTTAATTATCTAAGTTAAGTGTTTCCATGTTTAAATTTAGAATTCAATGAATATATATATTCAAGTACCAAAAAAATCATATTAAGATACTATGTAAACTTGACTCTAAATCAAGATGGTGAATTCCAAGTCAATTGTCCCAATTTTTCTTCTCCTTTCATGCCAATTATCCCATTTCTTCTTCTTCTTCTTCTTCTTCTTCTTCTTCTTCTTCTTCTTCTTCTTCTTCTTCTTCTTCTTCTTCTTCTTCTTCTTCTTCTTCTTCTTTCATTCTCTTTAGTCTGTAGGATTTTGTTTCAAAATGTTTTAGGGTGAATTAGGTTTAACCTAATGATCATTTTAATAGGTTAACTAGGAAATTGCTTTTGGGCCCCAAATAAACCTAAAACTAAATAAGCCTAAAACTCCATCCAAATAGTACAAAATTTAACCCAAGTTATATACTAACCGATATGGATTTAAACCCATTACTTCTACATTCACTATTGTAGAAAGGGACTCTTCCAAATTACAACCACCATACCTTCTCTTGGTAAATTTCAACAATTGAGCTTGAATTAGTCTTGACCCAAAAATCGATCATAATGGACACTACTACTATAATTTGTTCCTCTTTATCAAGCTGTCATCATTAAAACTAATAATGAACCCATAATAATAATACACTTATCTTAAAATGATCCAGCATGTCATTGACATGCGATTATGAGAACTTATTTCACATCACGACCTTGTGGTTAACACATGCCCAAAGCATATCTTGTAGAAAGACAAGCTTATGACTGCCAATTCCAGATCATGAGTCGGTTAATTGTCCTTATGAGGATTAATATTTCGGTAATCATACTCTATAGGACTTTCCTCATATATCAACATGCCTCCTAATCTCTAGAATTATGGATCTGTGTCTACAAAGTACTCCACTCTGCCTCGTGGTAATGCAAAGACGAGTGCGGCGGTGAGATTTTCCTTGAGATTTTTAAATTATCTCTGACAATCTACATTCCAAATGACGGTACCCCCTTTCTAGTAAGGTGATTATGTGTCTCATCCGTTGACAACAACCCTTGAATGAACCTCTTGCAGTACCCTACAAAACCCCATAAACTCCCCCCCTTTATAGGTGTCGTGGGATGTCCCCAATTCAAAACTATAGACAACTTACTAGGATTCACCAACATACTGGCCTCAGATATGACATGGTTCAAGAACTTTAGCTCTCGAATTCAAAACTCACACTTAGATTACTTAGTTGTAATAACCCCCATTTTCTCATGTAAAGGTTAGCCAGACACATTACATCGAAGATGGGGCCTGTTATACAATAAATATCATTCTTAGCATCGACCATAATAAACATTCTTATGATAAAACACATTTGAATGAAAACTGGAATAAATTAAATAACAGGAAGTAATAATAAAACCAACATCCACATCTAAACAAATAAAACTAACATGAACAAAATTATCTCGGCTAGTAAATCAAATGACTCCAGGCTTAATCCCTTACAGTATTCCTAAAATAAATAGACATAAGTAGAGTAGCAACCTAATCTAGAATCAACAAATCTTGAATACGACACGTAAAAGGAGACTACAAGGAGGACCCATCAACAGTCCTACTATCCCTGTCTATTAGCACCCGGGGGAGAAAACATTTATAATTTGGGTCAGCGCCCTAGAGTTGGAAGAATTAACTTATTTAATTTTAAGTGAAATAATACAATAAATTTCCATCGTCACTTACATATATTAAGAATCTCATCCCTTATCTAAGTGTGATATCTCCCATCTAACCAAACAAGTACCGAGATAATAAATGATAGCCTTGTCAATTTAATTTAAGATGCACTTCGGATATCCTACATACTAGAAAGTCATCATCTACATTAATCTTACTAGTTTCAAAGGTATCCAAGCCATATTACTCGTAAAAGTTACATAACCATTTATTATGCACATTATAAAGTATTGGGTTTATAAATTATTGTCTACATTCTTAGACAAATGAATTAATCTCATTTGATTTGTATAATCATATACGTGTCCTTTCATATAGGCGACACTCAAAGGCATCTACTAATAGTGTCTCATTCGTTCTCTATCGGAATGTTTAAAGGAATCCCTTATCTAATCAGACAACACAAAACCCTTATCTAATCCTCCGTAATATACCAGTTCACGGCCCATACCCAATAGTGACAAAGGATCTAAGCATTTACAAGTACCTCTCGTAAGTGATTTTTCTACATAGTACCTTTAATAATGACTTACACAACGTAGATCCCACCTATGACAATGTGTGCTAAGGTCCCGAATGCACGTAACCCCAACCGATAGGACGGTCCACGAACATACATATGTTCACAAAAACATATAACTATATATTATTTTCACATAATATGGATAGGTAACTACTCCATAATTACCCAAAATATCCCCATTGATTACCCAAAAATAATTACATATTAATAATCGACCATCAAGTTTATTTTTAATTCCTTCCTTCTTATAAGAATATTTAACCATCTAGTTAAGTATGGTTTTCCAATAATATTTGTCCAATAAAACCATTTTTAGTACCATCATCATTGATCTAAACATCGTCCCACAAACTCATATGGTTTTACAAAAATCCCACGGATCCATCCCTAGTCCCAATTTATCCTGCCCCAGGGGCTGAATCGATTATCCTAGGAGACCGAATCGATTCGGATCTAGGCAGAAGCCCAATTTTGTTATATTTTCTTAACACAAAAATTCTTAATTCAACCCCAAAGTTAATTTGCGCGTGGCCAATCAGAAATTTATGATTTTTTTGTCAAAATTTTTATTAAATTTTTCTAATCAAAATGGTATAAGGTAAGGCCATGTTTGGATATTCCTATATCAAGTTATGCAAAAACAAGCTTTTTACTTTAAGCAACTTTTCAAAAATTACAAATTAACCCCTATAAACTTTTCTAACTTATGAGTTTAATCCCCAAACTTTGCCCATACATACATCAAACTATTTTAAGATAAAAACTCTCTTGTACCAAAGTTTAATAATGAGCTTAAGTTCATTATTTTAAAGTCCCAAGATAATTATATATAAGCCCTCGAAACTTTAAAAAGATAGTTTTAATACAAAACTAACTCATTAAACCCCAAATACTGATATATCACACATTGTATAACAAAATATCAAGCCCAGTTCTTCCAAATACATAGTGTGCTAGCAAGACAATCGAATACCAAGCAAGTAGGTTTTTCCTACCTTTCAATATTATACTCTATGTATTTGAAATATTGCTATTGATATCATTATGTGATGGCCCCACTTACTCTTAGTATATGGTTGTTATTATACCACCATACTTATATATTTTGTTAACCATCATCAGTATTTGAGTTTATCACTAGTATTTAAACTTAAGGATCAATTTTAACCCTTCTCATCTTATGACTGATACCATGTACATTATTAATTTAGTCCACCCTAGCACTTTGTACCATTTTTACTATAAGCATCAGTATTAACTAGTAAGTAGACTAACGTGTTATCCTATGAAACTTTCTACTTGGCCTACTAGTCTCAGATGATTGAGAGTCGTGATTATTGCTGATGATGCTAAGATTCAGCACCACCAGATAAGAGGTGAGAGCTCAAACAGTGATAACAATGGCAACCATAGAGATATATGCATATATAAGTGTATAGAAGGGGATGAGTATAAGAGGAATAAGACAATGATGTATAGTGGTTCAACCAATTAGTCCTACATCCACTGTGAGTGTGTGATCCACTAAATATGGGCACTAATGGCCTTGGATACAATGCACATAAGCTCACTCTCTCTCTACTGTGTGTACAAGCATAGTTTTAGCTGGGGTTACAATTATTGATCCCTTTACAAGGTTGAAGATGACAAGTATATATAGGGCTTGGGTGGTGCAGTGTACCCCCTAAGCATGCATGGAGCATGTGAATGATGATCTAGCCAATTCCCTGTTAACACCTAGCTGTGCCACTAGTGATTAATGATGGCATAATATTCCCTCACGTGAGGGGATGATATTGTTATAACGGTCTAGTCCACGTGCTATATGAGTCCTATGCGCATTGTTCCATGCGTCTTCCAAGTCACGTGTTGTGATGATGTCACCCTCAGCCTAAGATGCTAAGTCGAGGCTAAAATTCATGTTGGCATTGGGCCCGGTTAGATGTGGGCCTCGTACTGTCGTCCCCTCATAGGGTCGTCCGGCCTATGATGAGGGGTCGACCCCTTGTAGGGTCGTGTGGTCCATGACGAGGGGTCGTCCGCTTGTAGTGTTGTCTGGTCCATGCTGAGGGATCGTCCCCTTATAGGGTCGTCTGGACCGTGATGAGTGGTCAGCCCCCTATAGGGTCGTCTGGTCCATAATGGGAGGGTTGGCCCCTTGTAGGGTTATTTGGTCCATGATGAGGGGTCATCCCCTTGTAGGGTCATCTGGTCTTGGCTGAAGGATCATCCAGGATGACCCTTTCTGTAACGAAACTTTGGTAATTAGACTCGTCATGGGCCTGAGCCCTCGTCTGGGTGGAGGACACCCTCGTCCTGGCCGACAGTATATATGGGTATATCAATCACCCTCCAACCCTTAGCCATTGATGTTTATTGATATGGCTAAGGGGTAAGGTTGCTTTGGAAATTTTAACTGAGTGGTTAGGTGGATGAGTGGCACCTGTCATATTGTCAGGTGTCCATCATCGTTTATGTTCCCCAGGTGTGGCGACTGCACACTATGTTTGGGGCTTAGTGCCCTAATGATGCATCTCCTCATGGGCGGCAACTTTCATTGATTATTGGGCTAACTAGTAATAAAGTATTTAAAGGATTTTTAAAACATTTATTCTTTTCTTCTTCTTCTTCTTTTTCGCGCGCCAGCTTTCTCTCTCTAGCTTGTTAATAGCTCAATCGTCGTTTTTTGCAATTTCAACTTTTGCTTCTGCGTTTCAAGCTTCGTTCAATCATCGTCTTCGTCCTCAGGTAACTCTTCTGTTACAAATTCCTCTTTTAGCTTATATTTTCATTTTGTTTCTTGCATCTGGGTTTCTTTCCCCGCCTTTCCCGGCTATTTGTATTTTTTCGGCGTGAAACCGCCTTACTGTGGTGGCTATAGGGCTGAGCCTTAGGTCTTGGGCGTCTTAAGGTACTTCCCCCACCTTACAGTGGTGGTTTAGCCTTTCTTTATGGCATTTCTTAGGTTTTCATGTTTTTTGGCGTTCGTCCCCGACGAACTTAGTTTTCTTTGTTCTTGACCGTTCATATACAAAACTCTTTATTTCTTTAGGTTTGATCCAAAAGTCAAACTTAGTCAACTGTGAACTTTTTTGTAGTTGGCTTAAATATATTCCTTAAAGTGTAGGGTCTTCCCCTTAATACTTATAAGACTTTATGATTTAGTCGAGGAATTTCCAACCTTGAGAGATAGATTCTTCACTGAGATTAGGCGTTTAGAGATGGAGTACGAGCAAAAACGAGAGCCCGATCCTAATTGGGTACGACCCATCTTTCCCATTCCTTTAGCCATAATAATACCATTTGAGTCCTGTGGGTCTTCCTGTCGTCCAGCCGAGAGTCAGACATACGAGGGAGAGATGAATGTGAGAGCATCATCACCAATAGGTGCTGGGCCTTCTAGGAGGAGAGAGGCATCCCCTCTTAGCCCAAGCCGATAGGCCAAGGGCATAGTTCATTCTGAGGCTGTCCCTGTAGCAGCTCAGTCCCCTTTAGCCTTCCAAGTGGCCTTTCCAGATGGACCATCGATCGGTGTTGAGGCTGAGAGATATGGGAACGAGGGGCATGAGGACGATAATGAGGATCTGGATGCTGATTAAGTTGACACTTTTAGTGCCTCAGCTTATGTCTCATCCGTTAGGGATCGCGACCTCTTGCTGTGGAGGCACATGTTTGGTAGAATGCCCAATGTGACTATGAGGGTCCCAAATGCATATGAGAGAGTCTTCCAGGGGAATGAGGGGGAAGTTGTTGTTTATGAGCAGATGCTCAGGGTAGGTGTTAGGTTCCCTCTGCACCCTGCAACAGTTGACATACTATCTACCCTTGGGGTTTCTCCCTCTCAACTTCATACCAACTCTTGGAGAATCATCCTCGGCTATATCTCCCTCTGGAAGAATACTTTCATTGATGAGCCCTCGGCTGATCTCTTTATAGCCTGCTACAATATCACTTCCTCGTCCAAGTAACCTGGGTATTTTCATCTAGGGTGAGGAAGTCTGACAAAAGACTCCTTCACGTGGCCCAAACATCAAATCACGATTGGAAGAATATATTTTTCTTCATTTATGGGGATTGGTAATTCACCGCCGAGGTAGAGCCTTTAGAAGACAACTCGAGGGTTCCAAGGTCATGGTCCAACACTTCGATGAGAGCATGGTCAGACCTCGGACTCAGTTTGGATGAGAGGGACATTATTGACTACCTGAGGGAATAAGGGAAAGAGGGTGAACTTCATAAATTTGAATATTTGATGACCCATCATTTTCTCAAAGAAGCTGGTCTAAGGGTCGTCCCCCTGACATAATTATGTGGGCTGATTTATGCTCCACTTTTATTTTTCAAGTGTTTTCTCTTTGCCATTGTATATTTCTATTGAATCATTTCCTTTTCAGGTCGTCCTGCAAATATATCTGACCAGCTCTGGGAGATTACTGCTCCAAGTTTACAGTCTGGATTGGGAAAGAAAAAAGGAAAAGATCCCCAATAGCCTCCAAGAAAGATAAAGGCCGTGGGGCTGATAGAAGTGGAGTCGTCCATCGACAGTCACAAAAGGAAGGAGCCTGAAGCTCCTAGGGGTTCTCGGCACAATTCAAGGACGAGGGAGAGGGTAGAAGTGTCTCAAGCACACACTGAGGGAGCCAGCTCCTCAAGTATGGGAGCCTATATGTCTCATAATCTAACTTTCCTCAAATCTGGACCCTCATCCCTCATATCCAACCTAAGGGCGGCCAAAGCCTCCATATTTTCTGCACCCTCGGCCGCAGATTATGAATTATTTTCAAAGATGCCCCCGTCCAAGGACTATGATTACAGTCTGCACACTTTAGCTCATGTCCTTCTTTCGACTTCATTCTTTTTAATTTATCAACCTTTCATGAATTGTTCCCTCTGCCCCTTTTAACATGTGTTTGTCTATGTAATGTGTCTGCGCCTTCACCTCGGCCACCAAGTGGATGGCTGAGAATCAAAAAAAGTTTCACATGGTCGAGAAGTCTATTCAGCATGAGGCTGATTTGAAGACTGAATTGGAGACTGCCTGAGCTGAGCTGGAGAGTGCAAGGATTGAAAATGCAAGGGTCCTGGATGAGCTGGTGAAGCAGTATGATGCCGACCTGAATATAAAGGACACCCTCATCAAAGAAAAATAAGAAGCCTTGACCAACCAGGGGTCCCAATTCAAGGCTGAACTTAATGAGGAAGTGAAGAAAGCCGAGGTCGATGCAGTGGAGGCTTACAAGCTGTCCAATGAGTTTCAAGTCTTCGGTCTTTAATACTTGGAGAGGGGGATCAGGACGGCTTATCGGTGGGTTATCCTGAAGTTTACTGATGCTGTGTTGTCCATCTTCCCCTCTCTGGAAACAGTGGAGTTGGACAACCCACTTATTACCGAGGCTCTAGCTCATGTATAGTCTCAAGTGCATATCGAAGGCATCGACACCTCTGAGGATCGGCCTATTTTGATCACTGAAGAGATTTCTCTAGTTGATGTTGAAGCCCTGCCCTCCGATGTTTCTCAGTAGGGTGGCTATCTGTATCCCATACACTTTGTTTATAAATTTTTTTTTTGTAATTTGCTTTCTTTGGACAAGCATTTGTAACACTTGATTTATAATATAATGTCACTTCCTATCTTTTATGCTTGCCTTAGCTTATGATATTTGAATTGGCCATCCGATGAACTCCCTTCGTCTTTCTTGAGAGTAAATGGGGGTTTGTCCCCACCATTACCCTCATCATAGTCGAGGGTGGTTACCACCAAATTATTGATGTTTTCAATTATTTTAGGTCCCCCCTCGTCTTTCTTGAGGGTGAATGGGGGGTCGTGCCCACCATTACCCTCATCATAGCCAAGGGTGGTTACCACCAAATTAATGATGTGTTTAATTATTTCAGGTCCCCCTCATCTTTCTTGAGGGTGACTGGGGGGTCGTCCCCACCATTCACCCTCATCATGGGCGAGGGTGGTTACCACCAAGTTAATGATGTTTTCAAATATTTCAAGTCCTCCCTCGTCATTCTTGAGGGTGAGTGGGGGGTCGTCCCCACCATTCACCCTCATCATAGCCGAGGGTGATTTCCACCAAATTGTTGTTTTCAATTATTTCAAGTCCCCGTCGTCTTTCTTGAGGGTGAGTGGGTGGTCATCCCCACCATTCACCCTCATCATAGCCGAGGGTGATTACTGTAATACCCCGT
Organism: Sambucus nigra; assembly: GCA_949130495.1. Taxonomy (NCBI): domain Eukaryota; kingdom Viridiplantae; phylum Streptophyta; class Magnoliopsida; order Dipsacales; family Adoxaceae; genus Sambucus; species Sambucus nigra. The sequence continues at coordinate 42,387,016 of OX422213.1, forward strand.
AATTTTATTGATTTTTATTTAATGGGATTAATTAAATTAAATGGGAATTAATCCGAATTTAAATACAAGCGAGACGTGAGTTGGTATTTGATTATGATGATAATATTGAGTATTACTGATTATATATGGTAATATATGATTATTGAAAATATTAAAATTATCGCGAGTCATAAATACGATAATTCGGGAATTTAAGTTGGGACGCTCGTGTCAGTCGCATCATGAATCAATTTAATTAGATTAAAAAGTAAATTATAATTTTATCATACGTATGGTCATTTTGAGTGCACCAACGTGTCCAGATTGGTCGATATAGTCAGAAAACACTAGTCGGGAGTTTAGTTTGGGTCCCGGGGCATTTTTAGGCCAAATCGGCAACCCGAGAGGGTATTTTAGTCATTTTAAATTTTAAGGAAATTAGACCCACAAATTTTAGAGTTTATGGGCCATTAAGGCCATTATTAGCCAAAAAGTAATAAGTGGGCTACGTGAGATAGAGGAGAGGTAACAGGAGGGTTTCAAGCCATAACCACCACCCACCACCACCACTTTCGACGGAATTGTGACTGGAGAGGAGGAAAGAACCAACCTTTGTCATCACTAACAGATTTGAGCATCAATCCTAAGGCAAGTGATTTGATTTCATTAATTTTCAGCGAATAATTATTCCATGCTAGTGTAGGGCTTGTTAATAGCCTTAACAGATGATGAAAACTCATGAATTTGGGTAAACCCCTAAATCTTGGATAGGAATTGCATGTAGATTATCTCTAGACGAATTTAAGTAACCAAAACATAACCCTTGATGAACTAAAAACGGATTTAAGAAGAGAAATATTATAATTCTTGAAGAAAATAGAAAAACTTGGGGTTTTATAAAGATTTGATCCAAATAAAACTAACTGATGATGGTTTAAAGGTTTTGGGACGTTAGAAATCATGTATTTAGGTTGCATGATGATCCTATATGATTATATTAGAATTTCACATCTTGTAATGAGGTTTTGGGAAAAATCTTGGACTGAAAAGTAAAGAAGTCCGTAGCCTCATCTGGTATGATCGATCGATCATAGTCGATCGATCGATCGACGATCAGGATCGATCGATCGATCCCCCAGAAAGGGTGATTTTTCCCTTTTTGATTTTAAGTGATCCGGACCATCGAATGTTGTAATTGGGGATTATGTGGATGCATTAGGACTTGAAGAAGATCAGTAGGGTATTATATTTGAAAACCAGAATACATTAGAATTGGGTTAAATTTTCGCATTGAATTCTCGAGTGTCCAATGCAATTATCAATGTTAAGATGTAAGAGCATAATGTAAATCCTTAGGAGTAATGATTTAGTATTTGGGGCACAAATTAGGAGTTAAAAGTACTGAAATAATATGTGAGAATAATTGGAGACGTAGTAACCTCTTTGGTAAGATTTAAGTACTCGAAACTATACGACGTGAGACGTACCGATGGATTATATTATATATTATCCGGAAGTATAAAAAATATACTAATTGGAGTAACGGTATAGGGATTGAGAACATAACTTTAAAAATATTATAAGTTATCTAAGTTGTGTGAATGCTTAACATATGGATTATTATGTGTATGACATACCTACTATACTTGCTATCACGAGAGGTTGTCTTTCGGAATAGGGCCATCTAATCTTTGTATGCCTACGGGGGGATTCAGATTGGTACCTTAAGGACATAGGGTTGTGAATGACTTATTTGTGAGTTAATAAGTCAACTCACCATGGGAGAGTAGGTATGTGCGTGACCCATGGGTATGTGAACTATGTTCGCCTCCAATATGTGTGATTTTTCTTATTGAAACGGTTCTTGAGAGATTCAAAACTCGTAGTCCTTATGTACGTGATGTACTAGGATTCGATAGCAGAGTATGTGTGAACCGCAGCTTAGCCGAGGGGTGACCTAATTGTATATTTATGTTGAGATTAATACACTTGTAATTATAACAGATTCTTTGTTAAAGTGAATGTGAGTACTTGAGACATTTTGAGAAGGATTAAAAATGAGAATTTCCTCTAATAATTATTATAAATTAATCTGGGAAATAAAAAGGTTAGATACACGCAGGTTATATTAGAATGTCTTGAATAAACCCCTATATTAGAACGTGAGGACAGTAACTGATACTGACTAGATAGTTAACGGCATAACTAGGACGTGTTACGGATATACGTTAGGCGTGCACACTAGCTGAGAGGCGAGAAACTCATGTGAGAGCACGTAACTAACATGTATTTTATATTCACTGTTTAATGCAATTCAATACTTTCTATATTTTAAACTATTTTCACATCGGACTTTGACCCGTTTTCTTTCAAATCTATTTTTCTTGAAAAACCTTTTAGGTGCCCAGCCATAGGGATGCCAAGTATAGGAGTTCCATTTCTGTGACATGGTGTAGCTACTGTGGAAGTTACATGACCTCGATAGTAGACGCCTCCACATTCTACATTGATTCTATTTCAGATTCATTCATCTGTTAGGGCATGTCGCCCCTTTTCTTTTAGAGACAACTTTATCATACTTTCAGTTTTCATTTCAGTTTTGGAGATTATTTAATTAATTATTCAGACTTTGTATTTGGTTTTATTCAGTATTTGGATTATTCAGAGGAGTGTTACTCCAGACTCATTTGTTATTCCATTTATATTCTGTTGTGACTGTGATGTGATTGTGGTATCATTAGCTAATAATTTAATTGGTTGCATGTTAATCTCATTAAATAAAATTTGACAACTCACTTTTTGAATATTAGGTGGCTAGTAATTGTTTAAAAATGTTTTCGACAGTGATGCTATGAACTGAACCAACTTGACATTTTGTATTAAATTGCATAAAGGAGTAGCTACCCGGTATTTAATTTGTCGGGGTGTCACAGGTGGTATCAGAGCATCAGGTTCTAGCGTCCTTAGGATTTGTATGGCTTGTTATGTTTCTGCGTAGCGTCTTTTTATATAGTGCCCTATTAGGACTGTGGTACTCCTTAATTACATTTTGTAGACTACGTTCTTCTGCTACAACGTTATGTATGGTCAATGGACTTACATAATTCATTTAAAATTTGAGGTAGGTACAAATCAACACTACTGAGAGAACAAATGCGGGTTAAGACCAATGAGTACCTCAGGTACACCAAGAATGAATATAAATCACTGAGATAGCAAATATCGTGGCACAAGCAGTGACTACTGCAATATTGCAGTACCAAAGTAGTAGTGTGCAGCTTACAGGAAGAAAAAGAACGAGAGAAGGTGATCAACATGACATTGCTAAAGTTAGCAACAAAGGGAAAACACCGCCACAACGACAAGTGCCTCATATTCGTCAAGGACATAAGGGAAATGGAAATTGTGGGAAGAGCCAAACCCGCCAGAGCCAACAAAGACAAGGGAAGAGGGCTACCACCAAGAGGTGTTTTAAATGTGGACGAAATGGCCATACACGACTGGCGCCAGGGCAGGATGCCCAGCATAAGGAAGCCTGAATAGTTACCCCAACATCATAGGCACCACAACAACATCAAAGAGTACATTATGGATATGTCTATAATGACCGATATGCGGTCATGCCATTGATGCCGTAACTACCACATGCGTTTGGAGGTACAATACTTCATTATTAATTGTATCCTTTAAGATAAAGGGAAATCTCGAATAACTTAGACGTGTTACAATTTATTCCTATGTATTGAGAAACGTGAGTGTAAAATGCATTCTTAACATGTTATGTTTTGAATTAGCTACAACGGTTTGAGTGTTAATTGACCATTATAGTGATATTATGGCATTCATTAGAAATTGTACTAAGTGTCACTTGAGTAGAGGCAAGGCCATATTTATATTTATATATTTTCATATGGTGGCATATAAAGACTTCGTAAAGTACGTCGTCTAGTTATATTTAATTCCTATGGGTAGGGATGTCTATTAAGGAAATTCAAGATTTATTAAAATGTTTCTGAGCATGGGGATTATCCCGTAGTTAAATTAGAGTCTAATGCCAAGATAATAGGAGTAATGTGTTGAGTGTAGACTCACGTGTCATGAGAGGAGGTAAGTCAACTTCTTAGAAACAAGTAATGATAAGGGACACAAGTTAGATATCGAAGGCCCCAAATCTCATTAACCAACAACGCTAGTTAGTAGTGTATCGGGGGGTGGGGGGTTCCTTGTTTGGATTTTGCTTTGCGAGACATCCCACGCATGAAACCTAGTGAACGTTGAGAGATGAGAATAATTATCCTTTAGTTCACGGATTAGTACCCTACTTATTATTCGCAAAGAAAACGATAACTTAAGTGCTGTCGAATGTCTTACCTCGTGAGTGAATCGAAGCGACAAGGAGGATTATAGCTACAATTATTAGGCTGACTGAGCCTAACCTTATTGAACCTTCGGAGTTACAAGTCCAAACTGGGCAGCGTTTGGGTCAAATATCCATCTGGAGGAGCATCTCGGCATAGGGTGCTCCCGTGTTGTTTGTAAGGAGAAAAGGGATAAACATTTACGGTTGTGTGGTGATTACCGGGAGTTGGATAAAGTCACGATATGAAATAAGTATTCGTTGTCCAGATCGATGACTTATTTGACTAGTTGAGAGGAGCTTCCTTCTTCTCAAAGATTGACTTGAGATCGGGATACCAACAGTTGCAAATCATGGAGCAGGACGTCTCGAAGATTGCCTTCTTGACGAGATATGGTTCCTATGAGTTCAAGGTTATGCCTTTCGGCCTAACCAACGCCCCAGCCGTGTTTATGGACTTAATGAATAGGGTGTTCAAAAAGTTCCTAGACTAGTTTTTCATCGTCTTCATTGATGACATTTAGGTTTACTCCCAAACAGAGGAGGAACATGCCGAGAACTTGAAAAGTGCGACTGTGTGATAATTGATTAAATGAAATTCGCAAGTTTCCAATCAACCTTTATTTAATTCATCCCCTAAACATGCATCTAAGGTGCGTGTGTCAACCCATAAATAAATAAAGCATGTGACACAAAACTATGTTGAGACACAGATTTCAGGAAAAAAAACCTTTCGGGTAAAACCTTTATATCACTATGAATATATAAATCGCAACTTACAATTACATAGATAAATATGCAATGGATCAACGCACAGCCAACCCACAAAGACACGCAGTCTTGAACTCAGCAAGAGAATATACGCAGCACCCTCCAAGGACTTGCAACCCAAACTTCAGCAAAGAATCTTCACACAGCAAGATCCTTAATGACACGCAGTCATACGGTGTAGAGATGCACTCCATGAAAGATGAACAAAATCAAGTTGTTCTTGAACACCAAAACAATTCACTAAAGCATATGGAAGTTTTGTGAATTGTAAACAAAAAGGGATTAAAACCCTAAAAGAAAAAGCTAAAAAGGATTCTGCTTCCACAGTTTTTCTGTTTGTCAAAACGTTATGACTTCTTAATGAAAACGGAACCTGAGAATGAGATTTTATCGAAAATCGTGCCGCCTCGAAATTCGAGCTCGTTTGAACGAGATCAGCAAGTCGCTCAAACGAAGGACAACTGTCGTTCGAATGAGATCGTACGACATGCTATCTCGCACGAACGACATGCTATGTCGCTCGAACGACTGTAGCAAAAAAAGCATTATTTTAATGTCCGCTACAACACTTAGAAAAAATACTCATTCTCAAATTTTGACGAAAAAGTCCGCTCCAACACTTAGAAAATATTTTTTAAAAATATCCCAAAAGCTCTAAGTGAAAAGTAGAGGTATTTAAAACATAACCTTACCAAAGTAAACTTCGCGGAGTCTTGAATGATGAAGAACTTGAGTAATTCAGATCTATCTTTGATGTAGATGTCTCTTGAATGCTCTTAGACGGTGTAGCGGTATATGACATAATAAATTTATAACGGACCTATGAAAATATGTCCTTAGAGCACTTGAGGCAGGTTTTGCAGACGCTGCATCAGAACGAGTTATATGCAAAGTATAAGAAGTGTGGATTCTGGCTGAAGGAGGTTCAGTTTTTGGGGCATATCATATTCGACAGGGGAATATCTGTTGATCCGGGGAAGGAATCAACGGTTAGGGAGTGGGGACAACCCACGATATCGACTGAGATACGTAGTTTCTTGGGCCTAGAAGGATACTATATGAGGTTTATTCGGGGGTTCTCAAAGATAGCGGGTCCTTTGACACATCTGACTCGTAAGGGTGTGCCATTTAACTGGAGCGATGCCTTCCAGTTGGCATTCGACGAGTTGAAGGACAAGTTAACCTCAGCACTAGTTTTATCATTGCCCAGACCGGGAGTTGAGTATCTAGTCTACACCGATGCGTCCTCACTAGAACTTGGAGGTGTACTGTAACAGGAGAGTCAAGCTATAGCTTATGATTCCGATAAGCTTAAGCTTCACGAGAAGAGCTACCTCACTCATGACTTGGAGTTAGCGACATGCGTATTTTCTCTTCGGATTTGGAGACATTATCTCCTGGGGGAGAAATTCCGTTTATTCACGGACCATACGTCCCTACAGTACCTCTTCACGCAGAAGGAACTAAATATGCATCAACGTAGGTGGCTTGAGTTTGTGAAGTATTATCAGTTTGATATCCAATACCACCCAGGGAAGGCTAACGTGGTAGCACACGCATTGAGCCATAGGCCAGTAAGTGAGGTGGCCAAAGTGTGGAAAGCAAAGTGGAAGGAGTTGGGACACCAGGACGCAGTGGCCTAATCATTAATGTCTATGTTGATAGTTACGTCCCAGATCATTATGTGAGTGATACAGGCCGAGGCAACAGACTCGTTCTGTCAAGAGCAGATAGTACGATTACTAGTAGAGGGGGTCGAGTCTTATACCGTTAGTTCAGATGCTTACGCTTCAATGGAAGACTGGTTATTCCTGAAGAGGAAGACATGCGACACGAAGTAATGACAGAGTGGCATAGTTCGTGATTCGTGGTACATCCTGGTGGGGATAAGATGTACCAGGATATGGATGACAATACTGGTGAAGCGGGATGAAGAGAGACATTGCTGAGTTTCTTTCTAAATGTGCCACCTGTCAGCTGGTAAAATTGGACCATCAGAGACCGGCAGGACTTCTACAGCCATTAGAGGTTCCTATGTGGAAATGGGAGAGCATTTCCATGGACTTCATAACGGGGTTACCTACATCATAAAGGGGTCAAGACTCCATATGGGTATTCGTGGATCGGTTGAACAAAATTGCTCATTTTTTGTCAGCCCGAACAGACTACACCACAACCAGTATGCCCAGATTTTCATAGCGAAGATAGTGAGACTCCACGGGGTGCCTCTCGATATCATGTCTGACAGAGACAAGATATTTGTTTCACTCTTTTGGGAGAGATTCCAGGAAGAATTGGGTTCAGAGTTGCGACTGAGTACGGCATATCACCCGCAAAAAGATGGGCAGACCGAGTGGACGAATCAGATGTTGGAAGATATATTGCATATGTGCATCCGAGACTTTGGAGGTGATTGGGAGAAATATCTTCCACTGGTGGAGTTTTCCTATAATAACTCCTACCAGTTCACTATTGGAATGGCTCCATTCGAGGCGTTGTACGGTCGACCTTGTCGTTCCCCAGCATGTAGGCTAGAGGTGGGGGATAAAAAACTCCTTGGGCCAGAGGTGATTCAGGATACTTCGATGAGGATAGATATGATATAGAGTCGTATTTAGGTAGCTCAGGACCGACAGAAGGGTTATGCCAATGCCAAGCGGTTCTTCAGAGAATTCAAGGCGGGGGACCGGGTGCTGCTCAGAGTGTCTCCTATGAAGGGGATTATGCATTTCGGGAAGAAGGGGAAATTAGCACCTAGAAATGTGGGGCCATTTCCTATCATTGAGCCAATTGGGCCAGCTGCGTATAGACTTGGGTTACCGGAACACTTGCATAGGATCCATGACGTGTTCCATATTTCCTCACTAAGGAGATATCTTTGGGATGATTTAGCCCATACCCACATTGCTTTAGAGGACATAGATCTATAACCTGATAGTTCCTATGAGGAGGGGCCGATTTCTATTCTAGACCACATCAAGAGGAAACTGAGATCGAAGATAGTACCATTAGTACGTGTTCAGTGGCGGCATCATAATGCCGAGGAGTCCACCTGGGAGCGCGATGATGAGATGCGAAGCGTTATCCAGAGTTATTTTTGCCAGGTATACTTTATTTCCAAATTTCGGGATGAAATTCTGTTATTAGGGGGAAGTATGTAATACCTCGTAATTTTATTGATTTTTATTTAATGGGATTAATAAAATTAAATGGGAATTAATTGGAAATTAATCTGAATTTAAATACTAGCGAGACGTGAGTTGGTATTTAATTATGACGATAATATTGAGTATTATTGAGTATATATTGTAATATATGATTATTAAAATTATCAAAATTATCGCGAGTCATAAATACGATAATTCGAGAATTTAAGTTGGGACGCGCGTGTCAGTCGCGTCAGGAATCAATTTAATTAGATTAAAAAGTAAATTATAATTTTATCATCCATATGGTCATTTTGAGTGCGCCAACATTTTCGGAGGGGTCGATATAGTGAGAAAACACTAGCCGGGGGACCAGTTTGGGTCTCAGGGCATTTTTAGGCCAAACCGGCAACCCGAGAGGGTATTTTAGTCATTTTAAATTTTAAGGAAATTAGACCCACGAATTTTAGAGTTTATTTAATTCTTATTGTGTAGTCCATTAGGGCCATTATTAGCTAAAAAGTAAGAAGTGGGCTACGTGAGATAGAGGAGACGTTACAGGAGGGTTTCAAGCCATAACCACCACTCACCACCACCACCACCACTTTCGACTGAATTGTGACCGGAGAGGAGGAAAGAACCAACCTTTGTCATCACCAGCAGATCTGAACATCAATCCTAAGGCAAGTGATTTGGTTTCATTAATTTTCAGCGAATAATTCTTCCATGCTAGTGTAGGGTTTGTTAATAGCCTTAACGGGTGATGAAAACTCATGAATTTGGAGTATAACCCTAAATCTTGGATATGAATTGCATGTAGATTAGTTTTGGATGAATTTTAGTAACCAAAACATAACCCTTGATTAACTAAAAATGGATTTAAGAAGAGAAATATTATGGTTCTTGAAGAAAATAGAAAAACTACGGGTTTTATGAAGATTTGATCCGAATAAGACTAATTGATGATGGTTTAAAGGTTTTGGGACATTAGAAATCATGTATTTAGGTTGTATGATGATCCTATATGATTACATTAGAATTTCACATCATGTAATGAGGTTTTGGGACAAATCTGGGACTGGAAAATGAAGAAGTCCATAGCCTCATCTGGTACGATCGATCGATCCACATTTATAGGTTGATCGATCAATCGATCCCCCCAGAAAGGGTGATTTTTCCCTTTTTGATTTTAAGTGTTTTCGTCCATCGAATGTTGTAAATGGGGATTATGTGGATGCATTAGGACTTGAAGAATACTAGTAGGGTATTATATTTGAAAACCGAAATACATTAGAATTGGGTTAAATTGTAGCATTGAATTCTCGAGTGTCCGACGAGTAATTATCTATGTTATATGTAAGAGCACAATGTAAATCCTTAGGAGTAATAAGTTAGGATTCGGGACATAAATAAGGAGTTAAGAGTACTAAAATAATATGTGAGGATAATAGGAGACGTAGTAACCTCTTTGCTCAGATTTGAGTACTCGAAACTAATGACGTGAGACGTATGAGTGGATTATATTTCATATTATCCCGAAATACAAAAAATGTACTAATTGGAGTAATGGTATAGGGATTGAGAACATACCTTTAAAAATATTATAGGTTATCTAAGTTATGTGAATGCTTAGTATATGGATTATTATGCGTATGAAATGCCTACAATACTTGCTGTCACGGGAGGTCGACTTTCGGAATAGGGCTATCTAATCTTTGTGTGCCTACGGGGGGATTCAGAATGGTACCTTAAGGACATAGGGTTGTGAATGACTTATTTGTGAGTTAATAAGTCAGCTGACCATGGGAGCATAGGTATGTGCGTGACCCATGGGTATGTGAACTATGTTCGCCTCCAATATGTGTGATTTTGCTTATTGAAACGGTTCTTGACAAATTCGAAACTCCTAGTCCTTATATACGTGATGTACATGGATTCGATAGCAGAGTATGAGTGCACCGAAGCTTAGCCTAGCGGTGCCCTAATTGTATATTTATGTTGTGATTAATATACTTGTAATTATAGTAGATTCTTAGTTAAAGTGAATGTGATTACTTGAGACATTTTGAGAAGGATTACAAATGAGAATTTTCTCTAATAATTATTATAAATTAATTTGGGAAATAAAAAGGTTTGATACACGCCGGTTATATTAGAATGTATTGAATAAATCCCTATATTAGAATGTGAGGGCAGGATCTGGTACAAACTAGATAGTTAGCGGCATAACTAGGACGGGTTACGGATATACGTTAGGCGTGCACACTAGCTGAGAGGCGAGAAACTCATGTGAGAGCACGTAACTAACATGTATTTAATATTCACTGTTTAATACAATTAAACACTTGCTATATTTTAAACTATTTTCACGTCGGGCTCTAACCTGTTTTCTTTAAAATCTATTTTTCTTGAAAAACCTTTTAGGTGCCCAGCCATAGGGACGCCAAGCATAGGAGTTCCATTTCAGTGACGTATTGTAGCTGCTGTGGAAGTTACAGGACCTCGATAGTAGAAGTCTTGACATTCTACATTGATTCTATTTCAGATTCGTTCATCTGTTAGGGCATGTCACCCCTTTTCTTTTAGAGACAAGTTAATCATACTTTTAGTTTCCATTTCAGTTGTGGAGATTATTTAATTAATTATCCAGACTTTGTACTTGGTTTTATTCAGCATTTGGATTATTTCAAGGATCGTTACTCCAGACTCATTTATTATTCCATTTTTATTATGTTGTGACTATGATGTGATTGTGGTATCATTAGATAATAATTCAATTGGTTGCATCTTAATCTCACTTAAATAAAATTTGACAACTCACTTTTTAAATATTAGGTGGCTAGTAATTGTTTAAAAATGTTTTTGACAGTGATGCTATGAACTGAACCAACTTGACATTTTGTATTAAATTGAATAAAGGAGTAGCTACTCAATATTTAATTAGTCGGGGTGTCAAAATTACCACCAAGTTAATGATGTTTTTAATTATTTTAAGTCCCCCCTCATCTTTCTTGAGGCTTTATGGGGGGTCGTCCCCACCAGTTACTCTCATCATAGCCGAGGGTCGTGTCCACCAAATTAATGATGTTTTTAATTATTTTTGGCCCCCCCTCGTCTTTCTTGAGGATGAATGGGGGGTCGTCCCCACCATTTACCCTCATCATAGCCGAGGGTGGTTTCCACCAAATTAATGATGTTTTCAATTATTTCAAGTCCCCCCTCGTCTTTCTTGAGGGTGAGTGGGGGGTCGTCCCCACCATTCACCCTCACCATAGCCCAGGGTGGTTACCACCAAGTTAATGATGTTTTTAATTATTTCAAGTCCGCCCTCATCTTTCTTGAGGGTGAATGGGGGGTCGTCCCCACCATTTACCCTCATCATAGCCGAGGGTGGTTTCCACCAAATTAATGATGTTTTTAATTATTTCAAGTCCCCCCTCGTCTTTCTTGAGGGTGAATGGGGAGTCGTCCCCACCATTTACCCTCATCATAGCCGAGGGTGGTTTCCACCAAATTAATAATGTTTTCAATTATTTCAAGTCCACCCTCGTCTTTCTTAAAGGTGAGTGGGGGGTCGTTCCCACCATTCACCCTCATCATAGCCGAGGTTGGTTTAACGAGGATAACCCTAATCATACTAGAATTAACAAACACAAGATGAGTGGTCAATATGACATTCTCATTAACATTCCAAGTGTTCTGTTGGAGCAACACATTCAGTACAACTATGGCCCAGTAGGACATTGCATTATTGATAGTATTTCTTCAAATGATCTGCATTCCAAGGGTTGGAAAAGGGTTCCCCCTCAAGGTTCTCTAGTCTGTAGGTTTTAGGGACAACTTCATCAATGACCCTATATGGGCCATGCCAATTTGGGTTGAGCTTGTTAGGCTTTTGCCAAGTCTTTTTTATGACTAGGTTCCCCACAACGATTGGCCTTTGCTTCACCCTCTGGTTGTAAAACCTGCCAGTCCTCTGCTGGTAGGAAACTTGCCTTATCTCAACGTCTTCCCTCCTTTCCTCGATCAAGTCTAAGTCAAGTCTCCTTTCTTCCATATTTCTTTGGGGATCATACATTTGGACTCTGTGAGTAGGAAACCCAATCTCGATGGGGATGACGGCTTCTGAGCCATATGCTAGCATGAACGGGGTTTCCTCGGTAGGGGTCTTTGTTATCGTCCTGTAGGCCCACAGTACAGTGTAAACTCCTCAACCCATATTCCTTTTGCCTCCTCAAGTTTTTTCTTGACCCCGTCTAAGATTATTCTATTTATAAACTCAGTTTGTCCATTAGCCTGAGGTCGGCCAGGGGTTGACAAGAATTGTTTGACACTGACCCTTTCGCAGTATTTCTCCAGAGATGCATTCTTGAATTGAGTCCCGTTATCTTAGATGAGGGTGTTAGGGAGACCATATCTTCATATAATATTTTTCCAGATAAACTGGAAGGCCTTATGCTCGGTGATCATTACCATCGGCTCCGCCTCCACCCATTTTGAGAAATAGTCAATTACTCCAATCAAGTATCGATCGTTATTGACGACCCTAGGCAAGGGTCCTACTAGATTAATTCCCCATACTGCGAATGGCCATGGGTATGTGATGGAGGTAAGAGGATGATGCGGTTGGTGAGGGATGGTGGCGAACCTTTGACATTTATCACATTTTTTAACGCATGTCGTGGCATCTTTCCCCAAGGTCGCCACCAGTATCCCTAGGTTACTATCCTCTTTGCTAAAGACCTGCCCCAATGTGGCTTGAACACTACCCCTCGTGCACATCTTTCAATATGTGTGGGACTTCAGACGGGTACACATATCTGAGCAAGGGGAGCAAAAACCCCTTTTTGTAAAAGGTTTCTTCGATGACAGTGAATTTTGCAGCTCTGTATCTCAACTTCTTCCTTTCTTGTTTTGGTTTTGGCATTTCCCCCTCTTTAATGTATCTGATTAGAGGGTCCACCCATGAAGCTTCCCTGTTGATATTTAGGCAAGAGACACGTGTTCCCTCTGCCTCTTCAATCATTGGTCGCAGCAAAATTTCCATCGGGACTATCCTCCTGATATCTGTCCTAGTAGCCGAGGCCAACCGAGCAAGCGCATCGGCTAGGCCATTATCAAGCCTAGGTATCCTCTTCAATTTCACTTCTCTGAAGCTCGCCAATAGTGACTTCACTCTTTTAAGATATTTGGCCATTCTCTCATCCTTATCCTTGTATGCTCCTAGTATTTGATTCATCACAAGTCTTGAATCACTATGGACCAAGATCTAGCCAACACTAAGAGATCTAGATAAGGAGAGGCCTGCTATCAGGGCTCCATATTCAGACTCATTGTTCGAGGCTTTGAAGTTGAACCTCAAGGCGTATTCTATGTCTGTGTCGTCGAGTGTTGATACTATTAATTCGAACCCACTTCCGCTCTCGCAAAAGGACCCGTCAACGAAGAGGTTCCACATAGCCTATTCCTTTGAAAAATTTCCCTCAGTGAGGGATACCTATCTAAAGATATATCTTCCCTTTTTATTTTTGGCAATTTTTTCTCTAGCGGTGCTTGTCTCAGCCGTATCTGTGGATGGGTCAACAATTTTACCTTGTTGGGTATCTATCTTATTGAGGCTTTCATCTTCTGCCTCATCATCTTACCAAGTAAATTCAGCCACGAAATCTGCTAATGCTTGCCCCTTAATGGCCACCCTAGGTAGATATACAATGTTAAATTATCCTAGCCCTATAGCCCAGGCCATTAGTCTCCCTGATTTTTCTGGCTTATGTAAGACATGCCTGAGAGGAGAGCCGGTGAGGATGACGATTTTATGGGACTGAAAGTATGGCTTTATCTTTCTTGATGCATGGATCAAGGCATAGGCTAACTTATCTATCCGTGGGGATCTTTGCTCTGCCCCCTAGAGTGCCTTTGATTAGGCATAAATTCTTCCTAATTTATCCCTTGATTTAGTTACTTTTAGCACCTCGAACAACGTAATTGAGTTGGATTTATCTCATAACTGTGCTACTGACTGATCCTAATGAGTACACCGAGTTTCTGGTATTTTTTAGTGATTTTGCAGGTATTTGATGTCAAAAAAGAAATAAGGAAAGGTATCAAGGGCAAAAGCCAAATTTTTACACAAAATTCGGATGAGGTACCTAAAGAGAAGTTGAAGACATCTCATTCACGAGCACAAAGGAAGAAATGGAACCTCAATCAGAATCTCGAAACAAAAGTTATCAGCAGTCAAAGAGGAATAAAAAAGTCAAATATCCGTACCGATCCGCCCCTACCCCGGAACGGTCCGCCTTGCCAAACTCCAGAAGACCCCGGATGGCATGCAAACCGAAGGAGGCAAAAATAAAAAGAATTGGTCCGCCCCCGGACCGGTCCGCCCCAAAATAAAAAGAACCGATCCGCCTTGGGGGCAGACCGGTCCGGTCTTCGAGATTTGAAAATATTTTCTCTTCCTAAAAAGACTCCTAGTGCAGCTGACTTCCGATATTGTTGTAGGGTATAAAAGACCCGATTTAGTATTGTTATGGGGATGGAGAATTAGTAGGTTTTTCCTCTTCTTTTCCAGAAACCCTAGCTTAGTTAATATTTTCAGATTTAGTTCAATAATTGAAGATTTTATTCAGTGATTTCTTTGAGTAAATGTTTCTTTCATTGTTTCACTTATTCCTTGGATAATATTAGTGAGTAATTTTTAGTTCTAATTATTTTCTGCATCTAATCATTATTTTCCTAAGAGTAATTATGAGATCCTGCACATTAATCCTTGTTTCTATGCTTTTCAACATGTTAGGCTTGATTTTCCAAGGCCGGGATGCATGAACCCAGCCTGATGTGTTAGTGCGTGTGTATAAAATTAAACTACTAAATTTAATGATTGACCTTGATCGTATTGCGTAGTTGCATAACGATTGTAGATCTTTATATCTCGTTTACCTCTAGGTACTCTTGATGATTTAGAGTGCAATTCGAATGCTACTATCGCGATACTGATTTACTCATCCTCAGATTAAGTATGACGCGGGCTTGAACCTCGTATACGTAATGCTTGGGAGTACTAAATTCTGGGTCAAATCAATCAGATAAATTTAAGATTAGTATTATATCCGCACTACACTAGGGTTGGGGGATTGTATTCCCGTCCTATTTTTCTCATCATTTAAATAAAAAGTTTCGAACTATTTTTCACTCATAAGTTAGGTAGATTAGTATAGTTGCATCTTTTTATAATTTCATATTTGCATTTAGTTATAATCATTTCCAAAATCAAATCATTTTCCTTTTATTTTTAGAGTCAAATTTAGGATTCCTCCGTCTTTTCCCGTCGTCACAACTTCGTTGTCCTTTTTCCCTGAGGATCGATACCCGATTTGTCGGATTATTACTTGAGCGACATGCTTGCACTTGAGCCTAGAGTGAATGCATTTCTGAGACACAATTTCAGTCGCGTCAGCCTTACTGTTACAATATATGGGCTTCTTTACGCCATCCTCTTCTCTCACAAAGGCTGCGCTAACGGATGATTCTAAGATGGATAGGTACACGTATAGTCATTCACCCTACACTGGTCGTGACAATAGCAAGGGAGACCCTTGGTATGACTTTAGCTCCTTGAAAGAATGGTCACTCACTTCATTCCATTTGAAAGATTTTTTGAGAATTTTGAAGAACGGTAAACACTTCTCTGTGGCTCTAGATACGGACCTATTCAAAGCATCCACTCGCCCTGTGAGCCTCTGAACGTCTTTAATAGTCCTGGGGGTCTTCATTTCTAGGAGGGACATTATCTTCTCATGATTGGCCTCAATGCCTCTTTAGTTGATGATGAACCCCAATAATTTCCCTGCTCCAACCCCAAAGACACATTTGGCTGGGTTGAGCTTTATCCGGTACTTGTCCATCGTGTTAAAGGTCCTCTCAAGGTCGGCCACATGATCCTCAGCATTCAAACTCTTGGTCAACATGTCATCTATATAAACCTCCATAGACTTCCCAATTTGGTCTTCAAACATTTTATTCACAAGGCGCTGTTACGTTGCCCCTGTATTTTTTAGGCCAAAGGGCATGACCCTATAACAATATGTTCCCTTATCGATAATGAAAGACATTTTTTTAGTCTTCAAGTCTCATAAAGATCTGATTATAGCCTGAATAGGCATCCATGAATCTCATTAGCTCATGGCCTGCAGTAGCGTCTACCATCTAATCAAGGCGGGGGAGAGAGAAAATATCTTTGGGATAATGTTTGTTGAGGTCAGTGAAGTTTACACATATTCTCCACTTGCCGTTGGCTTTTGGGACTATGACTGCATTGGACAGCCATTCGGAATAGATGACCTCTCTGATAAACTCAGCATCTTCTATATTCTTGACCTCGTCCCTTATGACCTCATATTTTTCTTGAGAATAAATTATCCTCTTCTGCTTCACTGGATTTGCGTCCACTACCACATTGAGCTTGTGAAATATGATTTAGGGGTTGATCCCTAGCATGTCTGCACGAATCCATTCAAAGATGCTCTATCTCTTCCTCAGTAACTTGATGAGATCTTCTTTTATCTCTATCTTTAGAGCTTTGACAATTTGGATGGTTTTTTTTGGCTCGTCCTCAGTGAGGATGATGAATTCGACCTCTTTCGCAACCTCTCCTTTCTTCATATTTGTTTCATCCCTAGGGTCGAGGGTATCAATATTATAAGTGGTTGTTGCTTTCTTATGCGCCTCTTTTTCTTCGGCTAAATTAAAGTTGCATTCTCGTGCCGTCGTCTAGTCTCCCTGAACTTCCCCTACCCCGTAAGGGGTCGGGAATTTTATCATTTGGTGAACCGTGGACCGCATGGCCTCAAATTCCTTGAGGTCCACTCGCCCCATTATAATGTTGTAGGCTGAGAAGACATGCTCATCCATCATAAAAAAGTTCACCTTCTTGGTGAGCCATCTCGGCCACTCGTCCTCCATTCTAACGTCAGCCTCATACACTCCTAGAGGATGAAATTTTTCCCCACTGAACCCAATCAATAGGTGATGGTATGGGATGATCCTAGCACGGCTGAGGCCTAAGGCATTGAAGCACGGCCAGAACATCACATTTATAAAACTACCCTCATCTACCAAGATCCTCGACACCTCACATTCGTGTACCCTAGTAGTGATGATGAGAGCGTCATCATGTGGAGCTAAGAGGCCTTTGAAGTCCATTCTTGATAATCCCACTATCAGAGTATCCATATCAATTTTCTTCCTCTTTTCTGACTTTGCTTTAATAGAGGTTGAATGCACAACTTTTGTCACTGCATTGGCTTCAGCTACATGGAACTTCATGTCTGTGACCTCTGAACCTCCTCCTGCTAGTCCCACGGAGATCATCCTAACTCTGAGTGAGATCATATTAATTCTTTTTATAGGGATGTGGTCATCTCTCGGTGGGAGGTCAGGGTCGTCCTCATCATCCGAAGGGTCATCTCTTCTTCTTGGAGGATCTTCTCTGCACGTATCACCTCTCTTCTTTTTAGGGTCGACCCCTCGACCCCTCTTGAAGTCACCTTTGCCAACATACTTCCTAAGCTTCCCTTCTTTTAGCATTTTATAGATTTTATCTTTCAGACCAAAACAGTTATCGGTCACATGGCAATGGTCTTGGTGAAATTCACACCACATATTTTTATTCCTCTTATGGGGAGCTGCCCTCAACTTCTTAGGCCATTTCAAGGACCAGTCGCTCTTTATCTCATTCAGAATATGCTCGCAGCTGACCGTTAGAGGGGTGTAATCAGCGAATTTATCGTCTACAAATATCTTCTTCCCCCGTCTGTTCTTTTTTTGGTACTTACCCCCACTAGCGCCTCCTTTTTCATCTTCGTATTTTGCCGCCATCACCTCTTCGACGTTTATCACCTTTCCTGCTGTTGACAATAATTCATCCATCGTCTTCAGAGGGTCTTCAGCAAGCTTCCATAAAAGCTTCCCCTTCTGGAGTCCTCCAATGAGGACTGTCATGGATATGCTTTCCTCATAGTCTTCGACCACTAATTTTCTTTGTTAAATCTGGCTATGTAGTCTCTTAGGCTCTTATTCTTCCCCTGCTTAACATAGAGCAGGTGCGTGGTCTTCTTCTATGGCCTTACTCCAAAGTAAAAGTTATGGATAAACTGGTCCGCTAACTGCTTAAATCTTTCAATGGAGCTCTTTGAAAGAGACATATACCAGACATGTGCGGCCCCAGTCAGAGTGCCGTAAAAGGAACGACACCTCATCTCATCTGAGATGGAGTATATGTCTACTACTGATTGGTACAGCACTTATTGGTACATATGCATGAGTGCCACTTTAATTATGTGCATAGCTGGTTACATTTCCCCAAAAAGTTTTGGGTTGACTAATTATTGTTATGAGTGAACTTATAACTTAACTACTTCTTTAAACGTTAGTGAACTATTAAGAATGGGATTATTATTTCAACACTCCTTGACTTTCTTTACATGATCCTAAATAAACTGGTAATGAACCGTATTTCTTAAACTGACTAATCAAAATAGAATTCTGAGTTACAATATTTTAATATTTTTATAACCTGATAAATATGAAATTATAAGTTTATTATTGTCAATCTTTTAAACACTAATTCTATACACACTCCAACTCTCATTTATATCTATATCATTGTTATAGAACTGGTAGAATCTTCTTAGCATATTTTTTTTTCTAATTTCTTCCTTTTCCAGATGCACTAGGAGAAAGAAGATAATATCTCTTCCCTACTAGAGACAGAAATCGATCACCTATTTGCGTATGTGACCATTTGGGAAGAGATTAAACCAGATGGGAGCAAGGACATGAGCTTTTCAATTTTCTCTATTACCGTGCATACTAAAAATGTGTAATTCACCCCCACAGTGGATCAACCCTATGTAAACCTATTAATAATGAATAAAGTTATGTTATTCTGCCTCAGCTTTAATTCCTTGATTTATGCATACTTCTTTTTAATCATCGTCATCATCATCATCATCATCATCATCATCATCATCATCATCATCATCATCATCATCATCATCATCATCATCATCATCATCATCATCATCATCATCACCATCACCATCATCATCGTCATCATCATCATCATAATCATCATCCTTAACTTAATCCCATCATATCGGGTCAGCCACATGGATTCTCCTTGTCGATTCTAATCTCTCGTGTGCATTATTATCATTCAAGTTGAATTCCCTAAGGTCTCTCCTAATAATGTCTTGCCACGATAGCTTAGGGTGACCTATTTTTCTTTTATCCTCTATTTCCAACAATCTTCCTCTTGTTATAGGGGCATCTACTGGTCTATGCAACATATGTCCATACCACCTAAGCTAACTTTCTCTTAATCTATCACTAATGGGAGCTACTCCTAAATTTTCTCTCACGTTTTGATTTTTAATTTTATCCTTTCTTGTAATTCCTATCTCCCACCGAAGCATCCTCATCTCACTAACATGATCTATAAATTTTTCCATTTAATTCATACCAAAAAGTAGGGTGTGATAGGGTTGTTAGAGACTTGATTTTTCACATAAAATCAAGTATCTAATATATGTGATACATTTCACACACTTTTAAATTAGATCTGCTTTTACATTAGTTTGTTTTGCAAAGTTTTTTTTAAGAAACCGGATTCGGTTTGTTGGATTTCTATACATGTTTCAAAATAATTTTAGATTCACAAGCTTTCTAGTTCTGGAAGTTTAAAAATTCGAAATCTTTGATGTTAATATCCTATTTAATTTTAGATTAATTTTACGATGTGTGAAATCTATTTTTTGTATAAATATAATTTTTAGATCTATTTTCAAGGGATCTGACCAGATATGATAGTCTTGGAGTGCCTGATATTTTTAAAGTGTGTAATATTATATGTTTTAAATATGAGCATATAGAAGACAGGTGTAATTTCTTGTACTGGTTGAATTGAGTGTGTACGTGTTCTTGCATGATCATTGTAAGATGGGGGTTCTTCAAATACCATTAGTATTAAGTGAGACGTAACCCCTTATCAATATCAGGATTAACACAGTTAGATACAGAGTATAGGTTTGAGCCACAAGAGGATCAGAGACAAACATATCTAACATTCGAAGTTGCATTAAAAAACACATTGACATAGGTAACATTTGGAAAACACAATAAACTAATGGAACCAGCAAGCTAGCGTGGCGGTAGGGAGAAAGAACAAGCACTCTAGGCACAATAAAGACAAGGCATGAACTTCAAGCTCAGTTAATGCCCAATGATAGGTGCATTGAATGCGTATGTGAGTTGATGCTCTTGCAAGGGATCTATGGTATAAGGAAACTTGGGCAATAATTTTGGGCTCTAGATCCTCTCCCTGTAGTTTGTTCGTTTTGTCTTATTTATATGGGGGAGAGGTTGCTCGAGTTAGCATGCCCTCGATCCCTATGGTTCAGTGCATTAAATGCATGAGATATTGTATTTAATGCATGGGATTTGGTAGTTTTGGCAGTAAATCGTTCTATTGGCTGGAAATATTGAGGGAATTAATGAGGGATATGACTTGTCAGCTTGAGGCTTACTCTAGGAAGGCCATATGGTCAAATTTGGTGAACTAGACCTGCCAGCCTAAGGAAAAAGGCACTTGAGTGCTGTATTCTTGAGTCCCTAAATGTCAGACATCGTGACGTCAGGAAGTGGTTCAAATAGTGGCTATTGTTTGGTATCTAGTCACATCAGTCAGATGGGATAGCACCGAAGGTACCTCAAGGAAGTTATCTCGAGGGGGAAAGTATTGAGGGAGATTGAATGACTCGAGGGGGTTCACTTGAGTAGGTAAGTAATGAGTAGGATCGAGTGACATTTGTCCTGATTGATGTTTTGTCCAAGTATGCCAAGAGGATTGGTAATAATTCCCAACGTTGCCTTATTCTCAATCCTCCAAAACATGTCCCTGCGAACTTCCCAAGAGGAGTTTCCTTGATAGGTCATGAAAGCCCTGCTAGACATCGTCCCCCGTGGGTACCAAATAACCCCGCTCAACGTATACATTCATAAGATAAAGTACATAATACAACATTCTATTTCTTATTGCAAGATGTTATCATCCAGGTGACCTCTGTTCTTCGAACTAGGTCCTTCGAGGATGGTCCGTTGGAGGCTCTTCGAGATAGAGCAGTGTGAGCTACTTGCTTGTGCAGAGTCTTCGAAGTGAGTTTGTTTGACGTGCTTCTTTGTGGACAATCAATTCTTTTGGCTAAGTTAATCATCTAGGGAGGGGACACCCCCCACATTTGCCCCTTCGTAGACATATTTATTTATTACATGAAGAAATATCTGTATGAAAGTTCCATTTATCTATGATTTTTCTTCTTGGGGAAAATAGAGAGATTTATTCAAATTTCCCCTGAAGCTCTTCATTCCCCAAGGTAGACAAGACCCCCAGGCATGTCTCATTAAATGCAACTGTCATTTGCATTTTAGTACGTCACACGTGGCAGAGCCATGGTGAGCACGTGAAGATAACACAACCATTCGACGCGTCATTCCCCAAATTATCATCATAGCTACCTTTAGTCTTCCGTGACCATGCGCATTTGGCCAACACGCCAGCCACATAATTCTGAAATGCCATTATTACACTTTTCCAAACGCCATTTTTCTTGTCGTCTTTTGGAATTTGTGTTGTCACTATAAAAAGGGGACGCACTTTTAGTTCAAAATCACTTTTGGGTTTATCTTTCTTAGTTTAAGTTTTTCTTTGAGATTTTGGCAAAGAAATTCTCGCCTTCTTCAAGCTTTTCAGTTATCTTCCCTTCTCTTTTCTCTGATCTGCTATGGCACCAGTAAATAGAACTCTTTCAGGGGAACTTATCCTGCCAACCAGGCACACCAGGCTTAGTGGGAATGATACCGTAGTTCCACTTACTTTGGAGAGAACGATCATTTCTAGGTGACGACATAGCAGTTTCCCGATGCTTTGGTGACAACTAAGTAGCCAAACCTGCTGATGGACGAATGTGGAGATGCTGAAGACTTCGCTTATATCCCTATCGCTACTGTTACCCATTTGTGTATAGAGCATAGTTAGTTCCCCTATTCTAAGGTAGAATTTGAGGCGCCTCTGGTGCCAATGAAGGGTTGGGCCCTTGGACGGAGTATATCCATGCAAAATACTCTATTCAACTGGTCCTCGTAGGTTTATCTTGTTCCATGTGGTTGGGTGATTTTACATTGGCTAAGAATAACATCACTTTGCAACTGTTGGTATCTAGGTGGAGCCATAGGTCACACACCTTCGTGGCCGCCTGGGGTGAGTTTACTATTACCCTGGAGGAAATGTACGAACTGTTGGGACTGAAAGCTGCTGGATTTGTCACCTTCTTCGAGAAGGCTATCTCCGGTGAAGAGAACACTCTGAGGAGCGAGTTAGAAGATATTGTAAATGATTGTATGGTCACTTATAATAAGTGCACCTACTCTGAGGTCATCCTCTACTTTTACTTCATTAAAGAAAAGGCTATCATCAGAGCCCGTGAGACTACTAGGGAGAACCCTCGAGGGAAAAAAATTTTTGAGCAGCCTCCAACTGGGGAAGGATATGAGTCCAAAATTGAGCTGGCGGGGTACATATGGGTAATGTTGTCGAAGGTATATCTTTCGATAAGACCCATGATTGTCTTCATAAGGACCTAATCAACATGTTCGTTCGAATGGCCTATGGTGTAAAGATCCCCCTCGCTGCCATTATTCTTGGGTCTCTACACACTTGGTTATATCGTGTGTCTGTAGACTTCTCTCGAAGCATTGGTAGGTTGTATGTGTCTAACTATGCAAGAATATTCTTTTGATGATGTTCGTCTACGCTTATTTCTCGGATTATGCCCTCGTTGGACACTTCCCCGTTTCACAATATGTGAGAGTCCCCCGTATTTGTTGTTGGAAGAATAAGAGTGTGAAGAAACCTATGATAGATTTTATTAATCGAGTTGAGCGATTCAATCCTCACCCTTATTTTGGGGTAAGTCAATTTTTTACAAATAATTTCTTTGGTGAAGAGGAGCGTCCCATTTCTCCAATTGAAGAAGCCCTTGCTCGAAATTTCCCCGAGCACAATGTCCCCCTTTTGTTGATTTCTTCATATTTTCCTTCATATACTAAATTGCCATCATTTTACTCTAAACATAGCCCCCATCGAGTAGCCATGCAACTTGGCTATCATCAAGGGGCCCCTTGTTAAGCCATTTCAGCAGAGAGAAGCCCACTAATTTTCGTTTGCTTGTTCAAAATTCCTCACGTCCACTGTTGCCTCTGTATGCCCATTATCCTGCTAATGCGGTGATCCCGAGTTAGAGAGATCGAGGAGGGAGATCAGTGATGTACATCAATGTGTTCTGGCAGAACCAATAGGTTCTCTTTCAAACCAACCTTCTTAAGGAACCCTGTTATCCCTAAGTTGAGAGATTTCCACCCACTGAGTTGGGTTTGAGAAACTGCACCACCCAATATTCTATTTTTCCCCTTAATACAGCCAACACCAATGCCCCCCCCCCCCCTCGAGATGCCTCCCCTAATGCCTGTGGATTAGGTAATTGTGAAGAGAAAGAAAACCACTAAGCCTTCCATCCTTCCGACCGATGTTGCACCTGGTCCTTCAAGGACGGTTAGAAGGATCGAGTCTCCTCGTGCTGCTTCAATAGGTGTAGAAGTTAGGGCCACTTAGAAGGATCCTTTGAAGAAGCTTAAGACCATTCCATAGCCTCCCTTAGCCTCTACTCCTGACCCAAAGATTTCCGAAACGGTTAGCCAGATGGTGGATCGTCTTTGCGAGAGTTGGGAACATTTTTGTGAACAAGATAGAGCTTTCATGTTAGCTGAGATGTCTGCTCATGGGTTTTCTTATGACCCTCAATCCGTTGGGGGTATTAAAAGGAGGAAAACAATTTGCCCCCTCAAGCTTGTGATGGACGAGTCGAGCGAGTCTAGTGAGGAGGAGATTGCTGAGGAGGATTTGTCTGGTGGGGGTGTTAGTGGAGATGATGATGACGATGATGAGGGGGAGGAAGACGAAGAGGAAGAAGAAGAATAAGAATAAGAATAGGAAGAGACTGTGTTAGTACGTAGGCGTAGGTTGAGGGTGATGGTTTCATCCTCGAAACCTGCCTCGCCTCCCCGGGATTATGAAATCGTTGAGGATGTGATGGAAGAAGTAAGTCTCTTAACATCTCTTACTCTGAATGTCCTTCTTTTATTCATTCTTTCTCATGTTGATGTCCGCATTCTATTGTAACTTGCTCTTTTCTTCTTTTAGGTTGGTGTGCAGGTTGATACGCATGATGATGTTGGAGAGAATCTCCCTCTCGAAGCAGCTGCCCCTAATATTTCTCAAGTAGTCACCCATTGCCCCTAGGGGAAATTGTATCTGATACTACATCTAGCGGTGGTTATTCCCCTGACCTTTATTTTTTACGCAAGCAGGCTGGCCTTGAAAGGGATATGACTTATGTGAAAGTTGTTGAAGCTGTGACTGTACCTGTTGTTGCTGTAACTTCAATACCTGTGGTAAGCTTCTATTTTTTGTACTTATCTCCCCTTTTTATTTCTCCCTCAATCTACTGGATTAATTTCTGACTTTCTTCCTTCTTTAGTCTACCATGCCCATTTCAATCGTCTCCTTGGTGCCTCCACCTTCAAATGATCAAATGCTTGTTACTTTATTCGGGCCTTCGATTTCAAACTCGAAGGGTGTTGAGCCAGCTGCAGTTACCCCTGGAGAGGTTGAACAAGAGCGTGTTATCGAGGCAGTGGAGAATAGGCCAGAGGATGTTGTTGAGGTTGGGGAGAATAGGCAAGAGAAGGTTACTGAGGTTGGGGAGAATGTGATTGTCCCCAAAGTCATCCCCCATTGGTGGCTCCCGGGGTAATTGAAGAGGAGGATGTGGTTCAGATAGCCGCTCGTGAGTTTACAGATGAGCGACGCCCTGAGGTATTTCCATTCTTCTATCTATCTTCTGTATGTAAATATGTTATCTTTAAAATTAAAATCAACCATAAAAAAGGGTTAGGCGAGCCTAGTAATGTAGGACTTTATATTTCATAAATCTCCTATAACCAAGGGTCAGGTGGGTCTAGTAACGTAGGACTTTATATCTCATAAATCTCCTATAACCGAGGGTCAGCGGGCCTAGTCTTATAGGCATAAATCTTCCATAACTGAGGGTCACGCCTGCCTAGTCTTATAGGCATAAATCTCCCATAACTGAGGGTCAGGCAGGCCTAATTTTATAGGAATAAATCTCTCATAACCGAGGGTCAGGCGGGCCTAGTCTTATAGGCATAAATCTTCCATAACCGAGGGTCAAGCGGACCTAGTCTTCTCGGAATAAATCTCTAAGTTAGCGTAGTGTTTTTATTCATGCTTTCCTTTGTCTTTATTGCTTACTTCAACTTTTTGTTGCATTTTAGGTGGAGTACGATCAACTAGCAACTCATATGCTCAAAGTAGAGCCTGTTGTTAAAGAGTCAGTTTAGGCGCCAACAGTAGCTTCAGTTGCTTCTTTAGGTGGGGACCATGTACTTGGTGATACACTTTCACCATGCATTCCTCAAGTGCAAGCAAGTGATAGTTCTTCGCATACCCGACGGCCATCTGCCAGTGATAGCATTTTCAATATTCATCCGCTTGAGGAAGTCCCCGACGTGGTTGTGCGACAAACTTTGGACACTTTCCTTTGTGTTCTGACTGAAGGTCCCCGTTTGTTGATCGAATAATTTCTCGCTCGCTTTCCTTCGACATTTATTGCTCGCTGTCTGCATCCACTTTCTAGGATGATGGTTGGTCGATTGTTTGGGCTCGCGATGGTATTTGAGGACATTCTCATCACCCCCTTATGTCCCTTATCCCTAACACTATCAAAACTTTATTGGGTAGGGTTAACTCATTAACCAATGATGGTTTTTCCAAGACATGGCTGGTGGAGCTACTGCGGAGTTTCAAGAAGAGTGATCTTCCCAACGTCTATAATCGCCTACATAATTCCCATCGCGAGTAGGTGGCTATCTTTGAAGAACTTATGGGTCTGGAATCCCAGTTGCTGGTTACTGAGAAAGTAGTACAAGAGGCTCGCGAGGTGGTTGCTCGTGCATAGGCACAGTTGGTTGAAAAAGAGCAGGAGTTAGAAACCATCTGGTAGCCCCACCTATCAATATAATTTTAGCATGAAAAAAATTTATGGAATCGCACTTAGTTACAATATGAACTGTGAATGATAATAGGTAGTGCCGAAGATTTTGTACCACAAATACGAGGACCAAACAGTTCCTCTCAATACTAGTATATCTGACCTCAGGCCCGTGTATAATGCTACTTAAATAATAAACGGGTCTTTCAATTACTTCACTTTTTTGGGCCAACAGAGTCTCCATAGACCGTTTCGTTGAGGTAAGACATAAGCGTAAATGGGTACCTACATTTGGGGGAATCATTATCAGAGGAGAAGTAAGGAGCATCTTCAGCTTGTCCATGGCTTCCTGGTATATTATTTCCCATGTGAACTTCATGCCTATCCTCAGGAGCTCCATCAAGGGATGCGTTACCTCAGTTAGCCTCGGGACAAACCGCCTCAAATAGGACACCTTGCCATGGAAACTCTTTACCTCTTTCACTAATTTCATTCTTGTCATGTCGAGGATATCCCTTCATTTGTCTAGTTCCATTTGCACTCCCTGGCGATTCACCACGAATCCTAAAAACTTCTCGCTCGTCACCCCAAATGCACACTTGAGAGGGTTCATCTTTAACTTATACTTCCTGCAGTGAGTGAATACCCTCCTCAAGTCATCCAGATGGGATTCTTCTTTCTTGGACTTAATCACCAAGTCATCAACATAAAACTCCACAGTCTTATGAAAATGGTCATGAATATGGCCATTATCCTCCTCTTATAGGTGGATCCTGCGTTCTTCAATCCTAAAGGCATGACCGTACACATAAAATTACCCAAGGGTGTTTGAAAGGCAGTCTTCTCTGCGTCAGCTAGATCCACTTTTATCTTATTATAGCCCACATACCCGTCCATGAAGTTGTACATCTCATGGACCACTGTTGTGTCGATCAAGCTATCAATGGAGGGAAGTGGAAATTCGTCCTTCAGGCACGCCCAGTTCAGATCCCTAAAATCTACACATATCCTGATTTGGATTTTATCTTTCTTTCCCACAGGTACGATACTGGACAACCATATCGGGTGCTTTCTCAAAACTATAAACCCCACCGTGAGAAGTCTCTATACTTATTCCTTGATCTTCAAATCCAACTCTCCTTTGTATGTTCGAGTGGCCTATTTCACCTAGATCGCTGAGGGCAAGACATTCAGTATGCGGTAACTTACCTTCGTGTCAGCCTCAGGTATCTCGGTGTACTTCCATGTGAAGATATCTTTGAACTACATTAGAAGATTGATTAACCCCTCTCGAGGGGCTCCTTCCAAGTCCTTCGAGATAAAGATGGGGTTCGAATCCCCACCTTCCCTAGACAAATCGATACTTTCCAATCCATGGATCTGTAGCCTAGGGCCATATTTCATGCATTCTAGCTCTTCCTCTACTTCTTCTATAAACTCTTGCATTGTAGAGTTATCAATCATTAGGCATGGCCCCTGGTTATCCACCAGGAAGCATTCATAAATTGGGTCAGCTTCATTATTCAATCTCTCAGCTTCCATTTCACAACTTCATAATCTATAAATAATTTTGTCGTTAGGCAAAACCACCCACTTGCACTGTTGGGCTGCGTCTGGAGAGGTCTCTTTCTATAATTCTCATCTGCCTCCTCCACCGTTTGGCTACTAATAACGCTCTATGTATGAACTTGGTGCACAATGGGATCAATTCGTGGGGTCATCCAAACATGAAGTTATCTTGACAGGCTGGGGGGCCTTACTGCCCCATGTTCACGTTCTTCTTCATAAGTCATAATCGTTTGAGCAGGTGCCTGCACCTTCTCTTGAGTTGATGGTATCATTATACCCACGTTATATCTTATCACCATAGTATCTTCTTCCACCAGATCGATATAGAAAGATGCATCCACCATATGGGCCTCTTCGTTTACAAAAGGTTTCTTAGTAGCCCGTATTACCACCTCCTTACCTTTTGTGTTTGCTTTAGCACATTGGTGATAAGTGGAGGATACCAACCCATGGTTGTGCATCCATACTCTACCTACCAACAACTGGTATGATGGCTCACAATTTATGATGTGGAACTTAATATGGGAAGTGATGTTCCCCATCGTAATGCCCACGTTGATGTAGCCGACTAACTTGAAGGACTGATTGTCATAACTTGATATTGCCAACGGATGGGGTACTATCCTCGTCTCAGATAACCCGATGGCGTAAAAGGATCCCACATGCATTATTTTAATGGATGCCCCTCCATCTAATAATACTCGAGGGAAAACGCAGCCATTCATCGATGTCGTAACATATAAAGGTCTATTGTGTGGGTACCTGATCATTCTATCTGCCTCCGATAACGTGACCTCTGAGAGATATCTACTCACCAACTTAGCCATAGTACCCTTCCATTCCATGTGTGGGGCCATATTTTTCATTATAATCTCTAGAATGGCCCTCATAACTCCGAACCGAGAATCTTTAGGCGGCCAACCTGGTCGAAGAGCCAACAAAACTTTGGCAAGTGAGCCACAACTGCACACTCAATCCACTGATTCGCCTGATCATCCTCGAGCTCATAAAATTCTTCCACATCTCTATATGCAGCCTTATCATATGATATCACTGCGTTGACCTCTCCCAGAGAATAGGCTCTCATTTATCTGTTGAGCATCTCATCAGCATTGTATGTGTCTCCTTTTTGGTCCTCCCTATCTTTAGTCTTATCATCTAAATGCAGGTAAGCGATCTCAAATGTGCATTCTTGGAAGGAATCCTCGAAACCTCTCCCCGTAGTTCCTTTGGGGTCATTCCCCCCGATTCACTACTCCATCATTGATCGCTCGACCTCCTCATCGAAGGCACTCTCCATATGGTCCCCGTGGGGCGGTAAAGGGTTGTCATTTACATTTGTCTGTGGTAACTCAATGTCTCCATTCTTCACATGGCTGTCAATCAACCTCATTAATGGAAAACACACTTCAGTGGGATGATTTACCCTGTTATGGAGTGCGCAATAATGGGGTTTCTTTCTGTCTTCTCGAGTAAGAGGTGCGGTGTGGACATTAATCGTCTTGCAAATTTTTTCACGAACCATGAGTTCATACAGGTTCAAAGCTTGATCCACCGTGAAAGCTAGCTCAGGAGGATCATCCTCGTATTCAAACCTTCTCTTGTTGCTTTTACCCCTTCTACCTCCTCAACTGCCATTACCTCCTTCTCTACCCGCATTATCTGCGTAGTTGATCCTCGAGGGTATTCCCCTCCCTGAGGTAACTGTTGGCCTCATCAGCGAGCTAGGCAAAGTGGGAGGTGGTACTATGGGTGTTATCACTAATGCGATATTCCTTATTGCCTTCAAAAAGGCTACAAATGTACCTTCTCCTTTCTCATTAATTAGGTGACATATGTAGTCGGGTAGCAAGCCTTCTGCGAATACTTATAAAAGCTTTTCCTCTTGCATCTCCTCCCTCATGTCTAGGTAATGATCGCGAAACCTTTGGATGTAGGCTATAACATCCTCTTCTGGCTTTTGCTTCTCACGCGCAACCTAGGTGAGCATGAACTCGTCCTCAACCAAGAAAACTTTTGCACAAATAAAACATGTAATTCCTCCCGAGAACTTACACTAGCTGGAGCTAGGTATGAATACCACGTGTAGGATTTCTTTGTCAAGGATTTTGAGATATCCCTTAGCCTTAACTTTTTGTCATTGTAATGGGCCCCCAGATTCTCTATGAACCTCATCACATGCTCCTTGGGATTCGCGCATGTACTTTTTAAAGATCGAGGGAATATAACCCACTGGGTAGGGTTCTCTATTATACTCCTCTTAGTAGGGAGTATGAAAGTCATCGTATATGGAGGATCTCTCCCCTTTAGACACAACTACGAACTTTAGCAGCTCTTTCTTCATATCTTTTAAGCTAGCTGGCGCGAGGCTAGCTAACGACGGCGTTGTTGTCACCGCGATAGATGGATCAACTAGAGTTACTCCCCCATTTTGTAAAATCGATTCTGTTGTCATAGGGGGGCCGTGATAGGGCATGAAATGCCTAAGGGTGGTGGAACCCTAGGGAAGGTGTTAACGGAAGCAGGCACCGCCACCCCTCCAATAACAGTTGGTATGTTGGCTGGTAGTGTGGTAAAGGAACTCACTCCTGTGGGGGCTCCCAACATTTCTTGGGCAACCGGTGTCTTGATAAACTCTGCGAATAGTCCCATCAGCCTGTGAATCTGTAATTGGCCTATTCCTCCTTGCGTGGTAATCATCTCCGTGATACCATGCCAAGTGAGCTAGAATCTATCCTTGTCATTCTCCCCACTTCAGGAAATGCGACGTTATTTATCTTTTCTTCACGCTGTAAGGCATCAAAATCAATGTTTCTAATGGTGTTATCCTCTGGCATCTTTTCAAAAGAGAATACCTCCCTAGCGGAGTCGCCAAATATAAGATGGGTGTTCTTCAAATACCATTAGTATTAAGTGAGGCGTAACCCCTTATCAAGATCGGGATTAACATCGTTAGATATAGAGTATAGGTCATAGCCACAATCGGATCAGAGACAGACAGATCTAACATTTAAAGTTGCATTAAAGAACACAATAAATGAATGGGACCAACAAGGTAGCGTGGTTGTAGGGAGAAAGAACAAGCACTCTAGGCACAATAAAGACAAGGCAGGAACTTCAATCTCAGATAATCCCCAATGACAGGTTAATTGAATGTGTATAAGAGTTGATGCTCTCGTGAGGATTCTATGGTATAAGGAAACTTGGGCAGCAATTCTCGTCTCTAGATCCTCTCCCTGTAGTTTGTTCATTTTGTCTTATTTATATGGGGGAGAGGTTGCTCGAGTCAGTATGCCTTCGATCCCTCTGGTTCAATGCATTAAATGCATGAGATATTGTTTTTAATGAATGGGATCTGGTATTTTTGGCGGGAAACCATTTTATTGGCTGGCAATATTGAGGGCAATAATGAGGGATATGACTTGTCAGCTTGATGCTTACTCTATGATGGCCATATAGTCAGATTTGGTGAACTAGACCTGCCATCCTAAGGATAAAGGCATCTGAGTGTTGTATTCTTGAGTCCCTAAACGTCAGACATCGTGACATCAAGCAGTTGTTCAAACAGTGGCTATTGTTTGGTATCTTGTCACATCAGTCAGACAAGCTGGCACTGAAAGTACCTCGAGGAGGTTATCTCGAGGGGGAAAGTATTTAGGGTGATCGAATGACTCGAGGAGGTTCACTCGAGTAGGTAAGTAATGAGTAGGCTCGAGTGACAATTGTCCTGGGTGATGCTTTATCCAAGTGTGCCAAGAGGATTGATAATAAGTCTCAATGTTGCCTTGTTCTCAATCTTCCAAACCATGTCCCTGTGAAGTTCCTAAAAGGAGTTTGCTTAATAGAAGATGAAAGCCCTCCCATGCCCTGCTAGGCATGGTCCTTCGTGGGTGTCAAACAACCTCACTCAACGTATACATTCATAAGATAAAGTACATAATACAACATTCTATTTCTTATTACAAGCTATAGTCATTCGGGTGACATTTGTTCTTCAAACTAGGTCCTTCGAGCCAGGTCCGTTGGAGACTCTTCGAGATAGAGCGCTGCGAGCTACTTGCTTGTGTAGAGTCTTCGAAGTGAGTTTGTTTCCCGTGCTTCTTTGTGAACAATCAATTCTCTTGGCCAAGTTAATCCTCTATGTGTGTGTGTGGGGGGGGGGGGGGGGACAACCCCCACAATCATATAGATTTATAATCACACCGCTATCCCTATCACACAACACTATTAGAAAAGTGTGGTCGTTTTTCTTCAGAAACAAATTCATGAGTCGACATAAAGATAAACTAAGGAGTTAAGGTTTTAATACGTTGTTGGATCATAGAGAAATACCTAACGAGGTGGAGCTCTGTCATTTAGGTATATTTTTATTTCAAATTTTTTATTTTAGTTGATTTTAATTTTGTGGTGTAGAGGTTATCATGGATGTTTCCCTATCCTTCTGGGTTTTACTATATTAAAAATCTGTGTGTAAACTTCTATGAATGCTTCTTAAATCTTTCATGTTATCTCCTCCTTAATAACGTTAATTGGGGTATCTAAAACTTTTTAACTTCGTGTTACGAAGAATCTAAAATAATATGTTTTATATAATCTTTGTAATTTAGCACATCTTGTGTAAAATCATTTTCAAACAAATAAGAGTTTCTCCACAGAGTTTATTCAGTTTCTCAATCATCCCTTTAACTTTATAAATATCTTAATTGAGTTATTTTAGTGAGGATGCCCATCACCAAAGCATTAGGTATTCTACTCATTCCTTTTATCTCATAAAGTGTTTCCACTGATTTCTAGATAAAGTGATTACATATTTGAAAGGAAACTCTTTTCATTAAATCCCGATGTTAATCTTTTCAATAAAATATCGATATAAGTGACATAGCATGAGCCTAACATATTTTCAAACCAATTAGCAAAAAACTAATCACAACCATGTATATGGCTTATCCTAAGTACTTTTATTTTGAGCCACCTGGATAACCACACTCTTATTTAAGACAATACTCGCACGTCATTCCTGATTAGCAAAAGATTATTGAAAAATTGTACAAGAAATACCACCACATTTTCATCATGCTTCTTATATAAACAAGAATCACTTGGAATTTTATTAAAATCAAAACTTGATTACCTAAACAAATTGAATGGCCCAAGACCTTGATGTTATCATAAATCCATAAACGCATCTGACAAGTTTACATCACTTTTCTTTTATGACTCCTTACCATGTATGTGTTAAGATAATCGGTTAAGCACAATGTTTAAACATTAAAAGAATCCGGATAGACTTTATCATGATTACCAGCGAGAAGGTTTACACATAGTAAATCCCTATCTTTCTGAGTATACCCTTTTGCAAGACTTTCTTTAATGATTTTCACCCTCCCATCCATCTATCTTGTAACTTCTTACAGGTTCACTTCCACTCGATGAGTTTTATCCTATCAGCAAGTCTAAAAGTATGAAAACTTGATTTGAATACATCAAATCTCCTTTTGGTATCCATATTCATAAGTGAAAGAAACACTCTTATCTTGATAAGCCTCATTATAATTCGTGGGACCCATTTCATGTTTATCTGGGATCTCATCCAATCATTTAATACACTAATGTTTCAAGATCTCTCCAGATGCTCCCACTATGACATAGCACCACTTGATATCTAGTATAAGTGGCACATATATGTAAGGACATTTTTGTCCATTATCAATTTGCATGTCGTACGCCGTTACACCGTTGAAGAAATTCAAGATCGCATCTACATCAATGGATCCTAATATCAAAGCATCTTCAACATCATAACCTCAGCGAGAATGAACTTGGTAAAGTTTTGTTTCTAAGTCCCTTAAAGTTTCATACTTAGTATTGAGAAATTTTTATGAAATGTTTTTTATAAAAATAAGAAGTAAGTTTTTACAAGCAAAATGAGGTTTTTAAAAGATTTTAATTTTTCTGGATAATCGGACCGGTCCGACCCTTTTAAAATGAATCGGTCCGCCTACCTACTGGACCAATCCACTTTGCACCAGTTTAACACGGACTGATTGCAAACCGAAGAAGCCTATTTTAAAAAAGAACCGATCCGAGGTCGGACCGAACCACCTCCAAGACGGACCAGTCCTCCTGGGATAAAATCGTACAGTTCCGCGAGTGTTTTTACCACCGACTCATATTTATGATATATATATACCTATTTCGGTGATGTATTTTCCAAGTCTTTGAGAAAACGTTTCTAAGAGTTCAAACACAACAAGACTTCGTTTTTTGATGTGCCAAACATATTTTTGATTCACACACAAAAATTCCAATTACTTTTGTGAATCTTTTGGAACCCTAGAACATAAGCTTTGTTATTGTTCAACCTTTGGTGGGTGATCTTTCCAATCGAGGGCTGTGTGTCATTGATGAGGGAATCTCTACAAAATGTTATGGCTGCGTGTCATTAATGAGAGCTGCGGTTCTTCCTTTGTTATTTGGGCTGCGAGTCCTTGGAGGGTGCTGCGTGTATTCTCTTGCTAAGTTCAAGACTGTGTGTCTTTATGGGTTAGGTGCACGTTGATCCATTGCAGATTTCTCTATGGAATTATAAGTTGCGATTTATATATTCATAGTGAAATAAAAGTTTTACCCGAAAGGGGTTTTCTCCTGAAATCTGTGTCTCAGCATATTTTTGTGTCACATGCTTTATTTATTTATGGGTTGACACACGCACCTTAGATGCATGTTTAGGGGTTGAAATTAAATAAGTGTGCTAAATTAGAAATTTGCGAAGTTAATCAATTATCACACGTTATTCGCACTTTTCAATAAATCCTAATAATAGGTAATACTTTCACTACCGTAAGGTATTGAATTATAGATATCATGTTATATATCATCCTTTATAGGTGGTCTAGCAACACCGGTAATATGACATTACGTTGTCTTGTAAGTTTGTCTTACACTTGGGTCCATTGTTTGTGAGATAATCTTTTTTTCAATAACAAAGTATTGATGCAATCAATTACCTTCTTGTGTTACATAATATGATCTAAACTACTTCTAAAACCTTTGGGATAGCAAACAAAGAGATATACCTATTTCAACACCATGCGCGATCTGACAAACGAGGTGGCCATCCACCGCCGCCAAACTACGTCGGACGTCATTAAATAAGTAATCATTTTTAGCATGTGACATATATGATATATACAAAAATTCATTCCACAAGATAAAAAATAAATTGATCCAATAAATATAACCATTCACGCAATAGTAAAATCCATCACCATATTAATCTCCAAATTAAATCTAACTCCAAATAATATACTCTCAAATAAATGCTCCAACTATAAATATCTGAATAAAATCGTAAACAACTGTGGAACTGAGTGAACCACTAAATCCATGAATAAAGTCTCATAATACATGTGGTGGAATGGAAAATATATCTAACTACTAAGCATCTAAAGTAAACTCCATCTGCAGCTCAAAAATATCTTCAATACTCATATGCAGCTACTCAAGCACTATACCTGAAATGTTATTCAAGGCAATGGGTTAGAACCCATCGCATGAATACAAGATACTCTACCAAATTAGGGCCCGTGACAGTAGCATTATGCATAATAAAAACACCACAATAGAGTGTTTTAAGTTAAACATGATAATTATTAACATGCAAGTAAAAATAAACTACTATCATCTAACCACGTAATTAAGCCACCCCAAAAGTTTAAGTCAAACTTATACTATCACCATTTGGTAATAATTCTAAGGTCACCATATTTATTTAAATTTATTTATCACATTATTAATATTTTTATCACGGTGTCGTCATAGCCTATCGACACTACTGTATGTCCTGCACGTATTTGGGATCGTCTCATGTCTTACACTACACACATTCCCCCGCTATAGCCAGTCGGCCCATATTCTGGAAGTCCTGCACTTATGGACAAGGTTCCACGTACGACACATCATAATATCTAGCCATCCCGTATTTTGTCACCCCTACACCTATTATGACGCCACACACCCACACGTCGCAATAGCTAGCCAACTCGTATTCTGTCAGTCCTGCACTTATTAATGACACCAATTTATTTTAATATTTGTTTATTATATTAGGCATTAATTCTTAATTTCTGATTATTTTAAATTACCCAATCCAATTGTAGAGCATAAATCCTCAAACCTACCCCTAGTCCCATACCTAGAGGTTTACAAAACACAAACATGTCCTACCGTATGTTATTGGATGGATTTATATCAATTATCTCTTACCTAGAAAGAGTTAACCGCTACTAAGGCATTCCCGTTAGTCCCATACCTAGTAAGTATTCCTAAAATTAAGGAGAGAGCATACTACCCGAAATCTCATCGTCCCCGCGGTGATGAATATAATTAACACAGTAAGTCGCACATTGCAATTTATCAACAAACATCCAATTTCTCATATGATCACAATTCAACTCAGTTAAATTCGTTCAATACATTGTCATTGTTAACGCAGTTTATTTTATCCAATAATTTTAATTTCAACATCGTGCGAGTTTAAAGAGCACACCACAATAAATTACTTTGATCATACCTACATAATTTCATAAGATTTCACAAGTCCCTTTTTCATTTAAATAGTGCAACTATGATTTTCTACATGCAAACCTACCCCCATAATCACAAAACCAAATCTCTACCCTAAGCACACAAGGGTTATGAGTTTTAATTCAAATTAAGATTTTTCCCAAAAATAGTCCCATATTAGATTTCACTTTCCCTAACTAAGGTTGCTAATTTATTTTAAAAACATGTAAATTTATGTTTATGCGATATTTAAAACACATAATACTAGCGAGAGAGAGAGAAAGAAGTATTCATGCCTGATGAAAAGTTGGTTGAAAATTCTGACTAGACGATTGCGTTCCTCACGAAATATTAGGAAAGATTTGTTCTTGTACAATCTTGAGAAAACTCCAATTAAGCCTTCAAAACTTGGTTTGAATCTTGATATAATTTAGGGGTAGGGTTTGTAGGTGAAAGGTGATAAAGATGTAGGAGTCTTTTGGTTGAAAAGTTTGTGAAAAAGTGTTTAGAATAGTTTAACCCTGAGTATGGATGTAAATACTAATGTAAATAAGAGCATTAAAACTCTGTTAATAGAAAAGAAGAACCTTTCGTAGATGTAGGCATATTGTCAAACCACTTACATCTTGTTATTGTGTGTGTGTGTGTGAATGGTTTATTTATTTTGATCAAATGATTAGTGTCGAATCATAACCATTAGGATTTTACTACCTATAGTTGGAGTTGTCTATGGGAAATGAGTATCCTTCCTCAACTTTACCATTAAACAATAATCATATCTCATTCACATAGTGATAACTCACCATATCATGGTGATCGTCAAGACAATTGAAATGAACACGTCCCTCCTAGGATCAAATATATGATTAGACCCAACAAAACAGGAATACCCCCATCTCATATTATCTTCCATGAGAGGAGAAAATGGTGGAAAGCAACAAAACACCATGATGTAATCAAATATCACGATTTGTAGATGCTTACAAGTAGCATCTTTGAGAGAAAAAGGAAGCCATATGCCACTAACAGGAAAAGAATGCTTGCCTTTAACACCATAGGGATAGGATGGAATAAGAAATCCATAGGGACAAATATAAGTGATAAGATATAGCTCTCATCCCTAGCCATTAGTCCAATAAAACTCTTATCGTAGGAAGGAGTTCACGGCACGACCAATATCATTCCTATCAAATGAAAACATAAAAAAAGAGAAATTTTCCCAGCCATCACCATGGAATGGAAGACCTCTATAATCTTACATGGAGGAAGATGAGCGATCACCCTACTCATCTGGAAATTAATACCACCAAGGAATTGATGAGAATATCCTTTATCTTCCAAATGAAATCGTCTTTCACCCAGTAAATTGAAGACTTTATAACTCCTAAGAAGTTTACCAAGATTTTATTCAAGATATACGATGGGAAGATAGATCCCACTAACTATCTTCAGTAGTAACTCCAAGTCATGATGCTTTGGAACAACAATGAGCCACTTGTGTGCCAGATTTTTCCTTATGCTCATAAAGAGTAGTAAAAATGGCAACCACCTCTCATACCTAGAAAAAAGAGA
This sequence comes from Sambucus nigra, assembly GCA_949130495.1. NCBI lineage: Eukaryota > Viridiplantae > Streptophyta > Magnoliopsida > Dipsacales > Adoxaceae > Sambucus > Sambucus nigra. Next base: position 42,425,160 of record OX422213.1, read on the forward strand.
CTTAATTCATAAAAATGATCTTTTAGAATGTAGTTTAGAAAATTCCATGGCTACATGTTCAACCAAAGGGGAATAAAAGAAAATCCCAATTAGATTGAGGCAATATAGATCGTTGAGCCTCCTAAACCTTTTAAGGATGCCCAAAAGCTGACGTGAATAATTACGACACCCAACTAGTTCATCTCTAAGTCTTTTGAGTGATGTTGGCCTTTCTTTTAGCTACTAAGAAAGGATAATGATGGTGTTTTGAATGACGAACGTTCAAAGGAACTTGAGGACATCGAGTGTTATCTTACTCGACGACCCCTTCTTATAGTTACTAACCTAGGGGATCCACTTTACTTGTATCCCTCGGCATCCGACAACACGGTTAGTTTGCCTCTGGTTTGTAAGGAAGAGGACATCAGACCTTAATCTACTATGTCAGTAAAATGTCTATAGATGCTGATCCCAAACGAAATAGAAAGGCAACCAAGTGCTCACCGTAGAAAAATCTTCCAACTAGATAGAGCCAATAATAAGGTATTTATGGGAAGTTGTGTTGTAGATGGATAAAATAGAGGCCCATCAGATCAGGGTGAAATCTGGCCATTTCTATTTATCCCTCGAATGAAAGCTATATAGGATATCCTTCACTGGATCAAACTTACAATGTGTGCATGATTGAGACGTCGATTAATTCCTATATGAACTACATAAAAAATTTTGTGAAATTCATGCCAGTGGAAGATTGCTACCATTTCGAGCCATTAAGGAGGGATATTAGTGGACCTAGGTGTATAATAATGTTGAATCTTAGGTGAAAATTGTAATAAATTCCAACTGTTTTGACCACCACTCTACCATCCAACCAACGACCTCAAATATCTGACTAGCCCATGGTCATTCACTCTGTGGGAGCTAGATATTTTTGGGCCACTCCCTATTACACCTGAAAATAGGAAGTACCTTATGGTTGACACATATTATTTTGTTAAACAGATTGAAGTGGAGACACTGGAAAATTGGTGCAGTTAATATGATCAGGTTTGTGTGGAGGAACATCATAACTCATTTGGGTTTACTAAGATTACTCATCATAGATAAAGGAATGTAGTTCAAGAGTGGTCCCTTGCAAGATTTTTTCAAGAACCATTCTATTAATAACTACTACACTTTGATAGCTTACCCTTAGAACAAAAAAAAATAGGCTTCTAAAAAAATGGTCCTTGAAGGAATGAAGACAATATAGGACAAGCCAAAAGGTGAATGGGTGAATGATCTCCCCCACGCCCTCTAAGCATACCAAATAACCTTAAGGTGGCCGACCAGGGTAACACCATTCATCTTAGAATATAGGATGGAAACCATAATTAGAGTTAGGGTTGGCAACCATGAGAATGACTGTATCATATTAAAGCCTTAATAATGAGATAATAAACGCAAAACTTGATATGGCAAACTGGAGGAGGGAGTAAGACTTAATCAGATTGGAAGCCTACCATCAATAGTTGACTAGGAAATATAATAAAGGAACGCATCAAATGAAGTTTCATATCGTAGATTACGTCCTAAGAAAGATCACCAATAGTGCAACAAAACCATCAGATGGGAAATTATCACCTACCTGAAAGAACTGATAAGGGTCACTAGGGATAACCTTCAAGAGGACTACCAATTAGAACCAATAGAGGGCATAGAGATACCTTGGACTTAGAATGTCTCACCTTAAAATATCATATTTTAAAGCGTTTTAAGCTTGATTTAAATTTTAAATCAATTTTTTTTGTTATAATTATTTGCATTTAGTACTTAATTTTTTGCCAGATTATTTAATCCAATTAGCGTCAATTGTTTCAAATGACAGGCCAATGTAAAATAAAGTTATTTTATTATGTGTATCTGACCAAACTATTGTTTTGATACCTTATTGGATTGATTACACTTAGTATTCATTGACTAAATGTTTCATTATTTTAACCTGAAAGCATAATATATTGCCAAGGCAAGCAAACGACCTATAAGGGAATCCTTAGGCACCTAGTAATCCAACCATATTGGCAGGATAACATGTTGAATGGATGGATAGCCCATCACTAAGAATTGGTACTAGGACTAAGGTAGAGTGTGGCAAAACGTCCTAAAAGGTAAGACCAATAAACACATGCTAGGGAAAAGGAAAGGGGGAATGCTAATACAAATCGAAAATAAAAATATATCATTCAACCATACATAAATTACAAAGTTATTTTCAAATAAAATGACTATGTCATCTATGAAGACCACGAGATGGCCTAGATCTGGACATCAAGTAGGCGGTCTCCAGGCTAAGATGAGGCATATCATCATCGTCAGTGTGGTCGAAAACATAGTTCTCAATCAACGACAGAGGAACCGCATCAACTAGCATCGAGGGTTCCTCACTCCCAAAGGGTGTAGTATAGTGTATCCATGCCATACCAATACCATAACTCAGTGTCACGAGGAGTCAAGGTTATTCAGCCAAAAATGTTTGTAGATTAGGTTCTTAGCTTCATTCAGGTGGATTGTGGAACTAAAAAAACCTTCATCGTATCCATCAATCCAAACTCCTCAAGTTTATTTTATGAATAAGTACCTCAACTTCATAATACTCTGATTCAACCCTCTTCTGATCCCCTCATTTTTTTGGAATTCTTCCTTGGACTCCCTGATATCCTACCTCAGGCTAACATTCTCATTTTATAGCATACTAGAAATATTATTTATCTCCATCAGCTCGGCCTAGAGGCAAGAGACCTTCCTCATATGGTGTTTATGAGGCGTAAACCAAGTGGTCATGTAAGGATATTATTGTTGTTTGGTTTACGACCACAATATAAAAAAAACAAGAATTTCAAGAATTCAATTGATGTATTACTTCATAAATAAAAGTTTAAAAGATGATCTTTTGTTTAAAAGATTTTATACTACAATTAATCTAGACAAGTATTATTAAAAAGAATGAAAGTTATAGCTTCAGAATTGTATCCCTCACCACGATCTACGTATCAGAAATGGTTGCAAGGAAAGAAAAGAATTTTCAAGATTAATACCCATTTAGACAAATAATAAAACCTAGAGTTGTCGCCTCCTAAATTCTCATAAGAGCTTAGTTTGAGTTTATTGTTAAAAAATCCCCGAAATTAGACACAAATGCCGTAAACATGGCACATATAAGATATAATCCATTAATATTCCTAGGTGAAAAAAAAGGAACAAAGAACATATCAAAACTAGCCTAATCTATCATATCACAACAAAACAACTAAATAAATATACTACCCCGTAATTTTAATGCATTAATTAAATAGTGAAATTTATTATTTATGATTATATGTGCCTACAGTGATGTGTGATGTCAATATTTATAATTATATATGTTGTGTTAATTGTGTATTAGTCGAAATTTAAATCTCACTTAAGACACGATAATGAATTAATAATTATTTAATAAATATATTAATAATGGTTTTGGGATTCTCACCGATTGGAATATTAAGATGTTGATTTGGTATTTTAGTTTGATTTTTAGGACATATAGAATATTTAGTAAGCACTTAAAGGAATGGGTTTTAAGCCACATGGGTTAGTATATAACTTGGGTTACATTTTGGACTATTTGGATGGAGTTTTGGGCTTGTTTAGTTAAGGTTCATTTAGGACCCAAAACCAATTTCGTGGTTAAAAAAAAATGATCATTGGGCTCGAGACTATAGAGAAGGAGATAACTTGGAGAAGAAGAATTAAGACAATTGGCTTGGAAGGAGAAGAAGATTTAAGACAATTGAGTTAGAATTCACTATCTTGATTTGGAGGCAATTTTACTTAGTATATTATTATGATTTGTTTTAGTACTATAATATAGTTATTCATTGGATACTAAACACTTAATTTAGATAATTAAACAACAAGTTTACAATTGAAACTAACTAGTAAAATTAAGTTTTTATTTATAAATGGTTTTTGACTCAATTTAGTACATTTTTTTATTTATAATTAACAAATTAATGTTGGAATTGTGTATAAAAAAAGAATTGATTCAAATCCCTTGATTATTACATGAACGTATTGGAAATTTGAGACTTTAGGATAAAAGTCAAATTTAGGGATCAAAATTTGAAATATAACTCTAAACGTGATGTAGATCTATTAAACTTGTAACGATAGTATAGAGTTAGGTTGAGGGAGGTATGCAATATGATTTAGCTTATATGGTAGGTGCTAAAACCTCAAAACAAATTGTTAGTGGTAGTTCTAATCATAGGGGCCGTTACAGGAGCTAAAAGTTGAAGGAATAATTTTTTTAGAGAGTTTAATGGATTAGCCGTTCAAATGGTGAAAACAGTGGTCTGTGTGCATAGGTCATGAGAACAGTCTAGGTTTATGATCGTGCACATGGACATGGAAGAATTTTGGATTTCTCATGTTTAATAGGTAAATTGGAATGGAATAAGGAGAGTTAGACATTTTAAATTGTTGATTTATTACCTTTAATTCTATATGCGAAATAACTTAGAAAGCTACTAAGCCTCATATAATTCTTATAATGTGAATAGTTATCTTTTAAATTATAAGTGATTTATCGATTATGTGTACATATGGGATACATCCTATAGGGGATATTTTTTTAGACCATGCGACGGAGATACTTCAGTAAAAAATATCCCAGTAGATAGAGATGAGTTATAACTTGGTTCATACGACGATGAGCATTGCAACATCCCGAAAGAGAGTGACAGGTTTACCCTGGGTTATTTTACGTCTCAACTTCAGCACTCCAGTAGATATACATGATTTGTATCCAAGGTTGGTCAATGATGGCACTTCTTTATCTCGAAAGAGAGCGACGGGCTTACCTTGGGCTGTGCGACATTGCCACTTTAGTACTCCGGTAGTTAGTTTTAAAATAATTGGTATGGACTTTACTTATTTGGATGTAGACTTATAAATTTTTCATATTCCTCGATATGTTCATATACTAGAGATATATAAGATCTTTAGTAATTAAACCTTTACCTAAGCAGCACTTACTGTGGGAACCAAATCATAATTGGAGCCAAATTAGGCATGTCCAACCAGGCCCAATAGCGCTTGAAGCAAACCCGGCCCTATCTACCAATAAGAATTATTAGTACAAACATTTACCATGCGAATAATTACAAAACAGTTGGCATTTAAATAAGATCACATCGGTTATCCAAAATCTCAGATGAGATATTCAGGAAATCACCACTCGAGCCAATAGCAAGCCACGGGAGTTCCATAAACAACTAAACCATTATAGTTTTACATGGCTATAAATACAGCCCGCACCCCAGGGTCAAGGGGGATGTAATTTCCGTACATTGAAATAAGTTAATAAAAATCCAGTGACCTCTCCGTAGACATAGGCAATTTGTATAAGCACATATATTTGTGTGTTGTATGTGACATTTGCATGATTTTCCATTAATTGCTTTCTAGAATACATCAATTGTGGTTACTTCCACTCAAATTGGCGTCATCTATTGGAAACGACTTCGTTTCTACGAAAGAAATCCCTATAAAAGAATAGCTATGATTTCTTACCATCTAAATAGTTCACCCTAACCTGGATATGCGCGATATGATTTAGATCCACTAAGGGTCAGGTCTGAGGTCCGTCAAGATGGTAACCCACGGTTTTTACCAAAGAAACAATCTTCCAAAGAAAGCCATGGTCAACTTAGATCAACCCACATCTCACGATTTTTCGATGCATACGTAAAACCACTTCAATAACAGGAAGAGGCAACTCACCTCTAGGTTGAGGAGAATTCTCGCCTCCAACGATGATTAGAGAAAATGGAGAGAGAACTCTGTCATTACCAAAAACATCATGATTAAACTCCTAGTCCTCATGCGATCAAGACTTGAAGTCGAGAAAGGAGTACCGGGAACGATCAAGGGCATTCCTAACATGGGAGTCATCTAAGGAGGCACCACCAAGACAACGAGCACAACAGAGATGATATAAGGAGTTTGGCCTGAAGAGAAATGGACCAGAACCTAGCTTATCAAGGATTTAGGTATATAAAGGAGCTGGAAACAACATCTCTAATTAACCAGATGAAGTCCCCTTTCTCAAAGTCCATTGAGGATGAGGATCCCTCGAAGAAGTTTGCAACACCCTAATTCAATATCTATTATTACAAGGCATGCCCTATAGATTATGTTTGGCAATATAGGCAGGCCATGACCTTATGGAGTTATAATGATGCCATGGCGTGTCATATTTTCCCTTCCATCTTGGGTGATGTTACCCAAAAGTGGTTTAAAAGGCTACCTCATAGATCCATTAAGAGCTTCAACGTCCTCGTTGAGGCCTTCACTGCTCGTTTCATAACTGGAAGCTCACACTTGAAGAGGATGGACTTGCTGCTCAGAATAAGGAAGAATCCACAGGAGACTCTAGGCCAGTATGCCAAGCGTTATTGAGAATGTTTAATGAAGTGGAAGGCGGTTTGGAGTAGGTTTTTGTGGAATACTTCAAAATTAGCTTACCCCTGACTTCTATGCTACACTAGTCCTTTACTAAAAAGGAAGATGACACCATTGATGATCTCATATCACGTATTAAAAAGTACGCAAAGATGGAGGACGTGATCCACACCAGCAAGGAAAAAATTATTCACGCTAAAGCAAAAAAAGGGGGGAGACAAGGAGAATGATTCCGAGAAGGGATACAAGAAGGAAACAGAGACAAGAACGGGGGCAATGAGGATTCATTCAAATATTTTCATGCCATCAACAGAGTTTTAAGGAACCGATTTACAAGATTTTGGGGAAGATCAAAGATCAATAGTCACTCAAGAGGATAAAGAAGATGGGAGGGGATCTGATCAAAAGGAACAACCCATTCCGATGTGCGTTCGATAAACAAAAAGGCCACAAGATTGATAACTGTAAGGCATTAAAATATCACATAGAGGAGTTCGCCCAGGCTGGGTATTTAAATAAATATATAGAGAAGAATTCTAACCAGGTCGTCACTAACGGTGACCAGAAACTAGATAATGTCTTGGATGAAAAGGCAGGAAATGAGTTGGTGGTGATACATGGGGCATCCGACCTCAATAAAATTCGAGGAAATGATGTTCGTATGGAGATGAATATGGTCATAATTGTGGTGGAGGCCTTCTAGATTGATCCTACTAAAAGCTAGGCTGACTAGTGCCGGTGATTAGAAGGCGTTGACTACAACAGGCATATTATTTTCACAGAGGAGGATTTGGTTGGCATAATAATCCCACACCATGATGCACTGGTAATCACTATCAAAATTGTAAAATGGGATGTGGATAAGTTACTAGTGGACTAGGTTATCTCTTTAGGGGTGTTGTACCGGGAGATCTTCCATAAGCTCAAACTCAAGATGTCAGATCTTAAGGAAGCGACCGTCCAAGTAGTCGGCTTTACCGAAAAGATGACCATATTATTGGGAAAGGTGATCCTGGCTATGAGGGAAAGGAATATTTCGAAGCTGATTGAGAATTTAGTGGTGGATACTTATTCACCCTATCACGCCATTCTCGATAAGGGTCGAATTCATGACATGAGAGTTGTTCCTTCTACTTACCACCAAAAGATCAAGTTTATCACATAGCGGGGCATAATAGAGATGAGAGGCGACCAATCCATTCCTTAGAAGTATTATATTATCGTCATGGGCAGGATCTTATATTACCGTTATATTGTCGTCAAAGGCAGAAAAAAAGAGTAGGAGTTTCTTTCAAAGATGACCCAGGATGGGGACAATCTACCAAAATAACAATTACAGCATGGATGAATAGGGGTGGTGGTGACTAGGATCTACCCCACTAACAGGGTTATTGAAAACCTGAAGGAGGTTATTTTTTATGAAAGCAGACTGGAAAGGAAATTTTATATCGTAACAACACTGACAAACTAATAGAGAAGGGAGATGGTTGCTTTTCTAAAATGCAGTGTAGATATATTTGCCTGGGACCCATACGACATGCATGGAATTGATCCTATGATTGCCTTTCACCATCTCCATGTGGACCCAATAATTACACCGATTGTATAAAAGGCTCAGCAAATAGCCTCAGAAAAGGCAAAGGCATTATAAAAGGAGGTTTAGAAACTTCTGGAGGCAAGGTACGTTAGAGAAGTTCAATTCTCAAAATCTCTCTCCAACGTAGTCGTAGACCATATGAGCAATAGTAGAAAAAGAGTCTGTATAGACAGCACACAACCTCAACAAGGCTTCTCTCAAAGACTATTTCTCCCAACAAAAGATAGATCAACTGGTCGATGCCACTGCAGCCCATGAGTGGATCTATTTTTTGGGCACTTATTCAAGGTATCATCAGATTCCTCTGTTCGGCCCCGACAAAGGTAAAACTTCATTTATAACACCATTGGGCATGTATTATTACAAGGTCATTCCATTCGGCCTTAAGAATGATAGATCCATGTATCATAGACTAGTCATGAAGATGTTCAAATTCCAGATTAGGGAAATGGTGGAAGTATATATTAACGATATGATAGTCAAAAGCAAGGACAAGGATGACCATTTAGAGGACTCGTCCAACACCTTTGAAATCCTCAGGTGCTACCAAATGAAACTCCATGTGAGAAAATACTCATTCGAGGTGTAGTCAGTAAAGTTTTTGGGTAATTTAGTCCGCAGGAGGGGAATTAAAGCCAATCCAGATCAAGTAGAATCTATTAATAGTGTCTAGTCACCGAAAACATTGCGCGATATCTAAAAGCTCACTAGGATGTTCATGACGCTCACTCATTTCATTTTGAAGTCATTCGAATATTGTCAACTATTTTTTTAAGTGCTCAAAAAGGAAACTGACTTCATTTGAAATGGAAAATGTTCTAGGGCCCTCGAAGAAATTAAATCCTACATGAGCAAACCCCCATTATGAGAAATTCCCTATCAAGGGTACCACCTCTACCTCTACCTTGTAGTTTCAAGACACACAGGTAACATGACCTTGGTCTCCGAGAAAGAGGCAAAATAGTTTCATGTTTACTATTCCAACAAAATTCTCCTCGATGCCGAGCAGTGCTACTTATGTCTAGAAAAATTGGCTTACACATTGGTGATTAATTCCCAGAAGCTTAAACATTACTTTAAGGACCACTCCATTATCCCCATTACTTCTTTCCCCCTCAAGGTCATCCTTAGCAAATCCTATCTCTCTGAGCAAAGGTCAAAATGGTCAGTGAAACTTGAAAGGCTTGACATTCACTTTCAACCAAGGATAGTAGTCAAGGCATAAATATTATCCTTCTTTATATCAAAATTCATAGGAGATGGATCGACCAACCAAAAGGTGGTCATGCAATCACAAGTCCATGAACAAAGTCAAATAGAAAATTGAATGTTAGATGTTGATGGTTCCTCCAATTCTAAAGGAGAGGGTGTAGGAATTTTTCTCATAACTCCAGAAGGCACACCGATCGAGCAGGGGATCAGATTGGGGTTCAAAGCCCCCAACAATGAGGCAAGTATGAAGTAATTATAGTTAGTTTGAGCAATGGCCATTTATTGGGTGTAAGTTAACTCAAAGTTTACTATGACTCCAAATTGGTGTCCAACCAAGTCAGTGGGGACTTTAATGATAAGGATGATAGCATGGAAGCCTAACATGTGGTGGTGCGCGAGATGGTGACAAAATTTGAGGAAGCTCACGTTCAAAAGTTCCCCTGGGGGAACAACAGTCATGTTGACGCTCTAGCATCCCTAAGGTTAGTAGTAGACAATGATTTCAGGAGAACAATCTAAGTGGAATTCCTCTCTAATCCTAGTATTGATAAAATGACAAGACCTGAGCACGTTCTTAATAATGAGAAGGGTCCCATTTGGATGGACCCAATCATTGCATACTTACAGAATGAAACACTTCCGATCGACAAGTAACTAACCATCAAGTCAAGTGAAAGCTATTCGGTTCTATGTAGAGCTCAGAGGGAAACTTTACAGGAGATCTTACACAGGTCCCTACCTCCAATGCGTACTCCAAAGGGTGTCAACCAGGTTCTTTATGAACTTCATAATGGGATTCCTGAAAGGCACATAGGAGGAAGGTCCCTAGCATTTTGAGCAAACAAAGAAGGCCAATGGTGGCCATATATGCAGAAGGACATAAGTGTCTATTCTCTAAAATGCGAGAAATGCTAAAAATTCTCTTTCACGCCCCATCAATAGGCCATTTACTTGAGTCCATTGATAGCCCATGGCCATTTGTACAATGGGGGCCAGATCATAGAACCACTACCTACTACACCAGGGAATCGTAAATACTTATCGGTTTGCACAAATTCTTTCATTAAGTGGATTAAGGTAGAGTCATTGTCGAACATCAAAGGAGCTGATAAGATAAGGTTAATTTGGAGGAACATTATAACTTGATTTGGGATTCCAAGGGCCATCATAACAAAAAATGACACACAATTTGAGAGTGGGTCTTTTTAAGTTCTTTACAATGAGCACGGAGTCAAGCACCACTTCAGTTTGGTAGCGTATCCTCAAAAAAACATCCAGGCATGGGCCTCCAACAAAACGATGCTCGATGGCCTAAAAAGAGGTTAAAAATGACAAAAGTTGCTTGGGTGAATGAACTCTCATGTCCTCTGGCCATATCGCACCACGCCAATGAGACCTACCGAGGAAACACCCTTCCCGCTCACATACCCAATGGAAGTAATTATTCCACTTGAAGTTGCTGATAGAGGACTACATAATGATGCCCTTCATGCTAAACTCAACCTAGTCGATGAACGAAGAGCGCAAGACATTATCAAGATAGCCTCCTACCAATAACAGTTGGCAAAGCAATACAATAAAGGGTTCAATTTAAGGAAGTTCTAGGTTAGGGATTACATCCTTCGAAAGATTCTCGATAGAACCAAAAGGCCATTAGATGGAAAGCTATTACCTAACTAGAAGGGACCATTCAAAGTAATAATAGGTGATTTATATGGAGACTATCACTCAGAAATAATTGAGGGCAGAGAGATACCAAAAGCATGGAATACAGCCAATCTCAAGAAGTTCTATTTTTAGTTTTATCTTCAACACTTTTTTTTGCTAATTTTCATTTCAAAACTCATGTTCCTCGCAGATTATTATTTCAGTTATGAATAAAGGTCTTTCTTCCATTCGCTCAATCTCTTAGTTATTCAACTGATGTACATTTATTCCAAAGTAACAGGCTCAAGACTGGCATTAATCTTTAAAAAAGTCGATCATCCTTTAACTTAATTACAATGATAATTTGTCTTATTACAATTAAAGATCGCAGGTTCTTATTGTAGTCAACACACGCGACCTCACGACTTGCCTAGTCAAGATAACACCCTACAAGAGATCCTTGGGTAGCAATCCATCTTTGTTTGGTCAAATAAAATCCTGAATGGGTGGATTGCCCATGGACCAAGTGCATTTTTCCCATTATCTCTTCTAGGCTTAAGGGAGTATGATGACATGACCTAAAAGGTAAAATAGACAAATATAACAAATGCTTGGTATAAAGGAAGGGAAAAATACATAAAAAATTATATTAAATTGATTCATCGGTAAATTCCCAACTGTAAAAGATTTCAATTACAAAATAATTATGAATAGCAAAAAAAATGATTACAATAGTTTATGGTCGCCTTGCAAGAAACTTTTCGATTTGCTTCCTCTGAATATTGTCAATATCGGTCGGTATTCATTGTTTCTATCATGACCTTCCAAGTAGCTCTCAATAAGAAGAGGGGTAATGACGTCCAATGTAACCATGTCTCATCTCGTCCAAAAGGAGGTCGTCGGTATGTTGGATAATAAACATGGCACATATTCAAAAGTTGAGAATTATTGGGTTCTTTAACAACCTTGAGGGCATTCAGCCAGTCGTGCTTGTAGGCTATATCTTCGTCATAGACTATCAACTAAGCAATGCGGATAGACATTACCTCATGCTGAAAAGATAGACATTACCCCTCTAAACTTTTTTTCAGATCTCGCGAGCTTCTTCTTCAGATCATCATTTTCGAATTAGAGTAGGGCACCAAGCTCCCCCTCGTCCTTTGACTTGGAAAGGTAGTCCTACTACTTATTTATTTCTTCCTACATAGATGAACCAACATCCTCCAAATCTTTAAGGTTGTCTTTGATCTTTGCGACTAAGGTAGACTTGCCCTTATAAGCCTTGGTCCTTTTTAAGGCCTTATATAGAGTCATGAATGATTGGCAAACATGGTCACTAGCATTCGGACAAAGAAAATTATCTTAATTGATAGAAAAGAAGTGAATATCCTCGGCAATAGGTTATAATAATAAAACAAACACCAAAATCAAACAAAGATTCAAAAGAATGACTTTCAATACAAGTGCAAACAGATTATGAAAAGAAGAGACTCTTTCATTAATATGTAAATAGAATGGGTTGAGCCCTTACACTAAAAAATAAAGGGGGGGGGGGGTATGAATCACGAGAAATAATCCTAAAAACTAAAGGCCTTATTCCTTCTTCTGCCCCCGGTCTCAGCTTCATTCCTCTTCATCGCCAACTCCTTATCCTGATCGATAAGGTTCCTGGTTGAGGCCTCTTCATCGACCTGTAGGGGAGGGCCATGATGATTATTGTTTAAGAGGTGTGACTCAGTAGGAATCTTGACCTTCACTAGGTCTTAATCTCAGACTTTCTTGAAGCTAGCTTTTCAAATATAGGCCAGCTGAAGCCTGGCATCAGCATAAGCCTCCTCACAACTCTTTGTAAATCTGACCTCCTTGGGTACAGGGAACTCGGTAACCTTTATTTTTAGCCAAATATTCTTAACTTTAATTGGTTGTTCTTCATCTTCAATGAGGCTATGGCCTCAATAATGGCCTTCCTCTCTCGATTATATACCTCATGGGCCTTAGCTATGGTCACTTTCAATTTTGTTCAGGGCTAGGCTAAGTTTATTATTAATTTTGGATTGTTTTTTTTATTATCCAAGAGACTGGTAAACTCTACCACAAAGGAAGTGTAGTATAGAAACACATAACAAGTGTTAAAAAAACTCACTATAATATGTGAATAGATCAGACGAAGACAAAGGAAAATAAAAGTTCTCACTCTGGAGAGAGTTTGGGAAATGTGAATAATATCAGGTCAAGTCCTAATATATTCAGTTGATTACAATTTGTATCGAGCATGACCCCCTCAATAGACCATGGTCTAGAAATGAATTTTAGGCCCCAGACACGACCAGGGAGGCTCTAGGGAGAGGAGGCCGAACATCACTTCTTTTAGAAGAAGAAGGGTCCATTGGGGCCTTTTTTCCTTTTCTTTCTTATTTTCTTTGATGAACAAACATTGATCATCAAATTTAGGGGCTTCAAGTTCAGTCTGCTTTTGAAACTTAGCTTTGGGGGAGAGGGGGGCATTATCATCATCTTCAATCAGAATAACCCTCTTCCTTAGAGAAGAGATGGAATCCTCCTCATCTGGGAGTATGGAAATGATATCGAGGGACTCAAATGAGGATGAAACTTCCTTATCAGGAATGATAAAAACATATTATTTTTATTATTACTTCCTGTTATTTAATATAAATCATTTTTAATTCAAATATGGTTTATCATATGAATGGTTATTACGGTCGATGCTAAGAATGATATAGGTTGTATAACAACCCCTAACCAAGGCATACTATATCTGGCCAACCTTTATGTGAGAAAATGGGAGTTGTTACAGTCCGTATTAGAGTATCAAGGTTCAGCTATCCTTAGGATCTGTGTTGTGATCATCACATTTTGCGTTGCATTATTTGATAAGTAAATCCTATGCTTAGAATTCATTGTATTCTTGCGATTCGTACTAATTCAAACCTTGGTTCCTTCCAAATCGCAAACAGAAAAAGGGGTAGACATAGGTGCATAGTCGTACCCACTGTAGGTGACGAGGCTCAATCGAAGCCACATCATCCACCTCAGGCCCCACCGGGGCAATCCTTTATCATTATAGTATATATCGCTACCATCGTGAGCTAGGTTGTCTCCACTACAATGGCACCCATGCTCCAGCACTTTCTACCACCACAGGCATAACAACAACCACCACTACTACAACAGGAGGCTGTACTAGTCCAAGCACCAGGTTTCAAAGGGGATAGAGCTAGGGATGACTTCATAAAGGGTAAACCTCCAGAATTTGCGAGCAGTCTAGACATTTTAGTGGTGAGAAGGTGGAAAATGGATATTCAGTTGCACTTACGGATGATGGGATGTACTCCAGTACAGAAGCAGATGTTGGCCTTATTTCGGCTTATTGGGACAACACTCAAGTGGTGGGAATCAGTTACTTCAGATGAAGAGAGAGACATTTTGATTATAGACGAGTTTTGGAAGAGAGATTCGAGGGGAAGTATTTCCCTCAATTAATGCAGTTGGATATATGGAGTTGATGTATGGACCTCAGGCAGGAGGAACGTACCGTGGTAGAGTATGAGGATGAATTCACCACTATTTCTTACTTTGCAAAGGAGGAGGTGAACACATAGCAGAGAAAGATGGATAAGTTTATGACGAGGACGACATGTAACACCAGATAGTGAATGTTGCCTTATTGCATTACCAAGACTATAGGTCATTCCAGATAAATAAAGGGTAAAAACAACAACATTCCTAGATATCGAACTAGTAGGGTAAGGTAAATGGGAGTAATAGCTAGGGGCCCAGTAGTTTTGGGGTCCCCACTTTTTAAATCCGCATAAAAGATTTATAGGTTTCAATGATCGGAACAGACAGGGTTAGCAGGGCCAGGGCCAATAGCAGAGAGGCCACCAGGGCTAAGGTAAGTAATGTCAAAGCCAATAAGTGCAACATCTAGATAGACATCAGTTCTAAGGAAGTTGTTGTATTTGTGGTGAGAAGGGACATTTCTCTGGGAAGTGCCCCCAGGAAAATAGGGATGCATAGGATCTAGGGGGACAACAAGGACATCGAGCACCTCAGGGGGACTGCCAACCAATGCAGGTCCAGCCAGTGGCGGTAGTGCCAGCCTTACTAGCATTACCAGCTCCACCTCAGGGACAAAAGACACAACTGTAGTATGGGAGTGTGTACCACGTGATACCAAGAGAGGGGCCAGCACCAACATAGGTAGCAAATGGTATTCTCCCTAATTTTTATCTCGTGTGATATGCTTATAGTAGTACTAGTGCCTTATACTCTATTTCTTATTAGTACCTTGTTAGTACATCGGGGAAGGTACACTTAGCTTTTTTAAATAACTCTCTACGCTATTTCACCTATGAGATGAAGACCATGCATCGACATTACTTCTTGTGTAAAAGTATAGGGATTACCTTGGGAAAGCTTAGGTTCATGACATATCTATTTGCACAAATAACGTTAAAGTAAGATAGTATCCTGGGAATGGATTGACAAACAAATCATAGTGCTTTTATTGATTTTATGAGACTATTTAGAGTTAAAAGTCACATGTAGTGCGACTAGTTAAATGATGGTGTTCACCACAATTGTGGGAACTGATTCTGGAAATTATAATACCTTGGGTCTATATAGTAAAATAAGTGGTAATAGAAACGTGGGACTTATATGATGTTTTGTAGAGGTTAGCATGCTTGCGAGAGAGATACGTATTGAGGCAATGGTTAACATTTGAAGAAGAGAATGGAGACAAATTTAAGAACACCAAGATTGTGTAACGCTCAGATGGGGCGAGGATTAGTGTGTTAATTAAACCTGTTTGAGATGTCAGTGAGATGTATGTACGAGTGATTATACCAAGGGGTAAGGTCAATAGGTGATATCAGAATGTGAAGGGAGACGACTCAATTAGAAAATGGGTAAAAGGATGACGCGACCGATGCGTCATATCTAAGGGTTTGGCGATGCACCAATGGTGAGTGAAATTTAGGGACAAGTAGGTGTCCAATACTGGAAAACCTAAATATAGTATCTAAGAACCAATAAGGGTTTGAATAAATCATAAATTCCATATAGTAAGGGGTTACACGAGCACGGCGACCTTCATTAGGGGACTCGCATGAACCCATAAGTGTTGCCTTATTGAGAGTAGGCACAATGAGGGGAGATCCCAAAAGTTGTTACTAAGTATTTCTTGAAACTAGAGAAACAATGAATGTTCGACTCGGGGTACGAACATAGACTATATGAAAATAATGTTATGTTTAACGGGTAAAAAAATGCGATAATTATCTAGCGATCAAATTTTCTTTCCTAAGTTAAGAATATGCAAAGTGGAAAGCATTCATATTTTAGAACTATTTGGTTCCTTGGGGATGTTGGGACTAATGATAGTCTCGGTTACATGAGGATTTATAAGATCACAAATAATGCTATTATAATGATGATGTCATTAGATATAGGCAGTTATAGCCTTTGTTGAAATGATTAAGCCTATGGATCCGTAGGAATAATTATGCACCCTAATAGATTTAAGTCCTGGATTGACGGATCTCAATGATCGATGAAGCTATGTAGTAGTGTATCGGGAGGGTTCCTTTTTTGGATTCCCATGCATGAAAACATCAAATGTTGGGAGTTAAGATATGTTGGATACTATGATGTTTTAATACTATTCTTGGTGTTATCAAACTAGTAATTTATCAGGATTTAGTGTATCCCTTAGAAATAATGAAACTTTTGTTGAAAATGCTCGTAAACTAGAATTTATGTAATTAGTATAAATAATTATTTTTATTTTCCCTTTAAGTCTTGGACTGACGGACCTCAATAACGGACTAAGACGTGTTGTAGTATATCGGGAGGGATCCTTGTTTGGATTTTTCTTGGGAGATGACCCACGCATGAAATTGGCAAATTTCGGGCGTTGAGGGAAGTTGGATACTGAGATGGTCACTTTTTAAATTTACATATGTGATGGTATGCTTGTTGTATAGATATACTTGGTGTGACTGATACAGACTGGATGTATATGTGTCATTCATATTTGATAATGGTGTGTGTGCGTGTGTGTGTGTGTGTGTAATGTGGAATATATAGGCGCCTCAATAATGTTATGACAGGCATGGATGAGCCTTTCTTTTATCTCATGGGATATGAGAATCGACTAATCGGGTATAAAACATACTACGGATTAAAATGTAAGATTGAGCTTCAGTGAATTCTGAGGATAAAATTCACTTATTAGGGGGAGAATGTAATAACCTGTATTTCATAAAAAAAATAGTAGGAATTTATTTAATTCGGTGAAATTAATTGATTAAGTTTGTGAATAACTGAACTTAATATTATTTATGGTTTTTAGAGTTGGACTTTAATGGTTTGAATAAACCTAAATTGGATTTTATTTTTGAGTAAAAATAATTACATGTAGCACATCACAATTGAAAAACGTACTTACGGGATAAATATATTTGGGATACGATTCGAGGAGTTTTATGAACTCTTTTGGGTGTTTTAGACCTTTATAAATGGTCTCAGGGTAGAATTATATAAGTTGGAAGGTTATTGGGTTAACTTAATTATGGGTTCATGCCCGTTTGGGGGGTCCCAAAATGGGGAATTATGCTTAACTCGGGAATTGGTAGTAATATAAGTTTAAAATCAAGATTTATAACTCCCCACACTTATTCTAAACCTAACCCTAGTAGACACACCTCAAGAAATAAATGAACAAAGGCCAAAGAGGAGAGGAGACAAGGGATTTAGGAGGAAATCATCGAATCACCATATTCAGACAAGAATTTTCTTGCTTAACATAAATGTCCAATGTATTTCTTAATTGATTGTAGCAAAACTAGTATAATTTTCAGGCTTTAATGTGAAATTTTTTATTAAATGGAAGAATTTGATCTGATGTATGTAGAAGAAACAAATCTGAAATGTGTAGCTTAAACCCAAAAATTTAGGATGATATTGATCTTGATCTTGATTTGGATGATAGAACGCATGACTTAAGATTTTTGTATCAAATGGAAATCTTGATGTACATAGAAAGGAGTATATCTTATGTTAAGATATAAAAATTTAGAAAACTACGATTCATATGTTTTGATTAACACATGATTACAATCTACATGAATTTAAGATGGAAACTGGGGTATTGTAGTTACCATTGATATTAATTTTAGGTTATTGAGGATGAATTTGATGTTAATGAATGTAATTAATTATCCTATGGTGATGAACTAATACATGGGGACCTGTAAATATGTTGTCAAGGTTAATTATCCTATAAACCCTTGCCCTCACGTGCGTGGTAAAGGTTTTTGAAAAAGGTCTTCATCTTCAACCTCTCGATTTTGAATTTTTAGGGTTTTAGTTTTTGATCGAGGTTTTCTCCTTTGTTGCTATACCATTTGAGATGATTCCTTAACAAACTTAACCTAATTTTTCATGAGGTATCCAAATATTTAATTTTTAGGGATTGACATTCAGTATAACTCAAGTTACAAAATTATGTTTTTATTGAAAATTTGGCCTGATCTTCATGGATTTGTAGAGCGTGGCAAGGTCTCTTATGAATTGGGTTTGGTTTCTTTTATATATGTGAGTAGTTTGGTTTTGGTTTCAAGAATTGCGATGGATTGTACGTGAAGAATTTTGAATTATTAGTTTTTGAGTTCAAAATACACCTTTGATCGATTTGAGCTCTACATGAACATTCATGGCTTTTAACCATTACACTTGAGATCCTTAGGTTATAATGAAGTTGTATATGGATTTAAATCAAAGTTTAAGGCAGCATATTGAGGTTCACTATTAAAGCTCAATCTTTCATGGTGTTCCTAATGGTTTTTACTATCCTAGGTCGTTCTACATGTCAAAGCTTGGATATTATGATTGTTTTAACAGTATTAATTATGCAGAAAGATACCAGAATTTAAAGAATAGAAAATAAAGCATAAAATAATAATATAATTGAATTGAGAGAAATTTTGATCTTTATAACTGAACTGTGGGGTGAGTTTTTATTGCTAGGATTATGGGGTATTTCTACTATTTTGAAACTCCTAGGAGGTCAATTTGAATTAGTTTAGGTGAAGTTTTGGTTATGTGTAAATGGGGTTCACATGGGTTCATGGTTATTTCATGTGAATTTTAACTTCTTATGTTGATGCGTGGCAGCATATGGACAGGGGCTAAAGTATAAATCAAGAAGGCTTTGAATTTAGTCTTTGACTGTTTGTATAGTTGCTTTTATTGTCATAAAAGTAGACTTTTTGTAAAATATAGGGGAATTTTGGTGAATTCAAAAAATTTCTAAGGTTAAAACTATAATTTTATGTTAATTGAGGTCTAAAGGATCAATTTGATATAAAGTTAGGGTTTAGGGGTTAAATATACCTCAAGTTATATTATTTTAAAACTTCAAGGGGCTCTTTAATAATTTATTAAGACTTCGAGGGGTCTAAGAGAATTAACAAAAATGTAGGTTTTTAAACATAGCTTATTTCCTCTTCAGAATATTTTGGATTTTACACACCTTGTGAGGGTTAAATCATAGTCGTAAATAAATTCGGGTTTAAAGAAATTCTCGATTCTTACAGCCTACTTAAGCAAGAAAAAAATTCGTCCCCAAATTTTACCTTGAAATATGTCGGGGTATTGATTCTTTACTGCTTGTTCTGGTTTCCATGTAGCTTCTTGTTGATTCTGATGTTCCCAAAGTACTTTAACTAAGGGGATTTACTTGTTTCTGAGATACTTCACTTGGCGATCGAGAATTTGAATAGGATATACTTCAAATTCATGGTTGGGTTCAACTGAAACATCTTGGCATGTGATGGTATGGGATGGATCTAAAATATACCGATGTAACTGTGATATATAGAACAAATTATGGATATTGGATAATTCCACAAGCAGTTCTAATTGATAGGCTATGGAGATAATTCTTTTAGACACTATGAAAGGTCCAATATATCCGGGGGCTAATTTTCCTCTCTTCCCGAAGCATAAAATTCCTTTTTAGGAAGACACTTTCAAAAAACTTTCTCATTTTCTTAAAATTATAATTGTTTTTGGCGTTGGTTTGCATAACTTTTTTATCGATCTTGGATTGTCTTCAACTTCTCTCGAATCTATTGTATTACTTAGGTGGTTTATTAGATTATTTCTGGACCAAAATGTTTACTATTTCCTGACTCTATCCAACATACAAGGGATCTACAAGGTCGTCCATATAAAGCTTTAAATATGGAAACTTTAATACTGGCTTTGTACCTATTGTTGTATGAAAATTCAACAAGAGGTAAATATACATTCCAGTTGTAAAACATATCCAACGTACAAGCACGTAACATATCTTCTAGGGTTTGAATTGTACGTTAGAATTGTCCATCCTTTTGGGGGTGGAATGCACTACTTAAGTGAAGTTTAGTACCCACTGCAGCTTGCAATATTTGCCAAAATTTTCCTATGAAATGCGAATCTCTATCTGATACAATGGATAGAGGGATTCCATGTAATCGAATAATTTCTTGAATATAAAACTTGCTAAGTTTGTAGAATGAATCAGTGGTCTTTAGAGGTAGAAAATGGGCAGATTTGGTAAGTCGGTCTACTATTACCACAATTGAGTTATATCCTTGGCACATCTAAGGCAGTCCACTAAAAAATCCATGATAATATGATCCCATTTCCATTCTAGATAAGTAAGAGTTAAAGAAGTCCAACCATGTTCGATTTTTACTTGTTGACAAGTACGATATCTCTTTACAAAATTCTCGATATCATTTCTCATATTTGGCCACCAATATTGCATCTTCAAAGCATGGTACATTTTAGAGCTTCCGGGATGTATCATAAATTTTGAACGATGAGCTTCTTGCAAAACTTCTTCTCGTAGAGATGCATCATCTGGTACATATATTTTTTTCTAAATCGTACCCTCGTTTCTTTATCGTAGGAAAAATCTGGATTTTTGCTCGAAAAATTCTGTACAAAAGAATCTTGGGCTTGCTGAATTAAGATTTTCTTTCTTAATTCAGGATAAATGATAATGTTAAAAAGTTTCGTACAAGGGGTAAGTAATTGTAGATCATATTTGTCTATGGTAGTAGTAATATCATATGAATTTAAAAGTCTTCTTACTAGATTTTGACTCAAAGCATTAGATACTACATTACCTTTGCCTGGATGGTAATTGAGTATAAATCAGTAATCTTCTGAAAATTGCGTCTAACGTCATTGTATTACGTTCAAGTCCTTTTGGGTAAATATATATTTCAAACTTTTGTGATCTAAAAAGACTTGAAAACTTACACAATAGAGGTAACAATGCAAAATTTTTAATGTAAGAACTACAACTGCTAGTTCTAGATCATGGATCGGATAATTATGCCCATGCATCTTGAGTTTTCATGACCCGTATTCTATTACTTTTTCATTTTTCATTAACAAACATACTATTCCTTGCAATGAAGCATCAATATACACATCATAACTTACACCACTCGGAGGAATAGTAAGGATAGTAGCAATAGTTAACTTGTTCTTCAAAACTTGGAATGATTGGTTATGTTTTTCAGTCCATACAAATTGAACTTCATTCCTAGTTAGTTTTAAAAGGGAAGAGCAATGCGTTAAAATCTTTCGACAAAACGACGATAATATCCAAAAAAATCCTAGAAAACACTTTCTTTCAGTAATATTGGTAGGATTTTTCCATTCCCAAATGGCTGAAATCTTTGTTAGATCGACTTGGATTCCATTTTTTAAAATCACTGTGACACCCTGCCCAATTAAATATGGAGTTGGTTTATTCTTAGCATCATTGTAAAAAACGTTTACTTAATTAATCATCTTATATTTAATTAAACTAGTGTCAAAACATTTAACGCATTTTATTTTAAATTCAGTTAATTTCAAACATTAACTCATTCATCATACTCATGAATAAAATAATACAGAATATAAAACCAACTAGAGAAATAAATAAGACTAGAATAAACGCTCTAGTTCAAAATCTCAAATCTAACAATCAATTTAAAACTAAATCCAACTATGTAAGGACATGTTTTGTAAATGTCCGGGTTAGTATCTTGGCTTTTCAGTTTTATCCTAGATATCAACATGTATGTCGTATATCGCTATAGTCGTCTCCTCTCAGCATTATCATATCTTGATGACCTCAATTCGAATTATGTGTTTCATATGCCCATCATCATAAATATTGTTCGTTGTGCTCATTATCTACATCGTGGGTTCGTGGTATTGATTTTTCGGTTCATAAATCCTCTGATACAGGAACAGAAAGAAAGAAAAATACGGACCAATTCATTTAAAAAGGAAACTACACCGATTCGTTTGGTAATTTTATGCAAGAAAAGTCTTCTAGCCGGACTAATCTATTTAAGAAGAAAATTGAACCGATCCCGATGGTGAACCGGTCTGATGATCCTTTTCGGGCCCGTTCGACTGGCTCAGAAAAATTTAGCGACCAGATTCTGTTTGCTTCTATAAGTAGATATTTTTTTAAAGATTTTGAGGGAGCATATTATTGACATAATACGTCAAGTCTTCATATGTTTCAAGCACAAACCCTTTGGGATTAACAAACACTCATAATCATATGTGTGAATAGTTCTAACCTAGTCATACCCATTCGTGGAGCCTCTTGTGTTGAGAAGAGGGTTCTCTACACCGCTGAACTTGGAGCGTCTTGAGGGAGATCTTGTTGATGATAACGAGTCGGTTCCTGAGGGTCGTCGTTTGCCAAATTGTATTTCATTATGAATATAAGTGTTTACAAATCATATTGAAATTAAAAGGTTTTGCCCCATTGGGGGATTTTTCCTCATTTGTTGTGTGTGATTGATCCTTGCTTGATGTGAATATGTTCAATGTCTAATCAATCACCTCTAGATGCATGACTTTGGTGTGTGTGTAAATCTGAATATTTAAAAATTGGATTTAACTAAATTAGTTTCTCCGGTTGAACAAAAAGATCACTCTCAAATTTTATCAGAGCCACTTACACAACTTTACCATGTAAATTTCAGCAATTTTTTTTCTTCTAAATATCAATTCCTTTATATATTAATTTCTTGAAAAGGTGTTTGTTCAAATGGAAAGATCATTTTATAAAATTCCAGTTTTTGACAGGTCTAAATATGCATGCTGGAAAGCCCGAATGAAATCCGTTCTTAAAGCCATTAATGAACGTGTGTGGATTTTTGTTGAAAATGGGTGGACACCTTAGTGCCATTTTTGGATCCATCACTCCTGATGAGTAGTGCCATTTTTGGATCCATCACTCCTGACGAGTTCCGACGAATTATGACGTGTATCATGTCTAAAGAAGCATGGGATGTTCTTCAACTTACCCATGAAGGCACAAACGTTATTGAAGAATCTAAATTAGAGAACCTAACTACATAGTTTGAGACTATAACTATTCTTAGGACTGAATATTTTAATGAATTCTGTGAACGATTGTCTGATATAGTTAACATTAGTTTCAACCTTAGTGAGCACATTCCTAATGCATGTGTAGTTAAGAAAATCCTTATTTCTTTAACTAAGAGGTTTATCCCCAAACTCACTGTATTAAATTCTTTAGGAAATTTTAACACACTTAAATTAGAAGAATTAGTAGGCGATCTTCAAATCTTTGAAATTGATATGTTTCCTAAAGTTATTAAAGCAAAAGATAAAGGGATAGCTCTTAAATCCCAAGACAAAAAGAATTTTGAGTCAGCTAAAAGGAGGGTAGATCGCCTAAACGGAGTTATGACAATACGTCAAATTTTGATTTTGACTTCGATTTAGATGATTTGTCTTTGTTTGCAATGAATTTTAAGAAATTTTTCACGTTAAAAAATAGTGGCCACTTTAATGATAAAAAGAAATTTGAGAAAAATAAATTTTCAAGACTTTTGAAAAAGAAAAGAAAGCACACCTAAGAGAAATGAAGAGGGATGCTATGAGTGTGATGTTAAAGGTCATAGAGCTTTTGAGTGTGCCACAAGGCTGAACATACTATCCAAAGAAAAAGGCAAAGTTGTTCTTAATGCCTCCTTGAGTGAAGATAGCAAGGTTGAGTCGGTGAATTCAGGAGAAGAATCACCTCATGAGTGAAACTTCACCGTATTCATGGCTAGAAAGGTAAGAGAGTGTGATTCACCTCACGACAATGAGGATGCCTCCTCGCATGGAGACCTCGACACTGAGAGTGAGAGAGAGGAGGCAGGAAGTGAGAGCGAGAGTGACTTTTGTCACCCTTATGCTTATTCATTTAAAACCAAAAAGCGTAATAAAGGATTAGTTCTTAGGATTGTAGTGTTAGAGAAAGAGTTAGGAGAGATGAGAGAAAGTGAGTCCTCCTTGTGCATCGCTTTGGGAGAGAGCAATCATGTTTGAAGAGAGAGAGTTTGTTTGGAGAGAAAGAGAAGTGTTTTGAGAAAGTTAAAGGGGGTTTGACAAAGCAAGTGGCTAATCTTATGAGAGACCTCTATGCATGTGAAGCGGCTCGTAAGATTTTGGAAGACCTAGTTGCCCAGCTCACTCACAATTTTGAAAGAGCACGAGAAGTCAAGGTTCAGATCGAGGATAAATCTAGAAAGATGGGGAAGATGCACGTCGCCCCTACATTAGGATTTGGTGAAATGCCAGGAATTGGTTTTGATAGTGTGTCCAATTCACAAATTTCACCTGGACCAGTCCCTAAGTTTATGACGAATCCTTATGGTCATCCATCAAAACCTAAGAAAGTTGTTAGGCCAAGAAAAACAAATTGAGGTATGCCAGAGACTATGTACTTTTGTACTTATTGTAAGAGAAAAGGCCACCTGGGAGAGTTTTCTATAGTTTGGGTCGGATAGGGAGTAATTATGCTCCATTACACCCCACGTGTAATCTCATGAGACTGAGAGATCAAGTTGAGTTTTCAGTCATTAATTCTTAAAGTTTAATGGGAGAATTCCAACGATTATCTAAACTGTTTATGGATACTACCAACTTTACGATTAGAACCACCAACAACAAGGGAAAACAAAAGGTTACCTCCATTTGGGTACCTAAGAATGAAAATAATGCTCTTATTTCCCATGTTCCTCTCAAAGCTCAGAATACCTCATAGTGGTATTTTCACAGTGGGTGTTCTAGACACATGACTGGTGACGTCTCATTTTTTACCTCCTTAGTGGATCGCAAGGATGGTAAAGTCACTTTTGGTGATGGGAGAATGTCTATCACTGTAGGATGAGGTACCATAGAGATATCAGGGTTTCCTAATCTAGAGAATGTGTTATACTTCAAAGGTTTGAAAGAAAACCATCTCAGCATCAGCCAGTGGTGCAACGCTAACTTTGTAGTTAAGTTTGAGCGGGACGCTTGTAATGTTTATAATCGAGCCGGTAAAATTGTATTGCAAGGTGGAGGACAAAAGATAATTGCTATGGGATAATGCCCAAGTCCTCATTTGTCTGCAATGGCGCCACGATCACTCCTATGGATCTGTGGCATCAACGTATATGTTATGTAGACTTTAGACATTTAGATCGATTAGTAAAAAAGGAACTAGTACGTGGCTTACAATCTCTTAAAAGACCAACTTCCATAGTTTGTGGACCCTGTCAGTTAGAGAAGAAAATTCGTAGCCCCCACAGGAAATTGAATTCCATTACTACCTCCAGGGTACTTAAGTTAATTCACATGGATCTTATGGGTCCTACTCGTACATAAAGTCTGGGGGGGGGGGTAAGAGGTATATCCTCGTGATGGTGGATTATTTCTATAGATACTCTGTCGTTGGTTTTTTGAGGGAGAAATCAGATGCTTTAGAATTCCTAATGACCAACTGTCATGTCCTGCAAAACCAACACGATGTCACTATCAATAGAATGTGTAGTGACAACGACACTGAATTTAGGGATCTTAAAGTAAATATTAATTGTGATAGGTTTGGTATCAAACATGAGTTTTTGACCATAAAGACCCCTCAGCAAAATTGGATCGTTGAGAGGAAGAATCGAGCGATTCAGGAGATGGCTAGATCCATGCTTCTTGCTCGTAGAGTTTCTAGGAGATTTTAGGCAGAGGCTATGTCTACCGCATGCCATACAGTGAATAGGGTTTACTTGCGTCCACAAACACTTCAGACGCCTTCTGAACTGTGGATTAGAAAGAAGCCCAACCTAACATATTTCCGTGTTTTGGGGAGTAAATGCTACATCCTACGGGACATAGAGAAATTAGGAAAGTTCGACTACCGGAGCGACAAGGGAGTATTTTTGGGATATATATCTACTAGTAGATCATATTGGGTGGTTAGCCTCATAAGATCTAAGGTTATGGAGTCAATAAACGTCACCGTACAAGATGGCGAATCAGCGGTGATTGTTGATTCAAACATTTTGGGTGAGGATGTCTCACTTCCTACTGATGATCCCTTTGTGCCATCCATACCTAGAGTGGATTATATTCTTGACTTAGGAGACACTCCAGCTTCTATTCGCAAGATTCATGATCCTATTGCTATTCTAGGAGATCCCACCCTGGGGGTCAAGACTCGTGCTCAGCTAGAGAACATTGTCAGCCATGTTTTCTACACGTCCAAAGTCGAGCTTAAAACCTACAAAGAAGCACTCAAGGATGAACACTGGATATCTTTTATGCAGGATCGGTTACTTCAGTTTAGAAAGAAAGATGTCCGAAAACTTATTCCCGGACCTAGTGAGACTAACGTGATTGGTACCAAGCGGCTTTTCAAGAACAAAATGGATAAAAATGGTACGTTTATCCGTAATAAGTCTAGGTTAGTTTCTAAGGGCTACACACAGATTGATGGTGTAGACTTTGTGGAGACATTTTCTCCTGTTGCGAGGCTTGAGTCCGTCCACTTATTACTCGCCATCGCATGTCATTTGAACTTCAAGTTATATCAGATGGATGTCACGAGTGCCTTTCTGAATGGTATTCTACAGGAGGAAGTATACATGGAACAACCAAAAGGGTTTGAAGACCCTAAGCATCCAGGACACGTCTATTATCAAAGAAAGGCCATGTATGGTTTTAGACAATTACACCGTGCTTAGTACGAGAGGCTTACTCCTTATCTCTTTAGCTAGTGGCTTTAAGAGAGGGAGAGTTGATCAGACAATGTTTATCAAGAGAGATGACGATAATATTTTGTTGCCTAGGTCTATGTATATGACATTGTCTTTGGATCCACATTCTCCTAGTATGATCACATCTTTGAGGAGGGGATGAAGTGTGAGTTTAAGATGAGCATGGTTGGTGATATTACATTCTTCCTTGGTCTCTAGATTTGTCAGTTAGAGGATGGGATGTTCATCTCCCAACCCAATTATGCTAGAGACCTTGTGACTAAATTTGGTTTGGACTTCGCTAAGAATGCACATACACCTATGAGTACATCTATAAATATTAGTATAAGGACACTTTAGGATAGGACATTAAGTAAACCTTGTATTGGAGTATGATAAGCAGTCTTCTCTATCTGACTGCTAGTCGTCCCGACATCACCTTTAGTGTTGGAGTCTGTGCGCGATATCAGGCATCCCTCAAAGAGTCACATTTACTCACTCTAAAACTTATTATCAAATACGTGAGTGGGACTCTTTCCTACGATATTTGGTATTCCTTTGATACCAATGACCGACTATCTGCCTATTCGAATGCTGATTGGGTTGGGGATGCAGATGGATGTAGGAGCACTTATGGTGGGTGTTTATTCTTTGGTTCTTATCTTGTCTCGTGGTTGAGAAAGAAGTAAAACTCAATCTATCTGTCCTCTACGGAGTCTGAGTAAATAGTCGACGGGAGTTGTTGCACGCAACTTCTGGGGATGAAGAAGATTTTAGAGGATTATGGGATATCATAGGAAACCATGACCACTTCATATGATAACACAAGCGCGATACACATATCCTGTAATCCTTTCCAACACTCGCGCACAAAACACATTACGATACGCAAGCACTTTAGTCGTGTGCTTGTAGAGGAAAAGGTTGTATCCTTGAATTTTATATCTACCGACGTTCAGTTAGTCGATATTTTCACGATGCCCTTAGATTCAAGAGTCTTAGGAGATCTTTAGGTATTTTCATAGTTGACTTCGAGGTAGTCACCATGTCTAGAGTAGGACTCATTTTTCATGTTCATATCATCTGATCCCTAACTCTAGATTGTATCATTTGTATCATCATTTGGTTGATTTTTTTTTTTAGGGGGGGGGGGGGGGGGGGGAATCCAAAAAGATTTTCATTTTTAAAATTTTTTTACGCCATGACATATTCACAACTTCATATTCCACCTGACTATTTGATAGTGATTTGAGATGTTACATCATTTCATCCATCTGCTTTACGGTGTTTGGAGTCTTTGAGATGTGATTAGTGATATCTTCTACATTTTGGCTCCTTATCTCCTTTATTACACACATGCACGAAATTATTTGAGTAGTGTACTTGTCTTTCACATATTGGCTTAAGTGTCCCTATCTTAATTTTATCTATAGAGCAACCAAAATGCGATAAAACTTGACAAGATAGTAGTGCATATAAAAACCATTTATCATGAGGATTTAATTGCAACAAAATATGATGATTAAATCACGGGAAATGGATGCGAGAGTTCAAAATTTACCCTCCTGAAGCCACCGTTTGAAAAAAAGCCCGAAATTAAATGGCAATAAAAAGAAAAATATGCCAAATCAAATGGTTGGTAATTTTATGTAGGAAAAGTCTTCGAATCGGACTGATCCGTTTAAGAAGAAAATCAAACCGATCCGAATGGCGAACCGATCCGATGATCCTTTTTGGACCGCTCCGATGGGCTCCGAAAATTCCAACGCACCAGATTTAGTTTACTTCTATAAAATCCCACTTACGAATATTTTTTTTAAGACCTTGAGGGAACACCTTATTGACCTAATATGTCAAGTCTTCATATGTTTTCAAGAACTTTGAGATTCATAAACACTCAGAATCATATGTGTGAATCGTTCTAAACCCAGTCATACCCATTCGTGGTGCATCTTGTGTTGAGAAGAGGGTTCTCTACAATACTAAACTTGGAGCGTCTTGAGGGAGCTCTTACTGACAACAAAAAACCGGTGCGTGAGGGTCTTAGCATGTCAAATTGTATTTCATTATGTATGTAATTGTTTACAAATCATATTGAAATAAAAAGGTTTTCCACCATTGGGGGATTTTTCCTCATTTGCCGTGTGTGATTGATCCTTGCTTGATGTGAATGTAATAAATATCCAATCAATCCCCTCTAGATGAATGACTTTGGTGTGTGTTTACATCTGGATATTTAAAAATAGGATTTATTTAAATTAGTTTCTATGGTTGAACAAAAAGCGCACTTTCAAACTACAAATTGAATACTGAAATAAAATGAGTACAATATCTCTCTAACATAATAATATCTAGAAAGGGGAGACACATGCCCTAACTGAGATGAATAAAACAGGAACATAATGAAATAAGGGTGGAGGCATCAAATCAATAGGACATGCAACTCCCACAATAGCTGCAGCACGTCGAACGGTCCGATTACTAAGTTAAGTGTTCTCATACTTAAGTTATTTCAGATTTCACTATCCAAATTATTTACTAAGTTCACATAGTAGAACACATCACAAGTATATATATAGTCATCATACTATCATACATAAATATACTAATATATCACCCCCAAAAGCTATCTTGTAGTGCGTTCATTCTCTACTATCAAATCCCGATACATCACGTACAAATAAAGGACTACCGGTTCGGAATCACTCGTGAACCATATAAATACAAGTCACACATTATGTAAGAGAACATAGTTCCAAGCCTATAGGCTTCACACATACCTACGCACCCATATAACCGACAACTTATCAACTCCAATAAGTCATTCCTAGGTTCTATGTTCTAAGGAACCAATCTAAAATCCCCATAGTGGGCTCATCAAGATGAGACTGTCCCCTTTCAAACCTCCCGTGATAGCAAGCGGCATAGGTATGTCATACACATAATAAGTCACACTATAAGTATGCACACCACTTATGTATTTGTTTCCTCAGTATAGGCATAACCACGTCCTATAGCGTATATTCCATACGTAGTAAATGAATCCTGATTATTCTACGAATTTTTATTTATAATTTACTCCTGAAATCAATATACCAACATAATAGCAGTAGGTAATTTCTCCACACCCTACTGGTTTAATTCATCTTAACCCATGAATTCTCAAAATTTGAATTTCTTCGCTTAATAAGTAAATTTCTCTCACTTAAACCGAATTCAGTTTAACCCTAAATTCGTTCTCATGGAATTAAACCCAAATTACAATCTAGGCCTACTGGTATTCCCAAATATTCCTCAATATGCTTACAATTAAAGCCCACAATTAAGTCCCAAACATCTCCCATGAATTCTAGACAAAGAGGGGAAACGAAACCAAATTCTGGGCAGTCGAATCGATTCGGAATGGTCCGAATCGATTCGCCTTGCCGAATCTATTCGACTAGAACCAAATCGATTCACTCGTACAGGTATGGAAAATTTGCATAAGTTTTCTTACGGATTTATCCAATTTTTGACACCAAATCCTCAATTTAATCCGGCCAAACTCCCAAAAAATCATATTAGATGTTATACTAATATAATTACATAAGTTCAAACATCTAAGAATCATCAATTCAGAAAAGGGGAATCAATTATTGGGGTTAATTCAAGATAAGACATTAAGAGCCCTGGAATATAATCTTATTCAAGAACTATCATGAAAGCCCAATTTATTTATACACTTTAATCAAATTTCATGGGTTATAATCTACAATCTTGGGGAATCAAACCTGTAATACCCCCTATTTTTATGTTATATTAATTTGGGGATTTATAAAATTTAACGTGAATGAGTTATTTAATAAAAATCCGGAAATTAATTATGTTATAATTATTAACGTGACGAAAGTTAGTAATTATGGGAAATTTGTTGAATATTACTAATGAGCAAAGTAATATACTATATTGGTTATATTGAATGTCATGAGTGAATTAAATGATAATTTCGGAAAATTAAGTCGGGACATGCCCGTGTCACGTCGGGACTAATTTTGTTAAATAAAAAGTGAATATTTTATAAGTTGTTCATATGGTCGTTTTGAGTGCGCCAACGCGTACGGAAGGGTTGAGATAGTCAGAAATGTGTACCCCGGGGTGTAGTTTGGGTCTCGGGGTGTTTTTAGGCCTAATTGGTAACCCGGGAGGGCAATTTAGTCATTTCACCTTTTTGGGTAATTAAACCCACGAAATTCAGCAACCTATATCAGCCATTTAGGTTAGTTTTTTGGGTTAGAATATTCAGAACACAAGTGACGGCCATTGGAGAAGAGAGGAGAGAGCTCCAAGGCAATCCAAGGCCAAAAAGTCACCGGTTTGCACCACCGCCACCACCAATGCGTAGATCGCGAGAAGGGGAACGCAACCACACCGGATTCATCTGCAAACCAGACTTCTGAAAATCCCAGGCAAGTATTTAACTTGCGTATTTTCGTTAGTGAAATCTCATATTAATTTAGGATTGATTAGAGATGAAAACTATGGAAGAAAACCCATTTTGTGTTAGGAAAATGCATGTAGTATTGATTATATGGATATTCTGGAACCCTTGCCATGTAGAGGAATATAACCCACGAAATTTTGATGATATATGAGAAGGAATTTCTAGTAAAAATAGATTAGAAACTTGATTAAGAAAAACTCTAGGGTTCTTGATGATTAGATGGGATTTTGGGTTAATTATCCATTTTGAATGTTAGATATACACATGCTTTACGTTGAAAACATCTGGTATATTGTTATAATGATAGTAGTAGGATTTCTGGGACGTTTAGAATGGAAAAACATGGTTTTGGATGAAGAAGTTTGGTAGAACCCGTAACTGCATTTCTGCAGAATTTTCGCAGACCTGCTTGATCGATCGATCGAGCCTAGAGCTTCGATCGATCGAAGGTTCGATCGATTGACCCCTCTGGCAGACTACTATTTCCCTTTGTAAATGATTTAAAAATTGAATTGTCGTGATATAATTCTTGGGCATTCTTAGTATAATGATTTGGGAGACATAGAGGACCAGTAGGGCGTATAAATAAATGTTGGAATCATTAATATTCGACGAGAATGGTATTTATGGGAAGTTTACTTTAGGGTTAGTAAATTGATATGTTAAAGTGTGAGGCGCGTAAGAGAGTTACGATGAAACGTAAATGTGACACCTACTGAATTTTCTACTTGGAAGAATATAGTCCACGAGTGTCACAAAATAAGTGAGAAAACCCTTCGAGTTAAGGTTGGAGATGAAACCTTATACGTAATACTAATAATGTGAAATTAAGGATAAATGTTGTAATTATGGGTAACGAGAGGAACCTATATTAATATGATAAAAGTGGTATATTTATATGATTGTGTGTACATATATTATATACATGTGAAAAACAAACCGCGCTACTTGCTATCCTTGAGGTTACCGCGCTGGGACAGTCTTATCTCGATGGGACCTTTATGGGGGATATTGACTTGTACCCTAGAAGATAGATATCCTTGGTACAGGCTATCGAATTGATAGTTCAGACGGTCCTAAGAGACGCGAGTATGTGCCATCCTCTTAGAGACTTGGAATCTATGCTTCGCCTCGATATTGTTTGTGTATGTGTTAATACAGTTCGAGAGTGATTCCGAACTTGTATTCCCCTTGATATGAGTGGTATGGGGTTTGGATAGTAGAAGTATGCACGCACCATAGTTTTATGTGGGGTGCTGTTATTTTATATATATTATGCGAGTAGTTAATATATATATAAGATTTGGAAATTTGAAACTGCATACTGTGATTTGATAAGTAGGACATGGTTGATGACTCGTATAGTAAATACTTGTTTTGTGAAAGTATAAAATGTCACTGGAAAACTTTATAAATTAATAAAAGTTAAAACGAGAGTTGCGCTACTAATTGGAAGTATCCTTTCTAAACAATAATATTGTTCGGTTTTGAAATCTTATGAGTAAGTTAAGATACGCTAAATTATTGGGAAGGTTAGTATGATAAAATGATAAGATAAACCCTTGGGAAGGTTAGTGCGATATGTGTGCACATTAGAAGAGAGGTGAGTATTAATCAAGAGAGTGACGCTCTAATATGTTGTTGCATTGGCCTGTATCAATTTAAATACTTGCTAAACGTATTTTAAAATCAAACACACTTTCGGACTCTGACCCGTTTCTTTTTCTCTCTCTCTCTTGTATATATATGTATATATTCCAGGTGCCCAGCCACAGGGGTGTCTTGCTTAGGATCCCTTGAGAGGAACGTGATGCAGCTTAGGTGGGAGTTGCAGGTCACTTGCGTAGACGACTTCCTTTATTGACTCCACTTCTAGCATTCTCATTTATTAGGCATGTGTCGCCCTTTCCATTATTTCATTATTGTTGGGATATTTGTATTTCAGTTATTTCCAGTATTGTTACTATGGGTTTTATTCAGTTTGGATTTGTGACTTTAGTTTTCGTATGTGGACATTTGATTGACGAATGTATTATATTCATTGGATTTTGTGTTCCAGGTTTTTGTGATATGATTCTTAATTGTGGAATGTTGTTAATAAAATAAATAAATCTTTTTCTTTAAATAAAATTTGGAAAGTTATGTATGAAAATGTTTTGACACTTAGCTTAATTATTTAGGGTGTTAAATTGGAAAATTATTTTTATCGACAGTGATGCTGAGAATGAACCAACTATTTACCTTGATTTAATTTAATAAAGGAGTGATCGCCCGGTATTTAATTAGGCGGGGTGTCACAGGTGGTATCAGAGCATCAGGTTCTAGTGTCCATAGGATCTGTAGGGCTTATTTCGCTTTCAGCTTAGCGTTATTGCTATAGAGCCCTATTTTTAGGATTGTTGTATTCTTGCTTTTACGTTTAAGTCTTCAGCTATTGAGATTTGATAATAACTGTAGACTAATAAACTTGTTCACGTTTCAGATGCCTCCGAGACGTGCTCCAAAAGATAGGCGTGCCCAAGCCGAGCAGCCAGCAGCTCCGGCACCAGGCACAATGAATGCAAAGGAAGTAGCCGCCATTGTTGCTCAGGCGGTGAATGCCGCGATAGCGGTGATTCAGCAGGCTCCACCCCAGGTTCAGGCAGTAGCGCCAGTACCAGCACAGCTTCCATCTGCATGGGAGAGGGTTCGGGATGCTTTTCAGAAAGCGCATCCCCCTGAGTTTTCTGGTAGCTCCGATATTGTTACAGTTAGCCAATGGAAGAAGGACATCCAACGGCATCTCCATATGTATGAGTGCACTGATGTCCAAAAGAAATTATTAGCTTCCTTTAAGCTGGTGGGAGCCGCCTTACAGTGGTGGGAGTCCACTACTACTTTGGAGGAGAGGGACACGATCCCTATTCAGTTGTTCTAGGAGCGGTTTGATCGCAAATATTTTCACCCGCAGTGCAGACTGAGATGAGGCGGAAATTACTAAATCTGAAGCAGGAGAACCTTATTGTAGCTGAGTATGAGGAGGAATTCACGAGACTTCTCACCATTGTGCTAGATGAGGCACCTACTGAGAGCAAGAAGATTATGCTATTTGTCGATGGGTTAGTTTGGAGGATCTGTCAACACCGTATTGGGAACCTATCCCTGAGTACCTTCACTAATATACTCAATGCCGCATTGTTACATTGCCAGGATCACCACTTCCATCTTCAGGGAAGCAAGAGAGCAGGAGAGTCCAGCCAGCAGGGCAGGGCCGGGGGTAATAGTGCCGGTGGGGCACCATCTCAAGGACAGACTCGTCAGCATGAGCAGAGTTCCCATCAGGGGGACCCTGCTATGCGATTCCGTTCAGGTGATTCTAGGCAGGGATTCGGGGGTTTCAGGCAGGGCCATCAGGGCCAGCATAATCAGCAGGGCCAGCAGGGCCAATACCGACCGCAGGGACAGCAGCAGGGCCAACAGCGTGCACATCAGGGCCAACAGGGCCAGTGGCGTGGAGGTAACGGCCAACAGGGCCGTGGACAGCAGGGTTAGAGGGGATGTAACTTCAAAGGCCGATGCTTTGGGTGCGGTAAACATGGCCATAGGCGCCAGGATTACCCAGAGGGCGATAGGGCCCCACAGCAGCAGGGAGCCCGTAATGAGCAGCAGAGACCACTTTTTCCACCTGCGCTCCCAGCTCCAGCCCAGGTGCCAGCCCTACCAGCCATTCCAGCAGCTCCAGTGCAGCAGGGGCAATTACAGTATGGACGTGTCTATAACGTCCACCAGGCAGCAGCTCCACAGGCACCGCCCGCGATTGAGGGTATTTTTCCTATCTATGGTACTATGGGTCGGGTTTTTTTTTATACGGGGGCAACACATTGTTTTATAGCTACACATTTTGTGAAGTCCTCAGGGTTGTTAGCCACAGCAGAGAGCACCGTGACGTGTGTAGACTCACCACTGGGGAGTGGGTCCCTTATTTTCTTTATATGCCGAGGAGTGGGGGTAGAGATTGGTAGCTTGGTATTACCTGCAGACATGTTAGTCTTAGACATGAACGAGCATGATGTGATTATTGGTATGGATTGGCTCTCATCTTACAGATCCATGATTGATTATTTCGGTGGGAGCATTATTTTTGCCATTCCGGGGCAAGAGATGTTTGTAGTGGCGATGCCTCGCCCAGAGGGAGGTTCGACCTCTCATTTGTATTACATAGAGGAGGATACCTCTAAGGAGGTGGTGATTCCCTTAGATTCGATCCCAGTTGTCAGGGAGTATTCCGATGTGTTTCAGGAGATACCAGGCCTACCCCCCAGTCAAGAGATAGACTTTGTTATAGATTTATTGCCAGATACGAGACCTATAGCACGCGCACCGTACCGTATGGCTCCGGCAGAGATGCGAGAGCTACGGGATCAGATAGAGCAGCTGTTAGGTCAGGGCTTCATTCACAGGAGTACCTCACCTTAGGGCGCTCAAGTTTTGTTTGTGAAGAAGAGAGATGGTTCACTGAGATTGTGTGTGGACTACCGGGAGATGAACAAGGTCACGATACGAAATAAGTATCTGTTGCCTCGAATCGATGACCTGTTCGACCAGTTGAGGGGAGCAACATTCTTTTCGAAGATAGATCTGAGGTTGGGGTACTATCAGTTACGTACTAGAGATCATGATGTTTCAAAGACCGCCTTCTTGTCGAGATATGGGTCCTATGAGTTCAGGGTGATGCCGTTCAGACTCACAAATGCTCCAGCTGTTTTCATGGACTTGATGAACCGAGTATTCAGAGAGTTCTTGGATCATTTTGTCATCGTCTTCATAGATGACATCTTGAAATATTCACACACCAAGGAGGATCATGTCGAGCACTTGAGGCAGGTTCTTCAGACTCTACGTGAGCATCAGTTGTATGATAAGTACGAGAAGTGTGGATTCTGGTTGCGAGAAGTACAGTTCTTGGGCCATGTTATTTATTAGCAGGGGATAGCAGTTAACCCGAGTAAAGTGTCAGCAATGAGGGAGTGGGGACAGCCCACAATACTGACGGAAGTGCGTAGTTTCTTGGGGTTAGCTGGTTACTACAGGAGATTCATTCGGGGATTCTCCAAAATAGCGGGTCCATTGACAAATCTGACTCGCAAGGGGGTACCATATGTTTGGGATGACGCTTGTCAGTTAGCTTTCGACGAGCTGAAAGACAAGCTTACTTCAGCGCCAGTCCTTACGTTACCGAAGCCGGGTATGGAGTACCTGGTTTACACCGATGCGTCCTTACGGGGACTTGGGGGAGTACTTCAACAGGAAGAGAAGGCTATAGCTTTTGCATCCCGCAAGCTTAAGCCGCATGAGAAGAATTACCCCACCCACAACCTGGAGTTAGCAGCGGTCGCCTTTGCATTGAGGATATGGAGGCACTACTTATTGGGTGAGAAATTCCGTTTGTTCACAGACCACAAGTCATAGTAGTTTCTTAACCCTTAGGATGTTACCTTCAGTTAAATGTTTTGTAGGGTGTGAGTATCCATTTTCAATACTCTTCCGGATTTCATCACCCAAAGTGCCTTGGATAATGGCAATCATCCTTACTTTTCAGTAGGGAAAATTATGTCCATTAAACAGAGAGGGTTTGGAGAGGTTACCAAGTTTCTCAAATTTCTCGTCCATTTTGAAAGTACAAAATAGTTTTAGTAGTTAAAAGATCAAAACCTTTTTAAAACTGCTCTAATACCACTTGAAATAACTCAATCAAGATATTTTATAAAGTTAAAGGTATGATAAAGAATCTGAATAAACTCTTTGGATAAAATCTTATTTATTTGAAAATGATTTTACACAAGATGTGTTAAATCACAAAGATTATATAAAAGATAGTATTTCAGATTCTTGTTAACACAAAGTTAAAAAGTTTTAGATACCCCAATTTAACTTATTTAGCAGGAGATAACTTGTAAGAATTAAAAAGCATTCACAGAAGTTTACACACGGCTTTTTAACATAGTAAAACCCCAAAGTCTGGGAAAACATTCACAATGACCTCTATGCCACAAACCCAAAATCTACTAAAATAGAATCAAGGTTAAAAATTACATGCATGCAAAATAGGATCAAAAATTTGAAAGAAAAATATACCTAAACGACAGAGATTCGCCTCCTTAGGTACTTCTCTCTGATCCAACAATGTATTGAAACCTTCATTCCTTAGTTTGTCTTTACGTCGAGTCACAAATTCATTTCTCCATAAAACAACCACACTTTTCTAATAGTGTTGTGTATGATAGGGATACTAGTTTAAACTAAAATCTATATGATCATTCAAGAATGCACATACAATTAATACAATAAGTCCTACAAATGACACACAAGTTCTAAATACTCAGATCTAAAACGTATATTATCAGACAATTCAAGAATATCATATTTGGTCAGATCTCTTGAAAAACAAATCCACAAAATATATTTACATAAAAAATTATATTTCACAAATCGCAAAATCAGTTTTATAATAAAACAGATCTTAACGTCTAAGATTTTATGATATTTTAAGTTTCATAACTAGAAAGTTTGTGGCTCTAAAATTATTTTTAAATATATATAGAAATCCAACAAACAAATCAGTTTTCTTAAAAAGAAGTTCACAAAACAAATTGTAATTGATATAAAAGCAGATCTAACATAAAAAAAAAGTGTGTGAAATGTATGATATTTCATTTTTATGAAAAATCAAGTCCCTAACAACCACGAGTGATGTTTTTAGAGGAAAAACAAATATAAAGGAGTTTTGAAAGGATATAAACTCCAACTATCAATACTCCTTTCAAATTTTGAAAACCCCAACATATTTGATGAAAATATAATCTCTTGTTTTTCAAAAATTATTAAGAGAAAAATATTTTGTAAATGATGTATTCACTGAGTTTTAATGAAAGTTTTCTCTCAATTCTCTCTCTCTCTCTCTCTCTCTCTCTCTCTCTCTCTCTCTCTCTCTCTCTCTCTCTCTCTCTCTCTTTATCTATCTATCTATCTATCTATCTCTATTATGTTTCTAATATAAAAATCTAAAAATGTTGAGATAAAGAGGGTTTAAATAGGGATGTCAGAATATTCTGGAAATAGACGTTTAAATGAATTGTTGAGATGGATTGTACTAGATAGACCTAAGTCTGAGGGTAAAAATGAAACGTCTTAGGAATGCTTTATAGTTTATAACCGATCACATGTAACAACATACGATTAACTAACAAGGATGGCATACAGGTCGCTTAAGTCTGAATAATAACCATTGATGAAATAAGGTCCAATCGTGTAGTTTGTGAGTTTGATGAAAAATAATATTAGCGAATAGAGTAGTGACTGATAGCACACACGTGTTGTACACATACACGTCCATTAATAAGCAGTTTTTGATTATCAAAAATTTAAGTTTCCTCCCCAAAGGTTTTCAAACAATTGTTAAAAAAATATTTAAATAATAAAAATTGATTTTAAATGCCATATAATTTCCAAAAATCATTTAATATTTCTTTTTAAAAACATGAAAATTATTTTAAACACATATGATGCATATAGTGAAATGTGTGCTACAGTATGATTTTTTTATACTTTCGAGCCCAAAATGGATATAGGAAATTTTTTTGGGTTGCCAACTGAAGTAGTCACCAATCTTTAACCATATAGGGCGTTTCACTCACATATGCTATATTGTGTCATGGACAAAATATTTGCAATATCATTGTAATGGTGAGAAGATTCTTGTCTCATAATCTTGTACCTTTAAGGTACAAAGGCTAGGCCTTAATTCAAATAAGAATTTTAAGTTTTCTAGCTTGGAATATGTGTTGACCCAAGGAGGTTGAGCTGTAAGTTGGAGGAATGTAATGTAATATTGGATTCTTGACCACACCAAGGATGCCAAAGTTTTTTCTATTTTGGTGGAAACTAAAAAGGATTTAATAACTCAATAACTTTCTAAGAATTTTGGTGATGTTCCTTCAAGTCCAATTGTCTATAACACCTTTTAGTGTTCATAGGGGTATGATTGTAAGTTCCAATAAACTTGTAACCCATAAAAGGTTAAGCACATTGAGAGTAGGTTTTTTATAATTCTAGATATCTAATAAGGAAGTCGTAAGATTATTTTCAAGCTTGTATAGGATAATACGTGGTTAATCCCTCTATATTTAGGCAAAAACTGCCGATTAGATGGGTTTGGAGCTAGACATATAAGTACATGTCTTTAAGACTATGTGGGATATTGTTGAGGTTTTAATCGTAAGACCATGTAACTATATTTTAATTAATAATAAAATGTCTGTCTGGTTTATTTTGAAATGTGAATCATGTTTGTGAGAATGCTTTATATTTATATTTATTACATATTTTTTTTATTTATGTATGTTAGTAATACTTAGTAAGAATTTCAGTGATATGGGTTTGGCTTGATCATAGGAGATCAGAATTATGATTCTAGGACATTTGAACAGTTTACAACCTATATATGGAGTTGACATCCTATTAGAATGGTTGTGATACAATACTAGGGGTTAATCCCAAACTGCGGGAACATACGTGATGGTTTGAAAACTTGTATAATATTTCAGAAGAAGATTCTGATTAGTACATTCGACAATGTACTGAACATGACCACCCACGATATTTAAGTCTTACAGTTGTCTTGATTAGACTTAGTTAATCTCTTACCATTTGCAAGGGGTTCATAGATTTTTAATCCCAAGAGTTATGAGGATTGGTTTGCTTGAACAAATGTTACTTTATTATATATAAGTGCAATCTAATTTTATATAGGATTAATAAATTCCTAAATATTGGTTATCGTTTGTGTTAATATGGTTTAGATCATAATTTGGAGGAATACGCATCCATGAAATATCTTGGATTATGATACCCCATTGATCAACTTATAAAATTATCTTTCCCTAGTTAAGCCGATGAGTGGATTATTTTATAATCTGATGGAGTAGAAAAAAAAAGTTAAGTTTGAGAATCAAGGAATGAATTTGATGTTGGTAAAATCAATTAATGGCAAATGAGAGCTAAACATGTAGAATAATCAACTTTGCAAATAAATGAGATCACATTATATCTAAGTATTTTTTAAATAGTTAAATTGGAGTGTACTCCTAATTATTCAATGGAATTAATTATGATATAATAAAGAAAATAAATAAATTCTGGGATTTGTAATTTGGAATTTTTGAGTATTTATTTGGAAGACAATTTAATTAATTATCTTGGGTCCACGGTATAGTCCATATACCAAATTGTTAGGCCCAGATTCTCAAAAAACTAAGCTTGAACCTAGATCATAACTTATACTTCATTATTAGGGTTTAAGAGTGGGGATAGAAAACATTATTTATGTCTTCTTGAAGAGGATTAGAGAGAGAGAGGTCTATATCCCAAACAAAAATAAGAGTTTTCTTCTTAAATGGTGCCCTACCTATGTTTAAGAGGATCATATACTATAAGATCCAAGAATTTCGAAGAATACAAGTAAGATTTTAGACAAGCAAAAGAAGGTCATGCGTCATCTTCTCTAATTTCCTTTCTCCATATCATATTACAATAAAATACACAAAGATATTGTATTCGAAACCATAGTTTTATTTTTCAAACCTAGTTTTTTGCACTTTTTATTGTTGATTAATCAAAGATTGAATGGCTAAAATTTTCATTTAGCGTATTTAGATCCCCAACACTATCCAAGATATTAAAAAGTCCAATGTATTGTAGTTCAAACTTTCCTTTCTTGCAAAAACAACCAACTCTCGACCTAGGCTTGACCTTAAGGAAAACACTACCCCCATTGTAGAACTCTAAAGATCTTCTATGTTTGTCAGCATAGTTTTATTGTCTATTTCAAAATATTTCGAATTGTTTGTGAATAATTTGGATTTTCTTTATCATTTCCTGGATGAGTTCATACCTGAAAATATATTTCTCGTCGATTTCTACCCAATAAACTGATGAGTGACAATGTCTTCCATACAATGCTTCAAACTTTTACATTCCATTTTAATTCTATTCTGGTAGATATTATTGTAACAAATTGTTCTAGTGGTAAGTGTTCAACAATACTGCCTTAAAAGTCTAATGTGCATGCATGCCACATATCCTCAAGGATTTGAACGGTTCTTTCTGAGTTTTTGTCCATTCTGGGGTGGTATGCGGTGCCGAGATCAAGGTTGGTGCCAAATTCTTGATGTAGTCTATTCCAAAAATTTAATAAGAACCTGAGATCTTCATAACAATGAATTTATAATGATGTTCCATTCAATCGGATTATCTCCATAATGTACAGTTTGGAAAGTCGAGTTACGTTGTTTGTAAATTTCATCGATAGGAAGTGTACAAAAATTTTGAGATGATACAAAATAACAAAAACCACATCATGTCGTGCTTTTGATCATGGAAAAGTTAGGAAAAAGTCTACGGTGATGTGCTTCTAGTTCCATTCTTCACCAGGTAATGGGTGGAGAAATCCATCTAACTTCAGATGTTCTTTCTTCACCTACTAACATTCTAGGCATTTGACTATGAAGAAGGCAA
This sequence comes from Sambucus nigra, assembly GCA_949130495.1. Lineage (NCBI taxonomy): Eukaryota > Viridiplantae > Streptophyta > Magnoliopsida > Dipsacales > Adoxaceae > Sambucus > Sambucus nigra. Next base: position 42,467,230 of record OX422213.1, read on the forward strand.
CACCTTTCTTTATTCTAACCACTAATAGTCACAACACAAATCACTATACATTTTGGTGCCTCTTGGGTGGATGTTGAACCTAGACTTATATTCCTTTTCAATATTCTCCTCTTGAAGCTCCTCGATGGTAGGGACTATCAATTTTCCTTAAATCACACCTCATTACCGTTATGCAATGGTAGATTGTCAAATGGTTCGTCGACTTGCAGATGACCCCAAAAGTGCATGAGTTCATCATCATATATTTGACCATCCAAAACCTTTTCCATTAGAACTTTACTTTCCACCATATTGTGAATGTAGATATGATTATTCCCCTATTCATCTTCAAACCACAATTCTAAAGATCCTTCAACATCTTATGATGGTGGAACTTTATTACTACTAGTGAAAGATCCAACTTTTTATTGAGTGCATCCACCACGACGTTGGCTTTTCTAGGGTGCTACTAGAGCATGAAGTCATAATCGTCCATGAGTTTAATCCATCATCGTTAGTTTAAATTGATATCACGTTGAGTGAAAATGTAACGAAGTAACTTGTGGTCCAAAATCACTTTAAAATGATCCCCATATAGATAATACCTCCTGTGGGGCTTATTTATTTAAACCCAATATCGTCGTCGATCAGCCCAGTACACAGAACGGATTGCCCGACCCAACTCAGAATAATTATTATGATCCGTATATTTGAGATGTGCTTAAATGCATGGAAATAGACTCAAACCAATTACCAACCATCTCGGAGGAGAAACTCAGGGATACTTACGAGTTATTTACATAATGGTTGAGTTACTTATACAATTCAATCACTTATTTCTAAAACTATAAAATAAAAACCCTGACCTGGGGCAAAGGGATATAACTTTGATCGTTTGAGAGACACTAATAAGAATACAGTAACCTCTCCATGGACGTAAGCAAGTTGTCGAACCACATATCTCTAGTGTTGTACATGATCATTAATCCTTTCATCTAGATATTTCTTTCTAGATTTCTTATTGTGATAATTATTGTACTCACAATTGACATCGTCTGTGGGAAATGATTCTTTTTACTACAAAAGAAGTTATAGAAATAAATCCCATGATGTCTCACCACAACAGTAATCTTCCTTAAGTTGGTGACTTGCAAGAAGACCCAGTCCTACCTGGCTCAGGTTCGTGATTCGCCAACCACCAATTCTTACGTTTCACCAAGATAGGTAACCTTCTGAAGAAATTTAGTGACCACCTAGGTATACTTTGATCTCCAGGTTGGTCGATGCTTAGGAAGTCAGGCTTTAAGAGAATGAGGAGGCAACATGTCTCTAAATAGAATAAAACACTCGCTTATAAAGGAGACTTGAAAGGATGGAGAGAGATATCTATAGAGATACTAGGAAATGTCATGACGGGACTCCTAGCCCTTATGCGAGCAATACTCATAGTAGATGAGGAATCTCTAAGCATGACCAAGATAGATCTGAATACGATAGGTCAGGTCATGATCGATTAGAGCATGGCTGATCAGAGAGGCACCACAGAAGTAATGATTGTTAAAATGAGGACATCAAAATTTTGGTCCAAAAAGAGATGGACTAGCATCCTGCCCATCGAGGAGCTAGGTCTACTAGAGATCTGTCCAGAAGAGCTTTCGATACTGAGATGAAATCTCCTTTCTCAATACCTCCCAAAGAAGTTTTCTAACCCCATATTTAAAATATATTATGGAAAGACGGATCACGTAGACTATGTTCGGCAGTACAGATAGACGATGACATTGTGGAGACATAATGACGCATTGATGGGTTGAATCTTCCCTTCCCGCCTACATGACGTATCATAAACGTGGTTCGAGAAGCTACCCCACAGGTCGATAAAAAGCTTCAAGGCCTTAACATTGGCTTTCACTGTTAACTTCATAACCAGTAGTTCCCACCCTAAGAGGGTAAATTCACTGCTCAAGATAAAGAAAAATCCATAAAAAAGCCTTCATGATTATGCCAAGCAGTATTGGAAGGTATTTAATAAAGTGGAGGATTTCTCGAAGAAGCTGGATGTAGCATCCTTCAAGATTGGTCTGCCGACCACATCTTTACTGTACCTATCCTTAACGAAGAAAAAGATCATCACCATCGATGACCTCATGGCGCGTATTATAAAATACGCCAAAGTCGAAGATATGGTTCACTCTAACCCAGGGCACAATGGTCGAGAAAAAGAAACTAAAGGAGGAGATAAGAGTGACACTTTAAAGAAAGGAAACAAGAACGAGGGAAAGAATAACTCGAAGAATAGGAGCAAGGTCGATCCTTTGAAGGCGTTTCTAGGCTGTTAACTCAGTCTTTAAAGAACCAACCTATAAGATCTTGAGCAAGATCAAGGACCATCCATTCATCAAGTGGCTGAAGAAAATGGGTAGCGACCCGATACAGATGACTAATGCATTGAGATACGCATTCCAAAAGGAGGGCAGTCATAGGATAGAGCATTACAAAAAGTTGGTCCAAGTTGGACATTTGAAGGAGTACGTAGAAAAGAAAGTGGACAAGGTCACAGCCAGTGGCAACCAGAAACTAGACAACATCTTTAATGACGACATGGGACAGGAGTTTATTGTGGTTAATAAAACATCTTACCTGAAGCAGATCCAAGGGAAAATTATTTAGATGAAGCTGTAAAAGTTTAATGTTGTCATGGAAGCATTCCAGATTGACCCTTCAAAAAGCCAAGCTAAAAAATACCAATGATGAGAGGATGACGACTACACCACACATATCGTCTTCATGGAGGAAGATTTACTTAGGGTGAGGACTCCCCACCTTGATGCACTCGTCATTACTCTAAGAATTCGTGAACTAGGACGTCGACAAGTTACTGGTACACCAAGGGAGCTCATCAAATGTAACGTATCTAAAGTTATTTCACAAGTTGAAGCTTAACTTAGCCGAACTCGAGGAGGCCAATGTTTTGTTGGTTTTTTTCGCAGGGAAAATTACGATGCCATTGGGTAAGACAACTTTGACTATTAGAGAAGATAATATCTTAATTCTTAGTGTGGACATAGAGTCTCCATACCATGCCATTTTCGGTAAGGGTTGGTTGTACGCCATGAGAGTCGTACCATCTACCTATCACTAAAAGATGAAATGTGTCATTGATCGGGGCATGGTTGAGATTCATGGTGATCAAGCCACTGCAAGAAAATGCTTCATCACAGATATTCTCCCCCATAAGGAAAAGAAAAAGGAGCCCAGGATACCCAAAGGAATCCTAAAAGCAACTACGATATGACCGACCAAGGCTGTAGGAGACCAGGGTCCATCCCACTGATAGGGTCGTTGAAAGCCTGGAGGAAGTTAGTGATGATGATAACATGACTAATAGAATGTTTCTGATCAGGACTTCACTCGCCAATGATGAAAAGAAATAATTGATTGCCTTCTTGAAAATCATCTTGGATGTTTTTTCTTGGGAGCGGCATGATCTGCCTGGAATTAATCCCGACTTAGCCTACCATCACCTGCATGTTGACCTAACTTTCAAGTCGATTACTCATAAAGCACACTAAACACCCCTCGAAAAGGCTAAATAGGTAGAGAGAAAAGTTGGGGAAGATTTTGTATGCAGGATCCATTAGGAGGTTCAATTCCCTAAATGGTTATTTAATCGAGTGGTAGTATGAAAAAGTAACGGCAGTTAGAGGTTCTTCATTGATTTCACATAAATTAACAGGGCCTTACCTAAAGACATTTTCCCGTTGCCTAAGATTGATTAACTGGTTGACGCCACAAAAACTCACAAAAGGATGATTTTTCTAGATGCCTATTTAGGGTACCATTAAATTTCGTTGTTCGGCCCCGATCAAGACAAACCATCCTTCATAACCTCGGTCGGTCTATACTATTACAAGGTCATGCCATTTGGCATAAAATATGCAGGGGAAAATTATCAAAGGCTAGTCATAAATATTTCGATGTAGTAGATGGGGGATACCATGGAAGTATACATCGATGACATATTGGTTAAGATCAAGAACATAAATGACCACCTTACATACTTAGCCAAAACCTTTGAAACTCTAAGGAAGTACTGAATGAAACCTTAATGCAAGCAAGTGTTCATTTGGTGTCCAGTCAGGTAAATTTTTGGGTTACCTAGTCAACAAAAGAGGGATTGAGGCGAATCCAAGTTAGATTAATGTAATCAAGAGAGTCCAGTCTTAAGGACATTATGGGATATTTAAAAGCTTACTGGGGACATGTTATATTTGCATTTTTGGTACATGTTCTCAAACTGAGTGTCTCGTGAATATGCGGTCAGTTATTATATGTTATATTGGTCCAATATGAGGTGTTTGTGCCTCTTACGAGGGAAATTGGGGCTGTTTTGCATTTTTACCCTTCAACGATATGTTTTCAAGCCTAAGTCTAGTTATTTTCAATTTTTGGTCATGTTTTCAAACTGAACATCCAATGATTATGCGATTACTTTCTACATGTTACATTGGTCCCGTGGGAGGTGTTTGTGCCTTTTTCAGGGGCACTTGGGGGTTGTTTTTCTTTTCCCCCCTTCAACGGTATATTTTCAAGCCTAAGTCTAGCTACTGGATGAAACTTAATGCAAGCAAGTATTCATTTGGTGTCGAGTCAGGTAAATTTATGGGTCACCTAGTCAGCAAAAGAGGGTTTGAGGCTAATCCAAATTCGATTAATGCAATCAACAGTGTCCAGACCCCAAGGACGTTGTAGGATATTCAAAAGCTTACTAGGGACATGTTAAATTTGTATTTTTGGGACTTGTTCTCAAACCAAGTGTCCCTTGACTACGCAGTCAGATGCTATATGTTATATTGGTCCCGTGGGAGGTTTTGTGCCTCTTACGGGGGAAATTGAGGGTGTATTGCATTTTCTTCCTTCAACGATATGTTTTCAAGCCTAAGTCTAGTTATTTATAATTTTTGGTCATATTTTCAAACCGAACATCCCATGACTATGCGATTAGTTAGGAGGTGTTTGTGTATTTTGCAGGGGCACTTGGGGGCTATTTTTCTTTTCCACCCTTTAATGGTATGTTTTCAAGCCTAAGTCTAGTTATTTGTAATTTTCGATCATGTTCTCAAATCGGGCCCCGTGACTACGCGGTTAGTTTTTACGTGTTACATTGATCCCATGGGAGGTGTTTGTGCCTCTTGGTGGTGCATTTGGATTTATTTAGGTGTTCAACATTCAACGACATGTTTTCAAGCCTAAGTCTAGCTATTTGTAATTTTTGGTCATGTTCTTAAACCGGTGTCCTGTGATGACGCGCTTAATTGCTTTACATTGGTCTCGTGGGAGCTGTTGTGCCTGTTGCGGGGGCATTCGGGGGTTATTTGGCATTTTCACCCTTCAACGACATATTTTCAAACCTTGTCCTAGTTGTTTAGAATTTTTAGTCATGTTCTCAAACTGAGCAACTTGTGACTACGCGATCAGTTGCTACATGTTACGTTGATGCTGTGGGAGGTGTTTGTGCCTCTTGTGGGGGCGTTTGGGGGTTGTTTTGTGTCTTCACCATTCAACGACATGTTTTTAAGCCTAAGTCTAACAATTTGCAATTTATGGTCATGTTCTCAAACAAGGAATACCGTGACTACGCGATTAGTCTCCACGTGATATGTTGGTCCCAAGGGAGGTATTAGTGCCTCTTCCGGAGACGTTTGGGGGATTTTTTCCTTTTTTACGCTTCAACGATATATTTTTAATCCTAAGTCTAACTTTTTTCCATTTTTGGTCATGTTCTCAAACTGAACATCCCACGACTACGCAGTCAGTTACTACGTGTTACTTGGTTCCTTAGGAGGCGTTTATGCCTTTTACAGGGGGGTTGGGGCGATTTTGCTTTTCACCCCTCAACAACATATTTTAAAGCCTAAGTCTAGCTATTTGCAACTTTTGGCCATGTTCTCAAACCGAACATCCTGTGACTACGTGGCCAGATGCTACATGTTATGTCAGTCCCGTGGGAGGTGTTTGTGCCTCTTGGGGGTCGTTTAGGGATTGTTTTAGGTTTTCTCCCTTCAATGGCATATTTTCAAGCTAAAGTCTAGCTATTTGCATTTTTTGGTCATGTTGTCAAATCGAGCATCCTGCGACTACGCGATCATTAGCTACATGTTACGTTGGTCTCGGTAACGGTGTTTGTGCCTCTTGTGGGAGCATTTAAGGCTTATTTCATATTTTATCCCTTTAACGTCATATTTTTAAGACTAAGTCTAGCTATTTGTAATTTTTGGTCATCTAATCAAATCGGGCATCCCATGACAATACAGTCAATTTCTACGTATTATGTTGTTCCTGATATGTGTTTGTGCCTCTTGCAGAGGTGTTTGAGGTTTGTTTTGCATTTTCACCTTTCAACGGCATGTTTTCAAGCCTTAGTCTAGTTATTTTCTACTTTTGGTTATGTTTTCAAATCGAGCATCCCATGACTATGCAGTCAGTTGCTATGTGTTGCGTAGGTCCTCTGGGAGGTGCTTGTACCTCTTGTGGGGGGCATTTGGGGGTTGTTTTCATTTTCACCCTTCAACAGCACGTTTTCAAGCCTAAGTTGAGATATTTGTAATTTTAGGTCGTTTTCTCAAATCGGGCATCCCGTGACTACGCGGGTAGTTGCTACATATGACGTTGGTCCCACAGGAGGTTTGTGTTCCTCATACGGGGGCGTTTGCACGTTGTTTTGTGTTTTCACCTTTCAATAGAACATTTTCAAGCCGAAGTATAGCTCTTTGCAACTTTTGGTTATGTTCTCAAATCGAGCATCTCATGACTATACGATCAGTTGCTACATATTACGTTGGCCTTTTGGGAGGTGTATATGCTTCTTGCGGTGGCAAGTGAGGGAGATTTTGCATTTTGACCCTTCAACGGCATGTTTTCAAGCCTAAGTCAAGCTATGTTCAATTTTTGGTCATGTTCTCAAGTAAAGCGTCTCATGACTGCGCGAACAGTTGTACGTGTTACAGTTGTCTTGTTGGAGTGTTTGTAGCTCTTGCAGGGGTATTTAGGGACTGTTTTGTATTTTTACCTTTCAACGGCTTGTTTTCAAAATATACGTCTATTATTTTACAATTTTTGGCCATGTCACCTTAGTCCCGGCGTGTCTTATTTGCATCCAATCACTATTAGTTTTTAAAAATCTATAAAATTTTACACGCGACCAAGTAGGCAGAAGCGTGTCTATGATTGATGTTTAAAGATTCATGACAGGAACTCGTAATCCTTTTTTCTTCAACTCATTTGTAAGATTATTTTTAATATGCATGTGTCGTGAGACGTCACAATCTGCGTGAATTCTCTCTTTACGAAATGGTATCCACAAAGGATGAATATTTTTTAGCCTTTTCGAACTCTATCACTAATGGCAGTGCCCTGTCAGGATTATACATGGAAAATATATTATCTATTGTCTCATCCCAGTATTCTAGCAATGAAAATAGAATACAATCGAACAGGTAGTCTTGCAAGAAACGAACTCCATGATTTGTAAGGTAATTAAACTGTTCAATTTTCCTATTACCATACTTGTAAATCTAATTTCCTTCCATATGGCGCATACTAATGAAAAATGTTTGAGTGCAGTCAAATTACACCCTCTCATACTTTGATTTCCAGTAATTACTATTTTGATTAATTTTTCCTGAGAAAAAATATATGTAAGAGTGTGAAGACACAACAAATTAATTTATTCTAAACACTATTGTAAGAACATATTTCTTATCATGTCCGTTTGTTTTAATTGCTTAATTTCGGACAAAATAAATTAAGTCTAGGCTAGTTTTAATTATGGAATTTAATTGGAGCCTACGATAAAGTTCAAGTCCAAGAATGTTTTAAATCTTTGAATAAGATTTCAAGCCAAGACGTATTGCATATGTTTAAGATCACTCAGGTGTGAATACTTGTGAGCATTTGAGTAATTTAGTATGTTGATTAAAAGCTGGGTGATTTAAATGTTTGGGAATTAAATCTTTTTTTTTATTTAAAAATATTTCTGGGTAAAAATAGTTTAAAAAAAATTCGAGGAATTATTTAACGAAAAATAATTTTGTTTAAACACTGTCACTCGAACAAGACAGTTGTTCGTTCAAATGACAATCCCTTGTCGCGCGAACGAGATCCACTTCTCGCTCGAACGAGCTGCTGCCTCGATTTTCGTGCTTTGGTTTTCTTGGACTCTGTGTTGCTCAGATATAAATAAAATGACTCTGCGAAAATTTTGATGGGCAGAACAGTTTTGAAAAACACATACCCTTACAGTTTTTCATCATCCCGAGTTTATTCATGATCAAATTATTCAACTCCAAAGTTTGTGATCTTGAACGTGTTTACCAGAAGACAATTCATTCATTGACTACACCATTTTGCTCTTTGTGGGGAGAACTCTACAGTCGATAGCTGCGTGCTATTGTGGAGGGAGTCCTTATGAAGTTCACTCTTGTGGAGAATTCGTTTCTTTTCCATTTCTAACCATCTAGAGTTCTTGCTGGAGATTCCAGCCGACGACATCGGAACCGAAACCTACGGGTATTTCGTATGTCACCCTATTTCATTGTAATTCGTGTAAGTTGTGTCTTACAAATTATATTGAAATAAATAGATTTTCCCCTTCGGGGATTTTTTCTGAAATTATTTCTTTTACCGCATGCTTTATTCATGGAATGGATTTAATCATTAAATGCATGTTTAGTGTTTAAGAAGTTAAAATTTATTTTAACTAAAAATTGGAACAAAGTTGTTTTTGACTAAAGTACACACTAAAGGGCCTTCTCAAGTCACCCGTATGGTCATTTCGAGTTTGCCAATGTGTCTGGAAGGGTCGATATTGTCAGAAAAGTGTACCCGGGGGTTTAGTTTGGGTCTCGGGACGTTTTTAGGCCTAATCGGTAACCCGGGAGGGCATTTTGGTAAATTTCTATTTTTCACCTTTAATAATGACGAAAATCATTAAGATTATATCAGATGGAGTGCCATGGAAGTTAGGGTTCTTACAGCCAAAAGGGAAGGAGGCCATAGGAAGAAGAAGGGAAAAAGATTTCCAAGTGTTCAAGGCCAAGAACCACCAATCTTGCACCCTCACCACCACCAAAGCGTAGATCGGAAGAAGAAGATTACTGCGACACCAATTAGAGTCATTGTTGATACCAAAATTAGTATGCTGATATGGACGAATAATAAGAAGACACATGTCAATCTATGTGGCACAATAACAACGAGGAAGTTCATTTCCCCGATCAAGTCATGTTCGCTCCGAGCAACAAGGATACTCCGAGGAACTCCAACGCTCCGAGGAACTCCAACACTCCGAGGAACTCCTGAACGACGAACAACTGAGGCGGTCCGAGCTGTATCTCGACCACAGCATTTATTGCCAGATAATCAACAGTTCAACTATTCATTGAATGCTTATCATCTTGATGCACACGCTTGAATAGCATTAAATGAATTACCCTTTCATGTACCGCCTAAGGGCTCTAAATACCTTGTATCACCCTCATTCAAGGGGATCGGAATTTCTTGATAGAACTTGTAATCGAGAATTCCCAAACACTCAACAATAACATAACAGTGGATGTAGGCCATTCATATAAGGCTGAACCACTTTAAAAATATTTTTTCTCATTTATTTATCTGTGATTAAATTATTAGAGTAATCTAATTTTTTACATCAACAGATTGGCACCGTCTGTGGGAAATGACTGTTGTTATCGTTTTTCACCAAAAATCATTCATCATCAATGGCAGATAATCCGGAATCTAGAAATCGAAACGCTGGAAATGCTGGAAATCTTCCAAATCCTTCTGCACCTCCAGATCTGGCTGGAATTATGACGAATCTGGCTCAAGGACAAACCGCCATGCAAGAGACAATGCGTCAGCTCATACAAACCCTTCATGGCGGTGCACCTGCACATTCGGGACAACGAACTGGTCAGAGGCAAACCTATTTACTTTCTTCACGATCTAGGCGTACAGATGCGTATCGTAATGAAGAATCTGATGATTTCTCTTATCAACCTGGGCGAACTTCGTCAATACGGGCTATAGATACTGAGCAACGTATCACTCTCTCTCTAGAGAGGCCCAGTGCCTTGGAGAGATTGAGCAGGGTATCTCCTTTCAGCCGATTAGGTCCTAGGAGGAATAGGAGTCCGCCTAAGACCATGTCGAGGAGTTTTCGACAACCATCAGATCTAAGAGAAGGATCAGCGCAATCACGACCAGTTGCTCGTCAAGATAGATCTCAAGAGGCCACTTCAGAACAATCAAGTGCTCGAACTAATAGACCCGAGGAAGGAAATGATGCGTGGAAAGGTTCTATTCAACGGTTGGAGGATAGATTGGGAGAAATGGCTAAGGCGAAGAATCCCCTACAATGAACTTTTGTTCAAGGGACACCTTTTGTCAAGGCTATTGTGGATTTTCATACACCGTCAAAGTTTAAAGCACCCGTAGTAACCCCCAAATATGATGGAAAAACAGATCCTGTTCTTCACATAGAGCAATATCAAGCTGCTGCCGACATCTATGCCGTCCCTGACGAGATGAGATGCAGAGCATTCTCAGGAACTCTTACTGGATCTGCTCAGATATGGTACAACAATCTTCCTCGGGGTAAGATTTCAACTTTCTTTCAATTAGCCGAGTTGTTCATCGGCAATTTCTGTTTTGGAGCAAAGCCAGTAAAACGAGTAGCACACTTGTTAAGTGTTAGACAAAAATCTGATGAGAGTACTAGAGATTACATAACTCGTTTCAATAACGAGAAGCTGGAAGTCATAGATTACGAAGAAAAGATAGCAATCACCGTCTTAATGAGTGGGTTGTTGCCTAACAAGTTGTATTACACTTTGTCCAAAGATCCACCTACAACTATGTCAGAGTTGATGGCAAAAGCAGCCAAAATCATGAATGCCGAGGAGGCTATGGCTGCGAAGAAGAATATGGATAAAGAGACCAAGGAGGAAGGCGACAAATCTAAGAAGAAAGAGCATAAGGGCAATGGCGGTGACAAACATTCCAAGAATAATAAGTCATCATGGGAAGTCCTGAAGAAATTCGATAATTATACTCCTTTGAAAATGGGTATTAATCATGTCTTGGAAGAAATCAAGAATAACGAGGAAGTAAAGTGGCCAAAGAAACTGAGGTCAGACCCCGACACGAGGAATAGGGAGAAATATTGCGAGTTCCATAAGGATCACGGCCATATGACCAAAAATTGTATAGCTCTTCAGAACGATATTGAAACACTCATTCGAAGAGCGAAACTAGCAAAGTATGTTGATCGGGGAGGCGAAAGAAGAAATAATCACCGAATTAGAGAAAGATCCAGATCTCCTCATCGAGCAGAGGAGAAAAAGAAGAGAGACCATGAAGATGATCCAGATGATGACCCGATCTTCCCAAGAAACCAAGGCAGCCAGAACGAGAGGTATTTTCCATACGTTTTGGGTCATTTTATTATAATGTCATTATAGGAGGAGATGCAGGAGGAGGAGACCTTACTGCAGAAAGAAAGGCTTACCTTGGAGAGGCTCAAGCTTGTTCATACATCCAGCGAATAAATTTGGCCGAGGAGGATCGTCCGAGGAAGGTAAACAAAGAGAAGCTGGTCATTGGCTTTTCAAAAAATGACCTGGCAGGTGTTCTTTACCCTCACGACGACCCTTTGGTGATCAAAATGAGGATGAAAGAAGTAGTGATTTCAAGGGTGCTGGTAGACAATGGTAGTTCGGCAGACATCATGTACTATTCATGCTTTGACAGTTTAAATTTGAAATTATCTCAATTGGAACCTTATCACAGACCTCTTCTGAGTTTTGCTGGCGAGAAAGTTTTTCCACTTGGGACGATCAAGTTGGATATATTCATTGGAACTTGGCCTGCTTGTCGAACAGAGAGAATACGCTTCTTTGTGATGGATAAGAATGTGCAGTCAGCCTACAACATCATCATGGGAAGAGTTGGTTTGAAGAAGTTCGAAGCAGTTCCATCTACAGTACATCAATGCTTAAAATTCCCAATAAATTTTGGAGTGGGAGTGGTGAAAGGTGATCAAAAATTAGCTCGGGAATGCTATTATTCATCTTCCGAGCAAGAGGAGCTTGAAGGGTCAAGGAAAAAGACTACTACCTACCAGGTGGATGAAGGTACAGAAATTGAAACACTCGATCCCAGAGATGAATCCCAACTTGTAAAAGGACAGGTGGTGGAATCTACAGAAAATGTTATTCTGGACGACGAGCACCCTGAACGAGTAACCCAGATAGGTTCAACGTTGGATGCTTCAATAAAACAGGAGTTGATAACTTTCTTGAGAAACAGGAAGAAAACTTTTGCATGGAGTCATGAAGACATGCCAGGAATAGATCCAAACTTCTTATGTCATGAGCTCAATGTGAATAAGGAGATCAAGCCTGTAAAGCAGAGAAGAAGGGTATTTAGCCCCGAGAAGAATCAAGCTATACAAGAGGAGGTCGAGAAGCTCCAGAAAGCCCAATTCATTCAATATATGAAATATCCAAACTGGTTAGCAAACGTGGTGATGGTAAAAAAGAAAAACAATAAATAGAGAATGTGTGTTGATTTCACCGATCTCAACAAGGCCTGCCCAAAGAACCATTTTCCACTGCCCAGAATTGATCAACTAGTAGACGCCACCTCGGGACACGAGCTGCTCAGCTTCTTCATGGATGCTTACTCTGGCTACAACCAGATCAAAATGAAACCTGAAGACAGGGAAAGTACTTCTTTTATTACCCCTAGGGGAACTTATTGCTATAATGTTATGCCTTTTGGTTTGAAAAATGCAGGAGCGACATACCAGCGGCTGATGAATAAGGTTTTTACCGAACAAATCAGTTGCAATATGGAGGTCTATGTCGATGATATGTTGACAAAGAGCAAGAAAGCTGCTGATCATCTAGTTGACTTAAGTCAGACCTTTGATCAACAGGATAAATACCAAATGAAGCTCAACCCGACGAAGTGCACATTTGGAGTACGAGAAGGAATGTTCCTTGGGTACATCGTCAACCAGCGAGGCATTGAGGCGAATCCAGAAAAGATCAAAGATCTCTTAGGGTTGCGATTTCCAACAACGAAGAAAGAAGTGCAGAGTCTTACAGGACGAGTTGCAGCGCTCAACAGATTTGTATCCCGAGCAACTGATAGATTCCTTCTATTCTTCAAAACACTTCGAAAAACTTTCGAGTGGAATGATGAATGTGAGAAAGCCTTTCAAGACTTGAAGAAATATTTGGGAGCACCTCCACTATTGTCCAGGCCAGTAATGGGAGAAAAGTTATACTTATACTTGGCAGTATCAGAGAATGCAGTCAGCTCGGCAATGATCAGATTGGAGAATGGAGTCCAAAAACCAATTTATTACACAAGGCTTTCCGAGGTGCAGAAATCAGGTACCCAAAGCTGGAAAAATTGGCATTGGCATTAATTGAAGCAAGTAGAAGAATGAGGCCATATTTCCAGGCCCATACCATCGTCGTGTATACCGACATGCCACTAAGACAAGCCCTTCATAAGCCAGAAAAATCAGGGAGACTGATGTACTGGGCAATAGAGCTCGGTGAATATGATATTGTGTATGAACCCAGATCATCATTAAAAGGGCAGGCTGTAGCAGACTTTATAGCAGAGTTTACATATCCTGATACCCCCGAGGAACAAAAGTTGCTCGCTGACCAACCTGTGGATGTTACAGGATCAACAGACATAAGTCCAGACCAACTCCGATTGGTAAAAGGGCTTGTGGATGTAGAAAGATCATCAAATTCAAACCCAGACCAACTCCGGTTGGTAAAAGGGCGAGAAGAGATGGTCGATAAGGAGCGAAAATTATCAGGGGAGGATGAAAGAAAACAGTAGATATTTCACCGAGGAACTCTGTCAGATAAGAAATTTGAAGACGAATTACCTACATGGAGATTGTATGTAGATGGGTCATCTTGCACAACAGGTTGTGGAGCAGGGATTGTTTTGAAAACCCCAGACGAGATTGACATAGAATATGCCCTGCGATTCCAATTCAAAGCCTCCAATAATGAGGCTGAATATGAGGCGATGATAGCAGGTCTTAATTTAGCAAAGATTATGGAAGCACAACACGTGATGGTATTCAGTGATTCTCAATTAATTGTGAATCAGATGATGGGAACATATGCAGTTAAAGGAGAATTAATGGTCAAATATCATGCAAAGGTGATGGAGTTGTTGGAAGAATTCGATGCCATTCAGTTGATCAGAATACCAAGAATGGAAAATGCACAAGCAGACGCACTGGCCCGACTAGCATCAGCTACTCGTACCGAGCTGCGAAGAACGATACCAATTAAAGTATTAGAAAGTCGGAGCATAGATGAAGACCTGACGATGAACATTATTACCCTTGATTTAGGACCATCTTAGATGGATTCCATCAGGGCATATATTGAGGAGGGAGAATTACCGGAGGATAAGCTCTCTACAAAGAAATTGAAGTTTAAAGTTGCTCGGTATGTACTAACTAATGGTGTTTTGTATAGACGAGGAATTATGGTAGGTTTGCAGAGATGTGTACATCCCTCCGAGGTGAAGGAATTGATTTAAGAGATCCATGAAGGGTCTTGTGGAGCACATGTAGCAGGTCGTACACTTTTACAAAGAGTGATGACGCAGGGGTACTACTGGCCAACAATGAGGGCTGATTGTATAGCCTATGCTAAGAGATGTGATAAATGCCAACTTTTTTCCTCCATCCGACGAACTCTACAAGCATTATTGACACCCATAACTTCCCCTTGGCCATTTTCCATGTGGGGAATGGATTTGGTTGGACCACTGCCAACGACCCGAGGAAGATTCAAGTACCTCGTCGTCGTAGTGGATTATTTTACTAAGTGGGTAGAAGCTGAGCCTCTGATTGATATGACATACGAGAAGGTATACCAGTTCATTTGGAAGAACATAATCTGCCGATATGGTCTCCCTCATGCTTTCATCACAGACCATGGAACACAATTCGATAACGAGGAGTTTGTCGCCTATTGTCATCAGTCAAACATTTTGAAGATTCATTCAGCACCAGGCCATCCTCAAAGCAATGGAAAGACTGAAGTGACGAACAGAACATTACTAAATGGTTTGAAGAAGAGACTAAGTGAGGCTAAAGCTAATTGGATTAATGAGCTACAGTCAGTATTATGGGCTTACCGAACAACCCCCCGAGCAGCAACTGGAGAATCACCATATATGCTGGCATTTGGAAGTGAGGCTGTAATACCTGCCGAGTTGGGTCTTCCAACACACAGAGTGCTCAATTTCAATTCCCCAGTCAGCGACTTAATGAGAAGATTGGATTTGAATATGCTCGAGGAGGTTAGAGAAGAGGCAGCCATTAGGAATGCTGCTTACCAACAACGAACAACTCTGTTTTACAACAAGAGGGTGAAAAAATGCGACTTAAAAGAAGGAGATTACGTGCTAAAGAAGGTCATTCAGAAGCACAATAAGTTGGAGGCAAATTGGCATGGACCTTATCGAGTTACAGAAGTTGTTCGACCAGGAACCTACCGAATAGCAACCCTAGAAGGAGAGGAATTTAAGAATGCATGGAATGTTGAACACCTACGCAAGTATTATCAGTGATGTATAATGTAAAGAAGTTCCATCAATATGAATAAAACGATGATGTTTCGACCATTTTCTTTCTTTTATTGAAAGTTTTTCGGGGAATACTAGTGTGCAACACTACGCTGTTCAGCAATAAAAGCAACATGATAGTTCAAACCCAGATCAACTCCGGTTGGTAAAAGGGCGAGAACAAACTATACTCCTTTGGTTAGGAGGCGTACACTAGCTCAGACCAACAACGGTTGGTAAAAGAGTTAGTGGACATGATAGTTCAAACCCAGATCAACTCCGGTTGGTAAAAGGGCGAGAACAAACTATACTCCTTTGGTTAGGAGGCGTACACTAGCTCAGACCAACTCCGGTTGGTAAAAGAGTCAGTGGACATGATAGTTCGAACCCAGACCAACTCCGGTTGGTAAAAGGACGAGAACACACCATACTCCTTTGGTTAGGAGGCTGACACTAGCTTAGACCAATTTTGGTAAAAGGGCAAGTAGACATGATAGTTCGAACTTAGACCAACTCCGGTTGGTAAAAAAGCGAGAACAACATTCCTAAAAATGCCAACGTGTTTGGCTAGGAAGCAAGATATGCTCTCAAATACCAACTTATATTGGTCGGGAGGTAAGATTATTACAAAAAGTTCCTCGAAGAACAAAATATTCCAAACTGAACCAAGTATGGTTGGTCAGGGATAAAAACCCACTAATTGTAGTTGGTCGACGAGGAAAATTTATCGACCTTGATTGGTCGGACACATTTTATGAAAAAGACAAAAATTTACCAAGTATGGTTAGTCGGGAATAAACTCTCACTAACCATAATTGGTCGACGAGCACGATTTAACAACCTTGGTTGGTTGGACATGATTTTAAACATTTTTATACTCATTACTTTATTATTAAGTGATCGAGCAACATTACTAATACTTGTAATTTTTTACTAAGATGGTCGATGAACCACACAATATTGTTATGCAAGTACAAATATAAAGTGTTTTACAAATACAAGAGTAATACAAATTTTCAAACAAAAATGAAATTCTTTCATTAAAGTCAAAATGAATTACACAAGTTTATTACATTGATATTAAATTGTGTACTAATCATTACATCAGAATTTCCTATTCTATTGGCTTTTTTCCTTCAGCTTTTGAAGTAGGCTCCTCGCCAGCAGGAGGATCTTTCAGGCAAAGGGGAGAATTAATGAAGTTAAGATCTCGCAGTATTCTGACGTTCATTATTGAAGTGTATCCAGTAAATGCTCCGGACGAGATAATTCAACCTGCGAATGAAGGGCATAGTCACCAAGATACTGGGAGATCAAACGAAGAGGGATGGCTCGAGCAGGGATCCAACTCATATCAAGCTTGAATGGTGGATTTGGTAGATCGAGCAGCCCAGGAGCATGGTAATCCCGTAAATAATGGCCCTGCTCTAGTTTTAATACACCCAGGGCGTTCAACCATCCCTGTTTATAACCTTCATTATTGGCATTTTCAATGCGAGCATCCAAGTGACAAAGGGCCTCATTGTAGCCTGCTATCCAGAACTCACGAGGTTGTTTATGGAATTGGAAAGTTATTCTCTCTAACTGCTCATGAAGGTTTCTGGCAAAAACATCCTTATTATCCAGAGCAGACTTTGTCGAAGCAAGTTGATCCTCCAGAGTTTGGATTTTCTTGGACATTCCAGATAAAGCCCGATCTTTTGCATTCAATTGGAACGCTTGAGTTTCCAATGTTGATCGAGTACGAGCTTCTTCAACATTACGACTAAGAGCTCTTGATCCTCCCTGAGTAGGTCGAGAATTGGGTTACTCGACAACATTCTGAGCAGCTCTTCCTCATCCACGAGAACTTCTTCCTCGTCCTCGAGTAGCAGTAGAAGTACCAGATCTTCTCAAGGTGTCCAACTCTTGCCTTAATTTGGCATTCTCAACCTCTAAGAAGGAAAATCCCTCATCAGTCACTGGGATTACAGATGTTGAAGAGGAAGCTGCACACTTCAATTGTGCTAGATCTTTCTGTAAATTGTTATTTTCTTGCTCTAGCAACTCGACAATCTGTCTACAAGCTTCAACTTCACCCCTAAGGGTTCTCTCCCTGACATCATACCCAGCAAGGATCTTTTTGTGGCCTGTCTCGGCAGAAAGCTGTTGATACCTCTTTTTATACCCCTCGTGAAAAGGGCAGTTGATTCCTTGTACTGAGTCTGAAGATCTTCTAAAGTATATTGAAGATCCTCGATCATTTCATAGTAAGCCACGTTATTGGCCACATCTCGATCAAGTAAGTCCTTCAAGTACCGATAAGCTTCGACTGCCTTCTCTGAAGCATCATGACCAAGGATGTCGGCAATTTCTGATGCACTTAGGTTTGTGTGACCAGCCTTATAATACTCATGGCATTGCTGCATCAATTTTGTATCATTGGCAGACAGTAATTCCATTCTAGCCATAAACTAATAAAGAAGAGAAGGCAAGAGTTAATAAAAAAGCAGACAGAGCATCAACAATGTAAAGGAACAAAAAAGGTAATTTTATTACATCATCAAAAGGAGTACAGCATTCAGAATACAGAGTACAAGAAAAAGAAAACCAGAAAGAGAATACCGAACAACTTCACACCTTTTCCTTGTCTCCCAAGACTTTCTCGGGAGGCTGGGACGAGGAGCTCGGTTGCTCGGTGGAAATAATAATTTGGTCGGCGGAAGTTGGGACTTGTTCAGGAGGAGAAGGCAGAGATGAAATCTCCTTGGTAGCTGTCTAAATAGGTTAGGGAGCAAGGACTTGATCACCCACTGTCATTGAAGACTCCTCGGATGCAGCTTCGTCTTCTTCCTCATCTTTAATTATAGGAGGGGGGCCAGGAAGATGTTGTTGAAATAGCTCAGAGTCCTCGCTAACCTTTAATTCTTGCAGGGCAGCAACCCAACCATCTCAGAAGTATTTCAAACTCCCATACTTGACCTGGGTCATCATTGCCGCTACCCCCCTATCCCATCCTTTATCCCAACCGGTACGAAAAGATTTTTTCACAGCCACTCTTCTCTTCATTTTCTCCGAGGAGAGCTTCTCAGATAGAAGATCCTCGGAGGCTTTCAACTTGGCCTCCACCTCCTCCTTCTGGCGATTTACTTCTCGCAGAAGGGTTAGCTCTTCCTCAGTCGATTTCAACTTATTTTCAAGCTCCCCAAAGTTTGTGAGCTTCTCGGCATATTTTTTATTATCTCTCTCCAAGTCCTTCACTTTATTTCCCAACTGCACCTTCTCTGCCTCAGATGCAGCCAACTTTTTCTCCTATTCACCCCTATCCTCGTCATATTTTTTACGGGAATCCTTCAAAGATTGGGCCAAACCCAGAAAAGCATCCTCCACTCCAGACGAGGAGCTAGAAGCCTTAAGTGCTTCATCTTTCTTCACTATGGTGTTAAAGCAACTCACCAGATGGAAAAAGAAGAAGATAATGATAAATCAACACAGAGACATGTATTGATGGTAAGAAAGAAAAATTTAGAATAAGAGAAACTTACTGAAGCAATGTGACGAGTAGCTAGGGATGTCAGCATATCCATAGACATGTTTTCTTCAATTCCTTGGACTTCAGGAATAGTCCAAGTCTTTACCGAGCTCATTGCAGAACTCGGGGGAATAATAGTTGGAACTCCAGCTCCAACAGCTTGGAGCTGGGGAATGGTTTCAGAAAAATTGACCGAGGAGGATTTCTTCAGTCTCCTCGGTGGCACTTCAACAGTCTCAACCAAAGAAGAGCTTTTGGTTGGGACCACTTCCACAGGTGCATTTTTCTTGCTCGGAGCCACTGGGGGCTTCTCGGCAGCCTTTTGAGAAGCAACAGAAGGGGCAGCATCTACTTTCGTTGTCCCCTTTGGGACGTCATTCTTGTTTATTTTTACATCTCCAGCAGAGGAAGTCTCTTCGAAGATAGCAGGAACTCTTCTTTTGCCCATCTTCTGACTTAAAGGAATGTGAGATTCTGAAGAAGAGTCCTCAGGAATTGATGATGGTTCACTGGTACTGACCACAGGACGAGCAGTAAAGGATGTAGTATAACTCCTATACTGCAACAAATATGAAGTAGACCTGATGTGCTCGTCTGCAACTCTTCGATGCAAATTCCAGATATGTTTCAAATGTTTAATATTTACTTCTGATTCTTTTGGAGTTTTTCTCTTACTGTCAACTGCAAACAAATACATAGTGAAATATCAGTCATACATTTTGTCAAACACAATGAAATCGTAATTTTAAAAATAAAATAAGATGAAAATAACCTATCCCATTGCCATATGGGGGGCATCTGGGACCTTGATATACTTCATCTCCAACCAAAGGGGTATTTTGCCAATTTTTGATAACTACCCCGTGTTCAAAATAATCCCTATTTGCATCAGGGAGGTTGACTATTAAGGCCCTATTCAAAAATCTAGTTTTTAAATAAAAAACATTGTCTAAAATAGCCCATCTATAACAGTACATAATCTTAGGAATTCCTATACGAGTTCCATGAGTTTGATTTAACCTATACACCCCATTAACTATTCTCCATGTGTTGGGGGCTATTTTTGCAGGGATAGCATCAAAATACTGACAGAACTCTAATCACAAAGGGTTTGGTGGAAAAGAAAATCCTCATTCAGCAATAAAGAGGCTAGGGAACCAATGTCCCTCAGCCAAATTAAAATAATTTGAAGGCTCAGAAAGATCCTCCAAAGTTACCAAAGAAGGAATAGAAAAGTCAGAACGGAATTTCTCAAGAGATTCGATAATATAAACCATGGCGAATAAAAGGAAATGAAGAAGAAGGAAGAAAATCTTACAGGAAAAAGGAGATCTGTTGACAAACAAACGAAGAAAGGGATGAACGCACAAGAGAGAAAAAATCTATAGAAAACTCGAAAGCAGAAATTGAAAAAGGTAGAAGACGACGGGATTGCCTCTGAAGCTTAAATACTTTGCCTTGGGAAACTGCGAAAGAAATGATTACAAAAAGGAAACTATTACGCTACCGGCGGCTAAAAGGACAAAAAGGGCACGAAGATCGAAGCGCTTATAAAAATGCAAAAAGGCGGATTCTGCGAATTTGGAAGGAAATTCAAATACGAAGAAAATGCTCCTAAAACCCAGGAAAGTCATTTAATATTGCCATATACCGAGAAAGAATGTTCCATACTCCTCAAAGTTCGAAATATGAAACATTGGGGGCTTGTGTTGATACCAAAATTAGTATGCTGATATGGACGAATAACAAGAAGACACATGTCAATCTACGTGGCATAATAACAACGAGGAAGTTCATTTCCCTGATCAAGTCATGTTTGCTTTGAGCAACAAGGATACTCCGAGGAACTCCAACGCTCCGAGGAACAACTGAGGCGGTCCGAGCTACATCTCGACCACAACATTTATTGCCAGATAATCAACAGTTCAACTATTCATTGAATGCTTATCATCTTGACGCACACGCTTGAATAGCATTAAATGAATTACCCTTTCATGTACCGCCTAAGGGCTATAAATACCTTGTATCACCCTCATTCAAGGGGATCGAAATTTCTTGATAGAACTTGTAATCGAGAATTCCCAAACACTCAGCAATAAGATAACAGTGGATATAGGCCATTCATATAAGGCTGAACCACTTTAAAAATATTTTGTCTCATTTATTTATCTGTGATTAAATTATTAGAGTAATCTAATTTTTTACATCAACAGTCATCGAATTAGACCTTTAATTCTCAGGAAGGTATCTATCTTGCTTCTATTTTAAGTTAATTGTCACACCATGTTAGATTAGGATGATTGAACCTATGTTTCATGGAAGAACTCAAGGATTTAGATAACCTAATCACATGTTGTAGGGAAAATAAAAAAAAAAAACTCTGGACATCCCAATCATATTTAGAGGGTTACCCATGAAATTTGATTAATTTAGAAGTGATAAATCTGTAAAAAGACACAGAACCATGAAAGTTTAGAGGAAATTTAGGGTTCTTGATAATTAAAATGAATTGGCCATTAATTCAATTCCGTTGTTAAAACTATGCATGTTTTACGTAGGAAATCTTGCATATATGTGTATAAAACTTGTGGTAATGTTCTTTAAGAATTTGGGAGTTTCTAATGACATTTTTGGAGAAATTGAAAAATGAAACCCGTAGGTTTTAATGGCAGTTTCTGGGCAAGAACTGCTTGATCGATCGATCGACCCAAGAACATCGATCGATCGATGATCGATCGATCGACCCCATTTCCTCGATCGATCAACCCCTCCTGGAAAACTGCATGTTTCTCATCCGTTGGTTTAATCCAGTTTTAATGCATAGGAACCCTTGATTGTTATTGTTGGAGTATAATTGGACATAGAGAAGACCAGTAGAGCCTAGGTAGACCTCGTTGAGTGAAACTCAGTGTAAGATGAGATTTTGGGTTAACGAGGAGTTATTCATGTATATACGAAATCATGCGAACATTTAATAAAGAGATCGAGACTCGTAAGGGGGTTAGACCAGAAGGTAAGTGAGTGTATGCCTACTGAAATTATACTTAGAATACTTCGAGAGAGGAGAAGTGAGTATGAAATGAAATATAAATGAGAATAAAAATGATGAGTCTGTTATGCGTAATAATCGAGTAAAATATGTTAATAATGGATAATTATAGTTATGGGACGTGGGCACACCTAACTTAGAAATGTGTATATTTATATATATATGACTGTGTGGTTGTGCATATATTATATATCTGTATAAAAATTATACTCGGGCTACTTGCTATCACGGAGGTTTCCGCACCTGGACGGTCTTATCTCAATTGGTCCTTTATGGGGAATATTGACTCGTACCCTAGAACATAGGATTCTTTGGTACAGGCTATCTAATTGATAGTCAGACATTCCTAAGATACATGAGGGTATGTGCTTACCTCTTAGGGACTTGGAACTATGCTTCGCCTCCATTTGTATGTGTTTTATGTTAATACAGTTGGAGAGTGATTCTGAACTAGTATTTCCCTTAATATGAGTGATACGGGGACTTGATAGCAGAGTCTGCCAGCACCATAAATTTTATGCGGGGTGCCATTAGTATATATATTATATGAGTGACTAATATATATATATAATTATGTTTAAGTATGGGAACTTTCTACTATGCATAAAAGTTGTTGAGTAATGAATAAATACTCCGACTCTATTATAAGTGTTTGAGAAATTTTGTGACATCACTGGGATATTTTTATATAAAATAAGATATGTAACAGCATAAATTTCAGGAATTTATTTGTCTTCACCATCGTAGTTAGCGGTATGGAACTTTATGGGAAAGCTAAGTTAAAATAAACTTTTGAGCTAAATAGTACGGTAGGCGTGCACACTAGAGGGGAGGTGAGATTTGCTCAAGAGAGTGATGCGTACTACCATGGTTGTTACATTAGACGGTAAGAAATTTATTTACTTGCTAAAATATTTTTTAAACTGTTTTGCAATCGGGCTCTGACCTGTTTCCTGTTATTTCTTTTCTCTTGTATATATATGTATATAATACAGGTGCCCAGCCAGAGGGGCGTCATGCTTAGGTTCTTTGGATCGGGCGCGCTGCAGCTTATGTGGGAGTTGCAGGCCATTGCTTAGACAATCTCATTATTGATTCTACTCCTACTTTTAGCTCTTATTAGTTAGGGCATGGGTCACTCGTTTCTCTATTCAGTTTGGATTTTTGTTTATGTTCCTTTATATTTCCATTAGTTGATACTCTTTGGGATTTAATTACTGTCATGATGATTTTATTTATAGTTTAAACTGATTTGGTTTATATGGATGAATCTAATTCTTGTGTGTTATTATCCATCTTTAGTATGTCAAAGTTCTTAAATTGTTGGTTATTTAAAAAGGTTTTCATATTTGGATTTAATAATATGGAAATAAGGTTATAAAATTATTTTGACACTTAGCTTAATTATTTAGGGTGTTTAAATTGGAAAATTTTATTTTGCAATGGTGATGCTAAGAATGAACCAACCGTTCACCTTGATTTTTAATTTAATAAAGGATTAATCACCCGGTATTTAATTAGGCAGGGTGTCACGGGTGGTATCAAAGCATCAGGTTCTAGTGTCCTTTAGGATCTGTACGGCTTATCTCGTTTCGAGCTTAGCGTCTTTGATTTAGAGCCCTAATATTAGGAATGTTGTATTATCTTTATGCGTTGGAAATTCGTGCTTCTGCAATTTGTCGATGTGAATGTTGAAGTTATCCAGATTAATTTAAACTTTCAGATGGCCCGTCAAGACGAACAAGCTAATGCCATTGGGGAAGTTAATGAGCAAGAACAACTCACACCTCAGGTGTCTCCGAAGAGGGTATCAATCGTCGAATTAGCAAGCATTGTAGCACAGGCAGTTACCACTGCAATCTTAAAGTACCATGATCGCAGTATGCAGCCCAGAGGAGGCAAAAGACCTAGAGAGATTTTCAATTTGATATAACTAGAGATGAAAATTATGCGAAGACACCAAAATCGCAGCAACCAGCTCCTCAAGACGGAAAGGGACACAGAGGTAACAAAATTTACGTGGAGATCCAAAAACGTCAGGGCCAACAAAGCCGGGGTCAGAATAAAATCACAAAAAGGTGTTTCAAATGTGGAATGGACGACCATCAACGTCAATTTTGTTTGAATCAGACTAGAGAGAAACTCCAACCCGACCAGCGAGAAATTTCGGGACTCTACTATAAATGTGTGCAATCGGGTCATAAGTGGAAGGATTTTCCTCAACCTGACATCATTTTTCCTTAAGTTGCTCAGCAAGGCCAAGGAAAAGGCGAAACTAGACAACCGCGTAGTAAAATGAGACAGTTTCGAGGTAGGTGCTTCAAATGTGGCAAGAATGGCCATAGATGTTAGGATTTCCCAGAAGGGGATAGGTCCCCACGATAACAGTGTGCCTGCGATAAACCACCGAGGCAAGCTCTACCAGCCATCCTAGCAGCCTCAAATCAGCAGGGGCAATTGCAGTATGGATGTGTCTATAACATCCACCAGGCAGCAGCACCTCAGGCACCACCCGCGATAGAGGGTATGTTTCCTGTACATGGTACTATGGATAGAGTTTTATTCGGTACTGGGGCATCACACTATTTTATAGCTACTCATTTTTCACATGCCTTAGGGTTATTAGACACGGCAAAAAGTCTCAGTGTCATGCGTAGACTCACCATTGGGTAATGAGTCTTTGATTTTCTATATTTTAAGGGGTGTATATATAGAAATGTGTAGCTTCACTTTACATGTGGATATGTTAGTGTTAAATAAGCATGAGCACAATGTCATTATTGGCATGCTATATTTTTCGTTAGGAGTATTGTCTTTGCCATTTCGGGACAGGAGATGTGTTTGGTGGCGATGCCTCGCCCAGAGGGAGGACTAGCCAAGGCGTTTAGCAAAGTTTAAGTATGAATTTCATCCTCAGAGGATGCGGCGTATTTTAGGTGACACGGGCAAGTCACTATATTTTGTTTATTGCTAGATTAGCATGGAGACGAGTTAGTGCGTATAACTATAAACATTACTATTATGTGAATATTTTTCCCTAGTGTAGCGGGATTATCTTTAGTACTAACTGCGGAGGAGGAATGGTGTATTACCAGTGTTATATACTTTATTGAGAGTAATCGTTTTAGTGATGTGATACACGAGTATGATATTGTCTTAGTTACAACTTTATAGTAACTAGATGTGCCCACGTGCGTTGCACGTGTGTGTGAGTTTCCATATTTCTCTTTAGGGATGAAATCATGAATAATAATGTATGATTGTCAATCCTTTGTTAAATTAAGGATAGTTAATTAAGGAAAGTAACTAACAATGTAGTTCTATTGATGCAATAAGCCATGCATTACGATTGAATATTTTAAATCAATCTCCATAAATCCAAGTTATAAGATATGTAAAATGCAAAGCAATAGATAATTTGTTTTTGGAATAAATTGTATAACGACAATGTTTAAGGGTAAAAAATTGAAATGTAATCGTCAAATATGTTGCTTTTGACGTTTGTTAGGATTTGATGGTTCTTCTTCCTCTTCCACTTTCAGAGCTACAAAACGTGCAAGCTTTCGATCAGATGCTTTAAGTGATTTCCCTTTAATGTAGAATCTGTATATTTTCCCAATGCATGTATATTTCTTTCGAACATAGTCTGAGTGCAAAATTCCCTGTGTAAACTAAATAATATATATGAATCTTAATTAAATATAATTGTTATTGAGCTTATTGAATAAATGTATGAATTTGAATTGTAAATAAGAATGATATTACCTTGTCTTTAGAAGTGATGAAATTTGGAATGTTGTATCCAATGAATGATTCTGCTTCCTCGAATAGTGTCACTGATACTCTTTCATCTTTGTCTTGGACGACAAATTGAAGTAAGTACCTTATATTTTTTTGAATAATGTATTAGTAAAGTTTTATATATGAGTTTTATTATTAATATTGAAAGATTCTTGATCATATTAATTTACCTTGTTGTGTAATTTGAATTTGAAGTACCACAATTTAAGCATGTGCCATTTCCATTTTCAACAGTGACTTTTTTGTTGCATACATTGCAAGCATCATACCATGGATTTTCCTTGTTTCTAACCTCCATAATCATTGCCAAGAAAGAACAAAAAAGATTCCGTGGTTTGTGAAAAAGCGGATATGTTATGTTATTAAATTGAGGATATTAGAGACGTAAAAGTGAATCATAGTAAATGAATCATTACTTCTATAGTTGATGGGATTCCATTAATAATATCACGAATAGAAACAGTGTCCGCATTGTTGATTATTTTTGGAGAGGCGAAGAAAATTTGTTGAAATGTGGGGATGATATTGATGTTGACAATCTGTAATTGACATTTGTGAAATTAATACATGTAAGGGAGAATTATTATTTTTTTTGAAAGAAATTGTCTAATCAATCCTTTAATTCAGTAGTTTGTATGATATCGGGGTCAATATGAATTGTAGTCTTTGATACACTTCTCAAGCTATACTCCCCTGTGAAGAGTTTATTGATTTATTTTGAGTTAGTAGGATTTTTAGTAATTGTTCGTGAGATGATAAGTATTATTGTACCTTCATAGGATGAACGCTTAGAGTTGCAAGTCATTGTGATGAATAAATCTAGCTTCCCATATCTTTGAACTAAAGCCATTGCATCCAAGTATCTACGACTGATATCTCTAGGTCCACCAATGAATGATGCTGGGAGAACAATTCTTTGACTGACTTTGTTGGCTCTTGTTTCACCTACTGTGACGCTGTCGACCAACCCTTGGTATAATTCACCTCTGATTTTTTTTTGTTGGTTATGATAGAAGTCAAGTCGGGTTGTTTCTAACTTTATGTACATGTCGACAGAATACTATTGTAGTAGCTTTCCAGCGAATAACAACATTGATCGCCTATTATTTCTGATCTGCAATTTGTGTGCATTGTATTCTCGACATGATACTTTAGATGAGTTCTCTCGATGAACACCTAGAAGAGTGTATGATTGTGGAAATTTAAAAATAAGAATAATTGTTAAATGTAATAAAATTGGAATTTAAGAATGATATTTTTAAAATATATTTTATGTTAAATCTTTACCTTCTTGCTCTGATGAGAGAATGTCCTCTATACATTTGATTGCTGGTAGGGAGGCCTGGATGTTTGTAGATGTGGTAGATGAGGTATCATTTTGGTGCTTTATGTCTTGATGCCATCCAACCTCTCCTTTTGGAAAAAGAAATGGGTATTGTAATGGGTCATAACATCCAAAGTAGTGCTTTATTTGGTGTCGTTGACCGGAGTGAAACACGATAATGATGTCTCGCTAGAAAGGAATATTTGCATTGTTTCCTTAAATCCATATTGCAGCAATTTCATCGGATGTAGGCTCATTGTAAACACGTTGATCAAGGTTAACATGTTTACTGATTTGAACTTGAAGTGCATCGAGTGAAGTGTAGTCCTTTAATTGACGTAAAAACTAAGCGTATGGATTTTCATTTAGTACATTCAAGAGCTTTTCAACTACATCAACATTTAAGGATAACCCTGGTAAGATTCCCATTCGGTTTTGAATCTCATTACTAGTGTCATGGAAGTAGAGTTAGGAATAACGGGGGTTGTTGGTGGGTTTCAATGAGGGTAAATGATGATAAACTTGGCCTTGAACTCGAAACGTGTATACACCACATCTTGATGAAGCTAGTTGCTTGTCAAAAGTAACTCCAAATGAAGTGAAGGCGAATATGCTATTGTAAGCTCTAATATTAGCACAAAATTCTCTTGAATCAGAAGAATTAGATGTGAAAAGATGAAATAAAACCTTGGGGACCGAAGTTTCAGCGAGTGAGATTTGACCTTTTTGACAACAAAATGTTGGGGGTTCATATTGGAATCTTTGGGCATTGCAGTGATGGCAATCGGGAGTTGCTTCTAGTTCTAGCAACGTAGAGCATAAAGGTTCATATATGGTTTCTCCTAATATGTGAGCAATTGTAAAATTAAATATTCATTTCATAAGTCTAACATGATTTACTTAAGCGTAAACCATATTTTAGTTATTTTTAGCTAACCTTGATATTGGTAAGAATTTAATTGGGCTCGAAGTAACCAAGTAATTCTCTGTCTTTTCCTTGTATTGGGTTTGCCAGATACATTTTCTGATGGTGGAATGGATGACATTTCTAACAATTTGGGAA
Organism: Sambucus nigra; assembly: GCA_949130495.1. Taxonomy (NCBI): domain Eukaryota; kingdom Viridiplantae; phylum Streptophyta; class Magnoliopsida; order Dipsacales; family Adoxaceae; genus Sambucus; species Sambucus nigra. The sequence goes on from OX422213.1 coordinate 42,495,638, forward strand.
ATGACGTGTCTGAAAGATTATTTAGTAAGTTTAGTAAGAAAGGGGCTTGAGAAATGTAATTGAATGATTTTATAATTTAAAACAAAATTTTAATTAAATATAAGAATGGTGAAAATATATGTAAGGAAATAAAGATTGAATTTTCATTAACTTCATATAAATGGCACATATATAAGTTTTTTACTGTGACACCCCGCCTAATAAGATACCGGGCGATCACTCCAATATTAAATTAAAACAGGAGTCTCATATGGATCATTCTTAGCATCACTGTCGAAAATCCATTTAATTACTAATAACCTATTAGGCCGGTGTCAAAATTTTAACTTTACTACTATTTTTAACAACAGTAAATAAAACATACACACGGTTTTGCGAAAATGAAACTGAAATTTAATAAAATAACCGAACACTCGGTCAAAATATACAACCATATCGAATGCTGTACTCAAAGAATAAATAAATGCAATTGGACCATTGGCCCGAATGTGTATAAAGTACCTCCTATCTAGATTACAAGGATAGAAGCATCTACTAAGAATCCTGAACACATCCACAGCTGCTGCAGTAGACGTCTGACTCGAAAGATGTATCATCCAGGCGTCCGTGTGTCTGGACACCTATATAATATATATATATATATATATATATATATAGCAAGAAGGGAAAGTAGATAAACGGGTCAGAGCCCGAGTTTTGAAAATATTTAGCAAGTGCATAAATACTTATTTTTAGAAAAAGGTTTTACCTCATATTTAAGTTTGGTATCGCACTCCCATGAGATACCCCTCACCTCTCCACTAACAGTGCACTCCTAGCGCATCCCTCTAAACATCCTAGTCAAGTTACCCTGCTAAACTAGTCTAATCACCCAACCCATTATCAACCCTAGATAGTCCAAGTAATGTACTAAGGGCTAAACTTCACCCCAGTCTCAACGCTATGACATATTCGCGCGTGGGGTGTCTCGCAAAGCGAAATCCAAACAAGGAACCCCCCGATACACTACTATGTGGCACGGTCGCTCGTCGAGATCCACCAGTCCCTCAGTACAGAAAGATATATATAAATATATATACCATGAGAATTAATAATATAAGAGAACTAAGGATTAAACTTCTCCCTAGTCTCAACACGTTGCCATATTCGTGCGTGGGGTGTCTCGCGAAGCGAAATCCAAACAAGGAACCCCCCCGATACACTACTATTCGGCAAGGTCGATCGTCGGGATCCATTAGACCCTCGGTACTTGATTCACCCATATATATTCCTTTTTACCATAAACATCCGGATCTATCTCCCGGACTGAGGGTTATATATCAAGTATTTATTAATACCTTTATTTTCTCAAAATTTCCCATTTCCCTTTTTATACTCAGGAAATGTAAATATAAAAGCCAATTCATTATCATGAATTGCTTTAACAAATCATATACTTTTAAAAGCCAATTTTATTATCATAAAAATGCTTTTCCGTTTTATATCATCCCATTTCCATTTTACACTCTGGAAATGTACCCAAAGCCATTTCCATTATCATGAAAATGCTTTGATCATATCATAAGCTTCCACATCCCTTCTTCCATCCGGGAGTGTTACCGAAGCCAAAACCTTTATCCCATTTCTCTTTTTATACTCAGGAAATGTAAATTAAAGCCAATTTATTATCATAAATTGCTTTAATAAAACTAAGACCGCCCCTCCGGGTTTCCCCACTGGACGTGCCCCTAAATGGCTATCATCTTCCAGGGCCTATCTATACAAGACAACCTGGGAACCTACCAACATCGGGAAGCGGCCATATGCCTGCGGGATAGTCATGACCACACCCAGAATCACCTAACCAGTGCAGTACAAATAATCGCCCATATGGCCTATAGGATAATAGCCACCCTGCATTCATTAGCCAGGGGGCATCACCATAACGCACACAACTTCCCTTATGATAGCGATTTAGGGAGGTGTGTAACCATAATTTTTATTAATCATGAAAATCATTTACCTTTTTCCCATTTTGAAAATATTCATATTTTATTTTCAAAATCCTTTATCTCAAATTATATATATACACTTTAATCACATAGTATATACATATACCATATATTCCTCCCTGGATATATAAGAATGGCCATAATTGCCAAACCATCTATCGATGACCAAAAATCCCAAAGATTCTCTCAAAGAATCATAATCATGCATTCATATATGCATGACACTAAACTCAAAGTATTTTCTTACTTTAACAAGTAATATATACCAAAATCCCATCTACAGATTCATTTGGATATCTCCAATCATACCATTTCTCATTTAGAGAATATATAACTATACTCCCCAAATTTATTCTAATCCACTCATAGGATTCACCCAACCAAGATCAATATGATTATGTTATCTCTTTAGATCATAATCCTCTCTCTCTTCTCTCTCTTTTCTTTCTTTCGTTCTTTCTTCTTTTCTCCCTATCCCCCTCTTTATATAAGAAGAAAAAGGGTTATACCCCTTAAAACCCAAAAACGACTCGTTTACCCAATTACGAGTTACTTTTACCTCTAAAATTACCCGAAACTCATTTTCGACAATCGGACACTCTTTTTCTACTATCTCGTCCATTCCGAGAATCATGGCGCAGTCGAAATTTCTATCCGAGGTACTTGACCGCAAATCACTATTCCAATCCAAATTAAATAAATACAGATTTTTCAAATTAAAAATCTTACCTCGTGTCGCTTTACTCAACGACGACATATAATTAAAATATTTCGACCTATATAGTCCCAAAAATAATCACAACATCCTTCGAAAATAATTTAATCCTCGAAAATCCCAAAAATCACTATTTCGAGAAATTCTCCAACTCCCAATTTATACTCAATAATGGATTTTAATTATCTCCAAAAAGGACGGGTTGTTACATTTACTATATCAAAAAATTGATGCGCAAACTTGGTGTACAAATTTGATAACTTTGACTTTTGTGTGTATGTCGTTGTTGCAAGCCAAGTTAATCAAAACCTCAATTAGCTACAAAATATAACAAACTCAAGTGTAGCGGTAAGTAAGGATGTCAATCCGCATCAAGGGGGTAAGCTAGAGACAAACTCAATTGTAATTCAATTTTTATTTTCTTTTTGTTCTTTTCAAATACTAAAACAATTTGGGTGAGATGAGAATTTAAACTAAACTAAATCAAGATGTAATTAAAAGTAAATGAAAATATTAAGTAAATCTAACTAACTAAAAATCTAAAATATGAGAATGGTGAGGAAATAAAAGTGAGAACAATCAAGGGATAGGATGACTCTAAATATTTTAGTTAATCAAAATTAATTAGTTCAAGTACTCAAGGATAGTCTTATGTTCTTCTCATATAAAAATATTTCTGAAATTTAGATTGAAATTGACTCAATTTTAATTTTCAATCACATCCCGTCATATAATAGATGTATTCATTGGCAACCTAAAAAAGCTTTTAAATATTTTCAAGACCTCTCTCAACATTTCATAATCTCAATCAAGGTCGGTCCTAGAGTTGTGAACATAGCAGTAGTGTCGAGTTAGGAGCTGAAGGCGACTCTTTATAAATAGAATACATGGAACCGATCAACCTCCAAAATATTCTATAAGAAATTAATCGGTCTCTATACAAACGCAAACAACATTTCAATCAATTTTGGCATTCCATAAGCAACCAAATTTCTCCCTGCCTACTCTCAATGTCTCTTTGAAATTTACGAATTTTATCATCATTTACTACATAAGGTGAACTCAATTCGATAAGACATGTGACGGACTGAAATCGAACATTTCATAAAAAATGAAAAAGCAAACTGAATAATTCGAGGCCTATTTGTACATTTTAATATCAATTGAAGAGGTGGATTTCTTCTCAGAAAATTCAATCATGTACAATGAGACTTTCAAAGGTTCTTTGCGTGAATCGAAACAATTTGCAGACATAAAAGATATAACAATTGGAATCATTTATAAGAGTTAACATGATTAATACCTTAATCACGCTAATTATTTTGTTAGTGCTCTTTTCAGTTACTATTAAATCAGAACCTCCACAACGGTACATCACACTGGTATCAACCGTTCTTCGTCTTTTCTAACAACAAACTATTCCTCCAAGATCTTTAATGTCATGAATCCACCAAGTGCCAAATGATAGATTGGAATCCAAAAACCTATGCAAAGATAATTTAATCGCTCAGTTAGCGCACATTCTCCAACATATGATTAAGATGATATAAAACTTGAAAAACATAAATAAAAGATTTATAACTCACAAATATATGCCGGAAACTATATATTTAAATCAATACAAAATTTGTAAAATATAAAAATTAACTTAATTTGACGATAAAATGACAAATAAAAAGATAAACATAAATACAATATACAATTTGGATATCTAATATTTTTGAAAAACATAACTTTGGGAATAATCATTGAACAACTTAACATGGCAATTTAATAGAACCCAAAAATGAACATCGTTACTAATATTTTAATGGCAAAGATTTTAATATTTTAGAAATTCTACAATTACAAATATAATTTCAACAGATTAAAAAATCCAACCACATTGAAATGTACTTTATGTATAAACTTATTAGATTATTATTAACATTTTAAAGTGGAACAGAAGAAAAAATTACACAGGGAAGTAAGAGTACTAACCTTTTTTTTTCAGAAGAACCGAAAGCAAGGAAAAAATATTGGATGGCATAAAAAATACATATCTAATATACGAAAAAATTCTGTAGGCATTCCTGACTGTTGGTGTTTCAAATTCCATTTGACCGACTGAATGAATGTGGAAGATGAATGAATTTACATTAATTTGGGATTTGATACAATTAATGAATGTGAAAAATGAATGTGTTGTCATTAATTCCTAACTGTTGGTGTTTCAGATTCCATTTGACAAGTTGAATGAATGTGGAAGATGAATGAATTAACATTAATTTGGGATTTGATACAATGAATGAATGTGCAAAATGAATGTGTTGTCATTAATTTTTGTGATGGTTGATTTCTAAGGTTGGATTGGAATAACGAAAATGGTAGAAGAAAGTAATGTGGAAGATGAATGAATTAACATTAATTTGGGATTTGATATAATCAATGAATGTGCAAAATGAATGTGTTGTCATTAATTTTTGTGACGGTTGATTTCTAGGGTTGGATTGGAAGAACGAAAATGGTAGAAGAAAGTAGGGATAGATAATTGGGTGTATTAGCAAGGGTATGGTAGGAAGTTTAAAATTAATGAGGGTAGTTTAGTCCTTTGGTTTTTGAAGAGGAAGTAGCCTCTTTTAAAGTAGTAGAAATGGTTAGTACGATAGTAGGTAGTTATTGCGAGGCTATCGAAATGGTTGCATTAGTGCAACATGTTTTGTTCTGGCTACGAGAGGGTCAGACTCGCACTTATATTATCTATTCTAGAGAATTTGGAGGGGATAGTGGGCTCGAGATATTCGATCCCGGTGTGTGTGGGGACTTTTTTGTTATGATTCAGTACGTATTGGGTACTGTTGAGCGAAAAGATTTAACTCATTATTATGTTTAGTGCTCAGGACTTGGTGATATGAATAGAGCATTGATATATCTATCCTTTAGCGATGTGAGATTTAAGAGTTATACCAATATATTTGGGGACTAGATTTCGAGAATTCTGATGGTATGTATTCGAGGTTTATGAAATGTGATTACCACCAATGTTGAACGATAGTGAAAATTGACGAAATATTCTTTGTTAAGTGTCATTATGAGAAGAGATGTAACTTTTCTATCAAGAGTTGAATAAAGGGGTACATGCTATGGACGGAGGTCCTAACGGATTTCAATAACCGACAATGCTAGGTAGTGGTGTATGGGGGTCCTTGTTTGGATTTCGTGTTGCGAGACATCCCACGCATGAAACTTAGCGTAAGGTTGGAAATAGGAAGATGTTCGGTCATTAGGCCGACTCTATTATAAGTGTTTGAGAAATTTTATGACATCACTGGGATATTTTTATATAAAATAAGATATGTAAATGCTTAAATTTCAGGAATTTATTTATCTTCGCCATCGTAGTTAGGGGTATGAAACTTTATGGGAAAGCTAAGTTAAAATAAACTTTTGAGGTAAATACTGCGGTAGTCGTGCACACTAGAGGAGAGGTGAGAATTGCTCAAGAGAGTGATGCGTACTAGCATGGTTGTTACATTAGCCGGTAAGTAATTTATTTACTAGCTAAACTATTTTTTAAACTGTTTTACTATCGAGCTCTGACCCGTTTCCTGTTATTTCTTTTCTCTTGTATATATATATATATATATATACAGGTGCCCAGCCATAGGGGCATCATGCTTAGGTTCTTTGGATCGAACGCGTTACAGCTTATGTGGGAGTTGCTGGCCATTGCTTATAAGATCTCATTGTTGATTCTACTCCTACTTTTAGCTCTTATTAGTTAGGGCATGTGTCGCCCGTTTCTCTATTCAGTTTGGATTTTTGTCAGAGATTTATGTTCCTTTATATTTCCATTAGTTGTCACTCTTTGGTATTTAATTACTTCATGATGGTTTTATTTGTAGTTTAAACTCGTTTGGTTTATATGGATGTATCTAATTCTTGTATGTTATTATCCATCTTTAGTATGTCAGAGTTTTTAAATTATTGGTTATTTAAAAAGGTTTTCATATTTGGATTTAATAATATGGAAATAAGGTTATAAAATTGTTTTGACACTTAGCTTAATTATTTAGGGTGTTTAAATTGGAAAATTTTATTTTGCGGCAGTGATGCTAAGAATGAACCAACCGTTCACCTTGAATTTTTATTTAATAAAGGATTTATTACCCGGTATTTAATTAGGCGGGGTGTCACAGATTTGAGTAAAGTTAAGTTTGATTTGGAGGCTAGATCTGAAGAGTTAGACAAAATCTTAGGGACCATCTAAATCAAAGATAAACGGTGTGGTATTGGTTTAAATAATCATGTTGCACCTTCTCTAAAAACCATGCAAACAAGAGAGCCGCCTAGGAACTTTAGGAGAGAGCCACCTAGGAACGTGAGGTATAATCAGCCTATAGGACACGCACCTCACCATATCTACACTTGCACTCATTCGATAGGAGAGGTCATCTTAGGTGGTTTTACTACGATCTTAAGAACGATCCTAGAAAGTTTAAAGCCATTCTGGTTCCCAGTACCCCTACTCGTCGGTTCACACCTACTTGGGTTAAGAAGTCGGATTTGGAAGCGTTAGGTATTAGGCTTGGTGATTCTCGCATCATTGCCCGTGGTTCTCCTCATGTTTTATCTTTCGATTGAGATTGTTCGTCGGTTTATCATACTCTAGTATTTGCTTCATTTGTTATATTCTGCTAGTGTTATGACGTGTGTCTAGTTTTTGTTATTTATTTGAGTCTTATTTAAAAATCAAAAAAATATTTTTCTTTTGATAAAACTTCTGAAAATACAAAAAGATTTTTGGTTTTTGAGTCGTCAGGTTACATGGTTGATGTAGGATAATAGTGTGCTTGACCCCCTTCCTTTCATTATTCATGTGGCTAAGACATTTGGTCATTGATATTGATACTTAGAATGATCTTAACCATTGTATTATAGGGATGCTTCGAAGTTGTTATGACTTTTGTTTCGACTTTGCTTATATGCCATCCTTGCACACATGCATGACTTTATATGAATGTTTGACTTCTCTTGCATATTTGAGTTTAGTGAGATGTTCTTATCTCAATTTTGTCATCTATGCGAAAGTAAACTTAAGGAGGAGGTGTGCTTGTAAGAACCGTTTTTCGTGAGTATCGATATTTTAAAAAATGATGATTTTTCACGGGAAAGGGCTGTAAGAGTATAAAATTGACTTGTGATTAAATCCACCGTTTAAAACAGCCCAAAAGAAAATCAAGGAAATAAAAAGAAGCAAATGCCATAATTGGGGCCAATAGGACTTTCTCTATGTTGAGAATGATAGATATTTCTAAAGATCTTGAAAAATTCTTATATATAAGGGAGTTTGGTTGGAGATAAATTTAAATGGGTTTGCACCACAAATCCTATGTTGAAACATCGTATCATGACGCTATTGTTCGTAGAATCGCCAATAATTCAAACTTGTGTGCATGTTGTTAGTTTAGTTCATTAAACTCTCACTTATTTTGTCACAAATGGCTTTGATGAAATTTAATGATATCTTGCTATCAATTAAAACTTCTTGATCGGTTCCACATATTGAAATGGTGACTCATTTGTTGTAGTTCATGCCCATACAGTCCACATTCATGTTTGAGCACATTGGTACTATGTTAACATGTAATTCTAGTAAGTCGTTTTACTTTGTTTTCTATTTTTTTCTGTTTTGAGTCTGTTTGATGTCTGTTTCTGATTTCCAGGTACTATTTTGGAATAAGTTTTTTATTAGGCAAATCCTTAATGATTTTGGGGTATTTTGGAAATTTTCTTTTTTCGTTCGAATGACATCCTATATCGCGTGAAGATGTCGTTCAAGCGACATAACAAAGTTATTCGAGCGACTTCAAGTGACATCAGGGTTTCACTTAACTAAGATCGTTTGACTTTTGAACCGCTTCGTTCTTTCATTCTCCTCCCTCTGTTTTCCAGCGACGATAGCCAAATCCCTTACCTGTTCAAAAAACTGCCATTTTTTTTTATCTCGGAATCAGAAGAAGAGATAAGATAAGGTTAGAGTATAATCATTGGCGGACATTTTTTTTCAGAGGTTAGTTTTTCGACGTGCGTTCCTCCAGAGATTTGTTCTCCGATGATAACACGTTCACCACAAACCTCCATAGTGAGCTCTCCAGCGATAGAGAGTTCACCACAATCCTCCAGATTTAGTTCAACCGGCCATATTTTTTTACACTATGTGCCTTCGATGTGTTTTCACCTTCTTTAAGACGGTTCCCCATTTCCGGCGATTTCGAGGTAATACTATGTTCTGTTCATGACTGTCATTTTTTTTTATCAGAAATCATTTGATTGAATAGGATTGGTTGCTGCCTTAGAATTCTATTTTTGATTTTTGCTGTTGTTGTGGTTGGTGGTCGCGGTGGTTCGGTTGGATGTTTTGTACGGAGATAGGTTCTTAGGTGTGTGTTCCTCGGTGATAGTACCCTTTCACACATTACACTCTTTTGTCATGCCACCTAGACATCGTGGTGCCCCTTCAGGCCGACTCGATGAGCTTCCACCCGCTGCTCGAGCTCAGAGATCTCAGGCCAGTAGACCCCAGTACTCCCTAGTGAGATGGGTCACCCGTGTTGAGCATGATAACTATTTCTTATTGGGTCTCCATATTAGGTCTGTTGTTTAGGAGCGTGTGTTTCATTATTTTGAGTTTCATGAGTTAGGTATTCATCACTGGTTATCTGGTAGGAGTTGGGATCACCTGTTTGAGATTTGTGGGGTTGTCTATCCGGACATTGTCCAAGAGTTCTTCTTTCGCGCTCTCTCCCACGCTGAGGGGATTTTTTCTATTGTCCGTGGTGTTCCTGTTCTCGTCACAACAGATCTTATAGCAGTATTTTTACACCTTCCCCGTGTCCCTGATGTTGTGTTTCCTCGTTATTCCAACGATGGACCTATATATGATGATATTTTGCATCATTGCTTCTAGGAGATTCCCCAGGCAGGTATTACTATATATCATCGCCAGCTTTTCCCTGCCTTCCGTGTTCTTAATAGGTTTGTGTCAACATCCATTTATTCTCGGATAAATTATACTCAGATCGGGTCTGATATTGTCTATTTTATGTACTATATCTCTTAGAGGTGGGATATCGATTTACCTGCTGTCATGCTTCATGTTATATCCTCTCTTACCGTTACTGGTAACACTCTTGTCCACCCTGCTCTTCCTTATGGGCTTCTTATATCCATTATTTGCACTGCTAATGGGGTTCCAATTTTAGAGGGTGATCAGTGTCACCCTATGCCTGCTACTATTGATCATAATACTTTCACACGTTCAGAGAGTCATTTACCATAGGCGGCGAGAGCTAGAGCTCCACCCACTTAGGGAGGCTTCTCCAATGCTGACCCTTATCAGCATGCTAGTCACACCGTTCCGAGCACCTCTAATTTTTCTCAGCCACGCCCCTCCACACCTGCACCCACATGTCTTATTTAGGAGGAGGTTTATACTTTATAGGCACAGGTAGATACCCAAACCCGGATGTATGATACTATCATTGCCATATTTGATGCTGAGGCCGAAGCTCGTGTTTGTGGTGAATCCAGGATGACAGCATTCTTTGATGAGATGTGGTAGTGAGAGCAGCTGAGAAGTGCATGATCCTCTAGACTCAGTCATATTTCATCTACATATACTGATGATGCTGCTATAATGATGATGATACTCCTACCAATGTCTAACTGTATTTGTTTTGTTATTGTATCTGAGACATTAATATTCCTGATATATTTATTTATTCTCTGATCTGATGTACTCTTATGGGCAGTTGTATCACCCTTAGTTTATTTTATGGCATAGATGTACAGTTTCTTTTGCAGTTTTAGTGATTCCCTCATTGTGATTCAGTTACTGCTATCTTTTTCTATCCGTAGTCGTATTGATATTATTTATCTAGCTATGCTATTTATTCCCATTTATTCATGCTAGATTTTGTAATACCCCGTACTTTTGACTATATTTATTTTTGGGATTAATTAATTAAATTTCGTATTAATTGGAAATTAATCCGGGTTATAAATACTAATGAGATGCGAATTGGTATTTGATTATGTGCATATATAATTATATATGTATTTGGTATTATAAAATTTGTCGTGAGATTTATATACGGCATTTTAGAAATTTTGTTGACGCGTGGGACCGCCGCGTCACGGTATATTATTTTGATGATAAAAAGTGAATTTAAAATCTATAATCCGTATGGTCGTTTTGAGTGCGCCAACGCGTCCGGAAGGGTCGAGATAGTCAGAAAACACTAGCCGGGGGTATAGTTTGGGTCCCGGGGTATTTTTAGGCCATACCGGTAACTTAAAGGGTATTTTAGTAATTTGGTATTTTTGGGTAACTGAAAGTGACGAAAATTGAGAGTTGTAATCTGATAAGGAATTGACCCAACCAACCCTTATTAAACCAACAAGCTACGGAGGTTTATTAAATTAGGTTTTCATAAGTTCCCCCAAAGCAAACCCTAGCCACCATAGCTTTTTGGAGAAGAAAGCTTGGAGAAGGAGAGAGAGAGAGGAATTCTGCAGAAATTCTACACCGAATCTAAACCAAACTCAGAGACAACCAAGGCAAGTGACTTTATTTCATTTAATTTCTGAGAATGTTTCCTCCATGTTAGAAAATTCGGATTTATGGTTTGTTCTTGAAGAAAATATGAAAACCCATGTAGTTTAGATCATAGAACTTGAGAAATTGTGAAGAGAATTGCATGTAGTATGATAGGTAGATGATTTCCTTTATAATAATTGTGATTTGAAGGAATTAAAACGAAATAAATTATGGGATTTGAGGAGGATATGAACCTAGGGTTCATGTTCTAGAGAAATTGGGAAAAGTGTAGAGATTTGTAAAATTTGGTTGATGTTATGATGATTCAATCCTTAAAAACATGTTAGGAGATAATGTAAATATGTTTAGGATGAATTAGAGACCCTAAAACGTTATTTGGATGAACTTTGGAAGAGATTAGAGTTGATAAAAATGGTGAAAAACGATTTTTGGAAAATTCTGGGCCGAAACTGGCATCTCGTTAGAAGCAGCCCCAGGTCGTTCGAACGAGCTTCTAACGAGTTGACCAGTCGCTACTAACGAGTGGGGATTTCGTTCGATATCTCGTTCGAACGAGATATCGTTAGAAGGGTCAGTTCGTTCGAACGAACTGGGATCTCGTTCGAACAGCCTCGTTCGAACGAGACTTCTAACGACCTGACAGTCCAAACTCGTTCGAAGCCTCGTTCGAACGCGACTTCTAACGAGTTGACAGTTTGGTCCTTTTTGGACTGTTTTGACTTTTGGAGTTCCGTAAACTTGTTCGAGGATATAGTTAACCTTCCAATAATGATGTAGTGATAGGTTTGGGACATTTGGGTATTTATGGGAAGGAATTTACATACGAGAGTGTGTTACATGGACGGTTTGGGTTGAGACGTGAGTGTCTACTACAACGTGAGATAATTATGACGCGTATAATTACAAACCGGAATAGTATGAATCATGATAAGTATAAACTAGTACGAGTATGCGATATGTACTACGATTAAAATACGGTATTACTAAGATGTGTGTTTACTTAGTATTGGTATATGTATTGTGTGTATGACATACCTACCATACTTGCTATCACGGGAGGTTGCGTTCGCTTAGGACCCTCTATTCCTTGTGTGCCTACGGGGGGGATATAGACTGCTACCTTGATGAACATAGGTCATAGAAAGACTTATTGTGATATTAATAAGTCCGCTGACCATGGGAGCGTAGGTATGTGCGTGACCCATGTGATGGTGACTGTGTTCGCCTCCACTATTTGTGATTTGTGTTATCTGAACTATTCCTGAGAGATTCGGAATGTGTGATCCTTATGTACGTGATGTACCGGGATGGATAGCAGAGTATGTGTGCACTACAGCTTAGTTGCGGGGTGCTTGTATTGTATATTTATGATATGAATAATATACATTAAATTAATGGGAATCCTCATGTTAATGTGGTATAAATATATTACGGTATTGTTTTTGAGAAATATAACGAGTTAACTGATAGTTATATATCTTGCATATTGAGTATCTGAGTTTACGTTAAATCCCTATTTAATTATGAGCATTATTATGTAAATGGAACCAAGTATTATGGGCAGGACCTTTGGCAGTCTAGCTAGATATGTTGTCACTTAGCTAGTAGTATGGGTAGTTATAGATGGGTACTTGCGTTAGGAGTGCACAGTTAGACGAGAGGTGAGAATATAATGTGAGTGCACGTCCTAACATGTACTTTGCATTTAATGTTTTAAATGTTTTTAAAGCACTTGCAGTTTTTAAAATATAACTCCACATTCGGGCTCTGACCCGTTTGCTTTTCAAATCTCTTTTTCTTTGTAAAACCATTTTAGGTGCCCAGCCACAAGGACACCAAGCATAGGATACTCATTCAGGTGACGAGCTGTAGCTGCTTGTGGAAGCTACAGGGATTTGCATGTAGACGCCTCCATCTTTTGGATTCCAGAGTCACCATCTATCAGTTGTAGGGCATGTTGCCCAGTTCTTTAGAGACATCTTCTATATTTCAGTTTTCAGACTTTATCATGTATTATTTCAGTTTATTTATTTCAGTTGTGGGATTGTAGTGAGGAGTTTTTCCTCCAGACTTTATTTACTGTTATGGGATGGTTATTCATTTTACTTCAGTATGGTGAATGGTGTTATCTATTTCTTCATTACATTTGTTTCATGTTAATCAGACTCAAATTAAAATTTGGCAACTTGCTTTTTAAATACTAGGTGGTTAGAAATAATAAAATGTTTTCGACAGTGATGCTATTAACTGAGCCAACTTGGCATTTTGAATTAATTTTATAAAGGAGTAGCTACCCGGTATTTAATTAGTCGGGGTGTCACAGGTGGTATCAGAGCATCAGGTTCTAGTGTCCTTTAGGATCTGTACGGCTATTATGTTTCCGCTACGTTTCTTTGATATAGAGCCCTATATTTTAGGACTGTTGTACTCTTATTGCGTATGCTTCGTTCTTCAGCTATTTTAAGTTTATAAACCGTGAACTTATAAACTTTGTTCTTATTTCAGATGCCTCCACGACGTGCACGACGAGTTCCCAGGAATGCAATGCCCGAACCCCAGCCCGCTCCAGTTCAGGGCATGTTGAACGCCGCTGAGGTTGCAGCTATAGTAGCTCAAGCGGTGAACGCCGCGATTGCCGTTATTCAGCAGGCACCACCACCGGCGCCGGTTACCGCGCCAGTACAGGTTAATGCATTTCCGTCTGCTTGGGAGCGTGTACGTGACGCTTTTCAGAAAGCGCATCCGCCAGAGTTTGCTGGTAGCTCAGATGTGGTAGTCTCGAGCCAATGGAGGAAGGACATGAGAGGCATTTGAGGATGCATGAGTGCACTGATGTTCAGAAGCAGGTGCTAGCTACTTTCAAGCTAGTTGGATCTGCGCTACAGTGGTGGGAGTCCATTACCACCGCGGAGGAGAGGGATACCCTCACGATTCAGGAGTTCTGGGTGCGGTTTGACCGCAAGTACTTTCCATCTGCAGCTCATACAGAGATGAGGAGGAAGCTGATGAGTTTGAAGCAGGAGGGCAAGACAGTGGCCGAGTATGAGGCCGAGTTTACTAACCTGTTGAATATCGTTCCAGACGAGATTCCAACAGAGAAGAAGAAGATAGAGAAGTTCACCGATGGGTTGAATTGGAGGATCCGTCAGCATCTGCTAGGGAACCTATCGTTGGCCACGTATTCTGATGTGGTTAACGCTGCATTACTACACTGCCAGGACCACCGTTTTCATATGGCCGAGGGCAAGCGGTCGGGGGAGTCTAGCCATCAGGGCAGGACTGGAGGACATGGTGCCAGCGGGGCACAATCTGGTCAGGGGCAGAGGCAGAGTGAGTAGGGCTCCCAGCAGGGGGATAATAAGAGGTTCCGGTCAGGGAACTACAGGCAGGGTCAGGGAGGTTTCCGCCAGGGCCATCAGGGTCCAAACGGCCAGCAGGGGCAGAATGGGCAGCAGTTCCATCAGGGCCAGCAGGGCCAAGGGAGGAATGGTAACGGCCACCAGGGCCGGGGACATCAGGGGCAGAGGGGAGGGAACTTCCTAGGGAAGTGCTTTACTTGTGGCAAGACTGGCCATAAGAAGCAGGATTGTCCTGATAGGGGCAGGGCCCCACAGCAGCAGCAGCAGGGTGCTCGCCAGGAGCCACAGAGGCCGATGTTTCCCGCAGCTCTTCCTGCACCGCCACAGATGGCAGCATTGCCACCCATTCCAGCAGTCCCAGCTCAGCAGGGTCATCTACAGTATGGACGTGTCTACAACATTCACCAGGCTGCAGTTCCACAGGCACCGCCCGCGATCGAGGGTACGTTTCCTATCCATGGCACTATGGGTCGGATGTTATTTGATACGGGTGCTACACACTGTTTTATAGCTACACACTTCGCGAAAGCTTTAGGATTGTTAGCTACGGCAGAGAGCACAGTGACGTGTGTCGACTCACCATTAGGGAGTGGGTCACTTATTTTATTTATTTGCCGGGGAGTGGGGGTAGAGGTTGGTGGTTTGGTATTACCTGTGGACATGTTAGTGTTAGACATGTATGTTCACGATGTGATCATCGGTATGGATTGGCTCGTAGCATATAGGGCCATGATTGATTGCTTCAGCGGGAGCATTATTTTTGCCATTCCGGGGCAAGAGATGTTTATAGTGGTGATGCCTCGCCCAGAGGGAGGATCGACCGCTCATCTGTATTACATTGAGGAGGATACCTCTAAGGAGGTTGTGACTCCTTTGGATTCGATCCCGGTTGTCAGGGAGTATTCAGATGTGTTTCAGGAGATACCAGGCTTACCACCCAGTCGAGAGATAGACTTCGTTATAGATTTGCTACCTGGTACGAGACCTATAGCGCGTGCACCGTACCGTATGGCTCCAGCGGAGATGCGAGAGCTACGGGATCAGATAGAGCAGCTGTTAGGGCAGGGCTTTATTCGCAGGAGTACCTCACCTTGGGGCGCTCAAGTTTTGTTTGTGAAGAAGAGGGATGGTTCACTGAGATTGTGTGTGGACTACCGAGAGTTGAATAAGGTCACGATACGGAATAAGTATCCGTTGCCTCGAATCGATGACTTATTCGACCAGTTGAGAGGAGCTTCTTTCTTCTCGAAGATTGATTTGAGGTCGGGATACCATCAGTTGCGTATCAGGGAGGAGGATGTCTCGAAGACTGCGTTCTTATCGAGATATGGTTCTTATGAATTTCGGGTTATGCCTTTCGGCTTGACCAATGCTCCAGCAGTGTTTATGGACTTGATGAACAGGGTGTTCAGGGATTTCCTAGATCAGTTTGTCATTGTCTTCATTGATGACATTCTGGTTTACTCTCAGACGGAGGAGGAGCACGCCGAGCATTTGAGGCAGGTTTTGCAGACACTTCGTCAGAACGAGCTGTATGCAAAATATGAGAAGTGCGGGTTTTGGCTGAAGGAAGTCTAGTTCTTGGGTCACATTATTTCCGACCAAGGAATATCTGTCGATCCGGGGAAGGTGTCAGCAGTGAGGGAGTGGGGACAGCCCACGACACCAACGGAGATTCGTAGTTTCTTGGGTTTGGCAGGATACTACAGGAGGTTTATTCGGGGTTTCTCGGAGATAGCAGGTCCTTTGACACATCTTACTCGTAAGGGTGTGCCGTTCATTTGGAGTGATGCCTGTCAGTTGGCATTCGATGAATTGAAGGACAAATTGACCTCAGCACCTGTGTTAGCATTGCCGAGACCGGGAGTTGAGTATTTAGTTTACACCGATGCGTCTTTGCAAGGACTGGGAGGTGTATTGCAGCAGGAGAGACAGGCCATAGCTTATGCTTCCCGTAAGCTTAAGCCTCATGAGAAGAATTACCCCACACATGATTTGGAGTTGGCAGCAGTGGTATTTGCCTTACGAATTTGGAGGCACTATCTTTTGGGGGAGAAGTTTCAGCTGTTCACGGACCACAAGTCACTACAGTATCTGTTCACGCAGAAGGAATTGAATATGCGGCAGCGTAGGTGGCTTGAGTTTGTGAAGGACTACCAGTTCGACATCCAGTACCACCCGGGTAAGGCTAATGTGGTAGCAGACGCGTTGAGCCGTAGGCCAGCAGATGAGGTGGCAGAGGTGTGGAAAGCTAAGTGGAAGGAATTGGGACACCAGGATGCAGTGGCCCGATCCTTCATGTCTGTGATGACCATTACACCGCAGATTATCACGAAGGTAGTACGGGCATAGGCTAATGACTCTTTCTGTCAGGAGCAGATAGTTCGATTACTTGCAGAGGGAGCCGAGTCCTATACCGTTAGCTCAGACGGGGGATTACGCTTCAATGGGAGATTGGTAGTTCCGGAAGGGGAAGAATTGTGGCACGATGTGATGGCAGAGTCGCACGGCTCACGGTTCGCAGTACATCCCGGAGGGGACAAAATGTACCAGGACATGAGACGCCAGTATTGGTGGAGCGGTATGAAGAGGGATATCACTGAGTTTGTCTCGAAATGCGCCACTTGTCAGCTTGTAAAAGTGGATCATCAGAAACCAGCAGGATTGCTACAGCCGTTGGAGGTTCCGGTATGGATGTGGGAGAGCATATCCATGGACTTTATTACGGGGTTGCCTACGTCGCAGAGGGGTCATGACTCCGTTTGGGTAATTGTGGACAGGTTGTCCAAGGTCGCTCACTTCTTACCCGTAAGGACTGATTACACTTCGGGACAGTACGCCCAGCTCTTTATTTCAGAGATTGTGAGACTTCACGGAGTACCCTTAAATATCGTGTCTGACAGAGACAAGATATTTGTTTCGCGGTTTTGGGAGAGTTTCCAGGAGGCCATGGGCACGAAATTGCGGTTGAGTACGGCTTATCATCCGCAGACCGATGGGCAGACCGAGCGCACAAACCAGATGTTGGAGGACATGCTACGCATGTGCATTATTGACTTCGGGGGTGGATGGGAGCAGTACCTTCCACTGGTGGAGTTTGCTTACAACAACTCCTATCAGTTCACGATTGGCATGGCTCCGTTTGAGGCATTGTACGGTAGGCCTTGTCGTTCCCCAGCATGTTGGTTAGAAGTGGGGGACAACAAAGTACTTGGGCCGGAAGTGATTCAGGATAATTCGGCAAGGATTGAGTTAATTCGGAGTCGCATTCGGGTAGCTCAAGACAGGCAGAAGAGTTATGCTGATGCGAAGAGATTTTTCAGGGAGTTCCAAGTGGGGGACCAGGTTTTGCTCAGGGTATCTCCAATGAAGGGGATTATGCGATTCGGGAAGAAGGGGAAGTTGGCACCGAGGTACGTGGGGCCGTTTCCTATTATTGAGCGGATCGGACCGGTTGCGTATAGACTTGGACTACCGGAACACTTACATCGGATTCACGACGTGTTCCATATTTCCTCGCTGAGGAAATACCTTAGAGACAATTTGGCTCATTCTCACATTGCTGTGGAGGACATCGATCTCCAGCCGGATAGCTCTTACGAGGAGGGGCCAATTGCTATTTTGGACCGAAGCGAGAGGAAACTGCGGTCAAAGATAGTTCCGTTAGTACGTGTTCAGTGGCGACATCACAATGTCGAAGAGTCCACATGGGAGCGCGAGGATGAGATGCGCGAGCGTTATCCAGAGCTGTTTTTAGCAGGTACTTTCTAGTTTCGAATTTCGGGACGAAATTCAGTTATTAGGAGGGAAGTATGTAATACCCCGTACTTTTGACTATATTTATTTTTGGGATTAATTAATTAAATTTCGTATTAATTGGAAATTAATCTGGGTTATAAATACTAATGAGATGCGAATTGGTATTTGATTATGTGCATATATAATTATATATGTATTTGGTATTATAAAATTTGTCGTGAGATTTATATACGGCATTTTAGAAATTTTGTTGACGCGTGGGACCGCCGCGTCACGGTATATTATTTTAATGATAAAAAGTGAATTTAAAATCTATAATCCGTATGGTCATTTTGAGTGCGCCAACGCGTTCGGAAGGGTCGAGATGGTCAGAAAACACTAGCCGGGGGTATAGTTTGGGTCCCGGGGTATTTTTAGGCCATACCGGTAACTTAAAGGGTATTTTAGTAATTTGGTATTTTTGGGTAACTGAAAGTGACGAAAATTGAGAGTTGTAATCTGATAAGGAATTGACCCAACCAACCCTTATTAAACCAACAAGCTACGGAGGTTTATTAAATTAGGTTTTCATAAGTTCCCCCAAAGCAAACCCTAGCCACCATAGCTTTTTGGAGAAGAAAGCTTGGAGAAGGAGAGAGAGAGAGGAATTCTGCAGAAATTCTACACCGAATCTACACCAAACTCAGAGACAACCAAGGCAAGTGACTTTATTTCATTTAATTTCTGAGAATGTTTCCTCCATGTTAGAAAATTCGGATTTATGGTTTGTTCTTGAAGAAAATATGAAAACCCATGTAGTTTAGATCATAGAACTTGAGAAATTGTGAAGAGAATTGCATGTAGTATGATAGGTAGATGATTTCCCTTATAATAATTGTGATTTGAAGGAATTAAAACGAAATAAATTATGGGATTTGAGGAGGATATGAACCTAGGGTTCATGTTCTAGAGAAATTGGGAAAAGTGTAGAGATTTGTAAAATTTGGTTGATGTTATGATGATTCAATCCTTAAAAACATGTTAGGAGATAATGTAAATATGTTTAGGATGAATTAGAGACCCTAAAACGTTATTTGGATGAACTTTGGAAGAGATTAGAGTTGATAAAAATGGTGAAAAACGATTTTTGGAAAATTCTGGGCCGAAATTGGCATCTCGTTAGAAGCAGCCCCAGGTCGTTCGAACGAGCTTCTAACGAGTTGACCAGTCGCTACTAACGAGTGGGGATTTCGTTCGATATCTCGTTCGAACGAGATATCGTTAGAAGGGTCAGTTCGTTCGAACGAACTGGGATCTCGTTCGAACAGCCTCGTTCGAACGAGACTTCTAACGACCTGACAGTCCAAACTCGTTCGAAGCCTCGTTCGAACGAGACTTCTAACGAGTTGACAGTTTGGTCCTTTTTGGACTGTTTTGACTTTTGGAGTTCCGTAAACTTGTTCGAGGATATAGTTAACCTTCCAATAATGATGTAGTGATAGGTTTGGGACATTTGGGTATTTATGGGAAGGAATTTACATACGATAGTGTGTTACATGGACGGTTTGGGTTGAGACGTGAGTGTCTACTACGACGTGAGATAATTATGACGCGTATAATTACAAACCGGAATAGTATGAATCATGATAAGTATAAACTAGTACGAGTATGCGATATGTACTACGATTAAAATACGGTATTACTAAGATGTGTGTTTACTTAGTATTGGTATATGTATTGTGTGTATGACATACCTACCATACTTGCTATCACGGGAGGTTGCGTTCGCTTAGGACCCTCTATTCCTTGTGTGCCTACGGGGGGATATAGACTGCTACCTTGATGAACATAGGTCATAGAAAGACTTATTGTGATATTAATAAGTCCGCTGACCATGGGAGCGTAGGTATGTGCGTGACCCATGTGATGGTGACTGTGTTCGCCTCCACTATTTGTGATTTGTGTTATCTGAACTATTCCTGAGAGATTCGGAATGTGTGATCCTTATGTACGTGATGTACCGGGATGGATAGCAGAGTATGTGTGCACTACAGCTTAGTTGCGGGGTGCTTGTATTGTATATTTATGATATGAATAATATACATTAAATTAATGGGAATCCTCATGTTAATGTGGTATAAATATATTACGGTATTGTTTTCGAGAAATATAACAAGTTAACTGATAGTTATATATCTTGCATATTGAGTATCTGAGTTTACGTTAAATCCCTATTTAATTACGAGCATTATTATGTAAATGGAACCAAGTATTATGGGCAGGACCTTTGACAGTCTAGCTAGATATGTTGTCACTTAGCTAGTAGTATGGGTAGTTATAGATGGGTACTTGCGTTAGGAGTGCACAGTTAGACGAGAGGTGAGAATATAATGTGAGTGCACGTCCTAACATGTACTTTGCATTTAATGTTTTAAATGTTTTTAAAGCACTTGCAGGTTTTTAAAATATAACTCCACATTCGGGCTCTGACCCGTTTGCTTTTCAAATCTCTTTTTCTTTGTAAAACCATTTTAGGTGCCCAGCCACAAGGACACCAAGCATAGGATACTCATTCAGGTGACGAGCTGTAGCTGCTTGTGGAAGCTACAGGGATTTGCATGTAGACGCCTCCATCTTTTGGATTCCAGAGTCACCATCTATCAGTTGTAGGGCATGTTGCCCAGTTCTTTAGAGACATCTTCTATATTTCAGTTTTCAGACTTTATCATGTATTGTTTCAGTTTATTTATTTCAGTTGTGGGATTGTAGTGAGGAGTTTTTCCTCCAGACTTTATTTACTGTTATGGGATGGTTATTCATTTTACTTCAGTATGGTGAATGGTGTTATCTATTTCTTCATTACATTTGTTGCATGTTAATCACACTCAAATTAAAATTTGGCAACTTGCTTTTTAAATACTAGGTGGTTAGAAATAATAAAATGTTTTCGACAGTGATGCTATTAACTGAGCCAACTTGGCATTTTGAATTAATTTTATAAAGGAGTAGCTACCCGGTATTTAATTAGTCGGGGTGTCACAGGTGGTATCAGAGCATCAGGTTCTAGTGTCCTTTAGGATCTGTACGGCTATTATGTTTCCGCTACGTTTCTTTGATATAGAGCCCTATATTTTAGGACTGTTGTACTCTTATTGTGTATGCTTCGTTCTTCAGCTATTTTAAGTTTATAAACCGTGAACTTATAAACTTTGTTCTTATTTCAGATGCCTCCACGACGTGCACGACGAGTTCCCAGGAATGCAATGCCCGAACCCCAGCCCGCTCCAGTTCAGGGCATGTTGAACGCCGCTGAGGTTGCAGCTATAGTATCTCAAGCGGTGAACGCCGCGATTGCCGTTATTCAGCAGGCACCACCACCGGCGCCGGTTGCCGCGCCAGTACAGGTTAATGCATTCCCGTCTGCTTGGGAGCGTGTACGTGACGCTTTTCAGAAAGCGCATCCGCCAGAGTTTGCTGGTAGCTCAGATGTGGTAGTCTCGAGCCAATGGAGGAAGGACATGCAGAGGCATTTGAGGATGCATGAGTGCACTGATGTTCAGAAGCAGGGGCTAGCTACTTTCAAGCTAGTTGGATCTGCGCTGCAGTGGTGGGAGTCCATTACCACCGCGGAGGAGAGGGATACCCTCACGATTCAGGAGTTCTGGGTGCGATTTGACCGCAAGTACTTTCCATCTGCAGTTCATACAGAGATGAGGAGAAAGCTGATGAGTTTGAAGCAGGAGGGCAAGACAGTGGCCGAGTATGAGGCCGAGTTTACTAACCTGTTGAATATCGTTCCAGACGAGATTCCAACAGAGAAGAAGAAGATAGAGAAGTTCACCGATGGGTTGAATTAGAGGATCCGTCAGCATCTGCTAGGGAACCTATCGTTGGCCACGTATTCTGATGTGGTTAACGCTGCATTACTACACTGCCAGGACCACCGTTTTCATATGGCCGAGGGCAAGCGGTCGGGGGAGTCTAGCCATCAGGGCAGGACTGGAGGACATGGTGCCAGCGGGGCACAATCTGGTCAGGGGCAGAGGCAGAGTGAGCAGGGCTCCCAGCAGGGGGATAATAAGAGGTTCCGGTCAGGGAACTAAAGGCAGGGTCAGGGAGGTTTCCGCCAGGGCCATCAGGGTCCAAACGGCCATCAGGGCCAGCAGGGGCAGAATGGGCAGCAGTTCCATCAGGGCCAGCAGGGCCAAGGGAGGAATGGTAACGGCCACCAGGGCCGGGGACATCAGGGGCAGAGGGGAGGGAACTTCCTAGGGAAGTGCTTTACTTGTGGCAAGACTGGCCATAAGAAGCAGGATTGTCCTGATAGGGGCAGGGCCCCACAGCAGCAGCAGCAGGGTGCTCGCCAGGAGCCACAGAGGCCGATGTTTCCCGCAGCTCTTCCTGCACCGCCACAGATGGCAGCATTGCCACCCATTCCAGCAGTCCCAGCTCAGCAGGGTCATCTACAGTATGGACGTGTCTACAACATTCACCAGGCTGCAGTTCCACAGGCACCGTCCGCGATCGAGGGTACGTTTCCTATCCATGGCACTATGGGTCGGATGTTATTTGATACGGGTGCTACACACTGTTTTATAGCTACACACTTCGCGAAAGCTTTAGGATTGTTAGCTACGGCAGAGAGCACAGTGACGTGTGTCGACTCACCATTAGTTTTTGATCTTGAACGTGTTTACCGAAAAACAATTCATTCATTGACTACACCGTTTTGCTCTTTGTGGGGGAGAACTCTACAACCTACAGTTGCGTGCTATTGTGGAGGGAGTCCTTATGAAGTTCACTCTTCTGGAGAAGTCATTTCTTTTCCATTGTCGACCATATACAGTTCTTGCGGGAGATTCCAGTCGACGACATTGAAACTGAAACCTGCGGGTATTTCGTATGTCACCTTATTTCATTGTAATCCCTGTAATTTGTGTCTTACAAATTATAGTGAAATAAAAAGGTTTTGCCCTTCGGAGATTTTTCTTGAAATTGTTTCTTTTACCGCATGCTTTATTCATGGAATGGATTTAATCACTTAGATGCATGTTCAGGGTTTAAGAAGTTAAAATTGTTTTTAACTAAAAATTGGAACAAAGTTGTTTTTGCCTAAAGTACACACTGAAGGGCCTTCTCAACTACACCATTTTGTTAAAGGTTTATTATAAAAAATAATAAAATGAGCGTTTTAAGTATCCATCATCCTTATCAAACCATCAACCTAACAATCCAACACAATGTTATCCCGTACTCCTTCTAAATTATTTGCTTGACTGATTTCCAAGAACATACTTATAAAATTATAAGGATTTCATATAGATTGATTTCCAACACAAGAATTTCTAAGGGTTTTATATACAAATGTACATCAAGAGATTCATATACAATTTCGAAGGGTAAATAGTCCTACACAATTTATAAGGGTAAATAGTCGTATACAATTTCTAAGGGTAAATATTTATATACAATTTATATGGTTAAAAGTCATATACAATTTCTAAGGGTAATATTCATATACAATTTCGTATGGTTAAATAGCCATATACATTAAATTCCAAGGGGTTTCATGTACATTGAAAACACACACAGAGACACACAAACACACTCACATAAACACATAACACACACACACACACAGATAACAAACACACATAGCACACACACTTAACACACAAACAAATAAAAAAAAGAAAATGAAAATGAAATGTAGGGTTTCGATTATACTTTTGGGTGGGGTAGAGAGAAGTCGCTGGAGAAAGAGAGAAGTCGTCGGAGAGAGATAGAGAAAGAGAGAAGTTGTCGAGAGATAGAGAGATTAATCAACAGAGAGAAGGAGAGAGATTGTTGGGTTTATCAAGGGTAAAATAAAATGATGGGTTTCGATTTGATTTATACCTTAAAATGGCTCACGGTCATGAGCCGTGACCTATTGTGTGACCCCTTAAGGAGATAATTGGTCACGATTATAGATTGTGTGATTCTAAAGGTGAGGAATTAAAATTACACACTTGGTCACGATTCCACACCGTGATCCTTATAAGGTGACCATTTTAAGATAAAATTTGTGGTCACGGTTAGAGCCCGTGACCTGCATTCACTCATAATTATCACAGATGTGTCATAATTGATGACCGTGACCACCTTTGTGACTAAAATGGAGGGAATATTGACGCCAAAACAAAATTGGTCATGGAATCAATCTGGTTCTTCGTGGGTCACGAGTAGCGTGACTAAAACGCAGAACATTTAGCACCATACTAGGTCACAGACGAGTCATGAATGTTGACCATGACCCAATTGGTTTCGGTTAGAGATCGTAACATGTCGCTTGATTTTGTCACCCGTATCCCTTATCACTTATTTGGTTACGATGGATTGCCTTGGGTTATAGGTTTGGACCGTGACTCCTTGGCCAAGGGTCTAGATCGTGACCCATTTTCTATGATTTTTGTCCTAGTGGATGATCAAATCATATTTAAGGAAATATTCTCCAATGACTATCACACAAGCCCTACAAACTCTATCCAAACACACATCCCCACATATTATGTGTCCTAAATAAATAGGAGGGTAAAGGTAATCCACCTCTAACTCTAAACCAAATGCAAGTGAACTATAAATGAAATAATGTGGTGATCCAAAACAAAACAGTGACTTAACTTATGTGTTAAACATAAAGATCAAGTTGGTCAACAGTTTAAGAAATAACATATGCTTGACCTTATGCAAATTTTCTCCCTTGTCCAATTGGAACCAAACCCTTCCCTTGGTCTCCCTATCCATTGTTTAGGATTTGACCATCTACACTGTGACTCGATTATTGAAATCATCCTCCTTATTATGACTGTTGAGAAAGAGTGGTGTAACTAACGTTTCAGCCTAGAAGCTTGATTCCTTTGTTGATATTATCCATTCTTTCATAGAGGACAATCTATTTTAAAGTGACCAGATGATCGATAATAATTGAGACCTTGTCTCGTTGGTGCCGAACCGTTATTATATTGTCCTCCATAAGAATAACTAATTCCCACAACAACTTTTGGTTTGGAGACAAAGCTACGAGAGACTCCATCTTTCCTTCAAATGTTCTAATTTCTTTGAGTATCATGTTTTGTCTCCTTGACCAACTTAGCATCCTCAGACTCTAACTCAAGTTTGATGGCTTTGTTCATAACTTGTCTAAAATTTTGAATGTCTTCTCCCTCCATAAGCCTTCGAATCTAGGGATTAAGGCCCTAATGAATAACCGAGTATTTTCTCCTTTATTCTTGTCATTGAAAGTGATATATATACAAAGGATTTCAAACATCATTTCTTATTCATTCACCGTTTTCTTCGCTTCTGGTGCATGAATTCATCCTTCTTGTTATGAAGGTAAGCCTCTGGAAAGTACCTCTCCAAGAAGGCATTACAAAGGTCCTTTCACACTATAATTTCTCTTTCACTTTCTTAGTAGGAAAGTCACAATTTTTGTACTTGATCAATGAGTTGAAATGTCAGTAATCGAACTAAGATTTAATATATAAATAATGGATTAACTTATTATTAACAATTTAATTAATTAAAAAACAACTCAAATTTATTATATCTTTGAAAGTGTGAAATTGAAATATTTATGTGACAACAAGTTATATTGAGTTAATATAATAAATTGATAAAGTTAAAATAATCATATTTCAAATTTTATTTCTCGTTTGACTCGTTAATCAAGTTTATCAATTAAAATAAGACTATTCAGAATTTTAGAGCTCAATCGATTCATTAATTAAAAAAAAATTGGGCTAAAAGTTGAATTATATAACTTTAGGGTTAATATAGTAATTATTACAAGTTAATTAATGATTTGGTCTTATGGGGAATTCGGTTCAAAGCTAGGGGCACAGTGATCTTTAGAATCGTTGATTTTTTACAACAATTAGGATTTAGGATTGGTTTTTAGGAGAGAAAACAATTTAAGAAATTGCAGTGTACCAAGGCTAATGGGCAGCTATAGCTGGTCTGCTTGGCCACTAACAACCACTAAAATGGACCCAGATTTCTGCTATAGTGGGTTGGGTCTCCTTTTGGGACTTTAGCTTTTAATCCATGTTTTGCACACATTTCTCGAATCCCTCTCTATTGTTTTCTCACATTCTCAACAAATTTCTTCCTAAACACGAAATTAAAACCCTAACTCATTTTCCACCTTAAAAAAAAGATCTAGAGGAAGGTTTCAAAGTAACTCAAATAATTTTTTTTCAAAGGATTCAAGGGGTTTCTGAGGACTAAAATTCAAGAGTATTCTTCTCATACAAGTAATTCACGTTTAAACCATATTTAAGGCAAATTGCTTTCTTCTCTTCTCCTTTTTATATATGCTAATATTAATTTTTACATAAACCTAAAGTGTAAAATTGAAATGAGTTACAAACACAAAGGAATTCTAGTTATTATAAAGTATGACATTGGTTAGGTGAAATTGATCATAATTTCAAGTTTTATATTGAAAATTAGCCCTTATTTTTATTATTTGAAATTTCACATGAAACTCTAGTTCATGAAATTGACAAGTTAGAGTTTTAAACTTGTTCTTAAGGTTATGACACTTGGAATAGAGTGTGAGAAATTGATATATGAATTTAGCCTAACTAAGAATTTAAAAAGTGTGTGCTGGGTAGAGTTGCACCTTTAGATACATTATTAGTACCATTAATATTAAGCACTTGATTTATGAAACTTTAAGTATGGAAATGTATAATTGATGCTTAATTATACATGAGAAAAGTATATGTTTGTATGCCCCATACTATACCTTGAAAAATTAAATTGAGGCTTCTTATTTAATATGTTCTTAGAATTAAAAAATATACCAATTGTGTGGGAATTTTATTAATCCCCTTTCTTTCATCAAAGGAATTGATTCAAGTAAATGGTTTAAAAGGAGTACGAGAAAAAATGTCTTGCATTGGTGGATTGGTGGTTGTTGTGGCTTGCATTGGATGTATGATGATTGGTTATGGAGGTTGGTTATTCAATTGCTTACTCCCTTAATTTATTTCCTCTTAATATACCTTTAATTAAATAATTATCTTAACAGCTACACTATCTAAATGGAAGTGTATTGGGGGGGGGGTCTTATTCGGATTTCATTCTTTGAGATGGCACATTAATAAACTTTTGAGAATGGTAGAAGTAATTAAATAAGAACCATTAATAAAATCAATGCACATTTACTTTAATATTTCAGTTTACGAGTAGTTCCATGTTAGACTTACTATCCCTTTTGTCTCCTAATGTAATTGCACAATACATTTCTCAATGCTTTATTTCAAAATGATGCGAGGGGTGGGATAAGGGGATAATAATGATATAACAATGAATGATGAAATAGAATTGAAATAGAGTATGTCATTGATAAAGTTATATATATTGAATATGAATTATTAGGTGAGTACCAATAAGGAACACCCTTATGGTCACATACTTGAAAAGTACGATTTAATATGCACAATTATTGTGGTGTTGTGGACTTTTGGCGCTGCGTAGCAAGGTGGCTACACATCTTTCAACATTATAAAGAAGTCGACTACGAGATGTGTGGTGATTTTATTGGGCATGCCGAACGTTCTTGATATGTCCGGGGAGAAGGGGAGCATATCGATTACGTGTTAATTAATTAAGAGAATAATTTATTGAGGAAATGAATTCAGTTAATTCAAATGCACTGTGCAGTTGTGTGATATACATTGGGCTACTATTATTGATTACAAACTGTGAGTTTACCACTTATACATATAAATGATTTGAGTTTCATATCTTAGCAACTTGTTTAGGTTTTGACCATCTTTATTTGTAGTGACTTTCAAGTTCTAGAGTTGGACCTCCCGTTTAATGTTCCTCCTTCCAGCTAGCACGCATTATCCTTTCCAGTTCCATTCAGCTTCAGCCAGGGATTAACATAGTTCCATTCCATATTTATAATTTCATTTACTTTACAGTTGAGAGTGTTGTCCTTCATTAGACTTTTAGTCATCATGTATTTTGGATAGTGGTTTGGCATGTATCATTTTAAGAATCACTTATTGGAATGTACTTGAGAGTTGATGTTTAGATGATTGGTTGTTTCCCCATTATGTTTTGTACATTATATTATGAGTTTATGACTAGATTACTTTCATATCGGTTCCTTATATTTGTATAATTTTTTTATTTATTCCTTTTCGAGTTAGGGAAATTTTTTTAGATTAGGGCAAGAGATATGCCAACAACAGTTGAAGGGATCCCCCATGAGTGGGCAAGGTCAACAGTAACAACACCCACAATAATAGAGATAGCATAGGTACCCATAACCCCTATGAGTGGGAGGGGATATTTATCCTAGATTTTCCCAAGTGGGAAGACTCCGGGGAAACAAACACAGGGTATCCTAGATAAGGTCACCATGTCCAGTGATAAGAGCAGTGCCACCAGGTCTTTAGGGCCTAACAATAGTAACAAAAACATCCATGTCGCCCTTAGTATCGCCCAACATAAAGGCCATAACCGATAGCGGTGCTACCCATATCGCGAATTCCATAGAAACATCTTCATCTTTAGTATGATCGGGTATATAAGATTTCATTTCCCTAATAGGAGGGTCAAGGGAAGGTGCAAATAGTGGACAATATATTTTGTGTTTTTGGCACATTAACTTGGCTTTTGTTTAACACAGGAACCATACACTCCTTTATATCACGTAACTTTATGGAGAATTTTAGTTTAGTTCAAGGATTTATCAAAAACTACCCCGTTAGGTGTATTTACTCGTATTTTGGAGACTTGTGATAATGTGGAGATAGACATTATTTGATTCCATTTTGTGGAAGATTTGTTGGTCTTGGGTACCCATTTTATGACGTGGCTTTTGGTATGGATCAGTTAGTTAGGTATGAGTCTCACATATACTTTAAGGGTCGTGTTATTCTTTTCACAACACTGGCATAGGAGATGTATATACTAACTATGCCTAGGCTGAAGGGTAGTGCAATGAAACACTTGTATTTTATTAATGAGGAGATTTAAAACGAGACTGCTATTCTGTTAGACTCAATAGAGATTTCTTGGTACTTTTTGATGTATTTGAGGAGGTGTTAAGGTTACCATAAGCATAAGAAATTGATTTTTTGATTAACATGACTCCGAGCACATCCAATTCCCAAGGCTTTGTAACATATGGTGCCAATGGAGAAGATGGAGTTGAGAGATAAGATTAAAAATCTATTGGAACATGGATTCATTCGGCATTACACATTGCCATGGGGAGCTATAGATTTATTCGTGAAGTAGAAAGATTGTTCTTTATGATTGTGTGTTAACTACTATGACTTGAACACGGTGACAATAAGGAATGAGTACAATTTTTTGAGGATTAATGATTTGTTTGATTAATTACGGGGTGCTTTGTTCTTCTCGAATATAACTTTGTGATCGGGGTGCCATCAAATTAGGGTATGAGAGGAGCAAGTACCAAATATTACCTTTTCACTCGTTATGGTCGCTATAAGTTAAACGTCATGCTATTTGATCTGACCAATGCCCCTACTGTGTTCATGGTTTGATGTATCGGGGGTTTTAGACATATTTGGATAATTTTATCATCATCTTCATAAATGAATTTTTAATTTATTCATAGACTGATGAGGATCCTGCCAAGCATTAAAGAGTTGAAATTCAAACATTATAGGAGAATAAGTTATATGCTAAGTTCTAAAAGTGTGATTTTTGGAGAAGAGATGTACAGTTTTGGGCCATGTAGTTTTGGAGTCAATATTATTGGTCGATCCGAATAAGGAGTCGATCGTGTTGGATTGGGGAGAACACATAATGCTAATAGAGTTTCATATATTATTGAGGTTTAGCGGATTATTATCAGAGGTTTATTCAGGTATTTTCAAAGATAGAGAGACCATTGACTGATTTGAATTGGAAGGATATTCAATTTTTTTATTGAGAGGTGTTAGCATGCCTTCGACACTCTTAAGGAGAAGTTGAATTTGGCTCCAATCTTGGCTCTTCCCAGGAATAAGGTTGAGTATTTAGTATACCGATTCCTTCCTATAGGGATTAGGGGTATTGATACAGGAGGATCGTACAATTTCCCATGCATCTTAAAAATTGAAGCCTCTTAAGGTTAATTATCTAACACAGGATTTGGAGTTGGCAGTGACAGTGTTCGTACTACATATTGATTAGGCATAAATTCTTCCCAATTTATCCCTCAATTTAGTTACTTTTAGCACCTCGAACAACGTAATCGAGTTGAATTTATCTCATAATATTGCTACTGACTTATCCTAACGAGTACACCGAGTTTCTGGTATTTCGTATTGCTTTTACAGGTATTTGATGTCAAGAAACGAAAAAAAGAGACCGAAAGAATAAAGGAAGAAAAGAAGGAAAGTCAAAAGGGCAAAAGCGTAAATTCTATCCGGAATTCGGATGAGGTAACTAAAGGGAAGTTGAATATATCACATCTATGAGCACATAGGAAGAAACGGCACCTCAATTGAAATCTCGGAACAAAAGATATGAGCAGGCAAAGTTGAGAAAGAAAGTCAAATAGGCAGACCGATCCGCCCCTACCCCGGATCGGTCCCCTGTGCAAAACTCCAGAAGACCCCGGATCGAAAGAAAACCGAAGAAGGGTGAAAAATAAAAGAACCGGTCCGCCCCAGACCGTTCCTATAGAAAATAAAAGGAATCGATCCGCATTGGAGGCAGACCGGTCCGCCTAAGGCCCAGATCGGTCCGGCCATCGAGATTCTCAAATCTTATCTTCTCCTAAAAATAGTCCTAATGTAGCTGAAACTCTTGAATTGTTGTAGGGTATAAAAACACGTTTTATTTTCATTATTTGCACGGAGAATTAGGGAGAATTTTAGTAAATTTTCCATTCTTTTCCAAAAACCCTAGTTTAGATACAATTTCCAGTTTTAATTCCAATAATTGAAGATTTTTCAAAAGTTCTTTGATTAGCAGTTTATTAATTGTTGTTGTTACTGTTTTGGTGAGATTAGTGAGTTATTTCTTCCTTTCAATTATGTTCTACATCAATTCACAAGTTTTCCTTAGATTAATCATGGTTTTCTGCAAATCAAACACTGTTTTCATTACTTTCACCATGCTAGACTATATTTTCTAAGGCCGGGATACATAAACCCAGCCTGATGTGTTAGTTGCATGTGTATAACATTAATCCTTTGAATTTAGTGATTGATTACGATCATATTGTGTAGGAACACAACAATTGTAGA
Source organism: Sambucus nigra (assembly GCA_949130495.1). Lineage (NCBI taxonomy): Eukaryota > Viridiplantae > Streptophyta > Magnoliopsida > Dipsacales > Adoxaceae > Sambucus > Sambucus nigra. The sequence goes on from OX422213.1 coordinate 42,527,317, forward strand.
TCTTTATATCTCGTTTGCCTCTGGGTAACCGGGATGATTTAGAATGCAATTCGAGTGTCACTATCGCGATACCGATTTACTCATCCTCAGATTAAGTATGACGCGGGCTTGAACCTCATATACGTAATGCTTGGGAGTACTAAATTCTGGGTCAAATTAATAAATTAAATTTTCGATTAGTATTATAATTGCAATACACTAGGGTTGGAGGATTGTATTCCCGTCCTGTTTTTCTCATACATAGTTTAAAGTTTTAAATCAATTTTCATTAGCAATTTAGGTAATTTAGTATAATTTCATCTTTTCATAATTCCATAATTGCATTTAGTTAAATCAATTCCAAAACCAAATCATTTTCTCTTTTTATTTTTAGAGTCAAAGTTAGGATTCCTTCGTCGCCATCACAACTTCGTTGTCTTAGTTCCCTGAGGATCGATACCCGACTTATCAGATTATTACTTGAGCGACAGGCTTGCACTTGAGCCTAGAGTGAACGCACATTAGAGATATATTCTTAGTCACGTCAAGTTTTTGGCACCGTTGCCGGGGAATTAGGTAGACTTAGGATTATATCGAGTCCATCTAAAACTTTGACCAAAAATTTCCAAAAATCCAAAAACATAAAAAAATTCAAAAAGTACAAAAAGATTCACCACCATCTTTCATAAGCTTTTAATGCAAAATTCTAAACTTACTCCCACACCCCATAATACTCCAACCAGCATTCACGAAAATCCAATAGTTGAGTACAACCGCGATAGCCATCACACTCCAGATGCCCCACAGTTCTGGATCCCACCTCCCACACCGTCACACTCAATCTCAAACAACACTCCGTTTTCCTTCTTAGGACACACCTCCGAGAAAACTTTGAGCACACCAAGTGAGAGCACCGAGTCATTAAGAGAGAGAGAGATTTCATAACACAGTAATGCACATGCCGGTGAGGAAGAGGCCCCATACCGCCCACTGAGAGAATTTTTATATCCCGAGCGCACTGTCACTCCGGGATGCATTATACTTCCGTATAATGCCGGGAAATTTTGCTTTTAAAAACGCGATGATCCAGATGTTACCACATTACCATGGTATGGATTCTGAAAGCCATATCTCCACATTAGGGAATTTGAGAATGTGTGCGATACTCTCAATGATCAAACTTGCACACAAGAGGTGATCCGCCTCAAAATCCTCCCCTTCTCGCTAAAAGATAAAGCTAAGACCTGGATATGGTCTTTACCTCCAAGCTCGATTCCATCTTGGAACGAGATGCAATCGAGATTTCTCAAGAAATTCTTCCCAACACATCGAATAATCTCCACAAAGGCTCAAATTCAAGCGTTCAGACAACCTGGAAATGATCCATTTCATCGATGTTACGAGATATTCAATGAGTTAGTTACTTCATGTCCCCATCATGGATTTGATGCATCGCAAATCATCTATTTTCTCTATAATGGGTTGAATCTTAACTCCAAGAAACTTGTTGAAACCATGGGAAGTTGGCCCTTTGTCAACTTAGACGCCCACGATGCTGAGCTTCACCTGAGGTATGTCGCCGAGACTACCCAATCCTGGGATACATCAAACCTTAATGATCAAAATCAAAATTTCCAAGTGACCACCACTCCGTCAGCGTCCGACCTATTTTATGTAGAAAAGAGTTCTATAGCGGACAGTCGGATTGATATACTTGAGAAAGAAATGCGAGACCTACGTGGTATATGTGGAAGGGGACCAATCGGATCCCTACCAAACCCCATTGCAAAGGTGTGTACAAGCTGTGAGGTGGGTCATTCAACTGAGGAATACCCGACTATACCTGCCTACAAAGTGATGCTTCAGGAGCAAGTTAGTGGTATAGGAGGTTTTAAAGGTAATTTCGGTGCACCGCACGGGAACTCTTACAACCCTTCATGGAAAAACCATCCTAGTTTTAGCTATCGGCAACAACATGCTGTGATGAACCCTACTTCCCATGTTGCCCCTCCTCCACCATAAAACTTTCAATAAGCCACACACATGCAAGGACATGTGCAAGACTCGTTCGAACGAGACTTCTAACTTGACTCTCGTTCGAACGAGACTTCTAACGAGCGACCAGCCTGGGCTCGTTAGAATCTCGTTAGATACCTCGTTAGAATGAAAACTCGTTCGAACGACATATCGAACGACTGGCCAGATTAGGGTCATTGGCAAACTCGTTCGAACGGAACTAGTTCGAACGACAAAACTCGTTCGAACGAAACTGGTTCGAACGACAAAACTCGTTCGAACGAAATCTGGTTCGAACGAAAAAACTCGTTCGAACGACCAGAAAGTTTATAAAATTCGATTTTGGCCCAGAAACTTTTATATACTTATTTTTAAGTTTCTAATTGATTCTTTCTGAAAAATAAAATGCAGTTTTTATTATACCTAACACCCAATACAAATTGTTCCAAGCTCCTATATAAATATAATTACATTCATACCTTGGGAGCATGGAATCTTAGTTGATGACGTAGAAATGAGGCACACAAACCGGCATTTTGATGAAGCTTTAAATTCTTTGCCGCTACGTCTTCAACACACACTTCATAGGCTTGAGAATATTACAATAAATCACTAACCTATGAATAAATGTTTTTGTCCGGAATTGAGCCAAAACTATATATGGACTCAATTGGAAATTTGTGTCCTTACAAATTTCCCCCTTTGGCTATTCCGGGACAAAAACCAAACAAAAATCCTAAAGGGCCGTCAAGCTCTACTAGACTCAAAACATAACCCGCCCAAACTTGACTCAACCCAAGGATCAAATGCTTTGCCATAGAAAGATGCCTCTTTAGAATAATTCCTGCACACTTAAGCAAACTCATCAAATGCATAGGGAATATCAAAATATTAAATGCAATTAATTAATTACTCCCCCTAAATTAATTTTCCCTTTAAACACATGACCTACTTAGAAAGACGTCTCCCCCTAAGATAAATCTCCCCCAAACGAAGATACGATAATAATAGGATTAGATACCATTTCTCCCCCTATCATCATTCTCCCCCTTTTTGTTCGGGAATAGGCAAAGGATAAAGAACTAATAAACATCATGTGAAAGCTTAAAGTGATAAGACATGACAGCATATGGGCAATAAAAGCAAGGCAAAGACAAACAAATATCATATATATAGATACAAAAAAAAAATATACCAATAGAGCACTTGCATATATATATAGATATAAACACACACATGACACAAAATACAATAAGTTTGCACACTCGTATGGAAAAAATGTGTCATATGGAAACGGAAGTGTAGGGGTGTGTACTAGTAACAATTAAATTTAGACCCAAACACTTAATAAACGTTCACGGAGTTCTCATTTGATTGCAAACTTCATCACATTGAAATATAACCTCATGTGACAATATAGATTGAACTCAATGAACAAACATACACAATGCATACAAGCCTAGCATGGTGATGATTCTACAAACCAAATAGAGTCATGACATTAAAGACAACTAGGATAAACGGACATTGTGCAAACCGTTGATATACCATCCAATTCTCCCTCAATGAGCATATATATTCTTTTGTTTTTGAATGAATATATCGAACAAACATAGGCCTTGGCAATTGCTTTCTTTGTAATGCCAAATATTTTGTTTTTAGGCCTTTGGATCACGTATTTCTTTTAGATCCAATCAACGGTGGCTTACTATCGCAAAGGATTTAATTCATCCTTTCGGAGCCCTTCCCCATGCATATATTTATTTATCATGTTTTCATTTTTCGCACAAATCTCACATGCAACGGATTTTGACATGCACTAGTCCTCCTAGGTCATAGATATGTAGATGACTAGATTGATAGGAGAACACCTCAAAAAGCTCAAATATAACATGTGACATTAAGATTTCAAAAGAGCTCGTGCATGTGTGAAAAGAGGCATATAGAAATAGAATCCATTTAAACAATACAAAATCCAACTACTCCATAAAATATGGTAAAGAACATAATAAGGATTGAAAATCTAAACCAAAAGTTCTAGCCACGTGGGAGCGTAAATGATGGGATTCAAACACAAGTATATGCCACATAAAGTGTGTCAAACAAAAATACACACCAAACAAAATCTTTTTGACTTTTTTAACATTTTTTAATCAAAAAGAAAGATATATACTCAAAAGACTAAACAAAAATCATTTGTATTTTTCGTTAAGCATAAATGAAATAAATAAAACACAAATGATAAACAAAAATCTTTTTATATTTTGCAGTTAAATCAAACACAAAAATAATACAAAAAGATAAACAAGTCAGAATTTCTAGCATGTGATATGAAATAAGGCAATGACTAGAAAATGACTAAACAAGCATACATTTAGCATATGAATATGGCAAGAAGTACAAACGCTAAAGTATGCAAACACTAACACATTCATCCTTTAGATTTAGCAAGGGAGGAAGCATGTGTAAGTAAATGAGAATCAACAATCCTATTTTGTAAGGTAACCAAGTCGGATTTCCTAACCCAAATTAATGAGGAATGACTATTTTGGGGTGTAGGAACGTTAACTACCGTGGTTACTTTACTATGGGGTTTTCTAGGAATTCGTTTAAGATCTAAACAAAATTTCCTAAGATGACCTTGTCGACCACAATGTGTACAAGTGAGAACATGTCGAAAAGATTTACTTAAGGAGTGATCTTTAAAAGTATTCCTAGTTGATTCTCCTAAAACATTGGTTTGGGCATTATGAGTAAATTCATTACAAGGATTGAAGCCTAAACCACAAGTGTCATTTTTAATTTGGATCGTTCCTAACATTTTATCAAGTTTTTCGAACGACATTCCAAATCAAATTTGACATTACTAGAATCTTTTAATTTATTTTCCAATTCTGCAATGTTAGATTCTAGTAAAACATTTCGCTCTTCAAAAGCAAGAAGCTCCTTTTTCAAGGATTCCATTAAACCCCTAATGCTATCTCTCTCGCCTTCTACATAGTTAAGCTTCTCTTGAAGAGTCCTCTCATGTGTCCTAAGGTCTTCTATTAAGGCACTTTCATCAATGACCTTTACACTCTCTCTTAAACTCGCTTCTAACTTCAAATTAGCTCTTTTCAATTTAATAGATTCTTTATATAATTCATGAAAAGCATTTTGAAGTTCACTCTCATCAACCTCTTCTTCATTTTCACTCTCTCTTTCTTCTTCACTCTCACTATCATCAAAAATAAGAGAATCATGTACAATGACCTTGGAAGTGGCATGTGCTATAATTTCATCATTCGATGAGTTCTCATTATCACTCACATGTCTAGCCATAAAAGCCACAAAAATTTTCTTAGTGGGGGAATCGGGCTTCTCTTCCTTATCACTATCACTAAGGGTCGCATTATATGCAGTGGATCGTTTACCCTCTTTCCTTAGTTTAGTGGGGCACTCATAAGCCCTATGTCCATAACCTTCACAACCAAAACACTTATTAGACTCGTCCCTATCTAAATGTTCATTACTAGGTTTAGGGATTTTCTCGGCTTTAGAAATCTTCGCGCTTTTATCATGTTTAGAAGAATCAAATTTCTTAAAATCATTTTTAACTTTATCTTTGTTAAATTTAAGAAATTTTCTAAATTTACGAGCAAACAAAGCCATATCTTCCGAGTCACTATCACTATCGCTCTCTACTACTTGTTTGACCTATTTTCGGTTTTTTAAAGCAACACCCTTTTCAACTTTCTTTTCAGTTTTAGAGGGAAACATATCCAGTTCATAGGTTTGTAAATCACCTAGAAGCTCTTCTAATTTCGTAGAGGCTAAAGTGGGTAAAGAATTTAAAACGGTCACCTTTGGAATAAATCTATCGGGTAGGGACCTTAAAATTTTCTTTACTACACGGTCGTCAGGTATTTTCTCTCCCAAGTTAAAGGATGAATTAACAATATCAGAAAGTCTAGCATAAAATTTATCAAATGTTTCTTTTTCATCCATTTTGATAGTTTCAAATTGAGTGGTGAGGTTTTGGAGTTTTGAAGCTTTAACGACACTAGTTCCTTCATGAGTTAATTGTAAAATATCCCAAACTTCTTTAGCGGTTTCACACGTCATAATACGTCGGAATTCATCCGGTGCGACAGCGCTAAACAAGGAATTTAAACCTCGGGAATTAAAGTTAGCAAGTTTAAACTCATTTTCAGTCCATCTATCGGCGGGTTTTAAAACACGTTCATTTTCAACTAAGTAAGTTGGTGGGGAGTACCCGGTAACAACAGACATCCAAACTCTCTCGTCGATAGATTTTAGTGTCGATCTCATTCGCGCTTTCCAATACGCGTAGTTTGAACCATCGAAAATAGGAAATTTTGAAAATGGGGAAAAATCCATTTTAGCCAAAAAAATTAAAAGATCTTAACGAAATAATTTATCGTTCTTGGCTCTGATACCAATTTGAAGAGGAGGAATCCCCGGGGGGTTTGTGATTTTCTCAATTAAAATCAAAGTTAATTTCCTTTTGCGGAAGCGTTGTAAAACAGGAGATGGTTCAACTTTCAAAAATAACAACAATTTAAATTTCTCAAAACAAATTAAAACATAATTCAAGTCCTAGAATTTTCCTAAGTCATAATAAACAATTATCCAAAGTTAGGCGAAACCAATTTTAGCAAATGACTTGAATAAACCAAATTTACCCAATATTTAATATAGTCCCAAATTAAATATAGTGTGAGAATTAAACCAAATTTTATCTTGAAATAAACCTAAAGCATGGATTCTAAATGATGAGCAAGATAAAATAAACAATATCACACTACGCCGAGATGTACGAGGAAAAACCCAAGACGGGAAGCAACCTCGGACGGCCCTAGCCACAAGTCCACTAGATACGGAATTATAATTACAAGACAGATAGACTTACAATGACTGACTCGATCCCTCTCAAGCCTCGACGCTCCTTCTCGTAGAAACCTCTTCCTAGCGAACAACCTCGGAACACCACCGCGGTCTCGGAATCCACCGATGGGACTTTATATGGTCACCGTCACCCAAGCATGGAGCCTTTCTCCATGTGGGTAGAATCTCAACAAAAGTCTTCTTTGTGATGGGGTGTAGAAGCAAACTCGAAACGTCTCTTGAATTCGGTAGAGAAAACCGGTGCCAAAAACTCCAAGTAAAGATATGTATATATGGAACTTGGAATAAACAACAATGGGTGTAAACTAAGTGTTTAAAGATTTTTCTTTAAGTTGAAGAACACTCAAACATGAACATTTTCCTTTTTAAAATGATCTCTCAAACTCTCTCTAGGAGATGTATTATGATGGAAAAGTTATCTTCGAAAATGTGTTTCCCACACATAATAATGTATGAAAAAGTTGGTTGAAAACCAAGTGGAGAAGTGGGGAAAACAACTGCCAAAAACTGCTCAAAACCGTTCCCGTCTGACGTCTCGTTCGAACTAACTTGACTCTCGTTCGAACGAGACTTCTAACGAGCGACCAGCCTGGGCTCGTTAGAATCTCGTTAGATACCTCGTTAGAACGAAAACTCGTTCGAACGACATATCGAACGACTGGCCAGATTAGGGTCGTTGGCAAACTCGTTCGAACGGAACTAGTTCGAACGACAAAACTCGTTCGAATGAAACTGGTTCGAACGACAAAACTCGTTCGAACGAAATCTGGTTCGAACGAAAAAACTCGTTCGAACGACCAGAAAGTTTATAAAATTCGATTTTGGCCCAGAAACTTTTATATACTTATTTTTAAGTTTCTAATTGATTCTTTCTGAAAAATAAAATGCAATTTTTATTATACCTAACACCCAATACAAATTGTTCCAAGCTCCTATATAAATATAATTACATTCATACCTTGGGAGCATGGAATCTTAGTTGATGACGTAGAAACGAGGCACACAAACCGGCATTTTGATGAAGCTTTAAATTCTTTGCCGCTACGTCTTCAACACACACTTCATATGCTTGAGAATATTACAATAAATCACTAACCTATGAATAAATGTTTTTGTCCGGAATTGAGCCAAAACTATATATGGACTCAATTGGAAATTTGTGTCCTTACAACTACCTTGTCACGGGAGCCGTCCCTCCCAACTGGACACCGCAAGATAAGAAGAGGTTTATTACTTGGTTGTGCATGTTCTTCTATGACGATCCGTTCCTTTTTAAATATTGCGCCAACCAAATCATCCGACGATGTGTACCGAATGACGAGATCCCAAAAGTCATCCAGTTTTGTCATTCGAAAGCTTGTGGATGCCACTTTTCGACGAAAAAGACGGCTGCTAAAATTCTACAATGCGGCCTATATTGGCCCACAATATTCTGGGAAGTAAACGATGATTGCAAATCTTGCAATAGGTACCAACGGATGGTATCCATTACTCGACGAGACATGATGCCTCTTACCCCCATACTCATCATTGAGATTTTCGACTATTGGGGTATTGACTTCATGGGTCCCTTCCCCCCGTCCTTTGGTTTCCTATACATCCTTGTCACGGTAGATTACATTTCTAAATGGGTGGAAGCTATAGCTAACAAGACGAATGACAACAAAGTGGTGATAAAATTCCTGGAGGAACATATACTTTCCCGCTTCGGTGGACCGAAAGCGATAATGGCACGCATTTTGCAATAGGCCATTCGAGAAGCTAATGAGAAAGTATGGTACGTTCACAAGGTTGGAACGACTTATCACCCATAATCGAATGGGCAAGCCGAACTAGCAAATCGGGAAATCAAGAACATTCTTGAAAAGACCGTCAATCCTACCTGAAAAGGTTGGTCACTTAGATTGAACGATTCACTATGGGCCTATCGCACTGCATATAGAAATCAACTAGGCATGTCCCCTTTCCGTTTTGTGTGTGGAAAACCTTGACATCTTCCCATTGAATTAGATCACAAGGCGTATTGGGCAATTAAGCAATTGGATTATGCCATGGACAAGACCGGTGAAGCCCGCAAGCTTCAATTGAATGAGTTATAAGAACTATGCAATGATGCGTATGAGAATGCTAAGATTTCCAAAGACAGGATGAAAATCGCACACGATAACATCATTCGACGCAAAGAGTTCCTTCCTGGGAAAAAAGTTCTTCTCTATAACTCTCGTCTTCAACTCTTTTCGGGCAAGTTACGGTCACGATGGTCTGGCCCGTTCGTGGTGAAGAATGTTTTCCCTCACGGAGATATTGAATTAGAAGATTTAAAAGGGGGAAATACATTCAAAGTAAATGGGCAACGCCTAAAGCCATATCTAGAGGCATGTGTGGAAGAATTCGACACCATCTGGTTGTCGAACCCCGTTTACGAGGTAGAGTGAGCTATTACAACGAGGTCGTCGCACCCCCGACGCATATGGGGTGAGAGTCGTGTGTGTAGTGAGCATAAATAGGACTAGGGTACATTCGGGAAAAGCATTCACATTTTCGAAAAGTGAGTCAAGTCGCATTGACCATTGGTATCGAGAGGTTTTTGACCAAAATTAATCTGGAGTATGTTGTGAAAGTGAAAATTTTCGGAGAAGAGCGTTCGAAACCAAGTTAGGGGAAAATCCAGCCCAAAAACCCTGGGCCGGACTGATTCCTTTATTTTAGGGCTGGATCGGTCCGCCCCGGACCAGTTCCTTTAATTTTAAGGCGGACTGGTCCGCTAGTCAGATTTTCCTGAATATTAAAGGATCGGACCGGTCCGCCCCTACCCCGGACCGGTCCCCCTTCTGCAGATCTATTTTTAACCCTTCCCTAGGTTCACCCCCTTCTCCCCAATCCTCTTCATTCCCTCCAGTTCGTCTTCCCAACTCCCAACCCTACCCTTTACCTCCCAAATTCACCCTGTTTTCCCTCTAAACCCTTTTCCCTCCAATTCCAAACCCTACACTCACCCCTTCACCTATAAATACACACCCATACCCTCCCTTTCTCTTCACACCTTCAACCAAAATCCTCACTTCTCCCTCCCTATTTTTCCAAGAAAAAATCCCTCCTGTTATCATGGCCCAATGCGCTGCCCCCACCAAGTATGACTCCACCGATATCCACCCCTCTGGCCATGGAGAATTCTGCTCCCGCCAAGAGGAGCGATGGTGCCATCGATTCTTCGGTTTGGATCGCAAACTCCAAATGGAGCGCACTGTCCAATGGACCGGGCTGCCCAACTCCGTCACCGCCCTATTCATGGCTCGGGGTTGGTGTCGATTCCTTAACGAACCCTATGAAGCAATTTGGGCAACCGAAGTCCGATCATTTTATGGCACCCTTGTTCGGATGGGCCAATTCGAGGCCCAAGCTTACGTGGATGGGACTGTCATCCCATTTTCATTGGCCCTTCTCACGGCCAAGTGACGAGTACGATGTTTCGAACGTTCAAGAATTCACTTACCATGAAACATCCCCCGGTTGCCAAAGAGGTGATCATGGCACGCATTGCACCGGATGTGGCTTGGACGGGGCAAACCGTCGCCGTTGGACGCCTTAACGAGAAGGCGTGCCTCACTTTTCAAATTGTGTGCGCCAACATTTTACAAACGTCCAACGATTCCGCCATGCGGCCCCGAAAACCCACTTTAACCTATCACCTCTTTGACCCCCACACTTCCATCCACTTGGCCCGCACTTTATACGCCGATATCATCATCACGTCCTTGGATGAGAAGGGTATTGCCCCACTTCCCTATGCCCGTTTGATCACTTCTATCCTCAAGGATGTTGGCATAGCGGTGACGCTCGATCATACTCGAATTCCCGATCCTTTTGGACAAGGGACCCGCACTAAGAGCGCCAAACAGCTAGCTGTCCTAAGGGCACGGTGAGGAGATGATAGTGAAGAAGAGGCTGCCCCGAGTGAGAGCGACGAGGAAGATGAGGCAGTCGGTGAGGATGTTAAAATGGGGGATGTTGGTCCGAATGAAGAGTCGATGAACGAGGAGGACGATCCAGATTTTGAGTGGGCGGGTAGCGACCTCACCAACAGAATGGCGGCACTCGAGACGAACTTCGGCAACTTTTTGACCGATTACCATCGCGACACGAGCTTGATACTCCATTTCCAAGCGGACATATATCGACGCCAAGGGGATCCTAATGAGCCACTGCCACCCTATTTCTATGACCCCTATGGCCCCGATGCGCCCATTTCTTCCCATCCACCGCCCCAGTGAAGCTTGATGTGGTTATGGCAGTTTTTATGTACTTTTCCCTGTTCACATTGTTGTCTATTTTTCCTGTAATCGTACCACATTCTTGTTTGCTATAAAATCTGCATTTTTCTCCATTTGTTTGTTTTATTTATCGCACTTATTATTTTGCCTTGTTAAGATTTTAGTCCTTTTTGCTTGAGGACAATGCAAAAGTCTAAGTTAGGGGGGTCACAAGTGCGTATTTCTAAAACTTCACAAATTTTCAAAAATGCCCAGAAATTTCCAAAAAAAAAATCATAAAATTTTGAAAAACCCAAAAATGTTTTGTTCAAAATAAATAAAAATTAGAATTCAAATTTTTCAAAAATATCATTAAAAGTCGGTTTAAAGTCTCAAGTTGTAAAACTCAACATACACAAAGCCGAAATTGACTAAAGATGGAAATTGAGCGAAAATTGACGACTTAACGAATAAGTGTGGAGATTAACAAACCCGGTGAGATTCGAGCCTATCACTTTTTGCGAGTTTTTAATACAATCCGAGTTAATTGTTAACTCAAAGTTCTTTTCAGCGCCTAAAAACTCGTCGAGGATCTCAATCCTTTCATTTTGATCGGTTATGAAAGACGTGTGTGATATTTCTTTGAAAAACGTGCCAAAATTGATCTCTAAAGTTAAATTCATCTCGAAACGCATATGGTAACGCATTGGCATTTTGGACAATGAAGTAGGCCCTCGTTTGTCACCCAAAAATGTTGGCCAGAAAAAGTAGTAAAAAATCACCCCTTTTGCAACCCAAATTGAGCCGAATAATTTTCCCCTTTCGTTTGACAACCCGAAAAACCCAAATAGCCCGGAATTGCAAAAAATGAAAAAATTCAGAATTTAGTCCGATAAGTGCATATAAAGGGGCAAGAGAAAAAAAAATATGCTCAACAAAAATAGTGAGAAAAGAAAAGAAGTGAAAACAGAAAAAATAGAGAAAAAGAAGAAAAAAATGAGCAATAGCCCGGAAAAAGCACAAATGGACATCATAAATGACTTTTCCAATTCCAACCTTTCCTACCATTCTCATTTTACCCCATATACCTTAAAACTCGAAAAAGTCCTAATCGAGTCTAAATTGCAATATTGGTTACCGCGTGGAGAGCTAATACACCAAAAGATAATGAAGGAGATTAAATGCGCGGAAAAAGAGGAAATGTTCCCATTTTTAAAATCGTAATATGTTGATGAGATCCTTTTACCATAAAATTTTCGTCTTTCTACTTGTATGCGTGACTTTGCGTCCATTACATTTACTCTTTATGTCACGCATACCTAGGGAATATCCACATTCTGAGTGATTCGTTTGAGAGAGCATTTCGTGAGATTTTGAAATCAAAACAAATTTTCGGATAAGTAACGTAATGGTCAATCGGTGGAAATCTACGGTTATATTTTCGGCTTTGCACACACGCACTATGATTTGAGACTATTGAACATGACTTGATGATGACTATTTTCTGGGAAAGTTTGAATTGTACAATTTTTAGGTATTTTGAACTTTTATTTGAGTCAAATTTTGTGGATATATTCACTGCAAACCCTCACGAGACACAACTCATCCTACTAGGGTAACCTAGGGGTTTAAAGGCTTGTTGCATACGCTAAATGCAATCGCTTGCCCGCGAAAAAGGTATTCTATCTTAATAAAATGTTTTTCAAGAGTTGATCCTTGCTAGGATTCTTTTACATTGCTCGGGACACACAAAGTTCTAAGTTAGGAGGGTTTGATTAGGAATAAATTCTTCCCAATTTAGTTACTTTTAGCACCTCGAACAACGTAATTGAGTTGAATTTATCTCATAATCTTGCTACTGACTTATCCTAATGAGTACACCGAGTTTCTGGTATTTCGTATTGCTTTTACAGGTATTTGATGTCAAGAAACGAAAAAAGGAGATCGAAAGAATAAAGGAAGAAAAGAAGGAAAGTCAAAAGGGCAAAAGCGTAAATTCTATCCTGAATTCGGATGAGGTAAGTAAAGAGACGTTGAATATATCACATCTATGAGCATATAGGAAGAAACGACACCTCAATCGGAATCTCAGAACAAAAGATATGAGCAGTCAAAGTTGAGAAAGAAAGTCAAACAGGCAAAACGGTCCGCCCCTACCCCGAATCGGTACGCTGTGCAAAACTCCATAAGTCCCCGGATCGAAAGCAAACCGAAGAAGGGTGAAAAATAAAACAACCGATTCGCCCCGGATCGATCCACCAGAAAATAAAAGGAACCAATTCGTATTGGAGCCCGATCGGTCCGCCTAAGGCCTAGACCGGTCCGGCCATCGAGATTCTCAAATCTAATCTTCTCCTAAAAAGAATCCTAATGCAGCTAAAACTCTTGAATTGTTGTAGGGTATAAAAACCCATTTTATTATCATTATTTGCACGGAGAATTATGGAGAATTTTAGTAAATTTTCCATTATTTTCCAGAAACCCTAGTTTAGATACAATTTCCAGTTTTAATTCCAATAGTTGAAGATTTTTCAGAAGTTCTTTCATTACCAGTTTTATTAATTGATGCTGTTACTATTTTGGTGAGATTAGTGAGTTATTTCTTCCTTTCAATTCCGTTCTACATCAATTCACAAGTTTTCCTTAGATTAATCATGGTTTTCTGCAAATCAAACACTGTTTTCATTACTTTCAGCATGGTAGGCTAGATTTTCTAAGGCCGGGATACATGAACCCAGCCTGATGTGTTAGTTGCATGTGTATAACATTAATCCTCTGAATTTAGTGATTGATTACGACCGTATTGCATAGGAACACAAAAATTGTATATCTTTATATCTCGTTTGCCTCTGGGTAACCGGGATGATGTAGAATGCAATTCGAGTGTCACTATCGCGATACCGATTTACTCATCCTCAGATTAAGTATGACGCGACGTTGAACCTCGTATACGTAATGCTTGGGAGTACTAAATTCTGGGTCAAATTAATCAGTTAAATTTACGATTAGTATTATAACTGCAATACACTAGGGTTGGGGGATTGTATTCCCGTCCTGTTTTTCTAATAAATAGTTTAAAGTTTTAAATCCGTTTTCATTAGCAATTTAGGTAATTTAGTATAATTTCATCTTTTCATAATTCCACAATTGCATTTAGTTTAATCAATTCCAAAACCAAATCATTTTCTCTTTTTCTTTTCAGAGTCAAAGTTTGGATTCCTTCGTTTTTTCCCTTCGTCACAACGTCGTTGTCTTAGTTACCTGAGGATCGATACCCGACTTATCGGATTTTTACTTGAGCGACAGGCTTGCACTTGAGCCTAGAGTGAATGCACATTAGAGACATATTCTTAGTCGCATTACATATTTTGAGGCATTATTTGTGAGGTAAAAATTTTAGGATATTTGGTGATCATAAGTGTATGGTAATTATCCAACCAGCCATGAGAAGACGATGCATGTCCGACAGAGTTGGTATTGGCCACAACTCAAAGAGATAAGAACGAATTGAGACTGGTTATCGAAAATCAGAATTGGATTTCACCGATCAAGTTATGAGAGAAATAAAAGGTCATGGAGTCCCACAGGACTTAATCTCTTTTTTCTCTATAAATTTAACACACACAACTGGAAAAAGGAGAATGTAATATTTATTATCTATAATTGATCAATAAAGAGTGAGAAATACACTTGGACATAGTCACACGGCCGAACCTCGTACATACTGTGTTATTGTGTGATTGCAAACTTTTATATCTTGCTCGACTTAATTGTATTGATTTCATAACATTAGGATTCTCCACATTAAATTGGTTCCATTTGTGGGATGCAATTTCCTTTTCTCATCCAAGAAAATTCATTGAGAAATAATGTCTCACTCATACAGCCCATGCCTTCTATCTAACTACAACTATTATAATGATCAAAATGGACCTCCAGCACCAAAAGTCACGTCTAAGGTTCACCCCAGGAGGAGTTGTAACACTCCTAACTATCCCCCAAGAGGAATAAATAATGGAATGAAATGAACCTCCACGATCCAACCAAATTTGATGGCTTATGGATGACTATGAATGGGGAATCTATCAATAGGAGGTCACCACGTTCCACCAATAATAGAATATCTAGCTTCGGAATCCTTTTGAAAGAAAGGACCAGGAGATCCACGAGGAAAAAGTAAATGCCATGCCCGAACCCCTAACCCTCAGTCAAGAAAAACTCGCAGTCAAGGAAGGAGTTTGCGGCACGATTAGGAGTACTCCAAGCACAGGAGATTACTAGACTGAAAAACAATGAAGAATTTCATTGACAAAAATATCTCCCAGACCTCATTCGATGAGAGATGGATGAGCACCCCGATCATCGAAGGACCAAATCCACTAAGGAACTGGATAGGAGGGACCTCATCAGTTAGATGAAGTCGTCTTTCTCATGATCAATAGAATAACTAGATCCTCCTAAGAAGTTATCCACCCCTATATTCAAAATCTGTAATGGGAAGACTGGTCCCATCAATCATATTCTCCATTAATGTCAAGATATGACCTATTGGAGAAATAATGAGATCCTTATGTGTCATATATTCCCTTTCTATCTTGGGAATATCGCACAAAAGTGGTTTGAGAAGTTACCACACAAACCTGTCATAATCATCAAGTGGCTTATGGAGGCTTTCACCGCAAGATTTATCACCATCAATTCCCATGCAAAGATAATTAAATCACTCCTCAAATTAAGAAAACTGACGCGACCACAAATGTGTCTAGTGTGCGTGCTATTTAGTCTTAAGTGAAATCATGTCACTCAGGTAATAATCTGATAAGTCGATTATCGATGCTCACGGAAAAAGGACGAACGAAGTCATGACGATGTTGGAAAGATTAAGAAATCCTAGCTTTGACTCTAAAAAGAAGGAAAAGGTGATTTGGATCACGAAATAACTATAACTAATTGCCAAAGTGAAAATGATTACTAATGAAATTACGACTGCATGAAATGCAATTATTCTAAATAAATGAAAAGCTGATAACAATTTTGACTAAAAATGTGACTATGAAATGAGAATGATAGGCTGGTTACAATCCCCCACACCCTAGTAATTCACTTCTTATGATACTAGATTCGGAATTAAAACTTTAAATGAACCCGGTCCTTAATACTCCTAAATATCACATATATGAGGGATCGTAGCCCACACAGTATGTAAGCAAAGGACGAATTAAAGCAGTATCGCATTAACCAATACTCACGTCACATTCTTAAGCATCCCGATTACCTAGGACAAATGAGATCAAAATTCTTACAACAGTTATACCAGTTATACGACACGATTTACCTAAGATTTTAATTCAAACTTCGATTTCCACTATCATGAATTACATCGGGTGGGGTTCATGCGCCACAACCCTTGAAAACTTAGCCGGACATATTAAAACTAGAAGAAAACATGCTTTGAATGAAAGAAAACATTTTAACTAACAACTTAAGATGAAGAAGAACGAAATTACTAACTAATGAATTAACTACTTCAACAATGAAAGCAGGAATTAAAACGAATTTTACTTGAATTGCAGAACTGGAATCAAAGCTATATAAAAACTAGGGTTTCTTGTTGTGTTCTTCTCTAAACTAATTACAATGTTTCTCTAAACGGATTAGCAGCCCCCTTTATGTTTGGGAGGTGTTTTAAATGTATACCCTATGAAAATTACAGGAGTTGGATGCATACAAAACTCTATCAAGAAGAAGATAGTCCTAAATCTCGAACCTCGGATCGATCCTGTCCAGATATTTGGATTGGTCCGGATGACAACCGGATAGATACGTTTTTCAAATGAACCAGATTGGTCTGGTAAAATGAACTTATGCAGTGAAATTTGGGGCCGGTTCAATCCGTTTTTTGGGAGAACCAGATTGGTTGGGTAAATGCATTCTTATTCAGAGATCTTTGGTACCCGGATTGGTCCATTTTTCATATAAGCCGGATTGGTCCGGATTGGCTTCTGAATTTCTCTGGATTTTCTCTTCAAAATCTCTTGATTATCTCACACCTTCGGGTATTCATAACTTCTATTCCATAACTCGTATTGGGACATCGTTTCTTCCTATGCGTTCATAAACTCGAGATCTTCGACTTTTATTTTGGGTCCTCAACCAGATTCCTGGTGAAAAATTATGCTTTTGCCCTTTTTATTTTTCCACTTTCTCTTCTCTTACTTCTTCCGGTTTCTTTTTTCTTTCATGCCTTAAATACCTCTAAAATCAATAATAAATACATGAAACTCGAGATACTTGTTAGGAGAAGCCATTAGTAATGATATAAGATAAACCAACTCGTTTTACGTTGTTCGTAGTAATAAAAGCCTCTAAATTAAGGGGTAAATTTGGAAGAATTTATGCCTAATCAAGCCCCCCCTAACTTTGAACTTTGATCATCCCGAGCAATGTAAAAGAATCTGAACATGATCCAACTCTAAAATGGGGTTTAATACCTTTTTCGAGGGCAAGCGATTGCATTTAGCGTATGCAACAAGCCTTTAAACCCCTAGGTTACCCTAATAGGATGAGTTGTGCCTCGTGAGGTTTTGCAGTGAATATACCCACAAAATTCGACTCAAAGAAAAATTCAAAATACTCCAAAATTGTAGAATTCAAACTTTTCCAGAAAATAGTCATCATCAATTCATGTTCAAGAGTCTCAAATCATAGTGCATATGTGCGAAACCAGAAATTTAATCTCGAATTTTCATCGATTAAACATTACGTTACTTATCCGAAAATTTGTTTTTATTTCAAAATCTCACGGGATGCTCTCATGAACGAATCACTTGGAATGTGGCTATTTTATCTCGGTATTCATGATTTAAAAGAGTAAATTCATTAGAACCAAGTTCACGCACACAAATCGAAAGATGAAATTTTATGGTAAATGGATTTCATCATCGGATTACGGTTATAGGAAAACGGAAACATTGCCTCTAATTCATACCTTTGATCTCTTTTATTATCTTTTTGTGTTTTAGCTCTCCACGTGATAACCAATTTCGCAATTTTAGACTCGGTTAGGCCTTTTTTGGGTTAAAGGTGTATTGAGTAAAATGGGAATGGTAGGGAAGGTCGGAATTGGAGAATTCATTTAATGATGTCCATTTGTGCTTTTCCGGACATTTTCTCATTTTTTTCTTTTTTTTTCTTTTTTTCTATTTTTCACGCTTTTCTTTTCTTGCTATTTTTATTGAGCATTTTTATTCTTTTTCTTGCCCATTTTTATGCACTTTTCGGACTTAATTTCTGGGATTATCAGCTCTCATAATTCCGAGCCAATTACGATTTTTTGGGTTGTCAAATGAAAGGAAAAAAAATTATTCGGCTCAATTTTGGTTTACAAAAGGGATAATTTTTCACTACTTTTTCTGGCCAATATTTTGGGGTGAAAAATGAGGGCCTACTTCATTATCTGAAATACTAATTGCGTTACCATATGCATTTTGAGATTAATTTAATTTGGAGATTTTTAGCGCATTTTTCAAAATCCTCACACACATTTCCCATAACCGCTCAAAGTGAAAGGATTGAGATCCTTGACGACTTATTAAAACGCTGAAATGAACTTTGAGTTAACAATTTAACTCGGATTTATTTAAAAACTCACAATAATGAAAGGCTCGAATCTAACCGGCTTTGTTAATCTCCACATTTATTCGTTAAGTCGTCTATGTTCACTCAATTTTCATCTTTGGTCAATTTCGGCTTTATGTACTATGTTTTTACAATTTGAGACTTCAAACCAAATTTAAATGATATTTTTGATAAATTTGAATTCCAATTTTTATTTATTTTGATGAAAAATATTTTTGGTTTTTTCCAATTTTTTCGATTTTTTTGAAATTTCTGGGCGTTTTTGAAAATTTGTGAAGTTTTAGAAAGATGCACTTGTGAACCCCGCTAACTTAGACTTTTGCATTGTCCTCAAGCAAAAAGGACTAAAATCTAACTCAAAGCGAATTAAAAGTGAGAATAAATAAAACGAACAAATAAGGAAAATGCAAAATTTTATATAACGGATCAGCATGTGTTACAAATGGAAAGAAAAACAAAGAAACATGTGATAAGAGCCAACAAGTACACAACCACGTTATAGAAATAGCATCACTGGGGCAGGGCATTGGAGCTTCTGGGCACGTGGGCTCATATGGGTCATAGAAGAATCTTGGAGGGGGCCCACCGAAGTTGAGTTCGTACATGTGAGTTTGGAGATGGTGCATCATGCGCGTATCCCTATGGTAGGCCTCTTGATACCAATTGTATTGCGTGAGGAATCTGTCAAACCGAGTTTTCACCACTGAAAGATGCCGATTAATATTTGCATTGGCGGGTGAAAAATCATAATCTTCATCGCTGTCATAATCTGCGTCGTCCTCCTCTACACCACTGCTCTCTTCTTCACCTCCCTCTTTCGCTTCTTCATCACTACCCTACTCTTCGGTATCACTAGCCTCTTGTGAAATCTGGTCCTAGATGCGGGCTTGTTTTCCTTCACGTTTAGTCCGGGTATTGGCCCCAAAAGGAGTTAGGAGGCGTGGGAAATCTTACGGGGGTGAAATTACTGCGTCGGCTAACATGGATGTGATGAACCGGGCAAAGGGGAGAGGGGTGATGCCCTTTTTATCCGTGTCGATGAATAATATGTCCTTATAAATGTAAGAATCCAGGTTGATGGAGGTATTGTGGTCGAAGAGGTGATAGACGAGGGTGGCTTGACGCGGGCATATCGCTGAGTTATTGCCCGTTAGGAGAATGTTTGCACACGTGATTTTGAAAGTGATGCTCGCTTTGTCACTTAGCTGGCCCATCGGGTAGGTTTTGGTATTCCAGTTAGAGTTGGGGTGATGCGAGACATGCACACGTCTTTTTCAAGCGAGGCGAGAGGGTTTGGGTAAATGTATTGATGTGGGGTTGGGACATCCTTGGCAACTAACTTCTGGGTCAGAAGTTCCAAAGAGAATGGGATGCAGATGCTGCCAATGTAAGCTTCATCCATGTGGTTGTTGAACAATCTTATACTGATTCTCTAAGGTCTCACTAAGCATTTTAACCAAATTCGATAATTCTTGTCTATTCTGCAAAGTCCTCACATACAATTCAGCATAGTCATCATAGCCAACAAAATTTTCATGCTCATTTGTGTCCGTGTGTGTATTGTTGCTATCATCAGATTTAGTATCACATAAGGCACGTTTAGAATCAAACGGAGCAGTTATTTCAAGCATAGAAGGCTGAGTACCTAATAAAGATTTAGCAGCATCAATTAAATCAAGTACATTGTCAAAATTTGAATCAGGAACAGAATGAGAATCATCTTCGGAATCAGTCATTCCTGCTAAGTACACATCTCCGCAACAGTCATAAACTTCTCCTAAAAACACAAGGTAATTTGGTTCATAATTTCCTTGGTTATCTTCTGATTCATAATCAGAAGATTCATCCCAAGTTTTAGTTATGTGTGCCTTGTGGTGATTAGAATGCTTGGATTGTGGCTTAGACCAACAATCAGCAATAAAGTGACCAAGTTTCCCGCAATTATGACAAGCCAATTCAGATTTATCAACCTTACTACTTCTACTATCATTATTAGAAATCCCCTTTGATGTTCTTCTATAGTGTCGGGTGATCGGACTAGATTGATTATTCACTTGCGTATGTCTCTTAGCAATAGCATTTCTTTGCTCTAAAAGTTTCTTAAATTGAGAGGACATAACAGCAATTTGATTGTCAATCTTATCAAGATCATCCGATTCCACATCAGAATCATCATCGGACGAGGATTGTTGTTTAACCACCTTATACTTATTTTTAATAGGATAGGCAGTTTTAAAAGCAACTCTAGAAGTATTGGTCAACTCTTTCTTAGCATAAGATGTGAGAGTCTTCCTAAACGTTGATTCAAGTTCCATAGTTCTCAATTTAGAGCTTAACAATTCAGGTGTGAGAGAAGGATCATTCATTTCTTCAATGATATAACGTTTTATGATCAAACCTAGGTGCAAGAGATCTCAAAATTTTAGCACACACATCATTATCAGAATATACAATACCATTCGCATGCAATTGGGTAATGATATCAGTCAAACGCATATAAAAATCATCAAATGGTTCATTATCGTTCATGACTAGCATATTATATTATTGAACCAACATTTTTGTTTTACATTTCTTTACTCTATCGTCACCCTCGTGTGCAATAACTAAAGTATCCCAAGCATCCTTACTAGTAGTGCAGTGACATATATGTTTTAATTCATTTTCACTCACACTCATGAAAATCGCATTTTTGCCCTTATTATTGAAATTGCTTATCTTTTTCTGATCAGCACTTAATTCATTAGTTTTCAACTTTCTATAAACCGTGCTACCTTCTGCTATAGGAGTAGAGGGGTGCCTATAACCATTTTCAATCAAGTCCCACACATCATCTCCTAAAGTACCTTGAATAAATGCAACCATTATGATTTTCCAGTATGAAAAGTTTGAACCATCAAAAATAGGAGGTCTACTAAAATTACCAAGCCTAAGTAATTGACTTGAATCATCCATTAAAACAAGGTAAAAAGTGTTTAACAAAAGTTTAAGAAAAAGATCTTTGAAAGTCTAGCTCTGATACCACTTGAGGGAACCCCGGGAAACTAGGGCGATGCGCGAAGACTTTATATGCGGAAGTAAACTTATTGTTGAGTAAACACCTTAAACCTACGAGTTTATATGAATGATGCAAAGGGGATCAAATTAAACTTTTACTTAATTTGATTAACTTTTATGAAAATGATTTTGATTTTCAAAGTTAATTATTAGTCCAAAACTAATTCAATTTTAGGCGAGTTTCTATTTAGTTAAGCCTACTTTTTCTTGCGAGGTGATAAACAAAAATATACAGCACACAGTATTTATTTTACATCACAAAAACCCTTCCCCGGGAAAAACGACGAACTCCTCTAGGAGTTACCTAATCTACTTCCACTAAAACAATAAATCAACAGGAACGATTTACAAACAACAAACTTCAACAAATAAATAAGAAAGATCTAGCTATTACCCCACTCGACCAAGTCTCTAGCCTGGTTGCTTATTATGTTCTCTCTTTAAACTGTCCTTGCTTGTTTTTGTGTTCTACACGTCTCAGCCTCCCCTCTAACTTCTTTAAGCGCAGGTTGGCTCAGTGCCTATTATTTATTTTCTAGTGAAGTGACAGTGTGCGATGCAACAGACTATATCACCTATATCTTTGCAACTCTTATGTTATTCAAATCAAGTCATCTTGACTTTGAATACACTTTTGAAAAGCCATATTTTCTCTTTCTTTAAATCTTTGAACACTAGACTTGCTCAGATATTACACAAACATGTGTCTACGTGAATACAAATTGAGTGATTATATGTGAGTGATATGAGATGAAAACAATTACTGAAAATCACTTACACAATCAAGTAATCATGTTCACACATATATATTCTAGACTGAAAAGGAATAAAACATATCAAGCATGAAGTCAGAAATAAAACTAACTGTTTATAACAATATTTAGATTAAAAATGTTTTAATCTATTATGTTATTATTTCCACTTTCAATCAATCCAATAGGTTCAGATATTAGGTCCAATATGTTCTTTTTCTCAGTCCAAGTCCTTGGTCAAATATTCAGGTATAAATTTGTTTAGTCTAAGGTCACACTTCCAAGTTCAGGTAAATCTGGTCCGGTTCACAAATAGAAATATGTTTAATTATCTAAACCTAGAATCAGTTGTTCTTGATTGAAAATCAGATTTCCTTAAAGATAGATTTAAAACAAAATGTTTTAAATGATATAAAATCACTACTAGTTGTTCTTGTGTGTGTAGTGTCTATATAAGATATATTTCAGCACAATACTTACACAAACACTTAAGATCTAACAGATAACAAGTCTGAAATTACCAGAAAACAAAAACAATAATAGAGATACTCACAACACAATTTTTCAAAATGAAAAATCAACCGATTTGGAGATGCAGAGATACTGAGATTAGAAACCTTCCATTCTTTAATCCACAGTACGTTTTTAAGACTCTGCAATGTCTTGTAAAGGATACACAAAAGATTTTTCTCTGAAAATACTGGTGTATAATCTCTCACTCTCTCAAAATTATTTTGGTAGAATTTTGACACAAAATGAATTTTCTCGGTGTTTTAAAATGAGGACACAAGGTCTTTATTTATAGAGTGCACAAGTGTGTGCAGATTGGTGTAAAATGGAGTCACATGGATTACCAAAGAAATACACACAACCATTGATTAAAATAGACCTTGTGGCTGAGAAAGAAACACAAGATGTTCCATTAAAAATTAGACACACGTCCAATCAGGCTGTAACAACAAAACTGCGTAACAGAAAAAGCAAAAATGTTACTGTTTTAAAAGATTGAAAAATCCAGTTATAAATTCGTATCAAATACGCAAGATCAAAATATTACCGTTCAAAAAGAACCCCTGCGACGTCGTATACAGAAGATACAAAACCAGACTTGGTTTTTAGAATAAAACCGTGTGCTAAAATTAACAGACCGACGTCGTTTTAAATATAAAATCAAAAACCATTTTTCGTTTTAAAAACTGATTGGCCACGAAGAGAAAACCGTACTGGTTTTTAATTTTGAAAACCGTGGGCGGTATTGGTAAAGACCAGTAGGTATACACGCCAGCATTTAAAAGGGGAACACGCCAAAAGTTACTGCAGAGAAGAGTATGGGACACGCCATCAGACTAGGCATGATAACATATGTACACCAAAGGACGGCCAACCTATATATATAATATAGTATACACCTGAGATAGGTTAACAGTTAAAGGCATAAGGTCTTGGGGCAAGTCCAGTAAAAAAAATGTCAACAGCTAATAACAATAGCATGGGGCGGTCAAATCGCTAACAGCTATTAAAGGGGAGCATGCTTTAAACTTATATTAATCTCATATAAAGAAAAGACACACAAGCATATTATTATCTAATGTATAAGACACGCATGCTTTAATAGCTAGGCGGCCAAAAGCTAAAGTCTAACATATATATATAATATAGCATGGGTCAAATCTCGGTCAGACTGGCTTGGCAACAGCAATGAGATAAACAAACAAAACTTACCACGCATACGTACCAACATATATATACATACGATATAACATATTATATATATATATAATATAACATATCGCGCATATATATATTAATAACAGACTAAATTTATTTTTAACTTCAAAAAAATACTCTGCAACTTTTATTAAAAAATATTTAGTGTCAAAACTGATTTTCCAAGAAATATTTTTCTTATAAAAATTTCAAATTAAAATTTTTGAACTCAAAAATAATTTTGTTATGACAAACAAAATATTATCATGAGACATGATAAACAACATGAAAATGCAACGTGGTGTCGTGTCCTACGTGACAAAAATTCCTATGAGCCATAGAAAATGAGAATTACCTTTTCTGAGAGGGCGGTCTGAGTCGAGTGCTCATCTGTTGTAGATGGACAGAGAACTTGAAGTCGAAATGGGGACACACAATCCTAAATTACAAATATATTTTATCAAAATTCAAGTCCAACTAGATGAAGTCCTATATAGCTAAAGCACCAAAAGCAAACCCTAGGTGTGCTCTATATAGGGCCTTCAAACTCCCCCATTGGACTAATTTTGACAAAACCCTTGAATACATTAAATGATATACTAAGGAAAAAGAATACCTAATATATCCTATACAAAAAAATATCTATCTACCCAGCCAACCTAGAAAAGAAAAGACACAACTCCGATGCACGGTTGATGAAAACCTGCAAAACATAATACTTTTCTGTCGAGAAATCAAGTTAGTAGCATTTGCTTTACCAAAATATTAAAATGACAGAATTAAATGTGCTGAAAATTATAAGACAGGATATGTATGAAAAATATCAACAACACAAGACTAGAATATGTACTCAATTCTCCCCCATTTTGTCTAAATTAGACAATGGTAAGAAAAAAATAAGTGTTCATAATCTGCAAAATAAGCGTCTCCTACATTAAACATGGCTTTAAGAGATACCATTATTAGTTGATACCTTTGTCCTAAAACCTCGAAGATCTAGTAATCAAAGTATGCAGTATACACACAAAAAAAACATTCAAGTACAATCTTTGCAATCAAATGTTGAAGTTACATCTAAACAAGACTTAACATAAGGCATAGACAGCATATCAATAAGCTGAAAATCACAAGCAATAGAAGGAACAACCCTAATTTGTTTATGACTTTTTGGAGTATCAAACTGGTACAAATATCCATTAGTGTCACAATACTTGGAAACTCCATTTTTATTAAACTTACCTCCCCCATCATTGAATAAATCTAAGGGTATGGTAGTGTTTAAGTCCTTAACCTTCACGTGAGAAGACTTAATGATTTTCTTACTCTCGCAAGCGTCACATACATTAGTTGGGCATTTCTTCGACTTTAAGAAATCCATTTGAGGTATCAAGTCACAAGTCCTAATCCAAATAGGCAAAGTTTTCAAAGGTTTTTGTGCCTTTTGGAATTTAGGATAAAATTTATTTTTCGAAAATCTGTTCTTGTTAACATGAGGCCTAGACTTATTGAAGGAATGATTCCAATTAGTATTGGTGCGCTGCCTAGGAAAATTTGTAAATCGCTTCACATTAGGGTTATGACTTTTAAAATGAGTACCTTTCTTGCGATTACCAAGGCATTCCCAGATTTGGTGACCAAAAACATCACACCTAGTACAAACTTTACTAGAAGTAGGTAGATCAGATTGGTAGTGTTTTTCTCTTAAATGCTTGACAGATTCATTACGAATAAATGGTTTAGGAGTTCTATAGAGTCTCTTGGCAAGAGGGCAATATTTTGATGTAGATGGTTCTATAAAATTTTCAATGAAAGTATCAATGTCATTTTCAAAATCACTTTCAATTAAGACTTGTTTTCCTTTATCCTTTTCAGACAACTTACTTTCCAACAGAAGAGACATTTCTTCTTGGGCTTTTACAAATAAGATTGGTCTACTTGGATCAACATTTTCAAGAGGACCATCATATCCCAATCCTCTAGTATCACCCTTATATTGTTGTTCATCTAGCAATTTGCCAAGGTCAAAACATTTTATATCATGACTACGACACATTTTGAAAGTTGTTTCACAAACTTGTTTGGATTTTTCAACTTGAAAAAGTGCTTCATTATATTTTTCTTCAAAAGAAGACAATTTTTCATTTAAAGTCGTAATCTGAAATTTAAAATCAAGTGATTGTTTTTCAAAATCAGTTTTGACATTGTTCATTTCAATGGAATTTTGTTGAACAATCTTATATTGATTCTCTAAGGTCTCACTAAGCATTTTAACCAAATTCGATAATTCTTGTCTATTCTGCAAAGTCCTCACATATAATTCAGCATAGTCATCATAGCCAACAAAATTTTCATGCTCATTTGTGTCCGTGTGTGAATTGTTACTATCATCAGATTTAGTATCACATAAGGCACGTTTAGAATCAAACGAAGCAATTATTTCAAGCATAGAAGGCTGAGTAGCTAATAAAGATTCTGCAGCATCAATTAAATCAAGTACATTGTCAAAATTTGAATCAGGAACAGAATGAGAATCATCTTCGGAATCAGTCATTCCTGCTAAGTACACATCTCCGCAACAGTCATAAACTTCTCCAAAAAACACAAGGTAATTTGGTTCAAAATTTCCTTGGTTATCTTCTGATTTAGAATCAGAAGAGTCATCCCAAGTTTTAGTTATGTGTGCCTTGTGTTGTTTAGAATTCTTGGATTGTGACTTAGACCAACACTCAGCAATAAAGTGACCAAGTTTCCCGCAATTGTGACAAGCCAATTCAGATTTATCAACCTTACTACTTTTACTATCATAATCAGAAATCCCCTTTGATGTTCTTCTATGGTGTCGGGTGATCGCACTAGATTGATTATTCACTAGCGTATGTCTCTTAGCAATAGCATTTCTTTTCTCTAAAAGTTTCTTAAATTGAGAGGATATAACAGCAAGTTGATTGTCAATCTTATCAAGATCATCCGATTCCACATCAGAATCATCATCGGACGAGGATTGTTGTTTAACCACCTTATAATTATTTTTAATAGGATAGGCAGTTTTAAAAGCAACTCTAGAAGTATTGGTCAACTCTTTCTTAACATAAGATGTGAGAGTCTTCCTAAAGGCTCATTCAAGTTCCATAGTTCTCAATTTAGAGCTTAGCAATTCAGGTGTGAGAGAAGGATCATTCATTTCTTCAATGATATAACGTTTTATGATCAAACCTAGGTGCAAGAGATCTCAAAATTTTAGCACACACATCATTATCAGAATATACATTACCATTCACATGCAATTGGGTAATGATATCAGTCAAACGCATATAAAAATCATCAAATGGTTCATTATCATTCATGACTAGCATATTATATTGTTGAATCAACATTTGTGTTTTACATTGCTTTACTCTATCGTCACCCTCGTGTGCAATAACTAAAGTACCCCAAGCATCCTTACTAGTAGTGCAGTGACATATACGTTTTAATTCATTTTCACTCACATTCATGAAAATCGCATTTCTGCCCTTATTATTGAAATTGCTTATCTTTTTCTGATCAGCACTTAATTCATTAGTTTTCAACTTTCTATAAACCGTGCTACCTTCTGCTATAGGAGTAGAGGGGTGCCTATAACCATTTTCAATCAAGTCCCACACATCATCTCCTAAAGTACCTTGAATAAATGCAACCATTCTGATTTTCCATTATGAAAAGTTTGAGCCATCAAAAATAGGAGGTCTACTAAAATTACCAAGCCTAAGTAATTGACTTGAATCATCCATTAAAACAAGGTAAAAAGTGTTTAACAAAAGTTTAAGAAAAAGATCTTTAAAAGTCTAGCTCTGATGCCACTTGTGGGAACCCTGGGCAACTAGGGAGATGCGCGAAGACTTTATATGCGGAAGTAAACTTATTGTTGAGTAAACACCTTAAACCTACGAGTTTATATGAATGATGCAAAGGGGACCAAATTAAACTTTTACTTAATTTCATTAACTTTTATGAAAATGATTTTGATTTTCAAAGTTAATTATTAGTCCAAAACTAATTCAATTTTAGGCGAGATTCTATTTAGTTAAGCCTACTTTTTCTTGCGAGGTGATAAACAAAAATATACAGCACACAGTATTTATTTTACGTCGCAAAAACCCTTCCCCTGGAAAAACGACGAACTCCTCTAGGAGTTACCTAATCTACTTCCACTAAAACAATAAATAAACAGGAACGATTTACAAACAACAAACTTCAACAAATAAAGAAGAAAGATCTAGCTATTACCCCACTCGACCAAGTCTCTAGCCTGGTTGCTTATTATGTTCTCTCTTTAAACTGTCCTTGCTTGTTTTTGTGTTCTACACGTCTCAGCCTCCCCTCTAACTTCTTTAAGAGCAGGTTGGCTCAGTCCCTATTATTTATTTTCTAGTGAAGTGACAATGTGTGATGCAACATACTAGATCACCTATATCTTTGCAAGTCTTATGTTATTCAAATCAAGTCATCTTGACTTTGAATACACTTTTGAAAAGCTTTCTTTTTCTCTTTCTTTAAATCTTTGAAGACTAGACTTGTTCAGATATTACACAAACATGTGTCTACGTGAATACAAATTGAGTGATTATATGTGAGTGATATGAGATGAAAAAAAATACTGAAAATCACTTACATAATTAAGTAATCATGTTCACACATATATATTCTAGACTGAAAAGGAATAAAACATATCAAGCATGTAGTCAGAAATAAAACTAATTGTTTATAACAATATTTAGATTAAAAATGTTTTAATCTATTATGTTATTATTTCCACTTTCAATCAATACAATAGGTTCAGATATTTGATCCAATATGTTCTTGTTCTCAGTCCAAGTCCTTGGTCAAATATTCAGGTATAAATTTGTTTAGTCCAAGGTCACACTTTCAAGTTCAGGTAAATCTGTTCCGGTTCACAAATAGAGATAGGTTTAATTATCTTAACCTAGAATCAGTTGTTCTTGATTGAAAATCAGATTTCCTTATAGATAGATTTAAAACAAAATGTTTTAAATGATATAAAATCACTACTAGTTGTTCTTGTGTGTGTAGTGTCTATATAAGATATATTTCAGAACAATACTTACACAAACACTTAAGATCTAACAGATAACAAGTCTGAAATTACCAGAAAATAAGAACAATAATAGAGATACTCACAACACGATTTTTCAAAATGAAAAATCAACCGATTTGGAGATGCAGAGATACTGATATTAGAAACCTTCCATTCTTTAATCCACAGTACGTTTTTAAGACTCAGGAATGTCTTGTAAAGGATACACAAAAGATTTTTCTCTGAAAATACTGGTGTATAATCTCTCTCTCTCAAAATTATTTTGGCAGAATTTTGACACAAAATGAATTTTCTCGGTGTTTTAAAATGAGGACACAAGGTCTTTATTTATAGAGTGCACAAGTGTGTGCAGATTGGTGTAAAATGGAGTCACATGGATTACCAAATAAATACACACAACCATTGATTAAAATAGATCTTGTGGCTGAGAAAGAAACACATAATGTTCCATTTAAAATTAGACACGCGCCCAATCAGGTTGTAACAACAAAACTGCGTAACAGAAAAAGCAAAAATGTTACTGTTTTAAAAGATTTAAAAAGCCATTTGTAAATTTGTATCAAATACGCAAGATCAAAATATTACCATTGAAAAAGAACCCCTGCGATGTCATCTACAAAAGATACAAAACCAGACTTGGTTTTTAGAATAAAACCATTTGCTGAAATTAAAAGAACCGACGTCGTTTTAAATATAAAATCAAAAACCATTTTTCGTTTTAAAAACTGCCTGGCCACGAAGAGAAAACCATAATGGTTTTTAATTTTGAAAACCGTGGGCGGTATTGGTAAAGACCAACAGGTGTACACGCCAGCGTTTAAAAGGGGAACACGCGAAAAGTTACTGCGAAAAAGAGTATGGGACATGCCATCAGACTAGCATGATAACATATGTACACCAAAGGACAACCAACCTATATATATAATATAGTATACACATGAGATAGGTTAACAGTTAAAGGCATAAGGTCTTGGGGCAAGTCCAGTAAAAAAAAAGGTCAACAGCTAATAACAATAGCATGGGGCGGTCAAATCGCTAACAGCTATTAAAGGGGGGCATGCTTTAAACTTATATTAATCTAATATAAAGAAAAGACACACAAGCATATTATTATCTAATGTATAAGACACGCGTGCTTTAACAGTTAGGGCGCCAAAAGCTAAAGTCTAATATATATATATATATATATATATATATATAATATAGCATGGGTCAAATCTCGGTCAGACTAGCTTGGCAACAACAATGAGATAAACAAACAAAACTTACCACGCATACGTACCAACATATATATATACGATATAACATACTATATATATATATATATATATAATATATATATAACATATCGCGCATATATATATTAATAGCAGACTAAATTTATTTTTAACTTAAAAAAAAATACTCTGCAACTTTTATTAAAAAATATTTAGTGTCAAAACTGATTTTCCAAGAAATATTTTTCTTATAAAAATTTCAAATTAAAATTTTTGAACTCAAAAATAATTTTGTTATGACAAACAAAATATTATCATGAGACATGATAAACAACATGAAAATGCAACGTGGTGTCGTGTCCTACGTGACAAAAATTCCTATGAACCATAGAAAATGAGAATTACCTTTTTTGAGAGGGCGGTCTGAGTCGAGTGCTCATCTGTTGTAGATGGACAGAGAACTTGAAGTCGAAATGGGGACACACAATCCTAAATTACAAATATATTTTGTCAAAATTCAAGTCCAATTAGATGAAGTCCTATATAGCAAAAGCACCAAAAGCAAACCCTAGGTGTGCTCTATATAGGTCCTTCAGTGGTGCCCAATGCGAACAAGTGAGCCATAGAAAGAGGGCACCGCGTTGGGCCATACAGCATCATGAGGTTTGTTGAGGAAGCGGTGCCAACCTCGAGCCATGAAAAGAGCGGTGACAAAATTAGGCATGTCATTCCAAATGACTTGGCGCTCTATTTGGAGTTTTCAAAGTTGGCCAAAGAAACGTTCACACCACCGTTGCTCTTGAAGGGAGCAGTAGTCGACGGCTCCGTCGAAAGAGAATTTCGACAAAATCGTATTTTTAGGGAGGTGGTTGGTTGGCCATAGTGTTGGGAGAGAGTAATAGTGCTGGACAGAAATAGTGAAAGAGAGGAGGAGAGTGAGTTATGGTGGGGGAAATTGGGTGGGGAAGGTGTATCTTTTATAGGTGGGGAGGGGAGAGGGTAGGGTAGGATTTGGAGGGAAAAGGGGGAGGGATTTGGGAGGGAAAATGTGTGTTGGGAAGGGAGGGGACGAAAATGGAGGGAATTTGAGGGATTGGGGGAAAAGGGAGTGAACCTAGTGAAAGCCAAGAGTTGCAGACACTGGACCAATTCGGGTCCCCATGACCGGATCGATCCGGACCCTATATTTTTTATTTCGATTTTTTTCAGACCGGACCAATCTGGGTGCCCAGGATCGGATCGATCGGGTCCTCAGATTAGCTCTAGTCCACCTATGGGATGGTATAATATCCTCCTACGACTTTTGGCTGCTCTTACTTATGATCCGACACCTGTATGACTTGATTATCTCTCACCTCACTATTGTGGTTCTAAAATGCTCGCCTCGTAAAGCGTGTTGGTGCTCGAATTCCTCTCCTTTTGTGATGTGATCCTACGGATGATCGAGGGCAAAAAGCATCGTCACGTCAGAACGCTAATCCTTGAGTTCATTTCACCTACTCAATACAAAAACCTAAGTTATGACTACACTTGCGATACAAGTATAGCGGTAGGTCGGGCATCGAATCCACGGGGAGTGTTAGTATATCTCGTAATCGGTTTATTAATTTAGGAATAAAAGTGTAAAAGGTGATGGGTGAAAGTAAATAAAAGAAAAGAAAGAAGTTAAGTCTAAATAAAAGTAAAGCGAAGATCGAGATAACATCCAACCATACGGCTCGAAAGAACTATTAATTAGAATTCCGGCTCGAGAGAAATTTAATCGAGCATTATTAATTAATCATAAACTTCGCGCAATAAGGAATTTAAGCCAAAGTTGGGTGGATAAACATTTAATCAAAAATTGGTCGCACGCGGATTAAACTCGAATTATCGCTATAAACACTAACGATGCATGACAGAGAAAGTTAAACGCATAATAATCCGACTTTAATTCGCGCGGGTTCAATTAGACGCAATTTTTCACAAAACCTAATTTTGGGAGCTCGAGGCCCGAAAATGGCGGAACAAAATCCCGAACCTATTTATCTAAGGGTACATCATGAATTAAACTAATTTAAATCAATTAAACTAAGAAAGCAAGAAATCAACACAATTAAACTAATTACCAAAGCAAGAAATAATCAAGAGCAACTATATTAATGGTGGAGGAAATGTAAAGTTCAACTTACAAAGCCCAAATGGTTGTCATCCCAAAGAGAAATGAAGAAAGAGATCTCAAAACCCCAAACCCTAAGCTTTCCTAACCCTAAAACGAATTAAAACTGAATATCTATTTATTACAACAAAAATCCCATATATAGTAAGTTGGGAGAAAAATAAAGAAGAAAGAAAATAAAAGGGAAAATATCTCGGAAAACAGGGGATCGATCGATCGATCCCTTTGATCGATCGATCGATCAAAAAAATATCAGCCCACTGTCTCCCACGATTTCATAAACATATAGGGATCGATTGATCAATGGTTTTGATAGATCGATCGATTACGCAGGTGTGAGCCAAGCTGCCCTGCCTTGGTTTCCTTATGGTTCCCTTCCACTAAAAATCCCGTAACTTCTTCGTTAGGACTCAAAATTGCACACTGTTCACGGCCACGCGAAGCTTGCGAGGAGGGATACAACTTATGTGCAGATGTTGGGCCAGGTGCCCAAGATGTGAAATGACTAAATTGCCCTTGAACGTACGATTGCGTACGGAACTTCATCGGAATGCATCCAAACTTCATACTTAGCATCCAAATACCTATAAAATCTCAATTAACCCCTGCAAAGCATGTTAATCAATAAATCCAAGGTTGTCTGGTTAACGAGCATAAATATAGGGAATAAGATACTCGAGGGGGCTAATAACGCGTATGTTAACGGATGAAATACGCAATATTTGCGTATTATCAATGAACTCCACTTATACTAATCTACGTGAAACTACTATACATAAGAATTCACCCCATACACATTGGGGGTGCGATGACCTCTCAAATCAAGTTCACTTTACCCCATAAATGGGGTCCGACAACCAAATGGTGTTGATTTCTAAGCACGCCTCAACATATAGCTTTAGGCGCTGCTCATTAACTTTGAATGCGTTCCCCCTTTTGGATCTTCCACTTCTACTACTCCGTAGGGGAATACCCTTTTCACAACGAATGGACCTTTCCATCGAGATCGCAATTTACCCGAAACTATATGAAGCCGAAAGTTATAGAGGAGTACCTTTTGTCTCGACTGAAACTCTTTCCATCGAATAATGTTATCATGTGCTAGTTTCATTCGGGATTTTGAAATTTTGGCATTCTCATATGCATCATTACGTATTTCCTCTAATTCATTTAGTTGAATCTTGCGAGCTTCACCGGCTTTGTCCATATCATAATTTGACCTCTTAATTTCCCAATACGCTTTGTGCTCCAACTCAACGGGAAGATGGAAGGATTTTCCATACACAAAGCGGAATGGGGACATTTCGAGTGGGTTCTTGTATGCCGTACGGTAGGCCCATAGCGAATCGTTCAATCGAAGGGACCCATCTTTCCGTTCGGAATTGACGGTTTTCTCAAATATGTGTTTGATTTCACGATTTACCAATTCGGCCTGTCCATTCATTTGTGGGTGATATGTTGTTCCAACCTTGTGAATGACACCATACTTTTTCATAAGTTTTTCAAATGGCTAGTTGCAAAAGTGCGTGTCGTTATCACTGATTACCTTTTTAGGTGAACCAAAACGAGAAAGTATGTGTTCGTGCAGGAACTTTATCACCACTTTATTATCATTATTCTTGGTAGCTATAGCTTCCACCCACTTAGACACATAGTATACCGCGACTAGGATGTATAGGTATCCAAAGGACGGGGGAAAAGGGCCTATGAAGTCAATACCCCAGCAATCGAAAACCTCAATGATGAGAATTGGTGTTAATGGCATCATGTCTCATCGGGTAATCGCTCCCATCCGTTAACACTTGTCGCAAGATTTGTAATAATTACTGACATCCCAGAACATTGTGGGCCACTATAAACCGCTTTGGATAATTTTAGCGGCTGTCTTTTTCGTAAAAAAGTGGCCTCCACATGCTTTCTAATGATAAAATTAGAAGACTTTTGGAATTTCATCATCCGGTACGCATCGTCGGATGATTTGATCGGTGCAATATTTAAAAAGGATTGGATCATCATAGAAAAACATGCGCAACCAAGTGATGAACCTCTTCTTATCTTGAGGTGTCCAATTGGGAGGGACGGATCCCATGACAAGATAGTTCACTATATCTGCTGATGATGCTGAAATCTAGCACCACCGGATAAGTGATGATGAGCTCAAACAATAGTAACCATGGCAGCCATAGAGATGTAAGTGTATAAGTGTGTAGAAGGAGATGAGTATAAGAGGAATAAGACAATGATGTATAGTGGTTCAGCCAATTAGGCCTACATCCACTATGAGTGTGTGATCCGCTAAGTATGGGCACTAATGGCCTTGGATACAATGCACATAAGCTCACTCTCTCTCTTTACTGTGTGTACAAGCAGAGTTTTTGCTAGGGTTATAATTATCGATCGATCTCCCCTGTAGGGTTGTAGGTGATAAGTATATATAGGTCTTGGGGGGTGTAGTGTACCCCCCAGTATGCATGGTGCATGTGAATGATGATCTAGCCAATCCTCTGTTGAAACCTGTAAATGCCAAATGATGACATAATATTCCCTCACGTGAGGGTGTGATTTTGTTATAACGATCTCCCATGTGCCATGTGATCCTGACGCGCACTGTTCCACGCGTCTCCTAAACCACGCGCTGTGATGATGTCACCCTCGGACTTTGATATGAGGCCGAGGGAAAAGTTCCTTCCGACAATGTGGCTGGCCTAATTTGGGCCTTGTACTGTCATACCCTCGGGGGGTCATTCGGAACCTGATGAAGGGTCAGCCCCCTGAGGGGTCGTCCGGAACCTGATGAAGGGTCGGCCCCCTGAGGGGTCTTTCGGAGCCTGATGAAGGGTCGGCCCTTCAGGGGGTCGTCCGGAACCTGATGAAGGGTTGGCCCCCTAAGGGGTCGTCCGGAGCCTGATGAAGGGTCGACCCCCTGAGGGGTCGTCCGGAGCCTGATGAAGGGTCGGCCCCGTGAGGGGTCGTCCGCACCTTATGAGGCACAGGGCACCCTCAGCATGGCCGAGGGTATATACGGGTATATCAATTACCCCCAGCCCTTAGCCCTAGATGATGTTGAGATGGCTGAGGGATAATGTTGCTTTTGAGACTAAGTGTATGATCTGTTTGATGAGTGACACCTGTCAAGATGATGTGACAGCTGTCAAATTTTTATCCAATGTCGTTCCAGTTTTCAAGGCACGGCGGTTGCATGCTGCTTGGGGCTTTGTGCCCTAATGATGTCCTCCTCGTGGGTTGTGCTTTGGCTTGGGTAATGGGACCACTCATTACTAAGGTATATAAGCAATGTTTGAAACCGTTCATTCTCTTCTTCTTCTTCGCGCCCAAGCTCTCTCTCTCTCTAGATTTCCAACAGACAAACCTCCATTCCTACAAATTTCAACATTTCGAGTTTGGCAGTCTCGCTCTTCCCTCTCAGGTAATCCCTCTGCCCTAGCGTCCTCTTTTCCTTCATTTCTTGCTTGCTTTCTTGTTTTAGGCTTGTAGGGTAGGATTTTCCTTAGGGTGTTTCATAACTTTTCCGGCGTCTGGTTCTTGAGTGTTCTTGATTAAAACACTTGGTTTCTTTTGTTTCAATCCAAAAGTCCAGTTTGGTCAATTACAAACTTGTTTGTAGTTAGCTTAGAAATTCATCCAAGTGTAGGGTCTCCCCCTTAATGCTTAGGAGGCTTTACAGTTTAGTCGAGGAGTTCCCATCCTTGAGAGAGAAGATCTTTATAGATATTAGGCGAATAGAGGAAGAAGAGGAGAGGAGATGAGTGGCCGACCCTAATTGGGAACGACCCATTTTTCCCATTCCTCTTGCCATAATAAGACCCTATGAGTCTTGTGGGTCGTCTTGTCGTCCATCCGAGAGTTGTTCGAGTGAGATGGATGAGAGAGCGTCGTCGCCAATAGGCGCTGGACCTTCTAGGAGAGGAGAGGCGTCTGACCTAAGCCCAGGCCGACAGGCCGAGGGTATGGTTGCTTCCGAGGCTATCCCTGTGTCAACTCTATCTCCACATGCCTTCCAGATGGCTTTTCCCTTAGGGCCTCTGACAGGTGACGAGGCCGAGGGTGAGGGGACTGAGGATGATTAGGACACAAATGACCCAGTTGACACATCTCACGCCTCGTCTTATATTTCCTCGATCAGGGATCGTGACCTCCTTCTGTGGAGGCATGCATATGGCGTTCCGCCCACCATATCAATGAGGGTTCCCTCTGAAGACGAGAGGGTCTTTGAGGGTGAAGAGGGAGAGATAGGGGTGTACGAACGGATGTTCAAGGTAGGTGTCAGACTCCCTTTTCATCCTGCTGTCGTAGATATTTTATCAGCCCTCGGCATTGCCCCCTCTCAACTTCCACCCAACTCTTGGAGGACTATCCTTGGTTATGTCTCCTTATGGAAAAATGCTTTCACTGATGAGCCCTAGTCCGATGTATTCTTGGCCTGTTACAATATCACCCCCTCGTCCAAATAGCCTGGGTATTATCACTTGGGAGCGAGGAGGTCTGACAAAAAACTTCTCCACGTTGCACAAACCTCCAACCAAGATTGGAAGAAGAGATTCTTCTTTGTCTCCGGAGAATGGGAGTTTTCTACCAAGGCACAACTTGTAGCTGTCGGTCCGAGGGTCCCCAGAAGATGGTCTAACCCTTCAATGAAGACCAGGTCAGACCCCGGACTTAGTCTGGAAGAGAAAGATATAGTTGACTATCTGAGAGGACGAGGGAGAGGGAGTGAACTTCCAAAGTTTGAAGATCTGATGACCCCTCGGTTACTCAAGGAAGCTGGTCTGAGGGTAGGCCCCCTGACAGAACTATGTGAGTTATATTATTTTTTCCATTCTTTACTTTTTCTGATGTGTCGTCCTCCTTTCAGGTCATCCTACTAGTATATCGGACTATCTCTAGGAAATGACTGCTCCCAGTTTGTTGTCGGGCTTGGCCAAGAAGAAAGGAAAGGAGCCTCAGCAAGCTCCGAGGAAGACGCAGACCACAGGGCCAACACTTGCTGAGCCGACCGTCGACAGACAGAAGAGGAAAGAGCCCGAGGTCCCTGTAGACCCTCTGCTAGGATCACGGACGAGGGCAAGGGTTGAGGCATCTGAGTTAACTGCCTCTTCTTCTAGCATGGGGGCCTACTGGTCCTAGAACTTGGCACTTCTGAAGGCCGAGCCATCATCACTTATCGTAAACTTGAGGGCGGCTAAGGCATCAATGTTATCTGCTCCCTAGGCTGCCGACTATGAATTATTATCTAAGATGCCTCCGACGAAGGTGTATGACTACGGTCTGCACGCCCTGGCTCAGGTACTTGTCTTGCTCCATTACCTTAACTGTATTCTTTCACCAACTGTTTCCTCAGCTTTTCCTTATGCAGTCTATTTGTGCTTTTACCTCGGCCACCAAGTGGATGGTGGAGAATCAGGAGAAATTTCATGAGGCCGAGAGGGCCATCCAACACGAGGCCGATCTACAGACTGACTTAGAGACTACAAGGGATGAGCTAGAGAGTGCCAGAACTGAACATTCAAGGATTCTAGATGACCTTACGAGGCAGCACGACGAAGACCTGAAGGCCAAAGACTTGCTCATTAAGGAGAAAGATAAAGCCTTGGCCAACCTAGGGATTCAGCACAAGGCCGATCTTGAGGCAGCTGTCAAGAAGGCTGAGGCCAATGCTGTGGAGGCCTACAAACTCTCGGATGAGTCTCAAGGCTTCGGCCTTAAATAATTGGAGAGGGGAATTAGGACGGCCTGTCGGTGGGTCTTCTTAAAGTTCGCTGATGCAGTGTCGTCCGTCCTCCCCGCTCTAGAGGCGGTCCAACTGGATGACCCCTTGATTGCCGAGGCTCTAACCCAGGTGGAATCTCAGGTGAACATCAAGGATTTCGGTACGTCTAAAGACCAACCAGTCGTGGTCGTTGAGGAGACCTCTCTTATTGATGTTGAGGCCCTTCCCTCTGATGTCGCTCCATAGGGTGGTTGTTTGTAGCCTACACCCTCTTGATGTAAGTAATATTTTTGTACTCTACTTTGTAGAACACTTTGTAATATTTCATTTATATCATCATCCCTCTTGTTGTCTTCCATATTTGTCTTTTGTATGGTTTTCATTGGGAATTTTTTATATTATCACTAACCCCTCCCTCGTCTTTCTTGAGGACCATGGTGGGGACGTCCCCTCCATGGGACCTCATTATAGCCGAGGGTTATAATCACCAAATTACTGGTTTTAAACAAAGTTTTCCCTCGTCTTTCTTGAGTACCATGGTGGGGTCGTCCCCTCCATGGGACCTCATTATAGCCGAGGGTTATAATCACCAAATTACTGGTTTTAAATAAAGTTTTCCCTCATCTTTCTTGAGGGCCATGGTGGGGTCGTCCCCTCCATGGGACCTCATTATAGCCGAGGGTTATAATCACCAAATTAATGGTTTTAAACAAAGTTTTCCCTTGCATTCTTGAGGGCCATGGTGGGGTCGTCCCCTCCATGGGACTTCATTATAGCCGAGGGTTATAATCACCAACTTTAAACAAAGTTTTCCCTCGTCTTTCTTGAGGGCCATGGTGGGGTCGTCCCCTCCATGGGACCTCATTATAGCCAAGGGTTATAATCACCAAAGTACTGGTTTTAAACAAAGTTTTCCCTCGTCTTTCTTGAGGACCATGGTGGGGTCATCCCCTCCATGGGACCTCATTATAGCCGAGGGTTATAATCACCAAATTAATGGTTTTAAACAAAGTTGGTTTTAAACAAAGTTTTCCCTCATCTTTCTTGAGGGCAATGGTGGGGTCGTCCCCTCCATGGGACCTCATTATAGCCGAGGGTTATAATCACCAAATTAATGGTTTTAAACAAAGTTTTCCCTCGTCTTTCTTGAGGTCCATGGTGGGGTCGTCCCCTCCATGGGACCTCATTATAGCCAAGGGTTATAATCACCAAATTAATGGTTTTAAACAAAGTTTTCCCTCGTCTTTCTTGAGGTCCATGGTGGGGTCGTCCCCTCCATGGGACCTCATTATAGCCGAGGGTCATCCTTCGAAGATGTTTCCATGCATACTAGAACTGACAAACACAAGATGAGAAGAAACACTGATATTTCTCATTAATTTATCAAGTGTTCTATCGGAGCAACACCTCTTATAATTGTCGTTCGATAAGACTTTACAAAACTACTGATAGTATTTCTTCAAATGATCTGCATTCCAAGGGTTGGAAAAGGGCTCCCCCTCTAGGTTTTCTAGTCTATAGGTCCCAGGGACGACTTCATCGATGACCCTATATGGTCCATGTCAATTGGTATGGAGCTTGTTGGGCTTCTTCCAAGCCTTTTTGAGGACCGAGTCCCCTACTGCAATTGGTCTCTGCTTAACTCTCTGATTGTAAAACCTTGCAGTCCTCTACTGGTAGGCAGCTTGCCTTATCTCGGCGTCTTCCCTCCTTTCCTCAATCAGGTCTAAGTCGAGTCTCCTTTCTTCTGTATTTCTCTTGGGGTCATACATTTGGACCCTATGAGTGGGAAACCCAATCTCAGTGTGGATGATGGCTTCTGAGCCATAAGCTAGAATGAATGGGGTCTCTCCGGTAGAGGTCCTCACTATCGTCCTGTATGCCCACAGCACGGCATATAACTCCTCGACCCATCTTCCTTTTGCCTCCTCAAGCCTCTTCTTGATTCCATGTAGGATTTTCCTGTTTGTAACTTCTGTTTGCCCATTGGCTTGAGGTCGGCCCGGGGTAGAGAAGAATTGTTTGATACTCACCCTTTCACAGTACTTCTGTTGAGAGGTATTCTTGAACTAAGTCCCGTTATCTGAGATGAGGGTGTTGGGGAGACCATATCTGCATATGACATTTTTCCAGATGAACTGGAAGGTCTTCTTCTCTGTAATTGTGACCATCGATTCGGCCTCTACCCATTTTGAGAAATAGTCAATAGCTACGATGAGGAACCGATAGTTATTGACTACTCTTGGTAAGGGTCCTACGAGATCGATCCCCCAAACTGCAAATGGCCATGGGGACGTAATAGAGGTAAGAGGTTGATGGGGTTGGTGAGGGATGGTGCCAAATCTCTGACATTTATCGCACTTTTTTACATATGTCGTGGCGTCTTTCCCCAAGGTCGGCCACTAGTACCCTTGGGTGATCACCCTCTTCGCTAAGGATCTGCCCCCAATGTGGCTTGAGCACGATCCTTCGTGCACATCTTGCAAAATGGATGGGACCTCAGATGGGTGCACACACCTAAGTAAGGTGAGTAAAAATCCCTTTTTGTACAAGGTGTCCCCAATGACAGCGAACTTTGTAGCCCTGTATCTCAGCTTTTTCCTTTCTTGCCCTAATTCTGGCATCTCTCCCTCTGTAATGTATCTTATCAGAGGGTCCATCCACGAAGCTTCCTGCGAAACATTTAGGTAATTACTAAGTGTTCTCTCAGCGTCTTCAATAGTTGGCCAAAGAAAATTTTCCACTGGGACCGTCCTCCTGATGTCTGTCCTAGTTGCCGAGGCCAACCTAGCAAGGGCATCATCTCGGCCATTGTCGAGCCTAGGTACCCTCTTTAATTTCACTTCTCTGAAGCCCTTCAGTAACGACCTCACCTTCTCAAGGTACCTAGCCATCCTCTCGTCCTTGGCCTCGTAGGCTCCTAGTATCTGATTCACTACTAGCCTTGAATCACTATGAACCAAAATCTGGCCGACACTAAGAGATCTGGCCAAGGAGAGGCCTACTATCAAGGCCTCATATTCGGCCTCGTTGTTGGAGGCCTTAAAGTTGAACCTCAGGGCATACTCAATGTCTATGCCGTTGGGTGCTGATACTATTAATCCAGCTCCACTCCCGCTTTCGCAAGAGGACCCTTCGACGAAGAGACTCCACACGATGTGTTCTTCTGAGAAACTTCCCTCGGTGAGTGACCCCTGTCTAAAGAGATATCTTCCCTCTTCGTTTTCAACCACTTTCCTTCTAACGGTGTTCGTCTCAGCCTTATCTACAGGTGTGTCGGTGAGCTCACCTTGTCGGGTATCTATCTTCCCGAGGCTCTCACCCTCGACTTCATCATCTTCCCAAGTAAACTTGGCCACGAAGTCTGCTAATGCTTTCCCCCTAATGGCCGTCCTAGGCTGATACACTATGTCAAACTCTCCCAGCTCTATAGCCCAGGCCATTAACCTCCCTAATTTTTCAGGATTGTGCAAAACCTGCCTAAGGGGAGAGTCAGTGAGGATGACCATTGTATGGGATTGGAAGTATGGCTTCATCTTTCTCGATGCATGGA
The DNA here is from genome assembly GCA_949130495.1 of Sambucus nigra. NCBI lineage: Eukaryota > Viridiplantae > Streptophyta > Magnoliopsida > Dipsacales > Adoxaceae > Sambucus > Sambucus nigra. The sequence goes on from OX422213.1 coordinate 42,569,375, forward strand.
TGAAGGCGTAGGCCAACTTTTCCATCCTTGGATATCTTTGCTCTGCCCCCTGGAGTGCCTTGCTGTTAAAATACACAGGCTTCTGTACTCCGTATTTGTCTCTCACAATGGCTGCACTAATGGCTGACTCTGAGACAGCAAGGTATACATAAAGTCATTCACCCTACACGGGCAGTGACAACAGCAAGGGAGACCCCAGGTATGATTTTAATTCCTTAAAGGCCTCATCACAGTCTTCACTCCATTCGAAGGCTTTTCTAATAATTTTAAAGAATGGTAGACACCTGTCTGTGGCCGTAGATACGAACCGGTTCAAGGCATCAACTCTCCCTGTGAGCCTCTGAACGTCTTTAATGGACTTGGGGGTCTTCATCTCAACAAGGGCCTTTATCTTTTCCAGATTGGCCTCGATGCCTCTTTGGTTGACAATGAACCCCAAGAACTTCCCTGCTCCAACCCCGAAGACACACTTGGCCGGGTTAAGATTCATCTGGTATTTGTTCATCGTATTAAAGGTCCTCTCCAGCTCTGCCACATGATCCTCTGCCTTCAAACTCTTAGTCAGCATGTTATCTACATAGACCTCCATAGACTTCCCAATTTGGTCTTTGAACATTTTATTTACGAGGTGCTGGTACATTGCCCCCGCATTTTTTAGGCCAAAGGGCATGACCCTATAACAGTATGTCCCCTTGTCGGTAATGAAGGCTGTCTTCTCCGAGTCTTCAGGGTTCATGAAGATCTGGTTGTACCCTGAATAGGCATCCATGAAGCTCATGAGCTCATGGCCTGCGGTAGCGTATACCATCTGGTCAATGCGGGGAGAGGGAAGATGTCTTGGGACAGTGCTTGTTGAGGTCGGTGAAGTCCACACACATTATCCACATCCCATTGGCCTTCGGGATAATGACCGCATTAGACAGCCATTCAGGGTAGATGACCTCTCTGATAAACTCAGCATCTTCCAGCTTCTTGACCTCATCCCTAATGACCTCATACTTTTCTCGAGAATAAATTCTCCTCTTCTGCTTTATCGACTTTTCTCCCTCTACCACATTGAGCTTGTGGCACATAATTTCAGGGTCGATCCCCGGCATATCTACATGACTCCACACAAAGACGCTTCGCTTTCTCCTCAACAGTTTAATGAGGTCTTCCTTGATATCGGGCTTCAGAGACTTGCCGACTTGGACGGGTTTTTTCGGGTGATCCTCATCGAGGATGATGGATTCTACCTCTTCTACGGCCTCTCCTTTCTTTAGCTTCGTCTCATCCCTGGGGTCTAGGGTATCAATATTGTAAGTGGTTGTAGCCCTCTTGTGTGCCTTTCTTTCTTCAGCGGAGTTGTAGTAACATTCTCGCGCTGTCGTCTGATCACCCTGAACTTCCCCCATCCCGTAAGGGGTAGGAAATTTAATCATCTGGTGGACCGTAGACGGCACAGCTTCAAACCCCTTGAGGGCCACATGCCCCAGTATGATGTTGTAGGCCAAAAATACATGTCCATCCATCACAAAGAAACTGACCTTCTTGGTAAACCATATCGGCCACTCGTCCCCCATCCTGACATCTGCCTCATACACTCCAAGGGGATCAACCTTTTCCCCACTGAACCCAATCAATGGATGATGGTATGGGATAAGTCTAGCACGACTGAGACCTAAGGCTTTGAAGCACGACCAAAACATTACATCTGCAGAACTGCCCCTGTCGACCAATATCCTCGGCACCTCACACCCGTGCACCCTAGTTGTGATGACGAGTGGGTCGTCGTGTGGGGCTAGAAGGCCTTTAAAGTCCATTCTTGAGAACCCCACTATCAGAGTGTCCATATCAACCTTCTTCCTCTTTTCTGACTTGATCTCTAGAGAGGTTGAGTGTACCGTCTTCGTCACTGCCTTGGCCTCAGCCACATGGGCCTTCCTGTCAGGGAACTTAGACCCTCCTCCTGCTAGACCCCCGGAGATCATTCCCACTCCAAGCGAGATTATATTAAGCCTCTTGACAGGGCCTTGGTCGTCTCTCGGCGGGAGGTCAGGGTCATCCTCATCATCAGAAGGGTCATCCCCTCTTTTTTGAGGACCTTATCTACATGCATCGCCTCGCTTTTTCCTGGGGTCATCCCCTCGGCCCCTCTTGAAGGCACCTCTGTTGATTTACTTTCTGAGCTTCCCTTCTTTCAGCATCTTTTCAATCTCATCTTTCAGATTGAAACATTTATCTGTCACGTGGCCATGGTCTTGGTGAAATTCACATCACAGGTTCTTGTTCCTCTTGTTGGGGGCTGCCCTTAACTTCTCAGGCCACTTCAGGGATCGGTCACTCTTTATCTCATTAAGAATCTATTTACAGCTGACCGTTATAGGGGTGTAACCAGCGAACTTGTCATCTGTAGACCTCTTCTTATCCTCTTTATTCTTCTTAGGGTATTTACCCCCACTAGTGCCTCCTTTTTTGTCTTCGTATTTTGCGGCCATCGCCTCTTCGACGTTCATCACCTTTCCTGCCATTGACAGCAATTCAGCCATCGTCCTCGGAGGGTCTTCCGCAAGCTTCAATAACAGCTTCCCCTTTTGGAGTCCTCCAATCAGGGCTGTCATAGCTATGCTCTCCTCATAGTCTTCCACCTCCAGCTTCTCTTTATTGAATCTAGCTATGTAGTCCCTCAGACTCTCATTCTTCCCCTTCTTAACATAGAGCGGGTGGGTGGTCTTCTTCTGTGGCCTCATCCCAAAGCAAAAGTTGTGGATGAACCGGTCTGCCAACTACTTAAAGTTTTCAATGGAATTTTTTAGAAGAGACGTGTACCAGACATGTGAAGCCCCAATCAGGGTACTAGAGAAGGCACGACACCTCATCTCATCTGAGATAGAGCATATGTCTGCTGAAGATTGATACATCTCAACATGGTGGACAGGGTTGGTTCTCCCGTCATATCTTGGGGTGACCACAGGTGGCTTGAACTTTGATGGCGTAGGGAAGTTGACTATCTTCGCCACAAAGGGTGAGCCTATGGTGTATCCCCTCTGAAGAGGGTCGCGGCTTTTCAGTATATCACCGATCTTATCCTTCAGCCGCTGGATCGAGTCATTCCAAGGCCTCATAGGGTCGGCTTGGCCAATGTTATCCCCTGCCGCTTCTTTGAGATGGACTGAGGGTTCTGCCGTGGCTGGCCTGTGTCGGCTGTTTACCTCCCCCTGACCGTCATCCCGTCCTTGGGGTCGGCCATCAGCCGCCTCCCTTCTGAACCTCGCAGCACTCCTTGATCTAGACAATTTTTCCCGCGGGTCATTCACTGGGCCCAGCCTCTCAAAGGCCGATCCCCTGCTCAGGCGATCGAAAGTAGAGCCTCTCGGGCGATCTTCAGGATTCTGCCTTCCATACTTCCCCCCTGCTCTCCTAGAGAGGTCGTACGGTATTATTGGAGACCTCATACGGCTCCCAGCATTCTATGGGGGCTTCCCCCCCTCCAGATCATCATACCTGTCTTCAGGGAAGGGGTTTCCTTGCCTCCCCAGGTGTAGACACCGGGGTTCAGCAACATCCCTACACCGCTGAGGGGGTGGCAGGTCTTTGCGTGGTGCCTGGGGTGGTCCATTGTCCTTATGCTGTCATGGAGCTGCTGCCAGAGTAATCATCTCAGGTGAAACCCCTGGTGGTTTTAGCATGTTCTGGCTCAGAGCTGTGAACTGCTCATGCATGATCCGCTGGCTCGCTGCCAGAGACTTCAAGGCTGCTGCCACATCAGCCATCTCAGACTAAGGTGGTAGCTAACCGGAACTAGGTCTTCCTCCGTCATCCGGTGGAGGGAGTGGTGGTGGTGGCATCTCCGGTGCCATGTGTTTGAGCTGCGAATAGCTGAACTGGAAAAAAGAATGGTGAGCTTGAGAACCTTAGTGGGTCTCTTTTAATGGTGAAACATCTCCTCTCATGGGGAGAACTGGTTCACCGCTAGAGTGCCCAGTGAGGTCAAGGTGTACAAAGGAAGAGATGTCTTCTCGTTCCCACAGACGGCACCAAACTGATGATGATGAAATCTAGCACCACCGGATAAGTGATGATGAGCTCAAACAATAGTAACCATGGCAGCCATAGAGATGTAAGTGTATAAGTGTGTAGAAGGAGATGAGTATAAGAGGAATAAGACAATGATGTATAGTGTTTCAGCCAATTAGGCCTACGTCCACTGTGAGTGTGTGATCCACTAAGTATGGGCACTAATGGCCTTGGATACAATGCACATAAGCTCACTCTCTCTCTCTACTGTGTGTACAAGCAGAGTTTTTTCTATGGTTACAATTATCGATCGATCTCCCCTGTAGGGTTGTAGGTGACAAGTATATATAGGTCTTGGGGGGTGTAGTGTACCCCCCCCCCAGTATGCATAGTGCATGTGAATGATGATCTAGCCAATCCCCTATTGACACCTGTAGATGCCAAATGATGACATAATATTCCCTCACGTGAGGGTGTAATTTTGTTATAACGGTCTCCCATGTGCCATGTGAGCCTCATGCGCACTGTTCCACGCGTCTCCCAAACCACGCGTTGTGATGATGTCACCCTCGGCCTTTGATATGAGGCCGAGGGCAAAGTTCCTTCCGGCAATGAGGCTGGCCTAATTTGGGCCTCGTACTGTCGTACCCTTGGGGGGTCGTCCAGAACCTGATGAAGGGTCGACCCCCTGAGGGGTCGTCTGGAACATGATAAAGGGTCGGCCCCCTGAGGGGTCGTCCGGATCCTGATGAAGGGTCGGCCCCTCGGGGGGTCGTCCGGAACCTGATGAAGGGTCGGCCCCCTGGGGGGTTGTCCGGAGCCTGATGAAGGGTCGGCCCCTGAGGGGTCGTCCGGGCCTTATGAGGCGCGAGGCGCCCTCGGCATGGCCGAGGGTATATACGGGTATATCATCCGCAAACCAAGGTAAAGAAGAGGTGGCAAAGAGTTGCTCATCTAGAAAATACTCATTTACGAGTGTAGGATCACTAGGTACGTCGGACTAAAGCCGTGATAAGTGATCAAAAACTATGTTTTCTACTCCCATTTTATCTTTAATGGAGAGATTAAACTCTTGTAGGAGTAGGATCCACCATATGAGGAGAGATTTTGCGTCTTTCTTCGCAAGTAGATATTTTAAATCCGCGTGGTATGCGAAACAAATGATGGGGGAACCGATAAGATAGGACCAAAATGTGTTGAGAGCGAAGATACCGCTAGAAATTCCTTCTCCGTGGTGGAGTAATTGAGTTGTGGTCCGGTAAGAGTCCGGCTAGCATAGTAGATGACTTGAGCCTTGTTATCTTTTCTTTGGCTTAAAACAGCCCCTATCGCATAATTTCTAGCATCACACATAAGCTCGAATGGTAATGACCATTCCGGAGCTTGCATGATGGGAGTGAACAAAACCATGTTTCTCAGTTTTTCAAAAGCACTTTGGCATGCTTCCGTCCACTTGAATGAGGTGTCCTTCATAAGAAGATTGCTTAAGGGTCTAGCGATGGCGCTAAAGTCCTTAATGAACCTTTTATAAAACCTCGCGTGACCCAAGAAGGAGCGTACGTCTTTTATAAATTTAGGTGGGGGTAGGTCAGCGATGACATCTATTTTTTCTCTATCAACTTCGATCGCTTTGGATGACACGATGTGGCCAAGAACTATACCCTCGATGACCATGAAATTGCATTTTTCCCAATTCAACACTAAGTTCTTTTCCACACATTGGGCTAGTACTTTCTCAAGATTGGTTAAACATAGGTCGAAGGAGGTGCCAAAAATACTAAAGTCTTCCAAAAACACCACGATCCCTCTCTCAACCATGTCACTGAATAAGCTCAACATACACCTTTGAAAGGTCGTCGGTGCATTACACAAGCCAAATGGCATACGTTTGTAGGCAAACATTCCAAAAGGGCAAGTGAAGGTTGTTTTCTCTTGATCAAGTACATCTAACCCAATTTGGTTATATCCAGAATAACCATCTAGGAAGCAATAATAAGGGTGGCCCGCTACTCTTTCAAGCATTTGATCAATAAATGGCAAGGGGAAATGGTCTTTCCTAGTTCCCTCATTGAGTTTTCGGTAATCAATACAAATGTGCCATCCAGTGGTGGTACATTGGGGAACTAGCTCTCATTTGGCATTTTCAATCACAGTTATGCCCGAATTCTTCGGGACAACTTGAATGGGGCTCACCCACTTGATATTCGAGATTAGGTTGATAATCCCGGCATCCAACAATTTTATGATTTCAGTCCTCACCACATCTTTCATTGTGGGGTTTAACCGTCTTTGCATTTCTCTCGAGGGCTTAACATCCTCCTCAAGGTTAATCTTATGTGTGCAAATTAGAGGGCTTATCCCCTTTAGATCAGCTATACACCAACCAAAAGCACTTTAGTGCTTCCTCAAAATCTTTAATAGCTTACCCTCCTACTCTTCATCTAAGCTAGAGGAGATAATAATAGGAAATGTCTCACTTTCACCTAGGAAAGCATATTTAACATTGAAGGGTAGTTTCTTCCACTCGAGAGTCGGGAATGTGTCACTAAATGGCACCATTCATGCTTCCCTTGGCGGTAACTCTTCGAATTGAGAAACCCAATTAACATATCTCATGTCCTCGTCCGATTCTCTTTCATTGAGTAAGCCTATCAACTCCTGTATCTCCCTCTCAAACTCGATGTAGGCTCCCTCACTCTCATGACAAGAATCTAGGAAAGTTTCTAAGGCATCTCCATAATAATTTTTCTCAAAGTGTTCTTCTATGATCTCCTCAATTAGGCTCACCTCGTGATGATCATCTTATTCCCCTGCTTGTTGGGCTATGTTGAAGATGTTCGTTTCTAAAGTCATATTCCCAAAAGTGAGATGCATCTGCCCATTTCTAGTATTGATCACTACGTTAGCTATAGCTAAGAATGGGCATCCAAGCATGATGGAAACATGATTTTTCGAGGCGAAGGAGGGATTCGTGTCCCAACTGACAAAATCTACTGGGTAGTAGAAAGTGTCCACTTGGACTATCACATCCTCAACTATACCCCCTTGGTATCTTCACGGTTCGATCCACTAACTGGAGAGTGATTCTTGTGGGATTAATATCACCCAGATCAAGTTTCCTATAAATCGAATAGGGGAGGATATTAACACTCGCCCCCAAATCGAGTAAGGCCTTTTCGAATTTGTTCTCTCTAATGGTGCAGGAAATAGTGGGTGCACCGGGATATTTATATTTAGGTGGGAGAGCATTAAGAATAACTGAGCTCACGTTCTGTGCTAGAAACACATTTTTCTTTACCATCATCCTCCTCTTGACTGTTAGTAAGTCTTTTATGACTTTTGCATAGGCTGGAATTTGCCTTATTGCATCGTGGAAAGGTAAGTTCAATTTTATGTTCTTAAGGACTTCTATAACTTCATCACTTATGGTCCTTTTTTGGGCAGAAACCAATCTTTGAGGAAATGGCACTGCGGGGGTAGTTTTACAACTACCTCGGGCTCACTAGTGTTTTCCTTCTCACTCTCGTTCAAGGAGATATCTTCCGCCGCTTTCGTGTGGGAAAAATTCTCCTTATCTTTTTAAATGTAGTGTGGGGGAGGTGATAAATCAACAACTCTCCCACTACAAAGAGTGGTTACTGCTTGGCAGTGCTCCTGTTGTTCTATAGAGGTGGAGCTAACACTAGGTTGATATTGGGGAGGTCTTTGGCCTTTGGTAGGAAACTTTCCCATCTCTTGGATTCTCAATGAGGATTGCATCTTGTAGATGTGCGCATTTATTTCGTAGAACATGCATTCATATCTAGCATTGTTTGCACCTTGTGAATTTATGAATTGGTTCATTGTATCCTCGAGATTCCTCCGCAGTGGAGCTACATATGGATCTAGAGGTGGTGGTACTTGTTGGTATTAAGGAGGTGGTTGAGGTGGGACAACCTGTGAATGTGGGTTCATTGCAGCTTGTGATCATCCGTAGTTAAAACCAAGATGGTTTCTCCATGATGGGTTGTAAGAGTTCCCATGCGTAGCATTAAAATTCCGTTTATATACTCCTATAGCATCCACCTGCTCGATGTGTATGGCCTTGTAAGAGAAAATCCTCGGGCATGCCTTTGTGGAGAGTCCCACCTCATAGATAGAACACACTTTTTCTTTCGAACCACGGTTGAATCCGGAGATATTTCTCAACCGATCATCAAACCACTCTTTCATATCTCTTTGCAACTGATCGAATTGTTGGTCTATTAAGGTATTTCTATCCAATTGATATAGACCGGATACAGTCTAATTGATAGATGGTTGTCTAGGTCGGGTTTGGTGAGGATCAGATGTGTCACATTCTTGAGTAGTCTTTGCGACATACTTAAGATGGGCCTTGGCATCGCATGAGTTTAAATCCCAAAAAGGTCTTTCACACATTGTTTGCACAAGTTGTTTGGAAGCTATGGTCAACCCATTATGGAAGAAAGATATCACTAGGTGTTTGCCAAAACCATGATGGGGGCATGATCTTACTAACTCTTGGAAACGTTCCCAACATCTGTCAAAAGACTCATTATCGTATTGTAGGAAATCTTTGATTTGAGTTTTGGCAGAGTTGGTCTTGTGATGTGAATAGAATTTTAAGATAAAATTAGACTGCATATCTCTCCAGGAAGTGAAGGAGTTCGGGGTAGAGACCATAGACAGGTCTTGGATTTATCCTTTAAGGAAAAAGGAAAAATCTTTAGGCGAATGACATCTTGCGTGCAAGCTTAATCACTAAATATGTCACACGCCTCTTCGAACTCATGAATATGCAGGTATGGTTTCTCCGAATCCATGCCATGAAACATAGGGAGAATCTGTATCATCCCATTACGAAAGTGGAACTGACCATCATTATATGGAAGTAAAATGAAACCAGGGGTGACAGTTTGCTTAGGAAAGAGTAAGTCTTTCATGGGACGATAGGGTAGATCTCACTCTCTAGTACCAAAACCCGTTGCATCAGACATCGCACTCACGCTCTCTTCAAATGACTCTATGTACTCACTCGGTGTCATAGATGTGTGACTCAAAGGTTTACTCTGGGTGTAACTACCGACAAAGTGCTCAAGAGTAGGAATCGGAACCCAAAATTGTGGTACGCGAGGTGTGTGGGGCTTTGAGAGTTATACTCAACTATCGTGTTTTCGTGGATTCTGGTTGGAGTATTGTGAGGAGTCTGAGTATGTTCAGGATTTTGCATTAAAGGCTTTTTTGAGAGATGATTTTTTTTTAATTTTTTTTATGTTTTTGGAAGTTTTTTGGTTAAAGTGTTAGATTGACTTGATCTAAGCGAAGTCTACCTAAATCCCCGGCAACGGCGCCAAAAACTTGACGCGACCATAAATGTGTCTAGTGTGTGTGTTATTTAGGCTTAAGTGCAACCTTATCGCTCAAGTAATAATCCGATACGTCGGGTATCGATCCTCAGGGAGAAAGTTCGAATGGAGTCGTGACGACGTTGGAAAGATTAAGAAATCCTAGTTTTGACTCTAAAAAAAAGGAAAAGGTGATTTGGATTACGAAATAACTATAACTAATTGCAAAAGTGAAAATGATTACTCATGAAATTATGACTAAATGAAATGCAATTATTCTAATTAAACGAAAAGATGATGATAATTATGACTAAAAATGTGTATATGAAATGAGAACGATAGGTCAGGTTACAATCCCCCACACCCCAATAATTCACTTTGTAGGATACTAGATTCGGAATTAAAACTTTAAATGAACCCAATATTTAATACTCCTAAGTATTACATATATGAGGGATCGTATCCCGCACAGTATGTAAGAAAAGGACGAATTCAAGCAGCATCTCATTAACCAATACTCGCGTCGCATTCTTAAGCATTCCGGTTACATAGGGAAAACGAGATCAAAAGTCTTACAATGGTATACGACACGATTCACCTAATATTTTATTTCAAACATCTATTTCCACTATCATGAATTACATTGAGTGGGGTTCATGCACCCCAACCCTTGAAAACTTAGTTGAACATATTAAAACTAGAAGAAAACATGCTTTGAATGAAAGAAAACATTTCGACTAACAACTTAAGATGAAGAAGAACGAAATTACTAACTAATGAATTAACTACTGCAACAATGAAAGGAAGAATTAAAACGATTTTTACCGGAATTGCATAACTGGAATCAAAACTATATAAAAACTAGGGTTTCTTGTTGTGTTCTTCTCTAAACTAATTACAATGCTTCTCTAAACGGATTAGCATCCCCCTTTATGTCTGGGAGGTATTTTAAATTTATACCCAATGAAAATTACATGAGTTGGATGCATACAAAACTCTATCAAGAAGAAGATAGTCCTAAATCTCGAACCTCGAATCGATCCGGTCCAGATATTTCGGATTGGTTCGGGTGACAACCGGGTTGATCCATTTTTCAAATCACCCGGATTGGTCCGGTAAAAAGAACTTATGCAGTGAAATATGGGGCCGAATCAATCATTTTTTTTGGGAGAACTGAATTGGTCCAAAAAATGCATTCTTATTCAGAGATCTTTGGTACCAGATTGGCCCGTTTTTCATATAAGCCAGATTGGTCCGGATTCGCTTCTCAATTTCTCTTGATTTTCTCTTCAAAATCTCTTAATTATCTCACACCTACGGGTCTTCATAACTTATACTCCAGAACTCGGATTGGGACACCGTTCATAAACTCGAGATCTTCGACTTTTATTTTGGGTCCTCAACCAGATTCTTGGTGGAAATTACGCTTTTTCCCTTTTGATTTGTTATCTTTCTCTTCTCTTGCTTCTTCCGGTTTGTTTCTTTCTTTCATGCATTAAATACTTGTAAAAACAATAAGAAATACAAGAAACTCGAGATACTTGTTAGACGAATCCATTATCAAAGATATGAGATAAACCAACTCATTTTACGTTGTTCGGAGTAATAAAAGCCTCTAAATTAAGGAGTAAATTTGGAAGAATTTATGCCTCATAAAAAACCCATCTAGGAAACCTTATGGTAATAAGATCGGTGGTGGGAAACCTGCAATGAAGTTGTGGATTTACCCTAGCAGGTAGTTATGGATTCATTTAAGATTGGCCTACCGAGAAGTTCGATAGTGCATCATCCCCTCATGAAGAAAGAAGCCAGTACTATTAATGACCGTATGTCCAGGATTGAGAAGTATGCCAAAGTAGAAGATGTTGTAGCCGGCACATAGTAGGATAACGGTCGACCAAAGATGAGTAAGAATGTAAATAAAGAGAATTCCCCCAAGAAAAGGGGAAGGGAGCATAACTGAGGATCTAAAGTAGGTGACAAGGTGGATCCCACAAAGGCCCATCAGGCGATCGATATAGTTTTCAAAGAGTCGATCTAAAAAATATTAAATAAGATCAAAGATAAATAAAAAAATATTTCAAGTGGAAAAGGAAGATAATAGGAGATCTATCGAGGAGAAACTCTAACCTAAGGTGTTCCTACTATGGACACCCCAATTTTCAAATGATACGTTACTCATGTGTCACCTCAATCCTTAAAGGTACATCATTTTCATAAAATCCTAACTTCTCAAAGTCACAAGTGATTTCCCAAAAAATCCCGACTTCGGTGATTATAAAACCTTAAATATCCCGTGATAGTAGGGGAACTCCTATAAATATCAAAACCTTGGCACATCATGGACTTAAAATAATTTAAAAAGTACCCCACATATCTAAAAATCCTTTATCAAATTTCCCTTATAACCATTCATGCCTCATTTCAAAGGACGAAACCAAGGGTAGTCCCGATTGAAACAATTTACCCAAACTATCACTTTATAGTCATTTTGGACGTATGAAAATTCATAATTTGAGAGTGTGTTAAAAATAATCTATGTATATATTTGAAATATCATTCCAACGGTGGAGTCCATGAACCAATTAGAGTAAGCATCAAAACCCTACGGTCCTGAAATCCACACTACCTACCACTTTAAGGGTATTTTAGTCATATTAAATTTCACTATTGGGTAAGTTAAAAACCATAACTGGGTAGAAATTTAAATTATATCTCCAACGGTGAAAACCATGCATCAATCGGAGTTACGAGACAAATGTTATGAAAATAATACAAAACTGTGGTGAAAGTGGACTAAGTCAATTAGCCGATCGGCTAAGCAATTTTTTTTTTCATTTTTTCACTCTGAATGAGTCGATCAACCATTCATTTTTTCATTTTTTCACTCTGAATTAGCCGATCGGCTAAGCAAACATGGCCTCCGAGAATGGATAGCCGATTGACTCTCCCTTTTGACACCAAATCTTTTCTCAGCTATCGTTCGAAAATTAACGACGCGTGACCTTTGGCTAATCGACCATCCGATCTGTTAAACTAGGGATGGCAAGGGGGAGGGTTTGGCCAAACCCTAACCCACCCCATTTAATAAACAGGACGGGTTTGTTTTTATTTAAATTAACTCCTAACCCGCCCCATTAAATAAACGGGGTGGGTCAGGGCTCCTACGGGTTGGGTTAATTTTAAAAATAGTAAAATTAAAATTATTATACTATAGTCTTAGAGGCCTATAATGGTTCATATTTCAATACGTGAGACAATCCCCTAATTGTCAATCCATATTTTCACATAGAAATTTTAAAATTAACATACAAACAAAGGGTAATTATGTAAGCATAAGTTAAATGGGTCGGGGAGGGGCGAGACAGTTTTATTTAACTTGACTCCTAACCCGCCCCATTTAATAAACTATTTTTTTTTTAAAAAAACCCATACCCGCTCCTAATTTATTAATGGGTTTGAAAACCCGCCCCATTAAGGGCGGGGAGAGGCTCCTACGGGTCGGGTTTTCTTTCTTTCAAAGTCTCTACTCAAGAGACTTAAATGGGTCTAAACCTACCTTACTCATGTACTTCTCACCTTATTAAGAATTCTCAATTACACTTCACGTGTTAAAAATGCAAAACCTTCATTAACAATCAAAGGCATCTCTGACTGTACAGAAAAAGGGTATTCTTACATTAGAGTGAAAATTTTGAAACTAAAACTCAATCTCATTCAAAAATACAATGGATTTGAGGAAATAATCTAATCCTCCTTACCCCCTCCTGTCAACAAGACCACCTACATATATCCTAACTCCTCACCACCAAGACTAACCCATTTAAATAAAATAGTGACTATTTAAGACTATTAAGTTGAAAACAAAGTCTCCCCATATCTGCCCAAGAGCTAGACTTCTCCGTGCTCCATAAAATTGCCTCTCCTCCCTTTGATTGTGTGATAAGTAATGGTTCTAAGTACTTAAAATTTTGTATTGTGTGTTTAATTGAACATTCTAAATGAATCAAATGACATACCTTATAATGAGACTTTACGAATCAAAGATTCTTAAAGTACCTTAAAAATCTTTAAAAACTCAAAACGAATGCATAATTCCTATCGAGAGAGATACAACGACGAGTAACTTCGAAAACAGTGAGTATCCCAAATATATATGTATGGCACCCTCCGTCAACTAATGGTGATTTTCCATGACCTTCGATGGAAAAAAAAATTAGACATCTAAGAAGAAAACCTAGTACTAAAGGATATCTTAAATCCTTCTCAGACTTTCAAACGAAATCTCATACCGAATAAAAAGGTCCCTACCTTCTCAACAAAAATAAACACCGATAAGGCATCCACATTACCTTTCATTGATGGGGATTATATCAGACCTTTAACCTCAACCATTCAAAAATTTTACTATTCCATAATATGTCCTAAATAGAAGTCGAAGTCGATAGGAAAAAAAGAAAGAAGAAAAAGACAGAAGAGACACAAATGAAAAGTGAGACAAAAAAGAATAAAAAAGACAAACTTGGATGAAACTTCAAATTCAATAAAGACCTCGAGCCAAGACAAAAGAATCAAACACGAATAAGATAAAAAAATAAATGTTACAATCGTATACATTCCTATCCCTACACAAAAAGGCCCACTTGAGCCACCAGCCTTTCCCTTGAAGTCAAATAAAAGCTTTGATCCCCTAACTTTTCATTCAACAAAACTATGTGGACCTAATTCTCCAGTATATTACATATATTAAAAGTATATAAACAAGGTTGTCTTTGTATCGCAAAAATGTAGGCAACTCGAGATATCACTTTGGGTTCTCTCAAACACTAAACACAAAACCCTAACTTAGTTTCCCAAGAAACATAGTCATTGTTTCCTAATTGCGAAAGATTAAACATGGTCTAATGAACAATGACAAGTAATAAAAGGCACTTAAAGTGTTATAACTTTGCTTAGTTCTCATTAGTTAAAATATGACGCAGAAGTTAGTACACTAAGACCCTAACTTACGAGGCCTGGAGGGAAAGCACGTTCCCTTGTCCATGATTTTACACTATAAAAAGACTTGTTCTCAATACAAGATCAACAAACATCATGCACTACCAATATTCAGCTAAGTTTCACTACAAGTCACCATGCCTGTGGAACTATATTTGACTTGATTCCCCTTAAGGGATATGTAGACTCGATCACACCATATAATATATCCCTCATTTATCTAAAGCCCTTTAAATAAAAAGCAATGTGATCAGATCCACCATCCTAGGAATCTTCAAAACTCGGGGAATAATTTCACGTTAGAGAGAGAGAATAAAATATTGAACAAGAAAATTAGAATATCGAGAAAAGTAGTATCAACATGTATACAAATTACCTAATCTATAAAATTTTCAAAAATCTAACACTAAGGAAAGAGTCGATAAAGATCTTCCGAGTTACCTTCCATTTTATGGTAGCCATTAATCATTTTCACCCACGATTTTAAAACTCCATGTTGATTATACATCACACGGGTACTCATTGTGTTAAAAAAGAAAAAAAATGTCCAATGACTCCTACTACAATAATGAAAAAAATGAAAAAAATGAAAAAACTCTAGAAGATAAATCATCACATGGCACACCCAAAAGCGACTTTACCTTAGAAGCCAATTTTCTTCATAAAGAGCAACCACATTCTATATTCCCATTGTGTTAAATAAAATACACTGTCTTCCCCCATAAATATATTGTACAAAAATCAACCATTGATTAACTACATCCATACAACATTCATCCATTTCCTCCAACCAAAATGAAGCCTCTGATTGAGCACCTCGCCCAAGCCTCGAACCCTACTCGAGCAAACAAAAGTTTCACTACCCTGAGCACCACACCTAAGCCTCAAACACTACCTGATCACCCCATTTAATCCTCATACACCACTTGATAAAAACTCTCTAGAGCCTTAGACTCCAATCGAGCGAACAAAAGACTCACTACGCTGAGTACCCCACTTAAACCTCAGACTCCTCTAAGAAAACCTATCCATGGCCTCAGACACCTCATGAGAAAACCAATCTAAAGCCTCATACTCGACTCGAGAAAATTAAAGCATCATAACCCTGAGAACTTCACTTAGGCCTCAAACATTACGTGATCAAACCATTGTAAAGCCACAGACACCGCCTAAGAAAACCCCTAAAAAGTATTAGATACCACCTGGGTAAACTTATAAAAGCCTCACTACCTTTAGCCTCTCAATTAGAGCTAGAGACACTGCCCGAGTAAACCCCATAAAAGCATCACTCATTCCTGATCAATCCACTTAACCCTCAAACACAGCTTGAGCAAACCTCGTAAAGTCTCGAACACTGTATAAGTTAACTTAAAAAAATACTCATTATCTAAAGCACCTCACTTAAATCCTCGAACATCGTGTGGGCAAACATTTTAGATAAAAACCTTGGAATACTCTGAAAGAACCACAAAGATATTCAAACATCCCCTATGAATCTCACAAACTCCTTTAATAATACCAAAATACCCCCAAGCTCCACCCGTGAAAATAAAACTAAAGCAACCAAAGGAGTCACCACTACACCACAAAATGAAAACGATCATAGATTTTATCCTTAACCGGGCCTTCGAGTCACGAATATGGTATGTAACTATATGTGACATGGCCAAAATTAGTTGCCACAAACGTTACGCGTGACCAAAAATGAGGATCACGGCCTGGAGCATGGGGCAATATATGGCTCCATGGTCACGAGCTTAAGTCGTGACCATTGTAAGACAAGGGGTCACGGACCAGGACCATTACCAGGCATGTATTAGGGGTCATGACCCAAGTCCATTACATGTAGTGGATAGAGGGGCACGAAATGGTCATGGACCAAAGCCGTGACCCCTATTTTTTAAAATAAAAAATTATTCACGACATTAGGCCATGACCAAGTTTAAATTGTTTTTTAAAAAAATGGTCACGACTTAAGGTCGTGATCGTATCTTAAAATAAAAACTTGTATTAATCATTCCCAAAGAAAAAAACCTTTGAGAGGTGTTAGCACCCCTACTAGGAGTCCCATGACTACCCGGTCAATTCCCACGAGTTACATTGATCTCGTGCTAGGTGTTTGTACCGCTTGTGGGGCCGTTCCGTGGATTTTTTAAGTTTCCCCCTAGGGGAATTTTTTCTAGCCTAAATCTTCTTATTTTCAAATTTTAGTCCTATTCTTAGACAAGGAGTCTCGTGAATACACGATTAGTTCCTATAAGTTACATTAGTACCGTTCGAGGTGTTCGTGCCTCTTGGGGGGCCATTCGAGGGTTATTTTGGGGTTTCCCTAGGGGCACATTTTTAAGGCTAAGTGGGATCATCTGTAAATTTTAGCCCTATTTTCAAACAGGGAGTCCCGTGACTACGACACTATTTTGAGTTTTCCCCCTAGGGCCACGTTGTCAAGCCTATGTCTGCTTATTTGTAAATTTTAGTCATATTCTCAAATAGGGAGTCTCGTGTCTACATGATCAATTCCTACGAATTACAGTTCTCCTGTGTGCGGTGTCCAAGCCCCTTGAATGGTCACTCAGGGATTGTTTTAGGTTACCACTTGGGGCACGTTTTTAAGACTATGTCTGCTTATTTGAAAATTTTAGTCCTATTCTTAAATCAAGAGTCCCGTGACTATACGATCAGTTTGTACGAGTTACATTGGTCTCGTGAGAGGTGTCCTCTCTCCTTGCGGGCCGTTCAAGGGCTATTTTGGTTTTTCTCCCCTTAGGGGCACGTTTTCTAACTTAAGTATGCATATTTACAAATTTCAATCCTATTATCAAATTGGGATCCCCATGACTGCATGGTTAGTTCTTGAGAGTTACATTGGACCGTGAGGTTGACATGCCCATTGTGGGGTTATTCGAGGATGTTTTGGGTTCCCCTTAGGGGCACATTTTCAAGGTTAATTTTGTTGATTTGCAAATTTTAGTCCAATTCTCAAATAAGGAGTTCCATAACTGCGTAGTCTTCTTGTACATGTTACATTGGTTCCGTGCAAGGTGTTCATGCCCCTTGCGGTCCATTTTGGGGGATGTTTTAAATTCCCCTTAGGGGCACATTTTCAAGACTAAGTCTGCTTATTTGCAAATTCTAATATTATTTTCGAATCGCGAGTCCCGTGACTACACGGTTAGTTCATACGAGCTACTATAGGTTATATTATAACAAATAAGCATTTAATTAACAATTATATAGGAATAAAACTTTTAGAAAATTATGCATATCAAGTATATCAAAATATATGTTAAAGTAAAGAATACCTGGTTCTTGCGATCTAATAAGGCAATGAAATAGAGTCTCCTATGTTTATGGTTGGACCAAATTGGTCCTGCAACCCACTTGTTTACTTTCGTTGACTCTGCACTGGTCAATATATCCACGTCTCATTCCAAGCATAAAATGTGAGGCTCTGGATCTTCGAATTTGTTCTTACATGCTTCAGCATCATCCTTAGCTCTACTTTTCGCACGCTTCACCAGCACAAGATTATCTTTATCCCTTAGGTATTGTATTTTTCTTGATCTCTATTTTCTCATACGAGGTACATTTTGTTGTCCTTTAGATTATGTTTCCTCTTTTGTAAAATAATAGCCATTAAATAATTATTTTTATAGATTCATTTATTTAATGACCAAGATCAAGCCTTGTTTACGATGGTGAAATTTGATTTGTTCATTATGTCTAAACAAAAACCACTATTAATTTGGGATGATAAACTCATCTTTAAACCAAGCAAGAAGGTAAGAAAGGTTTATGAATATGATGAACCAAAGTCTCCAAAGACTCCCTCTTTATTGAAAAATGTGTATTTGAAGGCCAAAGTGAGTGCGCATTCTCTATAAAGTAAAATTCCTCAAATTTAATAAATAAAATTAAAAACTAAATGTTGTGAGGGTGTTTAGTAGAAGACCAATGGGTTTCCAGAACATTAATCCTAGTTTATGTTTCAATAATTAACAATATTTGTTTTAGAATCATTAAGAGTTCTTGGAATATATGCATGAGTGCGTTGAATTCTTGCACCTTTTCAAATAACCTTCCATCTTGAGATTTTCCAGCACAATTTTCATGTGTTCCTTTTCCATGGCATTATATTTAGTTTTCATAATGAATTCTCGATTCATCTAAATTTTTTCGACATGGTCAAACTTAAACATACAAAAGTCTGATCGGACTGGAGAAATGATCTCTGAGATAATGCTCATCAAGGTGGTTGTTCGATCAACCTTTTTCAAGTCCGAGTTTAAAAATATCAAAAATGTTTAGATGCATCAAAAATTAATTATGAAAACCAAATATGATGCCATGGAAAAGAAAAATGGGGAAATTGTGCTGGAAAGGCGCTAGATGGAAGTTGAGGCAAGTTAGAGGTCAAACACCTGAGAGAGAAACTCAACCACGTTAATGAGGATAACAAATGTACCTTGTACGATAAAATATAACTCAAGAGAAAAACAATAGGCTACTAGAGAAAGGAAACATTATGAAATTAAAGTATGCCAAAACTAGAAATGAGTATGAGGTTGAAGTCTAGACGAAAAAATTCGAAGAATTGGTGCCTCATGTTTTACACTTGGAATGAAATGTTGATACACTAACTAGTGTGGGGGTTCCATGGCCAATTTTGTCCAACTACAAACTCAGGAGACTCTATTGTCAAACTAGGCATTGCTTGCGAGGTGTCTTTTCCCATAAACATTTATAATTCCAACGTAACATTCATAAATCAAATTAAACATTCATATATCAAACTAAACATTCATAAATCAAACTAAAGTGCCAATATAGTCTCAATATCATAATAAGTTACAAATTGGCAAGAGCCAATATAATAATATGATACAAATAAGATTGCTAACGGTAAAATAATATTTTGAAACTCAATTTCCTCTAAATCAACTAAAAGATCCTTCAAATTAGGGTTGCCATCAAGAACAAACTGGAACTTTTTACGATCCTTTAATGGGTCTTATTGAGTAGTCATACCCTTTGGTTCATGCATGAAAATATACCAATTGTCATTGCTTATGAACTTCGAGTAGAATGTCTTCTTTATATTATAAAAGGATAAATAAAAGGCTCGTTGATTGTGAGATCCTTACTCTTCATCTTTGATAAATCTACCATGAAAAGTTTGGAGTTGGGATTAACATTGCAAGCATTCGTAGTATCCTCCACCTTCACCCAGTCCCAATAGAATATGGTTTTTATGAAATCTATATAATCCAGTTCCAGAATTTATTGGACAGTCCCATAATAGGTTAGCACCGGATCTTTTGAATTTTTATCAATTTTCCAAGAGACATAGGTAGTCAAGGATGAAATCAAAATTCTATTATTTTGCATAATAATCTTTGCCTCAAATGGATATAAAGTGAAATCAAAACCATTGATTTAGAATTTCTTAAAATCTCTCGAACGAAATTTGGGACCTTTTGCTAAAGGTGCAAGACTTTAAGAGACCTCGCCTCTTTTTAGAAGCTGCATTTATTAATGAATTTGATTTAGGTCATGTTTTTTTTACAAAACATGAATAAATAACCGCACACATAAGAAGTGGAAATTATCTTTTTTGATGACCATGCCCTAGAATCATTCATCGTGCAATTTCTCCTCTAATTTTGGGAAATTTTTTTCTAGTACCTCCTACAGGTAAATTATAGAGTTTAGAACATAAATATAATCAAATAAAGCCTGAACGTACCACACAACAAAATTTCGTCTCATAAATGCACAAGAATGCATTTGTTAATATCGAATAACGAAGAAGAAAAATATTTCTCTCATACACAAATTACCTCGGCTAAAGTCGATTCCACAACTTTAATGTGCGTTCTATTTACCACTTTTGCACAAAGTAAGGTACAACTGATTTGCATAATTTCCTGACGGATATCTTTGTGTTCGAAGAAGTAATGCCTAAATAGTAGAGGGATTAATTGAATGATGACATGTCAGTGGTGTGACTTGCATTATTTTTTATCATTTGCTTGGTATCTTACTAATCTACATAAATTACCGAAATAACCATTTGGAGTCTTCAAATTGAACCACATGTCTAAGAGGATCTTTTTTCTCACTAGTTTTTAAAGTGAAAGCAACTGGGGGTAGAATTTCTTTCTATTATAGGATCATTTTTAAACGACAATTTCTTTTTTATTTTAATCTGATGTAGGATCAGCATGCTCTCTCTCCATATTTGAATTAGATCCACTTAGACATGTTCCTATTAAATATTTCACAACGTTCTTCTATGTGTGCATCACGTCAATTACATGCCTTCAACAACGATATTTTTAATACAATAAGTCAAAAAATATTGATCATATTGACCTTGCCTTCATTTTACTAGGTTCATTCAGATCCTTCCTATATTTACGCTTAAAGTTTACAAACTAAGGGTGTTTTCCTACGTATGTATTCCTCGCATTCGTAACATTCACCATTTCCTCCATTTGTTGATCAGAATGTCAAAGAGGTTCCATCATATGCTTGTGATCAATAAGTAAGAAGTTAAACTTCTCAATCCTAAGAAGGTGACTTTCCGACACAAATCTATGATGACCCGTATAACTCGTCTTACCACAATGATATAGCCAAGTGGCTTCAGTTTCCTCCCCACATATGGTACATCCATAATAAGCTCGAACATTGCATCTGGACAAGGGCTTATAAGTAGGAAAGTCTTGGATTTCCCACATCACCATTGATTTAAGTATAAAATCTTCACTCTTAGGAGAGTCAAACATCGTCATGCCTTTTTCCCGTAACTCTTTAAGTTCTTCGATCATTGAGGCTAAGAGTATATCAATATCATCGTCGGGAGCCTTTGATTCGGGTATCTATAAAGATAATAATGTGAACTGCTTTCTCATGCCCAGTATTAGAGGGAGACTAAAAGGCACTATAAGAACTGGACAATAACTCTTATTAGTATTTAAATTTCCAAAAGGATTAAACCCCTCGGTTGATAATGAACGACAGATAATAAATGGTTCCTTTAGAAATTCATGGTGTTGTGCATTTTGAAATTTTCTAAATAAGTGAATCAATTGGATGACGCATGAGATTGCCACCCACTATCATCGAGCATGACATGTCATGGACTCTGCTATTAATGGTACAGTGAAAAACTATATTAACTGCGAGTGGAAAATACTTCAAAGCCTTTTGTGGAACATGCGAGAACTTATGATATTTTATAGTCTTGTCCTTTATATTATCACAAGCCGCATATCTAGGCTCACCGCATATAGGGCACTAATCTTTCTATTCGCTCTCCTTACGATACAATATGACATCATACTTGCATACATGAATATATTTGTACCTCAAACCCAAGCCTTTCAAGCTCTTCTTCATGCTAGGATAATTTTATGGTAATGTGTTCTCTTTTAGGAGAATGTCTTTAACCCACTTAAGAATTTTGATTACAATGTTTCCTGACAAGCCAAATTGACTATTCATGTTATGCAAACCAGTAATTCCTTATAATACCAAGTGATCTTCATCACAATCTTTACTCAACGGCCTAGCTCCATCGTCTTTCAACTGTATGTATTCCAAATCAACTGGTAATTCAACATCAACTTGTTCATTGACTTGGTCATAAAGAAAAATGGCTGTATCCATAGGTTGGTGGTTTTACTGGTGTGGACTCTATAAGCATCATCAATTGTGTCGATCAAAAGTTGATGTGTTGGCGAATCATATACCACTTCCAGTAGATGGGGCTCTGTTACGTGATCAGGTATCGATAATTTTTCCCTAACATAAGGAACGTTATTTTCGCCATAGTATGTCCATGTCTTATACTCTTGACAAATTCCCTCCTTTAGTAAATTCAACACAATGTCTTCTAAAGATTTATATTTTATGTTCATACACTGCGTTCACGAACACGAAATCTTATCACTTTAAAGATTTATATAAGCGTATTTGACAAATCCTTCAATGCCCTATACATGATTATGTGATATTAGGTTACTATTCCCCATCCACTATTTATATTGTGGTAAATCCATTAAATAACCTTCAAAATTCAATTATCATGTATTAATAGGTTGGAACAAAGGGCATGTTACACACAAGAATGCACAATTCATAATTCAATCAAATTATTCAACAAAACTTAAACTCCAATTAAAAAATTAAAATAACTTAAATAAATTACAAATTGTTCTCCAATATCACAAATTGTTAAACATTATTCATGGCCTAGCCTTGACCAATAAATAAACTGGCCAAGTAACAAAATAATTTGCGTTGGTTTCAATTCTTTACATTCCGCGCTATCAAATGAATATGCATAATTTCAAAACCATTGTATATTTGATCAACCATAATCTGATCCTCACCCATTTGCAAAGGTCGATTATGTACTTGAGTTCCGAAAATTACAGAGATGAGTGTGCACACGCCAATAACTCAAGAATTTTTTTAGGTCCCTGAAATAGTACTGCTCGCCATAGTTACAGTGTGTGGATGACATTAATCCATGAGTTGTGGCGGCGGAGGCACCAAGAAAGGGAATATTGTAGGAGGCATGATTTGTGATGAAAATGCTAAAGGAGGAGACATTTGTGAGGGAAAACCTGGAAATGGAGGATAGGGTAAACCATGAGAAGGAGGGTAGAAGAAAACTTGAGGAGGCATCAAGGGCCAAAAACCTTGAGTTAATAAGGACACAAGGCATCTGATCGCACTCGTCATGACTCCAAGGTTACTTTTAATCTCCTGGACATCCTCGTATGTCTTGGAATAACTTTCCTCTTACCCCAAGATACAATTTTTAATCAAGAAAACTTGTCCACAAGAGGTGCGGTGTGTTTTAATTTGGTTTTTGGAATATGTGATCCGACACCTCTCGTCCTCCCTCTTTTGTATGTTCCAAAGGTCTAGGTTAGGGAATCATTATGAATGTCATTGTATAGGCTCAAACTGGACTAACTACTAATGCCCTTGATCAATTCCAGAGTTTTAACTAAGTGTGGTTGGAATTTAATATATTTATCCCTTTGGGAATGCATGTACAAGTTCTCCCGATTAGGTTCTTTACTGGCATCTAGACCATCATTTGTCCTATCTGACCATTCACTCTTTAAATCTTAACATATTGGCAAGATTCAATTTAACGTAAATATGTCACGAGACATCACAATCTTGGTCAATGATCTCTGCACGTAGTTATATCCACAATGGGTGAATGCTAAGGTCAAGGCCACATCAGGATTATGTACATGTAATATATTCTTTACATCATCATTTTTACTTTCTAGTAGGGAAAATAGAATACGGTCGAATAGGTACTCTTGCAGGAGATGAACTCCACGATTTTCAATGTAGTTAAACTATTCGATCTTCTTATTCCCATACTTGTAAATAGTATTACCTTCTAAATGGCGCGCACTAATGAAAGACGTATAAGTTTAGTCCAATTACAACATCTCATACTCTATTTGCTAGTAATTGTCACTGTGCCTTACTTTTTTTTAGAAAAATATACGAGAATGTGAATATAATTCTTACAAGTAATGGCTATAATTAATCCTTAATTAGTATTATTTTTCAACCGATCCACTTTAAGTTTATCTTATTTTAACATATGAGTCCTACGAAAATAGATGTAAATTGGAACCATGCATTTAAGTAAGGTTATATTAGTTTGATTAAGGTTTTGAGTCATCACAATTACCTTTCTCAAAACCCCGTGTGTGGGATGTCTCGTCGAAGTAAAATCCAAAAAAGGAACCCCTCGATACACTAACATTTAAATAGGGTAATTATTAAGACACATTTTGTTAAGGTTTATTATGAGAGATTATAGGAAGAGTTTGAAAGTATATATGTGCTACCAATGCAAGGAATCCAACATCACTATTCAACAACCCAACCAATAATTAATAATTATCTCGTACTCCTTCTATCATCTATATGATAAAACAGATACCAATAATAAAAATATCTCAAGTAAGGGATTATATATGTTCTTTGATAAAAGAGACATGTAATTAACTTAAGTGTGTTACATCATAAGGGCTCATATATGTTCTTGCATAAAATGTAATTAACTTTAAGGTTTAGTACAAATGGGGTCCATATCTTAAATATCATTTTTTATGATTTTTCACGTTTAAGCTTTAGGGCTTATAGTTTATCGTTTGCAATTTACAATTTAGAGTATATTATTTAGGATTTATGGTCTACGTTTTAAGGTTTTAAGTACTAGGGTTTAGGTTTTAGGGTTACCTGTTTGGGTTTAGTCTTTAGGGTTTATTGATTTAGGTTTAAGTTTTAAGATTTAGTAGATAAGGTTTAGGGTATTTTCCCATCAAATTATTTTGAAAAACATTTGGATTTTTCCACTAATTTGGTTTCAAGAATTGGATATTTGGGTATTTTCCACTAATTTTAAACTTGGGCTAATTTTCTACTCATTAGGATTCAAGAATTGAAATTTGTTAAAACACACACATGTACACACATATACATACACAGTATATAATACACACACATACATACATAAAATATAATACACACACATACATATATGCAGTATATAATACATACTTGCACGCATATATGCACAAACATACACAATATATAGAGAGAGGGAAACAGACCTAATAATGTAGATAGAGAGATGTCGGTGCTGGAGAGAGAATATAGAGAGATAGGTTTTTTCCGAAGAGAGTATAGAGAGAGTGAGAAGATAATAGTGAGAATTACGCCAGGTGTGGTGGGTTTTATTTAGAAGCAATGGTTATGGCCCTGGACCGTGACTATAGACTATGACCAATTAATGTTCCCACGTCATCAACATGGTCACGAAATGGTCATGGACCACGATTGTGACCACATTGATGACGTATAAAAAATTAATTGGCCATGCCTTGTAGTCATGGCCTAGGGTCATGACCAATAATTATGACCCATTCAAAATGGTCACAACCCAAAATCGTGAACCATATCAACTGAAAGCCTTAAATTGGTCATGGCCTTAGTCACGTCCATGGGTCGTGACCACTATTGGTGGAAATTTTGGCACAATGTTAGTTCCATGATGGTGATTGTATTCTTATGGACCACATTTGTGACCACGGTGGTCACGATCCATGGCCGTGACCATGTCTAGTTTATGTTACACTGGTGAGTGGTCATTGGCTTGCTTACGGGTTCTTTCAATCTATCACGATCTAAGGTCATAACAGGTTTATCATGACCATTTTTGGTTTGTGGTGTAGTGAACCTCCTCCAATCAATTCCCTACATGACCTTAAATACGACGCCCTACACTCAAAACTAACTCATTCCCTAACGCGACCTAAAATAGGGAGACCTACGCTCAAAACCAATTCAGTCCCTCACTTGAGCTTAAATAGGAAGCCTTACTCTTAAAACCCATTCAGTCCCCTATCCAACCTAAAATAGGAATCCCTGCACTTCAAAATTGTTAGATCCCCAATGCGACCTAAAATAGGAAGACCTATGCTTCAAAATAAATTGGATTCCTAAGTGATCTAAAATATAAAGCCCTGTGCTTCAAACCACTTGGTCCTAAAATAGGGAGACCTACATTATAAACTAAATTGTTCCTCAATGAGACCTAAAATAGGAATCCCTTCACTTCTAACCATTCGTTCCCCTATGTGACCTTAAATAGGAAGCACGACGCTTCGAACAACTCGGTCCCCTATGCAACCTAAAATAGGGAGTCCTGCGCACCAAACCAAATCGATTACCTAAGAGACTTAAAATAGGAAGCCCTGCACTTCTAGCCACTTGTTCCACCCCATGACCTTAAATAGGAAACCCTACACTTAGAACCACTCATCCCCTACGCGATCTAAAACGGGGAGCCTTACACTCCAAACAACTCTATACCCCACGCGATCTTAAATAAGAAGCCATGCACTTCAAATTACTCGGTCCCCCATGTGACATGGAATAGGAAGTCGTATGCTTCAAACCACCCAGTCCCCTACGCAACCTAGAATTAGGATTCCCAAGCTCCAAACCAATTTATTCCCCTACATTACCTAAGATATGAGATCCTATGCTCCAAAGCAATTAGGCCCCCGACGTGACTTAAAATATAAATCCAATCACTTTAAAATAATTTGATCCCCTATGCAACCAAAATAAATATCCCTACTCTCCAAACCAATCTGGTCCTCTATGTAACCTAAAATAGTGAGCCCTGAGCTTTTAAACCAACTAAGTACCCCACGTGACCTTAAATAGGCATCCATGTACTTCAAATAATGTGGTCCTTTACATGATCGATAATAGGGATCATTGCACTCTAAACCAATGTGACACCCCGCCTAATTAAATACCGGGCGATCACTCCTTTATTAAATTAAAATCAAGGTGAACAGTTGGTTCATTCTTAGCATCACTGTCGTAAAAATAACTTTTCCAAATTTAACACCCTATTTAATTAAGCTAAGTGTCAAAACCATTTTTAAACATTACTTTCCAATTTTATATAAGTATTTTATTAAACAATCAATCCAATAATTTAACAATTAACAACCCAATCCCAGCATTTAAAACTTAAAGTAAAACATACATGTTGAATAAATCCCAAAGTAACAGTACTAGAAATAACTGAAATACAAATGTCCCAATAAAACAGATAAATAGTGGAAAGGGCGACACATGCCCAATAAGGAGAATGATAGAAGTGGAATCAAGTAAATGATATCGTCTAAGCAAGTGGCCTGCAACTCCCACCTAAGCTGCAGCACGTTCCATCCAAGGGATCCAAGGGATCCTAAACAAGACGCCCCTGTGGCTGGGCACCTGTAATATATACAGATATATACAAGAGAGAAAGAGGAATAGAAACGGGTTAGAGCCCGATAGTGTATATGATTTAAAAATTCGTTTAGCAAGTATTTAAATTGATACAGGCCAATGCATCAACATATTAGTGCGACACTCTCTTGAGAAATTCTCGCCTCTCTTCTAATGTGCACTCCTATCGCACTAACCTTCCCAATGGTTTATCTCATCATATATCACACTATCCTTCCCCAAGGATTTAACTTATCTTAGGTGACTCTCAAAATTTAAGATTTAACAACATCATGGTTTAAAAAGGATAATTTCATTTAGTACAAAACGCTCATTTTAACTTTATTGATTCATAAAGTTTTTTCAATATCATACTATACTTTTCAAAATAAGTATTTCCAATTTGAGTCATTATACATGTCTCACTTACCATAACACAGTAGGTAGTTTCCCAAATTTCAAAAGTTCACATATATATTAAATACTCGTATAATATATATATTCTAACAGCACCCCACATAAAAATTATGGTGCAGGCATACTCTGCTATCCAATCCCCGTATCAATCGTACTAAAGGGAATACAAGTTCGGAATCACTCTCGAACTGTATAAATACATACACAAACAATATTGAGGCGAAGCATAGTTTCCAAGTCCAAGAGGTAAGTACATACCCTCACGTCTCTTAGGACCGTGACTACCGATTCGATAGCCTGTACCTAGGATTTC
This sequence comes from Sambucus nigra, assembly GCA_949130495.1. NCBI lineage: Eukaryota > Viridiplantae > Streptophyta > Magnoliopsida > Dipsacales > Adoxaceae > Sambucus > Sambucus nigra. The sequence goes on from OX422213.1 coordinate 42,597,287, forward strand.
TATCTTCTAGGGTACGAGTCAATATCCCCCATAAGGCACACGAGATTAGATCGTCCCAGCGCGAAAACCTCAGGGATAGCAAGTAGCGCGGGCATGATTTTCACAAGTATATAATATATGCATACATAATCATATAAATATACCACTTTTATTATATCAATTTAGGTTTATCCAATAACCCACATTCACAACATTTATCCTTATTTTCCCATTATTATTTATCAAGTATAATGGTTCGTTTCTAACTTTAATTCGAAGGGTTTTTCCAACTTACTACGTAACCCTCATGGACTCTATTCTTCCAAATGTACAATTCAGTAGATATCCATTTATGTTCCAACGTAACTCTCTCTTACATGTCTCTCCCCTTTAATATATACTTACATTATCCCTTATGCAAAATATCCCAAAAATATAGATTTCGCCTTACATTAAAGGATTTTGAATTTTATTTTCAAAGATGAGAATTTCAAACGGTTTCGAAATCGGAATTAAAATGGAGTTTTAATTGAATTTTTTTATTATCTCTAAGAGTCCTCAAAACATAAAACTGTCTAGCGAAAAAAATATTAAAAAATATTGAACGGTCTGATCGAGTTGAATTTTTTTCTGTAGCTTCCTCTCGTCTTCAGCTAATTCTCTGTAAAATTTCATCCAATTACAACGGTCCGATCATCCGGAATAAATTCTTTTTTTAGTATTTGTATCTGATTAGAACTCTTTTCTTAATCAAACTCTTAATCCTTTACATGACAAAGGGTTTCCAGAATATCATATAAATCATCACTACATGAAAATTTCCCATCTCAAATTGGGTTTTTCTTCCATAAATCTCATCCTAATAACTCCTAAACTAATATGGATGATGCATCAACGAAATAAGCAAGATAAACACTTGCCTGGGATTTTCAGAAATCTGGTTTGGTGTTGAATTTGGTGTGGTTGCGTTCCCCATCTTGCGATCTACGCGTTGGCGTTGGCGGTGGCGGCGGTGCAAACGGGTGAGTTTTGAGCCTTGGAATGCCTTGAGAGCTCTCTCCTCTCCTCTCCAATGGCCGTTCTAGTGTTTTGAGTTATCTAACCCTAGGAGATAACCTAAACATCTGATATAACCCCTTTAATTTTCGTGGGTTTAATTACCCAAAAATACAAAATGACTAAAATGCCCACCCGGGGTACTAATTAGGCCTAAAAACGCCCCGAGACCCAAATCAAACTCCCGGGTATACTTTTCTGACTATCTCGACCCTTCCGGACATGTTGGCGCACTCAAAACGACCATACGAACAACTTATAAAATATTTACTTTTATTTATCAATATTTAGTCCCGACGCGACACGGGCGCGTCCCGACTCAAATTTCTAAAATTGTCATTTTATTCACTCGTGACATTTAATATGGCCACTATTATATATTACTTTGCTCATTAGTAATATTCAACAAATTTTCCCATAATTACTAACTCTCATTACGTTAATAATTATAACATAATTAATTTTCGGATTTTTATTAAATAATTAATTCACATTAAATTTAATAAATCCCCAAATTAATATAGCATAAAAATACGGGGTTTTACAACCAATTTGTTCCCTTATGTAACATAAAATAGGAAGCCCTAGCTTCATTTTGACTTGGTCCCCTACATGACTTTAAATAGGGAGCCTTGCACTTCAAATCATTCGGTCCCCTATATGGCCTAAAGTAGGGAGCCTTGCACTCCAAGACAATTTGGTCCCATATGCGACCTATAATAGGGATCCCTATGTTCCAAACCAATTTGTTCCCCTACATGACCTAACATAGGGATCCTTCTGCTCCAAGCATAGGATTCGATTAGCTTTTAGAAAATGGGTCCCCTACACGACCTAAAATAGGAAGGCCTATCCTCCAAACCAATTATGCCCCCTACACAGCTTAAAATATTGAGTCCCATGCTCCAAAACAACTCCGCCCCTATATGACCTCGAATAGGAATCCCTGGACTTTAAATAACTCGGTCCCCTATGTGATCTAAATTAGGAGCCCTATGCTCAAAGCCAAATCGGTCCCCTCTGTGGCCTAAAATAGGGAGCCCTATGCTCAGAGACAAATCGATCCTCTACACGGCCAAAAATAAGGAGCCCTTCATTCTAAATCAATTTGATCCCTTACACGACCTAAAATATGGATCCTGACACTTCAAACCAGCTCATCCCCCTACATAACCTGAGATTGGGACCCCTCCACTCTAAACCAAAGTGATACCCAACGCGACTTAAAATAGGGAGACCTATGCTCCAAGCCAAATCGGTCCCCTACATAACCTAAACTAAGTAAGTCTACATTCCAAAACAAAATTTATCTCGTACATAACCTTATATAGGGAGCCCTGTAATGCAAAAACCAATTTGGTCCTTTACACAACCTAAAATAGGAAAGCATGTGCTTCAAACCAATTTGGCCCCCCTACGCAACCTTAAATTAGGAGCTTGTGATCCAAACCATCTTGGTTCCATATGCAACCTAAAATAGAAAACCCTGTATTTTAGCACAGACACTATCGAAACCCCGCATTTTGGCATTTGGTCCCCATAGAGACCTAAAATAGAAAGGGATTGGAATGTTTTGAATCTTCGCAAAAACCAAAGTTAAAAAATCAGGATACCATGCACCCCTATAAAGCTTCCTCCTGGTGTTTAAATCACCATACATTCACACTTAATCTCATACCCCTCGATTTTCACTATCCAGGAAGGATAGCCGGTCATGAGTAAATGTGGAATTAAGCTCTTATAACAATTTCTAAATGTGAATATAATCTCTAATGCCAATTTAAATGTGTACACAATCTCATTGGAATAACTTATTTAGTTAAATGTCTCAAACGCAATACAAATTTTATCTTTTTATCCTAATACATGCATTCAGGTGATAGAACATGTAAGTAAAACATGCAATCACTCGAAAAATAAGGAAAATCACCTTTCAGGGACAAACCTATATTTTAGCACTTTAGATAGTTTTACAAGACAGTCGACTTACAAACTACTTGATATAATCCACAAGTATAACGTGCGGTCTTTGCAAAACCTCTAAAGGATACTGCTCAATCCAGAGGAGTCCACAGGCAGCGTTCCACCCTCGATATCCACCAATCAGCCTTTCTTCTTCCATTCAATCATGATCCCTCGAGTCACAAGGTCAGTAGGAGAGAACTCTCTCCACAAGTATATATCATGTATAAGGCACTAGGGTTTCAAAAGGATTCATAATTATATTGGGGAGGATGATTTGTGAATCAAAAATATGTTTAGACCTACAAAGTTTGAGGAATTTTGCAACATATATGCAGGTTGCATTTTTTCAAAAGTCTCTGAAAAATTATTTTCAATACAAGTATTTATGGGTCGCACAAAACATTCGAGGCGGCAAAATTTGTTCGAACGAAAATAAATGAGAATAGTATCTCGTTAGACCAAAATCCAAGTTCGTTTGAACGAGACAACTATCTCGTTTGAACAAGCTTCTAACAAGCTTCAAATGAATTCAAACAAAGCACCCTTGTTGGATGTTCGTTTGATGAAATGATCAAACAAGCATACTAATGAAATTGCCATTTCGTTCAAAATGAGAAGGTCGTCTCGTTTGAACGAGATCAAAAAAAAAACTAACTTAAAAAATTTTGACTCGATTTTTTACAAAAAAATGCTTCTCCCAAATATAAAGGTAAATAAATTTGAGCTCCTAAAATATTTATACCTTCATAATGTAGAGAAGTCTTGAACTTGGAGATGTTGAGATTCGGTTCATCGTGTTGGCACATGTTTATTTGTAACGAGATACACTAAATGTGTCAAAGTGCAAATAGAACAAATAAATAGCCTAAGCTAAATAATTTTCCCTTGGAAATATGATCGTTTGGATATTTCTATACAAAACAAAACGTAACCCAAATTACAAAAAATTGCCCCTCTAAGACAAAAATTTTAATACCCTTCCTAAACCCTAGAAATGGAATGACATAAATAAATGTTATCTTCAATTTTCAATTATTCTTCTTGATCTTCCCTTGCGCACTTTATTTTCATGTGGTGCAATATGTTCTTCAATTGGATACCTGCACACATGAAACAAAGAAAAATACCCATGATGCATAGTGTTTGAAATATACAATAAAAACATGTAAATCTGAAAAAATCAAAATCCCTTTTATTTTTTTTCTCTCCTTTTTTGTCCAAAATAGATAAAGGAGTATAAACTAAACAGGACATGTAGAGAACATAACAGATAAGAAGTAAGATATCATCACAAAGATATATAAATAACAAACATATAATGATCATCTCAAAGGCTTCACCAACTATTTTTTGAAATTTTTCAAAATTTTCTCAAGTGTAAAATTTTATAAAAAAAACACACCGTGAATTAACAAAAAAATACCCCAATTATGGAAGCAAAATGTAGGGGTGTTAACATATTCCAAAGGTTAATCAACGTAAACAAACACAACACATGTGCAAGAAAGATTGAGATACCACTAACAAAAGATCTCAAGGTCTACCTTAGGTGTAAAAGATTGTGAACTCATGTGAAATTGACTTAACCTAATCAACAAATTAAGACCGTAAGTGATTTTCATACCAATGACGCCAAAAATTTAATGTTTTTCTGAGATTATATAGTTTTTCAAACCCATTGATCGTCAAAATCTCACATTATTCAGAATATTCTCAATTATTTTTGAAGAAATTAAAGTTCATGTGTAGCGAAGCATCAATGTTCAAACATTGGCTCGGCACTTCTGTTTTTATGTGCCTCTAATCTTTTTAGGCTCTTTTCATTGCAAATGGTGACTTCTAACGCGATAATATTTGTCCTTCATAGCCCTATTCTACTGCTTAATATATTATAAAATTTTCTAGAAAAATGATTGACCTCCGGGCAATGATTCTTACAAGAACAAATTTTTATCTTGTTTTTCACATTTGGTATGTCTTTCAGAAATATCGAGATGAAAACACTATAATCGACATGTCACAGGTAAGTCCAATACTCAAATAAGCTCATGCTCGTGTGCATTAAAGGTGACAAGGAGGCAAACATGTAGCAAGTTATCCTCAAATCACAACTTAATGACTCCACTCATTATTAAGCACATATATGAAATGATGTCATGTCTCAAAACACTACAAAACAATCGTGTAGATATGGAATGAATGGGTGATTTGGACATCTTTAATGTTCATCCATATACGGTGTAAAAAAATACAAAACTCTTTTTTTCCTTTTTAAAAATTTTATCAAAATAAAATCTTTTGGCCTTTTTCACTTTTTCATAAAAACCAAAAAACTTTTTGTATTTTTCAAGAAAAGCAAAAGTCATTTTGGATTTTTTGAAAAATATAACAAAATGAAAAATATGAATACACAATGGTACATACTAGCATTAGGTATATAAGATATGAGCATGATAAGAATCCTATACTAAAAACAAGTCTCAACCTCGGCCAATAGGCTCGGAGGAGCTCTCAAAGGGAGATGACATCCTAATAAATTCCTCAGTCAAATTTTGCAAAGCCTTGACTAAATGCTCTACTTCCTCTCAAAAACTCTCAAAATCTCTAAAGTGATGTGCGGGAGCATGCCTCCATATGTGTGGGAGTACGTACAAGAACTCGTGTAGGAGCATACCGGGGAACATACCTATAAGACACTCTCTCTATCATAAAACAAAACTCTCTAAGGTGACCTCTTTGTTTACAATGGGAATAAACATACATAGGCTTCGATCTACCTTTCTCAAAACATCTAAGACGTGCTCTCCTAGGTGAGTCAGTCGCCTAGGTGGGTTATGTTTAGGTAAATAAAGATCCAACATAAACTCGAGAACTAGCTCAGGTGCAGCATGGGAAGTAGACTCACCATCATAACCAATTCCTTACCCCCTCAATGTCACCTAACGCAGGACTGAGGAGCATCCTTTATGATTTATTAGTTGTGTCCTCTAAAGTGACCTTGAACTCCTGAGCACGTTCGATATTTCTCTCGAGTAAGGATACACGGGCTTTAAGTTCCTCACGAGCCTCTAATGAAGATTGAAGATCTCTCGTGAGACTAGCCACGGTGTTGGTCAAATCGGTGTTTTCTCGGCCTAAAACAATCAAATGCTCGCATAAAAAAATCTTCACCTTCTTGAGTTGACTCACCGATGCTTCACACTCTCTCAAAACATTCACCTCCTTCCCTTAATCTAATACCCTAAGAGATAAATCTTTAGTAAACTTTTTCGTTTTCAAAGTTTCGATGTAAAGATCACTAAACGCCTTTTGGTGGCCACCTTCACCCTCACTCTCACAATCTTCAGAATGACTCAAAACATCATCAAGGCTTTCATGTTTAGGTATGTCCTCATCGGTGTGGGACAAACTAGAATTTCTAACATGACTATCCATGAACGCAACGCATGATTCATGTGGTGATTCTGCCCTTGAATCAGCTAAATCGATGTCACTATCTCTAAAAGTGGCCTTATTATTAACTTTCTTGCACTTTATCTTAAGCCTAGTGGGGCACTAATGTGCTTTGTGCCCTTTACACTCACATTCATAACACCTAATTTCTTCCTCTATCTCTCCCCCCGCTCATTCCCTGATTCTTATTTTTATTTTTCCAAAAAATCTTTGCTTTGGAAGAATTTTCTTTCAAAAATTTGAGAAACTTTTTGATTTTTTTTTAAAATAGATCCAAGTCATTAAAATCAAAATCAACCTCAGATTCGGACTCACAAACTTTCTATTTCTTATTTTTTTTTGTTTGAGCTTTAAAGAAATCATTACTTCCTTAGGTTTAATAGTTTTAGGGAACATATTATTTTCATATGTTTGAAGATATCCTACAACTTCTTTTAACCTAAGAGTGTCCAGGATCCCTAATGAATTTAGAACGATGACCTTAGGAATAAAGCGGCCAAGGAGTGACCTCAAAATTTTCTTAACAACTCTTGTCTCATGAATTTTCTCACTCAAATTAAAACTATAATTAACTATGTCTGACAAATGCACATAAAATTCATCTAAAAACTCGAACTCTAGAATGGTAATGGTCTTAAATTGGGTGTTCAAATTTTGTAGATTTGATTCCTTTACAGCATTGGTACCCTCATGTGTGAGTTGGAGGGTATCCCATGCTTCTTTAGATATGGTGCACGTCATGATTTGGCAGAACTCATCAGCAGTGACGGCTGCATAAATGGCACTCAAATCGCGAGAGTTAAAATTACTCTACTTAAAGTCATCTTCGATCCATGAAAAGATGGGTTTTGGGCCAACAACATTATTAACAGTGATAGTGGGTGGTGTCCATCCTCTTTAACAAAATAACCAGACACGTTCATCAATGCCTTTTAAGGGAGACCTCATCCTATATTTCTAATATGCATAGCTGGAACCATCAAAGATGGGCATTCAATTATATAAATTATCCATAAAAATCTGGCCTTTTTAAGATCAATATTTTTTTTCAAAAAACGTGATATAAAAAATAATTTTGCGGAAAAAGATCACACAGTATTTTTGGGTAACCTGTTCTAATACCAATTTGTAAATGCAGAATTAAGCTTTGATACCAATTTGTAAATGTAGAATTAAGCTTTGATACCAATTTGAGAGTGAGAATGATCTCAATGGAATAACTTATATAATTAAATGCCTTAAACACAATACCAATTTTATTTTTTTATCTTAAGCCATGTATATAGTTGATTAAACATATAAGTAAACCATGCAATCACACGAGAAATAAGGAAAAATCCCTTTTGAGGGAGAAACTTATTTTAGCACTTTACATAGTCTTACAAGACAATCGACTTACAATTTACTTGCTATATTCCATAATTATAGCGTTTCGTCTTCGCAGAACCTCTAAAGAATACATCTCAATCCAGAGAAGTTCACAGGCGGCGCTCCACCCTCAATATCCACTGATTAGCCTTTATTTTTCCTTTTATTCGTGATCACTCAAGTGACAAGGTCAGCAATAGAGATCTCTCTCCACAAGTATATATGAAGTATGATCCTTCTAGGGTTTCAAAAGGATTCACAATTACATTGGGGAGGATGATTTGTGAATCAAAAAGGTGTTTAGGCCTAAAATGTTTGCATACTTTTGCAAAAGATATGCATGTTGTGTTTTTTCAAAAGTCTCTGAAAAATTCTTTTTGAAACAGATATTTATAGGTCAAGCACAAAATTCGAGGCGGGAAAAATCGTTCAGCAAAAATTGAATTCATTCAAACTAGAATAGCATCTTGTTAGAATGAAACCCAAGTTCGTTCGAATGAGACAACTATCTCATTTGAACAACCTTCTAATGAGCTTTAAATGAATTCAATCAGAACACCCTCGTTGGATGTTTGTTTGATAAAATGATCAAAGAAGCATTCTGAAGAAATTTCCATTTCGTTAGAATGAGAAGGACATCTCGTTTGAATGAGATCAAAAAAGTAATATTTAACTTTAAAAATTTTGCCTTGATTTTTTAAGAAAAATACATCTCCTAAATATAACGTTAAATAAATTCGGGCTCCTCAAATATTTATACCTTCATAATGTAGATAAGTCTTGAACTTGAAGAGGTTGAGATTCGGTTCATCGTGTCAGCATGTGTCGATTTGTAATGGGATATGCCAAATGTGCCAAAGTGCAAATAAAACAAATAAACATCCTAAGCAAAAATATTTTCCCTTATAAGGTGATCTCATGCCTCAATAGACAACTCTAAAACCCCATTTTATATCTTGTTCCCATAGCGACGTAAATATAAGGGGTTGGAATCTTTTGAATCATTGTTAAAACCAAAGTAAAAAATCAGGATACCCTGCACCCCTCTAGAGCTTTCTCCATCTCGGTGTTGAAATCACCATACATTCACACTTAATCTCCTACCCCTCAGTTCCGCTGAATTAGGAATGATAACAAGTCATGAGGTAATCCCACACCCCAATAGACATTGTTAACATCTCGTGTTTCCATGTATGGTCCCCATAGAGACCTAAAATAGAAACAGGATTGAATATTTTGAATATTTGCTAAAACCAATGTTGAAAATAAGGATACCTTGTACCCCTACGAATATTTCTCCCTATTGGCGTGTTAATCACCATACATTCCTACTAACTTGGAATGATAACCTGTCATGAGGTGATCCCCCACCCCAATAGATTTCGTTGAAAAGCCGTATTGCTACATCTGGTTCATATAGCGACCTAAATTAGAAATTGGTTGAAATATTTTGAATCTTAGCCAAATCTCAAGTAAAAAATTAAGATACCCTACACCCTTTCAGAGATTCCTCTAGGCGTTTAAATCACTATGCATTCACACTTAATCTCCTACCCCTTGATTCCCGCTTGACAACAAGGATAACTAGTCGTAAGGTGACACACGTAAATTAACACCATCGAAACTCGCTTTTTACACTTGGTCCCTATAGCAACCTAAAATAGCAAGGGCTTGGAATATTTTTATATTTCCTAAAATCAAAGTCAAAGATATGTATACCCTGCACCCCTCCGAAGCTTTCTCCCTTCCGTTGTTCAAATCACCTCACATTCACACTTAATCTCTACCCTTCAAATTCTATTAGTCTGGAAGGATAACCAGTCGTGAGGTGATCTCGTACCCCAAAAGACACCGCTGAATCCTTGAGTTTTTATGTTTGGTCTCCATAGCGACCCAAAATAAAATGGGTTGTAATATTTTGAATCTTTACTAAAACCAAAGTTGAAAATCAGGATACCCTGCATCCTTCTGGAGCTTTCTCCTTCCTAGTGTTTTAATCACCATACATTCACACTTAATCTCCTACCCCTCGGTTCCTGCTAATTGGGAAGGATAACCAGTCATAAGGTGATCCCACACCCTAATAGATGGGGTTAAAACTCTGTGTTTATATCTCCAGTACCCAGAGAGAACTAAAATATAAATGGGTTGGAATGTTGCGAATCTTTGCTAAAACTAAAGTAAAAAATTGGGATACCTTGCGGCCCTCCAGAGCTTTCTCCCTCTAGGTATTTCGCTCGCACCAAATCCACACTTAATATCCCTACCCTGGGTTCCCACTAACTAGGAAGAATAACTAGTGATGAGGTAACCGAGCCCCCTTAGGATATTATCCCTCTCATTATTTTAACTACCGAACGTTCACACATAAACTACATGTCTTCAGTCCCCACTGACCAAGAAGGCTAATCAATCATGAGGTAATCATAAAAATAACATTCCAAGACCTTACATAACGTCGATCACCCATCGTAGGCCCTAAATTGTACCTTTTTTTCTCTCTTATCATAGGTCACCATGCAATATCAACAGATACTTTATGGGTCTCGATCATGCATTCATCCCCTTGGATGAATCCCGTAAACCTTTGTGACATTAAGGACTAATCAAACCATCAATTTCAATGAAAAGTATACGGACGCACACACTCTTAGTCAAACGCCTTTGTGGATACCTCAATTTGCAATCGAGTTGTGACTCATGTGCTACCCCAATACTTAATGTCACGTCGTTTTCATAAATGACTGAGTTCTCAAAGTCACAGGCAATTTCCTACAAAAATACTAACTTTGGTGATAGGAAAACTCTAAACCTCTGATGATTGTTGGGGTACTCCTATAAATATGTAAAGTTTATCCCACCATGAACTTAACCAACTTTAAAAATCATCGTATGAATCTAAAAAACCTTTATCAAATCCCTTTGATGCCCATATGACTAACGTCAAAGGAAGAAACCAAAGAGAGTTCCGATTGACACAATTTACCCTAAATATCACTTTATAGACATTTTGAACCTATAAAACTTCATATTTGATTAAGTGGTAACAAAAAAAAATTATAGATATTTGAAATATCTTTCCAATAATGAAGGCCACATGCCAATCGGAGCTTGCATCAAAACCCTATGATCCCTGAAGTAGAGATATTAAAACTACCTACCACTTTAAAGGTCTTTTAGATTAAAAAAATTTTATTACTGGGTAAGTTGGGAAATATAACCATATACAACTTTAAATTATATTTTAAATGGTGAAAACCAAGCATCAATCGGAGTTACAAATCAAAAGTTACGAAAATAATACAAAACTGTGACAAACGCAAAATGAGTCAATAAGCCAATCGAATACACGATTATTTTCACATTTTCACTCCAAACGAGACAAACACGCCATGTGGGACCTTTAGCTGATCGGATAAATGACCACCAAATGGATAGCGGATCGGATGTCCCTTTTGCTACTAAATCTTATCGATATCTTTTCTCAATGATAAAAAATAACGGCTCGGGACCTTAGCCGATTGGTTATCTGATCCGTCAAAACCCCTATAAATAGAGGTGCCAAGAAATCTTAAAAATGAGAGAAAAAACAAACATTGATTTGGTCTTACAAATTTTTTAATCTCAAGCACCAGAGATAATCGAGCTCATTTTTTAAAAGCCCCGAAGGACTCGTACTTCAGAAAAGTTACTTTTCAAAAAGGAAAAGCTCCTACTTCCATGGAGTCGCCCCCATAAGAGGTTCGTACTCCTAAAAATTTTCCTCTAAGTAATAAATAGAGTCAAAACACTTATAGAAATTCTACAAAAGTCAGCACTTCTAGATGAAGCTCTACCCGACTGAAAAGCACCAAAAGTGGGGCTTTCCCCAAGCAAAAAAGTCTATTTTCATCGTGATAGTAAACAACCCCTACCCAAATTTTGGGGAAACACCCCAAATTTACATGTTGCTAATAACTTCACATACTTGTGTACCCTTTCTAACTTGTTCCTCGTTTAGGGGACCGGGCATGCAATTTACAGCGTCAATATATGTTTAAAGCCTCGTTTTTAACCCAACACCTCTACTTTTCTCACGAATTAACATTCTCATACGCGATAATAATACAAATCAAATGCCATGATTCCAAAATACAAACATGAAAAAATATTTTTCAAAATATTTTTTGAGAGGGCCATTGATCTGCGTTCAACTTGAAACTTTGCAAGCCAATGTTTATAATTGAACTACACTCACCACTTCTTCGAATGAACAAAGCCAGTCACTACATGACACCCCAAATATGTATTTTAATTTCAATACTTTTCAAACATCCTCATTTGATCAATGTATTAAATTAATATATATATTTATCAATCTAACACAACAAAAATAATATTTTAAGGACCAGGCTACATAAATACCGCATTGATATAACTAGTATACCCTGTATCCCGCTGCCTACACATCTAAATATAACTCATTAGTGAACTATGTTGGCTTTGATCCCAAGTCTCCTTGGGTACATAGGTGCTATACCAAGATAAACTCATGAAACTCAAGCCTCAAAATACGTCTCTTGACATATTATCTCCTCGAGATGCCTCCATCTCTATTCCAACACCCCTATCTATTATCCAACCCCTTTTGTTGGAACTATGTTGGATTTGATACCAAGTCTCCTTAGGTACATAGGCACTATACTAAGATAAACTCGTGAAGCCCAAACCTCATAATGCATCTCCTGGCACATTATTTCCTAGGGATGCCTCCATCTCGAGTCCTACATCTCAACATATTGTTTCACCGAGATGCATAAATCTTTAATATTTGTCCAGTTCAACTGGGATAGCAAACTATCTCAAGGCGTGATATCATAAATATACGTATGCAAATGCTCCAGCGCATGTAATAACTATACATCTGAACTATATAGGCTTTTATATCGTGGCTACATGAGTACGTAGGCACAATATTGAGTCATTCTCGTGAGCTGGAGCCTCGATAATATCTCTCATGACATATTACCCCCACAGAGATGCAATCATCTCCTTCCTATCTTTGACACCCTCTTTCATACATACTACAAATGAAAAATAAAAATATATCAAAGTTTTAATTTCTTGTACATCCCTACACTTGCTCACATGTCATGTTTGAACACATGTTACAATCGAACTACGTTGGCTTTGATCCCAATTTCTCTTATGTAACTAGGCACAATTGACCTTGAGCCTTGAAAATATGTTTCTTGACATATTGTCCCATTGAGATTCATTTATCCCTAATCCCTCACCAACTGCAAATGAGTTATCAAAATATATCAAAGCCATGATCTTTTGTGCATCCCTATAAATACTCTCAATAAAACGAAATAAGATATCAAATTATCTCAGTACGGGACCTCCTAAACATATTCCTATATACAGACGTGCAAACACATATACATTAATCATAATGGATATAGACATCATAATGGGTATAGTCTAACCTCTCACCTTTCTATATCTCCTCAAAATAGGAAAATCTATCAAACTATGTCAAAGTTGAGATCTCTTGAATAATTATATACACTAACGACCACCCACTATACAGATCGAGTTTTCTTGCACACTTACATACTTAATAACTCCATTATATGCATAAATGCATGTAGTCATGAAAAAGAAACTCTTGTGTAACTACATTGGTTGAGTGATGTTTCTATACCTCTCACTTATACTATTTTCCTACCTAAGAACCTATCTACATGTTGAGGGACTCTCACGCTAAGGTCCCTAAACAAACTCTAAATAACCCAAAAGTAAGAAATTAATGTAAAGAGCAACAATAGGTATATAATTAAGGAAGAATACATAATAAGTGGGGTGCCTAACACCTTCTCCACTCATAATCTGGTTCACTAACCCTCACAACAAGAATTTTTGAACCAACCACAAACTTTAAAAGCTACCTTAGGATTAGCCTGAAAGGTCTAGCTCAAACATTTTTATTGCTTTCTATATAAAACAAACTGGTGAATCTGAGGACTTGATTAAACCCCCTTCCTCCGCACAAAAGCCATACTTACTAAAGGGGCGTGCACCAAACATGGACATGCCGTAAAACTGCATCCATGGGAAACCACCTACACCTAAACATCAAATCGATAACCTAACCTTAGAGGGAGCATAAGAATGGGATACAAGCATTCATGTTTATTCTATAACACAAGTTCTTTTCCCCTTGGGCGCATCACACTCGAGGCCCACAATGCCACACTTACCTGAAGGATCGTGGGAACAAGAGAAAAAATTATGGCCCTTAAATCCCACCTGTAAGAGTTGTCCCAAGAAGACCATTTGCATAACTATGTGGAAAAAAAAATTTCAAAGACCACTTGGAGTGTGACCAAAAATTCGATAATGTTCTAGACTATGATGAGATGGGAAAGGAGTACGAGTTAATTTATGGCAACTAATGTCCACATCAAATTCAAAGTAATGCTAATTGGATAGAACTAAATAAGGTTACTATGATCATAGAGTCTTTCCAAATTGACCATGCTAAAACCCTAATGGACAAACATCATCGACCAAAAGACATTGACTACGATAATAATATACTCTTTGTAAGGAATACCTGGTTAAAGTCATAAATTTGCATCACGATGCGCTGGTAATCACTCTAATAATTTTCAATCGGGATGTGGAAAAGATACTATTCAACCAAGGAATCTCCTAAAAGGTCCTATATCTGAAACTATTTAACAAGCTAAATCTCAAGACATAAGATGATCATGCCCTTGGGAAAGGTGGTGTTGCCAGTGCAAACTGGGAATATATCTAAGACGATCAAATTCTTGGTAGTAAACATAAAATCCACCTATAAAACTATATTAGAACGAGGATGGATCTACTTCATGAAGTCTATCCCCTCCACCTGCTACCAGAATCTCAAATGCATGACCGAACAGGGGATAGTGAAGATAAAGGGAAATCAGGCTACTGCTCGGTAATGCTTCATCACTTCTATCACACCTAAGTAACAAAAAAAAAAGGAAAGGTGATTACTAGAGAGGTTATCACGGAGGTACCCATCCCCTAAAAGTAGAAACTATAGTATGGGAGATCGGTGGAAGAATAATTAACGGTAGACCTTAAAGACAAAGTCATAGAACCATTATAAAAAGTCATGTTCGATGACTTATACCTCGAGAAGAAATTTCTTATTAGTAACTCTCTCACTAATCATGAAAATGAGGAACTAATCTCTCTATTAAAATAGATTCAAGATGTATTTTCTTGATAACCACACGACATGTCTGGGATTGATCCTAAAGTTATGTGCCATCGACTTCACATGGATCACGCATTCCTTTCGATCACACAGAAGGAAAACAAAATAAAGTGAAAGAAATAGAATAAGAAGTGGGGAAACTTCTAGAGGAAAGGTCCATTAAATAAGTTTAACTCCCTAAATTTCTCTTTAACCCAATTACCATTAATAAGAGTAAAGGGATTTTGAATGTTGTATAGTCTTCACTGACCTAAACAAAGTCAATCTTAAAGACAAGTTCCATTTAAAGAATAGTTACTAGTTAGACAAGGCCACGATAATCTATGAGCGGATATAATTATTAGAAGTTTACTTAGGGTATCATCAAATCCCTTTGTTTGGAATCAAAAAGGAGAATATTTTGTTAATCAACACCATTGGTTTGTACTATTCTATAGTCATTCTATTTGGGCTCAAGAATACAGGAGAAACCTACCAATTGTTGATCACCAAAATTTTTAAACAACAAATGGGCGATATAATAGAAGGTTGCATAGATGATATGTTCATAAAAAGTAAGCTCAAAATGGAGTTTATGCAAGACTTGGTGAAGACGTTTGGAATCCTCAGATACTATAGGATGAAACTTAATGGAACCAATTCTCTTTTGGAGTATAGTTCGGAAAGCTCTTGGGCTACTTCGTCGACCATATGTGAATAGAAGAAAATCCCAACTAGGATGAGGAGATTAACGATGTTCAACCACCTAAAATAATTAAGGACGTACATAAGTTACCTGGAGTGTTAACAGAACTCAACTTTTTCATCTCTAAGTCCTCTGAGAAGTGTTGGCCATTCTTTTAGCTCTTGAAAAAGGATAAAGCATAAGCTTAGAATGACTAATTATCAAAGGCAATTGAAGAAATCAACCTTTGAGAGAGAAAAGGGGCGTTAAGCTTTGAGAGAAAGGGTAGTGAAGAATGTCCAAGTGGGTGGTGAATTAGGGAGGTTTGATATCCACTATCAACCCAAAACTTTAATTAAAGGATAGGTTTTAGTAGACTTCATCATGGAGTTCAGAAGGGTGCAAGATCCCACTAAAAGAGAACTTACCGACCAAAATACCACCGCTGAGTTTGATCAACCCAATATGTGGACACTATATGTTGATGAGGATCCCAACTCAAAAGGGTTGGGAGTAGGAATTTCCTTGGTAACTCCAGATCAAACTATGTTATATCAAAGAATCAATCTTAGCTTTGAAGCATCCAATAATGAAACCAAATATGAAGCCCTCATTATCGGACTGAAAAAGGCCCATCCCTTGGCACAAGTCACCTTGAAGTATTATGCGATTCAAGGCTGGTATCTAACCGAATATCAGGGGACTATAACGCCAGGGATGAATGCATGTCAACATATTTGCAGGTCACTCAGAACCTATCCATCAAGTTTAAGAATATTTAAATCCAAAAAATTTCGTGAGGAAACAACGTATATGAAAATGCCTTGGCTACTTTGGCATAAGCTGTTAAATCTAACCTTAGAATAATGATTGAGGTGGAATACCTAGCCCAACCAAGCATTATGAAGCCCAGTGTTTCCGACCAGGTCCTCACTTCCCCGAAATCTCCAAAATGAATGAATTTGATTGTCTCATATTTGTGATATGATATACTGCTTGTTGATGAGAAGAAGGCTCACCACTTCAGAGGCAAGGCTGCTAGATTTTACATCTCCCATAATGGAAAGCTATATAATATCTTTCATTGGGCCTTAATTTCAATGTGTCCATCCTATTGATGTTGACTAAGTTCTTTATAAGCTGCATTTGGGGATATGTGTGAGCCATGCTAAGGGAAGATATTTTGAATTCAAGGACATAAAGGATGGGTACTGGTGGCCTTACATATCAAAGTATACAATATCTTATCTGAATAAATGCAATAAATGTCAAGTATTCTCATTTATGCTTCATCATCCATCAACCTTAAATCCTTGAGCAACTATGGCGTTGCATTCCTCGAGTGTGGGGAAGAGTAAGAGGACTTGATGTAATTGGAATATTCGAGTGGTCATCCCCTGGTCCATCGCCTTCCCTCGAGATCGGGTTATCCATCTGAGGATGGAATTGGTGACTTGCACTTAGAATATGTTTGACATAACACCAGATGTAATACCCCGTATTATTATGCTATATTAATTTGGGGATTTATTGAATTTAATGTGAGTGAATTATTTAATAAAAATCCGAAAATTAATTATGTTATAATTATTAACGTGACAAGAGTTAGTAATTATGGGAAATTTATTGAATATTACTAATGAGCAAAGTAATATATTATATTGGTTATATTGAATGTCATGAGTAAGTTAAATGACAATTTTGGAAATTTAAATCGGGACGTGCTCGTGTCGCGTCGGGACTAAATTTTGATAAATAAAAAGTGAATATTTTATAAGTTGTCTGTATGGTCATTTTGAGTGCGCCAACGCGTCCGGAAGGGTCGAGATAGTCAGAAAAGTGTACCCGGGGGTGTAGTTTGGGTCTCGGGGTGTTTTTAGGCCTAATTAGTAACCCGGGAGGGCATTTTGGTCATTTTACATTTATGGGTAATTAAACCCACGAAAATTAGAGGGGCTATATCTGATATTGAGGTTGTCACCTAGGGTTAGAATTCCCAAAACCTATAACGGCCATTGGAGAAGAGAGGAGAGAGCTCTCAAGCAAATTCAAGGCCCAAAACCCAACGGTTTGCACCGCCGCCGCCACCAACGCGTAGATCGCGAGACGGGGAACGCAACCACACCGAATTCGGCACCAAATCGGACCTCTAAAAATCCCAGGCAAGTGTTTATCTTGCTTATTTCGTTAATGCATCGTTCATATTAGTTTAGGAGTAATTAGGTTGAGTTTTAATGGAAGAAAACCCAATTTGTGATAGGAAAATCCATGTAGTATTGGTTTATATGATGATTCTGGAAATCCTTGCCATGTAGAGGAATTTAACCATGAAATTTGGATGATTATAAGAAGGAAATTCTGGAGAAAATTTGTTAGAAACCTGTTTAAGAAAATTTTAGGGTTCTTGATAATTAGATAAAATTTTGGGTTGATAATCCATGTTTAAATGATAGAAATACACATGCCTTACGTTAAAAATGTCTGGTATATTGATATAATGTTAGTAGTAGAATTTTTGGGACGTTTGGGTTTACAAAATATGGATTTGGATGAAGAAAAGTGGTAGAACCCGTAACTGCGATTCTGCAGAAAATCGAAATACCTGCTTGATCGATCGATCGATCCTAGAGCTTCGATCGATCGAAGGTTCGATCGATCGAGCCCCAAACCTCGATCGATCGACCCCTCCTGGCAGACTCCTATTTCCCCTATTAAATGAGTTAAATTTAATTTATCATGAAATAATTCTTGGGCATCCTTAATATAATGTTTTGGGAGATAGGGGAGACCAGTAGGTTATACGAATGAATTTTGGAGATACTTAATGTGGATTAAGAATTACATTTTGGGATAATTACTTATAAATTGATTAATTTATGTATTGAAGGGTAAGGTGCGTAAGATAGTTACGTTGGAACATAATAAGGACACCTACTGAATTTTATACATGTGAGGATAGAGTTCATGAGTGTCGCGATATGAGTTGGAGAAACCCTTCGAGTTAAGGTTAGTGACGAACCCTTATAAGAATACTTAATGTGAATATTAAGGATAAATATTGTAATTATGGGTGATGAGAGAAACCTATATTGATATAATAATAATAAGTGGTATATTTATATGGTTGTGTATGCATATATTATATACGTGTGAAAAACGTACCCGCGCTACTTGTTATCCCTGAGGTTACCACGCTGGGACAGTCTTATCTCGATGGGACCTTTATGGGGGATATTGACTTGTACCCTCGAAGATAGTTATCCTTGGTACAGGCTATCGGACCGATAGTTCAGACGGTCCTAAGAGACGTGAGGGTATGTACTGACCTCTTAGAGACTTGGAATCTATGCTTCGCCTCAATCTTGTTTGTGTATATATGTTGATACAGTTCGAGAGTGATTCCGAACTTGTATATACCTTAGTGTGAGCGATGCGAGGATTGGATAGAAGAGTATGCATGCACCATAGTTTGTATGTTGGTGCCGTTAGAATGTATATATTATACGAGTGCTTAATATATATATCTGAAATTTGGGAAATTTAAGCTGTTGCTGTGATATTGAAAGTGAGAAATAATTCTGGACTATAAATCGGAAATACTTGTTTGAAAAGTATAATATGACACAGGGAAACTTTATAAATTAATGAAGCTAAAAGGGGAGTCGTGCTACTAATGGGAAGTATCTTTTTAAACAATGATATTATTTGGTTTTGAAATCTTATGAGTAATTCGAGATAAATAAAATTATGGGAAGGTTAGTGTGATAAAATGATAGGATAAACCGTTGGGAATGTTAGTTCGATAGGTGTGCACATTAGAAGAGAGGTGAGAATTTCTCAAGAGAGTGTCGTACTAATATGTTGTTGCATTGGCCTGTATCAATTTAAATACTTGCTAAACGAATTTTAAATCATACACACTATCGGGATCTGACCCGTTCCTTTTTCTCTCTCTCTCTCTCTCTTGTATATATATGTATGTATTATAGGTGCCCAGCCATAGGGGCGTCTTGCTTAGGATCTCTTGGAAGGAACGCGCTGCAGCTTAGGTGGGAGTTGCAGGTCTCTTAATTAGACGACTTCGTTCATTCGGATCCACTCTTAGTACTTTCATCTAGTTGGGCATGTGTAGCTCTTTCCATTATTCCGTTGTTATTGGACATTTGTATTTCAGTTATTTCCAGTATTGTTACTATGGGTTTTATTCAGTTTGGATGTGTGACTTTAGATTTCGTATGTTGACATTCGATAGACGAATGTATTAAATTAATTGAATTATGTTGCAGAATTTAATGTGGTGTGATTCCTACTTATTAAATGTTGTTAATAAAATAAATGACTTTGCTTTAAATAAAATTTGGAAAGTATGTATGAAAATGGTTTTGACACTTAGCTTAATTAATTAGGGTGTTAAATTGGAATAATTTATTTTTCGACAGTGATGCTAAGAATGGACCAACTGTTCACCTTGATTTAATTTAATAAAGGAGTGATCGCCCGGTATTTAATTAGTTGGGGTGTCACAGGTGGTATCAGAGCATCAGGTTCTAGTGTCCATAGGATCTGTACGGCTTATTTCTCTTTCACCTTAACGTTGTTGCTATAGAGCCTTACTTTTAGGATTGTTGCACTCTTGCTTTTACGTTTAGGTCTTCAGCTATTTGAGATTTGATAATAACTGTAGACTAATAAACTTGTTCACGTTTCAGATGCCTCCGAGACGTGCTCCGAAAGATAGGCGTGCCCAGGCCGAGCAGCC
This sequence comes from Sambucus nigra, assembly GCA_949130495.1. Lineage (NCBI taxonomy): Eukaryota > Viridiplantae > Streptophyta > Magnoliopsida > Dipsacales > Adoxaceae > Sambucus > Sambucus nigra. Next base: position 42,617,789 of record OX422213.1, read on the forward strand.
AGTAGTTCCGGCATAAGGCACAATGAATGCAAATAAAGTAGCCGCCATTGTTGCTCAGGCGGTGAATGCCGCACTAGCGATGACTCAGCAGGCTCCACCCCAGGTTCAGGCAGTGGCGCCAGTACCAGCACAGCTTCCATCTATATGGGAGAGGGTTCGGGATGCTTTTCAGAAAGCGCATCCCCCTGAGTTCTCTGGTAGCTCCGATATTGTCACAGTTAGCCAATGGAAGAAAGACATCCAGCGGCATCTCCGTATGTATGAGTGCACCAACGTGAAGAAGCAGCTATTGGCTTCCTTTAAGCTGATGGGAGCCGCTTTGCAGTGGTGGGAGTCCACTACCACATTGGAGGAGAGGGACACGATCCCTATTCAGTCATTTTGGGAGCGGTTTGACCGCAAGTATTTTCCACCCGCCGTGCAGACTGAGATGAGGCGAAGATTACTGAATCTGAAGAAGGAGAGTCTTACCGTAGTGGAGTATGAGGAGGAGTTCAGGAGACTTCTCACCATTGTGCCAGATGAGGCACCTACTGAGAGCAAGAAGATTATGCTGTTTGTCGACGGGTTAGCTTGGAGGATCCGTCAGCACCTTATTGGGAATTTATCCCTGAGTACTTTCACTGATGTACTCAATGCCGCATTGCTACATTGCCAGGATCACCACTTCCATCTTCAGGGAAGCAAGAGAGCAGGAGAGTCCAGCCAGCAGGGCAGGGACGGGGATAATAGTGCCAGTGGGGCACCATCTCATGGACAGACTCGTCAGCACGAGAAGAGTTCCCATCAGGGGGACCCTGCTAAGAGATTCCGTTTAGGAGATTCTAGGCAGGGATATGGGGGCTATAGGCAGGGCCAGCCTAATCAACAGGGCCAACACCAACAGCAGGGCCAGCAGCGTGCTAATCAGGGCCAACAGGGTCAGTGACGGGGAGGCAACGGCCATCAGGGCCGTGGTCAGAAGGGACAGAGGGGAGGTAATTTTAGAGGCCGATGTTTTGGATGTGGTAAGCACGGCCATAGGCGCCAGGATTGTCCAGAGGGAGAGAGGGCCCCACAGCAGCAGGGTGCCCGTAATGAGCCACAGAGACCACTTTTTCCACCTGCCCTCCCAGCTCCAGCCCAGGTGCCAGCCCTACCAGCAGCTCCAGTGCAGCAGGGGCAGTTGCAGTACGGACGTGTAGATAACGTCCACCAGGCAGCAGCTCCGCAGGCACCACCCGCGATTGAGGGTATGTTTCCTATCCATGGTACTATGGGTCGGGTTTCGTTTGATACTGGGGAGACTCATTATTTTATAGCTACGCATTTTGCGAACGCCTTAGGGTTATTAGCCATAGCAGAGAGCACTGTGACATGTGTAGACTCACCACTGGGGAGTGGGTCCCTTATTTTCTTTATATGCCGGGGAGTGGGGGTAGAGATTGGTAGCTTGGTATTACCTGCAGACATGTTAGTTTTAGACATGCACGAGCATGATGTGATTATTGGTATGGATTGGCTCGCAGCTTATAGATCCATGATTGATTGCTTCGGTGGGAGCATTATTTTTGCCATTTCGGGGAAAGAGATGTTTGTAGTGGCGATGCCTCGCCCAGAGGGAGGTTCGACCGCTCATTTGTATTACATAGAGGAGGATACCTCTAAGGATGTTGTGATTCCCTTAGATTCGATCCCAGTTGCCAGGGAGTATTCCGATGTGTTTCAGGAGATACCAGGCCTACCCCCCAGTCGAGAGATAGACTTTGTTATAGATTTATTGCCAGATACGAGACATATAGCACGCGCACCGTAATGTATGGCTCCAGCAGAGATGCGAGAGCTACGAGATCAGATAGAGCAGCTGTTAGGTCAGGGCTTCATTCGTAGGAGTACCTCACCTTGGGTCGCTCCAGCTTTGTTTGTGAAGAAGAGAGATGGTTCACTGAGATTGTGTGTGGACTACCGGGAGCTGAACAAGGTCACGATACGGAATAAATATCTGTTGCCTCGAATCGATGATCTGTTCGACCAGCTGAGGGGAGCAACTTTCTTTTCGAAGATAGATCTGAGGTCAGGGTACCATCAGCTACGTATTAGGGAGCTGGATGTTTCAAAGACTGCTTTCTTGACGAGATATGGGTCTTATGAGTTCCGGGTGATGCCGTTCAGACTCATAAATGCTCCAGCCATTTTCATGGACTTGATGAATCGAGTATTCAGAGAGTTCTTGGATCAGTTTATCATCGTTTTCATAGATGACATTTTGATATATTCACACTCCGAGGAGGAGCATGCCGAACACTTGAGGCAGGTTCTTTAGACTCTACGAGAGCATCAGTTGTATGCTAAGTACGAGATGTGCGGATTCTGGTTATGAGAGGTATAGTTCTTGGGGCATGTTTTTTCTAAGCAGGGGAATGCAGTTGACCCGAGCAAAGTGTCAGCGGTGAGGGAGTGGGGACAGCCCACGACACCAACGGAAGTGCGTAGTTTCTTGGGGTTAGCTAGTTACTACAGGAGATTCATTCACGGATTCTCCAAAATAGCGGGTCCGCTGACGAACCTGACTCGTAAGGGGGTACCATATGTTTGGGATTATGCTTGTCAATTAGCTTTCGACGAGATGAAAGACAAGCTTACTTCAGCACCAGTCCTTGCATTACCGAAGTCGGGTGTGGAATACCTGGTTTACACCGATGCGTCCTTACGGGGACTTGGGGGAGTACTTCAGCAGGAAGAGAAGGCTATAGCTTTTGCCTCCCGCAAGCTTAACCCGCATGAGAAGAATTACCCCACCTATGACCTGGAGTTAGGAGCAGTCGTCTTTGCATTGAGGATATGGAGGCACTATTTGTTGGGAGAGAAATTTCATTTATTCATAGACCACAAGTCATTGCAGTACCTGTTCACTCAGCGAGAGCTGAATATGCGTCAGCGTAGATGGCTAGAGTTTATGAAGGACTACCAGTTCGATATACAGTATCATCTGGGAAAGGCCAATGTAGTTGCTGATGCATTGAGTCATAGACCGGTAGACGAAGTAGCAGACGTCTGGAAAGCAAAGTGGAAGGATTTGGGTCACCAGGACGCAGTAGCATGTTCTTTCATATCCGTGATGTCAGTCACACACGAAATTGTTACGCGGGTGATACAGGCACAGACCACAGACACGTTTTGCCAAGAGTAGATTGTATGACTTCTAGCTGAGGGCGCTGAGTCTTATTCTGTTAGTTCCGATGGAGGTTTGCAGTTTAATGGGAGGTTGGTAGTTCCTGAAGGGGATGAATTACGTCATGCAGTGATGACCCAATATCACGGGTCCCGGTTTGCAGTGCATCCTGGAGGGGATAAGATGTACCAGGATATGAGGAGGCAATACTGGTGGAGTGGGATGAACAAGGACATTACTGAGTTCGTGTCCAAGTTGCCGGCTGGTGAAGGTAGACCATCAGAAACCGTCAGGGTTGCTTCAACCATTGGAAGTACCCGCGTGTAAGTGGGAGAGTATTTCCATGGATTTTATTACAGGGTTACCTACATCACAGCGGGGCCACGATTCTATCTGGGTGATTGTAGACCGTTTGACCAAGGTGGCTCATTTTCTGTCGGTGCGGACCGACTATACCACGGGTCAGTATGCTCAGTTGTTCATTGCTGAGGTTGTCAGACTACATGGGGTGCCCCTGAATATTGTGTCAGATAGAGACAAGATTTTCGTCTCACATTTCTGGGAAAGCTTTCAGGAGGCTATGGGTACTGAGTTGAGGTTAAGTTCAGCTTATCACACATAGACAGATGGACAGACAGAGCGTACTAATCAGATGTTAGAGGATATGCTACGCATGTGTGTTCTCGATTTTGGAGGAGGTTGGGAGCCACATCTTCTACTGGTACAGTTTTCTTATAATAACTCTTATCAGTTTACGATTGGTATGGCTCCATTTGAGGCTTTGTATGGCAGGCCTTGTCATTCCCCAGCTTGTTGGCTCGAAGTGGGGGATAATAAGTTGCTAGGACCAGAGGTGATTCAGGAGACCTCCACGAGGATTGAGATGATCGGGAGTCGCATTCGAGTAGCCCAGGACAGGCAGAAGAGCTACGCCGATGCGAAACGGTTCTTCCGAGAGTTTAGTGTGGGGGACCAAGTGTTATTCCGTGTATCTCCTATAAAGGGAGTGATGAGGTTCAGGAAGAAGGGGAAGTTGGCTCCGAGGTATGTGGGGCCATTTCCCATCATCGAGAGGATTGGGCCGATTGCATACAGGTTGGGACTGCCAGAGCATTTACATCGCATTCACGATGTATTCCATATCTCGTCGTTGAGACGGTATCTTGGGGATGATATGGCCCATACTCACATCGCGATAGATGAGATCGACTTACAGCCTGATAGCTCTTACGAGGGGAGACCGGTGGCTATCCTAGACTATAGTGAGAGGAGATTGAGGTCAAATATAGTTCCACTTGTACGGGTCCAGTGGGAGCACCACAATGTGGAGGAATCTACTTGGGAGCGCGGGGCAGATATGCGCGAGAGATATCCAGAGTTGTTTTTACCAGGTATGCCTTATTTTCCGAATTTCGGGACGAAATTCCGTTATTAGGGGAGAAGTATGTAATACCTCGTATTTTTATGCTATATTAATTTAGGGATTTATTAAATTTAATGTGAGTGAATTATTTAAAAAAAATCTGGAAATTAATTATGTTATAATTATTAACGTGACGAGAGTTAGTAATTATGGGAAATTTGTTGAATATTACTAATGAGCAAAGTAATATATTATATTGGTTATATTGAATGTCATGAGTGAGTTAAATGACAATTTCGGAAATTTAAATCGGGACGTGCTCGTGTCGCGTCGGGACTAAATTTTGATAAATAAAAAGTGAATATTTTATAAATTATCTGTATGGTCGTTTTGAGTACGCCAACGCGTTCGGAAGGGTCGAGATAGTCAGAAAAGTGTACCCGGGGGTGTAGTTTGGGTCTTGGGGTGTTTTTAGGCCTAATTAGTAACCCGGGAGGGAATTTTGGTCATTTTACATTTATGGGTAATTAAACCCACGAAAATTAGAGGGGCTATATATGATATTGAGGTTGTCACCTAGGGTTAGAATTCCCAAAACCTAGAACGGCCATTGGAGAAGAGAGGAGAGAGCTCTCAAGCAAATTCAAGGCCCAAAACTCAACGGTTTGCACCGCCGCCGCCACCAACGCGTAGATCGCGAGACGGGGAACGCAAACACACCGAATTCGGCACCAAACCGGACCTCTGAAAATCCCAGGCAAGTGTTTATCTTTCTTATTTCGTTAATGCATCGTTCATATTAGTTTAGGAGTAATTAGGTTGAGTTTTAATGGAAGAAAACCCAATTTGTGATAGGAAAATCCATGTAGTATTGGTTTATATGATGATTCTGGAAATCCTTGCCATGTAGAGGAATTTAACCACGAAATTTGGATGATTATAAGAAAGAAATTCTGGAGAAAATTTGTTAGAAACCTGTTTAAGAAAATTTTAGGGTTCTTGATAATTATATAAAATTTTGGGTTGATAATCCATGTTTAAATGATAGAAATACACATGCCTTACGTTAAAAATGTCTGGTATATTGATATAATGTTAGTAGTAGAATTTTTGGGACGTTTGGGTTTGGAAAATATGGATTTGGATGAAGAAAAGTGGTAGAACCCGTAACTGCGATTCTGCAGAAAATCGAAATACCTGCTTGATCGATCGATCGATCCTAGAGCTTCGATCGATCGAAGGTTCGATCGATCGAGCCCCAAACCTCGATCGATCGACCCCTCCTGGCAGACTCCTATTTCCCCTATTAAATGAGTTAAATTTAATTTATCATTAAATAATTCTTGGGCATCCTTAATATAATGTTTTGGGAGATAGGGGAGACCAGTAGGTTATACGAATGAATTTTGGAGATACTTAATGTGGATTAAGAATTACATTTTGGGATAATTACTTATAAATCGATTAATTTATGTATTTAAGGGTAAGGTGCGTAAGATAGTTACGTTGGAACATAATAAGGACACCTACTGAATTTTATACATGTGAGGATAGAGTTCACGAGTGTCACGATATGATTTGGAGAAACCCTTCGAGTTAAGGTTAGTGACGAACCCTTATAAGAATACTTAATGTGAATATTAAGGATAAATATTTTAATTATGGGTGATGAGAGAAACCTATATTGATATAATAATAATAATAATAATAATAATAATAATAATAATAATAATAATAATAATAATAATAATAATAATAATAATAATAATAATAATAATAATAATAATAATAATAATAATAAATGGTATATTTATATGGTTGTGTATGCTTATATTATATACGTGTGAAAAACATACCCGCGCTACTTGCTATCCCTGAGGTTACCGCGCTGGGACAGTTTTATCTCGATGGGACCTTTATGGGGGATATTGACTTGTACCCTCAAAGATAGATATCCTTGGTATAGGCTATCGGACCGATAGTTCAGACGGTCCTAAGAGACGTGAGGGTATGTACTGACCTCTTAGAGACTTGGAATCTATGCTTCGCCTCAATCTTGTTTGTGTATATATGTTGATACAGTTCGAGAGTGATTCCGAACTTGTATATACCTTAGTGTGAGCGATGTGAGGATTGGATAGCAGAGTATGCATGCACCATAGTTTGTATGTTGGTGCCGTTAGAATGTATATATTATACGAGTGCTTAATATATATATCTGAAATTTGGGAAATTTAAACTGTTGCTGTGATATGGAAAGTGAGAAATAATTCTGGACTATAAATCGGAAATACTTGTTTGAAAAGTATAATATGACACAGGGAAAATTTATAAATTAATGAAGCCAAAACGGGAGTTGTGCTACTAATGGGAAGTATCTTTTTAAATAATGATATTATTTGGTTTTGAAATCTTATGAGTAATTCGAGATAAACAAAATTGTGGGAAGGTTAGTGTGATAAAATGATAGGATAAACCGTTGGGAATGTTAGTGCGATAGGTGTGCACATTAGAAGAGAGGTGAGGATTTCTCAAGAGAGTGTCGTACTAATATGTTGTTGCATTGGCCTGTATCAATTTAAATACTTGCTAAACGAATTTTAAATCATACACACTATCGGGCTCTGACCCGTTCCTTTTTCTCTCTCTCTCTCTCTCTTGTATATATATGTTTGTATTACAGGTGCCCAGCCACAGCGTCGTCTTGCTTAGGATCTCTTGGAATGAATGCGCTGCAGCTTAGGTGGGAGTTGCATGTCTCTTGATTAGACGACTTCGTTCATTCGGATCCACTCTTAGTACTTTCATCTAGTTGGGCATGTGTAGCTCTTTCCATTATTCCGTTGTTATTGGACATTTGTATTTCAGTTATTTCCAGTATTGTTACTATGGGATTTATTCAGTTTGGATGTGTGACTTTAGATTTCGTATGTTGACATTCGATAGACAAATATATTAAATTAATTGAATTATGTTGCAGAATTTAATGTGGTGTGATTCCTACTTATTGAATGTTGTTAATAAAATAAATGACTTTTCTTTAAATAAAATTTGGAAAGTATGTATGAAAATGGTTTTGACATTTAGCTTAATTAATTAGGGTGTTAAATTGGAATAATTTATTTTTCCACAGTGATGCTAAGAATGGACCAACTGTTCACCTTGATTTAATTTAATAAAGGAGTGATTGCCCGGTATGTAATTAGGCGGGGTGTCACAACCAGTGGTTCTTAGGCCTTATCCTAAGTGAGTTTTGTGCGATAAGGGGTTTCGTTGGTTTGTCCAGAGTTGCCCTTTTTTTATAGAAAAATAAACAAAATATTTGGGCTAGACCTTTTGGGCTAATTCCAAGGCAAGTTTTAAGTCTTCAGTTAGTCTAGAGATTCTTATAGTGTGGGTTTCAGAACCAGATTATGAATGAGAAGGGATTAGGCACCCCACATTTTCTGCATGAATCCTTAATTTTATATTTATTATTTCTCTTTACATTAATTGATTACTTTTTAGTTAACTTTTATAACATGTTTGGAGTCCATCTGCTGAGAATACCTTAAACTTAGATGGGTGCTTAGGTAGGAACATGGTATTAGTGACAGGTGTATGAAGATCACTTCAACTGGTGCATGGACACAAGAGTGCTTGTGTTTGACTCCATCCTAGTATAACAGGCGGCCATCGATATGTATGTACGTGTGAGAGAGACCTGGGATTTGTGACAATTTGATATTTATTACAAGGTTTGAGGAGAAATATGAAGGTGATATGAGAGATGGGTGCCTCTTTATTATGATTAGTGTATGCATGTTTGCACGTTTGTATGCGTTTGAGCATTTGTTTGTGTATATTTAGGGAATATCACCTTGAGATAGTTTGATATGTTATGTTCAATTACTTGGGTGTACTGGATGAAAGTCGAGACACGTCTACATCTCTGTGAAGACAATATATCAAAAGACATATTATTGAGGCATGAGATCATGATAAGGACTCAGTATTGTTCCTACGTACACGTGTAGCCCCGAGATTAAAGTCTATATAGTTTGGTTGTGTATGCTATATTTTGTATGTATTATTCCACCTTGAGGTAGTTTACTCTCTCTCTCTCTCTCTCTCTCTATATATATATATATATATATATATATATATATATATATATAAGGTATTATAGTTAAGAACTGGTGAAGCTCAGTAGATAGAACGTATCAAGAGACATATTGTCCAGGCTCGAGCTCATGAGAAAGACTTGATATTATGCCTATGTAGTCCTGTGGCCACGAGATCAAAGCTTGCATAGTTTGGTTTTTCATGTATTTCAACGTGATATGTGTGCAAGTGTAGGACTTGGATTAAAAGTGGGAGGGGTTATGTATGGCCGACAGGATGGCAGTTGACCCTAATAACCACCGGGTGATCACTAACTAGAAGTTGTTATTCAACATTCGGTCTAGTTTGGAGTCTTATAAGGAGATGGGATACTGTATTTAGTATAGGATTTTACCATAAGCCATCGACAGAGATGTAAGTAACCCTTATCGACATGGCAAAAATCCAAAGGGCGTCATAATCCTTAGGATGGTTACTCCATTATTTGGACTTGGGATGGATGCATCCCTAATAGATAATATGCCAAGAGACATATTATGATGCATGGCCTATACGAATTTTTCTCGGTGTAGTGCTTGTGTACCCAAGGAGACTTAGAATCAACACCAATTCAGTTCCAACAAACAAGGCATACGTAAGCGATGGTATATCAAGTATATGATATACAACATTGCAGTATTCAGGGAACCTAATCCTTAATATAGCATTTCCATTATATTGGATTGATATATTAATATTTTAAAATAATGAATAATAAGAGGCCGACATTTTACAATTATTTGGATATGAAACATATATATGTTTGTCGTCGCATGGACGAAATTTATTCGATTGGATAAATGGTGGGAGTAGTCATATTTTTTACTTCGGCTTGATGCAAACTTTCGGACTGACTTAGCTCATGGGCACTTTCCTCACAATAATTTTGAAAAGTATATTCTAATGTTTTCTAATGTCCACTAGAAAATTTTATTATCATTATTTTAACATATGAGCATGTCAAGTCAGTACAGAAGTAGAGGTGATGGACTTGAAATTTGGATTTTAAATTATAAACGTTGTAAATTGCATACTCGGACCCCTAAATTACGGTCGGATTAAAAGCGGAAAAAAATATGTAAAATTTATTCTAATATATACATGGATTATTTCCTCGAATTTTGACAGAGCTTCTTTACCCTCGCAAAAAAATCAGACTATGTTACGGGGGGAGTATCTCCCTTTTTTGGTGTTTTAAGTTGGGTAGAGCTTCCTTTAGAAGTGTTGAGTTTTGGATTATTCAGTCTTATATTGGGAAGATCTTAGGCTCGAAGTTTTTGGTTTTTTGAAATTTTTGTAGAGGTTTGACTCTTTTTGGGACTCGAACGAGACTTTGTGGAAGTACGATCTTTTCTTTTTAGGAAAATGCAACCTTTTTGAAATACAAGCTTCCTCAAGACGTTCAAAACGAGCTCGAGTATCTCGAACACTCGGAGGAGAATAAAGATAAAAAATTGTACCGTTATCAGGTTATTGAGCTCTCGGTGATTTTTGAATTGCTATCGGTGATTTTTGAAGTTTTTGAAATAAGAGATGGGGGCCTCTATATATAGGAAACTAGGAGGGCCCTTCTGTCGTTAGGCAAAAGGATGAGCGTCGCAGATTTGGATTAGGTGCCACGTGTAAAATGGAGAAAAGATTCAAGATGATTTTTTAATCACCACCAGGCGAGGAAGATTGTCGAATGGTAAAAGGACAAAAAGGTCCTTTAGCCGAGCAACTAAAGGATTTGGCCTCCATTCGCGTTTCATTGCAGCTGTGTATTATTTTCATAACTTTTGACTCTTAACTCCGGTTAGCACGTGACTTTCACCGTTGGAAAGATAATTCAATGTGTTATATGTTTATGGTTACTAAATTACCAAATAATAAAACTTATGAGTCAAATATACCTTTAAAAGAGTGGATAATGTGATTTTCTTCAATCTAGGGACTCTAAGGTTTGAAGCAAGATTTGATTGGTGGGTGTCATTTACTATTGGAAATAGATTTGATATATCTACAACTGTTTCATTTACCAATTTATAAAATTAGGATGTTTAGTAGGTCTAAAATATCCATAATGTGATATTTAGTGCAAATCGGCCCAATGGGAACTACCCTTGGCTTCGACCTTTGGAGTGGGGAAAAATGGGAAAAAGGGGGGCTTTAATAAACGGTTTTTAGATATAAAGGATCTTTTGTAAATATGGTTACATCTATGGTGGGACAATCTTTTCACATTTGTAGAAGTGCCCCTACAATAGTGATATGTTTAGGGTTTTCCAATCTCCAAAGTCAGGATTTGTAGGGAATCGACCGTGACTTTAAGAAGTTAGTGGTTTCTGAAAATGATGCACCATTAAGGATAGGGGATAAGTAATCCACACCTTGATTGTAAATTGGGTTGTCCATAGAGGTAGTCGACTAAGAGTGTGCACGGGCAAACATTCTTTATCAAAATTGATTATCTTATTCATCCTTAATGGTACGAGGGGTTAGGTTATTCATCAAAGGGGATTAATGTATGATCGAGACCCAAAATGTCTCTGTTGAGGTAAGAGATAACCTAGAGGTCTGAAGAGGGACTGATGGGTCCTCGACGTTATGTTTGGGATAGGAATTTTTTTATGATTACCTCATGACTGATTAACCTTATTAGTCAGCGGGGACCAAATATATGTTGCTTAAATGTGAAACCATGGTAATTAAGACAATGGCATGGATAAAGTTTGAGGGTCATTTTAGGTTACCTCACGACTAGTTATCCTTCTTGATCAGCAAGAACCGAGGGTAAGGAGATTAAGTGTGAACTTATAGTGATTTGACAAAAAGAGAAAGCTCTAGTGAGTGGGGTATCTTGATTTTTGACTTTGGTTTTAGAAAATATTCTGAATATGACCATCTCATTTACTTTAGGTCTCTAGGGGTACGAGACAGAAAAATGTAGGGTTTTAGTGATGTCTATTGGGGTGTAGCATCACTTCATGATTGGTTAATCTTCTTAGTTAAATAGATGTATCTTAAGTGTGAGTGTGTTGTGACTGAAAACACGGCGATGGAGAACGCTCCGACGGTTATAGGGTACCTTAATTTTTGACTTTTTTTTAACAAAAATTCAAAATATTCCCATCCTTTCTATTTTAGGTTGATAGGGGGACTAGACGTAGAGACTCAGGGTTTGGTGGAGTTTATTGGGGTTTAGGATTGCTTCATGACTAGTTAACCTTCTTACTTGTAGAGAGTTATTATAAATATGAGTATGGGGCGAATCAAAACATGGGGAGTGAGAAATCTTCGACAAGAATAAGGTACCTTGGTTTTTACATTGGTTTTTAAAATATTTTTTTACCTTCTGATTTAGGTCTCTAAGGGGACCAGACGTAGAAATTTAGGGTTTCGACGGTGTCTATTAGATTATAGGATCTCTTCACGACTGGTTAACCCTTTTAGTTAAAGAGAGGTAACTTAAATGTGAGTGTGGGGTGACTCAAAAGATGTGGAAGGAGAAATCTATGGGGGGCATAAGGTACCTTGAGTTTTGACTTTGGTTTTAGCAAAGATTCAAAATATTTCCATCCCTTCAACTTTAGGTCACTAGGGGGACCAGACATAAAAATGCAGGGTTTCAATGACATCTATTGGGGTCTAGGATCACTTCACAACTCGTTAACCTTCTTAGTTTTAAAGAGATATCTTAAGTGTGAATGTGGGGTGACTCAAAACATGAGAAGGGAGAAATATATAGTGGATATAAGGTATCTTAACTTCCAACTCCAGTTTTGGCAAAGATTCAAAATATTCCCATCCTTTTTATTTTTAGTCACTTTAGGCACCAGAATTAAAAACTCAGGGGTTCGATGACATCTATTTGGGTGTAGGATTGCTTCATAATTGATTAACCTTCTTAGTTGAAGAAATGTATTTTAAGTGTGAATGTGGGGAGAATCAAAACAAGGGGTGGGAGAAACCTACGGTGGGTATAGGGTATCATAATTTTTTACTCTGGTTTTAGCAAAGATTCAATATATTCCCATCCCTTATATTTTAGGTCTCTAAGGCGACCAGTTTCTTTTGGATAATAGGGCTCCCTATTTAAAAGGTCACATAGGGACTAAATTGTATTAGAACACACGGTTCCCTATCTTAGGATGCGTAAAGGACCGAATTAGTTTAGATCCAAGCGCTACCTATTTTAGGTCATGTAGGAGGGTGAATGGTTTGTACTTTGTATTTCATTTTTATTTAATTTTTTGTATTTCATGCATCGGAGTAATAGAAAATGTGCATATGGACAGGAGGATCCTAAGATATTTTAATTTAAAATGGTGGTAATATACATGTACATAGAAGAATAAACTAAATAAAATAAAAATTATACGTATACATATATAAATAAAGATGCCCCGTCTTTTTGAGACTTTTCTTTTGGAGAGAGAAGACTTTTATCTATTTTATGATTAGTACTTTGTCTGTACCAACGTGAGAGTAGTAAGGGAAGGAAAATCCCATCTCTTTGCTTGTGATCAAATAATAGACTTTTCAACTAGCTTTGTAATCGAAGTGTCGTTCTTTGTCCTTCATAAGGTGTCATTTCCTAGGGAGCCCTTAGTGAGTCTGTCTGTTAACGATCTTTATGTTAGGATGTGAGGTGTTTTAAGGGGATAGTTTTTGGTGATTATTTTCTGGGGAAGAAGTGTATAGGTATACTATATTTTCCCTTTTGTAGGATTATTTGGTTTCCATAGTATCATCCTTTATGTGTAGTTAAAATAAGGATGACCTTACGGAGTGTTTAAAATGCCTTATAGCGCTGTTTCTTTACTTTATGTTTAGCCTTTTAGAATGTGTGGATTCATTGGGAATAAGGGAAAAATGACAATAGACAGGATTTCCCATAACATGGGTTTATTTGGCGTTTATTTATACCAAGCCCGAAATGAGATCTCGAGTTAACTATGTATCTCTGATTTAAAGGTAATGGTGCGCCCATAATTTTAAATGTCTATGATAATTAATATAGCATAGAATCAAGTTTACGTAGTTCTATCTAAAAATTGGGGGCTGAATGTGTTTTAGCTGACTTCAAGAGAAAGGCCAGTGGCTCAAGTAGGCTTTCTAATATAGGGATGGTAATGTGTATGGGCTTGCATAGTCCTCCCTTCCTCTGGTGATCGATCGTTTGACCCTTTTCTTTTTTACCATAAGCAGGTTTAAGGAACGAATTTCTTCATTCGTCAAGATTGAAGGCTTGCAAAAATGTGACTCCATAGAGATCAAATATGGTAACTAACCCACCAGAGTTCATTTGGTGAATAAATAGGGTCCTCTATAATTGGGTGAAAATTTACCTCTGGGAGTCCAAGAAGGTTTGAGATTCTCTTTTAAGACTAGGTCTCCCTCTTGGATGTTTTGCTTCTTGGCTCATTTATTGAATGCCCAAATGATACATTTTTGGGATTCCTGGTTGTGATAAGTATCCTTTAGACTCCTCTCATTGAGGAGATCTAATTTATCTTAACGGACTTGGACCCAATCGGTTTTAGCTACTTGACTTTTAGTATAAGCCTTAGCGAGTGAACCTCGAGCTTGATGGGTATGACTACCTACATGCCAGAAATTAGTGAGTAGGGGTGGTCTTGATGGAGTTTTTAATTGATTACGGTAGCCCTAGAGGGTGTTTGGAAGTTTATCCAACCAATTGTTGTAGGTTTCTATCTCCTTGATGATAATTTTTTTGACATTGTTGTTATTATCCTTAATTGCTCCATTAGTTTGATGTTTATATGGATATTACATATACCTAGTGATACCGTACTCATGTAATAGGTTGGACCTCCTTTTTAAAGTAAAATCCATTGTCATATACTAAATTGTGAGGTATGCTGAAGTGAAAGATAATGTTTTGTCATTTGAATATGGTTATTTTCTTAGCATTTAGAACTGCGTAGAATTCGACCTTAACCCATCTGGCGAAGTAGTCGATGGGGACTAAGATGAACTCATGCCTCATGAAGGTTATGGAAGTGAAATTACCTATGAGGCATGAGTTCATCTTAGTCCACATGAGTGAAATAAGGTTATGGGAATTTGAGGCACCTCTTAACGTACTTAGTGAAGTCCTTATGCATCGTGCTCTAGTAGTATGACTGCCAAAGTATTTTTCTGGAGAATGTGTTCCCACTCAAGTGCAGTCCACATTCTCCTCTTTGTATTTAGTCCATAATTTTGAGGGTTTTGTCCCATATTTCACATCATAAGCGTATACCCTCAAACCCTCTTTTACAGAGTTGGTCCGCATAGATGATGAATTCGTACTGACTTCTATTGATAAAGTTCCATATGTTGTATAACTAGACCTCAGATCCTACCATTATTTCTTCGATGGTGTCGATATCAAAGTAATATAAATGGGTGTTTTAGTTAGTTACAATAAACGTAATATAAGTGGTGCACTCTTCCATGTCGATCATGAAGGTCAGTCTGAAAAGTTGGTCTGTAAAGTTATTTTTAGCCCTCGGGAGGAAGTCAAATTCGAGATGTTCTAATCGCAAATCTACTTTTTCTAAGTAGGCATGGTATAGTTACAGTTTATTATATCAGGTCTTATATTTACCCAGTATTTGACTAATGATTAGGCTAAAATCCCCATAAGCCTTTAGGTCATTGATTCCCATTTCTAATGCAATTTTGAGACCTGTTGTGCAAGCCTCATACTCAACTATATTTTTGGTGCACTTATATATGATCTTGATAGGTTTAGGGAGATGACTCGAGTTTAACGATATAATTAACATTCCTATGTCATATCCCTTTTTGTTGAATTCCTCGTCGAAGTAGAGTTACCATGTTTCTCTATCATTTTGGGCAAATAGATTCTCGTTGGGAAATTCTTCCTCATTTTGGTCTTCCTCATCGGACAGGGTTTGTCCTACAAAGAGGCTAGAGATAGCTCATATTTTAGTGGATTTTTGCGTGACATGTGTGATTTCAAATTCAGATATCATTAGTATCCACATAGCCATACATCTGTAGATAGATGATTTCTCAAAAAGGTAGTTTTAAGGGATCCATCTTAGATATGATCCATATGTTGAAGGACAACTTGTAATGTTATAGTTTGAAAGTGATCCATATGAAGGATACATAAGACTCCAAGGAGGTGTATTTGATATCATAGGAAACTAACTTTTTACTGACATAGAAGATGTCACATTCCTTTCGATAACTCTCTATGTATTTGGCCAACATGGCTCTGGCATCCATGTCGGCTAAGGTCATGTAGATCATGAGAGGTCGTACCAGTTGTGGAAGTTTTAGAACCGATAGGTGAGTGAGGTAATCTTCTATTTTCTCAAATGGATCTTGGCATTGAGTGTTCCATTCTTTAGGTGAGTCCTTCTTGAGTAACAGGAAGATGGATTCACAAATGGTGGTGAGATAGTTAATAAATCAACTTATGAACTGTACTTGGCCTAGGAACCCTCTGACTTCCTATTTTATTATGGGCAGTGGAATTTTGTCATATGGTTAGGACCTTGGTAGGGCCTACCTTGATTCCAGTGTTTTATGATGAAGTCGATCGCCTTCCCTTTAGTAACTCCAAAGATGCACTTTTGTGGATTTAACCTCATTTCTTAAGAGGCAAATCTGTGGAAGAATTTCCAAAGTGGCAGAATGTGTCGTTTTAGGTCTTTGGATTTGATGATCTTGTCATCCGCATAGACTTACACTTCCTTATATATGAGGTCACGCTGGATGGACATGATAACTCTCTAGTAAGTTTCATTAACATTTTTTAGACCGAAGGGCACGACCGTATAACAATATGTCCCCTAAGGGTAGTGAACCCTATTTTCACTTGATGATCACGGTACGTTTTGATATGGTTATAGCATGAGAATCCATCAGTGAAGGACTTAAGCACGTTACTAGTTGTGCTATCTACCGATACATCGATGTGTGGTAGGGGAAATTATCTATGGAACAGTACCAATTAGTAACCCTGTAGTCTATACACATTCTAACTTTGCGATTTGTTTTCGGAACTGGTACGTTATTGGCTAGTCAAGTAGGATATTCGATTACTCGAATGAATACGACACTGAGATGATTAACTATTTCATCCTTTACCTTCAAGGACCATTCGATTATTAGTTTATCGGGACTTTGCTTTATGGGCTTTGAATCGGGGAGAGTTGGTATCTTATGTATGACATTAGTCGGGTTGATATTGGGCATATCGACATAGGACCATGACAAAACATCCAGGAAATTAGCAAGGAGGTCCGTGATTTCTTTTCATTTGTTATTATAAAGGGAGGACCCTATTTGGAACTGCTTGGGTTTTTTAGGAGTCCTTAAGTTCATGTCTATTGTGTCATCCTCATTAGGAGACATAAGTCTGTTCTAAATTTGTTCAAATTTTTGCAAGTATTTTAAGTTTGCAGAGATATCATTATTAGGGGTGATTTATAATTCATTATTAGATTTATTATCATTCCATGTGATACACACGGGTAAATACTATAAATCACTATTTATTATGCCATCAAAGGGAAGGAGGACAACATTGATGATAATAGCGTAAAAGTCTTCTTTATAGAGGGATACACCATGAGAGGGAATATCCGGGGGACTCTTTATCTAACAGGATAGACTCAAAGGACCTCGGTATGACAGGCTCTGGAATGAATTCGATTGAGATATAGTTCTTCAATATGACAGTTTCTTTTATGTTAGATCTGAGGTGATATGACTTTAGGTGAGATTACTCTGGAGAGACCTTTGAGAATTTGGTAACCTTGGTTCTAACTGCAAGCTAAGGAAGATGGTGTTTCTTGGGCTGGGCCCTTTTTCCATTCAGGGTGGATTTAGGGTTCTTAACAAAGTCTGTAACAGGGAAGGTGCAGGCAAATACTTGAGAGAGGGATTTAAACAAGCGCTGGTGATTTTCTTCATTCCTTTTATAGGCCCACGGGGGGTTGCTAAGTGTGTCCTGAGGTTTGACCGAAGGCAATGTTTCGAGAGGGAGGGATGTGGAGTCTGACAAACAGAGGTAGAGATTTATTTAAAGTATGCTGATTAACTATCCTTTCTCTATAGTGGCATCTCAGGTGGATGAGGTGGTGTACCGTTCATGGAAGAGTTTAATGGGGGTTAGGTCAATGGTTTCGAACATAGCTACTAGATCAGTCTTATTAAGACATAGCAAGAGAAAATCCTATTCAGGTTATGGTTTAAGGGTCTCTTTATCCTCTACATAACCCATAATACATTAAGCTCACCCCGGTGGACTGTGTGGACTTACTCGTAATCTACTTACAATCCTCTTCGTAGAGGATTTCCATGCCTAGATAGAGTGATCTCTTTATTTTGTCCCACCACGACTCGAGGAGATCATGATAAGGGTAGTCTTATCCCTGTAGAGGAAAGTGGCCATTACACTCTTGACTGGGGTCTTCAACGATTTTTATTATGGCTTTGTGATCAGAGGTGTACCAATGACTGACTTTTCCCTTTTATTTTAGCTCTGACAATTTCAAAGGTTCATTATTAATTTCTTTCAAGACCAAACCAGGGCATGTTTCCAATCTTTTAAATGATCCTGGTGGATACATAATGAATGATTGGATCCTCTTTTAATGACTCAAAATTCATTGAGGAAGATATCACGACTATCGTGAGTGGAGTCCAAAAGCGGAGTATTGCTAGTATTATCCATTGTGGCCCAACCATCATCTCAATGAATGATAATGACCTTGGTGTTTAATAGGAACCTAGATTTCATGTGGAGTGAAGAAAATAATTCTTCTATGGTATTCAAGCTCTTTCGTTTAGGAGGTTGAAGTTGGCCGAGACGTCAAGTACTTAAAACTCGACATCACACTTATAAGACCTACTATGAGAGTAATGATGATGCCCCCTAAAGCCTCTTATTAGTTGGCATCATAGGCTTTGATAGTCATGGAAGATGGTGAGACTTCTGAGTCAATGTATCCCATATCGGTTGCAATGTGGAGGGGTCATAAGTTGATGGTGGATCTATTTTATACCAGTACTAAAGGTATTATTTTTTCATGAGTCTCGGTAGTAATGTGCAATGAAAAATTATCGTTATGGCCTTATATGGGAAGGTCTTCATCTATAAAGCTAATATGTTATTTCATAGTGATGGAGATGGAGTCAGAGTGAAAATGGTTTTTGTCCGAGTTTCTTGTTCAGTTATTTCTAAGCGAATCGTGATATCTACTAAGGATACAGGGACAGAGGCAAGAGGTGTTGGCTTTGGAGCCATGACATCGATCCAATCCAATATAGGAGTATATTTTTGGCTATTGGTAGATCCATCATGAGTTACTGAGGATCTCGACATGGTGTTATCATTTAATAAATTTCCTTAGTATCTCTTATCATCGGAAGGGGCCCATTTGAGGATATATATTGTGCTCTCCATCATAGGAAGGAGCTCGGGTTCCCCTGTATCCATTTCTTTTATGATTCTGGAGGCTTCGCAGAAGATGTCTACATAGTAGTATCAATATTCAGCGTATACTCGCCTCCAGGACAAGATTTCATAGGTAAAGTTGGCAATATTTAATATAGATACTATGTCTTGTAGGCTGTAGAATTTCCCCTGAGCATGATCATGGGGAGCGAGGTGGACAAGTTCCATTTTGGATGTATATGAGTACCTCCGTGAGAGGGGACCTTCTGTAGGGGATATCTTGATGGGTCTTTTGATCTTATAGTTCAATAATACCGACTATATGGGTGGCATCCAGGAAATCGTTCCCATAACTATATTCCATGTCAGTGTAATGATGGGACCAGGGAGATATCTCTAGGATGAATAGGTCATAATCGAGATCTGAGACGAGCATATCTAGTTCACTATTATCATCGTTGGGGTACACCTCGAGAAGAGGAATTTCAGGAGGATTATTCTCTATGATTATGGATCTCCACATGTTATTCCTTACTTCCATGGGTATGACACCCTACCCAATAGCTCGGACGCTCTGATAAATGTTTATAATAGAATGTCATAGTTCTCCCTCATTTTTGAAGGAAGGGTGGCCTTTCATATGATATACTGGGTTGTATACTGACTGCAGTATGACCTTACTTTTTTATGCGACAGATCCAATGTTCAAAATGCTTTAGCTGATTAAGCTCCTCCATAGTCGCCCTATATGTGACGACCCGGATATGATTATGATAAACCATGTTTAAATCATGATTACCGTATGGGATGGGGATAATGTTTTATTAGAATATATAATGTTAAGTTATTGTGTTTAGTCTAATCCTACCTTCATAAATTATGAAATATTGAATTTGTCACAATACCAAATTTGTGAAGTCTTCGGTAGGAATGTTCAAGTTCGGGACTAGTTTTGGCCACTATAATATAATAATTGACTTGAGGTGAAAAAAATATAGTTGTATATATATGATTTAAGTTTGTAAAAAAACAAACGGTGTGTAAAACAAAGGTCCGAGGAAGGAGTTATGCTGAAATTACGAATAGGGGATAAAGTAGTCATTTAGCTTTAAAGGATATTTTGTCTTATATAGCGACACATGTCATATTTTGATTGGACCAAGGGGAGGTAACTTATGCCTACTTATAACTCTTGAAATAAGCTCTTACTTCAGTATATTTCATAAAGTAAGAGTTTTAGCCTAAGGTGAGAGGGTCGGGAACTTCGGGAAGAAGGAAGTGAGGAGAAAAATTGAAGAAAAATCCATTAAAATTACATAAACGTCCCTTAGGTAATTCTATCTATAAATCTTGTTTCTTTTTCTGATATTACTGATTTTAAGGATATAAATAATCAATTGTTTATTAAACTTTCATGCCTTTCTGGGTATGCATGGATGGATACACGTTTAAAGAAAGTCGAAGGTGTAAATCATTTATATGGCCTTGTTTAGAACCCTTTTGTATTCAAACTTCTATATCTTTTTGTATATTTGTTAGAATTGAATAATTCTAGTTGGAAATGAAAATAAAATCATATATGTATAACATATCCGAATTTTATGTGAAAATACCAAGAAATGAATCTTCGGTGATAGTTTTAAGTTCGGGTAGAAAATATGCCCCAAAAGTATAAGTATGCACACCATGTGTTCGATATTTTGCTTGACATAGCAAATGAACTTTAAAAATTATGAAACTTTAAATTTTTATTTTTCAATATGTTTATTGATGCTGGGTGAAATATCCTAGAAAGTTATGATACATAAAAATTATGAAAATTTCTGGAAGTTGACTAAATGATAGAGGGGCCTATAGGGCTCATTTGCTTTGTAGTAAAGAAATGGGCATATCTTGCTCTAGGAAACTTGAAATGATATGTAGTCCTTTGGATTTGGAACCCAATATGTTAAGTATTAAACTAATAAGAAGAAATTAAAATATATTTGGCTTATGATTTGGGTATGGTAAATATCTTACCATGAAGTTAAATTATACTTCATTTACGATATATGATTTGAATGGGATTATATGATGCTTTTGAATTGGGTTAAGTTTAAGTTATTCTTTGAATTATTAATATAATTATGATGATACTAATATTATAAGAATTTATATGTGAAAGGGAAGAAGAACCGGTTGAACAAGTGCCAGACAAAGGCAAGAGAAAAACACATGACGTGGCCAAGGTGAGCGTACTCACTCGAAAGATATGTATTATACATGGTTATGGATACGATCTGAATATCACTCACTGGTAAGATGTATTCTATGTAGTTATGGATATGATCTAAATATTACTTATTGGTAAGATGTATTATACATGGTTACGGATATGATCAAAATAATATTGGATATGAATTTGTTCATTTCGATTTACCAAAATGGGAGGTTGGTCCCCGACCGGGAATGGGGGAGATTTGTCTATTAAAGACAAGGGAATGGGTTAATCTTTGACCAGGAGTGGGGAATAATTTTCTATTGCAGAAAGGATATGTGAATCATGATTCGGATAAGTTGGTCATTCTTTATGAATGAGCTGGATAAGTATATAATTGGTCACTCTTTATGAATGAGCCGGATTAGTATATAATTGGTCATTCTTTATGAATGAGACAAATAAGTATATTATTGGTAATTATTTATGAATGTGTCGGATAAGTATTCATATATAATCATGGGGATATGATTTATTGCATTTAATTTTACGCAATAGTGTAGTAGTGATGCATTTGCTGATCTATTTTGCTCATGGTTCCTATGTTTATATTTTTTAGGTATTGTGATATCACTGTCAAATCTAGGAGTTAGGTGGGGTTATCAAGGGATGCATAAAACCATGATTTGGTCAAACATAAATGGGGTAATTTAAGCCTACTTATCTTAAGCATAATTACCTTAGAATTGTCAAAGGCTTTTAGTTTTAACTGGAAAAAACATGATACTCGTGTTTATGGTTTGGTTAAGTTAATTATGATTTGATTCACTTTGACTTTCAAACATAATTATAAGTAACTGGGTTGGGGTGTGTCAACTTTGGCATCAGAGCCTAGGTTTTAGAGGTTCTGGGGTGAGGAACACCTAGATTTGGCTGTGGATTCAGAAATTGTTTTAAGTCATAAGTAAATTGGCTTTATTGACTAACATCTGTTAGTTATACATATATTCTATTGTACGGGATATGAAATGTAAGGATCTTGCAGGAAAGGAAATGACATGTTAAGGTTTATTCGGGGATGACAACGAATACATGTATTTTAATATGATTCATTGCTTTGTTTTTTTTATGGTATGGACAAACATGTCATTTAAGGAAAATTTTTAAAGACAAAATGTGGTATACAAAAATTGTGAGGTATTGGAAGTGATCTCTTATTATACTTGTACATGTGGAATTGAGTTGTGTCACTTATTAATCCATAGTCTGCTGTGTGCCCCATTTATATGGGAGAGTGAGGTACGGGAACCCATATTCCATTAAAGGATAAGATGTGAGGAGAATTATTATTACATGATTATGATGAGACTTAAATTGTCAGAGTGTGAATGAAATTAAGATTCACATGGTAAAGGTGAAGTGATAATATTAATAGTTGTATATGTTTAAATTTAATATGTGAAATGGTCTGAAATTCAATTACTAGTCAATATACCACAATGGATCCAAATATGGGCTCATACTGAATTATGATAAGTAGAAGAAAATAGTAATAAGAATTGAGATGTGCTTCCTTAATAGTATGAGTATATGTAGTGGATATTACCCTCATGATGTTTTGAAATGATTATATGAATAGTAAAGTTGAGACGAGGTGTTAAAGAGTTGGAAGTTTAAAAATATTGAGAAGTCCTTTTAAGAGTATGTGTTTTGTATGAGTATGGGAACGATGCTAATCGGGTTGGAATATCGACAACTGGTTTGGGTGGATATTGAGTTATATTTGTCATTCTATGTACGTGTTATCACTAAGAGTATAACATAAAATGAATATGATTGATAGTATACGGGGTCACCAAGAAGTATGTGTAAGGATAATGTGCTATGTGAGATACCATAATGTGATATATTAAGGTATTTATACAGGTTATTTGAAATAAATACGACATATAATAGTAAGAGAAGTATTATGGGGTTGGTAAGTATGGTTAAACTTGTAAGTGGTGATGGTACGTCTAACATCCATGTTACCAAACGGGTAAGACGAGTGTATTAATGATATTGCATAATAATATCATGTTAATAAGGATTAGGATAAGATTATGATTGTAAAGTTATTATGTTAGATAGATGACTTGCTAAGGTCATTGTATGTTTAGTTAAAGAACAATCAAATGATACTTAAAAAGGGAATATAATGAGATTTTAGATTAAGTTCATAGTGCGTGACTGCACAATATACATAAAGATGAATATGAAATCTTGGTTAAGAATAAACATTTAGTGAATGATTGTTCAGTTTCGATATATGAATAGTAGTGAGTCTATATTTAAATTGAAAAATTATAAAGATGATATTTAACATACTCTTAAACTTTAGAAATGATATAGAAAGTAGTTCGGGTCAAACACATGCATTTGGTGTTGGATGGAAGATGGAAATGTGATGTGTAATAAACTAGTCTGATAATATGATATTTATGATTTGAAATATTACACGATCATAAGGGTGGACTATAGGAATGAAGGGAGAAACGTCAATAATGATAATAGGTTTGTTAAGAATGTTGACTCATTGTGAATATATGCTGATACAACTGATAATCTATTATATGTGAATGTTTGACATACATATATAACGGCATGAAGTAATATATGTGTTGGGAATTGGTTTTCATTGATAAGAAACCATTAAATGATTATCCTTATGTGTAAATAATAAAGAAATTGAAGATAGTATGAAAGAATATTTGTCATACATCGAGGAACCAATGGAAATTTTTTATTGAAAGGAGCAAGAATTAAGGAATAAAGTTAGTTACGTAGTTAAAGTTTTGTGGAGGATCCATAAAATTAAAGAAGAAACTTGGAAAATGGAATATATAATGAGAAAATAGTATCCCCAATTGTTTGATAAGTGAAATACATCCTAAATTTTGGGGACGAAATTTTCTAAGGGGGGAAGGTTGTGATGACTCGGATATGATTATGATAAATAATGTTCAAATCATGATTATCGTATGGGATGGGGATAATCTTTTATTAGAATATATATTATTAAGTTATAGTGTTTAGTCTAATCCTACCTTCATAACTTATGAAATATTGAATTTGTCACAAACATAAATTTGTGAAGTCTTCGGTAGCAATGTTCAAGTTCGGGACTAGTTTTGGCAAATATAATATAATAATTGACTTGAGATGAAAACTATATAGTTGTATATATTTGAGTTAAGTTTGTAACACAACAAATGGTGTGTAAAACAAAGGTCCGAGGAAGGAGTTATGCTGAAATCACGAACAGGGGGTAAAGTAGTCATTTAGCTTTAAAGGATATTTTGTCTTATATGGCGACACATGTCATATTTTGATTGGAAGGAGTTATGCTGAAATATTGTTTCTTTTTTTGATATTACTGATTTGAAGGATATAAATCATCAATTGGTTATTAAACTTTCATGCCTTTGTGGGTATTCATGGATGGATACACGTTTAAAGAAAGTCGAAGGTGTAAATCATTTATATGGCCTTATCTTTTGTATTCAAACTTCTATATCTTTTTGTATATTTGTTGGAATTGAATAATTCCAGTTGAAATGAAAATATAACATATCCGAAATTTATGTGAAAATACCAAGAAATGAATCTTCGGTGATAGCTTTAAATTCGGGTAGAAAATATGCCCCAAAAGTATAAGTATGCACACCATGTGTTCGATGTTTTGCTTGACATAGCAAATGAACTTTAAAAATTATGAAACTGTAAATTTTTATTTTTCAATATATTTATTGATGCTGGGTGAAATATCCTAGAAAGTTATGATACAAAAAAATATGAAAATTCCTGGAAGTTGACTTAAATATCCTATAGGGCTCATTTGCTTTGTAGCAAAGAAATGGGCATATCTTGCTCTAGGAAACTTGAAATGATATGTCGTCCTTTGGATTTGGAACCCAATGTGTTAAAGATGAAATTAATAAGAATAAATTAAAATGTATTTGGCTTGTGATTTGGGTATGGTAAATATCTTACCATGAAGTTAGATTGGACTTCATTTACGATATATGATTTGAATGGGATTTTATGATGCTTATGAATTGTGTTAGGTTTAAGTTATTATTTGGATTGTTAATATACTTATGATGATACTAATATTTTAAGAATTTATATGTGAAAGGGAAGAAGAACCGGTTGAACAAGTGTCAGACAAAGGCAAGAGAAAAACACATGAAGTGGCCAAGGTGAAGGTACTCACTGGAAAGATATATATTATACTTGGTTATGGATACGATCTGAATATCACTCACTGGTAAGACGTATTATACGTGGTTATGGATATGATCTGAATATTACTTATTGGTAAGATGTATTTTACATGGTTACGGATATGATCAGAATAGTATTGAATATGAATTTGTGCATTTCGGTTTATCAAAATGGGAGGTTACTCCCCGACCCGGAATGGGAGAGATTTTTCTATTACAGACAAGGGGTTACTCCTCGACTAGGAATGGGGGAGAATTGTCTATTGCAAACAGGATATGTGAATCATGATTCGGATAAATTGGTCATTCTTTATGAATGAGCCGGATAAGTATATAATTGGTCATTCTTTATAAATGAGCCGAATAAGTATATAATTGGTCATTTTTATGAATGAGCCAGATAAGTATATCATTGGTAATTATTTATGAATGGGTCGGATAAGTATGCATATATCATCACGGGGATATGATTTACTGCATTTAATTTTATCCAACAGTGTTGTAGTGATGCATTTGTTGAGCTATTTTGCTCATGGTTCCTATGTTTATATTTTTCAGGTATTGTGATATCACTGCCAAATCTACGAGTTTAGTGGGGTTAGCAAGGGTTTCATAAAACCATGATTTGGTCAAACATAAATGGGGTAATTTAAGCCTACTTAATTTTTTAGTAAGTTTGAATAAGCATAATTACCTTAAAATTGTCAAAGGCTTTTAGTTTTAACTGGAAAAAAAAAGATACTCGTGTTTATGGTTTGGTTAAGGTAATTATGATTTGATTCACTTTGACTTTCAAACTTAATTATAAGTAACTGGGTTGGGGTGTATCACTATATCTGATCCCAAATTTATTATATCAAATATTAGCGTCTTAGAAGGATGTGGTCCCTTGTTCATGTAACCCAAGACCTTTATCAGAGGAGTAGTCTCATTGTGTAATCATTTCCTAAATTTGAGGATTGAGGATGAATTACTCTTTGGGACTTGGGGATCTATTCCCTTCAGAGATGATAAAATGGTCGAAGCAATCAATAACCCCTTATTTCGTCATGTCTGTATAGGATACATCGTCGAGATTGGATATTTGGTCTCTTGGAATATGTTTCGACTGTCTGAAGGGGGTAACCCTTAAAGATAGCGAGAGTATGAGTTTGGGGCCTATTAATCATAAGGGGTCAGTATCACTACCCATGTCTTTTTGTATCATATGGATGGTAGCAATGAGAAAAGTCTGTGAATCTTCTATGGGCAGAGGACCAAGCGGTTACATTCCTCGTTGCCTTTTGTATCTAGTGGAAAAGATTATTTGGGTGGCCATGACCATTTGGTTCTCATGGAGGAGGTTCCTCCTATCTTTATAAAGGCTCATGTGCAGGGTGTATATCACTGGGCCATGGTTAGCTTGTCATTCAACCTCCCAAGCAATATCCCTTTGTGCTATGTCGACCTTCATTATTTTTTCTTCCCCGTTTAATGATTGGTGACGAGCCTTAAATTTCCAGGTGATGTAATTGTTTGCCCTAAATCGTCGATCTTTTTCACTCTTCTATACTGAGGGCGAGGATATCGTGGTGTCCAACCAACAGGTCTAATTATTCGATGACAGGTTGATGTGCTGCTTCTAACATTTCCTGGGGATTTTACCAAGAACTCATTTGTAATAGTGGGTGTGTGGGTATATTTATTGGATTGTAAATCTGAGAGGGTGAACAAGTGTACTTCTGATGTAGATTTCACCCATATAGTTGACTGAATAGGTACTGCAAAGGTGATATGCTATGTTGCTTGGATAGTATCGTCATACATTTCTTCCCACTCGGTCGAGTGATCACCCTCTAGTAAGAAGGGGTAATCAGTCTCGATTCTTTCGAGAGCATGAACTCGATGACTAGGGGATATATGTGTTGTAATGGTTATTCTGTAGAAAGTGTATGGCCATAACAAAGAAGGTCATATGGTCAATGGTGGGATTTATTTCAGTGATGATTTTTCTGGCGAGCGATGGTGTGCATAGAGGGGTAAGCACTTCGTTTTAGGGGTTTATTCCCATCCTTGATTTGTTATGAATGGGGACTATCAAGGTTGAGGGGTTACTGTTTGGAATGGGATCATATTACAGGGTGTTGGTACCAGGGTTAGGGTGATATGATTGGGGATTGTTAGTAATAATCTGTTTTAAGGGGATAAGGATTCTGACATCGATGAGGTCTTGGATAGAAAACCTTAGGGCCCAATAATTGTTAGTAATTTGATCAGGTAACTGGCAATGTGCACTGGCTTGCCAGGTCTTATATAAGAATGCAAGGGGTGGTCTAGAGTTGATAACTCTTAGGAGACCATCCATTTTTAGGGAGGCGTACACCTGGATAAACGGAGCGTGTACATTAATGAATTGTATTGGTGGGTCCCTAAACTCTCTTAGTTGGACATATTAATTATTTCTAATATAGATTCCCTGTTGGAAAGGTGAAACGGTGGCTACCACTGATTGGGGAGTAGTGGGAACTAAACGTGATGATAGGTTTAGATGACCACAATGTAGGTGATGTGAGATGTAGAAGCTCCAGGTGAGTTCTTTCAGGTGGAGACACTACACCAAATCTGCA
The DNA here is from genome assembly GCA_949130495.1 of Sambucus nigra. Taxonomy (NCBI): domain Eukaryota; kingdom Viridiplantae; phylum Streptophyta; class Magnoliopsida; order Dipsacales; family Adoxaceae; genus Sambucus; species Sambucus nigra. The sequence goes on from OX422213.1 coordinate 42,645,940, forward strand.
CTATTGTCAAGGTCATTGACCCTGACAAATCACCCTTGTCAAGGTCAATGACCGTGACATTTCGAGGCGAGACAACTTTTTTTGTCACGGTCGTGTCACGGTCATTGACCTTGACACAAAACTCGCATTTTGTGTCACAGTCGTGTCGCGGTCAATGACCGTGACATGTTTGTCACGATTTATAACCGTGATAAAGTCGTAACCCTTTTTAAAAAATTGTCAAGGTCAATGACCGTGACACGCCCGTGACAACTTTTTGTCACGTACTTGTCACGGTCAAAGACCGTGACAATTCTGGGCAGAATTTAAAAAAAAATCTGCTGGGCAGTATGGCCACTGCCACTACCCAGCAGTATATTTGTACCTGTTATAGCAACGTCGTACCTGTTCCAAACATCATATATACAAACAAACTAAAGATAATGCAAATATATATTCATGACGATATAATCCAAATATTCAAAATAGAAATAATATACATGACGATATAATCCAAATATAATTAAAATGGGCAAACTTAAAAATAATGTTACTACATGTCTTGGGTAAATGTGAGGAGGTGAGTAGGCCACACGACATACGAATTGACGCACCCACTAATATACGTCGTGCCGCATTGTTCGCGCAACCACAATAGGGAGTTCTCCTTCCCGGGTATGACATGCGTGACGAGCACCCTGGACTCCATCTGTTGAAGCGTACGTCCATGAACTATTCCACCCTCGATGATATTCGGGTCCCTCAACCCCCGCCCAATCCGCTGGCCATCAAATATGTCCAATATGAACACGCTCGGCCAACCAAGTGTCGACAATGGTCTGTTGAAGGGCGCCAAATAGGGAAGTGGATCATCAAAGTACGAACGTGTTGGTGATGAAGCAGCGAGGTCCACATACTCGTCATCCTGCACCTCGTCCTCCCGCACCTCCTCCTCCGCCGCCTTCTCCTTCCCTTTCCTTTTCCCTTTACGGTCTCCGCCCAACGTACGCTTCATGAATGCGTACATATCTTGGACAGTCGCCTCCAAATGGGACAGCTTCGTGTCGTGTGAATCCACCGTTCGAGCCAACCCGATTTTGCTCGTCTCCAATCCGATGATCCTAGATTTGGCCACCCGCGAGCTCACTCCCCTTGTCCTCCCCTTGCGATCAGAGCCAAGCACTTGGATGAGTGCGTCTGTGGACAAAGATGCCTTGTCGGCATCAGACTGCGACTCATGCACTTCCTTAAGCTTTGCCTGAAACGACAAAAAGCACATGATTAGTAAAATAAGTAAACTAAAAAATTATAACGTAATTAACAAAAATTAAACTGTCGGATTACTTACAATCGTGGCCGCGACGCTCGGGGACACCTCCTTGTCCTTCCCCTTCTTCGTCCGAAGAGCCACATAAGTATCGAGCCTATGTGGCTTACCCCCTAGCCCACTCCCTACCCCCTGAAATAAAATAAAGAAAAGTAAAATTAGTATTGGCCCCGCAAAGTAAAATAATGAAGAATAATATATTTCTATAGTTATAGAAAAATTAAATCTTACCTGCATCCTATGCTCCACCTCGGCGTAAGAGGTCCGGCCGGAGTAGTGCACGTCCGTCTTTTTTGCCCGATTTTCCCTCCCCGATTGGCGAGCAACCAATTGTCGATCCTCGATTTCATTATCAATGAACTTCTGCCATTGTGCCAATGAGATCGGCTCCTTGGGCGGGACGGATTCACGCCATTGGATAATCGACTCTCTTGTTTTCCCAAAGTACCATGCCCGCATATTTTTTTCCACGACTTGAGTTGCTCCCTAATCTGCTCCAAGACGGGATCGCGTAGCTTTGGATCCAAGTTGAATTGTTCCTGTCCAACAAATACAATGTTAGTTGCGAATAAATATAAATATAAATACAAAAAAAAATATAAATATGAAATTGAAATTGAAATTGAAATATTCATATAAATATATTACCTGTAGTGCCGCCCAAACAGCTAACTTGAGCTCATATGGAACCTCCTTCCAACTCATAAACCCCGGGCCGATGACCGTCTTTAGCAGCTCGAGGGATCTCGCTAGTAGCTCCGACTTGTTCTCGACGGTAATCCCAAATTTTCCATATTTGGGGAGCCTAAGGGCGGAGGAGCCCTCGTCACCTGCGCTACCACCGAGCCCAAACGACATCATCATAAACAGCATCATCATCTTCTCCTTGATATCTGAAGGAGACATTTTTGCTGTAAAAAAATGTTATTAGTACAGATAAAAAAAATGTTAATAGTACACATACACACACCCCTACCCCACCCCCCACCACACACACGCACACGTCATGCCACTTTTAAAACTAACCAACCCAACATTTCATCAATTAAACTAACAATTAAAGTATACAATTATTAATTTACTAATTTACAATGAGGGACAATCCTACTTTCATATGAAATTGGCACTAATTATTAATTTACTTTCATCTAAAACTATACAATTAAAATTACAATTAAAGCTATACAATTTCTTAATTAAAGATATACAATTGTTAAAATTGCCCCTCCACACCCCCCACACCCCACCCCCACCCCCACCTCCACCCCCACCACACCCCTTGCCCCCTCCCCCCGCCACGCACACACGCACACACCTACGCACACACACACACACACACACCCCACCCCACCCGCCACCACGACCCCCTCCCCCACCCCCACCCCCCACCACACCCCACACCCACTACCCCCCTCCCTCACCACACACCACCCCCACTACCCCCTCCCCCACCACACACCACCATACACACACCTACGCACACACCCCATCCCCACCACCCCACCACCACCCCCTCCCCCCACCATGACCGTGACAACTACAGTTATTGTTTATCAATAAAATTATGAAATGAGATAATTATAATTGGAGCATAAATTTCATTATCATAATATAATAAATCCAACCAAGTACAGAGATTCTACAAATTAAAGTGAGAATTAAATTTAAGACTTTCTAACAACATGCATGTGTATGGATTCTAATGATATTACCAGTGTATGGATTCTAACGAAAGTAACTAATGATATTCCTAAAAACATACAATTGGCAACATTTTGTGAATTTACTAAACTTTATATAATATTATCAAATTCTGTTAAAAAATTATCTAGGGTTTTACCTAATTGAATTAATTTCATGAATAAAATTATTATCAATTTAAATATTTATATAATTAAATTTAACATATGAATTCTAGAACTTTTCTAACATTTACACAATTTTAACTATCACTAACATTTACACCATTCTAACTATCACTAACATTTACACATATATATACACACATACACATATACATATACACACATATATATACACACATACACATACACATACACATACATATAGAAATGAAAGAGAAAGAGAGGAAAAAAAATATACCTTAGAGAGAGAGAGAGCAGAAATCGCGGATGAGAGAGAGAGAGAGAGAGAGAGAGAGAGAGAGAGAGAGAGGGAAAACCAAAAGAGGTGGGAAAAAAAGAAGCCTAGGGCTTTTTTTGCTGCAAAAGTTGTCACGGTCGTGTCAAGGTCATTGACCGTGACACAAATCTCGCGTTTTGTGTCACGGTCATTGACCTTGACACGACTGTGACACAGAATTGTCACGGTCATTGACCGTAACACGGCCGTGACAAGTAAATTTGTCACGGCCTTGTCACGGTCAAAGACCGTGACAATTCTGTGTCACGGTCGTGTCAAGGTCAATGACCGTGACACAAAACGCGAGATTTGTGTCACAGTCAATGACCTTGACAAGGGTGACCGGCTGAAAGGTGACAATTTGGCCATTTTGGTGTAGTGAGAACTGATTTGCAGCTCAATGAGGTTATTTAGTTGATTTGGTAGTCTTTTAGCCAAACTTTCCTTGATCTTACACCCGATATGGTTTAGTGCTTTAAAGTCAGGAATCCAGGTGAGACTAAATTCATTATGTACTTCTTTCTATAGATTTCAAATCATGATTTCTATCTGATAATTTTCAAGGAGAGGTTGACCATCTGACCGACTTGTTCTCCTAGCAAGTAACAAAAGTGAAAATTATCTCTCCTTCTTCCTGTTTCAGCTTCTATAAATCTTTACAGGTGATGTGCAACCCCACCTTGTATTCTTACTTTTTTAGGAAAGCACGACATACATCGTCCCAGGTTATAGTGGTCCTTTGTATTTTCAGTCCCATATATCAGGTGAGGGATCCTCTGGACAGATTGGATGAGAAAATGTTCTCTAAAATACTTAGGCTTACATTTTGGACCGACATTAGAATGTTATAGTTAGATAATTGCGCAATTATGGAACCTAGTCCTTTATAGGTTTTGAAAACTGGCATCTTGAATTTTTTCAATAGTCTAGCTTTAAGATATAGGGCCATATTTTTAATATCAGTGATCTCATTGGTGGCTTGCATCTTACTGATGGCCTCCTGAAGTACATTTAATTCAGATTGGACTTGCATGATCTCCTAATTTGGAGGTGGCAGTATAACCTTGTTAGATAACAAATGGGCCATAAATTTAGCTCGCTGGGGGGGGGGACGACTTAGAAGGCAGTGTGCTGGTACTTGGGGTACTGATAGTATGGTCCAAAATACATGTGTCGGTTAAATGTTACTTAGAGGAGGGGGCATTGGCATTAACAGGGGCAGTGCTTTGGACTGGCACGAGGGGATTCTGGGGATTAGTCTCGCCTCGGTAGCTATTTTGCAGGTGGTTCTTCAGTGTTAGAGATTAGAGGAAGTATGTTCTCTCCTATTCCAGATGTAACAGTGGCCTTTTGTAGGCATACTCATGATAACTCGTGGGTTCATAATATTTATCTTCCATGCTGAGGGAAAGACATTCATCCAAGAATCTGAGAGGTTTTGGACCAACCTACACCCGTCTAACAATATTTGAAATTTTCGTTAAAGCTATTGATTGTAAGTATCTATTATTTTTATGTAATAGGGTGTTTTCCTATAGAGTTTTCTATATATAAAGAGGGTAATGTGACTCGGTGATTGGTGGATCATTTTTCATTGCCATGGATCACGATATACTAGGTTACTTAGACAACGTAACCTTTAAGTTACATGTGAAACCACTTTACCCTAGTATTGAATAGATGTGGAAGCCTATTCGATATACCCCAGTATTAAACAAACTTCAAACGTTCCTTTTCACTAAGACTTTGGGATCAAGAGGGAATCTATTAGATATAGAAGACGGGTGGGAGAAAAGAATGAGGATGCTTATTCGGACTAGCCTTTTGGGGAAGCGACTTTTCAAAAGTACGAGCTTTATTAGAAGTAGTGACTTCTAGTAAGTATAAACCTCTCTTTTGGGGAGAGGTGACTATTCTGATCTACGAATGTGAGTTTGGATAAAATAACTTTCCTAAAGTATGAAGTTCTTTCAACTAATCTCTTTTAGGGACTCGAGGGTATAAGGTTTAAAGAATATGAAAATCAAGACTATGAAATGCATGATGCAAAAACGTGATTTTTAATTTTTACATATTTTGATGTTTATTTTATCGCGAGGTCCTTTGCATGTCCCTATATGTTTTGGAAATATACAATCATGTTCATAGGGACCTAAGCATGTATCTATGTTATGAGGGATTCTAAACTAAATCCGCTATATAGTTCTAAAATTTACATAAAGTAGTCATGCGTGAGAGAAATATTAAGTATAAAGAGTAAGCATGTAGATCGTTCGGTTCTCTTAATTTTTTTTCTTGGGGGATTTGTTATGGCGACATAGATGGAAATCCAGTTATGATAAGAAATGTTGATTTTTGATGATAGAAACATTGTCCACAGTGGAGCCGCTACTGTAGCATTACAGGCCTTGGGTGCAAGGGTGAGGATTGGGTGTAACGACAGGTGCGGAATTTCTTATATCATGGTCCGTCTGGTTCCCCTGAGGTTAGGTTATCGGTTCGAGGTTGGACTGGGTGACTTTCCCCTAGAAAATGTTTGAAGCCATTTCCAGTTTGAGTCACACACCCCTGGTTCTTAGGCGCAGTCCTAAGTGTGTTTTGTGTGACAAGGATTATTTTTTGTTTGTTCAAAGTCGCTAGTTTATTTTATATAAAAACATACAAAAGATTCGAGCTAACATTTTGGGGCTAATCCGAAGAAAAAATTTAAGTCTACAGTTGGTCTAGAAATTCTTTAAGTGTCGGTTTGGGGAATGGATTATGAGTGGAACGGTATTAGGAATCCCATTTGTTCTATATACTTCCTTAATTTTATGCTCGTTATTGCTGTTTACATTAATTAATTACTTTTTTGTTAATTTTCAAAAAGTGTTTAGAGACCTTAGGTGGAGAATCCCTTAAACGTATATGGGTGATAGGTAGGAACATGGTATCAATGAAAGGTGTAGGAACATCACTCCAACCGATGTAGATATACAAGGGTGCTTGTGTATGACTCCATGCTTGTATAACAGGTGGTCATTGGTATGTATGTACGTGTGAGAGAAAACTCATCTTTGAGAAAATTTGATATATGTTTTGAGGTTTGAGATATGAATGTATCTCTGTTGTGATTAGTGTGTACGTGGTTTCACGTTTGTATGTGTTTGAGAATTTATATTTGAACATTTTTGGGATACCTCCTTGAGATAGTTTGATATCTCATCTTAATTACTTAGTTTTACTAGATGAAAGTCGAGAGATTTCCTCGTCTTGATGGAGACAATATATCAAGAGACATATTGTCGATACTCGAGATCACGAGAAGGACTCGGTATTGTGCCCACGTACTCATGTAGAAACACCTACATTATTTGGCTGTGTATGGTATGTATGCTTTTGAACGTTTTTATATATTATTCCTACTTGAGATAGTTTGATATCTCATTTTAGTTATGCATACATAAGGTATTAGATTTAAAAGATGGGTGCATCTCGGTGGAGAAAACATGTCACGAGATACATTATCGAGGCTTGAACTCATAAGAAGAAGTCGATATTGTGCCTACGTACTCATGTGACCATGATATCAAAGCATACGTAGTTCAGTTTTTCACGTATTCCAATGCAATGTGTGTGAAATTCTAGGGCTTGGCTTAAGAGGGGTAGGGGTTATGTAGGGGGTGGGGATGGGAGTTGACCTTAAAAACCGTTGACAAAGATATTCCTCTTCACTAGGCGATTACTAACTAGAATATGTTGTTCAACCTTTGGGCTAGTTTGGAGGAATATAGGTATAAAGGATAGTTTATTTAGTACAGGAGTGGACTAGAATACACCGACAGATATCTATGTATCAATTATCGACATGGTTAAAATCCCGAGGTGTAGTATTCCTTGGGTTAGATACTCAATTATTTGGATTGGGGACGGATGCATCCTTGTTGGATAATACACCAAGCGATGTATTGTAAGGTTTGGGCTTCACGAGTTTGGATCGATATAATGCCTGCGTGCCCAAGGATAAATAGTATCAAAGCCAATGTAGTTTCAATAAACGGGGCATATTTAGAGGTATAGGCGATGAAATACCGGGCATACAATTTACAACATTATGGTATTTTGAGAGCTCAGTACTTAATATAGCAATTCTGTTATGTTGGATTGATATATTTATATGTTAAAATAATGTCTAATCAGAGTCTGATGTTCGATGATTATTTAAATATTAAAACACATATTCGGGTTCCATCACATGGACGGGCTTTATTTGTTTGGAGAAGTAGTGAGAGTAGTCTAATTTAAGATATTAGCTCAATAAAAAGATTTGAATTGACTCGGCTCATGGATACTTCCCCGAATTGAATTTGAAAATTATGTTTTCACGTTTTGTAATGGTTATTGTGGCATTTTATTAGCATTGTTTAAAGATATGATCATGTCAAGTCAACACACAGGTATAGGTTCTAGACTAGAAATCAAGCTTTTAAAGTATAAACGAATATAATTGCATACCCAAACAAGTAAATGGGGGCTTATCTAAAAGTGGTAAAGATATATATACAATTTATTGCAATATATATATATGTGGGACATTGCCTCGAATTTTAGGTAGATCTTCTTTACCCTGGTGGCAAAAGTTAACTTTTTGCGGGGGGATATCCCCTGTTTTGGGTGCTTTTCATTCAGGCAGAGCTTCCTTTATAAGTGTTTAGTTTTGTATTTTTTTCAATCCTAATTTTGCCAGACCTTCGGCTAAAGGTGCTTGTTTGATTGGAATTTCTACAAAGGATTGACTCTTTTTGGCACTCAAAAGCAACTTTGAGGAAGCACAAGCTTTCCTTTTTAAGGTAAAGTGACTTTTCTGAAGTATGATCTTCCACGGTACTTTCAGAACGAGATCAAGTATTTGGGATACTCTAGGGAGAAGAAATTTAGAAAACTAGATCTTTGTTGGGTTTTAGGGATCTTGTTATTTTCGAAGTGCTCTTGGTGTTGCTTGAAATTAGAGGTGGGAACCTTTATTTATAGGAAAATGGGAGGGTCCTTCTATCATTCGGCATAAGGATGAGAGTCGTAAATTTGGATGGGGTGTCACATATATGTTGAATAAAATATACAGATAGATTTTGTAATCATCGCCTTAGTAAGGGGTTGCGGTAGAAGGAATCAAAGGGCATTTAGCAGAATGGCTATAGGATTTGGCCTCCGTTCACGTTTAATTGTAGGTTTGCTTTATTTTCATAACATTCAACTCATAACTCTAATTGACACGTGGTTTTCACCATTAGAACGAACATTCTAATATCTATCTATTTATGTTTCCCAACTTAACCAATCATGAAATTTGGTAGGTCAAAAATACCCTTAAAGGGTGGGTAGTGTGAATTGCTTCATTCCATGGACTTTACGAGTTTGGATAAAGCTCTTATTTGTATGTGGCCTTTACTGTTAGAAATATATTTGAAATATCTATAACTTTTGTGTTTACAAGTTTCTCAAATTATGATGTTTGGTCGTTCTAAAATCTCCATATTGCTATATTTAGTATAAATCGGATCAATCGGAACTACCATTGGCTTCGACCTTTGGAGTGAGGCACAAACGGGAGAAATGGGGTCTTAATAAATTATGTTTGAATACATAGGGTACTTTGTAAAGTTGGTTACGTCCATGGTTGGATAACCTTTACATATTTACATGAATGCCCCCATAATAATGAGAGGTTTAGGGTTTTTCGATCACCAAAGTCGAGATTTTTAGGAAATAACCCATGACTTTGAGAATTTAGTGGTTTATGAAAATAATGCTCCATTAGGGATCAGGGGAAAATAACCCACAACTCTATTGAAAATCAGGTTTTCCACCAATCGATGGTTTTTTTAATAATGCTGGCTAGATATTGTGGGTCCCCAACTTACAGTACTAGGAAATCGGAAGTATCTCTTAGTCGGCACAAAAAAACTTCACTAAAATGACAGAACCCGAGCCTTTGACAAACTTACAGGACACTTATGTGATCAGATTTATCTGGAGGTATATAGTGACCCATTTTGGTGGGTGAGGGCGATCATTACTGATAATGGAACGTAATTTGAAAGTGCACCATTCCAAGACTTCTACAACAGTCGTGACATCAAGAACTTCTACAGATATAGACTTGCCGAGGCCTCCAATAAGTCAGTGATCAAAGGAATGAAAAAAAGGTTGGTGAAATCAAAAGGGTCTTAGGAGGATGAGTTTCCCCACGTCATCTGGGCATATCGAATAATGCCCAGGAGTTCGATTGGGAAAACGCTAGTCGCCTTGTCTTATAGAATGAAAGCCATAATCCCATTAGAATCTTTCTTACTAACTATTTCCGATCAAAGATTTAATGATGAAATCGTAAGGACTGAGCTCGACCTAGCTAAGGAAAGAATAAAAAATCCTTGATCAAACTGGCGTCCTACCAACAACAATTGTTCAATATGTACAACAAAGGAGTCAATCTGAGGAACTTTTAAGTTGGAGAATATGTGTTGAGGGATATCATCGGTAATGTGAGGAAGCAATCAAATGGAAAATTGAGACCTAACTTGGACGTAACATTCAAAATAGTCATGGATGACCTCCAAGGAGCATACCAATTGGAAACAATGGAGGGCGGAGAGATACGAAGGGCCTGGAATACGGCCAACCTAATGAACTTTTTTTAAAGAATTTTTTGTTATTGTTTTGTTACCTCAGTATTTGGACATTTAGGTATTTAATTAATGTGTCCAATTTTTTTTTAGTATTCCTTAATGATAGAATATCATCGTTAATTACAAATAAGCATTACGGCAAGTGCATTATCATTGAAAATTAATTTTAATTTTTTTGATTGAATTCTGGTCACCCCTTTTAAATATCTTAATAGGATTACGCTTAATTTTATCATAGGGTTTCATGTTTTCATCCCTAACAAACACGAAACATTAATAATTTTCCAGGTAAGAGAAATACACGAGGGGGATTCCTGGGCACTAAGTGTTCCGACTTTAGTCAACTAAAATCTTAAATGGGGGGATGACCATGCGACCAGGTGCATTTTTCTCATAGTTTGTTATAGGCCTAAGGGTGTGTGATGACAACACCTTAAAAGGTAAGAAAAGTGATATATATATATATGCTCGACATAATAAATGGTAAAGTTCAAAATATGGAATTCACTGATGATTTTATTCATAAAGAATTCATTTTACAAGGGTTTAGGTTAACAAAATTACAAAATGAATATACATAAAGATACTAAATAATGAAAATAACTATCATCTTCGGTGAGTCACCAACTCATCTATAGAAATACGGAGATCATCATTAGGATAGGCTAGAAATCATCGTCACTATCATAGACCAGAAAATAATTCTTCACCGGTAAAAGAGGAATGGTGCCAGTGTGTATACAGCATTCATCACTTGCATGGGGTGGGAGTCGAACATGGGGAGAACCCACCTAGTACTAATGCCAAAACTAGGAGTCTTTGGGAATCTTGTAAATGGTTAAGGTATTGATCCAACCATTCTTGTAAGCGACTTGTATGGTATCCATCTAGCCTTCATCATAGCCAGCAACCCAAATTAAATGAGGACCCATACTCAAATGATATCTCAGTGGCATAATTTAGGGATGTAAGCCTTATTTGGTCACATCATTCTTTGTAGAATCTTCTTAACCCTTGTTGAGACGCTCACTTTTAATTCTATAGCGTACTAATAATATCCTCGATATTTTTTATCTCATCCCGAAAAGAAATAACCATACGGGTATTCTCCCCATAAGCACTTATCATCTTTTAAAGTTCTTAACAAACAGATGAAAAGGATTATTGACCATGACTAGAAACATATCGACTAATAATAAAGTCTAGGTCTTCATTCCCCTAAACTATTGGTATCAAGGCCAAATTATTATCAGACTACAAAAATTAGAAAGAAAGGGCTTTCAAAAACTAGATAGAGATTAAAAAACATAAACCAACAATCAAAAGTGATCGAACAAGATATATTAAATCCAAAATAATGAGTAATTTCATTAAATAAGAAACTAGGCAAGCCCTTAGAAAGTGCACATAATAAATATGAGAGATACAAAATGCAAATGGAAGTCATTGACTAAGATAATTAGTTGGACCATTTTTTCTCTTGTCACCTATTCTTGATTGACCACAATCTTATCCTGATCAGTGTTATCATTTGCATTCTCATCACCCTCTTTCCCTTATTCAGAGCGCTCTACCTCCAATTCCCTTAAGTTTGTGGGAGAACCTGGATTGTGCTTGCCAAAGAGCCTCGACACAAAGGTGACCCCGATATTAACCAAGGCTCCATCCTAGCTTTTCATAAAGAAAGACTTATAGATAAAGTCTTGTTGTTTCTTGGTCTTATGTCTTATTGAAGGCATCATCCCAACACTAGTCACAAGCTTTGTTTTTACCTGTAAGGTGGCGAACGGAGATTATGGGGACTCCTTGATAGTTTTTTCCAATTTCTTTATAAGGTTTAAGTCCTTGAATCTCATCTCATCCTTTTAAACATTTTCATCAAACTTGAAGGTATTCTGGGAATTATTAATGGTATAGCCCAAATCAGCGTTGGCCTTATCCTAGTTGGCCCTCTAATCTAGGATGTTGATGAAGTCCACTAGAAACTGCAAGACAAAAGTCAAGCATAAGAAGTTAGCAATAATTTTCTTGAAGGGGTAATCCAAACTGAAGTTACAATAACACTTATCAAAGAAAGTGTCTGGGAATCATGGGAAACCATCTTATTGGTCGATAAACTATCGACCACTTCCTATAATTATTATCCATTAACATTTCGACATGGCTCTTCCCCTTGTGGGGGAATCCCCCTTCTTTGTGAGGGAATCCATTACAAGGCGTGTTCAAGTCTTTCTCTTCTTTGTGTGATTAGCCTATAATTTATCAGGGTAATGTTGGACGAACCCCTAATATCCTTCCTCTTAAAAGGTCATGTATTTGTAGAAAAATGGACAAAGTCCTCCTTCAGCAAGTTTGGAATCCTATTTCTCGACGATATTTTACCCCTGGAAGAATAAGGGACTGTGGCAGGAATAGATATGATATCCATAAAATCTATTGAACCCGATAGGCAGAACATGGATTTCTAGGTCAGTGTCTACTAAACGAGAAATAAAGGAGGTGGTGATGGAAGTGTAGTTCAACAATGACAAAGCTAACCTAGGGTGTTTGTAACTAGTAGTGAAGGGTTGTTCAAGTTTCCAAACATTGCTTAGCTCATCAAAGTCGATGTATATATGGGCGGTCTCTCTCTTCTTGGATTTTTTTCACAAAAAACAAAGAAAAATAACAGTATGAATAAACAAGCAAGACTTGATTGAACAGAAAAAGAGCATTAAAAATTAGTGTTATACCTATTTCGTTTCCCCTATTAGGGAACCTATGGCCCTTATAGGGTTAACCACCCTCTAGAATGGCCAGGTGTTCCAACTGCCTCACAATGAAACAATTCGACTACTAATCCTTTTTCGAATCTGTAAGATTCACTATGAGAACCCTATTTGTCTTGATTACCTTCAGATAAAAGGTATCTTCATTACTCTCCCACATATTATAATATAGGATCTTTGAGACCGCTGACTGATTTCTAAAAAATTGGTTTATCCTGCTTACCCTATTCACTATCCTCCAAGTATTTAGGGAACACTAGGGTGGAACTACACAGAAGAACTCATAAAACTCTAAAAAGATTTGGTTTGGGTGAAAACTTATGTTGGCTTCAGCAATAAATTAAGAGAACATCCAATGTCCTCCTTTAAATGTTATAGTAATCATTAGTTTTTTCACTAAACTCTATGATTATCCACTCAGGAATAGAGAATCACCTCTAGAATTCCTCAATGGAGTCCTCCCCAATAGGGTAAATCATTTTAGCAATTAAGAAATAAGAACAACACAATAAATAAAAACGATGCTTGAAGAAAAATTTATAGAGAAACTATTGAAAGGAAAGAGATTAACTTACAGTGATAAATGAAGGCAAATGGCTCTGAAGTTGTTTTTGAAACACGATGAGAGAAAAATGGCGATCGAAGTAATGGCAATAGACTCACTAAGTAAAAGGGATCAACTTCCAATCCAATCTCACCATTACTAGCACGTCCCTTAATTAACGATAGACAACACACTACCGCCTCTTAGTTAAACAACATATAATTACCAGTGTACCCCTGAAATTCTAAAACAAAATACAAGAGTATCCTTTAAGTCTAACGAACAAAAAAAAGGTAGTTTTGAACTAGAAAAGAAGTGTTGGAACCTTCTAAACAAAGCTTTTATGGGCAATTAAATTTCATTACCAACCATGATCAGAGTTACATTCAATAACAGAGCAAATTATGCACCCAAATCAGTTTGAAAAGCTTTGGGAATAATGGTAGGGAAATTATTCGACCATCTAGGAGAATTTGACGTGTTTCCTATAGAGTTGGTAACAACCACAACTTAAAGACATATGAACTAATTGAGTATGTTCAGTAGAAATATCATAATGAGATTCACCCGATCAAGTCAAGATAGTAATCTAAGGTAATGGATTCCCAAATGAAATAGTCTCTTACTATTCTCTATAACTGTAACCCATACCCCTAAAAAAAGGGGGATATAATCTTTATTATATGCACTCGATCAATAAGGATATAGAAATACCCCATAGGCATGGGCACATTTTTTAACCACGTACATATAGTGTTATTGCAAAGTTCTATTTCTTGCTCGGCTTAATAATGTTGATTTAATAATAGTAGGATTCTTCCACCAACAATTAGAGTCTTCAGTATTTATTCACACAGAAGTATTTAAACATGCGACTACGACGGTGGTTTGATTTCATCAAGGACTACTAGTTCACGATCCAGTATCACATGGGGAAGGCCAATGTAATGGCATATTCTTTGAGTCGATGACCAAGCAATAATTTTTCTATTCTTTAGTTAATCAATGTGGGGTTTGTTCAGGTGATTAGAGAGTTAGCCTATGTGTTTACAGGTTTGGTCACTATAACTCATGATATCATTATGTGGGTGGTTCGAGCACAGGAAGAGGATATGATATGCACAGAAAACGAGGTCGAACTTTTGGCCACCGTTATACCTATTTACACTGTTGGTTCAAATGGTATATTATTGTACACAAGGAGGTTGGTTGTGTCTTCAAATGAGGAGTTAGGTAGGGTCGTCATGTAGTAGGTCCGTCATCATAGTTTTCGGTGCATCCTAGTAGGGATAAAAAGTACCAATACATGAGTAGATGGTATTTGTGGTTCGTAATAAAGCAAGACCCATTGCAGCACATATATGATGGGGAAGGTGGATCACCAGTAACCATTGGGAAGACTTTGAAAATTAATGATTCCCAATTAGAAGTGGAACGTCATTTTTATGGACTTTATCATCGGATTGCCTTCGCATGGACTTCACAATAGACTAGTTTGCATGTTTCTATAGAGTTGAGATTATTCGGTTGTAGGGGTAACTTTTTAGATCATCTTAAATAGAGATTCAACTTTTGTTTCTCAATTTTAGGGTAGTTTCTAGGAGGCAATAGTGACTAGGTTGCACTTGAGTACGCCATACCATCCTCAGACAGATCGGTTGATGATAATACGCAAATATTGCATATTTCATCTCTCGAACCTACACATTTTAGCCCCCTCAGGTGTCTTAATCTCTATATTTAAGCCCATTAACCAGACAACCTCAGTTTATATTGATAACATGCTATATGAGGTATAATTGGGCTTTTGTAGGTATTTAGGTACGAAGAATGGAGTTCGGATGCATTTCGCTCAAGCTCCGTACGCATCCGAACGTTCAAGGGCAATTTAGTCATTTCACAATTTGGGCACTGGACTGACATCTCACGAAAGTTGTAACCCTCCTCGCTAGCTTCGTGTGGCCATAAATGGTGCGTGAATCCGATTCATAAGGAAGAAGTTACTGCATTTTTGGCGAAAGGAATGACATTGAAACCAAAAGAAGGAGAAGAGAAGAAGAAACTGCATTGCAGGCTGCTTCCTTGGCTCACCCCTATTTGATCGATCGATCAACCAAAAGGGTCGATCAATCGACCCTTCAGAATTTTGCCATGATTTCAACTGTCAATTGATCGACCAAAGGGGTCGATCAATCAATCCCCTATTTTTCTGCACATACTTTCTTTTCTCTCTTCTTTTCTTTTATACCAACTTACTATATAAGCTAATTTTGTTGTAATATCAGATATACTTAGTTTTCTTTAGTTTTTAGGTTAGGGCTTTGGGTTTTGAGAGATTAGATTCAATTATTCTTGGGTTGACAACCATTTGGAGTTTGTATGTTGAACTTTTATCTTCCATCTCCATTTATATAATTGTTCTTCATTTTTCCATGCTTTGTAAATTAGTTTCCATGCTTTCTTAATTAGTTTACTTGCTTTATTACTTTCTTTATTACTTTCTTTCCTAGTTTAATTAGTTGTAATTTAGTTTAATCATCATGTGCCCATAGATAAATAGGGTCAGGATTTTGTTCCGCCATTTCCGAGCCCCAAGCTTCGAAAATGAGGTTTCGTGCAAAATTGCATTTAATTGAACCCGTGCGAATTAAAGTCGAATTATTATGCATTTAACTTTCTATGTCATGCATCGTTAGTGTTTATAGCGATAATCCGAATTTAATCCGCGTGCGACCAATTTTCGGTTAAATGTTTATTCTCGCAACTTTGGCTTGAATTCCTTATGGTGGGAAGTTTATAATTAATTGTTAATGCTCGATTAAATAGCTTTCGAGACTGAATCTTGATTAGTAGTTGTTTTGAGCCATTTAGTTGGATGATATCCCGATCCTCGCTTTTACTTTATTTAGACTTAACTTATTCTTTTCTTTTATTTACATTTACACATAACCCTTTTTCACTTTTATTCCTGAATTAATAATCTGTTACGATCTATCGAACACTCCCTGTGGATTCGATACCCGACTTATCGCTATACTTGTATCGCAAGTGTAGTCGTAACTTAGGTTTGTTTGTATTGAGGCGCTGAAACTAAAACAACGATTAGCGTCTTTACACGCGCTACTTTTCACCCTTAATCATAATGGCGTCGTTGTCAGGGATTGTTTTGATTTAGATTGTAATTGTCTTATTAGTTCGTAGTATTCTTTCTTTTGTATTTGTATTCTTTCTTTTAACCATTTTTGCAGGACTTCTACACATGAGCACCTAGAAACGCTTGAATTTTGCCGTGCGAACATTGCTTTGTGGAATTTGTCATCTCGAGCCTTTCTTTGGGGTAAGCATGTCTTATTCCAATCATTTCGGTAATCATTATGATAATTCTCAAAATCCTCGTACTCCTATGACTTTTGGTCAATACTTAGAATCCCAAAAAATTACAAAAACAAAAATGACTTTGGGTGAGTATTACGAAAGTTAAGCTTTGGAGTGCGTATATTTTGAGGATGATGATAATGATTTTGGGCCTTTACTTCCTTATAATAGGAGTTTTGAAATGAATTGTAATAGTTTTCAAAACTCCTATAATAATGAGTTTCACTTTAGTGCCGATAATGATTTTCAAACCCCTCATTTTCAAGCATCTGCACCTCGGCCTATGACATTCGGCGAGGGTTTGCTTATGCTTGAGAACGAGAGGTATGAAGAACCTTATCGAGAAGAAAATCGTTGTTGGGAGCAAGATTTGGATTTATAATTTGAATCCGACGATGATTTCTCTTCTGAGACTTTTGAAGTCGAGGAATGTTTTGAACCAAATGGGTACTTTGTGCCTACTTTGGAACAAACCATTCGTCACTTGGCCCATCTTGTAATTGAGAATGAAAGTGAGGATGAAATGGATGTAGTATCTATTTGCAATGAAATGATTTCTTCTTTAGACCCCAAAGAAGAAAGTTTCATTGAAAATGATCATATCTCCTTTGAAATTCCAACTTTGAGTGATGATAACTCATCTTTTGAGTTTGAATTTCTTTCCTCCCCATTTTCATTCTCCATTATCACACCGTCACATGTACCTGATGAATCGGTACCAAACTTTAAAACGTTCAACCCTTTCACCGACAAGGAGTACTTGCTCGAGTTGCTTTCCATGAAGGAATCTTTTCCCTCATGTGCTCCACCTCCCATTATTCTTGCTAAATCTTTGGGAGGAAATTCAGTTTTTTTTGGTCCACTTGTGTATTTGTCACCCGTCCTATCCAAATCCCCCATCCTCCCTACCAAATTTTTAATTGGGGATGGTTCACCTTTTCCACCACCCACATGCCTTCCGTCGTTTGAACGGAATTCCTATTTTTCGGGAGGCATGCATGAAAGGGAGGGTCCACCGTTGATCCTCCAAAGTCAAATTGTTCTTATGGTGTACCCTTAGCTATTTAGACTTCTAGTGTATAGTTAGTGTGAAGCCTAAATAGTAGGTTGTATATAGTTGGCTTTTTATTCTTTCTTTTTATTTTTTTTCTTCCCTTTTTAATTTAGTCTAGTGTAATTAGTTAACTTTTTATTATTTGTTTTTGCTATGCTCGGTACTAACTTGTTTTGAAGATTCTTTGGACATGTTCTTATGGGGATCGCTCCACTTTTGGGTAATATCGCTATTTTCCTCTCTTAACTTGGTTCTTAATTAACATTGAGGACAATGTCAAGTTTTAAGTTAGGGGTGTGGGATATTCTATCCATTTCATTATTAAGTCCATGTTTTTGCTCACATGTTAGTTACTTAGTATGCTTTTCTAAGAAATTTCAAAATTTTCAAAAATATTTTCTTTCTTTTTTCTCCTTTTTTGGGCTTTTTACCTTTGTTTTCGATGATAAATTTCAATAATTGCCCGATCCAATAGACAACCCAATGATGCATGTTCTCGATTTTAGAAGTTGTTAGTCTTTAGTCTCACTTACTGATATTATCAATAACTTCATGAATTAAACTTTAATCCCATGAGCACATGAACTTTTATGGTTATATTGATTTGGTTTAAGATTTTTATAACTCGGTAATCTTTTGTTGCATTGTATATACTTACACCGAGTAAGCTTTGTACCTTTCATCGTTTGTGAGTGTATACACTATTCTTTTCTCATTGAAAACGTTGAATTCGTTGGTAATCTCACTATTTCATTGACAGTTCATTAATTGAGTTCACACTTGAAATGTGTTACTTGATCATCATTTTCATATATTGTTTTGATTCGAGAATTGCATAAACTTTGTGAAATGATTATAGGCCTTCTTTGTTATATCACCCATATTGGCCTTGACCTCACCCTTATATGTTTACCCTCGTTAACCCCTTTGAGCCTAAATATAGCCTTTCGTTTCATAACCCCATTCCCATAAGAAACTCTAAATTGGAGTTTTATACCATACATACACTTTCCATACCTTTGTTTGGTTTGGTACTTGGGATTGAATGATGCTATTGTGATGTCGGTTGCAATTTAGGCATATGAGAGTTTGATAAGTAAAGAAAATAAAGAAGTGAAAAAAGTGAAGAAAAAGAGAAAGCAAAAGAAAATAAAATAGAAAAATGAGAAAAAGAAGAAAAGAAAAGAAAGAGAAAGTTGTAAATGTTGTGTGTATAGTTCAATAAGCTTTGATTACTCTCCCCGATGATATATCTAATGCCGTTTTGGAACTTGTTTTTTTAATTTTGATATTGCCCGCATTTTCCCATTATCCCGAGTTTTCATCCCGAACACTTTGAATCCGTACATACATTCCTTTCAATTCATACCCTAGCCATACCTATATTACAACCCTATTAAATTCCTATGTGATCTTAAAGTAGATGTAATTCAAAGGTTTAAATAGTTTTGATAATCTGTGAAAATGCATTTCGCCTCCTTTAATATGCGATATCTTTCATTGAGATTACAGTTTTTATTTCCTATATAGCGTTCTTCATTGTGACATGTGTACGGCCTAGTTTCCATTTACATTTACTCTTTATGCCTTCATGTCTCGTGTGTTAGCTCCCTGTTTCAAGTAAATTCTCTTGATGAGTGTAATACCCATGAGGATTGAATATATGCTTGCTTTAATGTTTATCCGGTTTATTTAAGTTTTCGTCAAATCATACTTTGCATGTGCTCGTCCCCCTCCCACATTTTAAGGTTTCAATTCTATGAGGTGCATTCTATAATGTTAATGATTTGGAATTTTGTTTGAATTCATTCAATGTGCTAATAATGTGTATGAAATCCTTTTCTCCTTTTCTCCATTCAATGTGCTAATAATGCGTCAGATCCTAGAGGACACTAGAACCTGATGCTCTGATACCACCTGTGACACCCCGACTAATTAAATACCGGGTAGCTACTCCTTTATTAAATTAATTCAAAATGCCCAGTTGGTCCTGTTAATAGCATCACTGTCGAAAATATTTTAATGATTACTAACCACCTAGTATTTAAAAAGTAAGTGCCAAATTTTAATTAAAGTCTGATTAACATGCAACAAGTGTAATAAAGAATAATAACACCATTCACCATAATGAAGTAAATAGAATAACCATCACAAAGCGTAAATAAAGTCTGGAGGAAAAACTCCTCACTACAATCCCACAACTGATAAGTAAACTGAATACTAAAACAATACATGCCAAAGTCTGAAAACTGTAATGGAAATGTAACTCTAATAGAAATGGGCAACATTCCCTACAACTGATAGATAATGAAACTGGAATCCAAGTGAATAGAGGCGTCTACAAGCAAATCCCTGTAGCTTCCACAAACAGCTACAGCTCGTCCCCTGAATGAGTATCCTATGCTTGGTGTCCTTGTGGCTGGGCACCTAAAATGGTTTTACAAAGAAAAGTAGATTTGAAAGAAAACGGGTCAGAGCCCGAATGTGGAGTTATATTTTAAAAACCTGCAAGTGCTTTAAAAACATTTAAAACATTAAATGCAAAGTACATGTTAGGACGTGCACTCACATGATATTCTCACCTCTCGTCTAACTGTGCACTCCTAACGTAAGTACCCATCTAGAGTGATACAAACTACTAGCTAAGTGACAACATATCTAGCTAGACATCATAGGTCCTACCCTTATTACTCGGTTCTTTTAACATTATATCGC
Organism: Sambucus nigra; assembly: GCA_949130495.1. Lineage (NCBI taxonomy): Eukaryota > Viridiplantae > Streptophyta > Magnoliopsida > Dipsacales > Adoxaceae > Sambucus > Sambucus nigra. Next base: position 42,666,509 of record OX422213.1, read on the forward strand.
TCATAATTAAGTAGGGGTTTAACGTAACTCAGATGTTCAATATGCAATATATATAACTATTAGCTAACTCGTTATGTTTCTCGAATCAATACCGAAATTATTTCACAACATTAACATGAAGGTTCTCATTAATTAAGTGTATATTATTCACATCATAAATATACAATATAAGCACCCCGAGAACTAAGCTGCGGTGCACACATACTCTGCTATCCATCCCGGTACATCACGTACATAAGGATCACATATTCCGAATCTCTCAGGAATAGTTCAGATAACACAAGTCACAAATAGTGGAGGCGAACACAGTCACATCACATGGGTCACGCACATACCTACGCTCCCACGATCAGCGGACTTATTTATATCCCAATAAGTCTTTCTTTGATCTATGTTCATCAAGGTAACCAGTCTAAATCCGGGCAAAACAAGGATTAGAGGGCCCTAAGAGAACGCAAACCTCCCGTGATAGCAAGTTTGGTAGGTATGTCATACACATAATTCATATACCAATACTAAGTAAACACACGTCTTAGTAATCCCGTAGTTTAATCGTAGTACATATCGCATTATCGTACCAACTTATAATAGCTACAACTTATATTTTTCCGGTTTGTAATCATCCGCGCCATAGTTCATTCTTCCGTCGTAGTAGACACTCACGTCTCAACCCAAACCGTCCATTTAATATAACTCTCGTATATAATTCTCTTCTCATAAATACCCAAAAGTCCCAATTCTATCATTACATCATCATAGGAATGTTATCTATATCCTCGAACAAGCTTACGGGACTCCAAAAATCAAAACAGTCCAAAAAGGACCAAACTGTCAACTCGTTAGAAGTCTCGTTCGAACGAGACTGTTCGAACGAGATTCCTCTGTCAACTCGTTAGAAGTCTCGTTCGAACGAGGCTGTTCGAACGAGATTCCAGTTCGTTCAAACGAACTGTACCTTCTAACGATATCTCATTCGAGCAAAGTTATCGAACGAGGCACCCTTTCGTTAGAACGACTGGTCAATTCGTTAGAAGCTCGTTCGAACGAGTTCGTTCGAACGACCTGGGCAGGGGCTTCTAACGACCTACCAGATTCGTCCCAGATTTGTCTAATCTCGTTTTTCATCCATTTCTACTCCTCAAATCTTCTCCAAAGTTCGTCCCAACAATGTTTTAAGTTCTCTAATCATCCTAAAACATGCTAAGGTCATAAACTAACATCTTTTAAGGCTTTATTGCACCCTATACATCATTAAATCACAAGATTCTATATTTTTCCCCAATTTTTATAAGAACATGAACCCTAGATCTTTATCATCATCAAATCCCTGAATTAAATCCGTTTTTGTTACAACCAACATACATTAATACCAGAATAATCATCTCTATGTAATTCTACATGCGATTTGTCCTCAATATTCAAGTTCTAAATCCAATTAACATGGGTTTTCATTCAACTTTCAAGAACAATTAAAATTCTTCAATTTCTAACATGGAAAGTACATTCTCTGAAATTAAATGGAATAAAGTCACTTGCCTTGGTTGTCTCTGAGTTTGGATGATGGTTTGATAGAGCTTTTCTGCAGAATTTCTTCTCTTCTCCAAGCTTCTTCTCCAATGGTGGCTTAAGGTGGCTAGGGTTTGATTTGGGGAACTTGTAAACCTAATGATAGCCTCCGTAGCTTAATGGGTTAATATGGGTTGGTTAGTGGGTTTAGTGGGTTAAATCCACATCAGATTAAAACTCCCAATTTTCGTCACTTTTAATTCCTCAAAATGTAAAATTACCAAAATACCCTTTATGATGCCGGTATGGCCTAAAAATACCCCGGAATCCAAACTACACCCCCGGCTAGTGTTTTCTGACTATCTCGACCCTTCCGGACGCGTTGGCGCACTCAAAACGACCATACGGTTTATAGATTATAAATTCACTTTTATAATCAAAATATTACACCGTGACGCGGCGGTCTCACGCGTCTCAACAAAATTTCTAAAATGTCGTATATAAATATCACGACAAATTTCATAATTCCAAATTCATATATAATCATATATGCACATAATCAAATACCAACTCGCATCTCGTTAGTATTTTTAACCCGGATTAATTTCCAATTAATACGCATTTAATTAATTAATCTCAAAAATAAATATAGCCAAAAGTACGGGGTATTACATACTTCCCCCCTAATAACTGAATTTCGTCCCGAAATTCAAAACTAGAAAGTACCTGTTAAAAATAACTCTGGATAACGATCGCGCATCTCATCCTCGCGCTCCCATGTGGACTCCTCGACGTTGTGATGTCGCCACTGAACACGCACTAACGGAACTATCTTTGACCACAGTTTCCTCTCGCTTCGGTCCAAAATAGCAACCGGCCCCTCCTCGTGGGAGCTATCCGACTGGAGATCGATGTCCTCCACAGCAATGTGAGAATGAGCCAAATTATCTCTAAGGTATTTCCTCAGCGAGCAAATATGGAACACATCGTGAATCCGATGCAAATGCTCCGGTAGTCCAAGTCTATACGCAACCGGTCCGATCCGCTCAATAATAGGAAACAGCCCCACATACCTCGGTGCCAACTTCCCCTTCTTCCCAAAACGCATAACCCCCTTCATCGGAGATACCCTGAGCAAAACCTGGTCCCCCACTTGGAACTCCCTGAAAAATCTCTTCGCATCAGCATAACCCTTCTGCCTGTCTTGAGCTACCCGAATGCGACTCCGAATCAACTCAATCCTTGCCGAAGTATCCTGAATTACTTCCGGCCCAAGCATTTTGTTGTCCCCCACCTCTAACCAACATGCTGGGGAACGACAAGGCCTACCGTACAATGCCTCAAACGGATCCATGCCAATAGTGAACTGATAGGAGTTGTTGTAAGCAAACTCCACCAGTGGAAGGTACTGCTCCCATCCACCCCCAAAGTTTATAATGCGCATACGTAGCATGTCCTCCAACATCTAATTTGTGCTCTCAGTCTGCCCATCAGTCTGCGGATGATACGCCGTACTCAACAGCAATTCCGTGCCCATGGCCTCCTGGAAACTCTCCCAAAACCTCGAAACAAATATCTTGTCTCTGTCACACATGATATTTAAGGGCACCCCGTGAAGTCTCACAATCTCTGAAATGAAGAGCTAAGCATACTGTCCCATAGTGTAGTCAGTCCTTACGGGTAAAAAGTGAGCGACCTTGGACAACCTGTCCACAATTACCCAAATGGAGTCGTGACCCCTCTGCGATGTAGGTAACCCCGTGATAAAGTCCATGGATATGCTCTCCCACATCCACACTGGGACCTCCAATGGCTGTAGCAATCCTGCAGGTCTCTGATGGTCCACTTTTACAAGCTGACAAGTGGCGCATTTCGAAACAAACTCAGCGATATCTCTCTTCATACCGCTCCACCAATACTGGCGTCTCATGTCCTGGTACATTTTGTCCCCTCCGGGATGTACCGCGAACCGTGAGCCGTGCGACTCTGCCATCACCTCGTGTCGCAATTCATCCCCTTCTAGAACTACCAATCTCCCATTGAAGCGTAATCCCCCGTCTGAGCTGACGGTAAAGGACTCGGCTCCCTCTGCTAGTAATCGAACTATCTGCTCCTGACAGAACGAGTCATTAGCCTGTGCCCGTACTACCTTCGTGACAATCTACGGTGTAACGGTCATCACAGACATGAAAGATCGGGCCACTGTATCCTGGTGTCCCAATTCCTTCCACTTAGCCTTCCACACCTCTGCCACCTCATCTGCTGGTCTACGGCTCAACGCGTCTGCTACCACGTTAGCCTTACCTGGGTGATACTGGATGTCGAACTGGTAGTCCTTCACAAACTCAAGCCACCTACGCTGCGGCATATTCAATTCTTTCTGCGTGAACAGATACTGTAGGGACTTGTGGTCTGTGAATAGTTGGAACTTCTCCCCCAAAAGATAGTGCCTCCAAATCCGTAGGGCAAATACCACTGCAGCCAACTCCAAATCATGCGTGGGGTAATTCTTCTCATGAGGCTTAAGCTTACGGGAAGCATAAGCTATGGCATGTCTCTCCTGCTGCAATACACCTCCCAGTCCTTGCAAAGACGCATCGGTGTAAACCAAATACTCAACTCCCGGTCTCGGCAATGCTAACACAGGTGCTAAGGTCAATTTGTCCCTCAATTCATCGAATGCCGACTGACACGCAGCACTCCAGATGTAGGGCACACCCTTACGAGTCAGATGTGTCAAAGGACCTGCTATCTCCGAGAAACCCCGAATAAACCTCCTATAGTATCCTGCTAGACCCAAGAAACTACGAATCTCAGTCGGTGTCGTGGGCTGTCCCCACTCCCTCACCGCTGATACTTTCCCCGGATCAAAAGATATTCCCCGGTCGAAAATGATATGTCCTAAAAATTAGACCTCCTTCAGCAAAAACCCGCACTTCTCATATTTTGCATACAACTCGTTCTGACGGAGTGTCTGCAAAACTTGCCTCAAATGCTCGGCGTGCTCCTCCTCTATCTAGGAGTAAACCAGAATATCATCAATGAAGACAATGACAAACTGATCTAGAAAATCCCTGAACACTCTGTTCATCAAGTCCATAAACACAGCTGGAGCGTTGGTCAAACCAAAAGGCATAACCCAAAACTCGTAAGAACCATATCTCGACAAGAACGCAGTCTTCGAGACATCCTCCTCCCGAATACGTAACTGATGGTATCCCGATCTCAAATCAATCTTCGAGAAGAAAGAAGCTCCTCTCAACTGGTCGAATAAGTCATCGATTCGAGGCAACGGATACTTATTCCGTATCGTGACCTTATTCAACTCTCGGTAGTCCACACACAATCTCAGTGAACCGTCCCTCTTCTTCATAAAAAAAATTGGAGCGCCCCAAGGTGAGGTACTCCTACGAATAAAGCCCTGACCTAACCGCTACTCTATCTGATCCCGTAACTCTCGCATCTCAGCTGGAGCCATACGGTACGGTGCACGTGCTATAGGTCTCGTACCCGGTAGCAAATCTATAACAAAGTCTATCTCTCGACTGGGTGGTAAGCCTGGTATCTCCTGAAACACATCCGAATACTCCCTGATGGCTGGGATAGAATCCAAAGGAATCACAACCTCCTTAGAGGTATCCTCCTCTAGGTAATACAAATGAGCGGTCGATCCTCCCTCTGGGCGAGGCATCGCCACTACAAACATCTCTTGCCCCGGAATGGCAAAAACAATGCTCCCGCTGAAGCAGTCAATCATGGCCCTATAAGCTACGAGCCAATCCATACCGATGATCACATCGTGAACATGCATATCTAATACCAACATATCTGCAGGTAATACCAGACTACCAATCCCTACTCCCACTCCCCGGCATATAAAGAATATAAGTGACCCACTCCCCAATGGTGAGTCGACACACGTCATAGTGCTCTCTGCCGTAGCTAACAATCCTAAAGCTTTCGCGAAGTGTGTAGCTATAAAACAATGTGTAGCACCCGTATCAAACAATACCCGACCCATAGTGCCATGGATAGGAAACGTACCCTCAATCGCGGGCGGTGCCTGTGGAACTGCAGCCTGGTGGACGTTGTAGACACGTCCATATTGTAGCTGCCCCTGCTGAACTGGGACTGCTGGAATGGGTGGCAATGCTGCCATCTGTGGCGGTGCGGGGAGAGCAGCGGGAAACATAGGCCTCTGTGTCTCCTGGCGAGCACCCTGCTGCTGCTGCTGTGGGGCCCTGCCCCTATCAGGACAATCCTGTCGCTTATGGCCAGTCTTTCCACAAACAAATACCTTCCCTGGGAAGTTCCCTCCTCTCTGCCCCTGTTGTCCCCGGCCCTGGTGGCCGTTACCGTTCCTCCCTTGGCCCTGCTGGCCCTGGTGAAACTGCTTCCCATTCTGCCCCTGTTGGCCCGGATGACCGTTTGGACCCTGATGGCCCTGACGGAAACCTCCCTATCCCTGTCTGTAGTTCCCTGATCGGAACCTCTTATTATCCCCCTGCTGGGAGCCCAGCTCATTCTGTCTCTGCCCCTGACCAGATTGTGCCCCGCTGGCACCATGTCCTCCAGTCCTGCCCTGATGGCTAGACTCCCCCGACATCATGCCCTCGGCCATATGAAAATGGTGGTCCTGGAAGTGTAACAATGCAGCATTAACCACATCAGAATAGGTGGCCAATGATAGGTTCCCCAGCAGATGCTGACGAATCCTCCAAGTCAACCCGTCCGTGAACTTCTCAATCTTCTTCTTCTCTGTTGGTATCTCATCTGGAACGATATTCAACAGATTTGTGAACTCGGCCTCATACTCGGCCACAGTCTTACCTTCCAGCTTCAAACTCATCAATCTCCTCCTCATTTCCGTATGAACAGCTGACGGAAAGTACTTGCGGTCGAACCGCACCCAGAACTCCTGAATCGTGAGAGTATCCCTCTCTTCCATGGTGGTAATAGACTCCCACCACTGCAGTGCAGATCTGACTAGCTTGAAAGTAGCTAGCACCTACTTCTGGACGTCCGTGCACTCATACATCCTTAAGTGCCTCTGCATATCCTTCCTCCATTGGCTCGAGACTACCACATCTGAGCTACCTGCAAACTCTGGCGGATGCGCTTTCTGAAAAGCGTCACGTACACGTTCCTAAGTAGACGGGAATGCATTTTTTTGTACTGGCGCGGCAACCGGCGCCTGAGGTGGTGCCTGCTGAACAACGGCAATGGCGGCATTTACCGCTTGGGCTACTATAGCTGCAACCTCAGCGGCGTTCATCATGCCCTGAACTGGAGCGGGCTGGGGTTCGGGTGTTGCATCCCTGGGAACTTGTCGTGCACGTCGTGGAGGCATCCGAAATAAGAACAAAGTTTATAAGTTCACTATTTATAAACTTAAAATAGCTGAAGAACGAAGCATACACAAAAAGAGTACAACAGTCCTAAAATATAGGGCTCTATATCAAAGAAACTTAGCGGAAACATAACAAGCCGTCAGATCCTAAAGGACACTAGAACCTGATGCTCTGATACCACCTGTGACACCCCGACTAATTAAATACCGGGTAGCTACTCCTTTATTAAATTAATTCAAAATGCCCAGTTGGTCCTGTTAATAGCATCACTGTCGAAAATATTTTAATGATTACTAACCACCTAGTATTTAAAAAGTAAGTGCCAAATTTTAATTAAAGTCTGATTAACATGCAACAAGTGTAATAAAGAATAATAACACCATTCACCATAATGAAGTAAATAGAATAACCATCACAAAGCGTAAATAAAGTCTGGAGGAAAAACTCCTCATTACAATCCCACAACTGATAAGTAAACTGAATACTAAAACAATACATGCCAAAGTCTGAAAACTGTAATGGAAATGTAACTCTAATAGAAATGGGCAACATGCCCTACAACTGATAGATAATGAAACTGGAATCCAAGTGAATAGAGGCGTCTACAAGCAAATCCCTGTAGCTTCCACAAACAGCTACAGCTCGTCCCCTGAATGAGTATCCTATGCTTGGTGTCCTTGTGGCTGGGCACCTAAAATGGTTTTACAAAGAAAAGTAGATTTGAAAGAAAACGGGTCAGAGCCCGAATGTGGAGTTATATTTTAAAAACCTGCAAGTGCTTTAAAAACATTTAAAACATTAAATGCAAAGTACATGTTAGGACGTGCACTCACATGATATTCTCACCTCTCGTCTAACTGTGCACTCCTAACGTAAGTACCCATCTAGAGTGATACAAACTACTAGCTAAGTGACAAAATATCTAGCTAGACATCATAGGTCCTACCCTTATTACTCGGTTCTTTTAACATTATATCGCTCGTAATTAAGTAGGGGTTTAACGTAACTCAGATGTTCAATATGCAATATATATAACTATTAGCTAACTCGTTATGTTTCTCGAATCAATACCGAAATTATTTCACAACATTAACATGAAGGTTCTCATTAATTAAGTGTATATTATTCACATCATAAATATACAATACAAGCACCCCGAGAACTAAGCTGCGATGCACACATACTCTGCTATCCATCCCGGTACATCACGTACATAAGGATCACATATTCCGAATCTCTCAGGAATAGTTCAGATAACACAAATCACAAATAGTGGAGGCGAACACAGTCACATCACATGGGTCACGCACATACCTACGCTCCCACGATCAGCGGACTTATTTATATCCCAATAAGTCTTTCTTTGATCTATGTTCATCAAGGTAACCAGTCTAAATCCGGGCAACACAAGGATTAGAGGGCCCTAAGAGAACGCAAACCTCCCGTGATAGCAAGTATGGTAGGTAACATAATTCATATACCAATACTAAGTAAACACACGTCTTAGTAATCCCGTAGTTTAATCGTAGTACATATCGCATTATTGTACCAACTTATAATATCTACAACTTATATTATTCCGGTTTGTAATCATCCGCGCCATAGTTCATTCTCCCATCGTAGTAGACACTCACGTCTCAACCCAAACCATCCATTTAATATAACTCTCGTATATAATTCTCTTCTCATAAATACCCAAAAGTCCCAATTCTATCATTACATCATCATCGGAATGTTATCTATATCCTCGAACAAGCTTACGGGACTCCAAAAATCAAAACAGTCCAAAAAGGACCAAACTGTCAACTCGTTAGAAGTCTCGTTCGAACGAGACTGTTCGAACGAGATTCCTCTGTCAACTCGTTACAAGTCTCGTTCGAACGAGGCTGTTCGAATGAGATTCTAGTTCGTTCGAACGAACTGTACCTTCTAACGATATCTCGTTCGAACGAAGTTATCGAACGAGGCACCCTTTCGTTAGAACGACTGGTCAATTCGTTAGAAGCTCATTCGAACGAGTTCGTTCGAACGACCTGGGCAGGGCCTTCTAACGACCTACCAGATTCGTCCCAGATTTGTCTAATCTCGTTTTTCATCCATTTCCACTCCTCAAATCTTCTCCAAAGTTCGTCCCAACAATGTTTTAAGTTCTCTAATCATCCTAAAACATGCTAAGGTCATAAACTAACATCTTTTAAGGCTTTATTGCACCCTATACATCATTAAATCACAAGATTCTATATTTTTCCCCAATTTTTATAAGAACATGAACCCTAGATCTTTATCATCATCAAATCCCCGAATTAAATCCGTTTTTGTTACAACCAACATACATTAATACCAGAATAATCATCTCTATGTAATTCTACATGCGATTTGTCCTCAATATTCAAGTTCTAAATCCAATTAACATGGGTTTTCATTCAACTTTCAAGAACAATTAAAATTCTTCAATTTCTAACATGGAAAGGACATTCTCTGAAATTAAATGGAATAAAGTCACTTGCCTTGGTTTTCTCTGAGTTTGGATGATGGTTTGATAGAGCTTTTCTGCAGAATTTCTTCTCTTCTCCAAGCTTCTTCTCCAATAGTGGCTTAAGGTGGCTAGGGTTTGATTTGGGGAACTTGTAAACCTAATGATAGCCTCCGTAGCTTAATGGGTTAATATGGGTTGGTTAGTGGGTTTAGTGGGTTAAATCCACATCAGATTAAAACTCCCAATTTTCGTCACTTTTAATTCCTCAAAATGTAAAATTACCAAAATACCCTTTATGATGCCGGTATGGCCTAAAAATACCTCGGAATCCAAACTACACCCCCGGCTAGTGTTTTCTGACTATCTCGACCCTCCCGGACGCGTTGGCGCACTCAAAATGACCATACGGTTTATAGATTTTAAATTCACTTTTATAATCAAAATATTACACCGTGACGCGGCGGTCTCACGCGTCTCAACAAAATTTCTAAAATGCCGTATATAAATCTCACGACAAATTTCATAATTCCAAATTCATATATAATCATATATGCACATAATAAAATACCAACTCGCATCTCGTTAGTATTTTTAATCCGGATTAATTTCCAATTAATACACATTTAATTAATTAATCTCAAAAATAAATATAGCCAAAAGTACGGGGTATTACAGTACCATCGCTAAATAGCGCGATTATTTAATAAGAGAGTTAAGGACCGTGGTGTCTAAGAAGGGGACTTATCCCTTAAAGAAATAGTAGAACCCGTCTGGGACCCAGAGGGAAATTCAAGCTTAATTTGAGCGGCCCCTACATCGTGAAGAAAATCCTGTCAGGTGGCGCCGCTATGCCCTCTGAACTTGATGGAGAAGATATGGCCCATCCATTCAATCGGGACAGTCTCAAGAAGTTCTACCCCTAGTCCTAAATCTCGGCGCGCTGGGATTCTTCTCATCTCCCTTCTATTATAAAAAAATCTCTTCATTTCGCCCTACCCAGAACTACGTGGGGCCTGATCCTCTACAAAAACCTTTTTTCTTTCAAAAACCAAACTTTTCAAAAAACCTAGAGGTACATAGGCAGCTCATACGCATCACATGAGCACGGCCCCCTTCTTTTTTTACAAAATGCTATTCTTTTCTTATCTTCTATAATGACAGTTCATTTTAACATATACCTAAACAAAAGGATTATGTATGCCAGCTATTAGTAAAGATAATTCAAATTCAAAACTCATCAAGAGGCATAACTAGATCATCAAAAATAATTTTATTCCATTATTTGAAAATTTTGGTACAATTACATTGGAGTAGGGAGTCAAATGACTTCCCCTACCAACCTACTCCTACTTTCCCAAAAATAAGTCACACACCCTTCCAAAATTATTCCCACACAGCACAACCAAAATAACCAGAAACACTGCCAAACACCATATCAAAAGCTTCACAAAAAAACTTCCCAGGGAACCCTACCCGCAACTGCCAGAGATAACCCCATCGTCATTACCGATATCTTGGGGGACCCAAAATTCCCTTGCCTAAATGGAATGTCGTTTATGCTCCATAGCACAAGAATCTCAGACCAGCCTGGGCAATACCACAACGCCTCCCTCCATGGTGTCAAAAGTGATAAACCTCCGTTGGCCGGACTCCATCGCTAGCATCTTGGCAACTACCCTCCTCTATAACGACTTCATTTCATTCCTTGAGACATGCCAGACCCACCCAGCAGACTGTGAAAGACGAGATGATGATCGGTAATTCTCCCACAAAGAGTCAAATCGCATGCGCATTTTCTCTATCAGGTCCTCCATCGGGAAGAAATCCAGTGTCCGCATTGGCACAACCTATTCCCAGCCAAATTGGCGCAAGATCCACAAGGAAAAGTAGAAAGAGGTATGCCTAAGTCCAACTAACCGAACATACAGGTACTCCCCCAGTTCCATAATGGATAGTAATTCCCCCCACAAAGGCACTGATTAGTGTAAGCCTCGAGCCCTATGCTCCACAAACCAGTTCTCCCACCTTTTAATATCCAGGTCGACGCTGATGAAGTGGAGCGAAAAGAAGTTTGGTATGGCTAGAAAGGGATAGTCAGGTGGGACCTCCATACGGAACCTCTCTGACAGCCACATTAACAGCATTACAGGGCTACCCCTCAGAAAATCATAACAGCCTTATCGCTAAGTATATAGACCATTCAGAGTCTCCACGAGTATTACCTCCATAGGATTGCGATGATAGACATCCAGGCAATAATGGATGCGAGTTGAGAGTCCACTAGTAGCTCCCCAGTTACCAATAGTAGTTTTAAAACCAGGCCCAGGATGATGGCTTCAGCATAGCTAGCATCGCCAACACCTTGCATATGCACAAAATGCAACATAGCAGGTAGAGAGATCATTCCCTCCCCCCCCCCCCCCCCCCCACCCCACCACTACCATTGATCTAGCTGCCGAAGGCAAAATATGGAGAAGTCCCGCTAACAGATCTCTAGGGGATCAGGAAAATTTAGGCATAGCCGCCGTAGCACTAGGATTTATCCCTAGCATGTAGAAAATTCATCATAGGTCGAATAGACTTAATCCAACCCGAAGCAGAACACATGGTCTTCAGGGTACCCAAATTCCACGACTGCCATTAGCATGTTCCATCTATGAATCGGTTGCACCATAAAGAGACTCGGCGCATATGAAAATCATCGTAATCAATATTGTACAAACACATTTCCCCCAAAGTCTCGAGGTAGACTTTGTACTTGCTGATTGACGATTGTTGAGGCTGTGTTGATGGATATTTAGGTACGCATGGACTCGTATGTTTTGAACCTGGACTAGGTGGACTCCTATGTTGTACTGTGGAGGAGTGTTTGATAAGAAGAAGAGTCAAGGCTTGTAGGGATTGTTGATTAAGACTACAATTTTTCCTTTGTAATTTTTGTATCATAGTAATTGTCTGTTTTGGGTCGTCCGAGGTTTTTTCCCTTAGTTGCTTGCTCGTACATCGGCATGTTTTGTGAGAATTCTTTACTTTGTCTTGATTATATCACTAGATGAATGTTTAGGTATTGAGAAGATAAATATGGCTTAATTAGTTTAGTTCACAAAATTAGTGCTAAATAAAATTGGAAAAAAAAATGAAAAGAAAAAGTGTTTTCACCTAAAGGGCACACACAAAAGGGCATTCTTAGTTGTGCATTGTTTTGGTATAAGCTAAAATGTTTTGTCATTAGATGTAGTCTTCTTTTAATTGTGTCACGATTAAATTCTACATTAATACCTTCTAGTAATTGCATCTGTTAGGATGGAGTTTTTTAAATTGTTGTTAACATATTAAGGTTAAAATATATTGATAGTTAAGTTTGCCCATTTTATATCACTAAATATAAGTATTTTTCATTTAAGGCCATATTCAAATGGTGTTATAATTAAAGTCTTTGTATTCCATGTGATATCTGTTTCACATCTTTTTTATATTTATGACCAAGCAAAAATAGACGGCCTTAAGTGGTAATGAGACTTTCCATTTACCTTGCTTGCCTCCACTTGAAAATTTCCCCAATCGATCTTTAAGCGAGTTCAAGTTGTCGCACTTCCTAAAAAATTAAAATTTATATTTAATAAGGCCTCCTCTTGTCCATGTTTGAGTAAATATTGTAATATCTCTTAATATTTGTAAATATACATAGTTTTAAAGGAGCATATTAATGATTCATGGTTTAACTTTTGTTTATTTATTGTATTGTTTATGAATTTTTCCTAATGAATCTAACAACAAATTTGTGATAGTGAGGTCATCAACAATATTTTCAAATGAATAGCGATAAGAGTTGGATGGAATTGCCAAGAGTTCCTCTACCTTATATTAAAGAAGTTAATTGGTTTCTTGATTATGCATTTGCCAATAAATACCCTGAGTAAGTGATGAAGTGTCCGTGTAAGAAATGTCTATATACCATTAACCATAAAAGAGAAGTTGTTTATGATCATCTCATCATACATGGATTTCTTAAGAATTACACTAGGAGGATTTATCACGTAAAATGTATTCCATACACAATGGGAAATAGTGGAGCAGATGAAATACATGACTCGAATATAATAGATGATATGTGTGGACTACTACATGACATATTAGGAAATCAAAGTGAAGAGGGTATGTGATGTATATCAAAACTAGGATGGGATGGATGTAAATGCATCAGCATTTGTCAAGTTGTTAAAAGATGGGGAATATGAATTGTACCCTAGTTGCAAATTGTTCTCATCGCTATCATTTATTGTTTGGCTCTTTTATATGAAAGCACTTTATTAGTGGAGCCAGACGTCATTTACAGCATTACTTAAATTCTTAAAAAAGGCACTGCCAAAGGGCGAGAAATTTCTGGAATCATATTCTCAAGTAAGAAAGATGATTAATGATCTGGGGTTTGATTATCAAAAAATTTATGTATATCCAAGTGATTGTATGTTTTATTAGAAAGAGAACAAAGATTATGAGGATTACATAATATGTCATACATTAAGATGGAAGTAACTTTTTGGGTGAGTCTAATGATGAAGAAGCTAGAGTTCAAAAAAAATTGACAAAGATTGTTAGGTACTTTCCCCTAAAACCAAGACTTCAAAGATTATTTATGTTGTTGAAAACATCCTCCCTTATGAGATAGCATGTAGATAAATGTGATAACGATGGCATATGAAGACATCCCACTGATTCTAAAAGCATGTAAAACCTTCGATCAACAAAATTCAAATTTTTCTAATGGTTGTCGCAATGTTAGGCTCGGACTAGCAGTCAATGGCTTTAATCAATTTAAAACAATGAGCATTTCTCATAGCACGTGGCTAGTTGCTTTGATGATATACAACTTGCCTCCGTGGATGTTTATGAAACAACCTTATCTTATACTGTCTACGTTGATTGATGGTCCACACTGCCCAGGAAATTATATTGATGTTTACTTGCAACCTCTCATTAATGATTTAAAGGAATTATGGAATAATGGTGTACTTACTTACAATGCATCGACTAAAAAAAGTTTTTTTTGCATGCAGTATTAATGTACACAATTAGTGACTTTCCTGCGTATGCAAACTTGTTAGTTTAGAGTACCAAAGGGATATTGACCCGTCATTGTTGTAATAAGAACACTCGTTCACAGTGGTAAGAATGGGAAGAAATTTTGCTATATGGGCCATCGTCGATGGTTCTATCATAGCCCTTAATTCAAAAATGATACCAATGATTTCTATGGGAAAGTTGAAAGATAAGTCAATCCCACATAAGTACCTGGGGAAGATATCTTGGAGAAATTAGAGGTAATGTAGAGAAATATAGAGAAGGGTCATTCATCGATGAAGAAGAAGAGAAAAATGAGTATCTGCGATGAAAGGAACAGCGATAGTTCTCTAAATTGGAAGAAAAAAAGTATATTCTTTCAGTTACTGTACTAGAAGGACCACTTGATCCATCACAATCTTGATGTTATACATGTAGAGAAAAATGTGTGAGATAACATACTTTGAACATTGTTAAATGTTGATGAAAAATCAAAAGTAATATACAGGATCATCGAGACCTTGAGCACATGGGTATTCAAAAGGCATTGCACACTAAAATCTTTCCAAATAACAAAGTATATTTACCATTGGCATGCTTCACAATGAGAAAAGGTGATAAAGACATATTTTGTAAGGTTTTAAAGAATATCAAAGTCCCATATGGTTATGAATCTAATATTTCACGGCATGTAACAATAAAGGGTGGAATATTTCTGGACTTAAGAGCCAAGAAAATCATATCATAATGAAATAACTACTCCCCTAGAAGTACGAAAATCATTTCCTACAAATGTAGCAAGGTCTTTGATTAAATTATGTAATTTCTATCAAAAACTCTGTTGAGAGACAATGATCTTTAAAGACTATGAATATTTATAAGATTGTGTTGCTCTTATACTCTGTCATCTTGAGAAAATCTTCCCTCCAATGTTTTTGATGTCATGGAGCATCTGTTAATCCATTAGATGAGTAGGAAATTATTGTTGGACCAGTATAGTTTTTATGGATGTATCCCATCGATAGGTACATTTCATGTATGCATTATGTTCGTGTCAACTAAATTAATGCATATGAATACTACTTTAAGTTTTTATAATGGAGAACAAGTTTTATTCACACTAAAAGAATATGGTTGTAAACAAAGTCATCCAGAAGGTTCAATTATTGAAGGATACCTATCAGAGTAATGCACGACATAGTGTGCGTGGTACCTGAGTGATATTGAGAGTAAGTTAAATCGACCTTTACAAAATGATGAAACCTATGTCAAGTCATGTTCAATAGCTCATATATCCGGTAAAGGAGTAGCATTTATTCTTAATGACACTTCATTTTCACAAGCACGTCGGTACGTGTTATTCGACTTCATCGCAGTGACGCCTTTTCGCGAGTAAGATAACATTTGTTGAATTTTAAACTTTATGTAATTAAATATCCCTCTACGTTATTCAATTTATAGATACATGTTTTACAGAAAACATATAATAATGCTAAAAATGGATAGATACGAAATTAATCGCATTCATAACGACACGTTTCACAAGTGGTTTGGGGATCATGTAAGTCATATTTGTATATATATGTAACCACATTTTAATATGTTAATGACACGTTTAATTTTTACACATCTAATTTTTATTACACAATCATATGAAAAAATTTAGGTACGGAATCTAAATAAGGGCGAGGTGTCAAAGGAAGTTGCAATTTTGGTTTTAGGCCCTGGCCAATGGGCTAGGATACACACGGGATATATTGTAAATGGTTTTAGGTTTTGCACAAAGAAGTGTGAGAGAATATTGAATACTCGAAGTAGTGGAGTTATGCTTAATGCCACCACCGAAAATTTTGCAAGTGCAAAGGACAAACGACCTATTTCGGGGGATGTAACATATTATGGAGTATTAACATATATATTTTTGTTGCGCTATTCAAATGATTTCAAGTTTGTGATATTAAAGTGTGATTGGGTTGATACCCATTCAGGTACGGCAAAGGATGATTTTGATTTCACATTAGTGAAATTCAAACATTCACCATGCAGGCATAATCGACTGTCAAATGAACAGTTTATATTATCATCTCAGGCCAAACAAGTTTGGTATGGGCGAGACTCAGTTGAAGAAGTTTGTCATGTTGTCATGATGATGACACCAAGAGATTTCCATGACATATATGGTAAAGATACTAATGGAAATAACACAATATATACAAAAGTTGATCCGTATAAGATCTAACAACTGGATGACACTGTAGTCAACCATGATGGGGATATTACATGGGTTAGGGATGGTGCGGAAGGAAGGAATGTTGACAACATAGTTGATATAGATTGTGGTGATGATATCTGTGTTGATATTGATGAGGATTGTAGTGGGGAGGATGTTTCTAAGACTTATGACGATGATTCAAAGGTGGAGGAGGAAGCTAATGAGAGGGATATAGATGAAAGTCATGAAGATGAGGAGAACAGTGATGATTATGATACTGACATGGATAAAGATGACAATTGACATTAATTTTCCAGTCATGAATGGTTTTATTTTTAAGGATGCTTAGATATTCACGAAATTTGACATTCTTTTCTTATTAAAATTTTAAAAAATGACTAATGACTGAATGCATTTTATTTGTTTCACATCATATGTATGTATGGATAAATAATAATGGAGAATCAAGTTATTTTTGTTTTTGGTTTTATTTCTATATTTATTGATGATTAATGAATGGCTACATTTTATATTTCTTCCCTTTTATTAATGATTAGATCTAATATTGTATAGGTATTAGTAAATGTGAGATGTTATAGTACAAAAGAGGATTTTCACTCACATTGAGTCCAATCCTGAAATTGAAAGTGCATATAAGAATACATAAAAGAAAACTAATATTGAATATGGATTGATTATTAAACAAAAGAAGACGTAAAAGAATTTTTAAGTTTAAATATAGTTCAACGATGTTTTTGAAAATAAAAAACTACACTAGCCTTAAATAAGTAATAACTTTGAAAGGTTTTATCAGAAAAAGAACAAATTTTATTAAATACTAATTAAAGGTAAACCAATACTATAAAGGTGATCCAACAAATCACCAATTAACAAATAAAAGAAAAAATCGACATACAAAAGAAAAAAGGATAGCTTCCAGTACACAATGCATCATCCTCTTACGTAAATATGTACACTCAAGCAGTGAAATAGCAAACACAAAAGAAAAATCAATGTTTAGGTCTAAGCCTTAATTTAAATGACTAATGACTAAATGCATTTTATTTGTTTCACATCATATATATGAATGGATAAATAATGGTGGAGAGTCAAATTCTTTTTGTTTTTAGTTTTATTTCTGTATTTATTGATGATTAATGAATGGTTGCATTTAATACTTCTTGCCTTTTATCGATGATTACATCTACTACTATAAAAATATTAGTCAATGTGTGATGTTATGGCATAACATAGGATTTTCACTCACATATTCAATGGGTGTTGATCAAATTATAGTTAGAAAGTTCCTTCTAGGCCCAAAATTTTAGCTCTTGTTGGTGCAATAGGGATTTGACAGCTTTGGCATTGGTCGTTGTAAATTTATCAAGGTATTTTTTGTTTGCCAACATAATTACTATCTCATAAGTAATTATTTGACGCTTTTGATTCATCTTTCGCACTATCATATCCCGGTGATTCATATTTTCCCCATAAGCCAAATCTTGAATCTTTCATTGCTTTGCAACATAATTGAAAGTGTGAATATCTCTATTGACGAACCATTTCGATGGTACGGGTATAGTCATGCCATTAGTCATGATTGCGAATATTTATTTAAACAACTTGATCCAATTATTTAATAATCTTTTATTATGTTTGTTTCAATTATATATTGTTTGGTTGAACACGACACTTTGATATATATATTTTTGAATAGCATTATCGAGGGAACTCTTATCAAATTATATCATATATTATGGTTTCGATATATTTTTACTATGTTACAATTTTTTCCCAGATGACTGATACTTTCTTCCTTGAACACAAACATAAAACATAAATAAACAATATACATCTCAAGTTCCTTGGCATGTTTATTTATGTTTTATGTTTGTGTTCAAGGAACTTGAGATGTATATTTTTTTAGTACCATTATCGAGTGAAATATTATCAAATTAGCTCATATGTTATTATTTCAGTGCATCATTCTAATTTTTAAGGCAAAATGTACATATATGTTATGTTCCTCAAATGTTACCCAGAGTCTGAAATAGTGTATTGTATTGGAGATGGCGTTGAGGTTGCGTGGTGGAGATGTGGGTGGATTTAAGTTGTTGTTTAGTTGGGGTTTGTTTATGGGTTCATATTTTTTTTGGTGTACTCTATTTTGCATATTAAATTTATTACACCCTTGGGTTTTGATGCCTAGTTTGATCCGTTTTTTAAAGCTAGAGTTGTGGAATATGTTAGTGTACTGTCTCAGCAGATTGATGGTCACCAGGAAGGGCATCCAGGTTTAAAAAAAGTTGCTCATTATATCAAAACACAATTAGAAATTGTAAGGACATTTTTGTCCATTATCAATTTGTATGTCATACGTCGTTACACCGTTGAAGAAACTCAAGATCGCATCTACATCAACGAATCCGAATATCAAAGCATCTTCAACATCATAGCCTCTGCGAGAATGAACTTGGTAAAATTTTGTTTTTACGTTCCTTAAAGTTCATATTTAGTATTGGGAAATTTTTATAAAATGCTTTTTAAGAAGTAAGTTTTTTAAGCAAAATGAGGCTTTTAAAAGGATTTTATTTTTCTGGGAAAATCGGACCGATCCGGCCCCATACCGGACCGATCCGCTTGCTCGAAGTCCAGTAGACCCCGGATCCATAGCGAACCGATGAAGATAAATATCCGAACCGATCCGTTGTTAACCGGACCGATCCGGTTGCAATTAAAAGAACCGATCCGGTCTACCGGACCGATCCGCCCTCAATCCGGACCGGTCCGCCTGGGATAATTACGAGCAGTCCCAGTTTTTGAAAACTCTTTCCTTGGTTTTCTTATTTAAATCCAACTTCGGGGAGTTATTTTTTAAGACTTACATACACGATTTTCAGAGTCCTAAATACTCTAAGTCTTCACCTTTTGGATGTGCAAAACATCTTTTTGATTCACACAAAAATTCCCAATTACTTTTGTGAATCTTTTGGAACCCTAGAACACAAGCTTTGCTATTGTTCAACCCTTGTGGAGAAGCCGTTCTCTTCTTCATTGCAGCCCTACTGGACAGGGATAGTTCCAGCCGCCAACCCTACTGGAAAGGGATATTCCAGCCGCGACTACAGAATCCGATACCCGAGGGTAATTCTTAGTCAAAAATCTTGTATTTCAGTGTAATCCGATTGTAAGCCGTTTCTCTTACAAATTATAGTGATATACAAGTGGTTTTGCCCCTGTGGGGGATTTTTCCTTAAACTTTGTGTGTTGAATAATTCTTGCATGATTTCATATTGTTTCAATCACACCTAGTTGCATGTTTAGGGTTACTTTGGGTTAAAAGGAATTTAATTAAAATTGGTTTTTATTTGAGAAGTCGCAATATTTCCGCTGCTGCTGCACTCTCAAATTGGTATCAGAGCAGGTTACGCTAATTTATCGCGTGATCCTGATTTTTCGAGGATTTATTTTTTTTGATACAATTTGACTTCTCACGTCGTCAAATTGGTATCAGAGCCTGTTGCACTAAGTTATTGTGATTTGATTCTGATTTTGCACAAAAATGGCTTTTGATGGTTTTGATGATCTTCGATGTCAAATTTTTGAAAAAATTAATTGGAAAATTCATACGAACTCTTGTTTTAAATCTTCTGTTGAAAACAAATCTGAGAGATGTCCTTGTTGTGAGGGTGTTGGTCACACGTTACATGAGTGTACCACAAATTTAAAGAAGAAATTGAATAAACCGATTTCTCATGTTTCTACCCTTAGTGATTGTGATTCGGAAGAAGAAGTTTTTTATGCTTCTAGGCGAGAGTTTCCCATCCGTGTGATTAGTGATGATAGTGAAAGTGATGGGAGTGTGGATGAAAGTGAGGAGGAAAGTGTAGATGAGCATGACTTGCAAACTGCTTTCAATGAACTTTATGCTGAAACTTTGAAAACAAAGAAAGAAAATTTGAAATTGAAAGCTCAATTGAAAGAGTGTGCCATAAAAAATAATGATTTTTTAGTTGAAGAACTTAGGGCTCATGTGAAAATTTTGAAAGAGAAGCTTGAGTACGTCGAGGGTGAGAGAGATAGTCTTAGAGGGTTGATGGAGACTATGAAAAAGGAGCTTTTAGAGTTTGAGGATTCTAAACTAGTACTTGAATCTAGGATAGGTGAACTTCAGGTGAAATTGAAAGATTCAAGTAAAGTGAAATTTGATTTGGAGTCTAGGTCTGAAAAACTTGATAAGATTTTAGGCACAGTCGAGATCAAAACTGATAGGGGTGGGATTGGTCTTGAAAAATATGTTGCACCCATTCCCACACGTGTGAGAGAGCCTCCTAGGATTGTTAAGAAAGAGGCACCTAAGTTTGTTAGGAAAGCACCCCATAGGAGCATCGTGAGAGAACCTCCTAGGATCATTAGGAGAGACCCACCTAGGCAAATCCGGAAAGAGCAACCGATAAATTTGAGGAGAGGGCCACCTTTAGGTAACACACACCGCCCAATTTACACTTGCACACATTGCGGTAGGCAAGGTCATCTTAGGCGATTTTGTTACAAGCTTTTAAATGGACCCAGGAAGGTTAATGAAAGAATAAATTCGATTCCCAAAACCCCCACACTTCATTACAAATCTATTTGGGTTAGAAAATCGGATTTAGAGGCTTATGGTTTATTTGTCCATGATTCCCGTTTGCTTGCACGTGATTCACCCCATGTGAAATCTTTTGGCTGATTGTGATTGCATGTTTGTCATACACTAGTTATAGGTTCATGATATATTTTTACTAGTGTGATGACTTGTACTTTTTGTATAAATTCTTGTTTTTGATTTTTTTTGAAAAATACAAAAAGATTTTATTTTGATAAAACTTTTGAAAAATCCAAAAAGATTTTTATTTTTTAGTTTACACCGTTTATGGATGAACACTGTGGATGACCGAGTCACAACATCATTCCATTATTTTCATGTGACTATTTGATAGTGTTTTGAGACAATAGGTCAATTCATCCATGTGCTTTATAATGTTTGGAGTCATTAAGATGTAATTAAGTGTTACTTCCTACATGTTTGACTCATGTTTCCTTTATTGCACACATGCACGGATTTGTTTGATTATTGTGCTTGTCTTATCACATGTTGGTTGGGTGTTTTCACTTCAATCCTGTCCTTAAAACGAACCAAGCGCGATAATTTTGATAAGGAAATTGTGCATATAAAAACCGTTTTGTGAGTTTGTGTGCTTTGTTTGAAAACGGGGAAGGGCTGCGAAAGGTTCTTTAGCCTTTGTGAATACTAAGCCACCGTTAAATTGAACCTAAAAAATGGAGGAATTTTATTATCCGAGGTCCAAAGAGGTTAAAAGAGCCCGAAAAAATTGAAAGGCAATAAAAAGAATTTCATGCCAATTATGGGCCATTTAGGTTTTTGCACCAATTCTCCAAAGTTTGAGAATTTAGATTACCTCTAAAAGAAAATATATATGAGGGAGTTTGGTTGGAGAATTAAAACGGGTTTGCACGTCCTTAAAATTCTTAAAAATGCGCTACATAGTTTTGGACGTTATTGGTGTGGAAATCACTTTGACTTTGATTTGTTGATTTGCATAAGACGATGTCATCTAAATTCAACAATTTTTTCACCTAAGGATACTTTTGATGTTCATTCGTTAGGGGTACACATATGCATCGTGCACATATGATTGATTGAGTTGATTTACCTATCGAATGTGTTCACACCCATTCATTCCATTTCCATGACTTGGTTGTTTGAGTCTAAATCCATGGTGTGATTTTTGTATCATATTTGTTCAAATTGGTATCCAATCTTTGTATGAAAAATTTGAAAATTCAAAAATAGTTTGTGAAGATTTGTTTGAGCATCTCCTTGCAAGAGCACTTTTACCATATTATTTGATTTATATACCGTGACACCCCGATTTTGCTTATTTGATTCATTCTTCTCATTTGTCTATTTGGGGACATCATAAAAAGGGGGAGAAAGAATTATCATATTATGGGGGAGTTTGTAGTTTGGGGGAGTTTTTGAGATGTTGCTTATGGTTTTATCATATATTGATATCCATGTTTATCTCATTTCAAACTCGATATGTCACGTGGTATTTGCTTTGTCTCATGTGTGTAGGTATGAAGATTGAAGATCAATATGTTGCACACCCTGATGAGAAAAGCTTTGAGATTTGATGATTGTTGAAGATTGAAGAACAAACGATGAAGATTTATACCTTTGTATCTTTCCATCTTTAGGGTTCATGGGAGGGTAGATTTGTATAGGTCATTAGTTGATAATTCGGATATTTTTTATGTATGTACCGGCATAGACATAGGGGGAGATTTGTAAGGACATTTTTGTCCATTATCAATTTGTATGTCATACGCCGTTACACCGTTGAAGAAACTCAAGATCGCATCTACATCAACGAATCCGAATATCAAAGCATCTTCAACATCATAGCCTCTGCGAGAATGAACTTGGTAAAATTTTGTTTTTACGTTCCTTAAAGTTCATATTTAGTATTGGGAAATTTTTATAAAATGCTTTTTAAGAAGTAAGTTTTTTAAGCAAAATGAGGCTTTTAAAAGGATTTTATTTTTCTGGGAAAATCGGACCGATCCGGCCTCATACCGGACCGATCCGCTTGCTCGAAGTCCAGTAGACCCCGGATCCATAGCGAACCGATGAAGATAAATATCCGAACCGATCCGTTGTCAACCGGACCGATCCGGTTGCAATTAAAAGAACCGATCCGGTCTACCGGACCGATCCGCCCTCAATCCGGACCGGTCCGCCTGGGATAATTACGAGCAGTCCCAGTTTTTGAAAACTCTTTCCTTGGTTTTCTTATTTAAATCCAACTTCGGGGAGTTATTTTTTAAGACTTACATACACGATTTTCAGAGTCCTAAATACTCTAAGTCTTCACCTTTTGGATGTGCAAAACATCTTTTTGATTCACACAAAAATTCCCAATTACTTTTGTGAATCTTTTGGAACCCTAGAACACAAGCTTTGCTATTGTTCAACCCTTGTGGAGAAGCCGTTCTCTTCTTCATTGCAGCCCTACTGGACAGGGATAGTTCCAGCCGCCAACCCTACTGGAAAGGGATATTCCAGCCGCGACTACAGAATCCGATACCCGAGGGTAATTCTTAGTCAAAAATCTTGTATTTCAGTGTAATCCGATTGTAAGCCGTTTCTCTTACAAATTATAGTGATATACAAGTGGTTTTGCCCCTGTGGGGGATTTTTCCTTAAACTTTGTGTGTTGAATAATTCTTGCATGATTTAATATTGTTTCAATCACACCTAGTTGCATGTTTAGGGTTACTTTGGGTTAAAAGGAATTTAATTAAAATTGGTTTTTATTTGAGAAGTCGCAATATTTCCGCTGCTGCTGCACTCTCAGAAATGATAAAGGATAGAGTTGGATCCAATGTTAGGGTCGAGATTGAGGAAAACATTGTTAACAAATCCTTCAACATGTTATTTTTGGGTTACAACCTCTGTCTAGGGTACAAGAACAATACAAATATTGTAATGAGGACTTCATCAGTTAAATCACAAGAAACTGACCCATCGGTTTTGTTAAATGGCCATTTTGATAATCCACCTGGTTCCCCGGGTGATGGCGATTATGGTTCTTGTGTTGTATCAATGATGGAAATAATAAGGTTTACTATTGATTCTAGTTCGGTTCCTCCTAGACTAGTTATATTTCAATTTAATGGGGACGTAGAGCTTTTTATGTTGGGTTCACATGGCTACGTGACAACACATAAATGATATGATATGATTGGAGATTTTGTAAATATTAAAACATCTCGGATATAAGGGCCTAATTTAGTTTGCCAATTTGGACCTAGTCCTTGGCTTTCACTCGTTTATTCTCAATTAGCTTTACATCCTATGGGTAATAGCACAACGCAAGATGTTTTTAGTACCGTTCGTGGTGATATATATTAGAGAACATTTTCCAATTATCATGGAAACATTCTTAGACTTGACATTATCTTTCTCCTTGGGGGTTATTTTTACCACACCTCCTCTGATACTGTGGAACCTAGAAGCATCTAAGCACGTGGGGACAATTTGAACAGTTTAATTAAAGCCTTTATTAATTCTTCAAAGTTAAAAAATTCCCATGAATGAGAATCTTTTGGAGTCACTGACAATGGATTCAACGAGGAGAGGCTTGTTTACTCTTACTACTTATCATGGCTCTTGATATTATGTACAAGAAAGAAAACTATGGTTTCTTATCCCATTTTTTCTTCGCTTCTTGTAAGGTAAAATAGTTTAGGTTAGGCTTATTATTCATTTTATTTTCTCCATGGCACATTTAATGTATCCCGTTATAGACTGTCATGTACCGTTATGATAAATCGACACCAACATACAAGACTTCCCTATATCCCACAAAGGTATAAAATAATTGATGTTTAAAATTATTCATAAACTTTATTTGGGATGTTTATTTTTTATAAACATCTAGGATGGATTTTTAAATTGAAAAACAAATTATTTTAACCTCGTTCAAACAAGATTGCTATCTCGTTCGAACCACTTTGGCTTTTTATTTGAAGGGTGGCTAGATTTTACATCGAATGAACATCCAACGAGGGCCTTCTGTTTGAATTCATTTGAATCTCGTTATAGGCTAGTTCAAATGAGATTGGAGCCTCGTTCGAATGAACTTTTCTTTCGTTCAAACGAAATGCTTTTCTCATTTTAACGAATTTTATTTTCGTTCAAATGAATTTCACCGCCTGAAATTTTGTGTCAGGTCTATAAATACCTGTTTTGAGTTCTTTTTTCAGGGGATTTGGACAAAACATAATTAGAATATCTTAACTAAAGTTTTTCCATCTTTTGGGTTTTCAAACACCTTTTGATTCACAAACACATCCTCAAAATATATTTTGTTAATCATTTTGAACCTTAGTTGAGTTATACTCATTATGAAAAGATTATCTCTACGACCGACTTATGAACTCGGAGGGATCACGGATGAAAATTTAAGGCTGCAGAATGATCGATGGAGATCGAGGGTGGATCAATTCATGTGGAATGCTCGGGAACGAGTGGTATTCTTTAAACATTATGCAAAAACTGTGTGTTATACTTGTGGGTTATATCAAGTAGTATTATGAGTCGACTATCTTATAAAGTTTCTAAAGTGATGATATAAAATGTTTTGTCTTGAAAAGGGATTTTTTCCTCAGTTTCCATGTGATTGCATATTTTATTTATTTCTCTTATAACTTAGATGCATGTTCTAGGATAATAAGATAAAGTTGGATTTCTGATTGCACATTTAATTAAATAAGTTAATCCGTTAAGATCGTGCGCACTCACAAATTAATATCAAATCATTTTTTCATGCACTTCAAATTGGTATTAGACCAGGTTAGATAAAAATATTGTGTAATCTTTTTCGCAAAAAAAATTCTCTCATATTAAGTTTTTTGAAAAATTATTTATCTTAAAAAGGCCAGACTTCAATGGACAGTTTATATAATTGAATGCCTATTTTTTATGGTTCCAACAATGCATATTGGAAAGTTAGGATCAGGTCAGCCCTAAAAGACATTGATGAACATGTTGGTTACTTTGTGAAAGAGGGTGGACACCACCCACTGTCACCATTGATAATGTCATTGGCCCCAAACATGTCTCTTTATGGGCGGAGGCTAACTTTAAGTGGAGAAATTTTAACTCTCACAGTTTAAGTGCCATCTCTAGAGCTGTCACCCCAAATGAGTTTTTCCGCATCATGATGTGCACTGCGTCTAAGGAAGTACGAGATACCCTCCATCTCACTCATGAGAGTACTAACATTGTAAAGGCATGTAAGCTTAAAATTTTGATCACCCAATTTGGGACCATTACCGTGATGGAGTCTGAGTCTTTTGAAGAATTTTATGTACGTTTATCGGACATAGTTAATTCTAGTTTTAATTTGGGTCAGAAGATTCCTGAGACGAGAGTTGTTAAGAAATTTTGAGGTCGCTCCCTGTCCGTTTTTTTCCTAAGGTTACCGTACTTAATTCGTTAAGGATCCTATAAACTCTAAGGTTAGAAGAACATATAAGAGACCTTTCAACATATGAAATTTATATGTTCCCTAAAACTATTAAACCTAAAGAATTATGATTGCTTTAAATACTCAAACTAAGAAAAAGAAAAAAGAGAAAGTTTGTGAGTCCGAATTTGAGGTTGATTTTGATTTTGCTGACATGTCCCTTTTTGTTAAAAAAATCAAAAAGCTTCTCAAACTTTCCAAAGAAAAGATTTTTGAGAAAAATAAAAATGAGGGCACGATCGTGGGTGAGATAGAGGAAGAGATAAGGTGTTATGAATGAAAGGGGAAAGGGAACAAGGCAAGTGAGTTTCCCACTAGGCTTAAGATAAAGGGAAACAAAGCTGCGAATAAATCCACTCTTAGAGATAGTGATGTCGAGTCAGTTGATTCAGGGGAAGAATCACATCATGAACTGTGTGTTACACTCATGGCTAGTCACATGAGCACTTCTAGTTTGTCCTACGTCGAAAGGGACGTATCTAAACGTGAAAGCCTTGATGATATTTCTAGTCATTCTGGAGATAGTGAGAATGAGGAAGAGAATATGAGTGAGGGAGAAGGTGGTCTCCAAAAAGCATTTAATGATCTTTACATTGAGACATTGAAAACAAAAAAAGGTTAATAAGGATTTATCATTTAGGGAGTTAGATTTGGATAGAGATGTGAAAGTTTTAAGAGAGGGTGAGACATCGATGAGTTAACTCGAGAAGGTGAAGATTAATTTATGTGAGCAGTTGATCGTTTTAGGCCAGAAAAGACCGATTTGACCAACATCGTGGCTAGCCTTATGGGAGATCTTCAATTTTCACTAGAGACTTGTGAGAAACTTGATGCCAGTGTATCCCAACTCAAGAGAGATCTCTAACGTTCCCGAGAAGTCAAGGTGACTTTAGAAGACACATCTAAGAAGGTTGAAAAGATGTTCCTCGGTACCACATTAGGTAACGTCAAGAGGCAAGGAATAGGTTATAATGGTGCATCCACTTCCCATGTTGCACCCGAGTCGGTTCCCAAGTTTGTGATGGATCCTTGTGGCCCTCGACCTAACTCACCTACGACATCTCGTCCTAGACCTTTTGAGAGAGGTGGACCCAAGGCCATGTATATTGTTTCCATTGCAAATAAATAGGTCACCTTAAGGAGTATTGTTTTAAGCTAGGGAGAATGTCTTATAGGAATGTTCCGTTGTATGATCCTACATGAGTTCCTGCACGCACTACCACTCATGCTACTCCGCTTTAGGGGTGTAAAATGGACGAATATGAAGTGGATACCATAGTATCCATATCCATATCTGCCAACTCCTCGCACATTTCGTATTCGTATCTGTATCCGTCCGGATAATAATTTCAGTTATCTTTATCCTCTCAGATTTCCCAAATTTTAGATAATATCCGTATCGGTTTTTATTATTTAAGACACATGAAGACGTACATATCTTATTAAACATTAATTTAATCACTGAATTAAATATATAATTCTTCAAGCAATGTATAGAGATTGGAGAATGTGTGAAACATCAAATTAAATTATAAAACAAGGTTCGAACATAAGCACTAACCTTCAATGTGCATTTTCATATTCAATTGTGATACTCAATTGAAATTTGTATCGTGGTTAGTTTATCTATTATTTGAACAAAAATGAAGTGAAGCATCATCTTACCTAGAAAAATGGCTTGTTTTGTTTATTCAAGTCCCACTGTATGGTTAGAAATTGAGCCTATTATCCTTTATATATTTAGTGTATTACATGTTTATGTTTTAAAGATTATTATTCTAAATGTTATTGTGTCTCTCAAGATTATACTAGATGTTATTAAGTTATATTAATATTAATATTATTTTATACTATAAAAAATATTTATAAAAATATTTAAAATAAATAATAAATATAATTAATTTACGAATTCGGATATCCGCAAAAACGAATGTCCATCAATATGGATAGTCCATCTTTGACATGGATTATCCATCACGGATACCAGCATTATCCATATACGTATTCATTTTTTCGGATATTTAAAACGTGTATCCAAATCCTCTCTTTCGAATACTTATTCGAATAAATATCCTCTAAATTTGAATACGAATACCGGATGGATGTGGATATTTGAATATCTATTTTCATCCCTACTCTGCATGCTCCCACACATCACTTGAGAGATTTTGAGAGTTTTCGAAAGAAAGTAAAGTATTTAGTCAAGACTTCACAAAATTTGAGGGATGAATTTTTTAGGATGTCATCTCCTTCTGAGAGCTCCTTTGGGCCTAATGATTGAGGTTAAGACTTATTTCTAGCATAGGATGCTTTTCATGCTCATATAGTATATCCTTATTACTACTAGTTTTTACTATCATTATACTTATATATTTATTTTGATAAATTTTTCAAAAAATTCAAAAAGAGTTTTGTTTTTTCCTGAAATTTTTTGAAAAATACAAAAAGATTTTCTAGTTTTTATGAAAAAGGCAAAAAGATTTTATTTTTAAAAAGACAAAAAGAGTGTTGTATTTTTTTTCTACACCGTATATGGATGAACATTAAAGATGTTTGAGTCGCCCATTCATTCCATATCCACGTGACTATTTTGTAAGTATTTTGAGACATGACAATATTGCATATACGAGCTTAATAATGTGTGCAGGCATTAAGTTGTGATTTGATGATAACTTACTATATGTTTGACTCCTTGTCTCCTTTATTGCACAGGATCACAAGATTATATGAGTATTGTACTTACCTATCACATGTCGATCATAGTGTTTTCATCTCAATTTTTCTTTAAGATTAACTATATGGAAAAACGAGATAAAAATTTGTGCTTGTAAGAACCATAGCTCGGATATCAATCATTTTTCTGGAAAATTGTTATATATTAAACAATGGAAAGGGTCTACAAAGGCTAGAAAGTCTTTGCGTTAAAAGTCATAACTTACAATGAAAAGAGCCAAAAAGATTAATGACACATAAAAACATAATTGTCAGGCCAATTTTTTTGAACATTGATGATTCGCAACATATGAGCATTAATTTCTTCAAAAATAAATGAAAATATTCTGAGTTATGTGAGATTTTAAGGGAGTTAAGTTGCAGATCAATGGATTTGCACAAACTATATAACTCTCCAAAAACAATACCTAGTTTTGGGCATCATTGGTGTGAAAATCACTTACGATCTTCACTTGTTGATTAGGTTAACTCAATTTCACATGAGTTCACCATTTTTACACCTAAGGTAGACTTTGAGATCATTCGTTAGATGTATCTCAATCCTTCGTGCATATGTCATATGTTTGTATACGTTGATTAACATATGGAATATGTTCACACCCCTACATTTCGCTTCCATGGTTCGGATATTTTATGTTAATTCATGGTGTATTGTTTTTGTAAAATTTTATAATTGAGAAAAAATTTCAAAATTTTCAAAAATAGTTGGTGAAGCCTTTGAATTATCATTACATGTTCATTATTTATATATCTTTGTGATGATATATTACTTATTCTATGTGATGCTCTATACTTTATGTTTAGATTATACTCCTTTGTTTATTTCGAACAAAAAAGGGGAGAACAAATCACGAGAGAGATTTTATTTTATGATGAGTTTTATTTATAGGGGAGATTCATTATGAGTTTTTGAATTCTATTTCAAACTCGATACATCACCGGGTAATTTCTTTGTTTCATATGTGTAGGTTCCCTTGGGCATTGATGAAAAGATCATTTGATACACCAGTGGATGATCAAGAAGATTAATAAGATCAGGTGGAGATTGAAGACAAAGTTTATATATTTCGTTCCATTTCTAGGGGTTGGGAAGGGTATTGTAATTTTGTCATTGATAGGGTTAGTTTATGTAATTTGAATTTCGGTTAGGTTTGCATTGTTTTGCACCAGAAAAGGGGGAGATTTTTAAGGGAAAATACCTTAGCATATGCTTATTATTCATTTTATTTTCTCCATGGCATATTTGGTGTGTCCCGTTACAAACCGTCACGTACCGTCATGACAAATTAACTCCAACATTCAAGACTTTCTTACATCCTATAAAAGCATTGAAAAAATTGGTGTTTAAAATTATTCATAAACTTTATGTGGGATATTTAATCTTTATAAACATCGAGGCTAGTTTTTTAAATTTAAAAATATTTTTTTTAACCTCGTTCGAACGAAGGGTCGTTAAATCTTACATAGAACGAACATCTAACGAGGGCCTTTTGTTTGTATTCATTTGAAGCTCATTATAAGCTGGTTAAAAGATATTGGAGTCTCGTTCGAATGAAATCTGCTTTCATTCAAATGAAATGCCTTTCTCTTTCGAACGACTTTTATTTCATTGGATTGAATATTACAGCCTCGAATTTTGTGTCAGGTCTATAAATACCTGTTTTGAGTTCTTTTTTGGGGGGGACTTTGTAAAAATGTAATCAAAATATGTTTACCAAAGTTTTTCCATCTTTTTGGTATTCAAACACCTTTTGATTCACAAACATATCCTCAAAAATATATTTTGTCAATCATTTTGAACCTTAGCTAAGTTATACTTATTGTTGAGAGATCATCTCTAAGGCTGACTTGTGAATTCGGATGGATCACAACCGAAGGCTGAAGGCTGATCAATGTATACCGTGGGTGGATCACCGTCTGTGGGATGCTCAAGAATGAGTGGTATTCTTTAGAAAATATGCAAAGACTACGTGTTATACTTATGGGTTATATCAAGTAGTACTATAAGTTGATTGTCTTGTAAAGTTTCTAAAGTGCTGATATAAAAGGTTTTGCCCTAAAAAGGCATTTTTTCCTCAGTTGTCGTGTGATTGAATATTTTATTTATCTGTCCAGTCACTTAAATTCATGTCTTAGGATAATAAGATAAATTTGGGTTTGTGATTCAACATTTAATCAAATAAGTTAATCCATTAAGATCGTGCGCACTCACAAATTGATATCAAAGCTGTAAGGACACAAGTCTCCGATTGAGTCTCAATGCAGTGTTGGCTCAATTCTGGAAAAAAATATTTGCGTCATAAGATAGTGTTCACGTGTATCCATTCAAGCCTATGATGTGTTTTTTGGAGACATAGCGGCCAAGATTAAAAAGCTTCATCATATGCCAAGTTTATTGTGCCTTGTTTCTACATCAACAACATTAGTTCCAATTACTCCTAAGGGATGAATGCATTACATATTTATATAGGAGCTTGGAACAATTTTTATTAGGTGTAATTTTTCTTTAAACTGAGGTTTATTTTCAGAAGGTTTCTTTAAAACTTTAAAATAAAGTTTCTAGGCTAAAAATAGAATTTTAAGCATTCTGGAAGTTCGTTTGAGATTGTCGTTCGAATGAGTTTTTCATTCGAACGAGAATGTCGTTCCAACGAATTTGTCAACCAACATTCCCACTTGGCCACTGGAACTTCGTTAGAAGTGTCGTTCGAACGAAAATCTCGTTCGACCGAGATTTCTGGTGAGAATTTTTTTTGGCAGTTTTAATCAATTTTTTACCATGTTCCCACTTACTTTTATCCACTAACTCTTGACAGATGTTATATGTGCGGGAACCAAGTTTGAAAAACCAACTTTGACATTTTCTATACACCTTTTTGAGAGAGAAAATTTTCTAAATTCAAAAGTTTATGTTTAAGTGTTTGCATTCTTAAGAACATTATTTCAAAACACTTGTGTTTACACCCATAGTTTGTTTATTCCAAGTTACCATATATATATATATATATATATATATATATATATATATATATATATATATCTTTCTTGGAGTGTTTGGCACCGAGTTTTACTCTACCTAGTTGAATAGTTCATTTGGGTTTACTTCTACATCCCTCAAAGAAGAAGTCTCGTTATGGCTGCGGCATTCTCCCATGGTGAAAGGTACCAAGTGTGGTTTACGGTTGTTCCTAAAGCCACATTGGTGGATCCCAAGGTTCCGGTGGAGTCTGGGATTGTCAACTAAGCGGAGGTTGGTACAAGAAGACGCATCAGGGTCTTGAAGGGAGTCGAGTCAAGTTGAGTAAGTCTTTTGTCTTATACTTGTAAAAATACCATACTTAGTGGACTTAAGGTTAGGGCCATCCGAGGTTGTTTCCCGTTGTGGGTTTTTCCTAGTACATCGTGGCATAGTGATTATTTGTTTATTTTATTTTTTCTAAAATTCACAATAGATGCAAGCTTATTAGGCATAAATTCTTCACATTTATCCCCTTAATTTCGGTATTTTTATGATCCCGAGCGGTGTAAATAGCTTGGATTTGTCTCAGATTTATGCTACTAACCCTTTTTGGCAATTATTTCATATATTTGTGTATTTCTTATGTGTTTTACAGGTATTTCATGCAAGTTAGTGCCAAAGAGAACTCAAAACAGTGAAAGAAAACCAAGAAATGGGCAGTTAAAGGGCATTTTCATAATTTTGCAGCCTTAGTCCGGAGGTGAGGCCAACTAGAAATTTTAAGAGCTTTCACTTAAAAGACCACTGGAAAAAACGACACCTCAATCTGAGTCCCGATGTGAAATTTATGAGCAGTCAAAGATAGAAGAAAAAGTCAAAGAAAATCGGACCGATCCGAAATACAAAGTTCCAGTCAACCCCAGATCGAAGACGGATCAAAGTTGATGAAAATTAAAAGAATCGATCCGGTCATTAGTCACGCTCTAGATCTGTTACAAAATTAGTCACGCTCCAGATCCGTTACAAACTTAGTCACGCTCTCTAAGTGTGACAAATTGCCAGATACGGGATTTTTACTTTGTGCTTATCTTTTAGCCAAAAGAGTTTTATGTTTTAGGGACTCTTCTAAACTACCAATAGCCTATACATTTAGTCATTAGGACTCTTTTTATTAAGATTTCATTGATGTAAAAGATCCATAACAAGTAGGAACATTTAGAAGAAGAATTTACATATTTTGTACCTTTAATTCAAGAGCTTTTCTAGTTTTTCTTCAATCTTTGATTTCTTCTTGCATGTTCTTGTTCTTCAATCGTGGTAACTTTTATTTCCCGCA
Source organism: Sambucus nigra (assembly GCA_949130495.1). Classification (NCBI taxonomy): domain Eukaryota; kingdom Viridiplantae; phylum Streptophyta; class Magnoliopsida; order Dipsacales; family Adoxaceae; genus Sambucus; species Sambucus nigra. The sequence goes on from OX422213.1 coordinate 42,700,240, forward strand.
CTTTTATTATTATTTCTCATATTTCATCTCTCTTTCCAAGCAATTATGAGTTCATGAAATGTAGATAACGTAGTTTTCATTAATTTCACCATGTTAGGCTAGGTTTTTGAAGGTCAAGATGCATGAACCCAACCTGATGTGGTAGTTGCATGTGTATAAAATTAATCCTCTAAATTTAATCGTTTATTACGACCGTATTGCGTAGAAATGCAAAAATTATAGATCTTTGGATCTCGTTTTCTTCCGGGATGCTTCAGAATGCAATTCAAGTGTAACTATCGCAATACCGATTTACTCATCCTCTGATTAAGTATGGTGCGGTCTTGAACCTCATATACGTAATGCTTAGGAGTACTAAATTATGGGTGTAATTAACCACTTAAATTTACGATTAGTTTTATACCATCAATACACTAGGGTTGAGGGATTGTGTCCCTACCTTAACTTTCCAATTAGTCTTAGTTAACTTCTTTATTTTCCCTTTATCCTTTCTTACTCAATCATCATCTTTTTATTTCTTTTTAGAGTCAAGTTAGGGTTAACAGTCTTACCTTTGTCGTCACGTTCACTCGTCCTAGTTCCCTATGGATTCGATACCCAGACTCGCCACTATACTCCGCAAGAGTGTAGTTAAAGTTTAGTTTTTTTTTGTATTGTGTTCGGAAGCCGATAACAACGACTAGTGTATTTACATGGATGCTCGATTTTCAACACGATCAAAATGGCGCCGTTGTCGGGGAAGCAGGTAGACATTTAGGTTAGGTCGAGTTAATAAAAAATTTGACTCTAATTCTTTAAAAAAATAAAAAAAAGTAGAGATGTGAGTCTTGAGAATACCCCACGGGATAGTGACACAATCGAATTACCTTTAGATATAAGTCTTGGAGATTTTGAGAAAGAATTCGGCTGAGTGGATAGGGACCTCACTCTTGAAGTTCAATCATTTTTGGACTGATTTGGTGACCTAGATGAGATAAAGTGGAATGGCAGGATAGATAAATTCATTCTTTATGAATGTTCACCCGAGCCTTTTCAAAGTATGCTGAAATGTGAGATTTTATCTATTAGTGATGAGATTGATAAAATAATTTGAGCGTTTCCATCCGGTGACGCATGGTTTGTCATATCGCATTGTCACTTTCCACCACGTTCACACATGTCATTGGAGTTATTGGATGAGATCGAGGACATAACTAGAGTATTATCCTATTTGAAGCCCAATTTATCCGTTCCCGAGTTACAGAAAAAATATAGGCTTAATGTGTCAGTCATAATTTCAGCATGATAGAATCTTCAAGTGTGACCATTTATGTTATGACGTGGTGGTGCATGTCGATTTCACTCACCTCATTCATCATATGCCTCGAGGTATTCATTTTTTCTATTGGGTCGACTCCTAATTGTTCTGACTTTTGGTTTTAGATGTGAGGAAAACAAGCGAGCCAAGAAGATCACCCTTCCCCGTGCAAGGGGTCGGGTGAGTTTATATAGAGAGATAATAGGTCGTTCGCACCCCTGACGCGTATGGGGTGATTTTTGTTGTATTTTTTAGTTATGTATGAGTGTCATATAGTGTCTTGGTGCATTTTGCTAATTTGCTTGTTTTATTTCTCGCACTTATTCTTTTTCTTCTTTATATTTTAGTCCTTTTGATTGAGGACAATGCAAAAGTCTAAGTTAGGGGGGTCACAAGTGCATTTTTCTAAAACTTCACTAATTTTAAAAAAATGTCCAAAAATCTCAAAAAAATCATAAAATTTTGAAAAATCAAAAAATATTTTTCTTCAAAATAAATAAAGATTGGAATTCAAATTTTTCAAAAATATCATTAAAAGTCGGTTTAAAGTCTCAAATTGTAAAAACCCAATGCACAAAGCCGAAATTGACCAAAGATGGAAATTGTACGAAAATTGACGACTTAACGAATAAGTGTGGAGATTAAGAAAACCGGGTGAGATTTCAAGCCTATCGATCTTTTTGAGTTTTTAAATCAATTCGAGTTAATTGTTAACTCAAAGTTCTTTTCAGCGATCTAATAAGTCGTTGAGGATCTCAAGTCTTTCACTCTGATCGATTTTGAGAAATGTGTGTGATATTGCCATGAAAAACGTGCCGAAGAAATCTCTAAATTAAATTCATCTCGAAACACATATGGCAACGCAATTAATATTTTGGACAATGAAGTAGGCCATCATTGGTTACCCAAAAATATTGGCCATAAAAAGTTGTGAAAATCATCCCTTTTGTAACCCATTTTGAACCAAATAAAAGTTTTCCTTTCGTTTGACAACCTGAAAAACCCAAAAAGCCCAGAATTGTGAAAAATGGAAAAAGACAAAATTTAAGTCCGAAAAGTGCCAACAAAAAGGGGCAAGAAAAAGAATAGAAATACTCAACAAAAATAGCAAGAAAAGAAAAGCGTGAATATAGAAAAGAAAAAGAAAATTAGCAAAAGCCCGAAAAAGCACTAACGGGCATTGTTGATGTAAAAAATTAGATCATATCTAATTATTCAATCACAGATAAATAAATAAGACAAAGAATTTTTAAAGTGGTTCAGCCTTATAAGAATGGCCTACGTCCACTGTTATGGTACTGCTGATTGTATGGGAATTCTTGATTACAAGTTATCTCAAGAAATTCCGGTCCCCTTACAATGAGGATTGTACAATGTATTTATAGCCCTGGGGCTATAATGTGAAAGGGTAATACATTAAATGATGTACATATGAAAGGGTGATACATTCAATGCTCCTTAAGCGTATGCGTATGCGTCTGAATGATAAGTATTTAATGAACAGTCAAACTGTTGGTTATCCCGCTATTAATGCTTTGTTCGAGGTGCAGCTCGGACCTCCTGAGTTGGTCGGACAGCCTAAGCTTCTCGGTGCTCAAGAGTTCCTCGGAGAGTTCTCGTTCCTCGGAGCGTATGAGTTCCTCGGGGAAACAGTGTTCCTCATTGTAGTATGGTTCCTCGGAGCGTGTGAGTTCCTCGGAAGTGTTTGTTGTTGCCACATAGACTGCCACGTGTCTTCACTTTATTGATCCATGTCAGCAGACTAAATTTGGTATCAATAGAAGCCCCCAATGTTTCATAGTTCAAAATTTGAGGAGTGTGGAACATTCTTTCTTGGAATATGATAGCTTTAAATAATCCTCCTGATTTTTAGGAGTGTTTCTCTTGTATTTATTTCTCTTTCCAAATTCGTAGAATCAGGCTTTTTTGAATTTTCATAACCGCCTCGATCTCTGCGTACTTTTTGTCCTTTTAGCCGCCGGTAGCGCAATCGTTTCTTCTCGCTTCGATTGTCGCGCCCTTTTTGTTCCTCTAGCCGCCGGCAGCGTAATTGTTTCTTTTTGTAATCATTACTTTACCATTTCCCAAGGCAAGGTATTTAAACTTCACAGACACTCCCATCGTCTTCTACCTTTTCAAATTTGTATTTTCGAGTTTTCCATCGTCTCTTTCTCTCCTGTGTATTCATCTCTTCCATCGTTCGTTGTCATCAGATCCACTCTTTTTCTGTAAGATTTTCTTCCTTCTTCTTCATTTCTTTTATTCATCATGGTTTACCCTGTTGAATCTCTTGATAAGTTTCGCTCTGATTTTTCTATTCCCTCCTAGGTTGTTTTGGAAGAGCTTTCTGAGCCTTCTGATTATTTCCGTTTGGCTGAGGGACATTGGTTCCCCAGTCTCTTTATTGCTGAGTGTGGATTTTCTTTTCCACCCAATCCCTTATGTCTGGAATTTTGTCAATACTTTGACGTTGTTCCTGCAAGAATAGCCCCAAATACATGGAGAATAGTTAATGGGGTTCATAGGTTAAATTAAATCCATGGAACTCGCATAGGAATTCCAGAAATCATGTTTTGTTATAGATGGGCAGTTGGTGATAACACCTTTTATTTAAAAACTAGATTTTTGAATAGGGCTTTAGTGGTCAATCTCCCGGATGCCAATAGGGACTATTTTGAGCATGGAGTTGTAATAAAAAAATTGGCAACATTCTCCTTTATCAGGAGATGAAGTGTATCAGGGTCCCAGATGCCCTCCCTATGGCAATGAGATAGGTTATTTTTATTTTATTTTATTTTATTTTGAAATTATGCTTCTTTTGTGTTTGATAAAATGTGCCACTGATATTTTAATTTTGATTTATTTGCAGTTGATAGCAAAAGAAAGTGTCCAAAGGAAGCAGATGTTAATATAAGACATTTGAAACTTATCTGGAGTCTGCATCAGAGTGTTGCCGACGAGCACATTAGGTCAGCCTCATATTTGCTGCAGTACAAGAGCTACACTACCTCTTTTACTTCTCGTCCAGTAATAAGCGACGCAGAGCCAGTACCAGCTCTTCGCCTGAGTCACACGTTCCTTTAAGTGAAAGGATGAAGAAGAGAAGACCTCCCACCCTCTTCGAGAAGCCTGCCTCTGGTGTTGGAGAGGCTAAAAGAAGTAAGATTGATGTCCCAGAAGGGACAAAGAAAGTTGATGCACCTTCCTCGGCTGCTGTTGTGAAGGTTGCCGAGAAGCCTCCAGTGGCCCCGAGCAAGGCTGCTGCTCCAGGCAAGGTGATTGTCATATCATCGACCAAGGTCTCCTCCTTGGTTGAATCAATCCCTGTTCCCCCGAGGAAGCTGAAGAAGAGCTCCTCGGTCAATTTGGCTGACACCATCACTCAGACCCCAGCTACTGGAACTGGTGTTCCAACTTTTATTCCCCCGAGCTCTGCCATGAGTTCGGTAAAGTCTTGGATCATTCCCGAGGTCCAAGGTGCTAAGTAAAACCTTTCTCGGGACATGGTTACCTCATTGGTTGCTCGCCACCTTACTTCTGTAAGTCTTCTTACTTTGAACTTTTCATATTTCCCTTGTCATTTCTGTTTCTGACTTGCTTTCATTTTCTTTTCACAGTTGACGAGCTACTTCAATATAATTCTAAAGAAGGATGAAGGAATTAAAACTTCAAGCTCCTCATATGGTGTGGAGGAAGCTCTGGCGGGCCTGACGAAGTCTTTGGAAGATTCTCGCCAAAAATATGCTACTGACAAGGCAATCTCGGAGAACAAACTTGCCTCCACCGAGCAGGAAAAAGCTCAGGTTGTTGAGGTCTCCAAGGAGTTGGAGAAGAGAATAAAGGACTTGGAAGGGAGAAATAAAGAGCTCGACGAGAAGCTCCAAAAAGCTGGAGAGCATGAGAATAAGCTTAAGGTTGCTGAAGAGGAGTTGGCTCAACTTCGGGAGGTAAATCAGTAGAAGGAGGAGGTTGAAAATAAATTGAAGATTGCTGAAAACCTTCTGTCCGATCAGCGTTCCTCGGAGAAGTTGAAGAGAAAAGTGGCTATGAAGAAGTCTTTCAACGCTGGCTGGGAAAAAGGGTGGAACAAGGGGTTGGCTGCCATGATGTCTCAAGTAGAATATGGAAGCCTTAAGTACTTTAGGGATGGATGGGTTTCTGCTCTACAAGAGATGAAAGTGGATGAAAATTCTGAACTCTTTCAGCAACACAACACTGGTCCCCCTCCAACTCCTGAAGAAGAATAAGAGGACGAAGCTGCCTCCGAAGAGTCTTCTATGGTGATGGGAGATCATACCCCATCCATCCAGCCTGCTCCCGAGGAACCTCAGCAAATCATTACTTCTTCCGAGCAACTGCTGGCGCTCCTCGAGCAGCTTTCTATTCCCTCCGAGCAACCTCCTTCCTCGTCCTAGCCTCCCGAGAAGGTTTTGGGAGACAAGGAAAAGGTGTAGAGTTATTCGGGTTTCTCTTTATATTTTTCTTTTGTCAATTATAACCATGAATATGTAACCCTAATCCTTGATATAATAAAACTTGAATTTTTGTTCTTGCATACTGTTGTCTCTTCTTCATACTCTGTCTTGATTCTTATTGATTATTGCTTTTCTTCCTCTGCTAGTTTCTGGTTAGGATGGAATTATTATCTGCTCATGATACTGTGCTGCTGAGGCAATGCAATGATTATTTTAAGGCTGGTTACACAGATTTGAGTGCAGCACAAGTCGTCGACATCCTCGGCCAAGATGCTTCTGAACAAGCAGTTGAATCATACCAATATCTGAAGTGTTTACTTGATCGAGAAGTGGCCAATAATGTGGCTTATTATGACATGATCGAGGATCTCCAAGGCATTCTTGAAGACCTTCAACAACAATACAAAGAATCTACTGCCCTGTTGCATGAGGGGTACGAGAAGAAATACCAGCAGATCGTTGCCGACAAGGGTTACGAGAAACTTTTTGCTGGCTACGATGTGAGGGAGAGAACTTTGAAGGGTGAGGTCAAGGAATGCAGACAAATAGCTGAATTGTTATAGCAAGAGAACAACAATATTGAAAGAGAGTTGTCAGAGTTGAAGTCTGTAGCTTCTACTTCAAACGCCTTAATCCCAGTGAATGATGAGGGATTCTCATTCTTGGAGGTCGAGAACGCCAAATTGAGGGACGAATTGGAGACCTTGAAGAGAGATAGTCCCTCTACATCTTCCTGTGGTCGAGCAAGAGCTCCTCGAGGACGAGCAAGAGCAGCTCGAATTCCTGTTGAGGAATAGAGGACTCAGTCTGCCTTAGAGAACCAGGCCTTCCAATTAATGGCAAAGAACCAGGCTTTGGCTGAAATGTCAAAGAAGATCAGGGACCTGGAAGAGAAGCTCTCAGCGTAGAAATCAGTTTTGGATAATAATGAGATCTTCATCAAAAATCTGCACGAGCAACTGGAAAAACTAACATATCAATTCCACAAATAGCCCAGGGAGTTCTGGATGGATGGATACAACGAATCTCTCTATCACTTGGACGATCGTATCCAGAATGCCAATAATGAGGGCTACAAGCAAGGCTGGTTGAATGCCTTAGGTGTGCTGCAACTCGAACAGGGTCATTACCTATGGGACTATCATGATCCTGGGCTGCTCGACCTACCTGTGCCACCATACAAACTGGATATGAGTTGGATCCCTGCTCGGGCCATTCCTCGATGGTTGATTTCCAAATATCTCGGCGACTACAATCTCCATTCAAATGCCGAGATATCTCATCCCGAGCACCTCTTAGATCAACCATCCGTGATGAATATCAAGATGTTAAAGGATCTCAACTTCATAAATTCTCCCCTGGCTTTAAATGATCCGCCTGCTGGCGAGGAACCTGTGTCAAAAGCAGAGGGGAAAAGACCAGTAGAGTAGGAATTTTGATGTAATAGTTAGTATACATTTCAATATCAATGTATTTTATTTTGGATTTAATGAAAGACTTTCATTTGTGTTCGCAATTTTAACTGCTATTGTCTTGTAAAACACTTTATATTTGTGCATGTGTATCTGATAAAAAAATAACAATATTGTGTAGTTTGTCGATCAACTTATTGTCGAGTAGCTTGAACTTGAGGTAGTCATTTGGTAAAAATAATATTTTGTTTCTCGACCAACTTAGTAATAATTAAAAAGTTACGAGTATCAAAAATGTTGCTCGATCACTTTAAATTTTCCTTGTCGACCAACTACAGGTAGTGGGTTTTTATCTCCGACCAACCATAGTTAGTCTTTTTGAAATAATTTTACATCCCGACCAACTCAAGTTGGCATTTTCGAGAATATATTTATTTCCTAACCGACATAAGTTGGCATTTTTAGGAATACTTTTATTTCCCGAGAAACATATAGTTTTATTTCCCTTAGGAATACAAATTTTACTTCCCGGAGGAATACAAGTAGCTTTATTTCCCGGAGGAATACAAGTAGCTTTACTTCCTGGAGGAATATTGGTAGCTTTACTTCCCGAAGGAATATTGGTATCTTTACTTCCCGGAGGAATATAGGTTTTTCGACCAACCTTAGTTGGCATTTTCGAGAAAAAATTTGAGTAGCCTGAGCTTTGCCGAGTAGTGTGTAACACTAGTATTCCCCGAAAAACTTTCAATAAAAAGAAAGAATTCGGCAGAATATCTTCATTTTATTCATCACTGATAATACTTGCGTAGGTGCTCTGCATTCCATGCATTCTTAAACTCTTCCCCTTCTAAATTTGTTATTCGGTAAATTCTTGGTCAAACAACTTCTGTAACTCGGTATGGACCATGCCAGTTTGCCTCCAGTTTATTGTGCTTTTGAATTACTTTCTTCAGCACATAGTCTCCTTCTTTCAGGTCGCACTTCTTCACCCTCTTATTGTAGAATAGAGTTGTTTGTTGTTGGTATGCAGCATTTCTGATGGTTGCTTCTTCTCTAACTTCCTCGAGCATGTCTAAATCCAATCTTCTCATTAAGTCGCTGACACGGGAATTGAAATTCAGTACCCTGTGTGTTGGGAGGCCCAACTCGGCAGGTATAACAGCTTCACTTCTAAATGCTAGCATATATGGAGATTCTCCAGTTGCTACTCGGGGAGTTGTTCGGTAAGCCCACAGTACTGACTGTAACTCGTAGATCCAATTTGCTTTCGCATCATCCAATCTTTTCTTCAAACCATTCAGCAGTGTTCTGTTTGTCACTTCAGTTTGTCCATTGCTTTGAGGATGGCCTAGTGCTGAGTGGATCTTTAACACATTTGATTGATGACAATAGGCAGCGAACTCCACGTTATCAAATTGTGTTCCATGGTCTGTGATGAAAGCATGAGGAAGACCATATCGACAAATGATGTTCTTCCAAATAAATTGGTACACCTTCTCGTACGTCATATCGATAAGAGGCTCATCTTCCACCCATTTAGTAAAATAATCCACTACGACGACGAGGTATTTGAACCTTCCTCTAGTCGTTGGCAGTGGTCCAACCAAATCTATTCCCCACATGGAAAATGTCCAAGGGGAAGTGATGGGTGTCAACAATGCTTGTGGAGTTCTTCGGATGGAGGAAAAACGCTGGCACTTATCACATTTCTTGGCATAGGCTACACAATCATCCCTCATCATCGGCCAGTAATATCCCTGCATCATCATCCTTTGCAAAAGCGTCCGACCTGCTACATGGGCTCCACAGGACCCTTCATGGATCTCTTCAATCAATTCTTTCACCTCGGGGGGATGTACACATCTCTGCAAACCTGCCATAATTCCTCGTCTATATAAAATACCGTTAGTTAATACATACTGAGCAGCTTTAAACTTCAATTTCTTGGCTGCAAGCTTGTCAATTGGTAATTCTCCCTCCTCAATATATGCCCTTATGGGATCCATCCAAGATGGTCCTAAATCAAGGGTGATAAAGTCCATTGCCAAATCTTCATCTATACTCCGACCAGCCAAAACTTTAATTGGGATTGTTCTTCGTAGCTCGATACGAGTAGCTGATGTTAATCGAGCTAAGGCATCTGCTCTTGTATTCTCCATTCTTGGTATTCTAACCAGCTGAATTGCAGCAAATTATGATACCAACTCCATCACCTTTGCATGGTATTTGATCATTAATTCTCCTTTGGCTGCATATATTCCCAACATTTGATTTATAATTAATTGAGAATCGCTGAAGACAATAATTTGTTGCGCCTCCATAATTTTTGCCAAATTAAGACCAGCAATCATGGCCTCATACTCAGCCTCATTATTAAAAGCTTTGAATTGGAAATGTAGGGCATATTCCATGTCGACCTCGTCCGGAGTGCTCAAAACTATTCCTACCCCACTGCCTGTTGTGCAAGATGAGCCATCTACATATAGCCTCCATATGGGTAACTCGTCTTCAAACTTCTGATCTGACAGAGTTCCTCGGTGAAATATTTGTTGCTTCCTTTCATCTTCCCCTGATATTTCCCGCTCTTCGTCGACCATCTTTTATTGCCCTTTTACCAACCGGAGTTGGTCTGAGCTCGAATTTGATGATCCTCTAACATCCACTTGCCCTTTTACCAACCGGAGTTTATCTGAGCTTGTATTTGTTGAACCTGTAACATCCACAAGTTGATCACCGAGTAACTTTTGCTCCTCGGGGGTATCAGGATAGGTGAACTCTGCTATAAAATCCGCTACAGCTTGCCCTTTAAGCGATGACCTGGGTTCATAGATTATATCGTATTCACCAAGCTCTATTGCCCAGTACATCAATCTCCCTAATTTTTCTAGTTTATGAAGGGCTTGTCTCAACGGCATGTCAGTATATACGACTATAGTATGGGCCTGGAAGTACGGCCTTATTCTCCTACTCGCCTCAATCAGCGCCAGTGCTAACTTTTCCAGCCTTGGATATCTGATCACTGCTCCTCGGAAGGCCTTACTTGTGTAATAGATTGGTTTTTGTACTCCATTCTCCACTCTTATCAACGTTGAGCTAACTGCATTCTCCGATACTTCTAGGTACAAGTACAATTTTTCTCCCATCACTGGCCTGGATAACAGTGGAGGTGCTCCCAAGTATTTCTTCAAGTCTTAAAAAGCATTCTCACATTCATCATTCCACTCAAAAGTCTTTCGGAGCGTCTTGAAGAATGGGAGGCATCGATCAGTTGCTCATGATACAAATCTGTTGAGTGCTGCAACTCGTCTTGTGAGACTCTGTACTTCCTTCTTCGTCGTTGGAGATCGTAGCCCTAATAGAGCTTTGATCTTTTCAGGATTTGCCTCAACGCCTCGCTGATTGATAATGTACCCGAGAAACATGCCTTCTCGTACTCCAAATATGCACTTCGTCGGGTTCAGCTTCATTTGATATTTATCCAGTTGATCAAAAGTCTGACTTAAGTCAACTAGATGATCGGCAACTTTCTTGCTCTTTGTCAGCATATCGTCAACATAGACTTCCATATTGCAACTGATTTGTTCAGCAAAGACTTTGTTCATCAGCCTCTGATATGTTGCACCTGCATTTTTCAAACCAAAAGGCATAACATTATAACAATAAGTTCCCCTAGGGGTAATGAAAGAAGTACTCTCCCTGTCTTCAGGTTTCATTTTAATCTGATTGTAGCCAGAATAAGCATCCATGAAGCTCAGCAGCTCATGTCCCGAGGTAGCATCGACTAGTTGATCAATTCAGGGCAGTGGAAAGTGATCCTTTGGGCATGCTTTGTTGAGGTCGGTGAAGTCTACACACATCCTCCACTTATTGTTCTTCTTTTTTACCATCACCACATTAGCTAACCATTCTGGATATTTAACATCTTCAATGAAGCAAGTTTTCTGGAGCTTCACGACTTCCTCCTGTATAGCTTGATTCTTCTCGGGGCTGAACACTCTTCTTCTCTGCTTCACTGGCTTGATCTCCTTATTCACATTGAGTTCGTGACATAAGAAATTTGGATCTATTCCTGGCATATCCTCATGACTCCACACAAAAGTTTACTTTCTGCTTCTAAGGAAAGTTATCAATTACTATTTTAGTGAGGTTTCCAACGACGAACCTACTTGAGTAGTTCGTTCAGGGTGCTCGTCGTCCAGAATGATGTTTTCAGTAGCTTCCACCACTTGACCCTTCACGAGTTGTAACTCATCTCTAGGATCTAATTTTTCAATTTTTGCCCCTTCTTCCACTTGATAAGTAGTAGTATTTTTCCTTGATTCCTCCAATTCCTCTTGCTCGGCGGATGAATAATAGCATTCCCGAGCTACTTTCTGGTCACCTTTCACAACTCCTACTCTAAAATTTGTTGGAAATTCCAGGCACTGATGCACCGTAGATGGTACAGCCTCGAACTTCTTTAATCCTACTCTTCCCATGATGATATTGTATGATGATTGAACATTCTTATCCATCACAAAGAAGCGTATTCTTTCTGTTCGACAAGCAGGCCACGTACCAATGAATATACCCAACTTGATCGTCCCAAGTGGAAATACTTTCTCGCCGGCAAAACCGATGAGGGGTCTATGATAAGGCTCCAATTGAGATAGCTTTAGATTTAAACTATCGAAGCGCGAGTAGAACATGATGTCTGTCGAGATACCATTATTGACCAGTACCCTTGAAATTATTACTTCCTTCATTCTCATCTTGATCACCAATGGGTCATCATGAGGATACAAAACTCCTGTGAGGTCATTATTTGAGAAACCAATGACCAATTTCTCTTTATTCACCTTTCTCGGGTGATCCTCCTCAACTAGATTTATTCATTGAATGTACGAGAAAGCTTGAGCCTCACAGAGGTAATCTTTTCTCTCGGCAGTAAGGTCTCCTCCTCCTGCATCTCCACCTGTTATAACATCACAGTCAAATGACCCAAAGCGTATTGAAAATACCTCTCGTTCTGGCTGTCTTGGTCTCTTGGGAAGATCGGGGTCATCCTCGAGATCAACTTCATGGTTTCTTTTCTTGTTCTCCTCTGCTCGACGAGGAGATCTAGACCTCTCTCTTGCTCGATCGTTGTTCCTTCTTTCGCTTCCACGATCAACGTACTTTCCCAGCTTTCCTCGTCTGATAAGTGTTTCAATCTCGTTCTGAAGAGCTATGCAATTTTTGGTCATATGGCCATGATCTTTATGAAACTCGCAATACTTTGCCTTATTCCTCTTATCAGGGTTTGCCTTCGTTTTCTCTGGCCACTTTAGTTCCTCGTTGTTCTTGATTTCCTCCAGAACATGGTTGATATCCTTCTTCAAAGGAGTATAATTATCATATTTCTTCATCACATCCCATACCGACCTATTTTTTGAATGTTTGTCATTACCATTATTCTTATGCTCTTTCTTCTTAGCTTTATCGCCTTCCACCTTGGTTTCTTTGGCGTCCATATTCTTCTTCGCAGCCATAGCCTCCTCGGCATTCATAATCTTGGACGCTTTTCCCATCAGGTCTGACATGGTTCTAGGTGGATCTTTCGCCAAAGTATAGTACAACTTGTTGGGCAGTAGTCCACTCATCAAAGTTGTAATCGCTGTCTTCTCCTCATAATCAATGACTTCAAGTTTCTCGTTATTAAAACGAGTTATATAATCTCTGGTGCTCTCACCAGCTTTTTGTCTAACACTTAACAAATGTGCTACTCGTTTAACTGGCTTTGCCCCAAAATAGAAATTCCCAATGAATAACTCGACCAGTTGAAGAAAAGTTGAGATCTTACCCCGAGGAAGATTATTATACCATATTTGAGCTGATCCAGTAAGAGTTCCAGAGAATACCCTGCATCTCATCTCATCTGGAACAGCATAGATGTCGGTTGCAGCTTGGTATTATTCTATCTGAAGGACAGGGTCAGTCTTTCCATCATATTTAGGAGTCACAACAGGTGCTTTGAATTTTGATGGTGTTGGAAAATCTACAATAGCCTGGACAAAAGGTGTTCCTCGAATAAAGGTTCGTTGTAGGGGGTTCTTAGCTTTAACCATTTCCCCCAATCTATCCTCCATCCTTTGAATAGATCCTTTCCATGCATCATTTCCTTCCTCGGGCCTATTAGTTCGAGCAACTGATTGCGTTGATATGGCTTCCTGGGATCTCTCTTAACGAGCAGCTGGTCGCAACTGGGCAGATTCTTCCCTTAAATCTGATGGTCGTCGAAAACTCCTCGATGGGGCTCTAGGAGGACTTTTGCTCCTCCTAGGACCTAATCGATCGAAAGGAGATACTCTGCGTAATCTTTCTAGTGCACTGGTCCTTTCTGGGGAGAGAGTGATATGTTGTTCAGTATCTGTGGCTCGCACTGACGAAGTTCGTCCAGGTTGATAAGAAAAATCTTCAGACTCCTCATTGTGATATGAATTGGTACGCCTAGTACGCGAAGAAGATGCACGGGTATTTCTTTGAATACTCTGCAGCCCTGAATGAGTTGGTGCACCGCCATGGAGGGTTTGTATGAGTTGTCGCATAGTTTCTTGCATGACGGTCTGGCCCTGAGCCAAATTTGTCATTATTCCAGCCAGATCTGGAATGTTTGGCGGAGCAGATGGATTTGGAGGGCTTCCAGCATTTTGATTGCTGGATTCTGGAATATCAGTCATTTGTGATGAATTATTTTTTATGAAAAACGATGTTACCAGTCGTTTTCCACAGACGGCGCCAATCTGTTGATGTAAAAAATTAGATCATATCTAATTATTCAATCACAGATAAATAAATGAGACAAAGAATTTTTAAAGTGGTTCAGCCTTATAAGAATGGCCTACGTCCACTGTTATGGTATTGCTGATTGTATGGGAATTCTTGATTACAAGTTATCTCAAGAAATTTCGGTCCCCTTACAATGAGGATTGTACAATGTATTTATAGCCCTGGGGCTATAATGTGAAAGGGTAATACATTAAATGATCTACATATGAAAGGGTGATACATTCAATGCTCCTTAAGCGTATGCATCTGAATGATAAGTATTTAATGAACAGTCAAACTGTTGGTTATCCCGCTATTAATGCTTTGTTCGAGGTGCAGCTCGGACCGCCTGAGTTGGTCGGACCGCCTAAGCTTCTCGGTGCTCAAGAGTTCCTCGGAGAGTTCTCATTCCTCGGAGCGTATGAGTTCCTCAGGGAAACGGTGTTCCTCATTGTAGTATGGTTCCTCGGAGCGTGTGAGTTCCTCGGAAGTGTTTGTTATTGCCACGTAGACTGCCACATGTCTTCACTTTATTGATCCATGTGAGCAGACTAAATTTGGTATCAACAGACATCATAAGCAACATTTTCCAATTCCGAAATTCTTAACCTTTTTTAATATAACCCAATACACCTTCAACCCGTAAAAGTCCTAACCGAGTCCAAAATTTTGAAATTGGTTACCGCGTGGAGAGCTAAAACACCCAAAAGATAATAAAAGAGATCAAAATTTTGAATTAGAGACAATGTTCCCGTTCTTGTACCCGTAATCCTTTTATGAGATCCAATCAGTAAAACATTTTCGTCTTTCTACTTGTGTGCATGAACTTGGTTCCAATATATTTACTCTTTATATCATGCACACCGAGAGAATAGACACATTCCGAGTGATTCATTTTAGAGTGCATTCCGTGAGAATTTGAAATCAAAGCGAATTTTTGGATAAGTAACGTAATGGTCAATCGGTGGAAATCCGCGGTTAAATTTTCCGGCTTCGCACACACGCACTATGATTTGAGACTCTTGAACATGACTTGATGATGATTATTTTTTGAGGAAGTTTGAATTATACAATTTTTGCGTATTTTGAATTTTCTTTGAGATAAATTTTGTGGGTATATTCACTACAAACCCTCACGAGACACCACTCGTCCTACTATGGTAACCTAGGGGTTTAAAGGCTTGTTGCATACGCTACATGCAATTGCTTGCCTGCGAAAAAGGTATTCTATCCCAATAAAGTTTTTGAAGGGTCCTTAACTCATACTCTCGTTCTTTTACATTGCTCGGGACGCGCAAAGTTCTAAGTTAGGGGGGGTTGATTAGGCATAAATTCTTCACATTTATCCCTTTAATTTCGGTATTGTTATGATCCCCTACGGTGTAAATTGCTTGGCTTTGTCTCATATTTATTCAACTAACCCTTTTTGGCAAGTATTTTGTATTTTGTATATCTCTTATATGTTTTACAGGTATTTCATGCAAGTTAGTGCCAAAGAGAACTCAAAACAGTGAAAGAAAACTAAGAAATGGGGAGCTAAAGGGCATTTTCATAATTTTTCATCCTTAGTCCAGAGGTGGGACTAACTAGAAAGTTGAATAGCTTTCAATTACAAGAACACTGGAAAAAATAACACCTCAATCGGACTCCCGATGTGAAAGTTATAAGCAGTCAAAGATAGAAGAAAAAGTCAAAGAAAATCGAACCGATCCGAAATACAAAGTTCCAGTGAACCCCAGACCGAAGACGGCTCGAAGTTGATGAAAATTAAAAGAACCGATTCGGTCATTAGTCACGCTCCAGATCCATTACAAAATTAGTCACGCTTTCTAAGTGTGACAAATTTTCAGATATGGGATTTTTATTTTGTGCTTATCTTTTAGCCAAAAGTGTTTTATATTTTGGGGACTCTTCTAAACGACCTCTAGCCTATATATTTAGTCATTAGGACTCTTTTTATTAAGATTTCATTGATGTAAAAGCTCCATAACAAGTAGGAACATCTAGGAGAAGAATTTACATATTTTGCACCTTTAATTCAAGAGTTTTTCCAGTTTTTCTTCAATCTTTGATTTCTTCCTACATGTTCTTGTTCTTCAATCGTGGTAACTTTTATTTCCAGCACTTTTATTATTATTTCTCATATTTCATCTCTCTTTCCAAGCAATTATGAGTTCATGCAACGTAGATAACGTAGTTTTCATTAATTTCACCATGTTAGGCTAGGTTTTTAAAGGTCGGGATGCATGAACCCAACCTGATGTGGTAGTTGCATGTGTATAAAATTAATCCTCTAAATTTAATGGTTTATTACGACTGTATTGCATAGAAACGAGAAAATTGTAGATCTTTGGATCTCGTTTGCTTCTGGGTAACCGGGATGCTTCAGAATGCAATTCAAGTGTAACTATCGCAATACCGATTCACTAGTCCTCTAATTAAGTATGATGCGGTCTTGAACCTCATATACATAATGCTTAGGAGTACTAAATTATGGGTCTAATTGACCACTTAAATTTACGATTAGTTTTATACCATCAATACACTAGGGTTGAGGGATTATGTCCCTACCTTAATTTTCCAATTAGATTTAGTTAACTTCTTTATTTTCCCTTTATCCTTTCTCACTCAATCATCATCTTTTTATTTCTTTTTAGAGTCAAGTTAAGGTTAACAGTCTTACCTTTGTCGTCATGTTCACTCGTCCTAGTTCCCTGTGGATTCGATACCTAGACTCGCCACTATACTTAGCAAGAGTGTAGTTACAGTTTAGGTTTTTTTTGTATTGTGGTCGGAAGCCGATTAGAACAACTGGCGTATTTACATGGACGCTCGGTTTTCAACATGATCACATGCATAGGTAAAAAGATAAAATTGTCTTAGATCACTACTCTTGTTTAATTTGGTGCTAAAATAAATTTGGATAATGCTTAATTAATTTAGTTCAAGTCATTAACTTTAATTTGATAAAATTTGGTTTGGCCTAAAATTGCAAAAATGGATTAATTATTTTGTTAGGCTAATTTCTAGGACTTGGATTGAATTAAGTTGTTTAAGTGAAATATGTATTTGATTTTTAATTTAATTTCACTTCTTGTTTGGTTTATTTTAATTTAAAAGAAATTAAAATCTGGTTTATGTTATTGTTTCATTGATCCATCTTTATCCCAAATCAAAAAGGAAATTATATTTTTAAATCCAAAGATTTAAAAAATTGAGGGTCCTATCGTTTTCAAATTGGTATCAGAGCCGGATCACTAATTTTTTAAGATCATTTTAAATATTTTTGACTAAAATGAAATTTTCCCCATTTTCAAAATTTCCTATTTTCGATGGTTCCAACTATGCGTATTGGAAAGCGCGCATGAAATCGGCACTTGGGTCTTTTGATGAGAGGCTTTGGTTGTCAATCGTTAATGGGTGGTCCCCACCTACACATTTAGTAGATAATGAGTGTGTTCTCAAACCTACCGATAGATGGAGTGAGAATGAATTTAAACTTGCAAATTTTAATTCTCGTGGTTTATATGCCTTGTTTAGCGTGGTCACACCGGATGAATTCCGACGCATTATAACGTGTGAAATCGCTAAATAAGTTTGGTATATTTTACAACTCACTCATGAAGGAACTAGTGTTATTAAGGCTTCGAAACTCCAAAACCTAACCACTCAATTTGAAACCATCAAAATGAATGAATAAGAAACCTTTGATGAATTCTATTCTAGACTTTCCGATATAGTTAATTCATCTTTTAATTTGGGAGAGAAAATACCCGGCAACCGAGTAGTAAAGAAAATTTTAAGGTCCCTACCCGATAGATTTATTCCTAAGGTGATCGTGTTAAATTCTTTACCCACTTTAGCCTCTACGAAATTAGAAGAGCCCGTAGGTGATTTACAAACCTATGAACTAAACATGTTTCCCTCCAAAACTGAATAGAAAATAGAAAAGATCATTTCTTTGAAATCCTGAAAGGAGGAAAATAAGTAGTAGAGAGTGAAAGTGAGAGTGACTCAGAAGATATGGCTATGTTTGCTAGGAAGTTTCATAAATTTCTTAAATTTAACAAAGATAAATTTAAAAATGATTTTAAGAAATTTGAAAAGTCTAAGCATAACAAAGCCGAGAAGATCCCTAAAACTTTTAATGAAAATTTAAATAGGGACAAGTCAAATAGGTGTTATGGTTGTGAAGGGTATGTCCATAGGGATTTTGAGTGCTCCACTAAACTAAGGAGAGAGGGTAAGAAACCTATTTCATATAATGCAACCCTTAGTGATAATGATAATGAAGAGGGACTTGATTCCCCCACTAAGCCCAACTTTGTTGATTTTATGGCTAGTCATGTGAGTGATAGTGAGCACTCCTCTATTGATGAAATTTTAACACATGACACTTCCAAGGTCAAAGTTTATGACTCCCTTATTTTTTATGGTAGTGAGAGTGGAGAAGAAAGAGAGAGTGAAAGTGAAAATGAGGTTGATGTGAGTGAACTTCAAATTGCATTTCAATAATTATTTGAAGAATTTATTAAATTAAAAAGAAAAAATTTGAAGTTAGAAGCTAGTTTGAAAGAGCGTGTCGTGGTCATTAATGAGAGTGTTTTAGTGGAAGACCTTAGGACACATGAGAGAACTCTTCGTGAGAAGCTTGAATATGTAGAAGGCGAGAGAGATAGCCTTAAAGGTTTAATGGAATCCTTGAAAAAAGAGCTTCTTACATTTGAAGAGCGAAATGTTTTATTAGAGTCTAACATTTTAGAATTAGAAAATAAATTCAAAGACTCTAGTAAAGTCAAATTTGATTTGGAGTGTCGTTCGGAGAAATTAGATAAAATCTTAGGAACGGTCCAAATTAAAAATGACACTTGTGGTTTAGGCTTCGATACTTGTAATACATCAACTTATAAAGCCAAAACCAATGCTTTAGGAGAATAGCCTAGGGACAATGTTATTGATCATTCCTTAGGTAAGTCTTTTCGCCGAGTCTTTAGGTGCTCACATTGTAGTCGAAAAGGTCATCCTAAGAAATTTTGTTTTGATCTTAAACGAGGTCCTAGAAAATCCCAACGTATGGCAACCGAGGTAGCCAAGATTCCTACACCCCGAGATAGTCATCCGTCATTAATTTAGGTTAGAAGATCCGACTTGGTAGCTTCACAAGATAGGATTTTTTATTCTCATTTACTTTCACATGCTTCCTCCCTTGCTAAATCTAAAGGTTGAATGTGTTAGTTATTTTCATACTTTAGCTTTTGTGCTTCATGCTGTATTTATCAGCTAATTGTATGCTTCTTTATCATTGTTCTAGTCTATCCGTCATGCTTTATCACATGCTAGAATTATGATTGTTGTTTATCTTTTGTATTATACTTCTTTCATTTTAGTTTGCATTAAATGAAAAAATACAAAAAGATTTTTGTTTATCATTTGTGTTTCATTTTTTTTTAATTTAGGCTTAATGAAAAATACAAATGAGTTTTGTGTGTATTTTGAGTAAATATTTTTGTTTGTTCAGATTAAAAATTTCAAAAACTCAAAAAGATTTTTTTGTTTGTATTTTAGTTTAACACACTCTATATGGCATATACTTGTGTTTGAATCCCATCTTTTTCGCTTCCATGTGGCTAGAACTTTTGGTTTAGATTGTCAATCCTTAAAATGTTATTTACCATGCTTACATGGAGTAGTTGGATTTTGTGTTGATATAATGGATTATATTTTTATATGCCTCAATTCACACATGCACGAGTTCAATTGAAATTTTAACTTCACATGTATATTTGAGCTCCGTGAGATGTTCTCCTACCAATCTTGTCATCTACATGTTATGTGACCTAGGAGGACTAGTGCATGTTAAAGTCCATTGCATGTGAGATTTGTGTGAGATATAAAAATGATGTATATAAATCATCACGGGGAAGGGCTCCGAAAGGAACAATCATCCTTTGCGAGTAAGCCACCATTTGCTTGGACCTAAAAGAAATACGTGGTCCAAAGGCCTAAAAGATTAATGGAAATAAAAGAAAATATTTGCCAAGGCATATTTTGTTTAGTTGATTTATTCATTCAAAAGATTGAAATAATATGCTTATATTGAGGGAGTTTCGATGGTATATCAACGATTTGCACAATGTCCGTTTATCCTAGTTGTCCTTCAATGTCATGACTCTATTGGTTTGTAGAATCATCAAAATTCTAGGCTTGTATGCATTGTGTATGTTTGTTCATTGAATTCAATCTATATTATCACATGAGGTTATATTCAAATGTGATGAAGTTTGCAATCAAATGAGAACTCCGTGAACATACTTTAAGTGTTTGGGTCAAAATTTAATTGTTACTAGTTCACACCCCTACACTTCCGTTTCCATATGACACATTTTTTCCATACGAGTGTGAAAAGCTTATTTTATTTTGTGTCATGTGTGGTATTTATACCTAGTATATGTGTGTGTGCGTTACTGATATTTATTATGTACTCATATACGAGGTATTCTATTTGTCTTTGCCTTGATTTCTAGTCCATATATGCTTCTTCTTTATGATTGGTATCTATCTTGTTGCATTCTTTGTTGATATCACATGCTTAATACTTTATGTATAATATTGGTATCATTTTCTTCCATCTTAGTTGGTAGTTTTTATTCTTTGTATGAATTAGTTATGCTTTTGTTGCCTATACGCTTTCATGTTCTATGCTTTGTATGCACTTTTATTTTATTAATTCTATCACCTTTGTCTAGTCCCGGAAAAAAAGGGGGAGAATGATATGGGGAGAAATGGTATCTAATCCTATTATAATCTTATCTAAGTTTAGGAGATTTAACTTAGGGGTAGAGCGCTATCTTCTTAGGTTGATCATAGTTGATAAAGGGGAGAATTAATTTAGCGGGAATAATTATTTTAATTGCATTTAATATTTTGATATTCCCTATGCATTTGATAGTTTGCTTAAGTGTGCAGGAATTCTTATGAATATGGAAATTTTATTCATCGACAAATATATTGATCCTTGGGTATTGAGTCACGTTTGGGTGGGATGTTTGAGTCTAGTAGAGCTTGACGGCCCTTTAGGATTTTTGTTTAGTTTTTGTCCCGAAATAGCCAAAGGGGGAGATTTGTAAGGACACAAGTCTCCGATTGAGTCTCAATGTAGTGTTGGCACAATTTCGGACAAAAAAATTTGAGTCATAGGATAGTGTTCACGTGTATCCATTCAAGCCTATGACGTGTTTGTTGAAGACGTAGCGGCGAGATTAAAAAGCTTCATCATATGCCAAGTTTATTGTGCCTTTTTCTACATCAACAACATTAGTTCCAATTACTCCTAAGGCATGAATGCATTACATATTTATATAGGAGCTTGGAACAATTTTTATTGGGTGTAATTTTTGTTTAAACTAAGGTTTATTTTCAGAAGGTTTCTTTAAAACTTTAAAATAAAGTTTCTGGGCTAAAAATAGAATTTTAAGCATTCTGGAAGTTCGTTCGATATTGTCGTTCGAACGAGTTTTTTGTTCGAATGCGAATGTCGTTCGAACGAGTTTGCCAACGAACATTCCCACTTGGCCACTGGAACTTCGTTAGAAGTGTCGTTCGAACGAGACTTCATTCGAACGAGATTTCTGGCGGGAATTTTTTTTGCAGTTTTAATCAGGTTTTCCCCATATTCCCACTTACTTTCATCCACTAACTCTTGACAGATGTTATATGTGCGGGAACCAAGTTTGAAAAACCAACTTTTGACATTTTCTAAACACCTTTTTGAGAGAGAAAATTTTCTAAATTCAAAAGTTCATGTTTTAAGTGTTTGCATTGTCAAGAACATTATTTCAAAACACTTGTGTTTACACCCATAGTTTGTTTATTCCAAGTTACCATGTATATATCTTGCTTGGAGTGTTTGGCATCGAGTTTTACTCTACCTAGTTGAAGAGTTCGTCTGGGTTTACTTCTACATCCCATAAAGAAGAAGTCTCGTTTTGGCTGCGGCATTCTCTCATGGTGAAAGGCACCAAGTATGGTTGACGGTTGTTCCTAAAGCCTCATTGGTAGATCCCAAGGTTCCGGTGAAGTCTGGGATTGTCAACTAAGTGGAGGTTGGTACAAGTAGATGCATTAGGGTCTTGAAGGGATTCGAGTCGAGTTGAATAAGTCTTTTGTCTTGTACTTGTAAAAATACCATACTTAGTGGACTTAAGCCTAGGGTCATCCGAGGTTGTTTCCCGTTGTGGGGTTTTCCTCATACATCGCGACGTAGTGGTTATTTGTTTATTTTATCTTTTGCAAAATTCACATTAGATGCATGCATAGGTAAAAAGATAAAATTGGCTTAGATCACTACTCTTATTTAATTTGGTTCTAAAATAAATTTGGGAAATGCTTAATTAATTTAGTTCAAGTCATTAACTTTAATTTGATAAAATTTGGTGTTGATACCAAATTTAGTCTGCTGACATGACTCAATTGGGTGAAGACACGTGGCAATCTACATGGCAACGACAAACACTTACGAACAACACCTCGATTCCGAGGAACCATACTACAACGAGGAACTCTGCTTCCCCAATCAACTCAGATGCTCCGACCTACAAGAACTCTCCGAGGAACTTAGGCGGTCTGAGCAGCTTAGGCGGTCCGAGCTGCACCTCAAACAAAGCATTAATAGCAGGATAACCCAACAGTTTGACTGCGCATTAAATGCTTATTATCATACAGATGTATTCGCTTAAGGGGCATTTAATATATTACCCTTTCACATTACAGCCTTAGGACTATAAATACATTGTATTATCCTCAGTGTAAGGGGACCGGAATTTCTTGAGAAAACTTGTAATCGAGAATTCCCAAATATTCAGCAATAATTGAAACAGTGGACGTAGGCCATTCTTATAAGGCTGAACCACTTTAAAAGTTCTTTGTCTCATTTTATTTATCTGTGATTAAATAATTAGATATAATCTAATTTTTTTACATCAACAGATTGGCGTCGTCTGTGGGAAACGATTGGTAATATCGTTTTTCATCAAAAATAATTCATCACAAATGGCTGATATTCCAGAACCCAGCAACCGAAATGCTGGAAGCCCTCCAAATCCATCTGCTCCACCAAATATTCCAGATCTGGCTGGAATAATGACAAATCTAGCCCAGGGATAAACAGTCATGCAAGAAACGATGCGACAACTCATACGAACCCTCCATGGCGGTGCACCAACCCACTCAGAATCGCGAAGTATTCAAAGAAATACCCGTTTACCCTCTTCGCGTACTAGGCGTACGAATTCATATCATACTGAGGAGTCTGAAGATTTTTCTTATCAACCTGGATGAACTTCGTCGGTACGAGCCACAGATACTGAACAACGTATTACTCTCTCTCCAGAAAGGACCAGTGCACTAGAAAGATTAAGCAGAGTATCTCCTTTTGATCGATTAGGTCCTAGGAGGAGCAAAAGTCCTCCTAGAGCCGCATCGAGGAGTTTTCAATAACCATCAGATTTAAGGGAAGGATCTGCCCAGTCGCGACCAGCTGCTCGTCAAGATACCAGGAAGCCACGTCAAGGTGATCAGTTGCTCGAACCAACAGGCCCGAGGAAGGAAACGATGCATGGAAAGGCTCTATTCAGAGGCTGGAGGATAGATTAGGGGAAATGGCTAAGGCCAAGAACCCTCTACAACGAACTTTTGTTCAAGGAACACCTTTTGTCCCGGCCATTGTAGATTTTTCAACACCATCAAAGTTCAAAGCACCTGTTATGACCCCCAAATATGATGGAAAGACCGACCATGTCCTTCACATAGAACAATACCAAGCTGCAGTCGATATCTATGTTGTTCCAGATGAGATGAGATGCAGAGCATTCTCGGGAACTCTTACCGGATCTGCTCAAATATGGTATAATAATCTTCCTCGGGGTAAGATCTCAACCTTTTTTCAACTGGCCGAGTTATTCATTGGGAATTTCTGTTTTGGGGCAAATCCAGTTAAACGAGTAGCACATTTGTTAAGTGTTAGAAAAAAGCTAGTGAAAGTACCAGAGATTATATAACTCGTTTTAATAACGAGAAGCTCAAAATCATTGATTATGAGGAAAAGACAGCGATTACCGCCTTGATGAGTGGATTACTGCCCAACAAGTTATACTACACTTTGGCCAAAGATCCACCTAGAACTATGTCAGATCTGATGGGAAAAGCGGCAAAGATTATGAATGCCGAGGAGGCTATGGATGCGAAGAAGAATATGGACGCCAAGGAAACCAAGGTGGAAGGTGATAAAGCTAAGAAGAAAGAGCATAAGAACAATGGTAGTGATAAACACGCAAGAACAAGGTCGTCATGGGAAGTATTTAAGAAATTTGATAATTATACTCCTTTGAAGAAAGACACCAACCACGTTCTAGAAGAAAACAAGAACAACGAGGAATTAAATTGGCCAGAGAAAATGAAGGCAGACCTAGACAGGAGAAATAAGGTAAAATATTGCGAGTTTCACAAAGATCATGGCCATATAACTAAATATTGCATAGTTCTTCAGAATGATATTGAAACACTCATCAGACGAGGAAAACTAGCAAAGTATGTTGATCGGAGGAATGATAGAAGAAATAACGACCGAGCAAGAGAGAGGTCTAGATCTCCTCGTCGAGCAGAGGAGAACAAGAAGAGAGACCATGAAGTTGATCCAGAAGACGACCCCTATCTTCCCAAGAGACCAAGGCATCCAGAACGTGAGGTATTTTCAATACGCTTTGGGTCATTTGACTGTAATGTTATTACAGGTGGAGATGCAGGAGGAGGAGACCTTATTGTCGAGAGAAAAGCTTACCTCTGTGAGGCTCAAGCTTGCTCATACATTCAACGAATAAATCTAGCTGAGGAGGATCACCCGAGAAAGGTGAACAAAGATAAATTGGTCATTGGTTTCTCAAATAATGACCTCGCAGGTGTTCTATATCCTCATGATGACCCATTGGTGATCAAAATGAGGATGAAGGAGGTAATGATTTCAAGAGTGCTGGTAGACAATGGTAGCTCAGCAGACATTATGTTCTACTCATGCTTCGATAGTTTAAATTTAAAGCTATCTCAACTGGAGCCTTATCATAGACCCCTCCTCAGTTTTGCTGGCGAGAAAGTATTTCCACTTGGGATGATCAAATTGGATATATTCATTGGTACGTGGCTTGCTTGTCGAACAGAAAGAATACGCTTCTTCGTGATGGATAAGAATGTTCAATCATTATACAATATCATCATGGGAAGAGTAGGATTGAAGAAGTTCGAGGCTGTACCATCTACGGTACATCAATGCCTAAAATTTCCAATAAATTTTGGAGTATAAGTTGTGAAAGGTGATCAGAAAGTAGCTCGGGAATGCTATTATTCATCCGCCGAGCAAGAGGAAATGGAGGAATCAAGGAAAAATACTACTACCTATCAAGTGGATGAGGGTGCTGAGATTGAAACATTTGATCCTAGAGATGAGTCGCAACTCGTAAAGGGTCAAGTGGCGGAAGCTACTGAAAACATCATCTTGGACGACGAGCACCCTGAACGAACTACTTAAGTAGGTTCGTCGTTGGAAGCCTCACTAAAGCAGAAATTGATAACTTTACTAAGAAGCAGAAAGAAAACTTTTGCGTGGAGTCATGAGGATATGCCTGGGATAGACCCAAATTTCTTATGTCACGAACTCAATGTGAATAAGGAGATCAAGCCTGTGAAGCAGAGAAGAAGAGTATTCAGTCCCGAGAAGAATCAAGCTATACAGGAGGAAGTCGAGAAGCTCCAGAAATCTTGCTTTATTGAAGATGTTAAATATCCAGACTTGTTAGCAAATGTGGTGATGGTGAAAAAGAAGAACAACAAATGGAGGATGTGTGTAGACTTCACCGACCTCAACAAAGCATGCCCAAAGGATCACTTTCCGCTACCCCAAATTGATCAACTAGTGGATGCTACCTCGGGACACGAGCTGCTGAGCTTCATGGATGCTTATTCTGGTTACAATCAGATTAAAATGAAACCTGAAGATAGGGAGAGTACTTCTTTCATTACCCCTAGGGGAACTTATTGTTATAATGTTATGCCTTTTGGTTTAAAAAATGCAGGTGCAACGTATCAGCGGCTAATGAATAAAGTGTTTGCAGAACAAATCAGTTGCAATATGGAAGTCTATGTTGACGATATACTGACAAAGAGCAAGAAAGTTGTTGATCATCTACTTGACTTAAGCCCGACCTTTGATCAACTAGATAAATATCAAATGAAGTTGAACCCGACGAAGTGCACATTTGGAGTACGAGAAGGTATGTTTCTCGGATACATTGTCAATCAGCAAGGCATTGAAGATAACCCTGAAAAGATCAAAGCTCTGTTAGGGCTGCGATCCCCAACGACGAAGAAAGAGGTGCAAAGTCTTACAGGACAAGTAGCAGCACTCAACAGATTTGTATCGCGAGCAACTGATCGATGTCTCCCATTTTTTAAGACGCTCCGAAAAACTTTTGAGTGGAATGATGAATGTGATAAGGCTTTCCAAGACTTGAAGAAATATTTGGGAGCACCTCCACTGTTATCCAGGCCAGTGATGGGAGAAAAATTATACTTATATCTGGCAGTGTCCGAGAATGCAGTTAGTTCGGCATTAATAAGAATGGAGAATGGAGTACAAAAACCAATCTACTACACAAGTAAGGCCTTCCGAGGAGCAGAGATCAGATATCCAAGGCTGGAAAAATTTGCACTAGCATTGATCGAAGCAAGTAGAAGAATGAAGCCATACTTCCAGGCTCATACCATAGTAGTATATACTGATATGCCATTGAGGCAAGCCCTTCATAAACCAGAAAAGTCAGAAAGGTTGATGTGCTGGGAAATAGAACTCGGTGAATATGATATAGTTTATGAACCTAGATCATCGCTAAAAGGGCAAGCGGTAGCAGATTTTATAGCAGAGTTCACCTATCCTGATACCCCCGAGGAGCAAAAGTTTCTCGCTGATCAACCTGTGGATGTTACAGGATCATCAAATGCAAGCCCAGACAAACTTAGCTTGGTAAAAGGGCAAGTAGATGTTACAGGATCATCAAATTTAAGCCCAGACCAGCTTAGGTTGGTAAAAGGTCAAGAAAAGATGATCGACGAACAGCAAGAAATATCAGGAGATGGTGAAAAGGATAAGCAAATTTTCCACCGAGGAACTCTGTCAGATCAGCAATTTGAAGATGAATTGCCTATATGGATTCTGTATGTGGATGGTTCATCCTGCACTACAGGATGTAGCACGGGGATAGTTTTGAACAGTCTAGATGAGGTCGACATAAAATACGCCCTACATTTCTAATTCAAAGCTTCGAATAATGAGGCTGAATATGAAGCCATGATTTCAGGTCTTAGTTTGGCAAAAACTATGGGGGCAGAATAAGTTATTATTTTTAGTGACTCGCAATTGGTCATAAATCAAATGATGGGAGTATATGCATCTAAAGGAGAATTAATGATCAGATACCATGCAAAGGCAAAGGAATTGGTGTCAGAATTTGTTGCTATTCAGCTGGTAAGAATACTAAGAATGGAGAATGCAAGAGAAGACGCCTTAGCTCGATTAGCATCAGCTACTCCTACCGAGCTACGAAGAACAATCCCAATTGAAGTTTTAGTTGGTCGGAGTATAGATGAAGATCTGACGATAAAATGTAATACCCTCGATTTAGGATCATCATGGATGGATTCCATCAGGGCATATATTGAGAAAGGGGAATTACCAATTGACAAACTTGCAGCCAAGAAACTGAAGTTTAAGGCTGCTCGTTATATACTGACCAATGGTATTTTATACAGACGAGGAACTATAGCAGGTTTGCAAAGATGTGTGCATCCCACCGAGGTGAAAGATTTGATTGAAGAGGTCCATGAAGGGTCCTGTGGAGCCTATGTAGCAGGTCGGACTCTTTTGCATAGAATGTGACTCAAGGATACTACTGGCCGACGATGAGGGCTGATTGCATAGCCTATGCTAAGAAATGTGATAAGTGTCAGCGCTTCTCCTCCATCCGAAGAACTCCCCAAGCGTTATTGACACCCATTACTTCGCCTTAGCCATTTACCATATGGGGAATAGATTTTGTTAGGCCACTGTCGACGACCAGGGGAAGATTTAAGTATCTCGTAGTCGCTGTGGATTATTTTACTAAATGGGTTGAGGCTAAGCCTCTCATTGATATGATGTACGACAAGGTGTACCAATTTATTTGGAAGAACATCATTTGTCGATATGGTCTTCCTCATGCCTTCATCACAGACCATGGAACACAATTTGACAACGAGGAGTTCGCTGCCTATTGTCATCAGTCAAATATCTTGAAGATCCACTCGGCACCAGGCCATCCTCAAAGCAATGGACAAACCGAAGTGACAAACAGAGCTGCTGAATGGTTTAAAAAAAGATTGAACGCGCGAAAGCAAACTGGATCAACGAGCTACAATCAGTGTTATGGGCTTACCGAACTACTCCCCGAGCAGCAACAGGGGAACTCCATATATGCTAGCATTTGGAAGTGAAACTGTTATACCCGCCGAATTGGGTCTCCCAACACACAGAATACTGAATTTCAATTCCCCTGTCAGTGATTTAATGAGAAGGTTAGACTTGGACATGCTCGAGGAGGTTAGGGAAGAAGCAGCCATTAGAAATGCTGCTTACCAACAACGAACAACTTTGTTCTACAACAAGAGAGTGAAGAAGTGCGACTTGAAAGAATGAGACTATGTGCTAAAGAAGGTGATTCAAAAGCACAACAAACTGGAAGCCAACTGGCATGGACCCTACCGAGTTAAGGAAGTTGTTCGATCAGGGACATACAAAATAGAAACTTTAGAGGGGGAGGAGTTTAAGAATGCATGGAATGTAGAGCACCTGCGCAAATATTATCAGTAATGTAAACTCTCATGTATTGCAGTTTCGTCAGTATGAATAAAGTGACAATGTTCTGCCCAGTTTCTTTCCTTTTATTGGAATTTTTTTTGCGGAATACTAGTGCTACACACTACTCAGAAGATCTCGGACTACTCAAATCTATTCCTAAAAATGCCAACTAAGGTTGGTTAGGAAGTAAATATATTCCTAAAATGCCAACTTGGTTGGTTAGGAAGTAAATATATTCTCGAAAATGCCGGCTAAGGTTGGTCGAGAAGTAAAACTATTCCTAAAAATGCCAAATTGGTTGGTTAGGAAGTAAATATATTCTCGAAAATGCCAGCTAAGGTTGGTCGGGAAGTAAAACTATTCTTAAAAATGCCAACTTGGTTGGTTAGGATGTAAATATATTCTCGAAAATGCCAACTAAGGTTGGTCGGGAAGTAAAACTATTCCAAAAAGTGCCAAAAATTGGTTGGTAAGAAAAACCCACTAACTGTAGTTGGTCGAGAAGAAAAATTTACCGACCTTGGTTGGTCGGAAACATTTTATGAGTACGAGAAAGTGATCGAGCAAAATTTTGATACTCGTGACTTTTTAAATTACTACCAAGTTGGTCGAGAAACAAAATATCATCAATTTTGGTTAGTCATTTAATACCACAAATTCAAGATAGTCGACAATAAGTCTTACTCCAGTTGATCAACAAATAACACGATGTTGTTATCTTTTAACAGATATACATGCACATATGAAAAGTGTTTTATAATTACAAGACAATGGCAATCAAGATTTGTAAATAAAATTATTTCATTAAATGTAGAACAAAATACATCAAGAATGAAATACAAATTTATTACATTAAGATTCCTATTCTATTGGTTTCTTCCCCTCTACTTTTGAAACAGGTTCCTCGCCAGCAGGTGGATCATTTAAAGCATGAGGGGAATTTATGAAGTTAAGATCTTCAAGCATCCTGATATTCATCACAGATGGTCGATCTAGTAGGTGCTCGGGACGAGATATCTCGACATTGGAATGGAGATTGTAATCGCCAAGGTATTTAGAAATCAGACACCGAGGGATGGCCCGATCAGGGATCCAACTCATATCAAGCTTGAATGGTGGCACTGGTAGGTCGAGCAGCCCAGGATTATGGTAATCCCACTGGTAATGACCTTGTTCCAGTTGCAGCACACCTAAGGCATTCAACAATCCCTGTTTGTAACCTTCATTGTTTGCATTTTGGATACGATCATCTAAATGGTAGAGAGCCTCGTTGTAGCCAGCCATCCAGAATTCTCTGGGCTGCTTGTGGAATTGATATGTCAATCTTTCCAGCTGCTCGTGGAGATTTTTTATAAAGAGTTCTTTATTCTCCAAGACAGACTTCTGCGTAGAAAGCTGTTCTTCCAGATCCCTGATCTTCTTAGACATCTCAGCCAATGCCTGGTTCTTTGCCATCAGTTGGAAGGCCTGGTTCTCTAGAGCAGATTGAGTCCTCTGTTCCTCGACAGGAATCTGAGCAGCTCTTGCTGGTCCCCGAGGAGCTCTTTCTAGTCCTCGAGCAGATTTAGAAGGGCCAGACCTCTTAAAGGTTTCTAACTCATCCCTCAGGTTGGCATTTTTGACCTCCAAGAAAGAGAATCCCTCGTCGGTCACTGGGATCAAAGCATTTGAGGTGGAAGCTGCAGACTTCAACTGAGACATCTCTCTTTGCAGGTTATTATTTTCTTGCTCTAATAACTCAGCTATCTATCTGTGCTCTTCGACCTCAGCCTTCAAAGTTCTCTCCCACACGTCGTAAGCAGCAAACCGTTTATCATATCCCTTATCAGCACAGATTTACTGATACTTCTTCTCGTACCCCTCGTGCAAAAGGGCAGTGGATTCTTTATATTGTTGCTGAAGTTCTTCAAGAGTGCCTTGGAGATCCTCAATCATATCATAGTATGCTACGTTATTAGCCACTGCACGGTCGAGTAGGCACTTCAAATACTGATATGCTTCAATTGCTTGCTCTGAAGCACCATGACCGAGGATGTCAATGAATTGAGCTGCACTATGTCTGTATGACCGGCTTTAAAATATTCATTGCATTGCCATAACAGCTTTGTATTATGAGCAGACAATAATTCCATCCTGGCTAGAAACTAGTAGAGGAAGAAAAAGTAATAATCAATAAGAGTACAAACAGAGCATGAAGAAGAGAATTAACAGTATGCATAAGCAAAAGTTCAAATTTTATTGCATCACAAAGTTCAGAAGTACAAGGTTCAGAGTTACATGTTCAAAAGTTACATTTGACAAAGAAAAATAAAATATAGAGAGAAATCCGAACAACTCTACACCTTTTCCTTATCTCCCAAAACTTTTTCGGGAGGCTGAGACGAGGAGGTAGGTTGCTCGGATGGAGCAGAGGGTTTCTCGAGAACTGTTGGAGGTTGCTCGGAGGAAGTAGCGAGTTACTGAAGTTCCTCGTTAGTGGGTTGGATGGCTGGGGGATGAGAAACTTGATCTCCCATCACCATGGAAGATTCCTCAGAGGCAGCTTCGTCCTCTTCTTCGTCTTCAGGAGTTGGAGGGGGACCAGGGATATGTCGCTGAAAGAGTTCAGAATTTTCATCAACCTTCATCTCCTGCAGAGCAGCGACCCACCCATCTCTAAAGTATTTGAGGTTGCCATATTCTACTTGCGACATCATGGCAGCCAAACCTTTGTTCCACCCTTTATCCCGGCCAGCGCTGAAAGATTTCTTCACAGCCAATTTCCTTTTTTTCTTCTCCGAGGAAAGCTTCTCGAAAAGAAGATTGTCAGCAGCCTTCAGTTTATTCTCAACTTCCTCCTTCTGACGACTTACTTCCCGAAGTCGACCTAACTCCTCCTCAGCAGCCTTGAGTTTATCTTCAAACTCCTCAGCATTTTTTAGCTTCCCTTCGAGCTCTTTATTCTTCTTCTCCAAATGATTCATTTTTTTCTCCAACCCCTTGGAGACCTCAATAACCTGAGCCTTATCCTGCTCAGTCGAGGTAAGCTTTTTCTCCCAGACTGCCTTATCATCATCATATTTCTGATGAGAATCTTTCAGAGACTGCGCCAGGCCTACCAAAGCTTCCTCTACACCAGACGAGGAGCTTGAAGCTTTAATAGCTTCATCTTTCTTCAAAATTGTATTAAAACAGCTCACCAACTATGAAAAGAAAACAAAAGCAAGTTAGTGCACAGATACAACAAGGTAAGAATGAAAATTTAAGACTATAGGACTTACATAAGCAATGTGACGAGCTGCTAATGTGGTAACCATGTCCCGAGAAAGGTTTTCTTCAATACCTTGGATCTCAGGAATGATCCAAGTCTTCACCGAGCTCATAGCAGAGCTCGGGGGAACAAAAGTGGGAACTCCACTAGTCGGGGGCTTAGAGACGGTTTCAGCCAAATTGTTAGAGGAGCTTTTCTTCAGCCTCCTCAGAGGAGCATCAACCTTCTCGACTAACGATGTAGTCTTAGTCGGAGAAATAATAATCACCTCACTTGGAGCAGTAGCTTTGCTCGGGGCCACTGGGGGCTTCTCGGCCACCTTCACAGGAGCAGCCGAGGGAGGTGCATCAATTTTCTTTGTCCCTTCTTCTGGGACATCAAGCTTACTTCTTTTTGCCTCTCCAGAACCAGAGGCAGGTTTCTCAAAAAGGGTAGGAGGTCTTCTTTTATTCATCATTTCACTCAAAGGAATATGTGACTCAGGTGAAGAACTTGTAGAGGCTGGTATTGGTTCTGCGTCGCTTATTACCGGATGAGCAGTAAAAGAGGAGGTGTAACTCTTGTACTATAGCAAATATGAAGCTGACCTAATATGCTCGTCAGCAACAGTCTGATGCAAACTCCAGATAAGTTTTAAATTCCTTATATTAACGTCTACCTCCTTTGGACACTTTCTTTTGTTGTCAACTGCAAATAAATCAAAATTAAAATATCAGTGGCACATTTTATCAAACACAAAGGAAGCATAATTTTGAAAATAAAATAAAAACAACATATCCCATTGCCATAGGGAGGACATCTGGGACCCTGGTAAACATCATCTCCAGTTAATGGAGGGTGTTGCCAATTCTTTATAACAACCCCATGCTCAAAGTAGTCCCTATTGGCATCTGGAAGATTGACTACTAAAGCTCTATTTAAAAACCTAGTTTTTAAATAACAAGTATTATCGCCCACATCCCATCTATAACAAAACATAATTTCAGGAATTCCTATACGAGTTCCATGTATTTGATTTAATCTATAAACACCGTTAACTATTCTCCACGTATTGGGAGCTAGACATAGAGGGTTTGGGGGAAAAGAAAAGCCACACTCAGCAACAAATAGACTGGGGAACCAATGTCCCTCAGCCAAACGAAAATAGTCTGAAGGCTCAGAAAGCTCTTCCAAAATAACCTAGGAGAGAATAGAGAAATCAGAGCGAAATTTATCAATCGATTCTACAGGATAAACCATGATGAAAGAAGGAAATCAAAGAGAAAGAAGAAAATATTATAGGAAAGAGATGAGTCTGTTGATAACAAATGATGGAAGAGATGAATGCATAGGAGAGAGAGAGACGATGGAAAACTCAAAGAGACAAATTTGAAAAAGTAGAAGACGATGGGATTTTTTGCAAATGTTTAAATACTTTGCCTTGGGAAACGGTAAAAGTAATAATTACAAAAAGAGATGGTTACGTTACCGGCGGCTAAACAGACAAAAGGAGCGCGGGAATCGAAGCGGTTAGAAAAATTCAAAAAAGACTGATTCTACGAATTTGGAAGAAGAAATAAATACAAAAGAAAATACTCCTAAATTTCAGGATAACCATTTAAAACCGCCATATATCGAGAAAGAATGGTCCACACTCCTCAAATTTCGAACTATGAAACATTAGGGGCTTCTATTGATACCAAATTTAGTCTGCTGACATGGCTCAATTGGGTGAAGACACGTGGCAATCTACATGGCAACGACAAACACTTACGAACAACACCTCGACTCTAATGAACCAT
The DNA here is from genome assembly GCA_949130495.1 of Sambucus nigra. Classification (NCBI taxonomy): domain Eukaryota; kingdom Viridiplantae; phylum Streptophyta; class Magnoliopsida; order Dipsacales; family Adoxaceae; genus Sambucus; species Sambucus nigra. The sequence goes on from OX422213.1 coordinate 42,734,179, forward strand.
ACTACAACGAGGAACTCTGCTTCCCCGATCAACTCAGACGCTCCGACCTACAAGAACTCTCCGAGGAACTTTTGAGTACCGAGGAACTTAGACGGTCTGAGCAGCTTAGGCGGTCCGAGCTGCACCTCGAACAAAGCATTAATAGCAGGATAACCCAACAGTTTGACTGCGCATTAAATGCTTATTATCATACAGATGTATACGCTTAAGGGGCATTTAATATATTACCCTTTCACATTACAGCCTTAGGGATATAAATACATTGTATTATCCGCATTGTAAGGGGACCGGAATTTCTTGAGAAAACATGTAATCGAGAATTCTCAAATATTCAGCAATAATAGAAACAGTGGACGTAGGCCATTCTTATAAGGCTGAACCACTTTAAAAGTTCTTTGTCTCATTTTATTTATCTGTGATTAAATAATTAGATATAATCTAATTTTTTGCATCAAGATTTGGTTTGGCCTAAAATTGCAAAAATGGATTAATTATTTTGTTAGGCTAATTTCTAGGACTTGGATTGAATTCAGTTGTTTAAGTGAAATATGTATTTGTTGTTTAATTTAATTTCACTTCTTGTTTGGTTTATTTTAATTTAAAAGAAATTAAAATTTGGTTTATGTTATTGTTTTATTGAGCCATCTTTATCCCACATGAAAAAGGAAATTATATTTTGAAAGCCAAAGATTTAAAAAATTGGGGTCCTACCGTTTTCAAAAGCATTTTTCCATGATCTCTCACTTCTCAAATGTCGACGAGGTAATGTCTTGGGGAGCATTTGGGTTGTACACTCTATTAACTTAAGGTTAACTTGTAGATGGATTGGGTGGAGGTTTCTTGTCCTTTTCTTTGTCAACATTCATGCTTCCTGTACGGTTCTTCTTATGTCTATCACTTAAGTACTTTGGTCAGTAATCTCTCAGGACAGTAACATGTTATGTAATACATTTAATACCTTCCCTTATATAATTTGTCCATTTTTATGGGTTTCTTGTTCAATTCCTGATTGAGAAAATGGGAATGATGGGCTCTCTTCCTCCTTTTGATTATTTCATACCTAACATTCTAGTGGTAGCTGTTATTGGACTTCTAGCTAGTTTTTGTTTGGGGCCTCTTCTACCAGTAATTAGCCATTAGTTATCCAAGTCATATATTATTCGATTCTTACTGCATATTACCATGTTTTCCCTGGTCATGTCATCACAGTTCTTTCTTTCCAGCAACGATGCTCCTAAAAGGTTTATTTTCTAGCACTCAGTTCTAACTGCATGCGAGGGAAAATTATGGATTCCAATTTTGATTTGTCCATGTTTGACTCAAATTATTTAATTTTTCTTTTCAAACATGCACCTAAATTGTCAAACGAACTGCATAATGATTCAGTTTATAACCTGTGGAATCGTCAAATTTGCTTTCAAATTTGGTTTAGGTATAAAAATTCAACTACCTTCCAGTACAGATGTGGAATCATCAAATTTGGTTTCAAATTGAATTTACAACTTGTTAATTTAAGAGGGCCTGGCTATAGATCATTAGATATGTAGTTCATTTCCATGTCTCAAACACGTGACATCTAAGTCATACTAGAACAACCTTACTGTTGTGACAAGGCCCACCCTTAGCGAGTGTCTTCTTTATTACTGCTTAAAAATGTGTGCAAGCATGCGCACATATATACCAATTTTTTTATTGTTTACCCATGACATTAGAAAAGGGCTTTTTACCTCACAATTTTAAAACATCTTGGCTTGGACAACATTTACATACCCATGATTAATCTATATGCATCCCCATTTGAGATGGTTATCTTGCTAATATCAATGCTCGAGCCAGATGACAAGACTCGGTTCATTAAATGGTAAACAATTATGGTCTTAAAGCTGAATGAAATGAAGAAGATTATGAAACACATTTGATATGAAATAATGGACCATACTTGGAATTACAATAATAAAATTAATGTGATCACAGAATTTGCCAATATAATTATTTTTCTCAAATGAAATACAAAATAAATTTTTCATTAATGAATTGTGTTATAATCAGACTTGTATATGATTAAAATTTCAACTACTATGTATTCTTTAGGAATAATCTATATTTTAAAATCACAAATTACTCTTGTAAACTCAATGAAGAATTTTTATTATTATAGGTTGCTATGATATCACAACGGCAGAGTGAATCCCTCTCACAGACACATTCCCATTCACGGTCTTTCTTTCAATCACAATCCAATCTCTAAGCACCATTTCAATCGTAATCTCAGCCCAATTCCCATTCCCTTTCAGATTATAGCTCGATCGAACGATGAAACTCAAGTGACAGTGAAAGCGATAGTGTAAGAAGTAGATCAATGAAGATTGAGACTTTACATAACCAATATGTCTATTCACATGAAGAAGGTACTCCAAGTTATTTAATTTTTATATGTGCTTAATTAACTGTGTAGATTGGTGTTAACCTATTTTTTCAATCTTTACGATTCAGCTTCAGCAAAATATGCACCTAAATGTAGAGGCATTGCGAAATTGGGTGAACTATGGGGTAGTGGAAAACGCTTAGAGCTTCACTTCAACGATTTCTATCAGCCAGTCAGAGATACCACAGGTAAACTATCTACCCATTTAGGCATTTTAGTTCGTGATGGGAACATTTAAAGTTTCTTTTGTAAATTTTCCTATAAGATAAATCTTATTAGAATACTCTTTGCAATACTATATGTTATCTCTTAACAATTTAAATATGATTATTTAATCGATGTAAGAGGTCACTAATTTAATATTATACTGATGCTAAATAGTTTACCATTGGCTTTGAAAGATTGGCGATGAAAAGAGTTATACCCATACAAAATAATGTTTAGCAAGAGGTAAATGTAAAATCAAATGATACCATGATTTGTGGCAAATTAATTGAATTTTTTTGAATTCTTTAGGTGCAAGTTACTATATATGGATTGTCTTGTCAATCAAAACAAAGTTAATAACAGCTAAAATCATAACTTTAAAAATTATAAAATGAAATTTGAGTTAAAATCATATGTGTAGTAGATGACTTGTTTTCTATACATTGTAATTATATAAGAGAACATTAGTGCCCCTGAAGAATTCAAAAAAACGTGCATGAAGAAGGTTGGGAAGATGTGCAATAATTGAAAAGCAGAGGTGAAGAAACATTATCGTGCCTTTGATACCGATGAAGAGAGATTGAAATATTGTCCACCTAAAGTAAATCTGGAGTAATGGTTGCAACTTGTTATCTATTGGGGAACTTGTGAGGCAATGGTATGAATGTATTACTAGCAGTATAGTTATTTAAATTCAACTTAAACATATATTTTAAATATATTTTTGTAATAGAAAAGGAGTCAAAGAAATCGTTGAACTTGTAAGAAGCAAAGAACACCACATACTTTCAGAAGAAAGAGTCATACAAATGTTTCTCATAAGGTGTTTGATAAGAGATTTTGATTGTGAATATTATTTTGTGGTATCAAACTTATTTATGTAATGACTCGTAATGCAGATGGAGGCTGATCAAGGGAAAAAGGTTTCGTTGGTTGATGTTTACATCAGAACACGGAAGAGGAATGATGGCTTAGCCGTCGATAAGATTCCACTGAAGCAATGGTACAAAAATATCATCCATGTTCCTTCCCTTCTTTCTTAGAAAATCTCAACGTTGTGATTTTACTTGTTAATCAAAATTCTTATTTTGTTTATAGACCATTATAAAAGGCAACATGCATGAGATTGTATCATATTATTAGAAGCATTATATATATCATACACGGATGATGATTAAACTAACAACTAAATAAGTTTATTATTTATAAAAGTTAAAATTATGCATGAAATTAATATGTGGAGCATTTAAAATTAGTGGCGGGGAAATATTGGGATTTTTGTTCTGTTTTGGTTTTGTGAATGAATGATTATAATTTTGGTTTTATATAATAAGAATCATTTCATTTCAGTTAAAAATGAGGAAAAAAGTAGATCAACTTCCACTAGATTGTATTGAATCCATTAGTCGTAAAGATGAAATATTTTATGAAGTCCTAGGACCTGATAAACACGATCATTATCGAGCTTATGGGCATGGACCGTCTCCAACTGATATGCATGGAACTAAACGGTTGAAGGTTAATGAAAATGAGTTGAGCGACTACGATCTGAGATTCGATTTGAATTTTAGGATAATTTTGATCATTTAGAGGCTTAATTTGAGTTTATATGCACACATATGACGACTTGCCCTTCTGTTGTATCCAAACAGGTTAATAAGTACATACTTATATATGTCACAAGTTTGTCTCATGATGTCATCTATATTATTTTTTCCTCCACTCCCTATTTTACCCTTGAAATTTTTGGATTCCCTCTCTTTTCATACACTCTAATTTATTTATCCTCCTTTTTCAAAATTCAAATTAAGGGGTATATTTGTAAACACACCCATGATACACTCTCACCACAAACCTCATACGCTCAGCTCACTCCCCGAACTCCCTTCCCTTCCATTTCCACCCATTTGAAAATTGAAGCAGCCGTTTCATCTATCTCTCTCTCTAATATTACTAACCAAAACCTATTAATCATCTAATATTTTCATTTTTCAGCGAAGACACCACCACCACCAACACTCAGGCCATCGCAGGTTTTCAACAAATCGATTTCAATAGCGATTTTAATGGGTTGGATCCACGATTAAAATCGAGGTCAATCATTACACACTCTCTTCCCCCTATGTTGTAGAACCATGCTTCTCGCCATTAGGTATCCTCTCTCTCTACATTTTTACCTCTACTCTATAACTATGTTGTATTTTTTGGGGTGCTGATTTGGGTAAAAATGTAGTGGGTTTTGGATGTAGGGGTTTTGGATGTATGGGTTTTAGGTGCTAATTTGGGTAAAAATGGAGTGGGTTTTGGATCGTTTTTACCTCATGATGTTGATTCCTGAGCTAATTTTTCGGTTCAAAAGCTGACTGAGATTTTCTTTGAACGATTTCTTTGAATGAGATTTTCTTTGGGTACTGACTGATTTCTTTGAACGAGATTTTCTTTGGGTGCTGACCGATTTCTTTGAACGAGATTTTCTTTAGGCGCTGACGGAGTGGGTTTTGACTGACTGAGATTTTCTTTGGGTGCTGATGGAGTGGGTTTTAACTGACTAAGATTTTCTTTGGATGTTGACTAATTTCTTTGAACGACCTTGAATCAACATCACAGCTTTTGAATGATCTTGATTTTTTTTTGGTTCAAAAAACTGACTGATCGTTCAAAAAATAAGATCCTTTTGATTCAAATCAAGGTCTTCATTTTTTGTTCAAATCAAGAGGTGTGATGTTCTGATGTTGTGACGTTGTGATTTTTTGTTCAAAAAATTGTGATGTTGTGATGTTGGTTCAAAAAATTAAGATCGCTTTTGGTTCAAATCAAGGTCGTTTCATGGTTTAAAAACGAACTTGATTTTTTTGTACAAAAATCGATTTCGGTTGCAATTTCATGATCGTTTCTCGGTTGCACTTATATATCAAGATCGTTTCTTGGTTCAAATCAACTGTGAGCTATTTAAATTTTTACAGCAACCCCATGACCTGTTTAATTTTTTCTCTTAGTTTAACTTTTTAATTGGTATATTCCTCTTTTCTGCCCTCACAAGAATGTAAAGAAACGAAGATACGCGCACAAGAAATTTTTCCTTACCAAATTTGAGCTCAAAAGCAAGAGGGAAATAATGAGAAGTTCAGGGGAGTTTTTTCAATTCACCCTTTATTAATCAATATCTGGGAAATGTATAAAACCTAACTTTTAAAAAATAATGTATATTTTTAATACTTTGTTTTATAATTTTTTTTATAGAACTTAACTTTTTTTTTAAATGTATTTTATTTTTGTAAGAAACTAAGCTTTAACTTTAATACATTACTAATTTTTTTTTACTTCAATACACGACACTAATAACGTGCATGGCCGGCCTTGGTCATGTGTCAAATGGACAATGGCACAGGGTCCATTTTAGAGTATACACCTATACATGTATATTATAAGGGTCCAAAAATATTTTATGTATATTAAAAATGTCAATTTTTAAAAAAAGTTTAATTTTTTAGGGGTCCATTTTTTTAACGATCCAAAAACAATCTGTATTAAGAATGATTCAACTACTCAAAAATCTCACCCAACCCAAAAATCTCACCCAACTAAAATAGGCCCCTAAAAAATAAGCTTAATTTTTTAGGAGCCCATTTTAGGTATTTAATATCTTTGTGCAATATTTTTTTAGAAGAGTCCTAAATTGATTTTTAAGCAGGGCACTCCCAATCTTAGGACCTACCTTGATAACGTGACTTAAAATTTTCACACTACATTAAAATACTATTTGACATGAATAGCGCGAGTAAAATTATGATTTAATCATGTCATTGTATTAATGTTAGGTGAAAAAATTGATCCCTAATGACACGAATAATTTGTCAAGTTTTTATTAAAAAAATTATGTCCAATTTTTTTATTTAATATAAGTAACGTCAAATTTTTTTGGATAAAAATAACTTCCATTTTTAAAAATAAATAACAAAAGTTTTTTTATTCACATCCATGAAAGAAAATCCCGACATATATACATCTTTAAAATTGTCAATTTCGAATCAAGGTGTTGATTTTATTTTCGTTTGTAAAATTCTCAACTACTTTATAACGATAAAAAATAAATACGAGGTCCATGATGGACTATTATTGTTGTTGTGAACTAAAAACGACTTATGATCCAATCAATGACGTATACTTTCAAAAATTTACATCGTGCCTTCAGGCACAGGCATACTTTGTTCCAATGTTAAATAACGTATACTTTTTTCCAATATTAAATAACGTATCCAATAAATGACGTATACTTTGTTCCAATGTTAAATAACAGTGCATTTAATTTCTATATTTGCGGGTTATATTTAGTTTTGTGTATATGTCTCTCTCTAAGGAACGAAGACACTCGATCTCTCCTTCACGTCGCCAAGGTGGTGAAGATACTTTTTATATTGAGGGATTAGATTGTTGTAGAGATGACAATGGGAGTTTTCTATGTATTAATGACAACCATCTTTGGTGTATTTAGGTTGTTCAAATGCGGCAAGCGTTGTTGCGCTGCAATCAAATTTTATATGGAGACGAGCATTACAACAGTTGGCAAGAGGTTAGACTAGTTATATTCCAAGAATCATGTATAATATAAAAAATATTTTTAATTGCCCTTTTTGTTTGAGTGTCATTTTTTTATTCATCATTATTGTTTTTTCATGAACCTGATGATACAGACAAAATTAATGCTTCCCATATCAAAGTGCAGTCTTTTGCGAGTACACTTTTTATTTATTTAGATTAAAGTGTTATTATTTTGTTACTTAAAATTATCCATTTCAAAGTACATTTTCTGTTAATGTAATTGTAATGAAAACCTTTTGTTCTATGCTTTGTACATATCAATGGATGTTCCTTTTCTTCTACAGGATTCATAGGTCCTAAACATTTAATTTTTGTTATATGCTTTATACATATCCGTTAGTAGTATTGTTTCCTTTCTTACACATGGTGGATAGTCCTATAAACGAAGTAACTCTGCCCAAATTTTCTAGATTGTAAAAGAGAACTTTTTTTACTTAAATTACACACGACTTTATACTTTTCAAAATTATTAGCGTGTCTTCAGGCACGGGGATACCCTAGTGTGTGTGTGTGTATATATATATATATATATATATATGTGTGTGTGTGTGTGTGTGTGTGTGTGTGTGTGTGTGTGTGTGTGTGTGTGTGTATGCATGTATGTTCTACTATTAATTCATGTTATTAACAGGTTCCTCAATCTTTCAACAGGCAAAATATACCATCATATAGGTTTATTTTGCAACCCGAGCAACAATTAGAAGAAACCAACCAATTTAAACCTATAATGGTACCACAATCAAATCACCATTTAACTTCATGTCAACAGCTAAGTAGATAACTAGCTTTTAAAATCACAATTTAATACTTCACATTTTCATGACTGAAATAAATCATTTTTTGTAGATTGTAAATTCTCAACACTTGGTTGCCCTCCAGACTGCTGCTCATGTTAGTGAACGAACGAATGCTACTTCAATTCAGGTATGTTACTAAATTAAAGGGTTATAAAGGGTACAATACAACAATTCCGAACTTTTGTTGCCATATCAAGTCATGTGACTCAATAAATAGATGAAGAAAAATTTAAGATGTTAATAACTTAAATTATTAAATAGAATAAAACTCAGGAAAACTCAGAAAATCCACTAATCTATCCTTAAAACACCCTATCTTGGGACTCTGTTCCGTACCTAGCCATGCGTGGAAATGCGATGCGTTTGAATGCGCATTGATGGTAAAATTAGAAAACAAACTATATTTAGTAATAAAATAGTAATGAACATTACAAACTAAAAACAATCTATGATAGGTATATATAGTTGTAAGTGTTGATTACATAAAATTATAATATAATAGAAAAGTACCTTTTAACATATTTATACATTTCTTCAATATCTCTACTTTCATCATATGAGAATTCATTTGTCAATTGTCTGAGATCCAGAAAAGATAAATATTTTTCTCGGCACGAGATCCCAAAGTGCTGGTCTGGTACATCCTTAATTTTACTCCCCAAGAACTGGTCCAAATTTTCTTCATGAAAAATCCTAAAATTATAATTATGTCAATATAGTTATATTATTATCCAACACTGTTTTCAGCTTATTATTTCAGTAATGATACCTTTTATTACATTCATTTTTTTAATACTAACGTGGTAAGTTGGGTTTAGGGTGAAAATGAGGTAATTTACTGATCTTGTAAGATGGTGGGTTGATGGGTATTTATTGGCAAAGCAATTCAAGTAAATGTTAATGCATTCAGAATAATACTAGCTGGTGTTTATAGAATAATAAATCTTGGTTAATCCTATTATGATGGAATGATTTTTGTCTTATTATAGTAGGCTATAGATGGATTTTATAAATCATACATACTTATATATTTGCACTTCCTTGGGGATTTTATGTATACTTTACATTGGGTTGTTGGTTTATTTGGTTGTATATAGTGTTTAATTTTTTTTAGATGTCTTAAAAAGAAATAAAACTCTGCCGATTTTTTTCAGAAATATATGTTTGATGACATATTCATCTTGTTTGTAGAAAAAACCATCAAAGAATAAGAAGAGCACCATTAATCACGATAAAGGGTATCAAATAATGCACTTACTAAAATTGTAGACCTTATTACTTTCGGACTTCCAAAAGTTGTTGTTGCACGTGAATTAATTGCAAGCAAGGACCCTTCAAAAAAGTACGGGGTATGCCATTCTGAAAAGTATATATTGAGAAAACATTTGTAACAAATGAACCATTGCCTAGACCTTATGAAAATAGGTCCACAATTAGAGATGCATATCATTTAACTGTCGGCATATTGCTAATGTACTAATTTTTAATTTTAATTTTCTAATTAAAATAATAAAGAATTATTATCAATGACTAACAATTGACTTTTTTATTTGTAGGTGGAAGAGGATGTTTGACTTTGATGGACAAGGATCATACATTATATAAAATTTTATTTTACTTCATGTTTTGCCCCTTTTTCTTATTGGACATGTAATACATTTTATTTTGTGGATTGATAATTGTTCTAAGCTTAATTACGTTTATTTACAGTGAATTCCATGGATATTAATTCAATGATGTTTTAATTTGATTACCGCCCTCTTAAGTTAATGTTATGGTAGTGTATTTTCTTTATATTTATATATGTTATGAATTCACAGAACAATTACATAAATACAATACTTGTTACAAATGATTTTTTAAACACTTGTTCCCAGTCATATGTTGCAAAATAATATCGACATTTTGTTTAATGTTGCTACTATTATTCTTGGCATTTTTTTAGTTCTGGCAAAATTGTGTTGAGCATTTAATAGGCATTGTAAAGGGTTATTATCGACATTTATTGAATGCCGCTAACTTTTCCCAGTATTTTTAAAAATGGCGCTAACTTTTCCCACCAATATATAAGTAATGCTGTGAAAAATGCCGCTAACTTTTCCCGACATTTTTAAAAAATTTCGTTGTTCTTTTACCACATTGGTTATTACTGCAATTGTGTAAATGCCACCAAAAGTGCCGTGAAATTTTTTTCCCTACATTTCTAGTGCTTTTCTCGGCATTTAATTTGTGCCGAGAAAAATTACTATTCCTGTAGTGAACCATCTTTAAATAGTTGTGTAGTAAACTTTTTACTGCAACTGGGTTGTTTTTCTTCGGGTAAGAATTCCACAAGTCATTAGATCTGCTCAGTTGGAACCATAATGAAGAGCTCGGTTGGCTATTGGATCCACTTGGTAGGGATGACAATTACTATTTCGATCGATCTTTTCCCCTTGTAGGTGAATTCTACAAAAAAATCCATTTCCGTTTGGCCTTTGATTGAAGTCCTTGGCTCATATGAAATTTCATATTCAACTAAATCTATATACTATGCCATCAACCTTACATATTTCTAAGGTTTATGGATGGTTTGTCAAAGTTGGAGGTCGTTGTAGACCAGGACAAAGTGGGATTGAAAGTACTGCTTAATCTTCTTGGATGCCATTATCAAATCTAGAGCCAACTTATTCATTCTAGAATATCTTATTTCTGAACCAGCAAAAGCTTTGTTGTGTATTGTATCGGTTTTTGGATTACTTCATCACTTTTGACTAGAGTCGAGTTGATTACTGACTCTAATACTGCCAAATACATGTATAGTTTTTCCCCTAGGATTGGCGTTGGCAGTAATGGGGTCCTTCTTAGGTATCATTTCATCTCCAGAATAAAAAATTGGCAGTCCTCCATCCATTTCAAAGAGTTTTTTATCACTTTGAAGAATTGGAGTCATTTATCTTTGGCTCTAAATGATGATGCTTGAAATAGCACCACCAGGTCAATGTGATGATGAGCTCAAGCATGTGTAGTAATGGAAAAATGAAACAAACAATATAGCTGTAAGAGAATGAGATGAGGCAAAGAGAAGATGAGATAGCAATTTAAGTGGTTCAGCTAATTAGGCTTACATCCATTGTGTGTGTGTGTGTGTGTGTGGTCCACCAAATAAGGGCACTAATGGCCATGGGTACAATCACTCAAGCTTTTCTCTCTCTTACCATCAGTTGACAGAGTTCTGCTAGGGTTTTTAATATTCGATCCGTTCCCATGGAGAAGATGAATTGTATATATAGGGATTGGGGGGTGTAGTGTACCCCTAAGCATGCAATCAACATGCACATAAGGAGGCACCCAATCAGGAGGAGACACCTGTCCCTAGTGCATGGATACAATGATGAGGTAATATTCCCTCACGTGAGGGGATGATCTTGTTGCAACAGTTTTCCCCACGTGAAACCTTCCATATTGGAACCTTATATTTCTCGTATAGTAGGTGTCATATTCTAGAGCATTGGCTTGGTTAAGTACGATGTTGCAAACAAAATGGATGCCCCAATGTAGTAAATAAGTAAGCGTGTCCTTTACTGAGTGCCTCTGGCCGAGGTCGTATGGTCGGACATCCCTGATGATACGAAAATATTGTGTATTTCATCCGTCAAACCTACGCATTTTAGCCCCCTCGGGTATCTTATTCCCTATATTTATGCTCGTTAACCAGACAACCTCGAATTTCTACGTTAACATGTTTTACAGGGGTTAGTTGAGTGTTTATAGGTATTTGGATGCTAAGTGTGAAGTTCAGACGCATTCAGCTCGATTTCCATACGCAATCGCACGTTCAAGGGCATTTAAGTCTTTTCATAGCTTGGGCACCTGGCCCAACATCTATACGGAATTTGTAGCCCTCCTTGCAAGCTTCGTATGGACATGAACGGTGCACGATTTCGATTCAGAATAAAGAAGTTACGGAAATTTCAGCGGACGAGAAATGCAAACACACCAAAATAGCAAGCAGCTTGGTTGATACCTGCTTGATCGATCGATCGATCGATCCTTCATTTTTCAGCCATCGTGGGGAGACAGTGGGCTATGATTTTCAACATCAATCGATCGACGATTTTGGTCGATCGATCGATCCCCTATTTTTAGGAGATATTTTGCTTTTCTTTTCTTTCTTCTTTTATTTTTTCCCACTTACTATAAATACCAAATTTTGTGTAAATATTAGATATTAAGGTTTAGAATTCGTTTTAGGTAGGATAGGTTAGGGTTTTGAAGGTTTGAGAGCTCATTTCTTCATTTCTTCTTGGATTGACACCCATTTGGGCTTGCTATTTGTGCTACCATCTTTCATCTCCATTTATATAGTTGTATTTACTTATTTCTTACTTTATTAATTAGGTTTACATGCTTTCATAATTAGTTTACATGATTTCTTCCCGTGCTTTCTAGTGTAAATTTACACCATTTATTTATCGCGTTTTTAATATGCTTTCCAGCTAATTTAAATTAGGTTGTGTTTGAATGGAACTCACTCGAGTTGACGCATGGCTTTGCTTTGGTGATAGAGTTTATGGGTCTATTTCGGGTGCGTTGTCCCAGTTATTGTGCCTAGGATATTTGACGGGGTATATCATGTATGTCCTGTGCTTACGACCTTGCGTGCGCAATTTCTTGGGTATTTGTTGACGCCAAAATCATATTAGGTTTTTATGCAGATTTAGGGGCGTGACAACCCTTGATTCAATTAACTGTCAAAACGAGACGTAGTCGTAATAACTCGTCGACCCATGTATTCATTTATTCAAATTAACTCGAGTGAGGGATATTCGACGCAACCTATAGTTTTACTCGCTTTGTTAATCTAGTTTCAATACACTTGCCTAGATTAATCATTTCCCTTATATGCATCTTTTTCCTTTTAGTTTGTAATTCACCTTTTACACTTTTATTGAGAAGTACTAAATCAATTGAATTCTAGCAACTCGTTTCAGTGGATATTTTCGATACCCGACTTACCGTTGTACTTGCCTCGCAAGTGTAGTCGTAATTTAGGTTTTTATATTGAGGAGATGAATAGAAAACAACGACTGTACCCTTATATGAGCACACCTTTCACCCTCGATCAATCCCCTTGTATCTTCTATACAAGAGGACGAGTGATGCTCTTGACGCCTGGGGCTTTTAGCTGAAGTATTGGTCTATCAAGTGGCTGAGGTTGTACATATTCATATGTGGCCGACCCCATAATTGGACGAGTCCCTATAACATCTTATTACCCCTTTTTGAGAGGGTCGTCTGTGTGGTGCCAGGTGGCCTCATAAACAGACGAGGTTATACTTGAGTATATCAATCACCCCTAGCCCTCAGCCATCTATGTGAAGAGGTAACTAGGGGATATGAGTTAGCAGGGTTCTTTAAAGGGTATAGGCAATTGACATGTGTATTAGTTCTGATTGGTTAGCATCTTCCCCAAGCCTGTGCTGACGGCTGAGCGTTTTGGGTCATGTACCCTAGTTGACGATGTGTATGGAGAATCACGCGTAATCATTGGGTGGTATTTAAACCACAAAATTAAGTTTTTATCTTCTTCTTCCTATTTCAAAACATACTCACGCCTGTAACTTCGAACCTCTATATCCAAATCTCATTAGTTCTTCATTAACTTGCCTTCTAGACTTTGCTCAGGTCCCCTCTTCTTCCCAAGGTTCATCTTCTTCCAGGTATCCTTCTCTTATTAACTTCCCTTTCCATTTTCAGCTAGGATTTCTTTGTATTTGAGTTTTTCGATGACTATTTAGTTTTTTGGCGAGGTAGTAGGGTAGATTTAGGGTTTGGAGTGTTGTTTCATGCCTTCTTCATCTAGTTTGCAATTGTAGGGGTGGTTTTTGGTGGATTCAGGTGCTAAACCACCATTTTTAGGTTTTTTCGATTATCTCTGGTCACCTTCTTCGGTGATCTTCGATAAGTTTCTTGGTTATTCTTCATCAAGAATGGTTAAGATTCTTGGCTTTGATCTTTTGGTCAACAAAAGTCAGCCCTTCTATTTGTTTGTCCTCCTTTCCAATTTAGTCAAGTGTAACCTCGTCTTGTTCATGTTACAACGTTTGTACAAACTTGCTGAAGAGTTTCCAAACCTTAGGTAGAGGTACTTTCTGGAGATTAAGAGGATTGAGCTTGAGTAAGCTGTGAGAAGAAAGGCCGAGGCATTTCCCCTCTGGCCTATATTTCCACCCCATTAGCAGTCGTCCCTCCTACACCTGTGGAACCAAGTTATCCCTTTCCTATGTCAATTTCTTCTAAAGACGAGAGTATGTCCATGTTTGAACCATCTGATAGTGTTAAATCATCTAACGAGTCTATGGTCCAATCTTTATATCATGATAAAGGGTTTGAGGCTGATGAGGTTTCCTCTCATGCCTCGTCTTCTCAGAGGGTCGAGTCCTCAAATCGGTCTGACGACTCCATTGAATTTGATGAGCCTAATGTTGCCATCCCTCCTCCACTTGACACCATTCCTCTATCGATCGTAACAAGGGATGAGTTTATGCAATATTTTCCAAGGGGTAATCCCAACCAACCCCAGGCTGAAGAGTCTGACAATGATAGCATGGAGAGCATTCTAGATTTATCCATAGCTAATGTAACAACCCTTACTTTTGAAAGATTTATTTTATACTAATTTACTGTGTGAAGTAATTATATAAAATAATGGATGAAGGAGTAAATATATTTTAAATAAGTAATAAAGAATATTTAGTAGAATGTTGCATATTTATTGTTATTGGGAAATAAATAGGATTGTGTTATATTTTATTATGTCATGTGCTTAAAATGACAGTTGCGGTTTAAAATGAAATGGGTTATGAAAATGAAGTGTATTATTCCGGATGACAATTTAGAGGGCGTAGTTAGTCCCGAAATGTGCAAGATAGTCAGAATAAGTGCCATATTGTATTTTTCGATTTCGAGCACTTTTGACTGGTTATGGCTTAAATGTGTAGTTGCGAGTCATTTTAATGAGGTATTAACAATTTAAGTTGGGAATTTAGGCTAAGGACACGATTTAGTCTTGCACCTCAATTCATTTTCTTAAGTGTGTATTTACTAAACCTAGAGAGAAGAGAGAAGAAGAGAATTGTGGAGAAAAGAGAAGAAAGAAGGAAGAAAATTGGAGATTGAAGATTGGAGTTGTTGCAATCAAAGGAAATTTGAGATTTCAAGCTTAAGGCAAGTTTCTTACTTGCTAATATATGGTTTAGGGTGAATAAATTGTATTGATTGTTGTGTATTTGTTATGGTTTAACAATTTTAGGGTTTTAAGGGATTTGTAGGTTTTGAACCCTTGGAAGTTGATTTAGATGTTTATTTGTGTAGATCTTGGTAGTTAAGATGCAATTATAATTGGGTTGGTTGAAATAATGATCTTGGTTTGGGTAGAAATGAGTTGGGGGAATTTGGGGTCATAAAACTCTATAGCCGAAATTTGCAATTCTAGGCTGGGCGAATCGATTCGACCCTAGCGAATCGATTCGCTAAAGGGGTAGGCTACAGGTCTGAGTGGACCGAATCGATTCGGTAGTTTGCATAATGTCAAGTTCTCTTGACCGAATCGATTCGTCCTATCCGAATCAATTCGCTTTCCAGACCGAATCGATTCGGAAATCCTGCTATTTTGAGTAATTTTTCTAACTCAATTCTAACCCTTTTTCTTTAGACTTAGGACCTAGGAACCTTCTCTTATGAAGTAAATTTAGAGTCTTAGATGAGTTAGGTAGCTACCCCATATTAGAAATGGCTTAAATTGGGCTTGTTCCGGGGATGTCCAATTTGATGTTAAGGTGCTATTTTCCTTTAGTTAATCTACATTAAACTAGGAGTGATAAAGTTATATTGGGGGACTTTAGAAGCTCAATTGAGGTAGGCTAGACTTAGTGGTTTATAGTAACACCATAAAATTCTTGGAGAATGAATTAGAGGTTTATTAATCATTGAGCTTATAATGATGATATAAATTACATATGACTCCGGATAAAATGTGATGTATATTTTAAAATGGGAATAATAAATTGTAAATGATAATTTACTTAAACACACCTCTCTAAATGCTATCATAAGGGAAGTACGCGCATGAGGTGATGTCCGCTGGCTAGTGAATGCAGGGTGAATATAGTCCTCGTCCATATTACCGGTTATTATATGTATGTTTATTTTGCGATGTGGGGTAATTCCGGGTGTGGTTATGACTCACTCGCAGGTATATGGCCGCTTCCCGATGTCTCGCGTTGTAGGATGCCCAGGTTGTCTTGTTTGATAGGCCCAGGAAGATGATAGCCATTTAGGGGCACGTCCAGTGGGGAAACTCGGAAGGACGGTCTTAGAATAGTTATATCTAGTTGAATATAACTATTCTTATTCAAGTGGGACTTGATTTATGATAAATGCCTTAAAGAGCAAATAACATTGATTTCGTTTCCTACTGAGATATGGAACAATGAAATGAAACATTGTAAATGATGTAAATTCTTAGTTAATGATATTCATTTATATCCTCTTTCATAACTAAATTAATCTCATGATCATTTAATTGCCTTAGTTTATGCTTTGAGATTGAGTAGGTAGATTCTTATCACTATCATCATGATTAACTGTACATAATTGTCATACTCATTATTCATCTGGTGATCATATAAAACTAGGCCCTAACCCATTCATATTTCTTGTCATGCGTGAATCTTATGTTCTCTCACGTGCTCCGCCGCAAGGACGCCCGTACTGACTTTACTTTCCTATGTCTTGGAGCTGCAACACCTTGCGGATGTTGCGGGATATTTTGTTATAGACGCCTCCATTTTTTTACTCTAGTTATGATCGAGTTATTCATTCGGGCGTGTGGCCTAAGTTTTTGTACTTTCCTACTGTTATGTATTATGTAACCTAAATTAATTGTTGGATATACGTTGTATGAGACTGTTAACCGATATCTTATGTGGTTATTGTGTTATATATGTACTGTTCAGTTTAATTCTTATAGATTATCCACCTTCCTTTCAAATTGGGTTGTCTAAATACTTTTATTTCAATTTAGAAATCATATTCTGAAAATCCGTTTTCCAAAATTTAAGGTGGTTATCCCGTATACTTATTATATTATTGTGATGCTGAGAATGGTCCATCTATGATTCCTGTTATTATTGGAGTATCGGGCTGGCCACCTCTTATTTTGATAAGAGGGTTGTCACAGATGGTATCAGAGCATCGGTTTCTAGAGTCTTTAGGATCTATGCGGAGTTGTCACGTTCTACTGTAGCGTTCTTTGATATAGATCTTAATGTTAGGACTGTTTTATTGCCTATGCTTGCAATCTTCTGCAAAATAGATTGTTCTATATAGAATTTTTAACTGTAGTGTTTCTTTGTCTCAGATGCCGCCTAAGATATGAACGCAGTGTTACTCCATTGTCAAGAACATTGGTTGTATGTTCAAGGTAGTAAGAAGGCTTCAGTTTTGGGGCAAGCAGGTAAACCCGAAGGCAATGGGGTAGGAGGAGGAGCACTACCATCCTCCTAATCTTCGGGAAATAAGCAAAAATAAAGGGACACCCAGCAGGGGGACTTGTCAAAAAGGAAGCATTTTGGTGGATTCAATGTTGGTGGCAGTAATAATAAGCACGGTCAGGGTGCCCCGCAACAGCATCTAGCAGGTCAGGGTGGTAATGGGGGTAGAGGCCATCTAGGCCAAGGCTTTGGACAGTTTAGAAATAACCAAAGCCGAAATCAGGAGAATATGTTGGGTCGATGATTTCAATGTGGAGAGTCAGACCATTACAAGAAAACGTGTCCTCAATTAATTGGGGGACAGCTTCCTAGGGTTCCACAGTATCCACAGGCCCAGCTCCCACCACAGGTGCCTAATCCAGTTGTCCCTCCACAATAGGGACAACTACAGTATGGTCGTGTTTACCACATTCAGGATGCTATGCTTCCTCCGGCCCATCCCGCGCCACCAGCTATTGAGGGTAAGTTTCTCATTCAGGGGCATATGGGTCTTGTATTGTTTGATACGGGTGCGACACACTCGTTCATTTCTAGGGGCTTTGCTCAGTCTACATAGTTGTTCAAGTCTGCGAAAAGTACTTTCACTAGTGTTGAATCTTCTATGGGTGATGGTTCACTCATTTTCTTTATTTGTAAACGAGTAGAATTAAATCTTGGCAACTTGTGTTTTGAGGCCGATTTACTCGTCCTTGATATGATCGCGTATGATGTATCCTGGGTATGGATTGGCTAGTGAAGTATCTTGCGATAGTTAATTGCTATGGGGAAAAGTATAGTTTTTGTCGTTTTGGGGAAAAAATGTTTTTAGTGGCTATGCCTCGTTCGGAAGGAGGTTCTAGCACTTGTATTGTATCACAGAGGAGATTTCTCGAGATGTAGTCATTCTCATAGATTCGATTCCTATTATTAGAGATTTCCAAGATGTCTTTCGAGAAATACCGGGTTTGCCTCTGAGTAGGGAAATTGAGTTTGTAATTGATTTAGCACTGGGAATGCTACCGATTGCTCGAGCCCCGTACCGCATGGATCATGTTGAGATGAGGGAGTTAAGGGATCATATTCAGAAATTTCTAGAACAAGGTTTTATTAGGCAAAGCACGTCGCTGTGGGTCACTCCGGTGTTATTTGTGAAGAAGAGAGACGGTTCTCTCCGATTGTGTGTTGACTACAGGGAGGTTAATAAAGTCACCATTTGAAATAAATAACCGTTACCTCGAATTAATGACTTATTTGATCAACTTAGGGGAGCGTATTTCTTCTCTAAAATAGATTTGAGGACGAGGTATCATCATTTGAGGATACGAGAGCAAGATGTGTCCAAAACTGCTTTTCTAACTAGGTATGGTTCCTACGAATTTCTGGTTATGCCTTTTGGACTAACCAATGCTCATGTCGTGTTTATGGACCTTATGAATAGAGTGTTTTGAGACTTCCTGGACCAGTTTGTTATCGTGTTCATTGATGACATCCTGGCGTATTCTCAAATAGAAGTCGATCATCATACTCACTTACGATTGGTCCTGCAGACGTTGAGGGATCATCGGTTGTATGCCAAGTTTGAGAAGTGCAGTTTTTGGTTGCAGGAAGTACAGTTTCTGGGTCACATTGTGACAGCCCAGGGTATTTCAGTAGACCCGAGTAAAGTTATTGCGGTGAGGGAATAGGGTCAGCCCACGACACCTACCGAGGTCCGTAGTTTCCTGGGTTTGGCAGGCTATTATCGTCGATTTATCAAGGGTTTTTATAAGTGTTGATACCAAATTTAGTCTGCTGACGTGAACCATTCACTTGAAGACACGTGTCAACCTACGTAGCAATTACAAATACTTCCAACGAACAACACACTGTCACTGAGCTACTCAAGTGCCCCGAACAACTCAATCACACCGAGCATCTTGGGCGTCCCGAGGAACTGAGGGCTCCGAGCAACTCAGGCGGTCCGAGCTATTTAGCGTGTAGAGCATCCAATTCAAGAGAATCAACAGACAGTTTCACATTATTATCGTATAGATGTATATGTGTACTAGATAATAGCGCATTATCTTTTCATATGTACAGCCTCAATGCTATAAATACGTTGTAACCTCCTCATAAGAAGGGGACTTTGGATCTCTGGGTAAACCTATTATCGAGATTCCAAACAAATAGTCAGAAATACAAAAACAGTGGATGTAAGCCATTTTTCTCAGGCTGAACCACTTTAAAAATCTTTTGTCTTATTTATTCATTTTATCTGTGATTGATTAATTAGAGATAATCTAGTTTTTTACATCAACAGATTGGCGTTGTCTGTGGGAAACGATTGTACTTAGCATTTTTCACCAAAATAATTCATCATCTATGGCTGATAATCCGAAATCTAGTAATCGAAACGCTGGGATCCCTCCAACCCCTTCTACGCCTCCAAATTTTCAAGATCTGGCTGGCATAATGGCTAATTTAGCCCAAGGGCAAACGGCCATGCAAAAAACTATGCGTCAACTTATACAAACTGTTCAAGGTGGAGTCCCGACCCAATTAGGACAACGAAGTGTTCAACAAAATACCCATTTGCCATCTTCAAGAACTAGAAGAACGTTATTCTCGGAGGCTTCTCAATCTAGACGTACTGACTCATATCGTACTGAAAGATCTAGTGATCCTTCGTATCAACCAGGTCGATCTTCATCAGTACGAGCTATTGATTCCCATCGAAATGTCACCCTCACTCCAGAAAGGACTAGTGCTATAGAAAGGTTGAGTAGAGTATCTCCTTTTGATCGATTGGGCTCTAGGAGGAATAGAAGTTCTCCTATAATTGCGTCAAGGAACTCTCAACGACCATCCGACCTAAGGGAAGGCTCTACTCAATCACGACCAACAGCCCCATAATGAAAGATCCCAAGAGGAAAACTTAGCACGATCAGTTGCTCGAATAAATAGGCCCGAGGTGGGAAACGATGCATGGAAGGGATCAATTCAAAGATTGGAGGAAAGATTAGGGGAAATGGCTAAGGCCAAGAATTCTCTACAAAGAACTTTTGTCCAAGGGACACCATTTGTACAGGCAATTGTGGACTTTCCCACGCCATCAAAATTCAAAGCCCCTACGGTGACACCTAAATATGATGGAAAAACTGATCATGTCCTTCATAAAGAACAATAGCAAGCTGCTACCGATATCTATGTAGTTCTAGACGAGATAAGATGCAGGGCATTTTTGGGAACTCTTACCGGATCAACTCAGATATGGTACAACAACCTTCCTCGGGGAAAGATTGCAACTTTCTTTTAATTAACAGAGCTCTTTATCAGGAACTTCTATTTTGGAGCGAAACCAGTCAAACGAGTAGCACACTTGCTAAGTGTTAGATAGAAGGGAGTTGAAATCACCAGGGACTATACTACTCATTTCAATAATGAGAAACATGAAGTAATTGATTACGAGGAGAAAATAGCAATTACTTCCTTGATGAGTGGTCTGTTGCTAGATAAGTTATACTACACTTTAGACAAAGATCTGCCTAGGACCATAGCAGAACTGATGGTAAAAGCAGCCAAAATCATGAATGTCGAGGAGGCCATGGCTGCGAAGAAGAATGAAGATACTAAGGAGACCAAGGTGGAAGATTGTAAAATCGAAAAGAAGGATCAGAAGAACAATGGTGGCAGCAGGTAGTCGAAAGGAAAGCAAGCACAGGAGCAGATGAGAAAATTTGGAAATTATACTCCTTTGAAGGTAGATATAAATCATATTCTGGAGGAGATCAAGAATAGCGAGGAGCTAGCATGGCCAGCAAAAATGAAGGCAGATCCTGACAGAATGGACAAGTCCAAATATTACGAATTCCATAAAGACCATGGTCATACGACCAAACGTTGCATAGCTCTCCAGAATGAAATTGAAGCACTCATTAGACGAGGAAAATTGGCCAAGTATGTTGATCGCCAAAATGGTGGGAAGACCAGCGACCGAGGAAGGCAAATATCTAAATCTCCTCATCGAGCAAAAGAAGATAAAAATAGAGACCACGATGATGATCCAGAAGATGATTCCGACCTTCCTAAAAGACCAAGACAGCCAGAGCATGAGGTATTTTCAATCCATTTTGGATTATATGAATGTAATGTTATTACAGGTGGAGATTCAGGAGGTGGAGATCTTACTGCGGAGAGGAAAGCTTACCTCAATGAGGCTCAAGCTTGCTCGTACATACAGCGAATAAATTTGGCTGAAGATGATCGCCCGAGGAAGGTGAATAAAGACAAACTGGTCTTTGGTTTCTCTAAAAATGACCTGGCATGTGTATTATATCCTCATCATGATCCATTGGTGATCAAGATGAGAATAAAAGAAGTGGTGATTTCACGCATGCTGGTGGACAATGGTAGCTCGGCAGACATCATGTTCTACCTGTGCTTTGACAGTTTGAATCTGAAGTTAGCCCAGTTGGAGCCCTATCATAGGCCCCTCCTCGGCTTTACTGGAGAAAAGGTTTTTCCACTTGGAACGATCAAGTTGGATATGCTTATTGGTACTTGTCCTGCTTGTCGAACAGAAAGGGTACGCTTCTTCGTAATGGATAAAAATGTTCAATCAGCTTACAATATCATCATGGAAAGGGTAGGTCTGAAGAAGTTCGAAGCAGTACCATCCACTATACATCAATGTTTAAAATTACCAACCAACTTTGGAGTGGGAGTGGTGAAAGGCCACAAGAAATTAGCCCGGGAATGCTACTATTCATCTGCTGAACAGGAGGAACGTGAAGAATCCAGGAAGAAGACTACTACCTATCAAGTGGATGAAATAGAAGATGCAAAGATTAAAACATTAGACCCTAGAGACGAGTCTCATCTCGTGAAGGGCCAGGTCAAGGAGGCTATCAAAAATATCATTCTGGACGACGAACATCCGGAACGAACAACTCAAATTGGCGCATCACTGGATATATCGATAAAATAGGAATTGATAGCATTTCTAAGGCGTAGAAAGCAGACTTTTGCATTGAGTCATGAAGACATGCCAGGGATAGACCCGAGTTTCTTGTGCCACGAGCTCAACGTGAATAAGGAGGTCAAGCCAGTGAAGCAGCGAAGAAGGGTGTTTAGCCCTGAAAAGAACCAAGCTATACAGGAAGAAGTAGAGAAACTGCAAAAAGCCTCTTTTATTAAGGATATCAAATATCCTGATTGACTAGCAAATATTGTGATGGTAAAGAAGAAAAATAACAAGTGGAGGATGTGTGTAGACTTCACTGATCTTAATAAGGCATGCCCAAAGGATCATTTTCCTTTGCCCCGAATCGATCAACTGGTGGATGCTACCTCGGGGCATGAATTGTTGAGTTTCATGGATGCTTATTCTGGTTACAACCAGATTAAAATGAAGCCTGAGGACAAGGAGAGTACCTATTTTATCACATCAAGGGGAACTTATTGCTATAATGTTATGCCTTTTGGACTTAAAAATGCAGGTGCGATATATTAGCGACTGATGAATAAGGTGTTTGCAGAGCAAATTGGTCATAACATGGAGGTTTATGCTGAAGTTATGCTGACAAAGAGCAAGAAAGTTGTTGATCATCTAGTTGACCTAGGTCAGACCTTTGATCAACTAGAGAAATATCAAATGAAGTTGAATCTCACCAAATGCATATTCGGAGTACGAGAAGGCATATTTATCGGATATATTATTAACCAATAAGGTATCGAGGCGAACCCTGAAAAGATCAAAGCCCTATTGGAGTTGCGATCTCCAACTACGAAGACAAAAGTGCAAAGTCTCACAGGGAGATTCGTAGCACTCAACAGATTTGTGTCACGAGGAACAGACAGATGTCTCCCATTCTTCGAAACACTCCGAAAAACTTTTGAGTGGAATGATGAATATGAGGAGGCCTTTCAAGAATTGAAGAAATATCTGGGGGCACCTCCATTGTTATCTAGACCAGTGATGGGAAAAAGATTATAGTTGTATCTGGCAGTTTCAGAGAATGAAGTTAGTTCAGCATTGATAAGAGTGGAGGTTGGAATCCAAAAATCGGTTTATTACACCAGCAAGGCTTTCCGAGGAGCAGAGATCAGATATCCAAGGTTGGAAAATTTAGCACTAGCACTAATCGAAGCGAGCAGAAGGATGAGGCCATACTTCCAAGCCCATACTATAGTGGTGTATACTGACATGCCATTAAGACAAGCTCTACATAAACTGAAGAAATCGAGAAGACTGATGTACTGGGCAGTAGAACTTGGTGAATATGATATAGTTTACGAGCCTAGATCGTCACTCAAGGGGCAGGCAATAGCTGATTTTATTGCGGAATTTACTCATTCTGATACCCCGGAAGAACAGGAGCTTAATACAGATCGACCCGTGGATGTTACGGGATCACCAAATTTAACCCTCGACCAACTTCCATCCACGGAAGATAAAGAGAAGATAATCAAAGAGCAACGAGAAGTGTTGAGAGAAGATAAAAGGAAGCATCAAATATTCCACTGAGGAGCTCTGTCTGACCAGAAATTTGATAATGAAGTACCTGTGTGGAATTTGTATGTGGATGGCTCTTCGTGCACTACAGGCAGTGGAGCAGGAATTATTTTAAACAGTCCGGATGAGATTGATGTGGAGTATGCTCTGCGCTTTCTATTTAAGGCTTTTAATAATGAGGTTGAATATGAAGCAATGATCATGGGTCTAAGTCTGTCCAAATCCATGAAGGCAGAGCAGGTCGTTGTATTCAGTGATTCTCAGCTAATCATAAATCAAATTCTGGGGGTGTATGCAACAAAAGGAGAATTAGTGGTCAAGCATCATTCAAAAGCAATGGAGGTTGTATCGAGTTTTACTGCAGTTCAGTTAATTAGAATACTAAGATTGGAGAATGCAAGAGCAGACGCCCTAGCTCGGCTAGCATCAGCCACACGCACCGAGCTACGAAGAACAATCCCAATAGAAATTCTGGTTGGTCGGAGCATAGACGAAGATTTGATGATAAATTTCATTGCACTGTACTTGGGACCTTCCTAGATGGATCCCATCAGGTCCTATATCAAAGAAGGGGCTTTGCCAACTGATAAACTCACAGCCAAGAAACTGAAGTTTAAATTTGCTCGTTATGTATTGACCAGTGGCATTTTATATAGACGAGGAGTTATAGCAGGGCTACAAAGATGTGTCCATCCCTTCGAAGTGAAAAATTTGATCGAAGAGGTTCACGAAGGGTCTTGTGGATCCCATGTAGCAGGTCGGACACTTTTGCAAAGAATAAGAACGCAGGGGTGCTTATGCTAAGAAGTGCGATAAATGCCAATGCTTCTCTTCCATCCGAAGAACTCCCCAAGCATTATTAACACCCATAACGTCCCCTTGGCCATTTTCCATGTGGGGGATAGACTTGGTCGGGCCATTTCCAACAACGAGGGGAAGATTCAAATACCTCGTGGTTGTTGTGGATTATTTTACTAAATGGGTGGAAGTTGAGCCTCTCGTTGATATGACATGCGACAAAGTCTATCAATTTATTTAGAAAAATATTATTTGCAGATATGGTCTCCCACATGCATTCATTACTGACCATGGAACCCAGTTTGACAACGAGGAGTTTGCTGCATATTGTCATCAATCCAATATACTGAAGATCCACTATGCACCAGGCCATCCCTACAGTAATGGGAAAACTGAGGTGACAAACAGAACGCTACTGAATGGTTTGAAAAAACAACTGGATGATGCAAAGGCAAATTGGATTAATGAGCTACACTCTGTGTTGTGGGCTTATCGCACCACACCACGAACAGCAATGGGAGAGCCCCCATACATGCTGGCATTTGGGAGTGAGGCTATCATACCTGCTTAATTGGGTCTACCTACGCATAAGGTGCTTAATTTTAATTCTCCTGTCAGTGACTTGATGAGAAGATTATACCTGGATATGTTCGAAGAAGTTAGGAAAGAAGCAGCAATCAGGAATGCAGCATATCAACAACAAATAGCTTTGTTCTACAACAAAAGAGTGAAGAAGTGTGATTTGAAGGAAGGGGATTATGTGCTGAAGAAAGTGATCCAAAAGCATAACAAACTGGAAGACAGCTGGCACGGACCCTACAGAGTAACAGAAGTTGTTCGTCCAGGGACATAAAGGATTGAAACTTTGGAAGGAGAAGAATTCAAGAATTCATGGAATGCAGAGCATCTGTGTAAGTATTATCAGTAATTGAAATTCCTATGTAATGCAGTTTTCTTCAATATGAATAAAGTGATGTTTCACCCATTTTCTTTCTTTGTTGAAATTTTTTCGGAATATTAGTTCTAAACACTACACAAATCCAAATTCAGAGCAACATACCACTAACCACCAACTCCGGTTGGTCGGCAATTCAACAATTACCACCAACTCCGGTTGGTCGAAAACTTAATACCACTAACTCCGGTTGGTCGACAATTCAACTACCACCAACTCCGGTTGGTCGGGAACTCTATACCACCAACTCTGGTTGGTCAGCAATTCAATTACCACCAACTCCGGTTGGTCGGGAACTTAATACCACCAACTCCAGTTGGTCGGCAATTCAATTACCACCAACTCCGGTTGGTCGGGAACTCTATACCACCAACTCCGATTGGTCGGCAATTCAATTACCACCAACTCCGGTTGGTCGGGAACTCAATACCACCAACTTCGGTTGGTCAGGAACTCAATACCACCAACTCTGGTTGCTCGGTAATTCAATAATTACCACCAACTCCAGTTGGTCGAGAACTCTATACCACCAACTCCATTTGGTCGGCAATTCAATTACCACCAACTCCGGTTGGTCGGGAACTCTATACCACCAACTCCGGTTGGTCGGCAATTTAATTACCACCAACTCCGGTTGGTCGGGAACTCTATACCACCAACTCCGGTTGGTCAGCAATTCAATTACCACCAACTTCGGTTGGTTGGGAACTCAATACCACCAACTCCGATTGGTCATAAATTCAATTACCACCAACTCCGATTGGTCGGGAACTTAATACCACCAACTCCGGTTGGTCGGCAATTCAATTACCACCAACTCTGGTTGGTTAGGAACTCTATACCACCAACTTCGGTTGGTCGGCAATTCAATTACCACCAACTCCGGTTGGTCGGCAATTCAATTACCACCAACTCCGATTGGTCAGGAACTCAATACAACCAACCCCGGTTAGTTGGTACCAAACTAGGCAAGAAACTGGATGACCTCCCGGGGCATCCACTGTCTAGGCAACAAAGTAATCCATACGAGATTACTACAACTAAGCAGGAACATGGGATGCAAATCATCCCATTGCTTAGGCCCAAAGAGTGACAAGTCACTATAATCAAACAACAAATGGGATAAGTATAGTATAAACATATATTTACCAACCAACAAGCAAGGACATTCTATAAATTATTTAGAAGAAAATAAAATGGCAAAAGACAAACTTTTTCTTCAATAAAGTAAAGAAGATTACATAAGATACGAAGACTAATTCATTACATCAAATATCCTATTCTATTGGTTTCTTTCCCTCTGCTTTTGACATAGGTTCTACCCCAGCTGGAGGATCATCTAAGGAATAAGGGGAATTTATAAAGTTTAAATCTCGCAGCATTCTAACATTCATTAAGGATGGTTTCTCGAGCAAGTGTTCTAGCCGATCTATCTCAAAGTTTGCATGAAGACTGTAATCACCGAGATACTTGGAAATCAGGCATCGAGGAATTGCGTGAGTAGGAATCCAACTAATATCAAGCTTAAAAGGAGGCACGGGAAAATCGAGTACTCCAGTATCATAATAATCCCATAAGTAGTGTCCTTGCTCCAATTTTATCACATACATAGCGTTCAACTATCCCTGCTTGTACCCCTCATTATTTGACTATTGTATCCTAGCATCAAGATGGTATAGAGCTTCATTATACCCATCCATCCAAAATTTCCTTGACTGTTTGTGAAATTGATAAGCTAACCTCTCAAGTTGCTCGTGGAGTTTCTTCACCAAAATTTCTTTACTTTCCAGAGCAGAACTTTGATTATAGAGTTGCTCGGTGAAGTTGAGAATCTTCTTAGACATTTCTGCCAAGGCCTGGCTCTTCGCCACCAATTGAACGGCCTGATTCTCTAAAGCCGACTGAGTTCTCATTTCTTCAATGGTGACCCGATCAGCCCTTGCTCGTCCCCGAGAAGAAGATCTTGCTCTACCCCGAGCAGGTGTGAAAGATCCTGCTCGTTTTAAAGTTTCTAACTCATCCCTTAAGTTTGCATTTTCTACCTCTAAAAATGAAAAACCATCTTCATTAACTGGGACCAAGGCTCCCGAGGAAGAGGCAGCAGATTTGAGTTGTTTTATTTCTTCCTGCAAAGCAATGTTCTCCTATTCCAACAGCTTGGCGATATATCAGTGCTCTTCAATTTCAAGCTTCAGCACGCTCTCCTTTTTCTCATGAGCAGAAATGAACTTGTCATATCCCTTGTTAGCACTCAATTGTTGTTATTTTTTCTCATAGCCTTGATGGAGAAGTTTAGTAGATTCTTTATACTGCTGCTGAATTTCCTCGATCGTTCCTTGAAGATCTTTAATCATCTCGTAATAGGCAACATTATTGGCTACAGCACTATCAAGTAAGCACTTCAAGTATTGGTAAGCTTCAACTGCTCGGTCAGAAGCACCTGATACGATGATGTCAATTATCTGGGCCTTATTAAGATCTACATGACCAGCTTTAAAATAGTCATTGCATTTATTCATCAATTCTGTATCATGAGCTGATAAGAGCTCTATCCTAGCCATAAACTAGCAAAGAGAAGAAATAAAAATAATCAATAATGATACAGACAGAGCGAGTAAAATAGAAATTCAAGACGAATAACCAAAGTTCAAATTTTTATTCATTATAAGAGGAGATACATAGTTCAAGGTTACATTGAAGAAAGCAATCAAACAAAAGACCCAAACAACTTTACACCTTCTTCTTATTTCCTACTACTTCGTTGGATGGATTGGATGAAGAGGTTGGTTGCTCGGAGGACAATGGTAGCTGCTCGGCAGAAGTGCTGGATGGTTGGAGTTGCTTGAAAGGGTGAACAACAGGAACACTAGGAACCTGATCTTTAGTCATCATAGCAGATTCATCTGAATCAGCTTCATCTTCTTCTTCTTCTCCAGGAGAGGGAGGAGGGCCATGAGTGTGCTGCTGGAACAACTCAGAATTCTCAGCAACCTTCAGCTCCTTCAAGGCTGCTACCCATTCATCCCTAAAATATTTGACACCGGCATACTCCATTTGAGAAGACATAACGGCCAGGCCTTTGTTCCAACCTTTGTCCCAACCAGCACCGAATGATTTTTTAACAGTAGCTTTCCTTTTTATTTTCTCAGAGGAGGTCCTTTCTCTCAGAAGCTCCTCGGCAGACTTCTATTTTTCTTCTGCCTCTATCTTATGTTGCTCGACAGATTTCAATTTGACCTCGATCTCGCTATTATATTGCTCGATCTCCTTCAATTTCTTCTCTAACTCTTTGGAGACAGTTTCAGCCTGATCTCGAGTCACTTCAACAGACTTCAATTGCTTCTCCCTAGCATCTTTGTCCTCCTCCTACTTCTGACGAGATTCCTTCAAAGACTGGGTTAGTCCAGCAAAAGCTTCCTCTACTCCACCCGAGGATATTGAAGCTCTAATATCTTCATCCTTCTTCAAAATGCTGTTGAAACACGTCACAAGCTGGAAAAAAAAGAACTTTAAGTCAATATATGAACATAGTATTAAAAAAATAATAAAGTGGGTCAAGCTAAAGATACTTACTGAAGTAATGTGTTGAGCAGCCAGTGTAGTAAGTTTCTCGCGAGAAAAGGTGTCTTCAACACCTTGGGACTCTGGAATAGTCCAGGATCTTACCAAGCTCACAGCAGAGCTCGGAGTAACAAGAGTTGGAACACTACTTTCAACATTTGAAGGTTGAGAGATAGGTCCAGCAGGTCTCTCAGAATAACTTCTTTTTAATCTCCTCAGAGGAGCAGGAGCATTTTCAATTAAAGATATTATCTCTAGTGGGGAGATGACAACAATCTTACACGGAGGCACAGGGGGCTTCTCGCCAGCATCCTTGGCAGAAGTGGGAGGGAGTACATCTATAGTCTTTGTCCCTTCTTCTGGGACATCTTATTTACTCTTCTTTGCCTCCACAGTGGCAGAGGCAGACTTGTCAAAAAAGGAAGGAGCTCTTCTCTTCTTCATCAGATCAGTGATGGGAATGCTCAAGTCAGAAGAAGAACCTTCAACACTAGTTTCAGAGGTTGGTACTTGGTCAAGATCAACCACCACAGGACGAGGATGAGGACGAGCAATAAAAGACGAAGTGTAGCTTTTGTATTGCAACAAGTAAGAATCAGATCTAATATTCTCCCCAGCAACAGATTGATGCAATCCCTAGATAAGTTTTAAATGCTTTATATTAACATCAGTCTCTTTTGGAGGCTTTCTTTTACTGTCAACTGTAACAAACAAAAACAAATGTCAGTGATGTATTTTATCAAACATAAAGAAAATAAGATTTTAAAAATAAAAACAACCTATCCCATTGCCATAAGGTGGACACCAGGGACCTTGGTATACATCATCTCCATTTAATGTAGGGTGTTGCCAATTTTTCATCACAACCTAATGATCAAAATAGTCCCTATTGGCATCAGGAATATTGACAACTAAAGCTCTATTTGAAAACCTAGTTTTTAAATAGAATGTGGTATCACTAACAACCCATCTATAGAAATATATAATCTCTGGAATCCCTAATCGAGTTCCATGAAGTTGATTTAACCTATGTACGCCATTAACCACCCTCCATGTATTTGGAGCTACTTTTGTAGGTACAATATCAAAATATTGGCAAAACTCCAAACATAGGGGATTTGGCGGGAAAGAAAAGCCACATTCGGCTACAAAAAGAATTGGGAACCAATGTCCCTCAGCCAAAGAAAAATAATCAGAAAGACCAAAAATTTCTTCCAAAATAACCCACGAAGGGATTGAAAACTCAAACCAAAATTTGTCTAACGATTCAATAAGATAAACCATGGTGAGTAAAGAAAATAAAGAAAAGGGAAGAAAATCTTACATAGGGAATAAAGATCAGTTGTCAATAAACAATGGAAAGAACGAAGGCACAAGATAGAGAGAAGATGAAGATGAAGTGAAAAATGATAGGATTTCTATCGCACTTAAATACTTTACCTCGGGAATAGAGAAAAACAATGATTACAAGGAAAGACATTTGCGTTTTCGACGGCTAAAAGAAGAAAAGGGCACAAATATCGAAGTGATCGTGAAAATTCAAAATATTTATGAAGCCTGATATTATGCGCTCAAAAAGGAATTATAAAATTTTCCTAAAATCCATAAAGATCCGTAATCCAAGCAGTTTTCAAGCAAAATGTTCCACACTCTCCTTCAACCTCAACTGCGAAACATTGGGGGCTTCTGTTGATACCAAATTTAGTCTGTTGATGTGGACCATTCACTTAAAGACACGTGCCAACCTACGTGGAAATTATAAATACTTCCAACGAATAACACACTGTCACCGAGCTACTCAAGTGCCCCGAGCAGCTTGGGCGCCCCGAGGAACTGAGGGCTCCGAGCAACTTAAATGTACCGAGCAACTCAGGCGGTTCGAGCTACTTAGCGTGCAGAACATCCAAATCAAGAGAATCAAAAGACAACTGCGCATTAAATGCATATTATTATCGTACAGATGTATATGTCTACATAACAGCGCATTATCTTTTCATATGTACAGCCACAATGCTATAAATTCATTGTAACCTCCTCATAAGAAGGGGACTTTGGATCTCTGGGTAAACCTATTATCGAGATTCCAAACAAACAGTCAGCAATACAAAAACAGTGGACGTAGGCCATTTTCTTCAAGGTGAACCACTTTAAAAATCTTTTGTCTTATTTATTCATTTTATTTGTGATTTATTAATTAGAGATAATCTAGTTTTTTACATCAACACTAAGATTGCAAGCCCTTTGATAAATTTAACCCGGAAAGAGGTGAGGTTTATTTGGGATGATTCCTGTCAGTTGGATTTTGACAAGCTCAAGGATAGGTTGACTTCTGCTCCAGTCCTTGCGTTACCAAGACCAGGATTGGAATATTTGGTTTTTACCAACGCATCTCTATAAGGGTTGGGAGGTGTACTACAATAAGATCAGCGGGCTATTGCTTATGCTTCTCGCAAGCTAAAGCCCCATGAATATAATTATCCGGTGCATGATTTGGAACTTGCCGCAATAGTTTTTGCCTTGAAGATTTGGAGGCATTATCTCCTGGGGCAGAAATTTAGTCTTTTCACAGACCACAAATCGTTGCAATATTTGTTCTCATAGAAAGATTTAAATATGCGACAGCGCCGGTGGTTAGAGTTTGTGAAAGACTACCAATTTGACATCCACTATCACTCAGGTAAATCAAATGTGGTGGCCGATGCATTAAGTTGGAAGCCCGAGGGGGAATTAGCAGAGGTATGGAAAGCTAAATGGAAGGAGCTTAGCCAGGAGGACGCGGTTGCTAGGGCGTTTATGTCGATGTTGACCGTTACGCATACTATTGTGGCAAAGGTTGTGGAAGCTCAAGGAAGAGACAAGGGTTGTCAGGACCGTATACGTCAGTTGGTGACCGAGGGAGCAGAATCCTACTATATAAGTTCTGAGGATGGGCTACGTTTCCACGGGAGACTTATTGTCCCGGACGAAGGGGATTTAAGACGGGCCATCATGACAGAATCTCATGGATCTAAGTTCATAGTACATCCAGGTAATGATAAGATGTACTAAGACATGCACCGTCAGTATTGGTGGCCAGGCATGAAACGGGACATTTCTGAGTTTGTCTCCCAATGCACCACTTGACAACTGGTGAAAGTAGATCATCAAAGACCAGCAGGTTTGTTACAACCATTGGAAATATCGGTATGGAAATAGGAAAGTATCTCGATGGACTTCATCACGGGATTGCCAACATCGCAAAGCGGTCAAGATTCTATTTGGGTAATTGTTGATCATCAGACTAAGTCGAAACATTTCCTACCCGTACGTACAAATTTTAATACTGCTCGTTATGCCCGGATATTTATCACGAAGGTTGTTAGACTTCACGGGGTGCCCATAAATATAGTCTCCGATAGAGATAAGATTTTTGTTTCCTACTTTTGGCAAAGTTTCCAAGAAGCTATGGGAATCGAATTGAAGTTGAGCACTTCTTATCACCCTCAAACATATGGGCAGACTGAAAGAGTCAACCAAATGTTGGAAGACATGCTCCGAATGTGTGTGCTTGATTTCAAGGTGGTTGGGAACAATATCTCCCTTTGGTCAAATTTTCTTATAATAATTCGTACCAATTTACAATTGGGATGGCACCCTATGAGGCACTTTATGGTAGGCCGTGTAGATCACCCACTTGTTGGTTGAAGGTGGGGATAATAAATTTCTTGGACCTGAAATAATCCAAGACACTTCTTCGAAGATCGAACTCATTCGAAATCGCATCCGAATAGCTCAAGATCGACAAAAGAGTTATGCTGATGCGAATAGAAGGCATGTATAGTTGGAGGTTGGGGATTAGGTGTTGGTGCGAGTATTGCCGATGAAAGGTATAAAGCGATTTGGGAAGAAAGGAAAGCTTGCGCCGCGCTACGTTGGACCTTTTCCTATTATTTCCAAGGTAGGCCCACTGGTGTATCAACTTGCCTTACCGAAACACCTGCAGCAAATTCATGATGTGTTTCATGTTTCCTCCTTGAAAAAGTATAAGAGGTGTGAAGGAGCTCATTGGCATATTCCTTTGGATGATATCGAATTGCAACCCTATATTTCGTATGAGGAACGACCAGTGGCAATCTTAGAGCAGGGGGATCGAAGACTGAGATCTCGAGTGGTGCCCTTGGTTCATGTTCAATGGGGTCATCACAACGTCGAGGAATCAACATGGGAGCGTGAGGACGATATGCGGGATAGGTGTCCCCATCTCTTTTTGCAAGGTACGCTTGAATTTTGAGGGCAAAGTTCCCTCATAAGGGGGGGAGTATGTAACAACCCTTACTTTTGAAAGATTTATTTTATACTAATTTACTCTGTGAAGTAATTATATAAAATAATGGATGAAGAAGTAAATATCTTTTAAATAAGTAATAAAGAATATTTACTAGAAAACATATTTATTGTTATTGGGAAATAAATAGCATTGTGTTATAATTTATTATGTCATGTGCTTAAAATGACAGTTGCGGTTTAAAATGAAATGGGCTATGAAAATGAAGTATATTATTCCGGATGCCAATTTAGAGGGTGTAGTTAGTCCCGAAATGTGCGAGATAGTCAAAATAAGTGCCATATTATATTTTTGGATTTCGGGCACTTTTGACTGGTTATGGCTTAAATGTGTAGTTGCGAGTCATTTTAATGAGGTATTAACAATTTAAGTTGGGAATTTAGGCTAAGGACACGATTTATTCTTGCACCTCATTTCATTTTCTTAAGTGTGTATTTACTAAACCTAGAGAGAAGAGAAAAGAAGAGAATTGTGGAGAAAAGAGAAGAAAGAAGGAAGAAAATTGGAGATTGAAGATTGGAGTTGTTGCAATCAAAGTAAATCTGAGATTTCAAGCTTAAGGAAAGTTTCTTACTTTCTAATATATGGTTTAGGGTGAATAAATTGTATTGATTGTTGTGTAATTGTTATGGTTTAACAATTTTAGGGTTTTAAGGGATTTATAGGTATTGAACCCTTGGAAGTTGATTTAGATGTTTATTTGTGTAGATTTTGGTAGTTAAGATGCAATTATAATTGGGTTGGTTGAGATAATGGTCATGGATTGGTTAGAAATGATTTGGGGGAATTTGGGGTCATAAAACTCTATAGCCGAAATTTGCAATTCTAGGCTGGGCGAATCGATTTGCCCCTAGTGAATCGATTCGCTAAAGGGGTAGGCTACAGGTCTGAGTGGACCAAACCGATTTGGCCAAGCCGAATCGATTCGGTAGTTTGTAGAATGCCAAGTTATCTTGACCGAATCGATTCGGCCTATCCGAATCAATTCTCTTTCCAGACCGAATCGATTCGGCCAGGGGGAATCGATTCGGAAATCCTGTTGTTTTGAGTTATTTTTCTAAATCAATTCTAACCCGTTTTCTTTAGACTTAGGACCTAGGAACCTTCTCTTATGAAGTAAATTTAGAGTCCTAGAGTCTTAGATGAGTTAGTTAGCTACCCCATATTAGAAATGGCTTAAATTGGGCTTGTTCCGGGGATGTCCAATTTGATGTTAAGGTTTTATTTTCCTTTAGTTAATCTATATTAAACTAGGAGTGGTAAAGTTATATTGGGGGACTTTAGAAGCTCAATTGAGGTATTCTAGACTTAGTGGTTTATAGTAACACCATAAAATTCTTGGAGAATGAATTAGAGGTTTATTAATCATTGAGCTTATAATGATGATATAAATTACATATGACTCTGAATAAAATGTGATGTATATTTTAAAATGGGAATAATAAACTGTAAATGATAATTTACTTAAACACACCTCTCTAAATGCTATCATAAGGGAAGTACGCGCATGAGGTGATGTCCCCTGGATAGTGAATGCAGGGTGAATATAGTCCTCGGCCATATTACCGGTTATTATATGTATGTCTATTTTGCGATGTGGGGTAATTTCGGGTGTGGTTATGACTCACTCGCAGGTATATGGCCGATTCCCGACGTCTCGCGTTGTAGGATGCCCAGGTTGTCTTGTTTGATAGGCCCTGGAAGATGATAGCCATTTAGGGGCACGTCCAGTGGGGAAACTCGGAAGGACGGTCTTAGAATCGTTATATGTAGTTGAATATAACTATTCTTATTCAAGTGGGACTTGATTTATGATAAATGCCTTAAAGAGCAAATAACTTTGATTTCGTTTCCTAATGAGATATGGAACAATGAAATGAAACATTGTAAATGATGGAAATTCTTAGTTAATGATATTCATTTATATCCTCTTGCATAACTAAATAAATCTCATGATCATTTAATTGCCTTAGTTTATGCTTTGAGATTGAGTATAAGGTAGATTCTTATCACTATCATCATGATTAACTATACATAACTGTCATACTCTTTATTCATCTGGTGATCATATAAAATCGGGCCCTGACCCGTTCATATTTCTTATCGTGCATGAATCTTATGTTTGCTCAGGTGCTCCGCCGCAAGGACGCCCGTACTAACTTTCCCTTTCCGGTGTCTTGGAGCTGCAACACCTTGTGGATGTTGCGAGATATTTTGTTATAGACGCCTCCATTTTTGTACTCTAGTTATGATCGGGTTATTCATTCGGGCGTGTGGCCCAAGCTTTTGTACTTGCCTACTGTCATGTATTATGTAACTTAAATTAATTGTTGGATATACGTTGTATGAAACTGTTAACCGATTTCTTATGCGGTTATTGTGTTATATATGTACTGTTCAGTTTAATTCTTATAGATTATCCACCTTCCTTTCAAATTGGGTTATCTAAATACTTTTATTTCAATTTACAAATCATATTTCGACAATCTATTTTCTAAAATTTAAGGTGGTTATCCCGTATACTTATTATATTATTGTGATGCTGAGAATGGTCCATCTATGATTCCTGTTATTATTGGAGTATCGGGCTAGCCACCTCTTATTTTGATAAGCGGGCTATCACAGCTAAGCCTTATGAGAATTCTGTAACCGAGGACAGTTTGTTAACTTGGAGACATTTGTATGGCATCGGGCCATCTATTTCAGTGAGGAAACCATCTATGAATGAGAGATCCTATGACGGTCGAGAGGGTGAGTTATATGTTTATGAGCAGATGTTAAAGGTAGGATTTTGACTACCCATCTACCTCGTCGTACGCGCAATTCTAGCCCATCTAGGAGTTACCCCATCCCAGCTTTCTCCCAAAGCATAGAGGGTTATCCTCGGCTTTGTTTCTCTCTGGAAGATAGTTCATCAAACTAACCTCCCAGTTGTCATTTTCATGGCTTGTTATACCCTGTCATCCCCCAAAACATAGCCTGACTACTATCATCTCGTTGCTAAGAAATCTCCCAAAAAGGTCATGTTAGTTACCCAGACTTCCAATCACGATTGGAAACCCTGATATTTCTCTGTCTCGGGGGCTTGGGAATTTGGCCCCACTAAAGATTATTGTACCTCTGAGCCTAGGGTTCCTCAGAGGTGGGCCAAAGTTTCTATGTCATCCAAGCTTGATCCGGGCTTGAGCCTTGATGTTATTGAGAAAGTTGAGAAGCTTAGGGAATAGGGGGACCAAGGTCATCTCATGAAATTCAAGCAGTTGATAACCCCTTACTACCTGTCTCAGACAGGTTTATGGGTTGACCCTTTAACCGAGGAGCTATATGGTGGACTCTTTCATTGATCTAATGTCTCATACTTTTTCAATTTTTCAGTGCTAATATCGTCTTCTTTTTGTAGATCATCCAGACGACATGACAAATTATCTTTGGGAGATGGTGGCCAAAATTTTAAGCAAGCTAGTTAGTAAACATGGCAAGGGAGCTAACCCCTCTCTGCTACTGTCGCTAAGACTAATGCGGTCGGTCCTGGACGAGCTATTGAGGCCACGAAAAGAGGAAGATCCGAGAGGAGGAAATAATTTCCTCTCGTTAGTCAAAGCAGAGTCGGTCTGATCAGGCCATTCCATTTTCCACGAACGAGGCTCTTGCAGCCCGTCTATCCCAGTTGAAATTGGATGACAAGAGCAACAACGGTAATCCTAGGAAAGCATGTGATGGTGTCATCTCTTTGATATCCAAGGCTAACAAGTTTTTTCTACAAGCCATAGATATCTCCCTTCTCATTGAGTTTTACATCCACAAGTCCATTCAGGTATATTTTTTAAGATTCAGTTAGAAATTGCCAAGTGTTCTCTCATAATTTTCTTCATATACTGGTTAACGTTTCTCTGGTTTCAAGGTCTTGTTTCCATCTATAGGTTGGGGGACTGGATTACTAAGACTATCCCCTTGATCCCAAAGGGGAGATAAGTCGAGATAATAAAGCGGAGTATGAAAAAGAAGATTGAGGATTACCAAAAGGCCCTTAAGCTATCTCAGGATGAGGTAGCCAACCTCAAGGCAGAGCATGCCAAAGCTTTAAATAAGCTCTCTGAAGATAAGAAGGTCGAGGTTGACACTACAGTTCAGGCTGCTATTGATGACTATAAGGAGTCGAAGGAGTACAATGATCATGCCTTCAAGTACTTAAAGAGGGCCATCATAACTACTTGTCGATGGGCTGCTCTGAGGCAGGAAAAAATTTGAATCCTATCCTCTCGGGATATCGTGGGTCTGGAGTTCAGCGACCTTCTCCTCGAGACTGCTCTTACTGATGTGGAGATGCCAGGTGGAGGTTTCGAGGTCGATCTTGATGCACACAAGGCTCTGGATGAGACGACTGAGTTGGATGTCAATGCTGAGAGGACCGAGGTTGTCGATGCGGTCAGGGTTGCAACTACTGATGGGTCGGCCATCAGAGATGCTGACACTACACTTAATCTGTGAATGTAGCATTAAGTTTTTTCTTTTTGTCAGGGCATTCGTATGTGACGTGTTGCCCTTTTCCTGATGTTACATGTGAACACTTTTTACCTTCTTCTATTTTGATTAGTTCTTAAAATACAAATACATGCTTGGTTGAATGTTTACTTGCTTAAATATTTGCTTATTTGAATATTTTCTTGCTTCTTCTTGTACATGATGTGTTGTGGTAGTATTGTCAATACCAAATTTCATAATTTGGCCTCATCAAATTATGGTGTTATGCCATACCCTATCTCGTCGTTTTAAGAGTACGTGGTTGAGGATCGTCTCGTCCATACACTGTCATCTCGGTCGAGAGAGGTATTTATTTTTCACCAAATATTCATCAAATAAATGATGTTTAAGGTCTGAGATCACCAAATTAATGATGTTTAATCTCTCGTTCACCAAAATAATGATGTTTTAAGTAATGAACCATTTCCAAGTGATTTTCAATTTGGACTCACCAAATTATGGTGTTATACCATACCCCCTCTCATAGTTTTGAGAGTGCATTATTGAGCATCGTCTCGGTCAAGAGAGGTATTTAGTTTTCACTAAATATTCGTCAAATAAATTATGTTTAAGCCAAATTAATGATGTTTAATCTCTCGTTCGCCAAATTAATGATGTTTTAATAATTAAGTTAACTTTTCTTGGTGTTATTGAAAGTCCATGGATGGGGTCATCCCCTTACCAGTTTATTATTTCACCAAGGTTGGGTTTGTTGCTATCTCACCACGAATGATGTTTTACAACTTTTTAGGGTACTTGAAATGAATCATCCGAAATAAAGTATATAAGATACGAGGAAACAAACCATTTTCAATTTTCTCATTCAAACTAAGTCCTTTTACAATGATTCATAATGAAAACTCTCCTATATAATCATGTATCGGTAGTACCTTTTTAAGTGGTCGGCATTCCAAGGATTGGAGAATGGTTCCCCCTCTAGGTTTTCTAGTCGATAGGTGCCCGGGACTACCTCATCGGTAACCATGTATGGACCATGCCAGCTGGCATGAAGCTTGTTTAGATTTTGCCAAGTCTTCTTCAAAACAAGGTCTCCTACTGCTATCGGCCTCGGCTTTATCCTCTTATTATAAAACTTGGTCGTCCTTTGCTAGTGGGTTTCCACTTTGATGTTAGCATCCTCTCTTCTTTCCTCAATCAGATCTAGGTCAAGTCTTCTCTCTTCCAGGTTTCTCTTAG
This sequence comes from Sambucus nigra, assembly GCA_949130495.1. Taxonomy (NCBI): domain Eukaryota; kingdom Viridiplantae; phylum Streptophyta; class Magnoliopsida; order Dipsacales; family Adoxaceae; genus Sambucus; species Sambucus nigra. Next base: position 42,773,571 of record OX422213.1, read on the forward strand.
GGTCATACATCTGAACTTTGTGTGTAGGTAGACCAATCTCGGTAGGGACTACTGCCTCTTAGCCATATGTTAACATAAAGGGGGTCTCCCCTATCAGTGTCTTAGTTGTCATCCTGTAGGCCCACAGTACAGCATGTACCTCTTTGGTCCATTTCCCCTTAGCCTCTTCTAACATCTTCTTGATTACATCAAGAATCATTCTATTATTGACCCCAGTCAGACCATTGGCCTGGGATCGACCAAGCAACGAGAAGAACTACTTGATACTGACCCTTGTACAATATTTTTCTAGGAATTTTTTTTTTAAATGGGTACCATTGTCTGGGATGATTGTGTTAGGCTAGTCATACCTGCAAATGATGTTCTTCCATATGAACTGAAAGGTTTTCTTTTTCTTGATCTTGATCATAGCCTCAGCCTCTACCCATCACTATAATCAAATACATGTAGTTTCCCATGGACCTTGGCAGAGGACCAACCAAATCAATATCCCATACTGCAAATGGCCATGGTTAGGTGATAGACGTCAGAGGTTGACAGGGCTGGTGAGGAATGGTGGCAAACCGTTGGTATTTGTCGCACTTCTATATGTACTCGGTCGAATCCTTGGATAGGGTCGGTCGGCCACCAATATCCTTGAATGACGATCCATTTTACTAATGATCTACCCCCAATATGTCTTGATCAATATCCTTCATGAACATCCTTCAAAATGTAATCTACCTCGGCTGGCTGGACACATCTAAGCAAAGGCAAAAGAAACCCTTTTTTGTACAACACGTCCCCTAGGATAGAGAACTTAGTTGCTTTGTATCTCAACTTCCTTCTCTCGGACTTAGACTCCGGCAAGATACCCTCTTTGATATCCATATAAGAGGTTCCATCCAAGATGGTCCCAGGTTTAAATTGAAGAAAAAAATTTAGCTTTACGTCATCTTCCTCTATCCTCGGTCGGTAAAGGATTTCTATTGGCACCGTTATCTTAATCTATGTCATTATTGTCGAGGCTAATCTTACCAAAGCGTCGGCTCAACTATTATCCAGCTGAGGCACCCTTTTGACTTTGATCTCACCAAAGTCCTTCATCATCCTTTTCACCTTCGCTAGGTATCTTGCCATTCTGTCGTCTTTGGCTTCATAAATCCTCAGGACCTGGTTAACCACGAGCTGAGAGTCGCTATGGACCAGAAGTTGGCCAATGTTTAAATCTCTAGTGAGGGAGATTTTGGTTTTAAGGTCCTCATACTCTGGTTTGTTATTGGAAGATTTAAAACTGAACCTCAAGGCATACTCTATGTTCGTTCCGTCTAGGGTCGACACAATCATACAGGCTCCACTCCTGTTTTCATAGGATGAACCATCAACGAACAAGTTCCATACTGCCCCTTATGAAAATTTCCCCTTTTCAATGACTCCGTTTCTGAGCAAGAACTTATCAGTCTCGGCCATTGGATGTCTCGTCACTCTTGTCTTTACTTTTGTTGGCTCGATACGGGTTTTTATTGACCCTTTAAGGCCGTTCACTTTTTCACTATCGGTTTTATCCTAGGTGAACTCTGCCACAAAGTCTGCTAAGGCCTTCCCCTCGATTACAACCCTCATCTGATAGACTATATCTTACTCTCCTAGCTTAATGGCCCAGGTCATCAATCTACCTGATTCCTTAAGTTTATGGATGATTTGCCTAAGGGGAGAGTATGTTTAGACAATTATCGTATGATCTTTAAAATAAGGCTTCATCTTTCTTGACACATGGATGAGGGATAGTCCAGTTTTTCAATCCTAGGATACCTCTGCTCAGCCCCTTGGAGGGCCTTGCTATTGATATACACTGGTCTTTGTACACCCTCATCAACTCGTATTATCGTCACGCTGATAACCGATTCGGACACGGCTAAATAAAGGTAAATCTTATCTCCTTGGACAGGACGAGATAGTAAGAGTGGTGATTCGAGGTACAACTTCAGCTCTAAAAAGGCTTTCTCGTATTCCTCGTCCCACTTAAAATATTTACTAAGAATTATAAAAAATGGAAGACACTTATCAGTGGCTCTAGAGACAAACCTGTTTTGAGCAGCCACTCATCCAGTAAGCCTCTGAAAGTCCTTGATGGTCTTTGGGGTCTTCATCTCTAATAAGGCCTTTATCTTTTCTGGGTTGGCTTTTATACCCCTTTAAATTAATGATAAAACCCAAGAATTTGCCAGCTCCGACACCAAAGACTCATTTTTCTGGGTTGAGCTTCATCTTGTACTTATCCATGGTGTCAAAAAAAAATTCAAGGTCGGCCATGTGAGTTTCGGCCTTCAGACTCTTGGTCAACATATCGTCTACAAAAACTTCTATAGATTTTCAAATCTGGCCTTCGAACATCTTGTTCACCAACCGCTGATACGTAGCCCCAGAGTTCTTCAAGCCTAAGGGCATAACCTTATAATAGTATGTCCCCTTATTGGTGATAAAAGTTGTTTTCTCTGCATCGGTTGGGTCCATAAAAATTTGATTATAGCCGGAGTATGCATCCATGAAGCTCATTAATGATGCTGAAATCTAGCACCACCAGATAAGTGATGATGAGCTCAAACAGTAGTAATCATGGCAGCCATAGAAATGTATATGTATAAGTCTGTGTGTAAAAGGAGATGAGTATAAGAGGAACAAGATAATGATGTATAGTGGTTCAGCCAATTAGGCCTACATCCATTGTGAGTGTGTGATCCACTAAGTATGGGCACTAATGGCCTTGGATACAATGCACATAAGATCCCTTTCTCTCTCTACTGTGTGTACAAGTAGAGTTTTAGCTAGGGTTACAATTATCGATCGATCCCCCTATAGGGTTATTGGTGACAAGTATATATAGGTCTTGGGGGGTGTAGTGTACCCCCTAAGTATGCATGGTGCATGTGAATGATGATTTAGCCAATCTACTGTTGACACCTGTGGATGCCAAATGATGATATAATATTCCCTCATGTGAGAGGGTGATTCAGTTATAACGGTCTTCCACGTGTCCTGTGAGCCTCACGCGCACTGTTCCATGAGTCCCCCAAACCACGCGCTGTGATGATGTCACCCTCGGCCTGTAAAATGAAGCCGAGGGCAAAGTCCCTTGTGATAGTGAGCCAGGACCAATTTAGGCCTCATACTGTCGTACCCTCGGAGGGTCGGCTGGAGCCTGATGAAGGGTCGGCCCCCTGAGGGATCATCTGGGGCCTGATGAAGGGTCAGCCCCCTGAGGGGTCATCTAGAACCTGATGAAGGGTCGGCCCCTGAGGGGTTGTCTGGAGCCTAATGAAGGGTCGGCCCCCTGAGGGGTCATTTGGGGCCAGATGAAGGGTCGGCCCCTGAGGGGTCGTCTGGAACCTGATGAAGGGTCGGCCCCCTGAGGGGTCGTCTGGTATTGATGATGAGGTCATCCTGGCCCCATCCAGGTGTAAGGCATCCTCGGCTTGGCCGTGTGTATATATGGGTATATCAATCACCCCCCAGCCCTTAGTTATATATGCTATTGGGATGGCAGAGGGATAGTGTTGCGTTTGAAACAAGTGTATGGTCTGCTTGATGGGTGACACCAGTCAATCTAGTAATCATTTGTCGTTCCAGTTTCCTAGGCATGACGGTTGTACACTGCATGGGACTTTGCTCCCTAATTATTCCCTCCTCGTGGGTTGTGCCTTACATTGGTTAGTGGGCCCATTCATTAATAAGATATTTAAGCAATTTTTGAAACCTCTTTCTTCTTCTTCGTCATGCCTGAACTCTCTCTCTCTCTCTAGCTTCCAGCCTTCTTGCCATTTCTGCAGTTTCGAACCTTCAAGCTTGGCAGCTTCGCTATTTCTCCTCAGGTAACACCTCGACCCTAGTGCCCTACTTATCTTCATTTCTTTTTGTGCGCATGTTTTAAGCTCGTAGGTTTAGATTCTTCCTAGGTTGTTCCATAGCTTTTTCGGTATAACCTCTGGTAAGCTGTTCTTGAATTATTCTTGATAGAAAACCCTTCGATTCCTTGGTTTTGATCGAAAAGTCCACCCTGGTCAATTATGAGATTGTTAGTTAGCTTAGCCAAATTCTTCCAAGTGTAGGGTCTTCCCCTTAATGCTTAGGAGGCTTTACAGCTTAGCAGAGGAGTTTCCATCCTTGAGAGAGAAGTTCTTCGCAGAGATTAGGCGACTAGAAGAAGAAGAAGAGAAAAGACGAGGGTCCAACCCTAATTGGGTACGACCCATTTTTCCCGTTCATCTAGCCACAATACAACCCTCTGAGTCTTGTGGGTCGTCCTGTCGTCCGGCCGAGAGTTACTTAAGTGAGATGGATGAGAGAACGTCATTTCCAACTAGTGCTGGACAATCTGGGAGAATAGAGACGTCTGATCTAAGCCCAGGCCTACAGGCCGAGGGTATGGTTGCTTCCGAGGCTGTCCCCGTGACAACCCTATCCCCACACGCTTTCCAGATGGCCTTTTCCCAAGGGCCTCTGATAGGTGATGAGGCCGAAGGAGAGGGGACTGAGGATGATGAGTACTCAGATGACCCAGTTGACACATCTCATGCCTCGTCCTATATTTCCTCAATCAGGGATCGTGACCTCCTTCTGTGGAGGCATGCATATGGTGTTCCCCCCAACATATCCATGAGGGTTCCCTCTGAGTCTGAGAGGGTCTTTGAGGCTGAAGAGGGAGAGATAGCGGTATACGAACAAATGTTTAAGGTCAGTGTCAGACTCCCTCTACATCCTGTCGCCGTAGATATCTTGTCTTCCCTCGATGTAGCCCCCTCTCAGCTCCATCCCAATTCATGAAGGATGATCCTCGGCTACATCTCCCTATGGAAAAATGACTTTACTGACGAGCCTTCCTCCGACATGTTCTTGGCTTGCTATAATATCACTTCCTCATCCAAACAGCTCGGGTACTATCATCTGGAGGCGAGGAAATCCGATAAAAAACTTATCCACATGGCACAAACCTCCAACCACGATTGGAAGAAGAGATTCTTCTTTGTCTCTGGAGAGTGGGAATTTTCCACTGAGGTACAACCTTTAGCCGATGGTCCGAGGGTCCCCAGAAGATGGTTTAACCCTTCAATGAAGGCCAGGTCAGACCCCGGACTTAGTCTGGAAGAGAAAGACATAGTTGAATATCTGAGAGGGCGAGGGAGAGGGGGTGAACTTCCAAAGTTTGAAGATCTGATGACCCCTCGGTTCCTCAAGGAAGCTGGTCTAAGGGTCGTCCCCTTGACAGAACTATGTGAGTTATATTATTTTTTGCCCATTCTTTACTTTTTTTTCAAGTGTTTCGTCTTTGTCTCTGCATTTTTCTGACGTGTCGTCCTCCTTTCAGGTCATCCTGCTCGTATATCTGACCACTTTTGGGAAATGACTGGACCTAGTTTGCTGTCAGGCTTGGCCAAGAAGAAAGGCAAGGAGCCTCAACAAACTCCTAGGAAGACGCAGAGAGTGGGGCTGACACCTGCTGAGCCGACCCCCGACAGACAGAAGAGGAAAGAGCTCGAGGTCCCTGTCTACCCTCGGCCAGATTCACGGACGAGGGCAAGGGTCGAGGCGTCTGAGGGGACCGACTCTTCTTCCATCATGGGGGCCTTCTGGTCCCAGAACTTGGCGCTTCTGAAGGCCGAGCCATCCTCCCTTATCGCGAACCTGAGGGCGGCCAAGGAGTCCATGTTTTCTGCCCCCTCGGCTGCTGATTATGAATTTTTATCCAAGATGCCTCCAGCAAAAGTGTATGACTATGGTCTGCACGTCCTAGCTCAGGTATTTGTTCTCACTTCATTCCCTTAGTTGTATTCTTTCACAAACTATTTTATCAGCCTCTTAACATCTGTTTATTATTTATGTGCAGTCTGTATGCGCCTTTACCTCGGCCACCAAGTGGATGGCGGAGAATCAGGAAATATTTCATGAGGCCGAGAGGGCCATTCAACGTGAGGTTGATCTGCAGATTGAGTTGGAGACTGCAAGAGCTACACTAGAGAGTGCCAGGACTGAACATGCCAGGGTCCTGGACGAGCTGACGAGGCAGCACGATGCAGATTTACAGGCCAGGGATCTACTCATAAAGGGTAAGGATGAGGCCTTGACCAACATGGTGGTTCAACACAAGGTCGATCTTGAGGCGACTGTCAAAAAAGCCGAGGTTGATGCAGTGGAGGCCTTCAAAATATCGGATGAGTTTCAAGGCTTAGGCCTTGAATACTTGGAGAGGGGGATCAGGACGGCCTGTCGGTGGGTCGTCCTCAAGTTTGGTGATGTCGTCTCTTCGGTCCGTCCTTCCATCGAAGCAGTCATAGTGGACGACCCTTTGGTTGCCGAGGCCTTGGGCCAGGTGGAATCTCAAGTGCATGTTGAGGGTACTGGCACGTCTGAAGATAAGCTAATTTTGGTCGTCGAAGAAACCCCCATTATCAATATTGAATCACTGCCCTCCGACGCTACTCATTAGGGTGGCTGTCTGTAGCCCATACCCTCTTTATGTACTTTTGTTGAACAAGACATTGTAATATTTACTCTATGATATCGTCTCTCTTTGCTGTCTTCATATTCGTTCCTTGTGTGATTTGCATTATGAATTTCTTGTTAACAATATCACTAACCTCTCCCTCGTCTTTCTTGAGGGCGAATGAGGGGTCGTCCCCCTTGTTGGCCCTCATTATAGCCGAGGGTTTTTAACCAATTTTAATTGATACTCAAGTCCTCCCTCGTCTTTCTTGAGGCCAATGGAGGGGTCTTCCCCACCATTGACCCTCATTATAGCCGAGGGTTCCAATTACCAAATTAATGGTTTTTAATATTCCCTCGTGTTTCTTAAAGGCAATGGTGGGGTCGTCCCCACCATTGACCCTCATTATAGCCGAGGGTTCCAATTACCAAATTAATGGTTTTTAATAAAGTATTCCCTCATATTTCTTGAAGGCAATAGTGGGGTCGTCCCCACCATTGACCCTCATTGTAGCCGAGGGTTCCAATTACCAAGTTAATGGTTTATAATAAAGTATTCCCTCGTCTTCCTTGAAGGCAATGGTGGGGTCGTTCCCCACCATTGACCCTCATTATAGCCGAGGGTTCCAATTACCATATTAATGGTTTTTAATAAAGTATTCCCTCATCTTTCTTGAAGGCAATGGTGGGGTCGTCCCCACCATTGACCCTTATTATAGCCGATGGTTCCAATTACCAAGTTAATGGTTTTTAATAAAGTATTCCCTCATCTTCCTTGAAGGCAATGGTGGGGTCGTCCCCACCATTGACCCTCATTATAGCCGAGGGTTCCAATTACCAAATTAATGGTTTTTAATAAAGTATTCCCTCGTCTTTCTTGAAGGCAATGGTGGGTTTGTCCCCAACATTGACCCTCATTATAGCCGAGGGTAGTTCCCCAGAGATGATCCCATTCGCATTAGAACTGTTAAACAAGATGAGAGGAAACACTGATCTTTCTTATTAATTTTCCAAAGTGTTCTACTGGAGTAACACCCATTACAACTGTTGTCCGATAGGACTTCACAAAATTACGGATAGTGTTTCTTCAAATGATCTGCATTCCAGTGGTTGGAAAAGGGTTCCCCCTCAAGGTTTTCTAGTCTATAGGTCCCTGGGAAAACTTCATCGATGACCCTATATGGGCCATGCCAATTAGGATGGAGCTTGTTGGGCTTCTGCCAAGTCTTTTTGAGGACCAAGTCCCCCACTGCAATTGGTCTCTGTTTCACCCTCTGATTGTAAAACCTTGCAGTCCTCTGCTGGTAGGCGGCTTGACTTATCTCGGTGTCTTCCCTCCTTTCCTCAATCAGGTCTAATTCAAGTCTCCTCTCTTCCATATTTCTCCGGGGGTCATACATTTGGACCCTATGAGTAGGAAACCCAATCTCAGTGGGGATGACGGCCTCTGAGCCATAAGCTAGCATGAATGGGGTTTCTCCGGTAGAGGTCTTTACCGTCGTCCTGTAGGCCCACAATACAGCATATAACTCTTCAACCCATCTTCCTTTTGCCTCCTCAAGTCTCTTCTTGATCCCGTCTAGGATTGTCCTGTTTGTAACTTCTGTTTGTCCATTAGCCTGAGGTCGGCCTAGTGTAGAGAAGAATTGCTTGATACTCACCCTTTCACAGTACTTCTGTAGAGATGTATTCTTGAATTGAGTCCCATTATCCGAGATGAGGGTGTTTGGGAGACCATATCTGCATATAATATTTCTCCATATGAACTGGAAGGTCTTCTGCTCTGTGATCGTTACCATCGGCTCCGCCTCTACCCATTTTGAAAAATAGTCAATGGCCACGATGAGGAACCGATAGTTATTGATGGCCCTAAGCAAGGGTCCTATTAGGTCAATCCCCCATACTTCAAATGGCCATGGGGATGTAATGGAGGTAAGAGGCTGATGGGGTTGGTGTGGGATGGTGGCAAATCTTTGGCATTTGTCACACTTTTTTACATATTCCGCGGCATCTTTCCCCAAGGTCGGCCACTAGTACCCTTGGGTGATCACCCTCTTTACTAAGGATATGCCCCCAATGTGGCTTGAACATGATCCTTCATGCACATCTTGCAAAATGGAACGGAGTTCAGATGGGTGCACACACCTAAGTAAGGGGAGCAAAAACCCCTTTTTGTATAAGGTGTCCCCAATGACAGTGAATTTTGCAGCTCTGTATCTCAACTTCTTCCTTTCTTGCCTTGCTTCTGGTATTTCCCCCTCTTTAATATATTTAATCAGAGGGTCCATCCATGAGGCTTCCTTAGCAATATTCAGGCAAGTTCTAAGTGTTCCCTCAGCATCTTCAATAGGTGGTCGAGGCAAAATTTCCACTAGGACTGTCCTCCTGATATCCGTTCTAGTCGCCGAGACCAACCTAGTAAGGGCGTCAGCTCGACCATTATTGAGCCTAAGTATCATCTTCAATTTTACTTCTCTGAAGCTCTTCAGTAATGACCTCACCTTCTCAAGGTACCTATCCATCCTCTCGTCATTGGCCTCGTAGGCTCCTAATATCTGATTCACTACTAGCCTCGAATCACTATGAACCAAAATCTGGCCGACACTAAGGGACTTGGCCAAGGAGATTCCTGCTATCAGGGCCTTATATTCAAACTCATTATTGGAGGCTTTAAAGTTGAACCTCAGTGCGTACTCAATGTTTGTGCCATCAGGTGCTAATACTACTAGTCCAGCCCCACTTCCGCTCTCATAGGAGGACCCGTCCACGAAGAGGCTCCACACAGCATCTTCTGAAAAATTTCCCTCGGTGAGGGACCCCTGTCTAAAGAGATATCTTCCCTCTTCATTTTCAGCCACTTTCCTTCTAGCGGTGCTTGTCTCAGCCTTATCTGCAGGTGTGTCGGTGAGCCTACCTTGTTGGGTATCTGTATTCCCGAGGCTCTCACCCTCGGCTTCATCATCTTCCCAAGTAAACTCGGCCACGAAATATACCAATGCTTGCCCCTTAATGGTCGTCCTTGGTTGATACACAATGTCAAACTCCCCCAGCTCTATAGCCCAAGCCATTAGCCTCCCTAATTTTTCAGGCTTGTGCAAAACCTGCCTAAGAGGAGAGTCAGTGAGGATGACCATTGTATGGGACTGGAAGTATGGCTTCATCTTTATCGATGCATGGATTAAGTCATAGGCTAAATTCTCCATCCTTGGATATCTTTGCTCTGCCCCCTGTAGTTCCTTACTATTGAAATACATAGGCTTCTGTACCCCGTCTTCGTCTCTCACAATGGCTGCACTGATGGCTGACTCTGAGACGGCGAGGTACACATAAAGTCGTTCACCCTGCACGGGCCGTGACAATAACAAGGGAGACCCTAGGTATAATTTTAACTCCTTGAAATCCTCATCACACTCTTCACTCCATTCAAAGGCTTTTTTGAGAATTTTGCAGAATGGTAGACACCTGTCTGTGGCCCTAAACACGAACCTGTTCAAGGCAGCAACTCTCCCTGTGAGTCTCTGAACGTCTTTAATGGTCTTTGGGGTCTTCATCTCTCTACAAGGGCCTTTATCTTTTTAGGATTGGCCTTGATGCCCCTTTGGTTAACAATGAACCCCAAGAACTTCCCTGCTCCGACCCCGAAGACACACTTGGCTGGGTTGAGCTTCATCTAGTATTTGTCCATCGTATTAAAGGTCCTCTCCAGGTCGGCCACATGGTCCTCTGCCTTCAGGCTCTTAGTCAGCATGTCATCTACATAGACCTCCATAGACTTCCCAATTTGGTCTTCGAACATTTTATTTATGAGGTGGTGATACGTTACCCCTGCATTCTTTAGGCCAAAGGGCATGACCCTATAACAGTATGTCCCCTTGTCTGTAATGAAAGTTGTCTTCTCCGAGTCTTCAGGGTTCATAAAGATCTGGTTGTACCCTGAATCCATGAAGCTCATGAGCTCATGGCCTGCGGTATCGTCTACCATCTGATCAATGCGGGGGAGAGGGAAGCTGTCTTTGGGACAATGCTTGTTGAGGTGGGTGAAGTCCACACACATTCTCCACTTCCCGTTGGCCTTTGGGACAATGACGGCGTTGGATAGACACTCGGGGTAGATGACCTCTCTGATAAACTCAGCATCTTCTAATTTCTTGACCTCATCCCTTATGACCTCATATTTTTCTCGAGAGCAAATTCTCTCTTCTGCTTCACTGGCTTCGCATGCTCTACCACGTTGAGCTTGTGGCTCATGACTTCGGGGTCGATCCCCGGCATATCTGTGTGACTCCATGCAAAGACGCTCTGTCTTCTCTTCAATAGTTTAATGAGGTCTTCCTTAATATTTGGCTTCAGAGACTTGCCGACTTGGATGGTTTTTTCCAGGTCATCCTCATTGAGGATGATGGATTCTACCTCTTCCGCGGCCTCTCCTTTCTTTAGCTTCGTCTCATCCCTGGGGTCTAGGGTATCAATATTGTAAGTGGCCGTAGCCATCATGTGTGCCTCTCTTTCTTCAACGAAGTTGTAATAACATTCTCGCGCTGTCGTCTGGTCTCCCTGAACTTCCCCCACCCCGTAAGGGGTTAGAAATTTAAACATCTGATGGACCGTAGACGGCACAGCTTCGAAACCCCTTGAGGGCTACCTGCCCCAGTATAATATTGTAGGTCGAAAAGACATGTTCATCCATCACAAAGAAGCTGACCTTCTTTGTAAGCCATCTCGGTCACTCGTCCCCCATCCTGACATCAGCCTCATACACTCCGAGGGGATGAACCTTTTCTCCACTGAACCCAATCAATGGGTGATGGTATGGGACGAATCTAGCATGGCTGAGACCTAAAGCTTTGAAGCATGGACAAAACATCACGTCTGCAGATGAGCTCCCATCTACCAGGATCTTCGGCACCTCACACCCGTGCACCCTAGTAGTGATGACGAGTGGGTCATCATGTGGGGCTAAGAGGCCTTTAAAGTCCATTCTGGAGAACCCCACTATCAGGGTGTCCATGTCGACCTTCTTCCTCTTTTCTGATTTTGCCTCCAGGGAGGTTGAGTGCACAGTTCTTATCACTGCCTTGGCCTCAGCTACATGGGCCTTCCTGTCGGTGACCTCTGACCCTCCCCCTGCCAGACCCCCGGAGATCATCCCCACACCGAGAGAGATCATATTGAGTCTCTTGACAGGGCCTTAGTCATCTCTCGGCGGGAGGTCAGGGTCGTCCTCATCGTCAGAAGGGTCGTCCCCTCTTTTTTGAGGACCTTCTCTACATACATCGCCTCGCTTCTTTCTGGGGTCGTCCCCTCGGCCCCTCTTGAAGGCACCTTTGTCGATGTACTTTCTGAGCTTCCCTTCTTTCAGCATCTTCTCAATCTCATCTTTCAGAGCAAAGCATTTGTCTGTTATGTGGCCATGGTCTTGGAGAAATTCGCACCATAGGTTTTTATTCCTCTTGTTGGGGGCTGCCCTCAACTTCTCAGGCCACTTCAGAGATCGGTCACTCTTTATCTCATTGAGAATATGTTCACAGCTGACCATTAGAGGGGTGTAATTAGCGAACTTGTCATCCGTAGATCTCTTCTTCCCCTCTTTGTTCTTCTTGGGGTACGTACCCCCACTAGTGCCTCCTTTTTCGTCTTCGTATTTTACGTCCATCGCCTCTTCGACGTTCATCACCTTTCCTGCTATTGACAGCAATTCAGCCATTGTCCTCGGAGGGTCTTCAGCAAGCTTCCATAACAGCTTCCCCTTTTGGAGTCCTCCAATCAGGGCTGTCATAGCTATGCTCTCCTCATAGTCTTCCACCTCCAATGTTTCTTTGTTGAATCTAACTATGTAGTCCCTTAGACTCTCATTCTTCCCCTGCTTAACATAGAGCAGGTGGATGGTCTTCTTCTGTGGCCTCATCCCGAAGCAAAAGTTGTGGATGAACCGATATGCCAACTGCTTAAAGTTTTCAATGGAGTTTTTTAGGAGAGACGTGTACCAGGCATGTGCAGCCCCAGTCAGGGTACCAGAGAAGGCACGACACCTCATCTCATCTGAGATAGAGTATATGTCTGCTACTGACTGATACATCTCAACATGGTGGACAAGGTTGGTGCTCCCGTCATATCTTGGGGTGACCACAGGTGGCTTGAACTTCGATGGCATAGGGAAGTTGACTATCTTCACCACAAAGGGTGAGCCTATGGTGTATCCCCTCTGAAGAGGGTCCCGACTCTTCAGTATATCACCGATCTTATCCTCTAGCCGCTAGATCGAGTCATTCCAGGGCCTCGTAGGGTCGGCCTGGCCGATGTTATCCCCTGCTGCCTCTTTAAGGTGGATGGAGGGTTCTTCCACGGCAGGCCTGTGTCGGCTGTTCACTTCCCCTTAGCCGTCATCCCGTACTTGGGGTCGGCCCTCGCGAGGTCGGCCATCTGTGGCCTCCCTTCTGGACCTCGCAGCACTCCTTGATCTGGACAATTTTTCTCGCAGGTCATTTACTGGGCCCAGCCTCTCAAAGGCCGACCCCCTCCTCAAGCGATCAAAAGCAGAGCCTCTTGGGCGATCATCAGGATTTGGTCTCCCGCACTTCCCTCTACTCTCCTAAAGAGGTCGTACAGTGTTGTTGGAGACTTCATATGGTTCCCATCATTCTATGGGGGCCTCCTCTCCTTCCAGATCATCATACATGTCCTCAGGGCAAGGGTTTCCTTGCCTCCCCATACATAGACGCCGGGGGTCAGCAACATCCCTCTGTCGCTGAGGGGGTAGCAGGTTTTTGCGCGGTGCCTGGGGTGGTCCCCTGGCCTCATGCTGCCCTGGTGCCGCTGCCGGAGTAATCATCTCAGGTGAGACCCCTGGTGGTATTAGTATGTTCTGGCTTAGAGCTGTGAACTGCTCCTGCATGATCCGCTGGCTTGCTGCCAGCGACTTCAAGGCTGCCGCCACATCAGCCATCTCAGACTGAGGTGGTGGCTGACTGGAACTGGGTCCCACCCCACTATCCGACGGGGGAAGTGGTGGTGGTGGCATCTCTGGTGCCATGTGTTTGAGCTATGAAAAGTTGTACTGAAGAAAAGACTGGTGAGCTAGAGAACCTTAGTGGGTCTTTTTCAATGGTGAAACATATCCTCTCAGGGGGAGAACTGGTTCACCACCAGAGTGCCCAGTGAGGTCAAGCTGTACAAAGGAAGAGATGTCTTCTCGTTCCCACAGACGGCGCCAAACTGATGATGCTGAAATCTAGAACCACCAGATAAGTGATAATGAGCTCAAACAGTAGTAATCATGGCAGCCATAGAAACGTATATGTAGAAGTGTGTGTGTGGAAGGAGATGAGTATAAGAGGAACAAGATAATGATGTATAGTGGTTTAGCCAATTAGGCCTACATCCACTGTGAGTGTGTGATCCACTAAGTATGGGCACTAATGGCCTTGGATACAATGCACATAAGCTCCCTTTCTCTCTCTACTGTGTGTACAAGCTGAGTTTTAGCTAGGGCTACAATTATCGATCGATCCCCCTGTAGGGTTGTAGGTGACAAGTATATATAGGTCTTGGGGGGTGTAGTGTACCCCCCAAGTATGCATGGTGCATGTGAATGACGATTTAGCCAATCTACTGTTGACACATGTGGATGCCAAATTATAATATAATATTCCCTCACGTGAGGGGGTGATTCGATTATAACGGTCTTCCACGTGTCCTGTGAGCCTCACACGCACTGTTCCATGCGTCCCCCAAACCACGCGCTGTGATGATGTCACCCTCGGCCTGTAAAATGAAGCCGAGGCCAAAGTCCCTTCTGATAGTGAGTCAGACCCAATTTAGGCCTCGTACTGTCGTACCCTCGAAGGGTCGGCTAGAGCCTGATGAAGGGTCAGCCCCCTGAGGAGTCGTCTGGGGCCTGATGAAGGATCGGCCCCTGAGGGGTCGTTTGGAGCCTGATGAAGGGTCGGCCCCCTGAGGGGTCGTCTGGGGCCTGATGAAGGGTCGGCTCCTAAGGGGTCGTCTGGAACCTGATGAAGGGTTGGCCCCTGAGGGGTCGTCTGGTATTGATGATGAGGTCATCCTGACCCCATCTAGGTGTAGGGTATCCTTGTCTTGGCCGAGTGTATATATGGGTATATCACTCATCAATTCATGCCATGCCATAGCTTCTACCATATGATCAATACGAGGGAGGTGGAAATAGTCCTTGGGGCAAGACTTGTTAAAATCAGTGAAGTCCACACACATTCTCCACTTTCTATTGGCCTTGGGCATTATAACTGCATTTGATAACCAATCAGGGTAAATAACCTCCCTGATGAACTGGACCTCTTCCTTCTTTTTAACCTCGTCTCTTATAACTTCGTATTTCTCATGGGAGTAAATTCTCCTTCTCTGCTTTATAGGCTTAGAACCTTCCTCCACATTGAGTTTATGACACATTATCTCCGGGTCAATGCTTGGCATATCAGCATGACTCTAAGAAAAGATGCTTTATTTTCTCTTCAATAGCTTGATCAGCTCATCTTTAATCTCTGGTCTTAGGACTTTGCTGACCTGGATGGTTTTTTTCGACTAGTCCTCACTAAGGATGATGGATTCTACCTCTTTCTCGGCTTCCCCTTTCTTGAGCTTTGTCTCATCTCTAGGATCAAAGGTATCAATGTTGTACGTGGTTATTGCTTTCTTATGTCCCTTTCTTTCCTCGACTGAGTTAAAGTAGCACTCATGCATCGACATTTAGCCACCTTGAACTTCCCCTACCCCATATAGAGTCGAGAATTTTATCATTTAGTGGACTGTCGAAGGCACGGCCTCAAACTCTTTCATGGAAACCTGTCCCAATATGAGGTTGTAGGTCGAGAAGATATTCTCGCCCATCACAAAAAAGTTAATCTTCTTAGTGAGCCTCTTTGGCCATTCGTCTCCCATTCTAACATCCATTTCATACATCTCCAGAGGGTGAACCTTCTCTCCACTGAATCCTTTCAGAGGATGATAATACAGGACAAGCCTGGCCTTGCTAAGTCCTAAGCCTTTTAAGCACGGCCAGAAAATAACATCTGTATAGCTTCCTCCATCAACTAAGATTCTTAGTACTTCACATCCATGTACACTAGTCGTTATAATGATTGAGTCATCACGTGGATCTAGGGTACCCTTAAAATCAAATCTTGAAAAGCCTAATATGAGGGTTTCCATATCCACTTTCTTTCTTTTCTCGGGCTTAGCATCAATGGAGGTCGAGTTCACAACCTCGGCTTTAGTTATCGCCTTTGCCTCGACCACATGAGATTTTTTATCAGCAACCTCAGAGCCTCCCCCTGCAAGGCCACCACAAATCATGCTTACCCCAAATGAAATCATGTTGAGCCTCTTCACTGGAACATTATCGTCTTTAGGTGGGAGATCTGGATCATCATTATCGTCATCTGAGTAGACATCCCTCCTTGCTGGAGCGTCCTCTCTACATTTATCATTTTTCCCCTTTCTAGGGTTGTCTCGACCTTGCCCTGAACCATTCTTATCAACATACTTTCTCAACTTTCCAGATTTCAACATTTTTTCGATCTCATCTTTGAGGGTAAAGCATTTATCTCTAAGGTTCCCATGATCCAAGTGAAACTCACACCAAAGATTTTTATTCCTCTTATGAGGGGATGTTTTTAACTTTTTCGACCACCTAAGAGATCGGTCATTTTTTATCTCATTTAGAATGTGCTCATAACTAATTATTAAAGGCGTGTAGTCTGCAAACTTATAGTCTATCGGCCTTTTCTTGCTATCCTTCCCCTTGAACTTCTGACCATTTCCATCGTCATGGGCTCTTTTTTCTTCATCTTCCTTTGTGGCCATTGCCACTACTGCGTTCATAACTCTCCCAGACGTGTCCAGGAGTTCAGCCATGGACTTTGGAAGGTCCTCCGACAGTTTCCATAGTATTTTTCCTTTCTGAAGGCCTCCCATAAGGGTTATCATCGCGATACTTTCTTCGTAGTCTTCTACTTCCAGCTTCTCTTTGTTAAAATGGGCCATATACTCCCTCGGAGTCTCGTCCTTCCCCTGTTTGTTGTACAACAGGTGGGTCATCTGCTTCCTAGGTTTTACCCTAAAGCAAAAGTTATGGACAATCTATCGGCCAATTGCTTAAAACTTCTTACGGAGTTCTTCGGAAGGGAGGCGAACCATACGTGGGTTGCTCCTGTCAGCATGCTTAAGAATGCTCGACATATCATCTCATCTGATATTAAATAAATGTTGGAGGCTGACTGATGCATCTCCACGTGATGCACTGGATTAGTGCTACCATCATACTTTGATGTAACTATCGATGGTTTGAACTTGGTCGGGGTTGGATAGTTTAATATCTTCGCCATGAATGGGGATCGTTAAGCATATCCCCTTTGCAAGGGGTATCGACTTTTTATGATATCCCATATTTTGTTCTCCAACCTATGTATCGACTCATTACAGGGCTTGTCTGTTACACCATCGGCGTTCATAAGGATAGCATTTTCCCCGTCCCCTTCTTTATCGTCTGGTCGGGATGATCGTTCTATGTTAACCGGACGGGTCGAGGGGCCCTCTCAGGATACTTAGGTCGGCTGATGACCTCTCTTTTCTCCTCTCAATCTTTTGGAGGTCTCCAATCATCTCTTATCTCATTTCTTCTTGAGTCGGCAACACTCCTTGACCTGGATAGGCAGTTCCTTAAATCTCTATGAGGGTCGAGCCTATCAAACGCTGACCCTCTGCTTAGCCTGTCAAAGGCTGATTGCCTTGGTAACAGTCTCAGCTGGACCTGCGTTCTCTCCTGGGCCTCCGTCCTTAGTCCTTGATTTGCCGAATAGGGCACAAAATTCCTCTGGATATCTCATGATGTTACCAACATTTAAACTCTACCTCTTTGTAGTCAAGGTCGTCTCCAACCAAGTCATCACGGAGTTCTTGACCTTACCTTCCCAGGCTTAAATGCCTGGGTCAGCAACATCTCTCTGTCTCTGATAAGGTGGAAGGTCTTTGTCTGGTGTTTGGGGTGGTCCCATGGTTTTCTGACCTAGTTCACCCTCCCTGGCGGCCATAGTTACAAACTCTTCTCCTACGCTACCTATCCCGGCAGCGAAATTTGGGCTAAGCATAGCAAATTGGTTTTGTATTTAATATTGGCTATCTATGAGGGAGTGTAGCTCCATCGCCACCTCAACCATCTCTAACTGGGGTGGTGCTTGACTGGAACCTGCACCACCTTCCTATGGAGGTGCCAGTTAATTCTTAGGTGGAGAAGGTGGATCCATTACCATTAGTGAAGGTTGTTTGAGCTATGAGCTAGAGAAGGAGAGCTTAAATGCTCAACAAGATCTCCTTGAATGGTAAAACAACTCCACAAAAAGGAGGATTTGTTTACCACCAGAGACTTTGATGAGTATAAGCTAAAAGTAGGGAAGATATGGCTATACCCTTTCCCACAAATGGCGCCAGACTGATGATGCTTGAAATAGCACCACCAAGTCAATGTGATGATGAGCTCAAACAGGTGTGGTAATGGCAAAATGAAATTAACAATATAATTGTAAGAGAATGAGATGAGTCAAAGACAAAATGAGACAGCAATTTAAGTGGTTCATCCAATTTGGCTTACATCCACTGTGTGTGTGTGTGTGTGTGTGTGTGTGTGTGTGTGTGTGTGTGTGTGTGTGTGTGTGTGTGTGTGTGTGTGTATGTGTACGTGTGTGTGTGTGAGAGAGTGAGAGAGAGAAATCAACTAAATAAGGGCACTAATGGCCATGGGTACAATCACTCAAGCTTTTCTCTCTCTTACCAATAGTTTGACAGAATTTCAGTAGGGTTTTTAATATTCAATCCCTTCTCATGGATAAGATGAAGTTTATATATAGGTCTTGGGGGGTGTAGTGTGCCCCCCAAGCATGTAATCAACATGCACATAAGGAGGCACCCAATCAGGAGGAGACACCTATCCCTAGTGCATGGATACAATGATGAGGTAATATTCCCTCACATGAGGGGATGATCTTGTTGCAACAATTTTCCCCACGTGAAACCTCCATGTTGGAACCTTATATTGCTCATACAGTAGGTGTCATATTGTAGAGCATCGACTTGGATGAGTACGATGTTGCCAACATAACGGATGCCCCAGTGTAGGAAATAAGTAAGTGTGTCCTTTACTAAGTGCCTCTGGCCTATGTCGTATGGTCGGCCATTCCCTTGTATCGGCTATATAAGAGGACGAGTGATGCTCTTGATGCCTGGGGCTTTCAGCTGATGTATCGATCTATGTAATGGTCGAGCTTGTACATATGCATATGCGGCCAACCCCATAACTGGACAAGTCTCGGTGACATTTTGTTACCCCTTTCTAAGAGGTTCGGTCATCTGGTTCCAGGTGGCCTCATAAATAGACGAGGTCATACTTGGGTATATCACTAATTACAAATCCGTTCAGAGTTGTTACTCATCCTGTTAGGTTTTGGATTTCCTTATTACTTCTGGGAGGCTGCATATTGAACTCCTGGATCTTGTCAGGGTTGGACTTTATCATTCACAATAAAATCCAAAAAAAATGCAATCTTGACTCCGAACACGCACTTGGCTTAATCTAGCATCATTTAGTATTTCTCCAGCTAGTCAAAGGTCTAGCTGAAGTCTTTAATGTGGTTTTCTACTTTTTTGCTCTTGGTCAGCATGGCATCAATGTAAACCTCCATGTTTTCCTTTTTCGGTTCTCAAACACTTTGTCATCAGCCTTTAATAAGTGACACCTGCTTTTTTCAGTCCGAAGGGCATAACATTATAACAAAAGATACCTCGGCTAGTGATGAAAGAAGCATTCTCTTTGTCTTCTTACTTTATTTTATCTTGTTATAACCAAAATATTCATCCATAAAGCTCAGTAGCTCATGCCCAGGTGATGTATCCACCAATTAATCTATTTGAGGCAGAGGATAATAATCCTTGGAACATGCCTTATTTATATTTGTGAAGTCCACACACATCCATCATTTGTTATTTTTCTTTGGTACGATCACCACACCCTCTAACCAGTCAGAGTACATCACGTCTTTAATGAATTCATCTTTCTTCAACTTGGACACTTCCTCTTGTATTTCCATATATTTCTCTTCCTAGAATACTCGACGTTTTTATTTTAATGTCCTAGATTACTTGGCTATGTTGAGCTTGTGGCTAATAATAACTGGATCAATTCCAGGCATGTATTCATGGAACCATGAAAAATACACTTTTTCGAGCTCGTAAGAAGTCATATATTTACTTCTTAAGGACAGGATCCATGGGCTAGCTCGTCTGGGTTATCCTTTTAGGATGCTCATCGTCCAGGGGTATTGGATCTGTTTACTCAATCACTTATTCGATTATTACCCTTTCTTCATCTCAAGGATCTAATGTCTCAATCTGATAGGTTCAAACTAGCTTTTTCCTTTATTTCTTGTCACCCGAGGTGTAGTAGCATTCGTGTGCTTCTACCTTGTTTTCTTTCACCACTCCTACATTGAAATTATTAGGAAAGTTAAGACATTAATGAATAGTTGAGGCTATATACTCAAACCTCTTCAGACCCACTCTTCCAAAGATGATATATTATAGGTCGATGAGATATTCTTATCTAGGATGAAGAATTTCATCGTCTCTGTTCTGCAGGTCGACCAAGTAGTGAGAACCACTTCTAGGTCAATTGTACCTAGTGGGTACACTTTTGCACCTGAGAATCCAATGAGAGGATGATGGTGTTCCTCTAATGTCCTATCAGATAGCTTCAACCTTTAAGAACAATTATAGAACAATACGTCCATCGAGATACCATTATCAACCAAAATTCTCTTCATGTTTCTGTCGTGAATCATCATGGTTGTCACTAGTGGATCATCATGAAAATACAACAAATCTTGAGAGGTCGTATCTATAAAAGCCTATTAAGAGTCAGTCCTTGGTGACTTTATGAGTTCGTACATATGCCATGCTACCATATTCATATCTTTGTCATTGGCACAAGCTCACGCTTCTTTAAGATATGTCTTTCTTTTAGCTAATTCATCACCTCCACCGTCAACTCCTCCTTCTATGCAATTAAACCTGAAAGAGATCATATCCATCTTTTCTATGGCTTCCTTGGGCCTAGAAGGGAGGTCGGGATATTCCTCGTCTTTATTCTTGAGCTTTTTTCTAGCTTTATTCCCTTTCCGAGATGATCTTGATCTCCTCTTAGGTTTCTAGTCCTTATGGTCCTGTGTTGGTCTTCCCTTCTTCTCCACATACTTATTAAGCTTCCCTCTTTTGATGAGGGTGTCAATTTCATCCTTCAAGGCTAGGTAGTCTTTGGTTTCGTGCCTGTGATCCATGTGGAATTTGAAAAACTTGCCCTTGTCTATTTTTTCACGAGGAGTTCTTATCTTCTTTGTCCAATTTAATTCACCATCTCGTCGGGTCCTGTGAGAGTGCTTAAAAAATCTCTGCAATGCATCTCATCTTCTATAGAGAATATATCGCATGTTTCTTAATATTACTCAACATGCAAAATTGAATCCAATTTCCCTTTATATCTGAGAGTGATAATGGGTGGAAAAAAATTTGCAATTATGGGGTAACTAATCATAGAGGTTGTGAATGGATATCCTTTAACAAAACCCCATTTATAATGGATTTTTTGTTTTAATGAGATAGCCCATACGGTCCTTTATCCTCTGAAAGGATCCCTTCTATGGTTGAGATTCATCAACTACTTTATTAGCTCGTTCGTAACTCTCGGTTGAGATTTCTTCTCTTTATCCAACCCGCTCGTACTTGTTTGATACACTGGCATTTCATCTTGAACTATTTTCTCTTCTTGGATCATGCCTCATGTATTTTACTCGTCTTATACATTCTTTGGGATGTGGATGTTCTCGCGCCACTCTCCTTCCCTGCCTATCAAAAATTGGTACTTTGTTTAGCCTTTCAAAGGCACTTATGTGTTCTTCTAAATGCATTTGATCGTCATCATCTCCAGTTGACCTCATAGTGGAGTTTCTACCTGGTCGGTGAGTGGATTCCTTAGGCTCTAACCCACATGTCCGAGAAGATCTGCTCGTCTCAGATCCCAAATTTAGTCTCGTGGGATTTTCCAATGCTTTTCATCAATTCTCTTGCCTACTATCTCTGTAGTGGCAAGAGAAGGTGATTCCCTACATTTATCAAGACTTTGTTTAAAATCTGGGATTATTGGAGGTGGTTCTAGGTGGTTTGGTCGTCTCTATGAGGCCAGCACACTTTGGGTGAGCTGTCTTATATTTTCTTGCATAGCTTCCTGGATTTTAGCTAAGAGATCCCATGTTACAATAGGGGTGGAGGGTGGTGTAGCAACTTCTTTTTCCTTGCTATATTCTGTGTATTCTACCATTATTACATATATTCCCAGAAATATAGAGCATGGATGCAAGAAAACAAAGTATGACTAATTTATTGAGAATTTAATAGGGGGAACTATTTTAGGCTAAAAATGAAAGTATGTGGGTATGCTTTACACTAAAATTGTTCACAGAACAATAAATGAAGAAGTATTTCAATAAATTAAGTGAATTTGCTAAACAAATCAACAATATGGTTGTTAACGAAATTAGGGGAATTTTAAAGAAAAATCCAAATTTTCCACAATAAGAAATTGAAAATTAGATGAGAAACAATTAGGCTTTTGTCGTTCCCACAAATGACTGATTCGATGCATATATTTCATATTTATCCCCTTAATTTCAGTACTTTCATGGCCTCGTGCATTGCATAACCTAGGATTTATCTCATATTTATGCTACTAACCCTTTTCGGTGAGTATTTTATGTTTTGTGTATTTCTTCCATGTTTACGAGTAAATTATGTAAGTGGATGCGAAAGAGAAATCGAAACGGCAAAAGAAAATAGAGGAAGGAAAGTCAAGGAAAAATTGGCAATCTCCCAGCTAGAATTTGGAAGAGGAGCCAACGGAAAAGTTGAAGAACTAAAAGTCATGAGTAGTCCAGAAGAAACATCACCTCAATCCGAGCTACGGTGAAGAAGTTATGTACATTTGAAGTTGGGATAAGAATATAGGGGTAAGTGCAAATAGGAGAAAGAGACATTATGCAGAGAAAGTACGCAAACAGGTTTGAAATTAAGAGTGAACCATTTTAACCTATTAATGGGTTTCGATTCCCTGGGGCGAATGGGTTCAATGTACCTGATTGAAAAATATGGAATTCTTATTTTCTCCTTATTTCTAGCTACAAGAGTTATATTAGTTTAGGACTTTGAAAAACGACTTTCATGACTTGTAAATAATTATTAGGAGTATTATTATCATATAGGAGTTAATAGAAAGTAGAGAAGAACCCTAGGAACAATTGGATCGAAGTTTATTATTTTTCTTCACGCAAATTTCAATAAGAAGTTGATTCCCTTCCAGAAATTGTTCAAGCTTATTTCTTTCATGTTCTTAATTCTCTACATATTGGTAACGTTGCTTTAATGCTTTATTCTTGTTAATCATTCACCATATCTTCTTGCAGTCTTGATAATTCAAGCATAGTGATTAACAATATCATGTCCAGCTAGATTTTTATAGGGTTGGGGTACAAAAACCCAACCTAGGTGTTATGGACGAATGTAAAATTGGATAAAAGTAAATAAATAACTAGGAGGTTTGATACTTTGTCGAGATGAGTATTGTAGATATTTTAACTTCGGTTATCGTAGTTAATCGTAGTATTTAAGGATATAATACGCGTGTCGACAATGGTGTCTTTCATGCTAATTTTATTTTTTTACTAGGCTTTGTGTGGAGTTCAATCCTCATATATTTGGCACTTAAATAATTTTAAAGTTTTCTCCTGGTTATATATTTAATCTTGAACATTTTATATTCAACATAATTATCGATGGTACGGGGGAGTGTATTCCATACCCATTTTCTCATATGGTTTATTTCTAAAAAGTCAAAAGTTTAGTCTCGCTTTCAGTAGTTAGTTTGCATTCATTAGTTACTTTTTAATAGTTCATAAGACTTTGCATTTTCATCACCTTTTACAATTTCTGAGAGTGAGTCGATAGTTAAGTTTCAGAAGCCTACCCATAGTTTTCGTCACGATCATTGTCCTATTCCCTGAGTTCGACACCCGACTTATCGTGGTATTACTTGAGCGACTGGCTTACACTTGAGCTGTAAATACACGCGTTGCACACACGTTTTTAGTCGCGTCAAGTTTTTGGCGTCATTACCGGGGGACTGGGTAAACACACTACGTTAGATCAATTTAATCTAAGAATTTGACACTAAATCCTAAAAATCCAAAAAAAATTATAAAACCCAAAAATTCAAAAACATCAAAAAATACAAAATGTCCAAAAAAATCAGAAAAAAAAAATCTCTCGAGCTTTATATGCAAAATACTCAGCCCAATCCTAGTTCACATCCTAATCCTCCTACATTTCACGAGAATCCTACAATTAAACTCACCCTACTGGCCCTCACACTCCAAACTATCTAAATTAATGGGTACCACCTCCTACACCACGTAGTCACACGACGAGTCATATGTCTAGGAACTCCGATGACCAAAGTGATTCTATAAGTGTGAATGTGATGTATGATCATGCTACTTTTGAGACGGGTGAGGGAGTGATGTCGTATCTCACCATAAGAGACCTCTTATACCCCGAAAAAACCGTCGCTCCGCTGTATCATATTTTTGTACAATGCGGGGTAGTTAACTTTGGGAATGGGATGATTCATATTCTCCCAACGCTTCACAGTATGGAGTCAAAAAATTCCTACCTCCACATTACAAAGTTCGAGGAGGCATGTGACATGTTTAATGATCAAGATTAGACTCAAGACGTAGTGAGCCTCAAGCTTTTTCCTTTTTCTCTTAAGGACAAGGCCAAGACTTGGCTTTGGTCACTAGCACTAAACTCAATAGGCACGTGGAGGGATATGCAAGCTAATTTCCTTCAAAAGTTCTTTTCTGCAAATAGGACCAACTCCATTAGGTCTCAAATTCATACCTTTAGGCAAAACGATAACGAGCCTTTTGATAAGTGTTGGGAGAGGTTCAATGAGTTATTTAATAATGCATTCGTATTGCTACTTTCAACCCTTAGTGGGTTGGGTGTAATTGGATCAACATCAAACATTTCATATGCCATGTGATTGATTGTAATAAAATAGAGGATTTGGGGATAATATTAAACTTTGAAGGTTGCTCTTATAATATAGTTAATAAGATCTAGTGTTTTTGGAGACATGGTGTTCATGATGAGATTTTAGATGATGGTCCTCAAAATCTATTGCTTAAATTATAGCAACCCCTTCTTCAATTGGAGATAGGAGTGAACTTGGTGTATGCTAAATGCAATAGGCACGAAAGAAGAGATTTATGGGATGCCTTAGCATATAGCTCATCTTTGTGTTATAATTTTCCTTTGTTAGTTGTGGGGGATTTCAATATAGTTGCTTCCAGTGAAAAAAGAGTAGAAGGTAGAGAGATAGATATTGGAGGATCTTCTGATTTCAATGATTGTATTACGAGTTGTTCTTTACAAGATATGGGTTTTAGTGGATCCAAATTCACTTGGATTAAAGAAGCAAACGGTTCATTTAAACATTCCCAAATTATTTTATTAAACTTCTAAATAGAAAGTGTTCATATCATAACCCTCTGCTCATTACTCTTCCTTTATCAAAGGAAGTAGTTATAAAACCTTTTAAGTTTCAAAACATGTGGAGCTTTCATGAATGCTTTTCTCGAGTGGTTAAAGAGTCTTGCGAAAAAGTTTCTTCAGGTAGACATCTAGATAGATTTGCTTATAAGTCGAGGAGACTAAAGAATAAATTAAAGATTTGGAGTAAAGAGGAATTTAAAT
Source organism: Sambucus nigra (assembly GCA_949130495.1). Classification (NCBI taxonomy): domain Eukaryota; kingdom Viridiplantae; phylum Streptophyta; class Magnoliopsida; order Dipsacales; family Adoxaceae; genus Sambucus; species Sambucus nigra. The sequence continues at coordinate 42,798,909 of OX422213.1, forward strand.
ATGTTTTTACTGAGATTAATCAGTTGGAGGATAAGCTTCTTCAAGAAGAGTTTGGTTTAAAGGCAAACCTTAATGAAGGTCAAAGAGTAAAAGTTTCAAAAGATAAAGCAGATTTAAGTGAAGCATTGTCTAGAGATAAGATCTTCTGGTTTCAAAAAAGTAAAAGTCAATGGATTAAAGATGGGGAAAGGAATACCAAGTTCTATCAGGCTCAAGTTCAACAATCTAGAAGGAGGAATAGGATCAACAAAATTAAATCTGAAGATGGGACCATCCATGAATCCTCAAAGGAGATTGATAACATTTTTATCTCTTAATTTTCTTATTTATTCTCTGCAGGAACCCAAGAAGTTAGAAATATGCTTAAAGTGATTCCAAAAATTATCACAGAAGAAATGAGCAGGAGCCTTATCAAAATTCCAGAGGAAGAATAGATTTGGAAAGCCATCAAAGAGTTAAACCAAAACCGTGCAAATGGATCTGATGGATTCAATGGTTTCTTATATGTTTATTATTGGGATCGATATCATCAAGGAGGACTTCATTCAAGTCATTAAATCTTTTTTATTATTGCTAAATTACCTAATTCCTGGAGCTCTACTTAGTTATGCCTTATTCCTAAAGTTGTTAGACCTACTAGTTGTCAGGACCTTAGACTAATTAATCTATGAAACTTTAGTTATAAGGTTATAACTAAGATCATTAATTCAAGACTCATCCCCATCCTACCTTAAATTATCTCAGAGAATCAAACAGATTTTGTTCCAGGTAGAAATATTCAAGACGTGATTCTTTTGGCTCAAGAAATGATGCATTTGATTGACAAGAAGAATTCAGGAGGTAACATTATTATCAAATTGGATATGGCCAAGGAATAAGATAGGACTTCATGGCTTTTCGTAATTAAATCTCTAAGAGCTTTTGGTTTCTCAAAAACCTTTATTGATTTAATTTTGAGATGAATTTCCTCCCTTTGGTTCTCAGTTATTATTAATGGGCAGCCTAAAGGTTTCTTCAAACCAACTAGGGTAATAAGGCAAGGGGACCCTATTTCCCCAAGCCTTTTCATTATTATGGCTGAATCTTTTAGTAGAGGTCTTAATGAACTTAGGGCTAAAAATATTTTTAGTCTATTTTCCCACCCTAGAGTCTGCCCTCTTATAAGCCATTTGAGTTATGTTGATGATATTATTATCTTCACTAGAGGTTTAAAAAGAATTCTTAGAAATCTTATGAAGTTCCTCCATAATTATGAAGTTGAATCGGGTCAACAAATAAGCAAAGATAAGAGTTGCTTTTCTACAGGTCAAAAATATATTCCTCCTCAAAATTGCTAGATTTACTGCAGCCACTGGTTTTAAATTTTATAAAGTCCCTTTAAGATATTTAGGTGGCCCTTTTTTTAAAGTAAGAAGGAAAGAAATTTACTTTGAGCCTTTATTCCAGTCTATATCTTCTAAAATTCAAAATTGGAAATCAAAATTCCTTTCTATGGGAGGTGACTTTGATTCAATTAGTCTTATCTTATATCCCTCTTTATACTCTCTTTGTTCTAAATCCTCCTAACTTGACCATTCAATATTTAGAGAAACTTTTTAGTTCTTTCTTTTGGGGTGTTAACAGGGTCTATGGCAAGAAATTCCACTGGCACAAGTGGAATTTGATTAGTTGTGCAAAGCATGAGGGAGGTATAGATATAAAATGTATGTCCTCTGTCATAACTGCTTCTGATATTAAACTTGCTTGGAATGTTAAAGAGGGTAAGCTTTTGGGATAAATTTATGCAGTCTAAATATGGTGATATGAACCAGGCTAATGAATCAATGGCTTATAGGAGAATTATAACTGCATGGCAAATAGTGGAGTGGAACTCAATTTGGGTGGAAGATAATCTCATTCGGACTCCTATAGAGACTGGTCATTTCTCATTTGCTTCTGCTTATGAGATAGCCAGAAATCACAAGTTGTCCTCCTTAGCCTTCAAATTTATATGGCATCCAAACATTCCTCCTAAAACGTATGTTTTATATGGATATCTTTATTTTATTGTGTTGCTATTGATATGTTGATTCAAAAATTTTGAGTAAGGCTTGTCTCTAGATGTCATTGTTGGAAAAATAATTTAGAATCCCTCTTTTATCTATTTATCTCAGGTCCAATAGATGCTAATATTTGGAACTTCTTTAGTAATTTACTTAACTTCGGGTATCACTCCAATTCAATTCATGGAGTTCTAATCCAATGGTGGCTTCAGACAGGTAATTCGAAGTTATATCAGTGGCTGCATAAAGTCATCCATGTTAGTATTCTATGGTAATTGTGGTTAAGTAGGAACAAGTCTCTCTATGAGGATGTTTCTATGAAAACAACAACCATCACTCACAACATTGTTCATAGAATTTCAGAGCTTGCTCATATAATTTCATTCAAATATGAGGACAAATCTGTGGATAAATCTATTTTGGAGTTAATCAACATCGAGTAAAGTAAAAAATGGTCGTAGTTCCTTTCAATCTTAGTATTGCAAGAAGACTACTAGAGGGAATATAAAGATTAATTGCTCAGGTATAAGAGGGAATCTATCAACTATGGGGGTTGGTGCAATTTTAAGAGATTCAAAGGGAAATTTAATCTGGGTTGCTTCGAATTTTACTGATGGAGGTTCTTATCTTGAAATTCTTCTTCCAACTTTATGCCAGGATCTTTCTTTTTGTGATGAAAATAATTTCAATAATATAGATATAGAGGTTGACTCTAAATCTTTATTTGTTATTCTTTCACTTTCTTCATCCTCAATTCCTTTGAAATCAAGACCTCAATTCAAGACTATTAAGGACATGATCAGTTAGGTGAATTCATTAATACTTATGTTTTCCAAAGTAGCTATTCTACTTTCAAAGTAAGGGATTAGTGAAAAAAGGTCATATTGTTGGCTCTAGCTTGAAGACCTTCCAAGAGAAATATCAAGATATATAAAACTTGAAAGCTCAACTTTGAGCACTTTTCACTGTTCTCAATTTTCTTCAAGCTTTCTTTATGTAAACCATCTAGAGAGGGATATTATCTTTATTATTAAATGAATATCCTAATCTTTGCAAAAAAATGTTAGTTAATATGTGCCCACACCATGGTTTTAAGAAGTGGAGACTCATCTCTTACTTCCATCATGGGCTAAGCTTAAGTTCCAAATAACTTATTAAGACAATGTGCTCGGGAGAGTTCTTCAGATTAGATGCGAACAATGTGGAGGCCCACTTTAAGAATGACATAGAGACTACTCAAACGTGGAACATATCGGATCAGAACACCCAACCCAAAGCTATACACACATCCACGGCTCATTTCGCATCTGGACTATATCACTTGGACAAGAAAGCCGAGTTGAAACTCCAAATCAACCAAAACTACACCAAAACTGTCGGATTGTCACGGTCATTGACCATGACAAGTCAAACTTGTCAAGGTCAATGACCGGGACAAGTCTAGGGGTGGCAACTTCTTTTTCACAGATTCGTCACGGTCATTAACCGTGACAAGTTCACTAGATTGTCACGGTTTTTTACCGTGACAAATCATATACCAAACAAAAGAGAAAATAAAATAAAAATCATATACCAAATCAAGGCATTGATAATCCATGTCCAAATAAAATAGAAATGCAAATATCCATCATATCCAAACCAAATTGTACCAAAATCAAAAGAATATAAATATAATCCAATTTTCAAAATAAAACGAGATAGAAATAATTTCAATCTTCAGCAAGTGGAAGGAGGAAGGAAGGACACACAACATATGAATTGACACACCCCGCAATATACTAAATGTCGCATTGTTCGCGCAACCACACAGGTGAGTTCCCCTTTCCCTCCACCACATACGTGATGCTCAGGCCTCCTCTTGGAGAGGACGTCCATGAATCGGCATACCCGGGATGAAGCTCGGATCCCTCAACCCCCTATCCATCAGCATCCCATAATATATGTCGAATAGATGAACGCTCGACCAACTGAGTGTTGACATAGGCCGCTCGGCAGAGGTCACGATGCGAAATGGATCATCATATGGTCCCGAGTCAATGCGTATCGGCGATGAAGCAATGCCGTCAACATCGACGTCCTCATCCTCATCCTCATCTACCACCTTCTCCTTCCCCTTGCCCTTGACCTTTCCCAACTGATGCTTCATAAAGGCGTACATATCTAGGACTGTCACCTCCAACCTTAATAGCTTGTTGTCATGGGAGTCCACCTTATAGGCCAACCCGTTGTTGCTCGTCTCCATGTCGATGATCCTAGACTTCCTTACCCACGAGCTCACCCCCTGGTCCTCCCCTTATGATTCGGATCGAGCACTTGGCTGAGTGCATCCGCAGCCAAAGATGCTTTGTCGGCATCAGATTACGACTCATGCACTTCGTTAAGCTTTTCCTGAAAAAACAAAAAGTACACAATTACTCAATTAAGTAAATAAAAAAATTATAACATAATTGAAAAAATTAAACATTTATAACACACAATGGTGGCTGCGATGCTCGGGGCCACCTTCTTGTCCTTCATCTTTTTCATCTGAATTGCCACATAGACATCGAGCCTATGTTTTCTACCCCCAGGGCCACTCCCCGTCCTCTAAAATAAAAAAAAAATACAGAATTAGTAAGTAACACAAATTAATGCTAAATTATACTAACTAAAATTAAAGAAAATTAAAAACTTACTATCCCGTGCTCCACCTCGGCATAAGACGTCCGCCCGGAGTAAAGCACATCCAACTTTTTTGCCCGTTTGTCCCTCCCGAATTGGCGAGATGTCAATTGCCGCTCATTGGTCTCATTGTCGATAAATTTCTGCCACTGTGCCAATGAGATTGGCTCCTAGGGGGGGACCATTTCACGGAGTCTCAGAATGACTCCCGGGTCTTCTCAAATTACCATGCCCATAAATTCTTCTTCCACATTTTATATTTATCCCTCAATTGCTCCAACGTGGGGTCGCGGAGATATGCGGGTAGGACGAATTGTTCCTGTCAAATAAATACAAACCATCCTGTAAGTAATTATTACAATTATAAATATAAATATTAAATGCATAACCTGAAGCGCCCCCCCAGATGTTCATCTTGAGGTCAATAGGCACAGCCCTCCAATCAGTGTACCCCGGGTCGACAATCGCCTTCAACAAATCTAGCGCTCAAGCTAATAATGTCGTCTTATTTTCGACGGCGGCCCCTAATTTGCCCCATTTTGGGGGCCTACTGTCTGAGGAGCCCTGATCGCCTCCACTACCACGTCCTGATGAAGTCATTTTTTGAAAAACTTGTTTTTACTAGTACAAAGATGTATATGAACTTTGAATTAATGCTGAAATTCGATAATAACAATACATACCAATACCAATACCAATTTCAATTTATACCAATACCAATAACAATTTATACCAATTTCAATTTATACCAACACCAATACCAATTTCAATTTACACACACACTTTCGAGTCATGGACTTTGAATTAATGCTTAAATTGATGAAAATTCTAATTAACATATTCATTTGGTTATTATAAGCATTAAAATGATCGAGTACAAACTAACATATTCACTTGGTCTAAGTGCTATTGAATGCGTATGCATAAGAACTAAAAGGCTAGTATCTATGCGCACTATAAGTAATTTAAAATATGTTTCATTTAATTATGTCTTATCACAATTGGAGAGATTTCATTTAATTATGTAATTTAAAGTATGTTACATTTCATTAAAGTGCGCATAAGAACTAAAACTTATACCAACTTCAATACATCTGATGTCAATTTAAATTTCAATTTATACCAATACCAATTTATATCAATTTCAATATATTTTTTATTTCTAAGAATTACACACATATTAATTTCACAAACACACGAAGACCCAATTTCTATTTTAAATTCACAATAATATGTCTAACCAATTTCAATTTCATATTTACATAACATATTTACACAACAAAGGGGTCCAATAATTACACAACCAAGGGGTCTAATATTTACACAACAAAGGGGTCCAATATTTACACAACGAAGGGATCCAATATTTACACAACAAAGTGGTCCAATATTTACACAACAAAGGGGTCCAATATTTACAAAATAAAGTCGTCCAATATTTACACAACAAAGTGATATAATTTGGAATTTACACAACAAAGGGGTCCAATTCATATTTATGCCCAATTAATCACACACAGACGCATACCCTGCCCCCCACCCCACCTCCACACACCTACACACACACACACACACACCTACCCCAACCCCCACTGCCCCCACCCCCCATACACCTACACACACACACACTACCACTCCCCCTACACACACACACACACACACGTAGCGCGCACACACACTGCCCCCGACCCCCCCACTACCACCCACCCCCACACCACACACACACACGCAGCACACCACACACACACATATTCATATACACAAAGGAAAGAGAGAGACAGAGAAAAAAAGACCTGAGAGTAGAGAGAGAGAGAGAGAGAGAGATAGAGAGAACCGTCGCTTAGAGAGAAGAGAGAGAACTTGGGGGGAAACAAAACGGTGGGAAAAAATTAGGCGCTAGGGTATTTTGTTAAAAGAATTGTCATGGACCTGTCAAGGTCTTTTACCGTGACAACTTTTTAAAGTTGTCACGTTCAATAACCGTGACAACTACTTGTCACGACCTTGTCGTGATCATTGACCTTGATAAAAAATGCATGTTTTTTTACAAGGTCAATGATCATGACAAGGTTGGTCGTCTCAAAGGTGACAATTTGGCATTTTTGGTGTAGTGAAATTAGCAGAGAGATTAGAGGACATAATCAAAGCTAAGGGGAGAGACTTATCCGGCTCCACTCGAGCAATTAAGGAGGAGATATGCATAATTTTTTAGGCGGGACATTTAACAAATGAATGTCCAACGATACTCGCCTACAATGTTATGCTACAAGAGAAAGTTGAGGCGGTAGGAGCCTATAAGGGTATTCCCCTTACGGGAATTTCTACAATACCTCGTGGCGAAACCATCCCGGTTTTAGTTACGGGCAACTAAACGCGGTGATGACCTCGAATCCACATGTTCCCTAATAATCGCCACCACTCCCGCCTTACTAACATGCACCACCTATGCAAGCGCCCCCTCATGTGCCTTATATACTCCTACAGTGGAAGAGTCTCGGGGACACTTTAGCCCAATTCATGCAAACTCAGTCAGCGATAACGCCCAAAATTTTGCAAACTTAAAGATGTCGTTGTCTAAGTTGAAATCTTCCCTAAGTTTCCAAAAGAAGGGTAAGTTTCCCACCCAAGGCCAAAGACCTCCCCAATGTTAAAATTGTGTTGACTCTAATACCGACAAGAACAAAAAGCAATGTCAAGCAGTTGCCACTCTATGTAGTGGGAGAGTTATTGACTTGTCACCTCCCCACATGAAGAGTAAAATGACAAGGAGGTTTCGTCCGGTATGAAAGAGTTCGAAGATGCCCCCTTGGAAGGGAGTGATAAAGAGGACACAGTTAGGCCCGAGATGGTAGTGGAACCCCCTAATGACACTCATTACCCTCAACGGTTGGTTCCTCCTCCTAAAGAGGCCTCCCGTGATGATATCTTAGAAGTGCTTAAGCAAGTAAAGCTTAATTTACATTTTCTTGAGGCAATCAATCAAATTCCCGCATATGCAAAGTTTCTTAAGGACTTGCTAACAGTGAAACGTAGGTTAATGGTAAAGAAGAAGGTGTTTATTGCACAAAACATAAGTTCGATACCTTTGAGCGACCTCCCGCCGAAGTATAAAGATCCAGGTGCACCTACCATTTTGTGCACCATTGGAGATAGTAAAATTTAGAGAGTGTTATTAGATTTAGGGACGAGTGTTAATATTCTCCCTTACTCCATCTATAGACAGTTTGATTTGGGGAAACTTAAGCCCGCAAAAATCACTCTCCAACTCGCGGACCATTCCATGAAGATACCTCAGGGGATTGTTGAGGAAGTGATTTTATAAGTCGACACTTTCTACTTCCCGATATATTTTGTCATTTAGGGCACGGAGCCCTCCTCTCCCTCGAGTCATCATGTTCCCGTGATCCTTGGCCACCCATTCTTAGCTACGGATAATGATTTGATTAACACGCAAAATGGGCAAATGCAACTCACGTTCGGGAATATGAGACTCGGGACTAATATCTTCTACATCACCAAGCAAATGGGTGATGAAGACAAGTTACACGAGTCGGATCTTATAGAGGAGGTAGTACACGAACACTTTGAGGGTAAACACACTAGGAATCCGTTAGTGGCGTGTCTTATTATGGCGAGTGATAGAGATAGCGCGTACATAGATTTTGAGCAAGAGATGAGGGATATGAGAGAGTATTGGGATGAGGATGAGAGCGGTGAGGATGTTAGAGATATTAGTTGGGTCTCTCGTTCGAGGAACTACCATCGGGGTAATTGCGTACGGTTCCCTCTGATGAGAAATTACCTTCCCTCAAATTGAAAAATCTTCCTTTTACCGTCAAATATGCTTACTTAGGAGAGAATAAGACATATCCTATTGTTGTCTCCTCGAGCCTAAGAGTAAGAGGGAAAGCTTATGGCCATTATGAGGAAGCACCGAAGTGATTTTGGTTGGATCATCACAGATTTAAAGGGTATAAGTCCTTTTATTTATACCCATAAAATACACCTAGATGAGGACATGAGACTCTCTAGGGGGATGCAACAGCATTTACATTCAACGATGAAAGATGTGGTAAGAGAGAAAACTATAAAGTTATTGGATGTGGTCATCATCTATCCCATCCGGGATAGTAAATGGGTGAGTTATACCCTAGTCATCCCTAAGAAGTTGGGACTGTGGCCCAAAATTCAAAGGGGGGACTTATCCTAAAACGTACCACCACCTGGTGGCGCATTTGTATTGACTACCGGAAGCTCAATGTCGGCACTCAAAAATACCATTTCCTTTTGCCGTTTATGGGCCAAATGCTTAAGAGAGTTGTTGGCCACCCGTTTTACTATTTTTTAGATGTTTATTCCCGGTATAACTAAATTGAGGTGGATGTCTTAGACCAAGAGAAGACTACATTCACATGTCATTTTGTCACGTTTGCATACAAACATATGCCATTTGGATTGTGTAATGCACCGTTTACCTTTCAATGATGCATGCTTAGTCTATTTAGCGACATGGTTATAAGGGGCCTTGAGGTGTCCATGGACGATTTTAGTGTCTTCAGATCCTCATTTGATCATTGCCTTGCTAATCTCGAGAAGGTGTTAGCCAGGTGTGTGGAAAAGAACTAGGTACTAAATTGGGAGAAGTGTCATTTTATGGTTACCGAAGGCGTAGTTGTTGGCCACATTGTGTCATCCAAGGGTATAGAGGTCAATAGGGAAAAAATTGACGTTATTGACGAACTTCCCCCACCTAAGTCACTAAAAGACGTGGGCTCTTTCTTGGGCCACGTGGGGTTCTATCATAGGTTTATTAAGGACTTTAGCACCATTAATAGGCCTCAAGTAACCTACTTATGAAGGATGCCCCTTTTGAGTGGAGTGAAGCATGCCAATAAGCTTTTGAAAAATTGAAAAGCATGCTAATCTCTGCTCCCATCATGCAATCTCCGGATTAGACCCTTTCATTCGAGCTTATGTGTGATGCGAATGATTATGCACTAGGGGTTATTTTAGGGCAACAGAGAGATAAGAAATCCCACATCTTATACTATGCTAGCCGAAATTTAACCGGGCCTCAATTGACTACTCCACCATGGAGAAACAATTGCGTGCAGTAGTGTTAGTCCTAGATAAATTCCTCTCTTACCTCATCGGTTCACCCATTACATGCTTTATCGACCACGCGGCTCTCAAATGTCTCCTTTCAAAGAATGATGTGAAGTCGTGCCTAATAAGGTGGATCTTACTACTCTAAGAATTTATCCTTTCCATTAAAGACAAGAAAGGAGTAGAGAACGTTATAGCTGATCATTTATCGAGGCTCTCGTCCGACGTACCTAAAGATCCTATACCCATAGACGAGTATTTTTCGAATGAGACATTATTTGTCATTTCTTCTCTCCCCTGATTTGCGAACATTATTAATTATCTAGTCACGGGGGTCGTCCCCTCTGACTAGACATCAAAAGAGAAGGGGAAGTTCTTCACTTGGTTGCGTATGTTTTTCTATGATGATCCGTACTTGTCTAAATATTATGCTGACCAAATTATCTAAAGATGTGTGTCGGATGACGAGATCCCTAATTTCATTCGATTTTGTCATTCGGAAGCTTGTGGAGGCCACTTTTTCACGAATAAGGCGGTTGTTAAGATTCTCCAAAGCGGTATCTATTAGCCCACAATCCTTTGGGATGTGAACACTTATTGCAAATCTTGAGATAGGTGCCAAATAATGGGAGTTATTACTCGAAGAGGCATGATATCATTGAACCCTATTCTCATCATCAAGATATTTGATTGTCTGGGCATTGACTTCATGGAACCTTTCCCTCCATCCTTTGGTTTCCTATACATCCTTAGCGTGGTAGATTACATGCCTAAGTGGGTAAAGTCCATAGCTACTAGGAATAATGACAGTAAGGTGGTGGTGAATTTTATTCATGAACGCATATTATCTCGCTTCGGTGCTCTGAAGGCCATTATTAGTGATAACGACACACACTATTGAAATGGGCCATTTGAAGAACTAATGAGAAAGTATGGTGTCGTCCACAAGGTTGGGACGACATACCACCCTTAAAAGAATGGGCAAGCCGAGTTAGCAAATTGAGAGATAAAAAAAATTCTCAAAAAGACCATTGATCATAATCGAAAGGGTTGGTCTACTCGACTGATCGATGCGCTATGGGCTTAAAGGATCGCATACAAGAACTCCCTTGGAATTTCCTCATTCAGCTTTTTGTATGGAAAGCCTTTCCATATCCCCGTCAACTTGTACGACCCTCGCACATATCCCAATGTCACTCTTCCTCTCCCCAAGCAAGTGTGTGTGACCGTTGGGTGCCAAGAACCGAGTGGACCCACGACACATTCCCTGTCGGGAAACTCCCCCCGCCTGTGACACCCCGACTAATTAAATACCGGGTAGCTACTCCTTTATTAAATTAATTCAAAATGTCAAGTTGGTCCAGTTAATAGCATCACTGTCGAAAACATTTTAATGATTACTAACCACCTAGTATTTAAAAAGTAAGTTGCCAAATTTTAATTTAAGTCTGATTAACATGCAACAAGGATAATGAAGAATAATAACACCATTCACCATAAAGAAGTAAATAGAGTAACCATCACATAATGTAAATAAAGTCTGGAGGAAAAACTCCTCACTAAAATCTCATAACTAAAATAAGTAAACCGAAATACTAAAACAATACATGCCAAAGTCTGAAAACTGTAATGGAAAGATGTCTCTAATAGAAATGGGCAACATGCCCTACAACTGATAGATAATGACTCTGGAATCCAAATGATAGAAGCGTCTACAAGCAAATCCCTGTAGCTTCCACGAACAGCTACAGCTCGTCACCTGAATGAGTATCCTATGCATGGTGTCCTTGTGGCTGGGCACCTAAAATGGTTTTTCAAGAAAAATAGATTTGAAAGCAAACGGGTCAGAGCCCGAATATGGAGATATTTTAAAAACCTGCAAGTGCTTTAAAAACATTAAAAACATTAAATGCAAAGTACATGTTAGGACGAGCACTCACATGATATTCTCACCTCTCGTCTAACTGTGCACTCCTAACGTAAGTACCCATCTACAACGACACAAACCACTAGCTAAGTAACATCATATCTAGCTAGACTGTCATAGGTCCTACCCTTATTATTTGGTTCCATTAACATTATAACGCTCGTAATTAAATAGGGGTTTAACGTAAACTCAGATGCTCAATATGCAATATATTTCACTATCAGCTAACCCGTTATGTTTTTCTCGAAACAATACCGTAATTATATTCACAACATTAACATGAGGTTCCCATTAATTAAGTGTATATTATTCACAACATAAATATACAATACAAGCACCCCGAGAACTAAGCTGCGGTGCACACATACTCTGCTATCCATCCCGGTACATCACGTACATAAGGATTACATATTCCGAATCTCTCAGGAATAGTTCACAAATAACAACATCACAAGTAATGGAGGCGAACACAGTCACATCACATGGGTCACGCACATACCTACGCTCCCACGATCAGCGGACTTATTAATATCCCAATAAGTCTTTCTATGACCTATGTTCATCAAGGTAACCAGTCTAAATCCGGGCAACACAACGATTAGAGGGCCCTAAGCGAACGCAAACCTCCCGTGATAGCAAGTATGGTAGGTATGTCATACACACAATTCATATACCAATACTAAGTAAACACACGTCTTAGTAATCCCGTAGTTTAATCGTAGTACTATTCTCATTCTAGTACCAATATATAATATATATATACAACTTATATAATCCCGGTCCCTAATTACACGCGCCATAATTTATTCTCACGTCGTAGTAGACACTCACGTCTCAACCCAAACGGTTCATTGATATAAATCACTCGTATACAATTTACTCCTCATAATAACCCAAAAGTCCTAAATCTATCAATACATCATCAAAGGAATGTTAACTCTACCCTCGAACAAGTTTACGGGTCTCCAAAAATCAAAACAGGCCAAAAAGTCCCAAACTGCCAGCTCGTTAGAAGTCTCGTTCGAACGAGGCTGTTCGAACGAGATCAAACTGTCAGCTCGTTAGAAGTCTCGTTCGAACGAGGCTGTTCGAACGAGATCCAGTTCGTTCGAACGAACTGTACCTTCTAACGAGATCTCATTCGAACTAAGTTATCGAACGAAGTTCCCTTTCGTTAGAAGCGACTGGTCAATTCGTTAGAAGCTCGTTCGAACGAGTTCGTTCGAACGACCTGGGGAGGGGCTTCTAACGACCTACCAGTTTCGTCCCAGATTTGTCTTAATCTCGTTTTTCACCATTTTTACTCCTCAAATCTCCTCCAAACTTAGTCCCAACCATTGTTTTAAGGTCTCTAATCAATCTTAAACATATTATAGTCACCTCCTAACACGTTTTAAAGGATTAAATCACCCTAACATCAATCAATATCCAAATCTCTACAATTTTTCCCCAATTATTCAAGAACATAAACCCTAGAATTTGTAATCATCAATTAGTCCATTCTAGATCCGTTTTTGTTACATCCTACGTATACTAACACCAGATCAATCATCTCTATATGGTTCTACATGCAATTTGTCCTCAATATTCAATTTCTAAATCCAATTAACATGGGTTTTCATTCATCTTTCAAGAACAATTGGAATTCTTCAATTTTCTAACATGGGAAGAACATTCACTGAATTTAAATGTAATTAAATCACTTGCCTTTATTATCTCTGAATTTGGTGTTGATTTCTGTAAAGATTTCTGCAGAATTCCTTCTCTTCCTCTCCCTCTCCAAGCTATCTTCTCCAAAGGTGGCTATGGTGGCTAGGGTTTTCTTTGGGAAAGTTGGAAACCTAAATGATAACCTCCGTAGCTTAATGGGTTAATAAGGGTTGGTTAGTGGGTTTAGTGGGTCTATTCCCAATCAGATTTACTTCTCTAATTTTCGTCATTTTTAATTCCTAAAAATATGAAATTACCAAAATACCCTTTATATTGCCGGTATGGTCTAAAAATACCCCGAAACCAAAACTACACCCCCGGCTAGTGTTTTCTGACTATCTCGACCCTTCCGGACGCGTTGGCGCACTCAAAACGACCATACGGTTAATAGAATTTAAATTCACTTTATAAATAAAATAATACACCATGACGCGGCGGTCACACGCGTCTCAACAAAATTCCAAAATGCCGTATATAAATCTCACAACAAATTTTTCATAACTCAATATTCATATAACATCATCTATACTCAATATAGTCAAATACCAACTCACAACTCGCTAGTATTTTACCCGGATTAATTTCCAAATAATTCACATTTAATTAATTAATCCCAAAATAAATATAGCCAAAAGTACGGGGTATTACACCGCCTACCCGCTATTTAAATCTCATCATTTGCGTCACACTCCTTTCAATAACAAATAACTCTGCAATTCGGATTCGTCATGGAACTTCCCTCTACCATTTTCTTAATGAAGACCCTCGGATTAGCCTTGCCCACATATATCTCGAGGAGGTTATAATTGCAGCCTTTAACAAGATCGAAAAGATGTTGCTCCCCTATGAGAAGTTCATTTGCTCACTTTGCCGCGATGCTTTTGTCTCCGGATGAGACTCTGTCGCACGTGCCCCAAAACCAATCAATGCTGCCTCCATTGAGCGTAGATCCATTCAATTGTGACACATCCAAGGTCCACTCGAGCCTATATTTCAAGATGTGGAAATGGGAAAGTGGGACGAAGGTGATCCAAATGCGGAGGATGAAGAAGAAATTGGGGGAGAAACCAAGGGGAAGATGAGGAGGCCTACCCGGACTACGAGACCGACTTTGATGAGCGCGCTTATAATACGGAGATCATTCATAGCCGTATGGACCATATTGAGACGTGCCTCGACAGCTTTATTATCGAATACTGAGAGGACCGGCGATCGGATCATCACGACGATAGTCGTGACATAAGCATGATTATGTGGCTTCAAGCAGACATGTAACGCTTGAATATGATTCATGATGCACATTTTCGGGATTACTTCTATGACTAAGGGGTGTTTTGGACGGATCGGATCGGAATAGGGGTGTTTGGAAAAAAAATCAAAATTTTTGGAATTTCAAAATCCTTTCCAAATCGGAAAAATAAATTTCAAAAAATCATTCTTTTTGCAAGTTGGCTGATCCGAAATATTCAGAATTTTTATTATTCTAAAAAGTTGGAATTATAAGTTTTATCTTTTTCAAAAAATATTGGAACTAATCTTTGACTTATATTTGTATTAATACCACAATAAATAAAAAACAAACAGAGGTAACATATTAGAAAACAGATATATTCTATACCTCAGATATATTCTTTGTTTATAAACAGAGGTAAGGTAATATATTCCATAAACTAATCTCATTTTAGAAACCCATAAACTAATCCCACTAAGAGAATATCCAAAACCCATAAACTAATCTCACAGAGAGAATATCCAAAATCAAACATTTCAAAACATAAAAACCCATAAACCAAAAAGCTATCTTCTACAGAACATAAAAACCAAACATTTCAAGGTTAATAAAAACCCTAACCGGGAGAATATCTAAAAAAACTCCTCAAAAAATCATCGAACACCATAAAGTAATCATAACCAACCTGAGGTGCGAGCTGCCTGAGGAGTGAGACCGTGAACCACCTGAGGTGAGATGGTCGTCTGAGGCTGAGACCATGAGAGAGCCGTCTGAGGGATGAGACCGTGAGAGAGTTTAGGTTTAGTTAGACATAGTGAGGAGGGGTGTGAGAGAGAGAAAGGTTTAGAGGGTAAGGATGCGGTTCGTTTGTTTTTTAGGTTAGAGTATTGTTGTTGTGTTTGTTAGTGCAGTATGTATATGTTTTAAATTGAGGGTTGAGATTATTTTACATGGGGGGTTGTGATTAGACTAATAATAAATAAATTTTTAATATTCAAATATTAGTAAAACTGATAACTAAAAATTATTGTTGATGTAAAAAACTAGATTATATCTAATTAATTAATCACAGATAAAAATGAATAAATAAGATAAATGATTTTTAAAGTGGTTCAGCCTTCTGAAAATGGCCTACGTCCACTGTTTTGTATTGCTGACTGTTTGCCTTGAATCTCGATAATCAGTTTACCAAGAGATCCCAAGTCCCCTTCTTATGAGGAGGTTACAATGTATTTATAGCCTTGAGGTTGTACATATAAAGTATTTGCATTTGCCATGTATATTTACATGTGTCTTCAAATGATTGATCCATGTCAGAAGACTAAATTTAGTATCAAGAGAAGCCCCTAATGTTTCACAGTTGAGGTTGAAAGAGAATGTGGAACATTTTGCTTGAAAACTGCTTTAAATTACTGGTCTTTATGAATTTTAGGAAGGCTCTTATTGTACATAATTCCTTTTTGAGCGCATAATATCAAGCTTCATAAATATTTTGAATTTTCACGATCACTTCGATATTTGTGCCTTTTTCTTCTTTTATCCGCCGAAAATGCAAACGGCTTCCCTCGTAATCATTGCTTTTCTCTATTCACAAGGTAAAGTATTTAAACGCGACAGAAATCCAGTCATCTTCTACTTTTCAAATCTGTATTTCTGAATTCTTCATTTTCTTTCTATCTTGTGCCTTCGTTCTTTCCATCATTCATTGTCAACTGATCTCTCCTTCTTCTGTAAGATCTTATTCCCCTTTCTTTATTTACTTTATTCACCATGGTTTATCTTGTTGAATCGTTGGATAAGTTTTGGTCTGACTTTTCAATCCCTTCGTGGGTTATTTTGGAAGAACTTTCTTATCCTTGTGATTTACTTTCTTTGGCGGAGGGACACTGGTTCCCAAGTCTTTTTATTACTGAGTGTGGTTTTTCTTTCCCGCCAAATCCCCTGTGTTTGGAGTTTTACCAATATTTCGATATTGTACCTGCAAGAGTAGCTCCAAATACATGGAGGGTAGTTAATGGCATACAGAGGTTGAATCAACTTCATGGGACTCGTTTGGGAATTCTAGAAATTATGTATTGCTATAGATGGGTCACTAGCGACAATACTTTCTATTTAAAAACTAGATTTTTTAATAGAGCGTTAGTTGTCAATCTTCCTGATGCCAATAGGGATTATTTTGATCATGGAGTTGTGATGAAAAACTGGCAACACCCTCCATTAAGTGGAGATGACGTGTTCCAAGGTCCCAGGTGTCCGCTTTATGGCAATGGGATAGGTTGTTTTTATTTTTGAAATCTTGTTTTCTTTGCAGTTGTTTTTATTTTTAAATTCTTGTTTTCTTTGTATTCGATGAAATGCACCATTGACATTTAATTTTGTTTGTTATAGTTGACAGTAAAAGAAAACCTCTAAAAGAAACCGAGGTTAATATAAAGCATTTAAAACTTATCTAGGGCTTGCATCAATCTGTTGCTGGGGAGAACATTAGATCTGCTTCTTATTTGCTGTAATACAGAAGCTACACCCCGTCTTTCATTGCTCGTCCTCGTCATCTGGTAGTTGCTCTTGATCGGGTACCAACCTCTGAGACCAGTGTGGAAGGTTCTTCTCCTGACTTGAGTATTCCTATTACTGATCTAATAAAGAAGAGGAAAGCTCCTGCCTTTTTTGACAAGTCTGCCTTTGCCACTGATGAGGCAAACAAGAATAAATAAGATATCCCAGATGAAGGGACAAAGAATATAGATGTACCCCCTTCTATTTCTGCCAAGGAAGCTAGCAAGAAGCCCTCTGTGACTCCAAGTAAGATTGTTATCATCTCACCTTCGAGTGAGACTGTTGTCATTCCACCAACAGAGACAGCTCCTTTAATCGAAAATGCTCCTGCTCCTCTGAGGAGATTAAAAAGAAGTTTTTCTGAGAGACCTGTTGAACCTATCTCTCAACCTTCAAATGTTGAAGGTAGTGTTTCAGCTCTTGTTCTTCCGAGCTCTGCTGTAGGGTTAATAAGATCCTAGACTGTTCCAGAATTCCAAGGTGTTGAAGACACCTTTTCTCGTGAGAGACTTACTACATTAGCTGCTCAACACATTACTTTATTAAGTATCTTTAGTTCAAGTCCTTTATTTCTAGTACTATGTTCATATATTGACTTAAAATTTTCCCTTTCTTTTCATCTTGTGACTTGCTTCAATAGTATTTTGAAGAAGGATGAAGCTATCAGGGATTCCAACTCTTCGGGTGGGGTAGAAGAAGCTTTTGCTGGACAAACCCAATCTTTGAGGGAATCTCGTCAGAAGTACGAGGAAGACAAAAATGCTTAGGAGAAGCAATTCAAATCTGTTGAAGCAAATCGAGAACAAGTTGTGACTGCCTCCAAAGAGCTGGAGAAGAAATTGAAAGAGGTCGAACAACATAATACTGAGCTTGAAGTCAAGCTTAAATATGCTGAGGAAAATGTTGCTAAGTTTTAAGATGCTGAGCAGCATAAGATAGAGTTAGAAGCAAAACTGAAGTCTGCTGAGGAACTCCTTAGAGAAAGGACCTCCTCGAAAAAAGCTAAAAGGAAGGCTGCTGTTAAAAAATCCTTTAGTGCTGGTTAGGACAAGGGCCTGGCTATTATGTCTTCTCAAATGGAGTATGCCAGTGTTAAATATTTTAGGGATGGATGGGTAGCAGCCTTGAAGGAGTTTAAGGTTACTGAGAATTCTGAGTTGTTCCAGCAGCATACTCATGGCCCTCCTCCCTCTCCTGGAGAAGAATAAGAAGAAGATGAAGTAGCTTCAGATTAATCTTCCTTGATGACAGGGGAGCAGGACCCTGTTGTTGATGTTTCCCAACCCTCAGAGCAAGTCTAACAAGCTAGCACATC
Organism: Sambucus nigra; assembly: GCA_949130495.1. Lineage (NCBI taxonomy): Eukaryota > Viridiplantae > Streptophyta > Magnoliopsida > Dipsacales > Adoxaceae > Sambucus > Sambucus nigra. The sequence goes on from OX422213.1 coordinate 42,817,457, forward strand.
TACCGAGCATCTACCCTTGCCTTCCGAGCAACCAACCCCTTCATCCAAATCATTTAAAGAAGTGGTAGGAAACAAGGAGAAGGTGTAAAGTTATCCGGGTCTTTTATTTTGTTGTTTTCGTGAATGTAACCTTGAACTATGTTTTCCTTTATTATGATGAATAAAATTTGAACTTCTGTTGTTCGTATGAAATTTCTCTCTTACTTGCCCTGTTCGCACTATTGTTGATTTTTTTTGTTCTTCTTTTTGCTAGTTTATGGCCAGGATGGAGCTCTTATCAACTCATGATATAGAGTTGATGAAGAAATTCAATGACAATTTCAAAGTTGGTCATGCAGACCTTAATGAGGCCCAAATAACTGACATCCTCGGATCAGGTGCTTCTGACCGAGCAATTGAAGATTACCAATACTTGAAGTGCTTACTTGATCGTGTTATAGCCAACAATGTGGCCTACTACGAGATGATTGAAGATCTTCAAGGAACGATCGAGGAGCTTCAATAGCAGTATAAAGAATATACAACACTTTTACATCAAGGCTATGAGAAGAAGTACCATCAATTGAGTGTTGACAAGGGATTTGATAAGTTCATTTCAGATCATGAGAAAAAGGAGAGTGTGCTGAAGCTTGAAATTAAAGAGCACAGACATATTGCCAAGTTGCTGGAGAAGGAGAACATCGTTTTGCAAGAGGAAATAAAATAACTCAAATCTGCTGCTTCTTCTTCGGGAGCCTTGGTCCCCGTTAATGATGATGGTTTTTCTTTTTTGGAAGTAGAAAATGCTAACTTACAGGATGAGTTAGAAACTTTGAAACGAGTAGAATCTTCCACACCTGCTCATGGTAGAGCAAGATCTTCTTCTTGGGGATGAGCAAGGGCTGGTCGGGTTACCATTGAAGAAACGAGAACTCAGTCGACCTTAGAGAATCAAGTCGTTCAGTTGATGACGAAGAACCAAGCCTTGGCAGAAATGTCTAAGAAGATTCATAGTTTCAACGACCAACTCTCCAATCAGAGTTCTGCTCTGGAAAGTAAAGAAATTCTTGTGAAAAAGCTCCACGGGCAACTTGAGAGATTAACTTATCAATTCCACAAGCAGTCCAGAGAATTTTGGATGGTTGGGTATAATGAAGCTTTATATCACCTTGATGCTCGCTTGCAGCAGTCGAACAATAAAGGATATAAGCAGGGGTGGTGGAATGCCTTATGTGTCCCGAAATTGGATCAAGGTCATTTTTTGTGGGATTATTATCATCCTGGAGTTCTTGATTTGCCAGTGCCTCCCTTCAAACTTGACCTTAATTGGATCCCAGCCCGTGCTATTCCTTCGATTTTGATCTCCAAGTATCTCGGTGACTACAGCCTTCATTCAAATTTTGAGATATCTCGTCCAGAATACTTGCTCGATCGTCCATCCATAATGAATGTCAGAATGTTGCGAGATCTAAACTTTATAAATTCTCCTTATGCATTAGATGATCCTCCAGCTGGGATGGAACTTGTTTCAAAAGCAGAGGGAAAAAAACTCATAGAATAGGATATGTTTATTTAATGAATCAAACTTCATAACATATGTAATCTACTTGATTTTAATGAAGAAATTTCTAGTCTTTGACAATTTCATTTTTCTTCGAAATAATTTGTAAAATGTCCTTGTTTGTTGATTTGTTGGTTAGTGAATATATATATATATATATATATATATACCGTACTTATCCCATTTGTTGTTTGATTACAGTGACTTGTCACTCTTTGGGCCTAAGCAATGGAATGATTTTCATCCCATGTTCCTGCTTAGTTATAGTAATCTCGTATGGATTACCTAGTTGCCTAGACAGTGGACGCCCCGGGAGGTCATCCATCTTCTTGCCTAGTTTGGTAGCAACCAACCGGAGTTAGTGGTTATTGATTTACCGACCAACCGGAGTTGGTGGTAATGAGATGCCGACCAACCGGAGTTGGTGGTATTGAGTTACCGACCAACCGGAGTTGGTGGTAATGAGATGCCGACCAACCGAAGTTGGTGGTGTTGAGTTACCGATCAATCGGAGTTGGGGGTAATGAGTTCCCAACCAACCGTAGTTGGTAGTAATTGAATTGCCGACCAACCAGAGTTGGTGGTTTTTGCTTTGATTTTGGGTTTGTGTAGTGTGTAGCACTAATATTTCGAAAAATTTCAACAAAGAAGGAAATATAGGCGAAACATCACTTTATTCATTTTGAAGAAACTGTATTACATAGGAATTTCAATTACTGATAGTACTTGCGCAGGTGTTCCGCATTCCATGCATTCTTGAATTCTTCTCCCTTCAAAGTTTCAATTATGTATGTCCATGGACGAACAACTTCATTTACTCTATAAGGTCCATGCCAATTGGCTTCCAGTTTGTTATGATTTTGTATCACTTTGTTCAGTACATAATCCCCTTCTTTCAAATCACACTTCTTCACTCTTTTGTTGTAGAACAAAGTTGTTCGTTGTTGAAATGTTGCATTCATGATTACTGCTTCTTCTCTAACTTCTTCGAGCATATCCAGGTCTAATCGTCTCATCAAGTCACTGACAGGAGAACTGAAATTAAGCACCCTATGTGTGGGTAGACCCAATTCAGCAGGTATTACAGCCTCACTTCCAAATGTCAACATGTATGGAGACTCCCCAGTTGTTGTTCGTGGTGTAGTGCGATAAGCCCATAACACAGAATGTAGCTCGTTGATCCAATTTCCCTTTGCATCGTCCAGCCGTTATTTCAAACCATTCAGTAGGATTTTGTTCATCACATCAGTTTGCCCATTGCTCTGGGGATGGCCTGGCGCGGAGTGGATTTTTTGTACATTGGATTGATGACACTATGCAGCGAATTCCTCGTTGTCAAACTGGGTTCTGTGGTCAGTAATGAATGCATGTGGGAGACCATATCTGCAAATAACACTCTTCCAAATAAATTGATAGACCTTGTCATATGTCATATCAATGAGGGGTTCAGCTTCCATCCATTTGGTAAAATAATCCACAGCAACCACGAGGTATTTAAACCTTCTTTTGGTCGTCGGAAGTTGTTCGACCAAGTTTATCCCCCATATGGCGAATGGCCAAGGTGGGGAGTTCTTCGGATGGAAGAGAAACGTTGTCATTTATCGCATTTCTTAGCATAGGCTGCACAATCAGCTCTCATTGTTGACCAATAATACCCATGTGTTGTTATTCTTTGCAAAAGCGTCTGACCTGCTACATGAGCTCCGCAGGACCCTTCGTGAACCTCTTCAATCAAGTCCTTAACTTCGGAGGGATGGACACACCTCTGGAGTGCTGCTATAACTCCTCTTCTATACAAGATGCCACTGGTCAATACATAACGAGCAGCTTTAAACTTCAGTTTCTTGGCTGTGAGTTTATCAGTTGGCAAAGCCCCTTCTTCAATATAAGCCCTGATGGGGTCCATCCAAGATGGTCCCAAGTCGAGGGCAATGAAGTTCATCATCAAATCTTCGTCTATGCTCTGACCAGCCAGGATTTCTATCGGGATTGTTCTTCGTAGCTAGGTGCGTGTTGCTGATGCTAGTCAAGCTAGGGCGTCGGCCCTTGCATTCTCCAATCTCGGTATTCTAATCAACTATACTGCGGTGAATGTTGAGACAACCTCCATAGCTTTTGCATGATACTCGATCATTAGTTCTCCTTTTGCTGCATATAATTCGAGAATTTGATTTATAATTAACTGTGAATCATTGAACACCACGACCTGCTCTGCCTGCATGGTTTTGGCCAAACTTAGACCCATGATCATAGCCTCATATTCAGCTTCATTATTGGAGGCTTTAAACTGAAATCGTAGAGCATATTCTATATCAATCTCATCAGGACTGTTTAAAATAATTCCTGCTCTACTACCTGTGACACACGAAGAGCCATCCACATACAGATTCCATATAGGTACTTCATTATCAAATTCTTGATCAGACAGAGTTCTTCGGTGGAATATTTGATGCTTCCTTTAGTCTTTCCCCAGCTCTTCTTGCTGCTCATTGATTATCTTCTCTTGATCGTCCACAAATGGAAGTTGGTCGGGGGTTAAATTTGATGATCCCGTAACATCCACGGGTTGGTCTGTATTAAACTCTTGTTCTTCGGGGGTATCAGAATGAGTAAACTCTGCGATAAAATCAGCTACTTCCTGCCCCTTGAGCGACGATCTAGGCTCATAAACTATGTCATATTCACCAAGTTCTACTGCCCAGTACATCAATCTTCCCAATTTCTCCGGTTTATGCAGAGCTTATCTTAATGGCATGTCAGTGTACACCACTATAGTATGGGCTTGGAAGTATGGCCTCATCCTTCTGCTCGCATTGATTAGTGACAGTGCTAACTTTTCCAGTCTTGGATATCTGATCTCTGGTCCTCGAAAGGCCTTGTTGGTGTAGTAGATCGGTTTTTGTACTCCATCCTCCACTCTTATTAACGTCGAGCTAACTGCATTCTCTGAGACTTCCAGATACAAGTATAGTCTTTCTCCCATCACTGGTCTATATAACAATGGAGGTGTTTCGAGATATTTTTTTCAACTCCTGAAAGGCCTCCTCGCATTCATCATTCCATTCAAAAGTTTTTTGAAGGGTTTTGAAGAATGGTAGGCATCTGTCTGTTGCTCGTGACACAAACCTATTGAGTGCTACGACTCGCCCTGTGAGGCTTTGCACTCCCTTCTTCGTAGCTGGAGATCGCAGCTCCAATAGGGCCTTGATCTTTTCAGGGTTCGCCTCGATACCTCGTTGGTTAACAATATATCCGAGAAACATGCCTTCTCGCACCCCAAATATGCATTTGGTGGGGTTCAACTTCATTTGATATTTTTCTAGTTGATCAAAGGTCTGACCTAGGTCAACTAGATGATCAACAGCTTTCTTTCTCTTCGTCAGCATATTGTCGACAAAAACCTCCATGTTATGACTGATTTGCTCTGCGAACACCTTATTCATCAGCCGCTGATATGTTGCTCCTGCATTTTTAAGTCCAAAAGGCATAACATTATAACAATAAGTTCCCCTTGGGGTGATAAAGAGGTACTTTCCCTGTCCTCGGGCTTCATTTTAATATGGTTGTAACCAGAGTAAGCATCCATGAAACTCAACAATTTATGCCCCTAAGTAGCTCCACCAGTTGATCGATTGGAGGTAAAGGAAAGTGATCCTTTGGGCAGGCTTTATTAAGATCAGTAAAATCCACACACATTCTCCATTTATTATTTTTCTTTTTCACCATCACCACATTTGCTAGCCAGTCAGGATATTTGACGTCCTCAATAAAGAAGGCTTTTTGCAGTTTCTCCACTTCTTCATGTATAGCTTGATTCTTTTCAGGGCTAAACACCCTTCTTCGTTGCTTCACTGGCTTGACCTCCTTGTTCACATTGAGCTCGTGGCACAGGAAACTCGGGTCTATCCCTGGCATGTCTTCATGACTCCATGCGAAAGTTTATTTTTTGCGCCTTAGAAATGCTATCAATTCCTATTTTATCGATACATCCAATGACGCACCAATTTGGGTTGTTCGTTCTGGGTGCTTGTCGTCCAGAATGATACTTTCGGTAGCTTCCATGACCTGGACCTTCATGAGCTGAGACTCGTCTCTAGGGTCTAATGTTTCTATCTCCGCATCTTCTATTCCATCCACTTGAGAAGAAGTAGTTTTCTTCCTGGATTCTTCGCATTCCTCTTGTTCAGCAGATGAATAGTAGCATTCTCGAGCTACTTTCTGGTCGCCTTTCACCACTCCCACCCCAAAGTTGGTTGGGAATTTTAAACATTGATGTACAGTAGATGGTACTGCTTCGAACTTCTTCAGACCTACCCTTCCCATGATGATATTATAAGCTGATAGGACATTTTTATCCATTACGGAAAAAGCGTACTCTTTCTGTTCGATAAGCAAGCCATGTACCAATAATCATATCCAACTTGATCGTCCCAAGTGGAAAAACCTTTTCGCCATTAAAATCGAGGAGGGGCCTATGATAGGGCTCCAACTGGGCTAACTTCAAATTCAAAATGTCGAAGCATGGGTAGAACATGATGTCTGCAGAGCTACCATTGTCCACCAGCACCCGTGAAATTACCACTTCCTTCATTCTCATCTTAATCACCAATGGGTCATCATGAGGATATAGTACACCTGCCATGTCATTTTTAGAGAAACCAATGACCAGTTTGTCCTTATTTACCTTCCTCGGGCCATCATCTTCAGCCAACTTTATTCGTTGTATGTACAAGCAAGCTTGAGCCTCATTGAGGTAAGCTTTACTCTCCGTCGTAAGATCTCCACCTCCTGCATCTCCACTTGTAATAACATTACATTCAAATGATCCAAAATGGATTGAAAATACCTCACGCTCTGGTTGTCTGGGTCTTTTAGGAAGGTCGGGATCATCTTCGTGATCTCTCTTCTTTTCTTCTTTTGCTCAACGAGGAGATTTAGATCTTTGCCTTCCTCGGTCGCTGGTCTTTCCACCATTTTGGCGATCAACATACTTAGCCAATTTTCCTCGCCTGATGAGTGCTTCAATTTCATTCTGGAGAGCTATGCAACGTTTGGTCGTGTGACCATGGTCTTTATGGAATTCACAATATTTGGATTTGTCCCTTTTATCAGGGTTTGCCTTCATTTTCCCTGGCCAGGCTAACTCCTCGCTGTTCTTGATCTCCTCCAGAATGTGATTTATATCTACCTTCAAGGGAGTATAATTTCCATACTTCCTCATCTGCTCCAACGCTTGCTTGCCTTTCGATTGCTTCTTGCCACCATTATTCTTCTGATCCTTCTTCTCGGTTTTACCAACTTCAACCTTAGTCTCCTTGGTGTCAGTATTCTTCTTCGCAGCCATGGCTTCCTCAGAGTTCATGATCTTGGCTGCCTTTGCCATCAGTTCTGCCATGGTCCTAGGTGATCTTTGGCCAAAGTATAGTACAACTTATCTGGTAACAATCCACTCATCAGAGCAGTAATTACTGTTTTCTCCTCGTAATCTATTACCTCAAGTTTCTCGTTATTGAAACGAGTAATGTAGTCCCTGGTACTTTCTTCTGGCTTTTGTCTAACACTCAGTAAATGTGCTACTCGTTTAATTGGTTTTGCTCCAAAATAGAAATTCCCTATGAAAAGCTCTGCGAGTTGATGGAAAGTTGCAATCTTCCCCCGAGGAAGGTTGTTGTACCATATCTAAGCTGACCCGGTGAGAGTTCCTGAAAATGACCTACATCTCATCTCGTCTGGAACTGCATAGATATCGGCAGCAGCTTGGTATTGTTCTATATGAAGGACTTTCCATCATATTTAGGTGTCACCATAGGAGCTATGAATTTTGATGGTGTGGGAAAATCCACAATTGCCTGTACGAATGGTGTCCCTTGGACAAAAGTTCTTTGTAGAGGATTCTTGGCCTTAGCCATTTCCCCTAATCTATCCTCCAACCTCTGAATAGAGCCTTTCCATGCATCGTTTCCCACCTCGGGCCTATTTGTTCGAGCAACTGATCGCGCTGAGTTTTCCTCCTGGGATATTTCATTACGGGCTGCTGGGCGCGATTGGGCAGAGCCTTCCCTTAGACCAGATGGTCGTGGAGAGTTCCTCGACGAAATCCTAGGGGGACTTCTATTCCTCTTAGGGCCCAAACGATCAAAAGGAGAGACTCTACTCAACCTTTCTAAAGCACTAGTCCTTTCTGGAGTGAGAGTGACATTTCGGTGGGAAATAGTAGCTAGTACTGATGAAGTCCAGCCTGGTTGATACGAAGGATCACCAGATCTTTCAGTACGATATGAGTTAGTACGTCTAGATTGAGAAGCCTCCGGGAATAACTCTCTTCTAGTTCTTGAAGATGGCAAATGGGTATTTCTTTGAACACTTTGTTGTCCTGATTGGGCCGGCACTCCACCTTGAACAGTTTGTATAAGTTGACGCATAGTTTCTTGTATGGCAGTTTGCCCTTGGGCTAAATTAGCCATTATGCCAGCCAGATCTTGAAAAGTTGGGGGAGTAGAAGGTTTTGGAGGGACCCCGGTGTTTCGATTACTGGATTCCGGATTCTCAGCCATAGGTGATGAATTATTTTGCTGAAAAATGCTAAGTACAGTCAATTCCCACAGACTGCGTCAATTTGTTGATGTAAAAAACTAGATTATATCTAATTAATTAATCACAGATAAAAATGAATAAATAAGACAAAATATTTTTAAAGTGGTTCATCCTTCTGAAAATGGCCTACGTCCACTGTTTTGTATTGCTGACTGTTTGCCTTGAATCTCGATAATCAGTTTACCAAGAGATCCCAAGTCCCATTCTTATGAGGAGGTTACAATGTATTTATAGCCTTGAGACTGTACAGATGAAAGGATAATGAGTTGTTATCTAGTAGACATATACATATGTATGATAATAATGCGCATTTAATGCGTAGTTGTCTTTTGATTCTCTGGATTTGGATGCTCTGCAAGCTAAGTAGCTCGGACCGCTTAAGTTTCTCGGTACGTTTGAGTTGCTCGGGGCGCCTGAGTTGCTCTTCTAAAGTATTTGTATTTGACATGTAGATTGACACATGTCTTCAAGTGATTGGTCCATGTCAGCAGACTAAATTTGGTATCAATAATTATTAAAATAAATATTACGATTTCAGAATATATTTTGGATAATTCGGATCGGCGTGATATTGGAATTTTCGGATCGAAAATTTTGAAATTCGGAAAATTAAATATGGTTTCCAATTCCATTCCAATTTATTTTGGAAATCGAAAATTAAAAAATGATGCCAAAATCAGAAAATTACGGATCGGAAATCGAAAAAAATAAAAGTTCATAAATAATTAACACCCCAATCTATGACCCATACACCCGCGACCCGAATGCCCCCGGCCCCTCCCAGTATCTTATTAGCTATGTTTCTTATCTTTTATGTAGTTCCTTCTTTTGCTTACTCATATATTTCAAGGACTATGTAATTGATCTATCTTTCATTAATGCAAGTTGTTTACGTTTATTTAGTGTCGTACTGCATTTTAAATTTTGCTTGTTTCTATTTTGCACTCTTCTTTTCTTATTTAGATTTTAGTCCTTTTGATTGAGGACAATGCTAAAGTCTAAGTTAGGAGGGGTGACAAGTGCGTTTTCCAAACTTCACAAAATTTAAAATGCCCAAAAAAAATTCAAAAATTCAAAATTTTCCAAAAAATTTGAAAATTTTCAAAAACAAAGTTAAAAATAATTTATTTTCAAAATAAATAAAAATTGGAATTTAAATTCTTCAAAAATATCACTAAATTTTTATTTGAAGTCTCAATTTATAAAAATCTAATGCACTAAGCCGAAACTAACCAAAAACGAAAATTGAGCGAAAATTGACGACTTAACGAGTAAGTATGGAAATTTTTAACCCAATGAGATTTTGAGCCTATCACTTTTTTAATTAGTTAAATCACTCCGAGTTAAAAGTTAACTCAAAGTTCTTTTCAAGTGTTAAAAAAAATCGTTGACGATCTTTAAATCATTATTTTAATCAGTTAAAATATTGTTTTGAAAACGCGCTAAAAATGTCTCAAAATCAAAATTAATCTCGAGACGCATATGGTAATGTGATAAGTAATTCGGATAAATGAAGTTAGTCCATCGTTTGTATACCCAAAAATATTAGCCATAAAAAGTCATTAAAAAAATTGTTCTTTTGTAAGCCAGTTTGAGCCTAATAATTTCTACCATTTTCGTTTGTTAGCCCGAAAAATTCAATTGGCCCGGAGCTGTGAAAATCAAAAGTTCATCAATTTAGTCCGTCCAATATATAAAAAGGAGATAGAAAATTAAGGGAAAAAATTTGCTCAAAAAAATGAAATGAAAAGAAAAAAAAATAGAAAAATATGAAGAAAAAAAACAAAGAGAAAAGAAAAGGAGAAAATGAGCAAAAGCCCAAAAAAGTGCCGACGGACATAGAAAGAAAATTTTCTAACTCTGATTTTTTTCAAGCATTCCCATTATTATCCAAAATCACCTTAACCCGAAAAGGTTCTAACCGAGTCCGAATAACGACATTAATTGCCACGTAGAGAGTTAAAACACGAAAAGATAATGAAAGAGACAAAACGGCGCGAATAAAGATGATGTTTTTCGTTTTTCAATGACCATACCCTGTTCATGAGATATTTTCACCCTAAATATTTTTGTCTTTCAATATGTGTGCATGAACTCGTATTCCATTACATTTACTCTTAATATCATACACACCATGAGAAAATAGCCACAATTCGAGTGATTCGTTTGTGAGTACATTCCATGAGAAATTGAGTTAAAACGAATATTCATAAACTAACGTAATGATCAACCGGTGGAAGTTAGCAGTTTAATTTTTGGCTTCACACACACACACACTATGAATTGAGATTTATCGAATAAAAATTTGAAGTGATTATTTTAGGGAATTTAAATTGTACAATTTTTAATTATTTTGAAATATTTCTCTTTAAGTCAAAAAATAAATTTTGTGGGTATATTCACTACAAACCCCCACTCGTCCTACTAGGGTAACCTAGAGGTTTAACGGCTTGTTGCAAACGCTAAATGCAATCGTTTTCTCACGAAAGATGTATTCTATTACTTAGGCATTTGTAAGTCCATTTAAACTACCACTCTTATTCTTTTACATTGCTCGGGATGAGCAACGTTCTAAGTTAGGGGGATTTGATTCGGCGTAAATATTTCATATTTATCCCCTTAATTTCGGTACTTTTACGATTCCGTGCATTGCATATACTCTGAATTTATCTCGTATTTATGCTACCAACCCATTTCAACGAGTATTTCGTGTTTAGTGTATTTATCTCATGTTTTACAAGTAAATTATGCAAGTGGATGCGAAAGAGAAATCAAAACGGTGAAAGAAAAATCGAGGAAGGAAATTCAACGGCAAATTCGTAAATTTTCAGCCAGAATTCAAAAGAGGAGCTAACTGAAAAGTTGAAGAACTGATAGTCAAGATCATCTAGAAGAAGCAACACCTCAATTCGAGCTACGATGAAGAAGTTATGCACATTTGAAATTGGGATAAGAATCCAAGGGTGAAAAATACAAATACGAGAAAAAGACCCAAGACTTGTAAATAATTATTAGGAGTATTATTATCATATACGCATTGAGAGAAAGTAGAGAAAAACCCTAGAAACAAGTGGATCAAAGTTTATGATTTTTCTTCATGCAAATTTCAATAAGAAGTTGACTCCATTCCAGAAATTGTTCAAGCTTATTTCTTGCATGTTCTTCATTCTCTACATACTGGTGACGTTGTTTTAATGCTTTATTCTTGTTATTCATTCACCATATCTTCCTTCAGTCTTGATAATTCATGCGTAGTGATTAACAATATCATGTTCGGCTAGATTTTTAGAGAGCGTTGGGGTACATGAACCCAGCCTACGAGTTATGGATGAATGTAAAATTAAATAAATAATTAGGAGGTTTGATACTTTGTTGTGACAAGTATTGCAGGTCTTTTAACTTCGTTTGTCGTAGTTAACCGGAGTATTTAAGGATATAATATGCGTGTCGACAATGGTGTCTTTCACGTTAATTTTATTTTTGATTAGGTATTACGCGGAGTTAAATCCTCATATATTTGGCACTTAAATAATTTTAACGTTTTCTCTTGGTTATATATTTAATCTTGAACGTTTTATATTCAACATAATTACTGACGGTATGGGGAAGTATATTCCATCCCCATTTTCTCATATAGTTTATTTCTAAAAAGTCAAAAATTTAGTCTCGCGTTCAGTAGTTAGTTTGCATTCATTAGTTACTTTTTAATAGTTCATAAGACTTTGCATAAATAATTTCATCACCTTTTCCAATTTCCGAGAGCGAGTCGATAGTTAGGTTTCAGAAACCTACCCATAGTTTTCGTCACGATCATCGTCATATTCCCTGAGTTCGACACCCAACTTACCGAGGTATTACTTGAGCGATCTGCTTACACTTGAGTTGTAGATACACGCGTTGCACACACTTTTTAAGTAGCGCCAAAAGCGCCATTCTACTATCGTCTAAAAATGGATTCAATGTTATCTTAGTTGGATGAAATCCAATCAGAGATAATAAATAATAAATAAGTTGTATATGCGAATGGATAGAGATGGAGATGAGAATAAGAAGATTAACAACAAGAATTATGTGGTTTTTCCCTCAAGAATGAACCTACGTCCATAAGTTGCCTTTTTTGCACAATTATTGGGTTCGTACAATAGTGTCGTCTCTATGTTCCAGACCATAAGAATGTCGGAATATCTTTGTTTTATCAATATGGCCTTTTATAGTGAATCCCTATGAGAGAATGTCTAATGGACAGTATGGGCCTGGTTAGGGCATTATGTGAATGGAACACTCACGAATACTTTAATGTTTTATCCATTAAGGGAAGGTTCTGCACATGTTGAATGATTGGCATGCCACCCACATGTTGTTATCCAGTCACTAATGTTACAAGCTATCAATTGGTCTTGCTACCCAGTCCGCCTAGGTGGAAATGCTGAGCCGAGGTCCCTTCTTGGTATTTGTTCCGTCGAAGCCGAGGTCTTTCACACTCTTGAGTGGTTTTGTGCAATTCTCTTCGAATCGTGAGCTGTTATACAAATATGGTATAGCAATCACCCTTAGTCCTGTTAATTACATTTATGATATACTGATACAATCTTCCTTGAACTATCAAATAAATTAACGAATCACCAGACAGGTTCTTGTAGTAATGATAACTACTAAGATTATACACACAGCTTTACTGATAGGATGTCAACTCCCTATATAGAATATGAACTTTTCAATTATACTAGAACCAAAATTCTGAACTTCCGTGATCGAGTCGAACCTAACTCACTAAAATCCTTAACCGTCATTTAGAATATATTTATAAAAAAAATTAAGGCATTCCTACAAACATGATTAATATTTTAAAAGGATCTAAGACAATCTTTTATTAATAAATAATAAATGTGGTTTTAAGAATCAAACCCCACCCACATCTCAGTACGAAATACCACATATAGTCATATGGGCAGACAAAGAGGGTGAAGCTGATATTAAAGAACATGTTGAGGGCATGTATTTAAAGGGTAATTGAGAGACATAATTACTATTGGTTGAGGCATTGTATGGTTGACCATATCAATCCACGATGTGTTGGTTGGACCTAAAGGAGAGAACTATCACGGACCAATTTTGTGCGCTACACATCCGAAAAGATCCAGTTGTTTCGAGAGAGGATCAAAACCAAGAAAAGGCGACAAAAGAGTTATGATGATCAGTGACGACGACTGTTAAGAGTCCATATAGAAAGATCATGTTTTCCTAAAGGTATCTTTAATGAATAGCGTGATGATATTTGGCATTCGGAAGAAAAATCCTACACATGAGTGCTTAGTTACCCATCCACAATATCATTTGTCTGTCGATATTGTCTGACGTGGTTGGTTGGATTCGACTTCCCATCGTAGATCTTAAACATGTGCATTGTCAACTTCTTTGAAGGTTCGACCTCCTCCAAAGTAAGTAAAAGGGTATTTCATCCGATTGACGAGAGCTCGACGTGCCACCTCCTTCGTAATGTAAGTCCCAACCCGTGTGACTCGTTTGTCTAACTCTTTATGGATAAAACTGTGTATCTCGTCTCGTTCATTCCTACTATTGCATCTTGGGGACCTACCATGGTCCTTTCGCATGTTGGATGTTCACTTCAAAGCTAAGAACTCCTTCCTCAGCTTCGAGCCTAGCTAGGGTAAAGTCTAGGGTACGAGCGACCTCTGAATGCCTGCATTTTTACGTCGGAGTTACCACTATGTTCTCTCCACTCGTCGCCAAAGTTTATCGTTCTCTTATTTCCTCTACCAAGTAATCCACTCCTACCCGCGAAGGTGTTCCTCATAGGCATTTATCAATCTTAAAACATGGCTAGGGTGGCGTTGTATGTAGTTATCATCTTGATCTTCGTACGGCTGGTAACGACAGCTAAAAGCATCGTCGTTATTCTTAGAGAGGATAACGGATCTGATTTATTGAGGAGGGGTGAGACATGCCCATTCTCTTGGACTTCTTGGGAACTATGGTGGTTCTACTACGTGTTAGCCATGGCATGACACTGATGACTCAAATATAGTTGGTGAGATTGGAAAAAAGTCGATTCCTACATATGACATCAATTGTAAGTGCACAAAATTTACGAGTGTAAATTAATCAATCACGCAAGCCATTTATGTAACAGTGAAATTATAAAAGGGCAATTCACAATTAGGTCCCTTGATAACAATTTTTAAACATTTAAGGACAATTTACAATTAAACCCACTTGCTATGCCACTAGCGTGAACTTCTACAAGAAAATAATTAGTGAACATAAGTTTTTAAAATTTATCAAAATTCTTTTAAGGTCCGTTTGGCAACTCAATTCCAATTCCAAGCCTTGAAATTGGGTTGTCAAACGGATCCTTAATGTTTAAAATTTATTTGTAAGGAAACTAAAAATACTTTCCTCCTTATAAAAATAGCCAAACACACATGTTAACGTGATTCCACAAAATTGCCCATGTCCATAAGAGGGTAGAGATCTCTTATTAAGTTCCTTGTGTTTACAAATTGGCAAAGGTTTGGGGGTCTGACATTTGTCGTCTAACTGATGAACGGTGTCGTTACCATATCTTTATGAGTCAGCACAAGCTTCCCTCCAAAGGACTTTACCCCTATCAGTTATCGATTGCTTGTGAGAAATATACCCAAATATATCTCATATCTATCAATGGATAGCTTGACCATTTGTGATGAATATCTTGGACATTCGAAGAGCATATTTTTCGGAGAAGCTTCAGTTTCAACTGGTGGTCGTGGATGCCACATCGTCATTAACATGAAATATGGACCCCACAATTATATTTATTTGTTACCAAAAATTTTATTAACCGAAATTGAATTAACACAAAAATGTCAAAAAAATATTTTTTGTAGCTTATTAATATAGTTAACAAAATATACAAATATAAATAATCCAACGAGCAATGGAAAATGTGGGCTTCTACATCGATGCAAATGTCACCGCAGTAGCTCCTCTACATAACACGACTTGCCATATATACCATATGCAATTTTACTATTGCCCTAGACATCTTCTGTCAAACCATTTACATTGCATAAGGCCCAATTTCTCAGAACTTGCATACATAATTAGCTAATAAGAAGTTCAAAGGCTTGTCAATTTCAGTGATAACTTTGGGCCAAAAATCATGTCCCAAAAATTAATACAGCGTACACGTGTGCGCGCAACAGAACTCCATTTATGAAATTGAATGTATAGTTTCACTAACATGTAGTTTATCAAACAACGTGACTAATCAATCATACTATATGACAACCAGAGACGGCTCTCTTTAAAGCAAAGCATCCCCAGTGACCTCTGTACACAAACTCCCCCCATGAAAAGAGCCTTTCTTCTTATGTAAATTGGCTCCCATTCCAAATGGTCTTCTCTAGTACATTCTAGATATACCATATTGAACAGTCCCCACTTTTCTGTGAGCATTTGTAACAGCTGCAGCAGCACCTATCCCGCCATATGGAGCTGCTTTTGACTGCAACAAGTTTGTGTCGATTGCGATCCTCTCATCCACACGGTCAATCACCCGAGTCATGTAAAACGGATTCGATTCGATGTTGATGGCTGCATCAGAAGCAGCTAGGCCATAGACTTGTTTACTTTGTGAAGACAAGTCCCTTTCTGTTGTTTCTGCCACACTTCTTTCCTGCTTTCCTGTTCCAGTCCTTCGGTAACAGTATGCTGGAGGAATAGCCTGAGGAGGCACCACCGTGTTTCTGACCAACGTTCTAGGGTCAAAAGCTTCTTTGGTCATATTTCCATTCTCGTACGATATAACTGGCCCCACAACTTTTCCTGGTTTGGCTTAACAACGGAATAGTATTTTAGGGTGTGTTTGATAGAAAAGGACAGGAAAAAAAACAAGCAAAATCTTTCCATGGAAAATTTGGCCCATTTAGATTTGCTATTTATATGTTCCGTTGTAGTAGTGTAAAAAGATGGAAAATAATGTGTTTATTTAGACTAAACCTATAATTTTGCCTTCGGAAAATTTTCTTTGGGATTGGGGGAGATAAGAAATGCAAATGTTCATGCTTTGACAAGTAGTACATTCTAGGAGGGTGGAAATTCTCAAAGCCAAAGTTGAATAATCAAACACACCAAAAGCTTATCATATTTATTAAGGCATATGTTGCCAATCAAACACACCCCTAGACATTTAGCCAGAATATAAAAGGAAAATTGCATCAAACTCACTGAACCTATCATACTAGTTGCAGATCATCCCCCACCCCCCAAAAAAATAGTAGTAAATTTTAGATATAACATGTTGAACTATTCCAATTGATTTCAATTCCCCCCCCCCCTAACTGTCACTACTACTGAAAGGTTTTTTGCAATACGTATCTAACAAAGAACCAGAGTATTTGCAACTTTTCAATAGCTTAGGGGTTATATTCAATTACAGCAAATAGTTTATGGAGTTTCTTGTAATTTACCCAATAAAAATATCAAACACAGCCCAGACAAAATTACCTGATGGGATCCTTTGTGGTGCCTGCGATGTCCTTGATAAGCTCCCAAAAATTCCATCTGCATCTCTGGAATTTCTATTATTAACCGGATCTTCTGTAGTTTGCCGGTCTTTAAAGCAAGCAGCTACATTCGGCTGTTCTTTGGGAGGGACTGTATTTGAATGTACAACAGTAGACCTGCAGAAATTAGTGAAATGAGAAATTTAATCATCATCATAAGCAACAACCGAAAGTAAACAAAGGTGTAACAGTGCATCAAACAAGAAAAACTGGTGCTTTTTGTAGGGTATATATATATATATATATACAGTCCTGCTCTTGTGCGGACTAGTCCGCATTTTAAGAATGTGGACCGGACATGTGTCACCTGGCGGTGAGCCCAAAAAAGAGAGAGAGTGTGCCTATAATTTAGGCGATAATTTCTAGGCGCACCGTTAGGTGACACATGTCCAGTCCGCATTCTTAAAATGCGGACTAGTCCGCACAGGAGCATTATTTTATATATATATATATATTTTGAATGAAATAAATGATTTGGGGTAAGTGGCCAAGTGGTAAGTTTGTGGGATTTTGTGCTTGAGGTCATGGGTTCAATCCCTAGGAGGGGCACTAAACATTAATAGTCTTTGATTGGGCGTTGGGTCTTGGGGACTTTGGGCTTCTCTTGAGTGCTCAGAATTTTTACCCATTTACTATTTCGTTTTTAACTCATTTTTAAACCCGTTTTTAATTTTTGACTAAGTCTTTAATTCTTACTTAACTACCCGTTAGTGGAGAAATAAGTGGGTTAGTGGGCAAAAACGTTTTGCTTTATTCCTATAAGACTCATCCCTGCAAAACAATATCTCAAAAAAACGTCTTTCTCTCTATCTCCCATTACAAAAAAGAAAAAATATATTATCTCTCTGTTACACTTTTTTTTATTTAATTGTTTTCGGTACTGAGAGTTCAAGTTTCTGCATAGTTGCTGGTGAGGAAATCTGATCGTTGAATCCTGGGAGGTATTTGTTCAAGAGGCTGACGGCATCAATTTCAGCGGGCGATTTCACCTTTAGGACTTTGTGTCAAACACAAACCTTGATATTTCTTCCAATTTTATCTATTTCGAATTTGGATTTTTTCGTTTATTCTGCATATATTATTTCCAACAATCTAAAGGTAATTTTTGAGTTATTCTACAACCTGCTATGAAATATCCTAATGCAAAATACTCGAAAAAACCTGAACTGTTTGATGGAAAGAGTTTTAAGAGATGGCAAATGAAACTGCAATTTTACCTAACAACTCTTAAGGTAGTTGATTTGATTGCATCTGATAGACCTTCTATACCTGAAGAACTAGTGGTTTGGAAACAAAGGGATTATATGTGTAGGAATTATATTATGAATTGTCTCTACCTTGAACTGTATGATGTCTATTGGTCCTGTCCCACTACTAAAGAATTATGGAACACACTGGACAAAAAATATGCAACTGAAGATGTTGGGTCTAAAAAATTTGTGGTTGGATTTCAAAATGAAAGATTATAAATCTGTTGTGTCGCAACTTGAAGAACTACAAATTATAATTCATGACATTCTGGCCGAAAGTATATGTGAGGGATTTCAAGTGTCGTCTATAATTGAAAAACTGCCACCTTCGTGGAAAGATTATAAAAACGGTCTTAAACATAAGAAAAAGGAGATGACACTAGAAGATTTGATAGTTCGTTTGAGAATTGAGGAAGATAATAGGAATGCAGAACTTAAGGAGAAAAATTCTGAATACAATTCTAAGGCTAATTTGGTCGAGGGGAAATCAAATGGAAACCAAAAACAGAACTAGTTTAAGCCTAACCATTCAAACCAGAAACATGGGCACCATAAACCAAACCAGAATTCAAGGTAAAACCATAAATTCAAACCTAATGATCAGAATAAAACTTCTAAACCTCAGTTTAAATCTAAACCTGCAGGTCAATGCTTTGTGTGTGGAAAACCAGGTTATTACGCTAAAGATTGCAAGTTTAGGAAGAGTCCGAATGTGAAGCCTCAAGCAAATGTAACCGAGGAGGCTAACTTTTCTGCTGTGGTGGTGATCGAGGCAAACATTGTGAGTAACATGACAGGCTGGTGGCTTGATTCTGGCGCTACCAAACATATTTGAGGCACGAGAGGTGCCTTCACTACCTTCACTACCTTCAGGAAATGTTCTTACCTTGAAAGATGTTTTGTATGTCCCTGAGGTAATGAAGAATCTGGTGTCCAGTTTGATCTTAGTTAATAAGAGTTTTAAAATTGTTCTAGAGAGTGATAAGGTAGTTGTGACTAAGGGAGGTGTTTTTGTGGGGAAAGGTTATGTTCATGAGGGTCTTTTCAAACTAAATGTAACCGTGGTTGATAATAATATAACATCTACTTCTTCTGCTTATTTGATTGACTCTTGTGATATGTAGCACCTTAGACTTGGCCATATAAATAATGCATCTATTAAAAAGTTAATATTTTTGGGAAACATACCAAAATCTGATATTTCTACCAACTTTAAATGTGAAATATGTGTTGAATCACAATATGCTAAATAAAAAACCTTTTCCGAGTGTCGAAAGAAGTTCAACTCTTTTAAGTTTAATACATTCTGATCTTTGTGATTTAAAAGGATATGTGACACGTGGTGGAAATAAATACTTCGTTACTTTTATTGATGATTACTCTCGTTACTGTTATATTTATCTCTTTACGAGTAAAGATGAGAGTTTCTCAAATTTTATTTCTTATAAATTAAAAGTTGAAAAACAATTGGAAAAATCCATTAAAACATTAAGATCCGATAGGGGAGGAGAATACACCGGTGATCTTGATAAATATTGTAAAGAAAATAGAATAATTCGTCAAGTTACTCCACCTTATTCACCCCAATCTAATGGTGTGGCTGAAAGAAAAAACAGAACTCTTAAGGATATGGTAAATTCTGTGTTAAGCACTTCGGGATTACCTTGTTATAATATGTGGGGTGAGGCACTTCTTACTGCTTGTTATATTCTTAATAAAATGCCTTTTAAGAAAAATGATAAAACTCTTTATGAGATGTGGAAAAATAGAAAACCTTCTTATAAACACCTTAAGGTTTCAATACCTGTACCTAAGAGAACAAAACTTGGCCCAAAGACTGTTGATTGTGTTTTTATAGGTTATGCTAAAAACAATAATGCATATAGGTTTTTTGTAATTGATTCTAAAAATCAATAGATAGATAAAAACACTATTTTTGAGTCAAGAAATGCTGAATTTTATGAGTATAAATTTCTTTTTAAAGTGAGAAGTGAGGGAACTAGCAGTTCTGCTCCACTGGGTCCTAGTGTTAGAAATAAATTTTCGGATTCAGATGAAATTCAAATTAGAAAAAGTAAAAGACCTAGGATAGCTACTTCTTTTGGTCCAGAATTTTTGACATACTTATTCGAAAATGACACCGTCACTTTTAGCGAGGCAATGTCCTCACCCGATTCTATTTTTTGGAAAGAAGCCATAAATAGTGAATATGATTCTATTATTTCTAACAACACATGGGAGTTAGTTGACTTGCCTGAAGGATGTAAAACTATTGGATGCAAATGGATTTTTAAAAAGAAATTAAAAGCGGATGGTTCTATTGATAAATTTAAGGCAAGATTGGTAGCTAAAGGCTATAAGCAAAAGGAAGGAATTGATTTCTTTGACACTTACTCTCCTATTACTAGAATTACATCTATTAGGCTATTAATTGCTATTGCTTCATTACATAATCTGATAATCCATCAAATGGATGTTAAAAGGGCCTTTTTGAATGGAGATCTTAAAGAAGAAATTTATATGAATCAACCCGAGAGGTTTGTAGTCCAAGGCCTAGATAATAAGTGTATAGACTTAAAAAAATCTTTATATGGACTAAAACAAGTTCCTAAACAATGGCATGAAAAATTTAATCAAGTAATGATCTCTAATGATTTTAACATTAATAAAGTGGATAAATGTATTTATAGCAAATTCAAAGACAATTCTGGTGTGATTATTTGCTTATATGTGGATGATATGCTTATTTTTGGAACTGATATGGATGTAGTTAATAAAACTAAAGGTTTCCTTAATAAGCTATTTTATATGAAAGATTTGGGTGTTGCTGATGTTATACTTGGAATTAAAATCATTAAAAATTCTAAAGGAATTGCTTTAACCCAATCTCATTATGTAGAGAAAGTTCTTAGAAAATTTGAACAATTTAATTGTATTCCTGCTAAAACACCTTATGACCCTAATTGTCACTTAAGAAAACATTCGGGTCCTGATGTATCATCGTTAGAATATTCTAGAGTTATTGGTAGTCTAATGTATCTTATGAACTGCACTAGACCTGATATTGCACATATTGTGGGTAGACTTAGTAGATATACTTGTAATCCTGATAATGAACATTGGGATGTTTTTATTAGAGTTTTGAGGTATCTAAAATACACAATAAATTATGGTATTCATTATGTTAGATATTCTGCTGTAATTGAAGGCTTTTGCGATGCTAATTGGATTTCTGATAATGACGAATGTAAATCTACGAGTGGATATGTTTTTGCCTTGACAGGAGGCGTTGTATCTTAGAAATCTACCAAACAAACTTGCATAGCAAGATCCACTATGGAATCAGAATTCATTGCCTTGGATGATAAAGCAAGCGAAGAGGCTGAATGGTTAAGGAACTTCATATTAGACATTCATTTATGGCCAAAACCAGTTCCAGCTTTATCCATTCACTGTGACAGTCAAGCAGCGATCGCAAGAGCACATAATAACTCCTACAACAGAAAGTCTAGACATATCAGGAGAAGACACAACACTGTGAAACAGCTACTGAAAGATGGAGTTATAACAATCTACTATGTCAAGTCAAAGGAAAACCTGGCAGATCCATTGACTAAAGGGCTAGCTAGAGAGCTTGTCAATCAAACATCGAGGGGAATGGGCCTAAAGCCTATTAATATCTAAATCACCTATAATGGAAACCCAATCCATATGACTGGAGATCCCAAGGTCAGGGTTCAATGGGATAACAAAGTTATACGAGTGATTTGTGGGGGTACAAATGTAAGTTTTACTTAAAACTCATTCCTATGATGTAGTACCTCTGTATCGATGGAGGATGAGATTTAATCTCTTAATGCTTTCTATAGTTGTTATTCAGTGGGGCTATTCAGTGGGGTGTGAGATACAGTACACTCTTGATAAAATCACCTATATGAGTGGTAGTGGGGTCGCTTCCTATGAGAATTAAGGTTGATTCTATAGAGCACTCGAGAAACCTAGGCATGCTCATGACCGAAACGAGCACAACCTTGGGAACTTGATGATGATTTTTGGGAGTCGCGTGGGTGTTCTATTGACTTAAGTTTACAACAACGATGAAATAGTTCAAGACATTAGTTCACTATCAATCGGTAAACTCAATAGATCAACACAAAGCAAAGGTTCAAGTCGAATGACACCTTCGCCTTCTACGTCACTCCTTATGATACTCCAGAGCGTCTTTTTATATTTATTTATTTATTTCATTCATGTGGAGGATTGTTGAGTGTATATATATATATATTGAATGAAATAAATGATTTGGGGTAAGTTGCCAAGTAGTAAGTTTGTGGGATTTTGTGCTTGAGGTCATGGATTCAATCCCTAGGAGGCACACTAAACATTAATAGTCTTTGATTGGGCCTTGGGTCTTAGGGCCTTTGGGAATTTGGGCTTCTCTTGAGTGCCCATAATTTTTACCCATTTACAATTTCGTTTTTAACTCATTTTTAAACCCGTTTTTAATTTTTGACTAAGTATTTAATTCTGACTCAACTACCCGTTAGTGGAGAAATAGGTGGGTTAGTGGGCAAAAACGTTTTGCTTTATTCCTATAAAAAAGACTCCTCTTCCCTGCAAAACAGTATCTCAAAAAAACGTCTCTCTCTATCTCCCATTACAGAAAAGAAAAAATCTCTGTTCTAAAAGGCCCGCCTAGGCTTGAGGCTCGAGAGAAACGCACTTATTACGCCTTATTACCCCTTATTCTTAGTAAAAGGCTTAAGGCACACTTTTTTAAAAAAAAAAAAAGGATTAGTTGACAAATATTGGTTATGGAGCATGAATGTGAGAAAGATGGCTACCAAACATATGGATATATTTTCAAAATTCAAGGTATGTACTATTTTATTATATTACTAGCCTTGGAATAATTAAAATAATAAAAAAAGGACAAACGCCTTTTTACGCCTAGGCTCCGCCTAGGCTCCTAAGGCTTAAGGCTTGACCTCTACGCCTCGACCACGCCTCGCGCCTTTTAGAACCTTGGAAAAAATATATTATCTCTCTTTTACACCATTTTTTTTATTTAATTGTTTTTGGTACTGGAGTATCCTGAGAGTTCAAGATTCTAATTTCTGCATAGTTGCTGGTGACGGAATCTAATCGTTGAATCCTGGAAGGTGTTTGTTCAAG
Organism: Sambucus nigra; assembly: GCA_949130495.1. Taxonomy (NCBI): domain Eukaryota; kingdom Viridiplantae; phylum Streptophyta; class Magnoliopsida; order Dipsacales; family Adoxaceae; genus Sambucus; species Sambucus nigra. The sequence goes on from OX422213.1 coordinate 42,840,583, forward strand.
AGGCTGACAGCATCAAATATCAGTGGGCAATTTCACCTTTAGGAATTTGTATCAAACACAAACCTCGATCGCTAAGTTCTTCCAATTTTATCTATTTCGAATTTGAGTTTTTTCGTTTATTCTGCATATATTATTTCCAACACTTTTTACATCTCATATTATTATCTCCTCAAAGCCATCTCACTGTATTATCTCCTCAAAACAAAGATGGCTAAATCTTTTTACATATACAATCGCTTTGGCCAATTTACTGTTCAAATCTAGAACTGACCAAGTGTTTAAGAGACTCTTTTGTGGATAACTTGTAACTTTCTTAATTGTGTAATTCTAGTTAGGTTAGAGGGGTTTTTAGCATGTTTAAAAAGACAACAAAAGAATTCAACTCTTCTAGCCATAAAAGGATAAAAGTATCCTTAACTTCCAAGGATTAATTATGGAGTGAGTGCACATATCTTTATCTATGATATGTTAAAGTATGTTACGTTTTTTTTAAAGTGCAATAAAATTATCAACTATTCAGGAATAATATTAATAAGAGTAATACTAGGGGGACCTTAAACTTGGACCCGGACACATTGGGTGATGTTTATAGTTCACATGGGTCCAATTTTAGGCTCTCCCTAGAATTACTGTATTGATAATATTAATAAACTTTACTAAAGCTTTACCCATTCCTCCTCCCAAACATTTAACACCCCGAACAAATTTATTTAAGCTTTAATTTATAAACTTTATTAAAGCTTTACAATAGTAGTGGCAAAACTATGGGTTGGGCCTAATGTGAGCGGGCCAAATATGGGTTGGGCCTTATGTGGGCGGGTCAAATATGGGTTGGACCTAATATGGGTGGGTCAAATATGGGTCGGGTGAACCCGTTTTTTCGCTCCCAAATAAGTATTATAATTCCAAATATATGTAAAAAAAAATATAGCTTACTCTTAACTTTTAAAAATAGGTTTTGTATTTGACTCGTAACTTTTGAAAATGGACTCCATATTTGATTCATAGCTTTCAAATATGGGCCCCATATTTGACTCATATGGGCCCCATATTTAAATGACTGCTAATATGGGTTGTTTTATTCTTTGGGGCCCATTTTGCCACTACTACTTTATAACATTCTAGCTCTTCTGTAGGCCTAAAACTCAAACTCCTACACTTTAATACTCTTCAGTAAGCCTTAAAGCCCAATGTCTGCACGGTGTTCTAGCAATAAAAGCCAGCTTAATCTGACGTAAACTACACGTCAAAAAGCCCCTAAAAATATCTAAACACACACTTTTAGAAAGAGAAATACTCTTTTCTATTCCAAAATCAAGTCTCTCTCAAATGAGGCTTACATGGGGGTATTTAAAGGAGAAGAGTAGCTTAGGCTCAAAGCTAATGTTCTAATTACAAAAATGCCCTTAATTGCATTTTGGCACTTCTACCTCTAAATACTAAAGTAAAAGAAAATACAGTGACATCATAAAATAAAAGAAAAAAATAAAAATAAAATAAAATGCAATAAAACCCTAAAAATGGCCCATTTCCATCACTCTCCCCCTCTTAAAACCAAGCTCGTCCTTGAGCGCTCAAAAAAAATTGGGGACGCGAGAGGAAATTCCAAAAAATTGTGCCAAAAACTTGTGGGGGCCAAAAATTAATTTTCTGAAAGTTGAGTGTCCAATCCACAAAGTTTCTTCTTCTCTTTTTCTTCACCCAAACCAGCCCCAGAAGCTCCCTCCCGGATCAAAAACCACCATTTTGGAGCATCTAGAAGGTGTTGGGTTGGGATTTGGAAGCCCAAGTGTTTTCCGAACCAAACTAGGGCAAAACCCTAGGTTTTTCTAGGTCGTTTTGGGGTTGAGAGGAGGGGCGACCGGCCACCTGGGTTATGTTTCGGGCTGGGCAGTAGGGTTGAGGTTTTGGGGGGGATTCAGGTGGGCTGGGGTAGGGTTCGGGACAGGGGTGGGGGCTTTGGTGTGGTCGGCGGGGGGTTTTGACCAGTGGGGTGGTCGGCAGTTGGGGAGGGGGGTACTGAGGAGGTTCGGGGGGCAGGGTGGGGAGGGTTTAGGGCAGCGAGGTGGGGAAAAATGGGCGGAACGGGAGTGGGGGCTGCTGGGGGTACGGCAGGGGCTAGGTTTTTTTTGGGGGGGGGGGGGAATCTTGGAAGAGATGCGTTGGAAGAGAAGCTCAAACTTCTGGTTTATTTGTTGTTGTGTTTGCACCAATTCTTCCATTTTTTGTTTGAGTTCTTGAATGCCTTTTCTTACCTCTTGAGTCTCTTTTTGTTGTTTTGATTTTCTTGGAGCCATTGATTGTAGCATAAGTTTAGATAAAAAGAAAGCGATACACCAAACACCAATGTTGGAGAGACACCCGCTATGATACCAATTTGACGTAAACTACACTTCAAAAGGCTCCTGAAAATATCTAACACACTTTTAGAGAGAAAAATACTCTTTTCTATTCAAAAATCAAAATCAAGTCTCCCTCAAATGAGGCTTACATGGAAGTATTTAAAGAGGAGGAGCAGCTTAGACTCTAAGCTAATGTTCTGATTACAAAAATACCCTTAATTGTTTTTTGCTACTTTATCTCTAAATACTAAAGTATAAGAAAATACAATGACATAATAATATAAAAGAAAATAACAAAAATTAAATAAAATACAATAAAACCCTAAAAAGGGCTATTTCCATCATAATTAGTCTCCAAAAGACCCCTCCTCCCACTGTCTTGCAACATTCTAGGTTATCCTAGCTATCTGGGTATTTCACCATCATGCATGTCAATTACCACGACGATTATTAGATCCTGGTAACAATTAATCTGTGAACCAATAATTCTAATAATGATAAAAATCTGATTCACGAGCCATATTTATTGCATCGGTCTCAATGTTTGACCAACTTAAATTTACCATTTGTTGTAATGTAATCAACTTATATTTAGCATACCGACACACAATTGTACCCCTTCAATTGTTCATAATTTTTCACAAAACAAATCCATAATTATAGCAAAGTAAATGGATAGAAATAAGAAAAAGACACTTATATATACCTAGGAAGAGAGGTATGCTTTCTCTCAAGCGGAGTCACTGCCTCACTTCTACCACCATTTTCTTCCAGATGTGCAAACTGTTTTCTGAATTGGTCAACAGCACTGCATACAACATATGCACACAAAAAAAATCAGAATTAGGCGTATAAACTAATTTAAATAAAGGGTCATTAGACAAAAATTCCCCCAACATGTTTTTTATTCGTTGTTTTAGTGCCTTTTCTTTGTCCCAATCTCACCATCTAAACCACTAGCAAACACTCTCTTCTTACCCTAACCCCTTACAAAAAAAATAGAAAGAAAAAAAATTTAAACACTAAACACCTAAAAAAAAACATAAACCTTGTTATGAACAGTAAACCCCTTCCCAAAAAATTTAAAAACAAAAGAAAAAGAAAATTGTCGCAAAAATAAACGAGACATTTTGGAACATAAAAAAAAAACATGGACTAAATGCCTCCTAGCGACTAAACATTAGTCTTCCCTTCAAATAAAGAGATGCATTCAGCATGAAAAGTAACAATAGAACAATCATAACCTTGGATATAGGAAATTAGGTCTTTCTGATCCGTTCATGTAATCTTTAAGAAGCTGAGGATGGTATTCTAGTATCTCCCGGAAAATTAACTCACGTATGTCATCTTTTGTAACCCTTCGCCTCTCAAATTCGAACTCCATCTTTGTAATTGGCTGGCAAGATGGCTCCCTCTCAACTTTGGCCAGTCCCTTGAAGTAAGGATCAGCCAATGCCTGATTAAGCAATATACCACCAAAAAATGTCAACGTTAACCATGTGGAGAGATTCAAAATATCACACAGTAAAATTGTTGAATTTCTTTCTCCTAATCAAACCTCTTCAGCAGTAGGCCGATCCTTTGGATCGAAAGCCAGCAGCCTCTCTAATAGTCGTAGTGCTAAAGGATCTGCATTTGTAAATTTCTGTGCAAAAGGCACAGGCTGCTTCTTCCTCATGGTAGTAAGGTATCTCCTTGCCTTCTCATTTCGAACCTGAACCCAAAATACACGAGCTTGATAACCAAAAACAAGTTCGAAGAGAAAAATAAAAATAAACTTCAAAATAGAAATTAAATTGGGCAATATGTCTCAAACGTAAAGGGAGTAGTATACCCTAGAAATCGTGTCCATTGAAGGCGTTCCTAAAAGATCGGTCATCAAATCAAGCTGATGAACAACATTTTTCCCAGGAAACAGTGGCTTCCCCGTTAAAACCTCGGCAAAGATGCATCCTATACTCCATATATCAATTGCGGGTGTATACTGCATTCAGATGCCAACAGAAAAATTTATAGCAATATATTTGTATAGATTTAAATTTGAATCTGGGTATATAAGCATTGAAGCCAGGTCAAAATTAAAGGTGGATTGCAGCACTTCCTACAACATATTGTGCTAAATGGGTAATATTCTTATAATAATGATATTATAGTAGGATTTTGAACACACATTTTTCACCAAACGATGTAATCATGTCCTATTTAGATCATAGATGTCAAACAGTGAATCAGATCGCGAATCAAAAGTCTACGGATTGTAAATCAGGAATGGTATCGCGAGTCAAGTTGTAAGATTTGGAAATAGAAATAAAACTAGTTAATAATGTATAAAGATGTAGAAGACACAATATAATAAATAATAGAAAATATTATTACATCATCTAATAGTAAGCCATTACCCTACATGTCCTAAGAGTGATTTTAGATCATAGATATCAAATAGTAAATTGCATCACATATCGAAAGTCTATCAATTGTGAATCGGAGATGGTATAGTGAATCGAATCGTAGGATTCAAAAATATTAAATAATGTATAAATATGTAGAAAACACGATATACTTAATAATAAAACATTTTATTATGGAAAACCAAATTTAAAACATCATTTTATCATCTAATAGCAAGTCATTAGCCTGTAATGATAAGCCATTTATTTGAATCCCTAACCAACTCCAATTTGCAACTCACAATGATAAAAATATATTATTTATCATCCATCATAAATTCATAATAAATAGCATCAAAAATATGAATAGTGAGGGAGACATCATCCTAATTTAAGAAGAATATTCTATTTCTCATACTATCTTCGGTAACCACCAGTCTGTCTCTTCAACTTTTCCTTATTCATAGATATTTCAAGAAGAAGAAAAATAACAAAACACTTAAACATATCTGACTGTAATTGTTGGATTACGTTTTTTTCGCTAAGCATGTTTCTTCAAGCAAGCATCGCCGTAATTTTAATGGGTCAAAAATACTCCCTGGACAAAAGATTGTTTTTAATGTTGATTTCTTAGAAATTTCTCTTTGAGAGATGTACTGACATTTCTCTCTTGAACTTCTCATTCCCATTATGCTACTATTAATTTATTAATGGTCGGTATATAAGTAATTTTTTCTTGGTGTACGACATATCTTCCATTTCATTGCAGCAGATTTCAGTTCGCATGGAACAGCAAGGACAAACTTCAGCGATGGACCCACAGCGGAGCTGTCAACACATCCACAGATTTGAACTCTCAACCTACGTGAAAACGAGGCTGTTATCAAAACCCTCCTACCACTGAACTAACCCCTAGGGGTTTGGTCACTGAAAATTTTATTTGATTACCTTTTTTTCAAATTCTTGTTACTATTTTAATATGAAAAAATATATTCATTTGTTTTATATTATAAAATCATACACTTACAAGGTAATCTGTTAATATTTTGAAAGCTATGCAATTTTTTTATAATAAATACCAACTACACCATGGTTTTGCATATACTTGCAGGGAGTAATAGATTTTCTCTATCTAGTTTCATTTCTCTTAGAATTTATGGCTATTTATTTATTAATATTCCTTGATTCCACATTTACTGCTAGTTATTACATGTAGGAAAAGCATGTTCGTTTTGGAATTGACTTCAACCCTACAAGTCTTTCTTAATAAATCCAACACCAAAATCTTGCAAAAGCTCAAATAAATATTAAAAGGAGGAACAACTCGAATCCTTAAAAGTGAAACTTCAAGGGAAAGGGGCAAGCATAGTTCAATCCCAAGGCATACTAAAAGCTAGCTAAACTATCTACCGGATTTAACAAACTGCAATCTACATGTGCAACAAATGAAAAAACCTCAATCTTTCTGAAATTACAAACCATGGATTAGTATGTTGTCACTTGAGAGTTGAAATTAAAAGTGTCCAAAACAAATTATCCAGCGCATACCTTAGAGAAAAATGACCCACATAGTTCTGGTGCTCTATACCATCTTGTGGCAACATAATCCTGTAAGTGCGTCACTAAAACAATTACTATCACAAACTTTGACTGTTCCATAGAGAAATGATAGCACTCAAATGATAAAAACTGTAAATTCCAATATATCAATTCAGAATTACATACCGTCCAAAATATTGTGGTAGGCGTATCATTGAATGCAACTCTTGCCAACCCAAAATCACAAATTTTGAGTTTACAATTTGCATTGGCCAATATATTTTTTGGCTTTAAATCTCGATGAAATACATTTGCTGCAGCAAAATAGTTTACTGTCAGTCTGTTCCATGAAAGCCCAACTCAAAACACCCCCACACAATGTTAACAAAAACAAATAATTAAAATATACAAAAAGAGAGTGGCCTCCACTAACTAAAGACAGAAAAATTTTAAACAATAAATATAGTTTTATCAGAAGTTCATGTAGAAACGGCTATATCCATAAAGGATATTGGTCACTCCCAATATACCTAGAAGATATATTTTCGTTATTACAATTACTGTAAAGGAATATTAATAGATACACTCAAATGGTAATGATCAGCCAACTGCATGTCCTTGACTCGCAACAACAGAAGACTTAGGCAATGTGAAAAGCATAAAGTCTTGACAATCACCTGTGTGAATATACTTCAGGGCACGAAGCAACTGGTAAAGAAAAAACTGATAGTGCTCACGTGTCAAGTCATCATTAGCTTTGATGACTTGGTGGAGATCTGACTCCATGAGCTCAAAAACAACATAAATATCTTTGAAGTCTCTTCTCGAAGGTGGAAGCATAATGTGTTTAATTTCAACAATGTCAGGATGTCGTAGAAGCCTCAGAAGCTTTATCTCACGGAGAATTCGAGCAGCATCAGAGATGTGCTCAAAAATATCGTGTATCTTCTTTATTGCCACTTTTTCTCCGGTATGAGTGTCTATAGCTGAGCAAACAACACCGTAGCTGCCCTTACCTATAACTTCCTGAATTTTGTATCTGTTTGCATCACCATATTCCGAAAAGAAATCCATCTCTGTCGAATTCTGAGGCATAACACAGAGTAAAAATTAGTTCTGAAAAGTCAGGCAAGTGACGAATCTCCTACATAGTTCATATCAAACATAGGGGGAAAAAAACTATTTCTTGCAGACGAAGAAGCATGTACAAACCATTCATAACTTATATCTATCTTATTTTCTATCAAGAATGGGTAAAGGGAGGTGTGATTCGGCGTGATGGTCAAGTTATGAGTTTTCTCCTTGTCAAATCATTACTCCAGCCACCTAGTTATCAAAAATTGTCTCTACTTTCCAATAATTTTTTTATTTTCTCCTGCATAGAATGATACTGTGATATAACAGTAAACATGCAGGATTTCACAGAAACTTGAATTAAGTCGATGTACTAAATTCGGTAGTTATGAAACCCCGCTTCAGTTACATCCCCGTTACACTACATCTCTCTCTTGCAACATAATTCCTGTACATTTTGAAACCCTTCAGTAGTTACAAAACCCGAGTATTTAGTAAAGAAATACATATCATAATAATTAACTAACAAACAGGTATTAGCCGAAGAAATTAACAGCCAAATGTAACAATGCAGAAACGTAATGATATTTAAGCCCCTTTTCTATACTTTCTTCCTTCTTTTCTTTTTTTTTGTGGGGGGGGGGGGGGGGGGAGGGCACACAATTCCGCAACCTCAACTCACAATTCTCCACCTTGTAACAAATTTCGTGCAAAATTCTAATCACATCAAATAATTTACTGGGATGCATTCAAATTTTCCTCTATCCTTTTCCCCAAAATTAAGAGACAGTTAAATTAATATATTCTTATATCCATTGCACAGTTAGGGTATGTCTGTGAACCCCACCATTTAGCAGCAAACAATAAAATCAATATCCTAGGTTATGGAACAATTTGGAAACTATAAAAATCTCAAGATTGGAATTTTTCAATGGGATCAACCAATTCACAAATACATACCCAAAATAATAATGTGAAAATTAGAACAATATTAAAACGTGAATTTAGCAAACAAGAATAATTCAAAGTGATAACATCCTTCGGAAATTGTTTAAAAAAAAACACAAGCATTTATCTTTGTTGGGCAACTATTTGATAGAGAAATAAATAGGAAGGAGGTGACAATAGCTCACTTTCTTGCGGTGATCTTGCTGCATTGTTAATGTAATCTCCCAATATTGTTATTATGAGTATGAGTTGTTAGAAAGTTAGCCACATTTGCCCCACCGACACCCAGTTCGGATGACAAAAGAACAATCCCTCATATATTTTTGCAACGGCGCCACCAACAAGATCCAAACTTTAACCCAACCCACTTTCTGTTTTATGGATCTAAACAAGATCTCAAGCTCAACACCGACCGACACACACAACACAACACAACACAGGTTAGACGAGACGAGATGAGTGAGGAGAGAGAAAGTGATAGGTGGAGAGAGCGCGTCAAGATATAAGGGGCTTTTCAATATCAACTGCAACTGTATTTATTTATCGTAGATGGCGTGAATCTAGGGTAATTTTATTTGCATACGTGTAATATCAAGTGGGGTGTGGCGTAATTGTGAGGAGAGTTGGGGTGTGTTTTGGTAATTCAAGTTTAGGATTTCTTGTATTAGGTACAGCTATCCTGGTGAACCTAACAGGTGCCACGTTATCAGAGCACGTGACGTTTTTATAAATCTTCACCAACACCGAACCGACACCCCCAAATTAATGGTACCACACTAACACGTTTCAACTCCCAAAACAAAAGTAGGTCATTGTCATTACACTATTTTCCAATTTTAGTTGTGTCCCTAAGTTAGAAATTTACCGTGATTTCTCTCAACAACATTTCATATATAATCTACTTTGATATTGTACGTTACATTATGGGCCCTAGGTACGGGTATTGATATGTCTATGAGGACCATTTTTTACAAGTTTTAGAGACCTCAAAAACTGTAATTTAGAAATTTAATTATTGTTATTCATAATGATTTTTTTATTAAATTGCAGAATTCATAAATATAATCATATGTATGCATGATCATATAAAATGACACAGTATGAAGAAATTTAAATGATTGAGTCAAGTGTTGAACGCTTTGTCCTTAAGATGAGATTTGTCTCGTCGTGGTACTTTACAAACTCAACGTCAATCGTCTCTCATGATATAACAATCTATACTTGTAATAAGATACATTCGAATCAACAATCGACGAAATTCTCTTTTATGGACATAAAAATGGGACTGTCTTAAGTCAAAAATAATGTCTAAAAAACCCAAACTAAACAATAATCCAAACGACATATTTATACTAACTAAATGGCAGTTTTGAGGCAATTAAAATTGTCCAAATAGTCAGACAATTGGGACAAAAATAAACTGGAAAAATGAAATTAATCTGGGCCACAAAAAATAAAATACAAACGAAAAAAATGGACCCGAAAATTAAATAAAAAGCTCAGTAAAATTTGGCTCAAAAAGTTAATACCTTGGTCAAGCCCATGACTCAAGCCCATGTAGGATCGGGTCGGGCAGGTAGGCGGTGCCACGCGCATGTGGACTTAAAAGTCAATTCAAACTCATGTTGGTCCTCACTTGTTTCAACAGTTGAGATGTCCCAAGAGTACCAAGCACAAAGTCAAATTGAATTATAATATACTACACACATTTTTCATATTTTATTTATGTGGGACTTTATACACACTTCAACCCAATTTCATGTTTCATGCGGGTACTTTGAGCAATAATTTCTCATTCATTAATTTATGATTTTACATATGTGAGTATACCATGTTATACTCCTCGCAGAGGAGAACACGTTATAATTTCGAACCAAAGACATGTGGGTCTCATACTAAATTGAACCTAAAGTTGACCAAAAATATATTTTTTTTTCAATCCTTTAAATTACCACAAATTCCAACAATCCCCACGCATGAATGAAAATTGGTTAGATTGACATAAAAAGACTATGCAGATACAAATAGAGTACTATTAGAAAATCCATTTATCGGGAGAGATAGATTTTGGTCTTGAATCTTCTCTAGTCAAATAATAGCCAATTTACTAATTGATTAGTGAACGCGATGTTTTGAACTGTTCAGTTTTTTGTGCAAATCAAGGCTGTAGACTTAACATGTAATTCTCCGAACATCGTTAGTTCTTTCGGTTGTATTCATTTTGGCCTCGAACCTAGCTTCATGAGTGCTTTAGAAAATTTTGATCTTTCGAAGTTCTCATAGAAACGACCCCTTCACAATCATGTAGGTGTTGTCCCATTAAAAGTATCCTATTATACCCCATTTGGATTTTCAAGATATATGAGCCATTAAAAGTTAAGCTTATCATTACTTACTTTGAATGCATCACTGTTTTATCATAGGAAAAGTTATGAGTTAGAAACTCATCAATGCTCATTTCGAAGAGTAGGTCAAGATTCGGTTGTCCCTTTGAAACTAGATCTTGGGATCTCCAATCAGCTACGTAAGGTTTCCATCAAAATAAATTTTTATTTTGTAGGCTTTAGTCTTTCCCCTCGATAAATGATATACTTGCTCTTATTCAAACTTTTAGTCAAAACGGATCTGTTATATTGTCCTTAGACTTAATATAATCAATAAAAATAATATCATTATAGATTCATCGTATAACGGTATTATGTCTTCATTGTTTCTATCAAGATTTACTATTATACATATTACTTTGTGATCAGCTATTTGTCAATTGGCTATTACAATTTATGCAAATTGCAAGCATATATTTTTGCCACATTGAAATATATGTTAAAAAGTGTCGAAGCCACTCTACTTATTCTTCAGTTTTATCTAAAACTATAAATTCATATTCCATAGTGGATCTAGAAATACAAATCTATTTTGAGGGTTTTCAAGACACAATATGTGACAACCCGAATAAAGCTATGATTAATTTATATGTGAATCATGCTTACCTTATGTGATGTGGATAAAGAGTTATTAATATTGGTAATGTTAAGTTATTATGTTTAGTTTAATCCTACCTTTATAAACATTAAATATTGAATTAGTTATAAATATAAAATATTGATGTATTCGGTAGGAATGTTCGTGCTGGAGACTAGTTTTGACCATTATAATATAACAACTGATTTGAGGTAAAAACTAGATAGTTGTAGATATATAAATTAGGTTTGTAACACAAAAAATGGTGTGTTAAACGGAGATCCGGCCAAGAAGTGAAACCAAAATTACGAAACAAAGGCAAATCTGTCTATCTTTTAAGTGGTATTTTGTCTTATTAGCACACCATTTGTTATGTTTTAATTGGTTGAAAGGGGAGGCTAGTTTGGCCAATTTTAAACCCTTAAAAAAACCTCCTTCTTCAGTAAAATTCAGCCATGAGAAAGTTTGGCCTAAAGAGAGAGAACCGTGAAGCTTAGGAAGAGAAGGGCAAGGAAAAGTTAGAGAAAAATCTATAGAAAATTACGTAAAAGTCCCTTAAGAAGGGAGGAACAACTGGTTGAACAAGTGTCAGGCAAAGGCAAGGGAAAACCCCATTAAGTAGCCAATGTGAGTGTACTTACTGACTTGATTATGGATATGGATTAGGCATAAATTATTCGTATTTATCCCCTTAATTTAGAGGCTTTTATCATCTTATGCGACGTAAATCGAGTTGATTTATCTCATATTATTGCTACTGACCTTCCCTATGTAGTGCATCGAGTTTCGTGTATTTCTCATATATTTGCAGGTATTTACACAATTGGAGAAAACAGAAAACTCAAACTCAAGAAAGTTACGAGTGAAGGAAAGTCAAGGGCAAAATAATAATTCTACACTAGGAATTCGGACACGGAACCTAAAGGAAAGTTGAAGGCCTCGAGTCCACGAGCATGTGGGAAGAAACGACATTCAAATCTGAGTCCCTAATAAAAAGTTACGAAGAGTCAAAGTTGAGAAGAAATCAAGGAGAAAAAGGAAGATAAAATAAAAAAGGGACTGAACTGGACCGATAGATATATCACCGGACCGAACTACTAAATTGGATTCTCCAAATCGAACCGATGGAAAAGCATCCGGACCAGTCCCCTGTTATGTTTTATACCGGACCAGTTCGCCCATTAAAGAAGGAGACCAACGGACCGGTTAGGCTGACGGAATTCTGATTTTTCTTTTATCTAAAAAAGAGTTTTGCATGGTTCAAACTCTAAAAATAACGTGATGTATTTATTTCTTTGCCATACCAAACATTAGAGAGCTTCTTTTTAGTTAGTTTTGAGAGATTTTTGAAGCCAGGAAGGGTAGGATTCATATTGTTCAAGAATTTGTTCATGTTTTTGCATTAATCAAAGGATTCTATTCATTCTAAGTAATTTATTCTTCACTGCTTTCAATTGCTTGCATATTTGATGTAGATAATTCATTCTTCTTAGTTACAATCCTTCATATCATGTTTAATTTTACTTTTCACGCAATTATGGTTTCATGCATCATAGAATCCTTAGGCAATTGTAGTTTCGTCATATCTAGCTAGATTTCTAAGGGTTTGGTTGCATGAACCCAACCCGATGTGGTTTGCATGGAAATAAAAGTAGTTCTCTGAATTAAATAAATGATTCAATCGTGTTAAGTAGTTATTGCAACCGTCGTAGGGCTTTTAACCTCGTTTGCCCTAGGTAACTAGGGTATTTAAGAGTGTGGCGCGCGTGTTAGCTAGGTCGACACCGCTTTGTTTCTATTCTTGATTATGTATAATGCGGGCTTGTACCCTCATATATGTAATGCTTGAAATCAATACAGTGTGGGTTTGATTAATTATTTAATTTACAATTATTTTTATATTTGGTAAACATACTAGGATTAGGGGGATTATAGTCCAACCTATTTGTCTCATTCATATTTATTCAGTCAAAGTTAGTTTACTCCTGCATACGTAGTTTAATTAATTTGCATTTAGTTAGTAGATATAAAATTCCAAAAATTCATCACCTTTTCCTTTTCTTTTTCTGAATCAGCTTAGGATTAGTCATCTTACCTATCGTCATCACGTTCTACATCCTATTTCCCTGAGGATTCGACCCCTTCTTATCGGGTTTATTATTTACACGATCGATTTGCACTTGAACCGTAATTAGCCTGCACTAGAGACACATTTTCAGTCGCGTCAAGTTTTTGGCTCCGTTGCCAGGAATTAGGTAGACTTTTATGTTAAGTCGATTTAGTCTAAAATTGATTCCAAATATTAAAAGCCAAAAAAATCATAAAATCATACATTCAAAAAAAATAGAAAAAAAAAATTGTAACATCTCTCAAAGTCCTTTCATGCGAAATCCGCAATAAACGCCTCAATCAACTCCCACTCGCATTCATGAAAATCCGATAGTTGAGTACGATCCTGATAGCCCAAACACTCCTAACTCACCTCAGTTATAGGTTCCACCTCCTACACCTCCAAATTCCATTACAAGTCACATTTTTAGGACACCGAGTGAGGATACTGAGTCAATTGGAGAGAGAGCCATGTCTGAGCACGCTAGTTTTGGTATGGGTGAGGGTGAGATGCCATATCGTCCCATGAGAGAACTCCTTTATCCTGAGAGAACTGTCACCCCAGGATGCATTATACTTCCGTACAATGTGGGACAGTTCCATTTTTGTAATGGGATGATACAAATTCTTTTCGCATTTCACGGGTTGTATTCGAAAAATCCTTATCTCCACATTCGTGAGTCCGAAGACGCATGCGATACGTTTAGCGATCAAGCTTGCACACAAGATGTTGTTCTCCTAAATCTTTTTCCCTTTTCCTTAAAGGATAAAGCTAAGACCTGGCTTTGGTCTTTATCACCGAACTCAATTGGATCATGGAGGGAGATGGCCTCCAAATTTCTCTTAAAGTCTTACCCTAACATCGAACAAATTTTATCTAAGCTCAAATTCAAACATTTTGACAACAAGAAAATGAGTCATTTGATCGATGTTACGAACGTTTCAATGAGCTAGTTAGCACATGCCCTTATCATAGTTTTGAGAAGTACCGTCTCATATCCTTCTTTCACCACGGGCAAAGTATAGCGTCTAAATAACTCGTTAAGACAATGTGTGAAAGGCCATTTTAGGAATTTAATGAACATGATGCAGATGCTCACCTTAAATTTATCGTCGAGACAACCCAATCGTGAGACACATTCGATCCTAATACCCAAAATCGGGTTCGAAAAACTCCCACCGCTCCTTCAGCGCCAGGCCTTTATCATGTGGGAGATGTAGTCGGATCAAGGCTAAGAGAATCAACCCGACCCATGAAAGAGAAGGTTTGTGCTATTTGTGAGGAGGGCCATTCAACGAAGGAATGCCCAATGATACTCACCTACAAAGTAATGCTACATTAACAAATGGATGCAATAGGAGGTTTTAAGGGTAATTTAAATGCCTCGTATGGGAATTATTACAACCCTTCATAGAGGAACCATCCTGGTTTTAGCTTCAAGTAACAATATGTTGCGTTGAATCCTAATTCACATGTTGCCCCACCTCCACCTCCACATTTCCAACAAGCTCCATATATGCAAGCACCACTTCCCGCACCATATATCACCCCATCGCGGAGAAATCTCAAAGATACTATAAATCAATTCATTCAATCCTAAAATGTAACCAATGTTAAGTATGACCGCATGTTTAGCGAAATAAATACGAATATCTCTAGGTTGCAATCATTTTTAAGTATCCAAGAGAGGGGTAAGTTTTCGGCCCAAGGTCAAACTAGTGTTAGCTTTACTACCAATGAACATCAAGAGCAATGTCATGCCACTACCACTCTACGTAGTGGGCGAGTTGTTGATTTATCACCTCCTCTACATGACACACCTAAAGACAAGGAGGTTTCTCCCGGCACGAAAGAGGCCAAAGATGCCCCTTTGAAGGAGAGTGACAATAATGACACTAGTGACCCTGAAGTCGTAGTGAAACCACCCACCGTCGCGTCGTTCCCTCAATGGTTAGTTCCTCCCCAAAAAGGGATCCCCCATAATGACGTGATAGATGTCTTTAAGCAAGTCAAGATGAATTTACCTTTTCACGATGATATACAGCAAATTCCCCATAATGACGTGGTAGATATCATTAAGGACTTATTGACGGTGAAAAGAAGGCTAAAGGTGAAAAAGAACGTCTTCTTAGCACAAAATGTGAGCAATATTCTACTTAATGACCTCTCACCAAAATTTAAAGATCTGGGTACCTACCATTTCGTGCATCATTGGGGATAATCAAATAGAAAATGCCTTACTTCATTTAGGGGCGAGTGTCAACATTCTTCCCTACTCTATATATAAGAAACTCGATTTGGGGGACCTTAAGCCCACAAAAATCACTCTCCAACTCGCAGATCGTACAGTGAAGATACCACAAGGCATTGTCAAAGACGTGATAGTCTAAGTTGACACCTTCTACTTCCAGATAGATTTTATCATTTGGGACACGAAACCCTCCATCACCCCAGTAATCATGTTCTCGCCATTCTTGGCCGCCCATTCTTAGCTATGGCTAATGCCCTGATTAACACTCGAAATGGGTAAATACAACTCACTTTCGGGAACATGACCTTAGAAATAAATATCTTTAATATCGCGAGTCAAGTGGGTGATGAGGATGATTTTCACTCAGTGGATATTATTGAGGAGATAGTAAAGGAGCACATAGAGGGAAATTTCAGTGGGGATGCCTTAGGACCATGCCTTATTTCGAGTAGTAAGAGCGATGGGATGTACATCAATTTTGAGAGAGAGGTAGGAAATTGAAGAGCCCGCATTAGATAAGAGAGTGTCAGATGAGGACGTGAAAGATGTGAGTTGGGTTTCTAGATTCGAGGAATTATCACCGAGGGAGTACCGCACGGTTCCCTCTGATGAAAAATTTCCCACCCTTGAATTAAAGAAACTACCCTCCAACGTTAAATATGCTTATTTGAGAGAGGATGAGACATTTCCTGTTGTTGTCTCCTCTAGCCTAGATAAAGAGCAAGAGGGTAAACCTTTATCGATTTTGAGGAAGCATCGAAGTGCTTTTAGTTGGTACATAGCGGATTTAAAAGGTATAATTCTCTTGATTTGTACCCATAAAATACACCTCGAGGAGGACATAAAGCCCTCGAGGAAAATGCAAAAGCAATTGAACCCCGCCATGAAAGAGGTAGTACGAGCGGAAATTATTTAATTATTAGACGCCGGGATCATTTAACCAATCTCGAATAGCAAATGGGTGATCCCTATCCAAGTTGTCCCAAAGAAGTCGGTAATGACTGTGGTCGAGAATGCCAAGGGTGAGTTAATTCCCCAATGTACCACCATCGGGGGGCGCATTTGCATTGATTACCGGATACTCAATGCGGGCACTAAGAAAGATCATGTCCACTTACCATTCATCGACTAAATACTAGAGAGAGTAGTGGGACACCTATATTATTGCTTCCTTGACTGTTATTTCGGATATAACCAAATTGAGGTAGATATTATTGATCAAGAGTAGACGACTTTCACATGTCCCTTTGGCACATTTACCTACAAACGTATGCCATTTGGATTGTGTAATGCACCCACAACCTTTCAAAGGTTCATGCTTACGCGACTAAGAATGTGTCTCAGAAATGCGTTCACTCTAGGCTAAAGTGCAAGCCTGTCGCTCAAGTAATAATTCGATAAGTCGGGTATTGATCCTCAGGGAACTAAGACAACGAAGTTGTGACGACGGGAAAAGACGAAGGAATCCTAACTTTGACTCTAAAAAGAAAAAGAGAAAATGATTTGGTTTTGGGAATGATTAAACTAGATGCAATTGTGAAATTATGAAAAGATGAAATTATACTAAATTACCTAAACTGCTAATGAAAACTGATTTAAAACTTTAAACTATGTATGATAAAAATAGGACGGGAATACAATCCGCCAACCCTAGTGTATTGTAGTTATAATACTAATCGTAAATTTAACTGATTAATTTGACCCAGAATTTAGTACTCCCAAGCATTACGTATATGAGGTTCAAGCCCGCGTCATACTTAATCTGAGGATGAGTAAATCGGTATCGTGATAGTGACACTCGAATTGCATTCTAAATCATCCCGGTTACCCAGAGGCAAACGAGATATAAAGATCTACAATTGTTGTGTACCTACGCAATACGGTCGTAATCAATCACTAAATTCATAGGACTAATGTTATACACATCAAACTAACACATCAGGTTGGGTTCATGTATCCCGGCCTTAGAAAATCTAGCCTAGCATGCTGAACGTAATGAAAACAGTGTTTGATGTACAGAAAACCATGATTAATCTAAGGAAAACTTGTGAATTGATGTAGAACATAATTGAAAAGAAGAAATAACTTACTAATATCACCAAAGCAGTAACAACGGCAATTAATAAAACTTGTAATCAAAGAACTTCTGAATAATCTTCATTATTGGAATTTAAACTGTAAATTGTATCTAAACTAGGGTTTCTGAAAAGGAATGGAAAATTAACTAAAATTCTTCGTCCAAATAATGATAATAAAATGGGTTTTTATACCCTACAACAATTCAAGAGTTTCAGCTGCACTAGGACTCTTTTTAGGAGAAGATAAGATTTCAAGATCTCGATGGCTGGACCGGTCCGGGGCTTAGGCGGATCGGTCTGCCTCCAATGCAAATCGGTTCTTTTTATTTTCTGGCGGACCGACTCTTTTATTTTTCACCCTTTTTCGGTTTGCTTTCTATCCGGGGTCTTCTGGAGTACGGCACAGTGAACCGGTCCGGGTTAGGGGCGGACCGATCTGCCTGTTTGACTTTCTTTCTCAACTTTGACTGCTCATATCTTTTGTTCCGGGATTCCGATTGAGGTGTCGTTTCTTCCTATATGCTCATGAGTGTGATATCTTCAACTTCTCTTTGGGTACCTCATCCGAATTCCGGATAGAATTTATGCTTTTGCCCTTTTGACTTTTCTTTTTTTCTTTCTTTATTCTTCCGATTTCTTTCTTTCGTTTCTTGACATCAAATACCTATAAAAGCAATACAAAATACCAGAAACTCGGTGTACTCGTTAGGATAAGTCAGTGGTAAGATTATGAGATAAGTCAACTCAATTACGTTGTTCGAGGTGCTAAAAGTAACTAAATTAAGGGATAAATGGGGAAGAATTTATGCCTAATCACATGCTTAGTCTCTTTAGCGACATGGTTGAAAGAGGCCTTAAGGTTCTTTAGCGTTTTTAGCCCCTCTTTTGACCTTTGCCTTGCAAATCTTGAAAAAGTACTTCCCTATGTGTAGAAAAGAACTTGGTTTTAAATTGAGAAAAATGCCATTTCATGGTAACCGAAGGAATAGTTCTTATCCACATTGTGTCGTCCAAAGGAATTGAAGTCGATAGGGCAAAAATAGATGTCATAGTCGATCTTCCCCCACCTAAATCACTAAAGGATGTGCGTTCCTTCTTGGACCATGTGGGATTTTATAGAAGGTTTATCAAGGATTTTAGTGCCATTGCTAGACCCTTGAGTGACCTCCTTATGAAGGATGCCCCCTTTGAGTGGAACGAAGCATGCTAAAGTGTTTTTGACAAATTAAAAGCATGCTTGTTTCAACCCCCATCATGTAACCATTCGAGCTTATGTGTGATGCGAGTGATTACGCTATAGGAGTTGTTTTGGGCCAAAGAAAGGATAAGAAAGTTCATGTCATCTATTACGCTAGCTGAACATTAATCGGACCGCAACTCAATTACTCCAGCACGGAGAAAGAATTGATAGCTGTAGTTTTTTCCCTAGACAAATTTCACTCCTACCTCATCGGTTCACCCATCACATGCTTTACCGACCACGCGACGCTGAAATATCTCCTTGCTAAGAAAGATGCTAAGTCACGCCTCATAAGGTGGATCCTACTCCTATAAGAGTTTAATCTCACCATTAAAGATAAGAAAGGGGTAGAAAACGTCGTTGTAGATCATTTATCTCGACTTTCGTCTGACATGCCTAGTTATCCCATACCCATAGACGAGTACTTCCCGGATGAACAATTATTTGCCACTTCTTATCTCCCCTGGTTTGCGTATATAGTTAACTACCTTGTCATGAGAGTCGTCCCTCCCGATTAAACACCGCAAGAGACAAAAAAGTGCATTACTTGGTCACGTATGTTTTTCTATGATGATCCATTCATATTTAAATATTGTGCGAACCAAATCATCCAACATTGTGTATCGAATGACGAGACTCATAGCGTTATCCATTTGTTTTCATATGGAAGCGTGTGGAGGACATTTTTCCATGAATAAGACAGTCGCTAAGATTCTTCAAAGCGGTCTATATTGTCCCACGATCTTCCCGAATATGAATGCCTATTGTAAATTTTGCGAAAGATATCAAAGGGTGGGAGCTATCACCCGTCGAGACATGATGCCATTGACCCCAATACTCGTCATCGAGATATTTGATTGTTGGGGTATTGACTTTGTGGGCCCTTTCCCTCTTTCCTTTGGCTTCTTACACATCCTCGTTATGGTATATTATGTGTCTAAATGGGTAGAGCCATAACTACCAATACGAATGACAACAAAGTGGTGATTAAGTTCTTGCAAGAACATATACTCTCACGCTTCGGTGCTCCGAAGGCAATTATTAGTGATAACGGTAAGTATTTTTTTAATAGGCCATTTTAAAAGCTAATGAGTAAGTATGGAGTAGTTCATAAGGTTGGGAGACTTATCACCCTTAAACGAGTGGGCAAGCCGAGCTAGCGAATCATGAAATCAAAAACATTCTCGAAAAAACTATCGATCCTAATAGGAAAGATTGGCCCCTTTAATTGAATGATGCGCTATGGGCTTATAAAACCTCATACAAGAACCCCCTCGGGATGTCCTTATTTCTCTTTGTCTATGGCAAGCCATGCTATCTCCCCGTGGAGCTAAAGCACAAAGCCTATTGGGCAAATCAAAAGGTTGAATTATAGTTTGGATAAAGTCGATGAAGCTCGCAAGCTTCAATTGAACTAGTTGGAAGAGATTCACAATGATGTATATGAGAACGCTAAGATATACAAAGAAAGGATGATACTTTCACATGATAAAATTATCCGATGCAAGGAGTTTTATTCGGGGCAAAAAGTTCTTCTCTACAACTCGTGTCTATACTTGTTTCCCAATAAATTGTGTACGCGGTGGATCAAACTATTCGTCATTAAATAAGTGTTCCCCCACGATGACTTTGAATTGGAAGACCCAAAAGGGGGAGACACATTTAAGGTTAATGGACAACGCCTAAGTCCATTCTTAGAGGCGTGCATCGAAGAAGCCGATACCATTTGGTTGTCGTACCCGATTTATGGGGATTGAGAGAGAAAGAATTAAGAGGTCGTCGTACCCCCAATGCATATGGGGTGATTCTTGTGTATATTAGTTAGTTTAGGTTAGGGTCATAGGGTCGTAGGAATCAAGTTCGTTCGAGAGAGAAATGCAAGGAATTAACGAGAGAGCGTAGCGATTTTCAAGGAAAGTTATCACATATTTCATAGCTAAATTTTGGGTAGGAACATCTTTGGGAGGGTCCGAAAACATCTAGGGAGGAAAAGCCTAAGTTTCGAGAGTAAAAGAGAAGGGAGACATACCTTTGACAGTGTCCCGAACCGGTTCGGTCCCAAGACCACCGGTTCGATTCTCTACTGAGAAAAAAATTAAAAAAAAGGGACCAGTTCACCCCTAGCAGCCAGACCAGTTCGAATATCTGCAGCAGTCGTAGATTCCCATGGTTCATCTCCCATTTCCCAAAACTCTTTCCCCCAATTTCCAACTTTTCTCTCCAATCCTTCCCTTCAAAATCATTCCCCCTTTCTCTCCAACCTTTTCCTCCAACTTTTCCCTCAAAATTCATCCCCCACCCTCCACACACCACCTATAAATACCAACCCTATTCACCCCATTTCACCTCACACCACCATTTACCTCTCTTACTCTCTATTTCTCATATTTCCACAAATTCATATTCTCGTCAAAATGGTTGCTAGAACAGCAAGACCACTCCTCACAAAATACGCCTCCACTGAAATCCTCCCCGGCAGTAATAATGAATACCGCTCCCACCAAGAGAATAGGTGGTGTGACTCCTTCTTCTTCCCATCCCTCTTAATGCACATTGAGCGCAAAGTCAAATAAGCGCAGCTTTCGCAATCAGTCAATAATTTATTTTGCCTGAGGGGATGGTGTAGATTTTTTAGGGAGCTTCATCCCGAGGTTTGGGAGGATGAGGTGCGAGTCTTCTATGGAACCCTCGTCTGAACGGGGGAATTTCAAGAGGAAGCCTATGTTGACGAGCAGCGCATCCCATTTTCTCTCTATATCATCATTCAAAAATTGCGCACCATGGACGTCCCGAGCCCGAACCGTTATGACTACCCAACAAATGCCGAACCCATCACGAAAGGAGCATGCATCACCTACCTTGCCCCCAAACACTCGTGGAATCAAGAAACTTTTTCGGTGGGGAGCCTTCCCGAAAAAGCCCGAATTGCATTCCATATTGTGTGCTCCAACATCCTTCAAACCTCCAACGATTTGGCGATTTATCCTAGGCAAGCCAATTTCCTCTTCCACCTTTTTGATCCCTGTGCTCCAATCCCTCTCGCATGCATTTTCTACACGGATATCATGAATGAGGTTATGAATCGTAAAGGCCGAGCTCCCCTCCTATACCCCCGCTTCATCACCTCCCTCCTTGTCGATGCCAGAATTCTCCCCTCCCCCCCCCCCAAGCCTTTCCTCACCTTCCAAAGGCAATTGGGCAAGAATCTCGCACCCGAAGTGAATGCCAACGTGAGGTGATACAAGCAACGGCAAATGCGGACGAGGATGTGGAGATGGAAGAAGAGGAAGAGACCGACTACAATAAAGATGATAATTCGGACTATGAGCTTGTTGGAGCAGATATTACTCGTCGCATTGAGAACTTGTAGACGAATTTATAAGACTTTTTAAGGGATTATCGAGCGGACCAAGAGGCATACCGATGCGACACTAGCATGATGGTCCGCCTTCAAGCAAATATGTACAAACTCCAAGTAAGTGAGGGGGTGTCACTCTCCACTTACTTCTATGACTCATATGATCGCAATGCACCCGACCCATATCACCCTCCTCCACAATGAGGATTGTTAGGATGTGTTTCTATCTTTTGCTTTCCTTATGTAATTCTCATCTTAACTTCTTGTAATTCTGGTTTGATAATACAAAAAAATTGCATTTTGCCTTTGTTTATTTTTATTCACTCTCCTTTTATTATAGATTTTAGTCCTTTTGCATAGGGACTTTGCAAAAGTCTAAGTTAGGGGGGGGGGGGGGGGGGCGCATGTGCTTCAAAATTTCACAAAGTTCAAAATGTCCAAAAAATAAAAATAAAAATAAAATTAGAAAATTTTAGTAAAAATCGAAAATTTTGAAAAAACCAAAAATATTTTTCTTCAAAATAAATAAAAATTTGGAATTTAAAATTTTAAAAAATGTCACAAAATTTTGTTTGAAGTTTCAAATTGTTAAAAATCAAGAGAACTATGTCAAAATTGAAAGAAAATTGACAACTTTATGAATAAGTGTGGAGATTATTAACCCGATGAGAGTTTGTGCCTATCACTTTTTGTGAGTTTTTAAATCAATCCAAGTTAATGATTAACTAAAAGTTCAATTTAGCATTTTTAAAAATAAAAGTCATTGAAGATCTCAACTCCTTTATTTTGAACGATTACAGGAAACGTGTGAGATGTTGTATTGAAAAGTGCGTTAACATATCTCTAAACTAAATTAATCTCGAGACGCATATGATAATATAATGAGTAATTTGGACATATGAAGTTAGGCCCTCGTTTGTTTAACCAAAAATATTAGCAATAAAAAGTTGTGAAAAAAATATCCTTTTGCTAGCCACTTTGAGCCTAATAAAATTTACAAATTCGTTTGATTAACCCGAAAAATCTATTAGCCCGGAATTGTGAAAATCAAAATTACAAAATTAAGTCCAACAAGTGCAATAAAAGGGGCAAGAAAATAAAATAATGCTCAACAAAAATAGCAAGAAAAGAAAATTGTGAAAATCAGAAGAAAAAAAATGGAAAAAAGAAAAAAATAAGCAAAAGCCTGAAAAAGCACTAAAGGGCATCATTAGAAGATTTTCCAATTTCAAATTATCCAACCATCTCATTATACCCAATGCACCTTAAAACCCGAAAAATTCCTAACCGAGTCCGAATTTTGAAATTGATTACCGCGTAGAGAGCTAAGACACAAAAAGATAATAACAGAGATACACATGGTGTGAAAAAGAGATGATGTTTTCACTTTCCCAATAGCCGTGTTCCGATGATAAGATCTTTTCACTATAAAAATGTCATCTTTTAAAATTGTGTGTGTGAACTTATGTTCCATCATATTTACTCTTATAAATCACGCATACCGAGAGAATTAGTCACATTTCGAGTGATTCGTTTGTGAGTGTATCCGTGAGAAATTGAGTCAAAATGAATTTTCGAAAAGTAACGTAATGATCAATCGGTGGAAATTGGCAGTTTAATTTTCGGCTTCGCACACACACACACCACAAATTGAGACTTGTGAATATAAATTTATGGTGACTATTTTTATAAAGGTTTAAATTGTACAGTTTTTAAGTATTTTGAATTTTTCTTTGAGTCAAAAACGAATTTTGTGGGTAGATTGACTACAAACTCTCATGAGACATAACTCGCCCTACTAGGGTAACTTATGGGGTTTAAAGGATTGTTGCATATGCTAAATTCAATCGCTTACCCGCGAAAGAGGTATTCTATATTAATAACGAATTTGTTGAGTGTTAGAACTTGCTTAGATTCTTTTACATTGCTCGGGACGATCAACGCTCCAAGTTTGAGGGGTTTGATTAGGCATAATTTTTTTATATTTATCCCCTTAATTTAGAGGCTTTTATCATCTTGTGCGATGTATATACAGTTGATTTATCTCATATTATTACTACTAACCTTCTCTATGTAGTGCATCTCGGTTCGTGTATTTCTCATATATTTTGCAGGTATTTTACACAATTGGAGAAAAGAGAAAACTCAAACTCAAGAAAGTTACAAGTGAAGGAAAGCCAAGGCCAAAATAATAATTCTACACTTGAAATTCGGACACGAAATCTAAAGCAATACCTTAAGTCGACTCGTATGTAGGGCTGTAAATCGGGCTGGGTCAGCCGGGCTTGGGGTTGCTCAGGCTCGGCCCCAACTCACTTATCCGTGCTCAAGCCCGAGCTCGGCCCGAATTATTTTTTTCCACCTAGGTCCGAACTCAGCTCATAAATATTACGAGCTTCGGGCCCGATTTCGAGTAAGCCCGATTTCAATTTTTTTTGTTAAAATTTTTTGAATTAATTTTGTTTTCTTGTATTTCCATCATGGAAAAAATTCACTACACCAAAATGGTCAAATTGTCACCTTTCAGCCGGCCACCCTTGTCAAGATCATTGACCGTGACAAAAAACACGCGTTTTATGTCACGGTCATTGACCTTGACACGACCGTGACAAAGAATTATCACGGTCATTGACCGTGACAAGGCAGTGACAAATTTACTTGTCACGGACTTGTCACTGTCAATGACCGTGACAATTCTTTAAATACTTGTCATGGTCAATGACCTTGACACGACCGTGACAATGTTTGCAGCAAAAACCCTTTCCCCCCTTCTTTTCTCCCTTCCGCCGTTCCCTCCCTCTCTCTCTCTCTCGACGCTGCTCTCTCTCTCTCTACTTTTAGGTCGATTTTCTCTCTCTCTCTCTCTCTCTTCCATTTATATATATGTTTGTGTGTATATATATGTGTGTATGTGTGGTTATACATGTGTGTATATGTGTATATATATGTAAATTAGAAAAGAAAATTATACTTGCAATGTGGTATTAATGATGTGAAGTTTGTGTGTGATAGTGCAAAAAGAATTGATATGTTTTCACAAATGATGTGAAGTTTGTGTGTTACAAGATTATCTAGAAAGGAACGAGTTAGAGGTTTTACCTAAGTTATGTCTTACAAGATTGGGACACATCAACTATAGATATTTGAAGCCATTGACTTATGTCTTACAAGATTGAAGCCATTGATATATATAGTGCAAAAATTGAAGCCATTGATATATATAGTGCAAAAATTGATATATATAGTGCAAAAATTGCAATGTGGTATTTGAAGCCATTGATATATATAGTGCAAAAATTGAAGCCATTGACTTATGTCTTACAAGATTGGGACACATCAACTATAGATATTTGGATAGATTATCTAGAAAGGAACGAGTTAGAGGTTTTACCTAAGTTAGGAAAACCAGATACCAAGTTTTGTGGAATATGTTAAAAAGGAAAAAAATGAAAAGTCCCCACAAGAAACTAAATAAGATAAATTCTTCTAAGACTTTAGAGTTAGTACATATTGATCTTAAGGGTCCCTATAAACTAAGAGTTTAAGAGGCAAGTGATATTGTTTTGTGATTGTGGATGATTTCTTTAGGTTCACTTTTCTTGGAATTTTGAGGGAGAAGAATGACTCCTATAGTGTGATTGTTTAAATATGAAAGGAAATCCAAAATAAACAATCGCTCCCAAAAATATTGGATAACAATTTATTTTCATTCAAAATAAATAATTGATAATAGTTGGATAATAATTGGATAATAATTGATATTTTCATTCAAAATAAATATGTCATTCAAAAATGTTGCCAATTGGATAATTTTTTAACAGAATTTGATAATATTATATAAAGTTTAGTAAATTCACAAAATGTTGCCAATTGTATGTTTTTAGGAATATCATTAGTTACTTTCGTGCCCAACTATGTAGAATCCATACACATGCATGTTGTTAGAAAGTCTTAAATTTAATTCTCACTTTAATTTGTAGAATCTCTGTACTTGGTTAGATTTATCCCTTTATGATATGATGGGAGTGGGGTGGGGTGTGTGTGTGTGTGCGTAGGTGTGTGCGTGTGTGCGTGGAGGGGGGAGGGGGTGGGGTATGTGTATATGTGTGTGTATGGTGGTGTGTGGTGGGGGAGGGGGGTAGTGGGGGTGGGGTGTGGTGGGGGACGGGGGTAGTGGGTGTGGGGTGTGGTGGGGGGAGGGGGTGGGGGTGGAATTTTCTAACTAAAAATATAATAATATTTTGTTATAATTTGTTAAAACTATGTAAACCTTAGTATGAATGCAAGGTTAGTGATAGTATTGGTGGGGTGTGTGTGTTGGTGCGTAGGTGTGTGCGTGTGTGCGTGGCGGGGGGAGGGGGCAAGGGGTGTGGTGGGGGTGGGGGTGGGGTGTGGGGGGTGTGGAGGGGCAATTTTAACAATTGTATATCTTTAATTAAGAAATTGTATAGCTTTAATTGTAATTTTAATTGTATAGTTTTAGATGAAAGTAAATTAATAATTAGTGCCAATTTCATATGAAAGTAGGATTGTCCCTCATTGTAAATTAGTAAATTAATAATTCTATACTTTAATTGTTAGTTTAATTGATGAAATGTTGGGTTGGTTAGTTTTAAAAGTGGCATGACGTGTGCGTGTGTGTGGTGGGGGTGGGGTAGGGGTGTGTGTATGTGTATTATTAACATTTTTTTTTATCTGTACTAATAACATTTTTTTACAGCAAAAATGTCTCCTTCAGATATTAAGGCGAAGATGATGATGCTGTTTATGATGATGTCGTCTGGGCTCGGGGGTAGCGGAGGCGACGAGGGCTCCTCCGCCCCTAGGCTCCCCAAATATGTAAAATTTGGGATTACCGTCGAGAACAAGTCGGAGCTATTAGCGAGATCCCTCGAGCTGCTAAAGACGGTCATCGGCCCGGGGTTTATGAGCTGGAAGGAGGTGCCATATGAGCTCAAGATAGCTGTTTGGGCGGCACTACAGGTAATATATTTATATTTATATTTATATTTATATTTATATTTATATTTATATTTATATTTATATTTATATTTATATTTATATTTATATGAATATGAATATTTCAATTTCAATTTCAATTTCAATTTCAATTTCAATTTCAATTTCATATTTATATTATATTTATATTTATATTTATATTTATATTTATATTTATATTTATATTTATATTTATATTTATATTTATATTTATATTTATATTTATATTTATTTGCAACTAACATTGTATTTGTTGGACAGGAACCATTCAACTTGGATCCAAATCTACGCGATTCCGTCTTGGAGAAGTTGAGGGAGCAACACAAGACGTGAAAGAAAAATATGCGGACACGGTACTTTGGGAAAACACGAGAGTCCATTATACAATGGCGCGGATCCATCCCGCCCAAGGAGCCGATCTCATTGGCACAATGGCAAAAGTTCATTGACAATGAGATCGAGGATCGACAATTGGCATCTCGCCAATCAGGGAGGGAAAATCGGGCAAAAAAGACGGACATGCACTACTCCGTCCGGACCTCTTACGCCGAGGTGGAGCATAGGATGTAGGTAAGATTTAATTTATCTATAACTACAAAAATATATTATTCTTCATTATTTTACTTTGCGGGGCCGATACTAATTTTACTTTACTTTATTTTATTTCAGGGGGTAGGGAGTGGGCCAGGGGGGAAGCCATATAGGCTCGATACTTATGTGGCTCTTCGGACGAAGAAGGGGAAGGACAAGGAGGTGTCCCCGAGCGTCACGGCCACGATTGTAAGTAATCTGACAGTTTAATTTTTGTTAATTACGTTATAATTTTTTAGTTTACTTATTTTACTAATCATGTGCTTTTTGTCGTTTCAGGTAAAGCTTAAGGAAGTGCATGAGTCGCAGTCTGATGCCGATAAGGCATCTTTGTCCACAGACGCACTCGGCCAAGTGCTTGGCTCTGATCGCAAGGGGAGGATAAGGGGAGTGAGCTCGCGGGTGGCCAAATCTAGGATCATCGGATTGGAGACGAGCGACACCGGGTTGGCTCGAACAGTGGATTCACACGACGCGAAGCTGTCCCGTTTGGAGGCGACGGTCCAAGATATGTACGCATTCATGAAGCGTACGTTGGGCGGAGACCGTAGAGGGAAATGGAAAGGGAAGGAGAAGGCGGTGGAGGAGGAGGTGCGGGAGGACGAGGCGCAGGATGACGAGGATGTGGACCTCGCTGCTTCATCACCGACACGTTCGTACTTCGATGATCCACTTCCCTATTTGGCGCCCTTCAACAGACCATTATCGACACTTGGTTGGCCGAGCGTGTTCATATTGGACGTATTTGATGGCCAGCGGATAGGGCGGGGGTTGAGGGACCCGAATATCGTCGAGGGTGGAATAATCCATGGACGTGTGCTTCAAGAGATGGAGTCCAGGGTGCTCGTCACGCATGTCATACCCGGGAAGGAGAACTCCCTATTGTGGTTGCGCGAACAATGCGGCACGACGTATATTAGTGGGTTCGTCAATTCGTATGTCGTGTGGCCTACTCACCTCCTCAGTTTTACCCAAGACATGTAATAACATTATTTTTAAGTTTGTCCATTTTAATTATATTTGGATTATATCGTCATGTATATTATTTCTATTTTGAATATTTGGATTATATCGTCATAAATATATATTTGCATTATCTTTAGTTTGTTTGGATATATGATGTTTGGAACAGGTACGACGTTACTATAACAGGTACAAATATACTGCTAGGCAGTGGCAGTGGCCATACTGCCCAGCAGAATTTTTTTAAATTCTGCCCAGAATTGTCACGGTCATTGACCGTGACACGTCCGTGACACAAAGTTGTCACGGACGTGTCACGATCAATGACCGTGACAATTTTTTAAAAAATGGTCACGGCTTTGTCACGGTTTATAACCGTGACAAACGTGTCACGGTCATTGACCGCGACACGACCGTGACACAAAACGCGAGTTTTGTGTCAAGGTCAATGACCGTGACACGACCGTGACAAAAAAAGTTGTCTCGCCTCGAAATGTTACGGTCATTGACCTTGACAAGGGTGATTTGTCAGGGTCAATAACCTTGACAATAGTGCAGATTTGGTGTAGTGATTACACATTAAAATATAATTGATATTTCATGAAATAAAATATATAATTATGAAATGTATTAAATTAAAACAAGGGAAATAAGAGTGAAAACCTACAAATGCCTATTAAATTTCATACATTTAGCAAAATTTGATCACTAACAAAGACCTATTGTGACTTGAGCAATTATTAAATCAAATGCCCATAATGAGATTAACAATTAAATGCCAAAATTGAAAATAATGTATTATGACAAATGATTTTTTTTTAAAAGTAGAAATGAAATAAAAGAACGAAACCTAATTAAACAATGTTAACATAAATATGTTATATTATATAAATTATTTATTTATTTATTTATTTATAAATATGAAGTTCGGGCTTCGGGCCCAACTCGGGCTTGGCATAGTTCGGTTCAAGCTCGACCCAAAATTTATTCGGGCTTGAAATTTTGGCTCAGGCTCGGCTCGTCTCAAACTCAAATAAAGCTCGACCCGAAAATAGCGGGCCGAACGAGCGGGCTTCGAGCCTCAAACGCTCAATTTACAGGCCTACTAGCATGTAGGAAGAAACAAAATCCAAATTCGATCCCCGAGTAAAAAGTTACGAAGAGTCAAAGTTGAGAAGAAATCGAGAAGAAAAAGGAAGATAAAATAAAAACCGAACGAACCGATAGATATATCACCGGATAGATCCATTG
Organism: Sambucus nigra; assembly: GCA_949130495.1. Taxonomy (NCBI): domain Eukaryota; kingdom Viridiplantae; phylum Streptophyta; class Magnoliopsida; order Dipsacales; family Adoxaceae; genus Sambucus; species Sambucus nigra. The sequence goes on from OX422213.1 coordinate 42,870,674, forward strand.
AACTGGATTCACCAAATCAAAACAATGGAAAATCGTCTGGACTGATCCCCTGTTCTATTTTATACCGTACCGGTTCGCCTATTAAAGAAGGAGACCACCGGACCAGTTCGACTGAATTTCAGATTTTTCTTTTCTCTAAAAAAAAGTTTTGCATGGTTCAAACTCTAAAAATAACATGATGTATTTATTTCTTTGTCATACCAGACAATAGAGAGCTTCTTTTTAGTTAGTTTTGAAGACAAGAAGGGTAGGATTCATATTGTTCAAGAATTTGTTCATGTTTTTGCATTAATTCAAGGCTTCTATTCATTCCAAGTAATTTCTTCTTTATTGCTTTCAATTGCTTTCATATTTGTTGTTGATAATTCATTCTTCTTAGTTAGAATCCTTCTTTTCATGTTTAATTTTACTTTTCACGCAATTATGGGTTCATGCATCATAGAATCCTTGGTTAATTGTAGTTCCGTCATGTCTAACTAGATTTCTAAGGGTTGGGATTCATGAACCCAACCCGATGTGGTTTGTAAGGAAATAAAAGTAATTCTCTTAATTAAATAAATGATTAAATCATGTTAAGTAGTTGTTGCAACCGTCGTAGGGCTTTTAACTACGTTTGCCTTAGATAACAAAGGAGTTTAAGAGTGCGACGCGCATGTCAGCTATGTCGACACAACTTTGTTTTTATTCTTGATTATGTATGATGCGGGCTTGTACCCTTATATATGTAATGCTTAAAATTAATAAACTCTGGGTTTGATTAATTATTTAATTTACAATTGCTTTTATATCTGGTAAACATACTAGGGTTCGGGGGATTGTATTCCAACCTATTTGTCTCATTCATATTTATTCAGTCAAAGTTAGTGTACTCCTGCATACGTAGTTTAATTATTAGTTTAATTATTTTGCGTTTAGTTAGTAGATATAAAATTCCAAAAATTCGTCACCTTTCCTTTTTTTTTTCTACGTCAGCTTAGGATTTGTCATCTTAATTGTTGTTATCACGTTCTACGTCCTATTTCCCTGAGGGTTCGACCCCATCTTACTATGTTTATTACTTACGCGACCGGTTTGCACTTGAATCGTAATTAGCACGCACTAGAGACACATTTTCTGTCGCGTCAGATATGATGTGTATGTATCATATGTTGAGATGTTATGGCTTATTAAAAGTCAAGAGATGTTGGGATGTTATGGATTTATAAAAGCCAAGATATGTTGAGTTGCTATGCAATTCAGGAGATGTTTGGTTATTAAAACCTATGGATATGATTATTGCCTATGGGTAGGAGATATGGGGTTTATTAACTCCGAATATGTATATGGCCTAATTTGGCACATAGATGGATATATTGATATGTTGAGATGTTAATGTAATACTTTTACTATATAGAGATGTAGTATATTCACTGAGTTTTTAGACTCATGGTTTTATATGTTTACATTTTCAGGTTTTGAAGCTGTCACTGTGAGGTTTAGGGTGTTGGGTGAATAGTAGCAGGGTCTCGTTAGTTTTGTTTTATACATTGTACTAGTTATAATTAAGTTAAATTGTATTGGAGTTTTATTTAAATTATGTCTCCTTAAAACGATGGGATTTTTAGTATTCCACATTTTAACCTTGAAATTGTTTTAATGTGTATTACAAAATAAATAAATAATAGATGTGGTTTGTGAACTACTGAGTTATTTATATGCTAGTGGAGATAGGGTGTGACAACTTGGTATCAGACCTTTAGGTTTATATATTCTAGGGTTAGAGAGTTTTGATTTTGTTGTGGTAGAAATACCGTGGCGTGAGTAATTTATATTGACTTGTGAAAAATACTAACCACTATGTTAGAAATAAATGTTGTATACTTGTTTCTATAATTGTGGTTTATTACATATAGTAAGATATGGAAAGAGCAAATATTCATGACAGGGTGGAGAAGGAGGCTTCAAATACACCAATTACAATTGAGGTAAACCAACAAAATAAAAATATTGTATAAGGGACACCTGAACAACTTACAGATATGCAAAGAATGACTTGTTCCATGACTTTAATGGCGAAACAACAAAACATGTTTATGATGCAAATAGCCGAATAACAAGTCAAGTACTTGGAGGAGCAGACTTTGACCAGAACCGAAAGGGCAATACAACAAGAGGAGAAGAATACTCTGTATGATAAGTTTATCAAATTGAACCCCCTAACATTCTTAGGTTTTGTCGATCATTTTTAGAACTTGAGGCTTGGGTTAGAGACACAAAAACTATCTTCGGGGTGATGAATGTACCTGGTGCGCAAAATGTAATTTTGCCTACTTTCATGTTAAACGGCGAAGCTAAATATTGGTGGGAGGCTTCTAAACATTTATTGCTTACTATGGGGGGAGGTGAGGTAATTATTATGGATTCCTTTATTAAAGCCTTATATGAAAAGTATTTTCCTCGCATGTATTAGAAGCAACAAGAGAGAGATTTTTTATCATTGACTCGGGGGAATATGTCTGCTAGGGAGTATGAAATTAAATTTATATCTTTGTCTCGATTTTCATTACGTTTCTTACATGATGAGGAGGATAAATGCACCATATTTCAGGATGCATTTAATTTGGTTATCAACTCTAGACACACTGCACTTGAAAATGGTAGATTATACTTATTTACTCAACAAAGCTATGATGGTTAAAGGAGATGTTAATAATGCAATAAAGAATAGGGAACAAAGGGGAAAGAGGAGTCGATTTTATCCATCTCAGCAAAAGGAAGGTAATATATAATACTCAAAACAGGAGAGTGAAAGATTTCAGCAAAGTAGAGGGACTGAAAATTATATTCAGACTAGGACATCAAGCAGTTTTAGGCATGTAGGATCGATGGGCTAATAAAATAGATTGTGGGAGAATGCGAATGGGAAGTCTAAGCCTATTACATGCTATTTTTGCAAAGCCGAGGGCCATATCAGTCCAGATGGTCCCAAGTTAAAGGGGTAGAGTGTTATTAGTGTCATCAAATTGGTCATACCAAAAGGAACTGTCATATGCTAATAGGAGGGACTCAAACATCTACTGTTAGTCGAGGTCCATCACCTGGAGGCATAAGGAGAAGAGGAGGTAGAGGATATGCTAGTGGTTCTAAGGCTCTGGGAAGAATATTTGCTATGACTTTAAAGGATGCTCAGGCTACTCCAGAGGTGGTGATAGGTACATTTTCTGTCATGAATAAACCTGCTTATGTACTTATTAATCCAGGTTCTACTCATTCATTTGTACTGCTGCCATTTACCATACATTTCGGTAGACCATGTTCTTATTTAGATTGTGGTTTATATATTTCTACACCTATGGGGGATGTGATATTAGTGGAGCTTGTGTATAAAAATTTTGTATTATATATAGGGGATAGGGAGTTGACCATTAATTTAATTCCATTAAATATTCAAAAATTTGATATTATCTTGGGTATGAACTGGTTATCTTCCTAGCATGCATCGATTGACTGTTTTTCAAGGAAGTTACATTTAATATGATGGGGGTGAAAAAATTTAAATTTATTGGGGAGAGGAATGTGGTTCCAAATTGTCTTATTTCTGCCCTTCGGGCGAAGAAATTATTAAATAAGGGCTGTCACAACTTTTTTGCATATATTGTGGATACGAACAGGGAATTACAAAAATTAGAAGATATCCCAATAGTTAAGAATTTTGCAAATCTGTTTCGAGACGAATTACCAGGGTTGCCACCTAGCAAAGAGATAGAGTTTACTATTGATCAAGTCCCCCAACTCCAGTTTCTATTTCTCCATATAGAATGGGACATGTGGAGCTGAAGGAGTTAAATGTTAAACTATAATATTTGCTAAATAGAGGTTTTATTCAACCTAGTATATCACTATGGGGGGCTCCGGCATTATTTGTGAAGAAGAAAGATGGCACCATGCGACTTTGCATTGATTATTGACAGTTAAACAAGGTAACCATTCAAAATAAATATCCATTGCCTCGTATTGATGATTTGTTTGACCAATTACAGGGTGCTAAAGTGTTTTCAAAAATTGATTTGAGATCGGGTCATCATCAATTAAGAGTGAGAGGTTGTGACATTTCTAAGACAGCTTTTCGTTCCCACTATGGTCACTATAATTTTTTTGTAATGCCATTTGGGTTAACAAATTCTCCTGCGGCGTTTATGGATTTAATGAATCGAGTATTCCATCCTTTCATAGATTCATTTGTGATTGTCTTTATCGATGTTGTTTTAATATAATCACATAGCCAAAAGGAACATGAGAAGCATCTAAGAGTTATATTACAAGTCTTATGAGATAGTCAATTATTCTCTAAGTTTAGCAAATGTGAGTATTGGTTAAATCAGGTATTATTTCTGGGGCATGTTCTTTCGATATACAGAATTTATGTTGACCCTAAGAAAGTAGAGGCAATTGAGCGATGGGACAGACCAAGAAATGTAACAGAGATAAGAAGTTTTCTAGGATTGGTTGGATATTATAGAAGATTTATAAATGGGTTTTCATCTATAGCCTTACCGTTGACTAAATTAACCCAAAAATAGGTAAAATTTGTGTGGAGTGAGGAATGCAAGCACAACTTTGAAGAGTTGAAAGACAGGTTAGCATCAACTCCACTTCTCACTATTCCATCTAGTGGAGAAGGTTTTGTAATTTATACTGACACTTCACATCAAAGTCCGGGTTGTGTTTTCATGTTACATGAAAAGGTAATTTCTTATGCATCTAGATAGTTGAAGACGCATGAATGTAATTATCCTACACATGATTTAGAACTTGCGGATATTGTTTTTGCCTTGAAATTGTGGAGGCATTATTTATATATAGAGACGTGTGAAATTTTCACTGACCATCAAAGTTTGAAGTATTTATATACACAGAGAGACTTGAATTTGAGACAAAGACGTTGGATGGAGTTAATTAAAGACTATATGATTATACCATTCACCATCGTCCCGGGAAGGCCAATGTTGTTGCAGATGCTCTAAGTCAAAAATCATCGGGGAGGTTATCTTGTATTCAATGCACGAGTTGGCAATATCATGGAATTAAGACTGATGGGAGTAAAGTTGAACTTAACTAAAATGGGGTCGTTAATTGCACACGTTACAGTGAGACCTTTATTGGGAGAACGCATACAAGGATTGCAAGAATAAGATATTTAGAGAAGAAACAACTGGAAGCTCAAGGAGGTGAGCCAATTGATTTTGTTGTTATTAATGGTTGGATTCTTTACTATAAAAATAGAATTTGTGTTCCTAACGATATAACATTAAAAATAGATATTCTAGATGAGGCATGTGATTCTGTTTATTCTATGCACCCAAGGAGCACTAAAATGTATAGCGATTTGAAAGAATTTTACCGGTGGAATAATATGAAATGTGAGATTACAGATTTCATTACCAAGTGTTTGTCATGCCAACAGGTTAAGGCGAAACATAAAAAATCGGCAGGGTTGCTATAACCATTGCTTATTCCTGAGTGTAAATGGGAGCATATTACCATGGATTTTGTGACGGAGCTTCCTCGCTCTCAGAAGGGACATGATTCTATTTAGGTGGTAGTCGATAGATTAATGAAGTCAGCACATTTTATGTCAGTCAAAACTACTTACACGGGTGATAGGCATGCACATATTTTTGTTGATAAGATTATATGCTTACATGGAACACCAGTGTCTACTGTGTTTAACAGAGATAGCATATTTACTTTAAGATTTTGGCCTAGCTTGCAACGAGCTATAGGAACTAGTCTGAAATTTAGCACGGATTTTCATCCACAAATACATGGACAATTGGAGAGAACTATCCAAATACTTGAAGATATGTTATGTACTTGTGTAAAGAAAGTTGGAATGGTTATTTGTCATTGATAGAATATGCTTATAATAACAGCTTCCAGTCTTCTATTGGTAAGGCTCCGTATGAAGCCTTGTATGATAGAAAGTGTATAACTTCGTTGTATTGGAGTGAGGTAGGAGAAAGGAAATTATTGGGTCTAGAATTGGTGGAGATGACTGTTGAAAAGATAAAAATAATTTGACAAAGTATGAAAACTGTCTAGACAGAAAATTTATACAGATAAGGGTAAAAAGGACTTAAAATTCCAAATTGTAGATTTATTATTCTTCCTTGTCTCATATTAGAGAGGGATTATGAGATTTGGGAAGAAAGAGAAATTAAGTCTAAAAGAAAGAGTGGGAGCAGTAGCCTACAATTACTGTTACCTCCAGAATTATCTCGATTACATGATATATTTCATATATCTATGCTTAAAAAATATATTTCAGACCCATCTCACGTGTTGGTAGCCCAACCTATTGAATTGAAGGATGACTTGTCATATGTTGAAGAACCTGTTCAAATTTTAGACCGTAAGGAACAAGTGTTGAGAAATAAAGTTATTCAATTTGTTAAGGTGTTACGGAAAAGTCACAAGATTGAGGAAGAAAATTAGGAAGGAGAAGAGATTAATTATGTAGAAGCAATATCCTCATCTTTTCAATAAGAAAACATGCATAATAAATTTCAATGACGAAATTTTCTTAGAGGGGAGAGTTGTGACAACCCGAATAAAGCAATGATTAATTTATATGTTAACCATGCTTACCTTATGTGATGTGGATAAAGTGTTATTAATATTGGTAATATTAAGTTATTATGTTTAGACTAATCCTACTTTCATAAATCATGAAATATCGAATTAGTTACAAACATAAAATATTGATGTATTCGGTAGGAATGTTTGTGTTGGATACTAGTTTTGACCATTATAATATAACAACTGATTTGAGGTAAAAACCAGATAGTTGTAGATATATGAATTAGGTTTGTAACACAACAAATGGTGTGTTAAAAGGAGGTTCGAGCAAGAAGTGAAACCAAAATTATTAAACAAGGGCAAATTTGTCCATCTTTTAAGTGGTATTTTATCTTATAAGCACACTATGTGTTATGTTTTGATTGGTTGAAAGGGGAGGTTGGTTTGGCTAGCTTTAAACCCTTGAGATAACCTCATTCTTCAACAAAATTTAGCCATGAGAAAGTTTGGTCAGAAGATAGAAAATCGTGAAGATTAAGAAGATAAGGGCGAGGAGAGGTTGGAGATAAATCCATAGAAAATTACGTAAAAGCCACTTAGGAAGGGAGGAACAACTAGTTGAACAAGTGTCAGGCAAAGGCAGGGGAAAATCCATTAAGTAGTCAATGTTAGTGTAGTTACTGAGTTATTTATGGATATGATGTGTATGTATTATATGTTGATATGTCACAGCTTATTAAAAAGTCAAGAGATGTTGAGATATTATATCTTATGAAAAGTCAAGAGATGTTGAGATGTTATGGCTTATTAAAAGTCAAGAGATTTTGAGATCTTGTGGATTTATAAAAATCAAGATATGTTGAGTTGCTATGCAATTCAGGAGATGTTGGGTTATTAAAACCTATGGATATGATTAGTCTACGGGTAGGAGATATGGGCCGGATATGTATATGGCCTAATTTGGCACATAGATGGATATATTGAGATGTTGAGATGTTAATATAGTACTTTTAATATATAGAGATCGGTACATTCACTGAGTTTTAAACTCTTGGTTTTATAAGTTACATTTTTAGGTTTTGAAGCTACCACTGCCAGGCCTAGGGTATTGGGTGAATAGTAGTGAGGTCTCGTCACTTTTGTTTTATACATTGTACTAGTTATAATTAAGTTAAATTGTATTGGAGTTTTGTTTAAATTATGTCCCCTTAAAACGATGGGATTTTTAGTATTCCGCATTTTAACCTTAAAGTTGTTTTAAATAAGTAAATAAGTAAATAATAGATGTGGTTTGTGAACTATTGAGTTATTTATATGCTAATGGGGATAGGGTGTGACACAACAACACTACCAAGTGTAATTACATATCCACTTGTGGATTTAGAATCCTTCGAATCAAATATCCAATTAGCATAATTGTATCCTTCAAGTACAATTGAATATCTTGTGTAGTGTAATCCATGATTAAGGGTGTATCTTAGATATTTAAGAACCCTTATTGTGTCTTTCCAATGGCCTTCCCTTAGATTACTTATATACCTACTTAATTTGCTAATTGAGTAAGCAATGTGTGGCCGAGTGTAGTTCATAACATACATTTTATCAGTTTAAGAAACACCTGATGAAACTCAATCTAACCAAATGCACATTCGGCATGAAAGAAGGAATGTTCCTGAGATTCATAGTAAATCAAAGAGGCATTGAAGCCAATCCAGATAAGATTAACGCAGTGATTGACATGCAGTCGCCCTCAACCAAGAAGGATGTACAAAAGTTAACTAGAAAAGTAGTAGCCCTTAATAGGTTTATCTTTTGAGCTACTGACAAGTGTTTACCATTATTCAAAGTAATAAGAAAATATTTGAGTGGAATGAGGAGTACGAGAATGCATTTTTAGAGAAGAAGATGTACCTAGGATCACCTTCATTGCTTTCCCAACCACTGATGGGAAAATATTGTATCTGCACCTTGCTGTTTCATAGTCAGCAGTTAACTTGATGCTTATCTGACTGAAGAATGGGGTACACAATACATTTTATTATACTAGCAAGGCCTTCTGGGGAGTATAAATTTAGTACCCATACTTGGAAAAGATTGCTTTGTCCCTTATTGAAGCTTCGCTAAGAATGAAACCATATTTTTAAGCACACACCATCATGGTCTACACGGACTTGCTGCTATGATAAGCCATTAACAAGACAGAAAATCAAAGAGATTGATGGCCTGGGTAATGGAGCTCGGAGAATATGATATACACTATGAACCTAAGACAATCGTAAAAGGCCAAACAATAATGAATTTCATAGTTGAATTCACTTACGATGAAAACCCTATCTACAGGACTCTCACAAAGGCAAAACTAGTTGAGCAGAATTCTTTGGAAGAGAGCTCAATGAGAAACCCCCCTGAGTAGACTTCTTTGGAAGACAACACCAAAACAGATAGGCCAAAAACATCCATTGAGCGAAAAACAGCCAAACGATACTCAGAGCAAAGCCAAAAAGTGTTCAGGTATGGGTCCTTTAGTGAAGGGAACTTCAATAGAGAATTGCCTATATGGAAGATGTACGTAGATGGATCTTCATATACTACTGATAGTGGTGTTGGGTGTACCATTAATACACCTGATGATATAAATATGGAATATACTTTTTGGTTTTAATTCCAAGCTTCTATCAATGAGATAAAATACGAAGCGTTAATCGTATGCTTTGAATTTTCTCTTTCATTAGGCGCCAACAGGTCATAGCTTACAACGGTTCTCAGTTAATCATCAATCAGGTACTGGGGATATACGGAGTCAAATGAGAGTTGATGATAAGATATCTGTCAAAAGATCAGAATATAATATCCAATAGTATGAATGGTTAGAGTACCCAGAATTAAAAATGCTTGAGCAGATGTGCTTGATTAGCTAGCTTCGATGACTAAGATAGAGCTAAGAAGGACCGTTCCTATAGAAATCCTAAAATCATGATTATTGATAAAAAAAATATGTTAATGTGATTACAGTAGATTTGGGTCCCTCATGGATGGTTATTATTAAGGGATATATTAAAAAAATCAATCTAATATATGATCCAAATAAAGCAATAAAGTTGAGGTACAAAGTAGCCATCTACGTGTTGGAAGGAGGAGTTCTATACAAGAGAGTATTCATTATGTTATTGCTCAGATGTGTTCACCCTTAAGAAGTGCAAGACCTGGTCAAGGAGGTACATGAGGGATCATGCGGAGCTCATTTAGCAAGAAGATCAATTGTCAGACTAGTGGCCACCCAAGGATATTATTTGCCAACCATGAAGGCAAACTGTGCTACATATACCAGGCGGTGTAACAAATGTCAGAAATTTACCACCATCCACAGGAGACGGGGGGATGCATTAATACTGATCACATATCCATGGCTTTTTCTATATGGGAAATTGACTTGGTCGGCCCTCTACTGAAGATAAGAGGAATGTTTAAATACTTAGCTGTTACTAAAGATTACTTCACCAAATGGGTGGAAGCTAAACCCCTTGTTAAAATTACATATGAGAGAGTCTTCCAATCCATACGAAATAATATCTTATGTCGCTATGGTATGCCATATGCTTTCATCATAGACCACGAGACTCAATTTGATAATTAGGAGTTTGAAGATTAATGCAATGGATAAACAGAGATAACCAACAAAACACTACTTTATGGATTGAAGAAGAGGCTAGATGATGCTAAAGGAAACTAGATCAATGAGTTATAAAGTTTTATGTACTTATAGAATCACGCTGTGGATAGCTACCGACGATACTCTTTACTAGTTGGCATTTAGGATATAGGCTATAATCCCAACGAAAATATGTCTGCCCAGCCATAGGGTACTCAACTTTAACATTCCAAAGAGCGATATCATGAGGAGATTAGATCTAAACTTAGTTGAAAAGGTTTGATAGAGTGTGGAACTACGTATGGAAACCTATAAAAAACGTACTACAAGGTGGTAAAATAGGAGAGTAAAGACGGACAACCTCAAGAAGGGAGAAAGTATTCCAGAATGGGAATAAGTTGGATGTTAACTGGTATGGTCTTTACTGTATTTTTGCAATCATATGACATTCTAGAAGGAGAGAAGTTCATAAACCCTTGAAATGTTAAACGATTGAGGAAATATTACTACTAATTAGGAGTTGAAGCTTCCAATATTTTGTAGAATGTCTTTTTGAGCCTTAATGAAAAATTATTAATTTTTCTGCAATTGATTTCCTTTTTTTGTGTTTTTTCGAGGGAATGGGAGATGTAACAAATCTTAAAATAAACATTAATTCAAATCTTATAATCAACAAGAGCAAAGAAATCCTATAATTTTATGTATAAATTCATCTTTGACGAGTCACGGACAAGAATTCTCAAAATAAACATTAATTCAAATCTTGTAATCAACAAGTGCAAAGCAATCCTAGAACTTCATGTATGACTTCATTTTCGACAGGTCACGAACAAAATGTTTCTCATCTTTAAGGTTCCTGTATGACTTCTTAAAGTTAAGAACAAAAAGGTTTTACAACCAAATTTTGTGACATTTGGTTGACAGTAGTAACTAATACAAACACTTGGTTAAAAATGATAAAATTTATTTAGACAACCATAAGTGTGTTAGTGGAACATAAGGTCGGACAACTTAGGTTCGTCCAAATTGGTAACTAGTTAAGTAGATTAGTCAACCAAAAGTTTACCGACCATATAATCTAACCTTTAAGATATTGGTAGGCCACAATCATACAAATGAATATCAGTAACAACTTAGATCTTATTCAAGGCAAACAAATATTACACTATTACATATTCTTGTTCATCATATTGCAAAACCAGCACATAATCTCCACAAGAGCTTCTTAGTTTGCTGGACATTTTCCTAGAGATTTCTCCATGACTTCAGGAGAAACATTTAGAGGAAAATTAAGAATAGTATACCCCAACTCCCTAAGTCTATTCTGCTTACTAGAGCTGAGTTTTTCCATTAAATAAATAGGTCGTATCAATACCATAAAGATCTTTTGTCGGCACCTTCAACACTGTCAGAGGATTAAGCCAACCCCATTTATACCCTTTTATCCTAGCCCACTCCAGTTCATCACCCATATGTGCTAAGGCTTCATCATACCCATTATCCAAATGGTGCACAGTTGCTTATGAAAATGGAAAGTCAGACAATCAACCTTTTTATTCGAATTCTTAATGCCACTCGGCTGGTTCTTTATCAATTTAACCCGGTCAGCAAACATCTTCTTGGTTCTTTCCTCTTCAACTGTTGGACGAGCAACCATAATCTATCCATATGATTGGCCACCCTTAAATTTCTTATACTTCTCAATTTCCTCTATTAACCTGGCATTCTCATGCTCCAAAAAAGAGACCCCCTCACTCTAATCGGCACTTACAGACTTCTTGAACCCCTCCAACTCATCCCTTAGCATGTTATTCTCATGCTCTAACAAATTGGCTACCTCTCAAGCACTATTTACCTTACACTTCATCATAAACTTCCTTTTATTGTAGGGACTATAAGAATTTCTTTTATCGATCAAAAAATAAACGAAGTAATTGAGCACTGATACTCTAATAGTATTGAAGCAGAGCGAGGATGATTCTCTGCAAGTCTCTATGAAAGGACCACATAAGCTTCAAATTAACGAAATTCACCTCGAATTTAAGTGGAATATCTTTCTTCCTTATCTCTGCCAAATAAAAATACAGGAATACTAGTTAGTAAATGAACAAATTAAAATGAACAATATAAAAAATACTCAAATGATATAAGTGCTGACCTATGGCATGCCCTTCATGAGGGCAATGTGGCCCAGTGTAAGCTTTACCCTCAGTAAGTGGGGCAAACTATCAATTCTTAACAATTAAGCCATAATCCCACTAATCTTATTAGAGTTAGGAAAATTAACCATTAATGCCCTATTGGAATATCTGGTCTTCAAGTAGTATATGTTCTCAGTAGTTGTTCCCCAGCTATAACAGTACATCCATTCTGTTATGCCTATTTGGGTACCAAATGATTCATTAATGCGATTGACCCCATTCTTACAGTGAAGACAAAATCCCTGGCAATTCTCTTCTTAACAGTAAAATAAAAAGATCTTTAGTAAATGAGGGATTTTAAAATTCAAGATATCGAGGGTATACCATTTCTCCAGATGTTCAAAAGACCAGTGTATCCTTAGACAATCCACTATTTTTTTTTAACTATTTATAAAATTTTCACCTCCCTATTATGATAAGATAAGATTCATCAGTCCTTGAGGTCGGTCTTTTGAAGAAGAATACTCCATCCTTTTACTATCCCATCAAGAATGAAGTATTGGGGGCGTTTGTTATAACCTAAAATAACTAGGTCACGTGGATCCGTAAAGTAGTGACATCAGTCAATATTATAACTGAATCCTTATATAGTAAATAGACCTAGTCGACTCAGATATTTTGTGGTCATCCATATAGCCGACCATATCCATAAAGGTGAATAGTCAGTAATGTGAACAGACACATGTGGGATATTCAGCAGTCACCATGCATTTTCACGTGAATAAATATCCAACTAAATATGAAATACCTAGTGTATAAAGGTAATCTCTCTCTTCGACTTCCAAATAAATAAACTAATACCTCTCTTCGCTGAGGGACAAAACCACTTCATTATAACCCTAAAAAGTGTTACTGAGAGATTTGTACTAAACCTTAAAAATATAATGACCTTACCCCCATTGATAATTTGAGCTATGATTATTCCAAGATTGCCAAACCCAAATTTAGACATCAACAATAAAGAAAATCAAGGATTTTTAAACTAATAATCCCATACTTACCAGTTTACTATTTGGTATAGAAACAATTAAGCATGATCAGTATAACCAAATAATAATGTCAACCCAAAATCTTTGGAGAAATAAATAAACAACTAGGAGCACTAACTAAAATGACACTCATACTTATATATCGATAAATTCAGGCTCTCAAACATCGAGACCTCAGGTCAAGTAAAAATATTACGTGGAATAACACGACAGTATACTCCCTAGTTAATACTGATGATTACAACACAATAATTAGCATATAGGTACATGGGTGAATTGCCTCAATCATTTTAATAATCTCATGAAATCAGTTATTAGATGAGAAGAGTTAAATTGATCCATATTCAAATATCAAAGATATTTAACAACATATGTAGCATGACAGTATCATAACATGCACATACTAAGAATAATTTAGAGCTATCACAGTGTGATATCGATAGCAATTATATCAAGTATACTAAAATTATTACTAAAAGGCAAAACCTACTTGTTAGCTAGGTAGAATGGGCTTAACTATGATTGAAGTCGGGATCGGGAGGGTCAGATACCTGATAATCTGTCAATCAACATAATTGTAAGTGCAGTTGTTAATAATAGGAATAAATGGATAAAACTGTATCTTTTAAAGTTTAGAGGCTACTTTGTAATTATTTTTGGAATTTAAAATGCAAGGCCTAAGACCTATTTAAAAAATGGTGTTAAAAAATTTTTGACTTAAAATTTATCAAAGTTTATGTAAAAAACTTTGGGGTCAGAATTCATAACTTGAAAAAACCAGAAGGGGTCAATTTATAAATTACTTTTAACCTGAAACCTTATTTTTTCTGTAATTTGGACTAGGATAGACCAAACACAGTCTTATTTTGTATCATTTTGACCAGAAAATTTTAATAAAAATATTAGAAAAAAATTATTTTTTTTATTGGACATGCTCGCGCACGCGACTGGTCATGTGCTCACACGCGCCTGATCAATTTTTTTATTGGATTTGGTTTTAAGGATTGAGATCTTTTGGGTGAAGAGAATTTTTAAGTTTTAGTTTCTTAAACTCGAAAACACTTTTGAGAAATTGAGGTTCAAACCTTGTGAATTTTTGGAAATATCCATTGAACTTGAGCTTTTGGGCTCATAAGAAACTCATTACTCACTTTGAAATAGGTTTAAAGTCAAAGAATGAAGTTTTACCATTAAAGCTCAAGCTTTAAAGGAGTTTTTGAAGGTTTCTACCTCCACAGGTTGTTCAAAACGTAAGAACTTAGTTTTCTTAAATGGATTAGGTATTATGATGGTGAACAAAATATTTTGAATAGAAAGAACGAGAATTTATGCATAAAATCATTGGTTACCACTTTGGAGGGAAATTTCAAGTTTGGTGCTAGCTAGAGGGATGAGATTTGAAGTTGTAATTCGTGGGGAATTTATACACTGAACTAAGGAGAGTTCATTGGTTATGTTGGGAGGTGGATTCTCCCATATTTTAAGAAGATAAAATGATGAAAAAGATAAGTTCACATGGTTTAATAGCATAAGGCATGCGAAATTTTCCCTTTTATACCGATGGGGATGCTTACTTGGAGGGGGAAGTCTAAAATAACTTAGTTTTGGTTTTGGTCCCTGGGAGAAAGTTTTGTATTTATATAGTATTTAAAATGGAAATTTTATATGTTTTAGGGAAATTTGTGTAATTTTATAAGACTTTAGGGGTCATGATTGTAAAATTAATTTAGTTGATGTCTAAAGGTTCAATTTGGTATAAACTTTGAGTCTTGGGGTCAAATGTAAGTTAAGTTATACTTCTTTCAAAGTTTAGGGGTTGTTTGGTCACTTTGTAACCTTGGGGGTAATTAAGAAAAATTATAGGGTTTTAGGTGTAGTTTTAACTTTATTAGGATGTTTTTGAATTAAACTAAGTTATGGGGGAGATATGAGGCAATTTATGTAATTACCAGATCCTACTTGTCCGATCTAGGGTTTAGAATTATGCGAGACCTACCTAGAAAAAAATCATCCTTGAATTTACGTGCAAAAGCTCAGGATATTGTTTATTCATTTCCTATTCTGGTTCCCACGTGACGTTTTGCTGATTTTGATGTTCCTAGAGTATCTTTACTATGAGAATTTCCTTTTTCTAAGAACTTTTATCTGACCGTCTATAACTTGTATAGGAATCTCTTTAAACTAACGATTGGGTTGAACATATATTTCTTGCCATGTAATCATATATATTGCATTTGGAAAATATCAACGCAACCAAGACACATGGAATACATTATGAATACTGGATAATTTGGCGGGTAAATTTAACTCATAAGCCATAGGTCTAACATGTTTGATAATACTAAAGGGTTCGATGTATCTTGATGTTAGTTTTTCTTTCTTTCTGAAATGTAAGATTCCTTTACGGGGAGAAAAGTTCGGAGTACTTAATCAAAAACTTGAAATTCTAAGGGATTCCAGAGATGATCAACATAACTCTTCTATCGATCTTGGGCCGTCCTGAGTCTTTCTCTATTCTATTATATCTTTTTGGTACTTTCTAGGATTATTTTAGGACTAAATTGTTTGTTGTTTCCTGGTTTGATCCAACATGTTAGTGATCGGCATGGTCTTTTATACAAGACTTCAAATGGGGAGGCTTTCATACTTGACTGGTAACTATTGTTACATGAAAACTCAATTAATGAAAAGTGTTCACTCCAATTGTCAGGCATATCTAAAGCATTTGATCTTAACATCCAATATTTGAATAGTGCGTTCAGATTGTCTATCAGTCTGGGGATGAAATGCGGTACAGAGATGAAGTTTTGAACCGATTGAAGTTTGGAGCGCTTGCTAAAATCTACCCACAAAGAGAGAATCTCGATCTTGGATAAAGGGATTCCATGTAATCGAATAATTTCTGAGAAGTAAAGTTAACTGATCTTTTTGAAAGAATCAATAGTTTTCACTCGAAGAAAATGTATAAATTTTGTAAGTCGGTCCACTATCACCCGTACAAAATTATATCCTTGGAACATATAAAGTAGTACACTAACAAAAGCCATGGTGATGTGATCCCATTTCCAGAGGTAGGAGAAGTCCACAGGGATGCTGGTGTTCTATCTTTATTTCTTAATAAGTGAGACATCTTCTCACAAATTTTCAATATCATTTATCATATTGGCCCACTAATACCGTTTCTTTAGTACATAATACATCTTGGGGCTTGTGGTTATCACAAATTTATGATGATGAGCTTATTATAATACCTCTTCTCGTAATGACGACTCATCAGGTGCATACATATTTCTAAATCATAGACATATTTCCCTATCGTACGATAACTCTCGGGTTTTACTTCTGGTTTTTTGTTTCATCACATAGGGATATTGGAGTTCATGTACTAAGAGAATCTTCTTCGAGTTTGGGTAAGCAATAATATTGGTGAATTCTGAAATAGACGGGGTTGGATAAAGGTAATACTTCTCTATAGTAGCCGCAACATCATAGGAAATGAGGTTGTTAAGTCTCCTAATCGGGTTATGGCTTAAGGCATCAGCTACAACGTTCCCCTTTCCTGGATGGTAGTCTAACTTAAATTTGTAATGTTTCAAAAATTCCATCCAACGTCTCTGTCTCAAATTTAAGTTCTTTTGAGTGAATATGTATTTCAAACTTATGTGATTTGGAACTTAAAATTCCTCACTGTATAGATAATAATGCCATATTTTTGAAGGAAAAACTACAGCTTCTAAGTCAAGATCATACACAGGATAATTACATTCATGAATCTTGAGTTGTCGAGATCCATACTTAACTACCTATCATATTTCCATTGGGACACAACCTAAACCTTGCAACGAGGCATCAGTGTACACATCATAGCTTACGTGACTAAAATGATGCTTAGGATGGGAGCAGTAGTCAACTTATTCTTCAAATTTTGGAATGTTCGCTCACACTCGATAGTCTACACAAATTAAGGGTGCAAACGGTTCCGGTTGGTTCGGTTTCACTATTAAACTAGAACTAGAATCGGGATGGTTCGGTTCCAGGATTTTGGAACCGGAACCGATTTTTCTTGGAACCGAACCAAATCGAACCGTCGGTTCTTGGGTTGGTTAGGATCGGTTCTCGGTTCTAATCACTTTTTATTATGTATATTCTGGAATTGAAAATTATCTTCAAACATGAAGTGAAGAAAATTATATTCACAAAAAAGAGAACAACATACACGTTACTAAAATCCAAACATCATAGAACCTCAATTAGATTAATGCCTAACCATATTTACATGGCAAAAAAAAAATATTGGATTTGGTAAACAACAATAATGCAGAACCTCAACCACAGTAAGGAAATTTTGGATTAGTAAAGAAATTTTAACTTCGATCTAAGTTTAGGGATGTTGGATCTCATTTTTGCTCTCCGATATGAGCTTCAGGTTTTTGGACATCAAATTTCCATTTTTGAAGTGGGTCTAATATTCTGGTTTTGAACTACAAATTTCCATTTTGTTCTTATTGTTGCTAGTATACCCAGATTTAACATGAGCCATTGAAGATGGTAGAAAAAACCCTCAACTAATGATGGTATACACAGTTGGATACGCATTTGGAAGTGGGTCTTGTTATTGCCAGTATACACAGTTGGTAGTGAGATCCACATATGGTAACCGTCAATTTTGATAGGTCGTCACCGCACCTCCATCATTCAGTTCGATTCATCTTAGTGCTCATTTGATGGGTGCAAAATATATGATTGATTTGGGTTTTTGGAAGAGAGAGAGAGCAGAGACGGCTCAAATGTTTTAAGGAGTATAAGGCTATATAGTAAGTTAGTGTGTGTATATATATATATATATATGGTTAGGGTTTTTACTAAGTTAGAATATGACGGATCGCGTCGGATCGGTTTTCGAATTGGATCAGTTTTTCAGGGGGAAAATCGGGAACCAAATCGAAACATCGCCTTTTTTTTTAACTGGGAATTGAATCAGTAGTAAAGAAACCAAACCGATCCGAACCAATACCATCGATTTGGTTCGGTTTATCATATTTTTGGTTTCAGTGCACACCCCTAATAGAAATGACATTTCCTTCATAGTCAACTTCATTAATAGAAGAGTGATTTTAGAAAATACTTTTATGAAACGACAATAATAACCAGCTAACCCGAGAAAACTCATAATCTCAGTGATATTTGTGGGATTTTTCCATTCTAAAATGGTTGTGACTTTAGCTTGATCGACTTGGATTCCACTTTCAGAAATCACATGTCCTAAGACCTTTACTTCCTTCATCGAGGAAACACATTTACTCTTCTTAACATACAACCAATGGTTTCTCAAGGTACCAAATACTGTTTCTAAATGTTGGGCATGTTCTTCATGATTCTGGGAATAAATGATGATATTGTCAATGAATATGATAAAGAATTAATCAAGAAAAGGTCTGAATATCCGGTGCTGTAGATGCATAAAAGCTGCAGGGGCATTGGTTAGTCCAAATGACATTACGGTAAATTGAAAATGTCCATACCGAGTTTGAAAGGCGGTTTTTTGAATGTCTTCTTCTCTTACTCATAATTGATGGTAATCAGATCACAAATCTATTTTTGAAAACATCATTTCACCCCTAAGTTAATCGAATAAATCTCCAATTCTAGGTAAAGGATACTTATTCTTAATTGTTATCGAATTCAACTTACGATAATATACGCATAACTTAAAACTTTGATCACTCTTTTTTTACAAACTACACAGGTGCTCCCCAAGGAGATGAACTAAGTTTAATAAAAACTTTTTCATGTAGATCATCAAGTTGGTATGAAGTTCACAAAGTTCTAAAGGATCCATTCGATACGGAGGAATCGAAATAGGATATGTATTTGGGTAAAGGTTAATGGTAAATTTAATTTATCGGGAGGGTGGCATTCCTGGCAATTCTTCTTTAAAATATCCTCGGATGGTTCCAAAATTCTAATAAATAAAGGAGAGGTGGAACTTTGGATTTGGGAAGTTGAAGGTACAAAATGACCCATTCCTTGAAACATAAAAGAATGATTTTCTTAGTTTCGAAAGTATACTCTCTTTAAATAATAATCGATATAAGCATGATGTTTTAATAGTACATCCATTCTGATAATATTATCGAATCCACGCATATATAAGATTATTAAATTTACAAAAAGTACACTTAAGCCTAGCTGAATTTTGCAATTATCACACCCTTGAGTAGGTTTGCTAACCTCACCGGTAGGTAATTCTATTTCCAAGGGAATATTTAATGACTTTGGTAAAATTTGTAAAACTTTAGCTAGTTTAAGACCAATAAATAAATGAGTTAAACCAGAATCAAATAAAATATGAGCGACATAATTCTAAAATAATATTGTACCTTTTACCATGTCGTGTGAATTCTGTGTAGGCAATATGGCACAATTCTTCCCACAATTGGGGATTGGCTCAGGTTTTCTACCAACGTTATAACACCTGTGCTGATTATAGGAAGGAGTTGTTCCACTGGGTCTTGAAAAATTACCCGATCGATTTCGGGTCACAGAGGGATACAACTTAGGACATCGCGGGTGGATGTATCCTACTTCTTGGCACTTGTGGCATTGAATTACTGGATAAGTGGTACTGTGGCAAATTTGAGAATAAACTTGTCCACTAGGGCTGGGATAAGGTTGGTTTCGAGGCATGGGTAAAGTTCTAGAAATATAGTTGTTCCTATTGATAAAATTAGGTGAACGTACATATCCACATGATATGGGATTTCGTTTGGCGATCGAAGTGACTTTAACGAGTTGGAAAAAGTCTTAAATTTGCAAAGGGATAACGGAGGTTTTGGTTCTTAGGTGCAACCCTCTCTCAAATTGCTTACATTTCTTGATCTTAGTATCTATATACTCGACTCATAAGGAGATAATTCTGTAAACTTGGCTTCATACTGGGCCACAAATAGATTAGCTTGATGTAATCTTATAAAATCTATAGTCAACTGGTCTCTTTCAATTTTGAAAAAGTACTTTTTGAAGAAGATTTCATCAAACTGTTCCCATGTTAGGGTGACTACATTTCGACTTTGGGTTACAACTTGCTACCAGAAATCAACTTCACCTTCAAACATTTAAGATGCCAAAACTAATCAATGATTTAAATTAATTCCTACCCCATTGAATATCTTTTTAATTTGACGTATCCATTTCTCAGCCTCACTTGCTCCTGGCTTCCCAAGAAATAGAAGGGGTTGTTGTCTCAAAAATTCTTTGAGAGAATTTATTTGATGTGCTTCATTTGTAACTTCTTATTGAACTTGGTGTGGTTATTGCTTCTACTTGGCAAGAGATTTTAATTCTTGAGAGCATTTCATAATTATTTCGGTGTGAGTCTGCTCAGTTCGAGTTCTAGTGGAAAGATTATTAGTGTAACTATTCAAAAGCATAATATAAAATTTGCATAATGAAGATGTATAAGAATAAAATCTTAAATAGAGAGCATATAGAAGCAACTCTAAGTAAGTTATATTATACAAAAGGGTTATTACAACTACTAGCTTATGTTAACATAGTATTATATAACCTAGCATATATTAAACACTCAGGTTTTTGTAAAACCCTCAGTAGCTTACTCCACCTATTTTGTAGTGTTGTCACAATATTTACAGACTACTTATTAGATACATTGAGGATAAGAGGAGGTAAATTTATTTTATTCTTTAGTCTGGAGTCACAGTGTTGGTTTTAGAAGGATCAGAGTCGGGGACGAAGTCAAAATCATCGGTCTCAAATGGGTCATCATCATTGGAGATACTAAAATATCCTGGAGAAAGCTCAATGAGTTCTCCATTCGAGGTAGCTTCGGGATAGAGAGGGGTGATGGGTAATTATCGTTCCACGCTAGATTAATAGCTTCTTAAAAAATGATCTGATCATCCACATACTCTCGCATTTTTCTCATTACTTAAGATTCACCGGAGATGCGGTTCGTCAATACTAATTGGTATATGGCACTACTAGAATTTATCCAGTTTTCATCCACTTTTCGGACCATAGTGCTAAGTCTTAGAAAAGCTTGTTCCCTTACTGTGTTTCCCATCTATTATTGGAAATTACATCGAGGCTGAAAAGTAGTGAGTCCCAAGTATTCATGATACAAACATATTTCATACATAATGAAAGGTAAAAAAGTTAGAAAAAGTGTAAAATAACTAATATGCTATATTATTCCCATATAGGAGTCTAACCTGGCTCATTTTAGAAATACGTTCTGATACTAAATTGTCATACCTGTTTTGGTCTGAATGTACAAGATAGTAATGAAACTAAAGTTAAAGAGAAAAACATAACTTTATTCATTAATACAATATTACATTTATTGAACTGCCACCACATGGGTGAATTATTCATGTTACATTTTATTCCCAAAATTGAAAAATGACATAGGTCATCGAGAAACTCCACTCTTTGCTTCCACTTCCCTGATATCCTTCCATATAGTTATTTAGGCAAACATATGATCTATTCGTATCATAAAAAGGGAGGGGGATATGACTTCCTTATCTTGGAATATCTGAAGAAAAAAGTAATTAGCACAGATATGCTAAATAGATTTTAACCAATCCTATAACATTTACATGTATATAGAAGTTGGAGTGTGTATGGAATTGACTGTTTGCTAAGGAAAGCATAAATAATATTTTTTTGTAAAGAAAGTCAAAAAAATTTAAACTAATAACTCCATACTTATCAGTTTACTAATTGGTATAGAAATAATTAATTATGATCAGTATAACTAAATAATAATGTCAACCCAAAACTTTTGGAAAAATAAATAAACAGCCAGGCACTCATACGTGTGTAGCGATAAATTTAGGTTCTCAAACATCTGAGATCTCAGGCCAAGTAGAAAAATTCCGTTGGATAAAATGGCAGTCTACTTCCTAGTTAATACTGATGCTTATAACGCAATAATTGACGCATAGGTGCAGGGGTGAACTTGTTCAATCATTTTATTAACCTCATGAAATGAGTTATTAAATGAATTTTTCTATATTCAAATATCAATGATATTTAACAATATATGTAGCACGACAGTATCATAACATGCACATACTAAGAATAATTTGGAGCTATCACAGTGTGATACCAATAGGAGTTGTATCAAATACGCTGAAGTTATTACTAAAAAGGCAAAACCTACTTGTTAGCTAGGTATAACGGGTTTAACTACGATTGAAGTCGGGATCGGGAGGGTCAGGTGCCCGATAATCTGTCAATTAACATAATTCTAAGTGTGAGTTGTTGATAATAGGAATAAATGGGAAAAATAAATGGATAAAATCGTATCTTTTAAAGTTTAGGGGATCATTTATAATTATTTTTGGAGTTTAAAATGTAAGGCTTAAGTCCTATTTGAAAAAGGGTGTAGAAGACTTTTTGACTCAAAACTTATTAAAGCGTATGGTAAAAAACGTTAGGGTCAAATTTCATAACTTGAAAAAACCAGAAGGGCTCAATTTGTAAATTTTGAAAATATTTTTAACCTAAAACCTTGGTTTTCAGTAATTTGGACTACGATTGACCAAACACTACCTTACCTTATATCATCTTGAATAGAAAATATTAATAAAAATATTGGAAAATGATCAAAAAATTTTGATTGGTCATGCGTTCTCACACGCCTGGTCAATGTTTCTGGTTGAAAAGTTAATCTTCAACCTCTCGACAGTTGACCTAGGTTTCTTAAGATTTTGGCCTTGAATAACTTCTGATTTTCTAAACCATTTGCGATGATTCCTGAACCAATCTAACCTAATTTTTCATAAGGAATCCAAATAAATAGGTTTTATGGATTGAGTTTAAGTATTCATCAAATTCTAAATACCGTGTTCTTTTCAGAAAATTTGACCAAACATTTATGGATTTACAGGATATGGCAATGACTTTCAAGCTTATGGCTAGATTTCTGCTATCTTAATGAATAATTTGACTTTGGTTTGAAGGATTGAGGTATTCTAGTTGAAGAGAATTTTGAAATTTTAGTTTCTAAAACTTGAAAACACTTTTGAGAAATTGGGGTTCGAAACTGATGAATTTTTTAAAATGGCCATTGCACTTAAGCTCCTGGGCTCATAAGAAACTCATTCCTTACTTTGAAACTGATTCAAAGTCAAAGAATGAAGTTTGACCATTAAAGCTCAAGCCTTAATGGAGTTTTTGAAGGTTTCTTCTTATGTAGCCCATTCTACACATAAGAGCTTGGATTCCTTGATTGGGTTAGGTATTATGATGGTGTAGTATTTTTTGAATAGATTGAACAAGAATTGATCCATAAAATCATAAATTGCCAGTTTGGAGGGAAAATTTCAAGTTTGGTATTGGCTGAAGGGATGAGATTTGAAGCTGCAATTCGTGGGGAATTTATACACTGAAAGAAAGAGAGTTCATTAGTGCTGCTGGGAGGTGAATTCTCCCAAGTTTTATAAAAATAAAATTATGAGGAGGATAAGTTCAAATGGTTTAATAGTGTATGTCATGTGAAATTTATCCTTTTTTACTAATGGGGATGCCCACTTAGTAGGGGAGAAAGTCTAAATAACTTAGCCTTAGTTTTGATCGCTTAGGTGAAAGTTTTGTATTTATTTGGTATTTAAAATGAAAATTTGACATGTTGGAGGGATATTTGTGTAATTTTATAAAAGTGTAAACGTTAGGATTGTAAAATTAAATTAGTTCAGGTCTAAAGGTTCAATTTGATATAAAATTTGCGTCTTGGGATGAAAAATAGGTTAAGTTATACATGTTTCAAAGTTTAGGGGGGTAAATTGATCATTTTGGAACCTTAAGGGGTAATTGGGCAATTAAGCAAAGTTGTAGGCTTTTAGGTGTAGTTTCAACTTTATTAGATTTTTGAATTTGAATAAGTTATAGGGGAGATTCGAGGAGATTTATGTAATTACCGGATCCTACTTGATCGGTGTAAGGTTTAGAATTATGCTGGTGTTACATTAGTTTATTTTGAAGACCCTCTCCCACTTAGTATTTAAAAACTTTAGGGTTTTGAAAAATTAAACATTCAATTCTAAATGCCCGAATTTAAATCATTTGTAATTTTCAATTTACTTGTATAAACTAAAGTACCCGATCTCACTATTTTAATTTTCTTGAAATAAAAAATATAACTTAAATTTTACAAAATAAATTTTTTGGATATCTTAATTTAAATTCTTACCTTTAAATTTAATTAACCCGATTTAATTCAATTTAGAAAAAAATAAAATACATCGCAAAATTTTGGATAAAATTGGTGATCTAGTACAATCTCAAAATAAATAATATATGTTATCCATAAAATGGGTTTTCTTAATTATCCAATTAAGTAGCACATAAATTATGCAACATAAAAACTAAAGGGATGTGTAAAATTAAATAATTAAATGCAGTAAAAATTAAAATACATAAAAGCCATTTCCATTATGGCCTAGGCTTCAACATGAAGTCAGACTCTTCATGCATAAGATTCCTGTTAATGAATAATTCCTTTCGGGATAAAGTCCAATTTGAAGTAAAACTCTCCATGCAAAGGAATATTTGTTGAAGAAGACTTCCTTTTGGACAAGAGTCTAGCTTGAAGTAAACTTCATTAAAAGATAATGCAAGCAGCCTTACCGATGTTCGATTGAGTTGATTCTTTGAATACGACTTCGTCTCATTTTCATAAATAACATATCTAAAAACCAAGAAAATTCGACGATCCGAATTATAAAACGTGATGCAGATGACCTTAACTTTCTCCGATTGAGCTAGTTATTGGAAAACAGCTTCATCTTGCCTTCATCTCGAACATATCAAGATTTTAGCAAATTCTAATGGCCCGATCAATAAGAATAACTATAATAATATCTTAAATTTGTCATTCAAGAATCTCAATAGCCCATTCAAAAACCCTTCTTGAATCTTCATGAAACTTTACCATGAACTCTTATTTCTTCTTTAAGAAGTCCCCAAACTATCTCAAACTTTTTCCATGATCATGATCCATCAGTACAAAAGAAAATTGCATTAAAAACGTATTACACCCCTCACAATCTGCACTAAAATATGATTTATTCAAAATCAAAATTGACAGAAATTTAACAATGGATAAACCCACTGTAGGATCCAATCACATAAATGAAAACAACCATTTACGTGACCATGATGGAAGGAATGATTATAATAAATCCCTATAAGACAGAGTTAGTACGAATACACATACAAAACTATGTATATTCATACAAACTACATTTGGATGACATGGATCTTTTTAATACACAGTCAATCTCAACCGGGGCTCTGATACCAATTGCTGGGAAAAATAATTTGGGATCGACATTTTAAATGAGAAAAAATTCAGCCCTATGGATCTTTGATTAACTGTGTATTAAAAAGAAAACAAGAACTAGGTTTGATGAACACACCTAGAATTTATAATACAATACCTTTGCGGATTCGGTTGTCATTCGATATGGAGAAACGTATTTGTTAATGACGGGGATGCCTTGTTTTGGATCTCCAAATCCTTGCATAACCTTCAGTAAAGCTTGGATCTTCTAGTGTATGACCCCCTCAAAGTTGGGTAGGTGGGCACCTTTTGAGAAGAAAATCATTCCTTATGAGTAAGATATGATTATCTCCCTCTAGATCTTTTCACAAAAACATGAATAGTGTTTTCTCTCACCCCTCTCAAATCCTAATGAACCATTATATTAATAAAATCCCTTTCACACACCTTTATATACAAGTACAAAAGGTGGGTTTGGGACAACTTAGTTTCTTGAGAGTTTGGGCCTAACTACTTAGGTATATGTACTACATTAGGGACCCAAACAAACACTTAAATTAGCTCTAAATAAACACTCAAAGATCCCAATGACATTACCATAATTATTTGTTTTCTTTATTTAATCATGAATTAAATCCATTAAATAATCACAGATGCCCTCCAATTTAATTATCTCAGAAATCACTTGGATATAATGGTGTCTTATTTTCAAAGTTGATTGTGGTAGACAATATGATTCCCCACATTAAGAGTCCGATATTCGCTTGATCGTATCAATTTAATGTTAATTGATTTTAACCAACATATAATCAATTCCCTAAATCCCATACTTAACTTATTTGTTATTGCACTATGATTATCAAATAGTCCACTAGTGGGGTTTACTTGTGGAAACAAAATGTATAAGTCTATCATAGGGTATCACAATCCACGATATCCCCTGGACATGGATTCTTATGAATTATGATTTCATGCCTACTTACACAACTATCACCCAATATATGAAGACCGTTTGACCCGATACAAAACAGATCGCACCCATAACAATTAAAGTGATATTAGCGCAATCTTTCCAATCCTTAATTTTTGAAATTAAATATCTATGCACCATTTTTAAAATGACGTGAGATTGCCCGAGTCTAATCAAGACATTCCTTAGACTCAAATTTCACGAGTGACCCTATTAATACATTTGAGGGATGCACCGATCACAATCCTCGGTCAAACTATGGAATAATTTTTAAAACTATCCAACAGGTTCTTGTAGTTTGAGATGAACTAATAGGATTGCTTCACATCTATTCCGATAGGATGCCAACTCCCTATCTAGGTTGTGAAACTTTTCAATAGTACTATAACAGGAATTCTAATCTCCTTGTGATCAACCGAAGTCGCATCACTAGAATTTTTACTAAGCTCTATAGACCGACATGTCTATCATATATTTAAACCCAATACAAGTTATTCTCTTTTCCATGATTTTTGTTTTAAAATGAATTGACACACTTTTACATAAAAGTAAATATCATATTTGTTTTTAAGAATAAAATCGCAACAGGTTGTCCATAATGTCAATCATCTTCGTTAGAAAAGTGTTCTTTCGCACAGACACCTTCGTTGACGCTCCAGAATTTTCTCGTACTAAGGGTCCCAATGCCTCCAGGATCGCCGCCTTGATATAATAGAGCGATCGGTCTACGACTATATGATCCCCATCACAGTCTAACCCAATAAGCTGGTACACATCTATCGATGTGAATGTCTTCTCACCCACACCTGGTGGAATCTGTCGATGATGCCCCACCGCCACTTTCCTAGGGCACATAACACCTCAGTCGATCGCGATGTGTCATCCAGAGACCTCGCCAGGTAACTGAACCCTCCAATATTCACCATAAGTCGTAGCTCCTCGGGGAGCTTGTACTATAGCTCCTTCACCCCCATCGTACCTCGTGAGTGAACACTTGACAAAGAGATGTCTGTTACAAAATTCAAATAAAAATATCAATTTCCACCGAAAAAAGAAAATCAAAATCAAAATTAAAAAAAGAATAAAAATTCAAAAATAATAATAAACTCTCACATCGCCCTTTGAGTTCCTCACCTAGCAGAACGGTAAAGCTCGTTCTACCGCATTAAGATACTCTCGTCATCTATATTCCTGGTGTAGTAGTATGCATTTTCAACTCTCACCAGCATCGTCGTAGCATGTCACCATTCGATGTTTGCCTAGTTGTCAATGTCTAGGATTGACCTCACAATTTAACTTCTCACTCTTTAGGTTCTCAAAATTGACCTTCCCACTCCTTAGGTACTTAAAATTTACCCTCTTACTCTTTCGGTCCCCATAATTGACCATCGCTCTTAGAATTAGGCCACAATCCTCTTAATTTGTTGTACACATTCTTTAGGTCCTCAGAATTGACCTATGCACCTAGAATTAGCCGTGATCCTCAAAATCAATTGCACACACTCTTTATATCCTCACAGTTTTTCTATGTGCTAAAATTTAGTCTAACATCCTCTCAATCGATCGCATATACTCTTTAGGTCCTCAGAATTGATCCATGCCTTTAAAATTACCTACGACCCCTTAAATCATTAGCATACAATCTTTAGGTTCTCAGAAGTGACCTAATCACTTATAAGTATAGGCGATCCTCTAAATCGGTCGCATACACTCTTTATGTCCTTAGAATTTTCCTAAGCCCTTAGAATTAGGAAACGATCCTCTGAATCGATCGCATACACCTTTAGGTCCTCATAATTAACCATGACCCCTGAATCTATCACTTCACAGGTCCTCAAAATCATACCTTTATCCCCAGCATAGTCAATATCTATTCATCCCCGTGAGAGTTTTGACACACAGAAACTCAACACTTATAATTTTCTTCAGGATGTCTATCATTTAAAGATATTTTCTTATCCTATGATAACCTGTCAAGGGGATATGTATACACTTCATTATAGCACCCTCGTATACCTCCACAAGGTCCAAATATAGTTCCTGCAAACCTCGGATCCCCTGGTCCTTCTTTAAACCGTAACTGGAGTTCACTGGATGCTACTCATGCTCCATTTGACTATAGAGTATCTCAAAATATTTTCACAGGGATCTGAATTCCCTTTCCATCGGTTCCTACCATGAAAAAATTGGACTTACAGTTTGAATTTAGAAATATACTTGCCCCAAAGCCCTAATAAGAGGTTACCCGACTCTCCCCGAGCTCTGTTTGACATTGGTTAAATATCAAACCCGAGAGTATCTCAATAAATTTCATAAAGGTCTAAATACTCTTTCCAACAATCCCGAATATGTGCGAAACATACTTACGATTTGAATTTTATGATCATGTTTTTGAAAAATCCACTTTTAACCTCCTTATATGCACTCCCCCTGCCTGCAGATAGGGAATATTTTACTTGGCCGCCAAATCTAGAAGGTCTATCTATAGGCAGGCCAAGTTTCATGTCATTTGACAGGGCCTCCTCCAAGGGTATCCTAATATTTTTGTCCCTTTAGGATTTCCTATTTAAGGAAACTGTGACCTCATTATTAAGGACCTTTTAATTTTAATCAATGTAAAAACTTTTCGTTACATCACTTTCGAAATATTCTCTCAATATTCCCTTACATCACTCACACCTTACTTTTAGCCACCATTTTTTCACCATTAGACCACAATGAAAATCATCTTACATCCACTCAAAAATGAGAATCCAAGCTCTTTATAAGGTTTAAATTCCATATATTCATTCATACCAACTTAGTGTCATTTCCTACATTTTATTACTTTTAGCATATTTCATAAATAATTATTTTCCTCACTATTAATCATCTTTTTATTATGTATACACTCACTCTAGGGGGGTGTCCCCACCAAAGATTGATTAGCCAAATTGATCCTTTACTTGACAAATAAGGAAGGAAGACAATGATCACTCGAGGGAGCTCCCACGAAGACCTTCCACAGATATTCCTCGAAGGACCCCTCTCGAAGGCCAAAGTTATTTGAACAATGATATCTTGTAATATAGAGTAGAATGTATTTTATTACGTGCTACATTTATTAAACAAGCTTTATTTGTAAACAAGGCGAGGTTGCTCGGTACCCTCGAGGGACTATGCCTGGCAGGGCATGGGAGAGATTACATGCTCTATCGAACGAACTCCTCTTGGGAACCTCGCAGGGACATGGTTTGGAGGATTGAGAGCAAGGAAACGTTGGGAATGCAATAATCAAACCTCTTGGCACACTTGGGCAAAACTTCATCCAATACAAATGATTGCTCGAGCCACTTACAACCGAGATACCATGATTCAAACCTACTCGGGTAAACCTCCTCGAGGAACCCCAATTTTGTAATTTCAGCCTAGAAATAACTCTTAGCCACCACCCATTTGATTGATATGACCACACGTCTGATGGGGTCACTGTTCATCTACTTTGTGACATCATATCGTCTGATATTGGGGAACTCAAAATCGTAGCACTCAATTGAGATTATACTTAGGATGGCAGACCTAGGCCACCAAACCTGGTTTCATAACCGTTCTGGGGCAAGCCTTTGAGTTTTCACCTCACGTCCCTCATTAATGCCATGCTTCTAATAGGTTAGGCAGTTTCCCACCAAAATATAATATTCCATGCATTTAATGCAGTAACTTGGACATTAATGCGATGGGCTCTAACATTTAATGCCAATCAATTACATTCAATGCCGACAAGGTTACTCGAGTAACCTTGCCTTCATATAAATAGTTCAAACGAATAGTTTACGAGCACAAAAATCTTGATAACGAAGTGTTGTTGGATTTCTCTCATACACGAGAGCTCCTGTGAGAGAACCTTTATTGTAAAAACATTCTCCTTATCATTGAGCATTAGCTTAACTTGAAGTTCCTGCCTTGCCTTTAGTGTGCTTGGAGTGCTTGCTCTTTCTCCCTCCAACCAAGTTGCTTGTTGGTCCCATCTATTTATTGTGTTATAGTGCATTTATGGTGTAAAGATCTTGTTTAATACTAGCCTGAGTATTGAATGTTGTTGTCTCTTTCTCGCCTATATGTATCATCAATATTAAATACAGTCTTATGCATTAATCTCGATCTTGATAAGGGGTTACTCCTCACTTGATACTAATTGTATTCCAAGAACCCACATCTTAAATTTGGCGAATCTGTTGGGGAGGTATTTTCTTTTGATAAGATGATAGAGGATAATAATGATAGGATCATTGAATTTGATGCATACAGTGTGAGGAAGAGGCTGATCTCGCTGCATTACCTAAATGAGTGAGAATGATGCGAACGGAGCCTAGCACATCTACTACTGGTGTGACAAAGACAGTAGGTGCACTGGTAGGATTCGGCTCAGCACAAATGGTGGGGCTCATGGGTTTGTTTAAGGAGTTTATCAAAACCCCAGCGGCTTAGGAGATGCTAGGAATTATCGAAGGAGCGAACTCTTTCACGATGCCACCGACGGGGATCCCAACTCCCTCCGTTACAGGTGGAGTTACCACTTATGCTTTCAATAGTGTTCCTCCTGCTACTCCACCTAACTCACCACTCCACCTCTCACTATTCCACCTGTAACGGTAGGGACGATGGCCCAAGGCCAGGGAATGGCCTCAGTAGCACATACAACAGCTGGAGGTATAGGGAAGAGCACATAATTTATACCATCTGTCGTGATAACGCCGCCGACTAGCTCTCCATTATCTAGTATAGAAGTGATAAAGAAATAACTATTAAAGTTATAGCAATGTCTAAAGTTGGAGATAGTTCCTCGGTGTACGATGACTTTCGCACTCCATACCCAGAGGAGTATAACAACGAACCCTACCCAGTTGGGTATATTCCACCAACATTTGAAAAGTACACGGGGAAGGGCACAAACCCTAAGGAGCATGTGAAAAGGTTCATTGAGATTCTTGGGTCCCACTGCAATGATAAAAAACTGAGTCTAAGGGAGTTTTCAAAATCCCTGACGGAGAAAGCCTACATGTGGTACTCCCACTTGACATTGAGTAGTGTGGCCACTTAGGAAGAGTTGCATGTTTTATTTATTTAAAAGTTCTTTTGGTATGAAAACGAGTTCACACTTACATAACTGGCACGCGAGAAGTAAAAGCCAGTGAGGATGTTGTTGCCTATATTAAGAGGTTTCGCGAGCGCTCCCTCGATGTAATGGTGAAAATGCGAGAAGATAAGGTCTTACAAGTGTGTGCAGAAGGGCTGTTGCAAGAATACATTTGTCATCTGACCAATGAAATACGAGTGGGTACATTCGCGGCATTTTTTAAAGCGGCAGGGAATATTGCCTTGATGGTAAAACCCACGCCACCCCCTGCCATGTCAAGTTTATTGATAAGGCCATCAGCTACATCGAGGAGGGGAATACCCCCAAGGGTAAATTATACAGATGACGGAGGTAGAGGAGAAGGCAGTGGCGGCCGAGGAAGAAGAGGCTGAGGTAATAAAAGAAGGTTCAAAGGTGAGGAGGATCCTCCCGAACTGCCATGTTTGGTGGATCAAGCTCTAAACCTGTATGACCTCATGGTTCGGGACAAAGTTTGTAGACCAGTTAATGTAAGTACAACATAACTTTCTCGAGAGGATAGAGAGAAGCCGAACTATTGTGCACTTCACAATAGTGTAAATCACCCGACCAAAGTACATTTTTCACTAAGGCGGTTGATAGATCACCATGTAAAGAAGGGAGACATTGAATTGGCCCAGGGCAATGCGTTAGCGTCGCGGAAGCCCCCAAATTTAAATTCTTAAAATTAATGTGATGGTTCAAATAAATTCCCAACTAAAATTTCAATTCAAATTTTAAACAAAAACAAAAACAAACTTCAAATTTTAATTTCTTCAAAATTAAAATTAAGTTAAACTAAAAGTAAATTTAAACTACACAAACAAATTAATTTTCATTTAATCAAAATTAATTCAACCCTAGTCCTAAAATTTTCCTAACAATGATTTATTCTAATTTTCAATATAGGTCAAACCAAATTTTATCAAATTAAATTCTGGACATGAATTAAGTTAAACTAACCGAAATTATCCAAACTTAAATCAGCACCAAATTAAACAAGTGTGATTATTAAACCCAATTTCTATCTTATTCATCCTAGCATGCATCTATGGTGATTTTTGCAAGATAAAATTAAACACAATCACACTACACGGCGATGTACGAGGAAAACCCACAACGAGAAAAACCTCGGATGACTCTCACCTAACGAATCCATTAGGTATGGTATGTTTGCAAAGACAACGACAAAGACTTACAACACTCGTCTTGAATCCTTTAAGCCTCGACGCTTACTTCGCTCTTCAACCTCTACCTTGTAGATAGCTCCGGAGTCTGTTGGAATCTTAGAGTCCACCAATGGAGCACAACAACCATCAACTACACATGGTGCCCTTCACCATGTGAGAACGCCGCAGCAAACATAAGTTCTTCTCCTTTGTGGGTTGAGAATAAATCGAAACTTGTCTTCTTGTTGCTGTAGAGAAAACCCGGTTCCAAACAAACTCTCCAAGAAAATATATATATATATATATATATATATATAAATGAACTAGGATTTAAACATAAAGAAATATTGGTTGTAAAAACTTGGTTTTGTTTTAAAGATTAAACAATTTTTAACAAACACCAAGGAAACTTTTTCTTGGAAGAATTAAGCTTACAAAAGCTCTCTAAGAGAGGGAAAAAGTTGCGTCAAAAAGTTGTTTCCCGCACTTATTTTATCAGGTAAAAAGTTAGTGTGAAAACAAACTGTCAAATACATGTTCCAGCTGAAATCTCATTTGAGCGACTTCTTGAGGTCGTTCGAACTATATTTCAGACGACATTATCCAACGACATTTCAGAAAAAGTTCGTTTGAATTTTTCGTTCGAACCAAACATCTAACGAGAAAGCAGAGAAAGTTTGTTAGGTTTCTCGTTCGAATGACATGGGAATTTCGTTCGAACGAGATTCCAGGTTCATTCAAACGACTTTTCAAAAAAACTAAAAATTACTTTTAAGCCCAAAAACTTTAATAAAAAGTTCTAAAATGATTTTTTGAGAAAAATGAAAAGTCGTTATAAAAAAACGTTTACACCCAAATAAAATATCCAAGCTCCTAAATATATATAATTGCATTCATACCTTCGAAAACCTGGGAATGATATAATGTTTATGATGCAAAACATGGTACTTGAAACTGACAAAGATGTAACTTTAAGTTCTGGCTGCCACATCTTCAGCACTTTAAACACGTCATAGGCTTGATAGGAACAAACTTCTATCCTATGAATCGAATGATTTTGTCTGGAATTGAGCCAAAACTACACATGGACTCAATTGAAAATTTGTGTTCTTACAAATCTCCCTCTTTGGCTATTCCGGGATAAAATCCAACCAAAAATCCTAAGGTTCTTCAAGCTCGTTTAGGCACTACATTCCACCCAAAAATAAATGAAAATACAGGCGCTATGACTCGACCCAAGGATAATCCGCTTTGCCATTTTAATGATGCCGCTAAAAGGAATTTCGTGCACACTTAAGCACACCATCAAACACCTAGGGAATATAACAATATTAAATTCAATATAAATAAATACTCCCCCTTAAATAATTCTCCCCCTTTATCTAATAATGATCTACCTAGAAAGATCGCGACTCCCCCTAAGATAAATCTCCCAAAACTAAAGGTTTAGATACCATTTCTCCCCCTTTTTGTTCAGGAATAGACAAAGGTATATAATCGTAAAACACAAATTATTTCTCCCCCAATTGAAGCAAATACTCTCCCTAAACTAGACAAGGGATATGAATAAGGAAAAACAAGTTAAACATACAATGGTGCATAAACTGGAACAATAAAGCATATGGGAAACAATGAAGTCCAACTAATCCACATAAAGAGACATGAATATCAACTATGATGCGATAACTACAAATACCAATTAATGTATTATGCTAAGCATGGGATATAAAACCAAAATTTGCAATAATTTAGATACCAATAATGAATTACAAGCATAAATGGACTAGTAAGGAAGGCAAAGACTTAAAAATAATTATCATATATAAATATATACACAAAAGATTTTAAATAAGCACAAGCATATATATATATATACAACACAAATGACACAATACAAAATAAAATGAGCTTTCCACACTCTTATGGCATAAATATGTCATGTGAAAATGGAAGTGAAGGGGTGTGAACTAGCAACTATTAAATTCCGACCCAGTCACTTAAACATGTTCAAGGAGTTCCATTTCATTGTAAAACTTTATCATACATATATAAAGCCTCATGTGGAAGAAAATGAACTCAAAGAACAAAACAAGCACAATTAATACAAGCCTAGCATATTGATGGTTCTAAACACTAATAAAGTCATGATAAAAATAGTGCAACTAGGATTCAAGACATTGTGAAAAACCGTTGATATTCTATCCAAACTCCCTCAAATATACTATTATTCTTTTCTTTTCTTTTGAATGAAAGTATCAATCTAAACAAACTAGGCCTTGACTATATTTTTCTTTTAATGCCATAATTTTCTTTTAGGCCTTTGGACCACGTATTTCTTTTAGGTCTATTGCAAACGCTGGTTTAATCGCAAAGGATGATTGTTCCTTTCGTAGCCCTTCCCCGTGCACTTTTATATATAATATTTTCTTTTCGTACAAACATCTCTCGTGCAATGGAATGGAATAACATGCAAAAATCTTCCATAGTCACAAAACAAGTAGATGACTAAATCGGTAGGGAACATCTCACATAGCTCAAATATTCATTTGAAGTTAAAATTCAAAGAGCTCGTGCAAGGGTGCAAAAGAGGCATAAAAATAGGAATCCTTTTAGAAATTCAAATTCAAACTACTTCATGTAACCATGATAAAGAACAATTTAAGAATTGAAATACACAACCCAAAGTTCTAGCCACATGGAAGCAAAAATGAAGGATTCAAACACTGTATACACCACAAAAAACGTGTCAAACCACAAACACACACACACAAAAAGATCTTTTTGAGTTTTTCAAAGTTTTTCACTAAACACAAAATTTAACTCAAAATTCAAACAAAAATCATTTTGAAATTTTCATTTAATGCCTAAAAATGTAAAGGTTAAAATACAAAATATAAACAGGTGATAGTTCTAGTACGATATATTTAATGAAGAACAGACTAGAGAATGACAAACAAGCATACAACTAGCAATAATATATGACATATAGTACAAAAGCTAAAGTATGCAAATATGCAAGCCATTACTCATAGGATATAGCAAGTGAGGAGTCATGAACAAGCATGCTAGAACCATCAAAAACTGAAAATTTTAAAAAATGAATATTTTTCAAAAAAAAATCCTAAAAAATTAGGATCACACAATACTTTAGTGTAACCCTCTCTCATACCACTTGTTAGCATCGAGGAAGCCCCCAAATTTAAATTCTTAAAGTCAACGTGATGGTTCAAATAAATTCCCAACTAAAATTTCAATTCAAATTTTAAACAAAAACAAAAACAAAAACAAAAACAAACTTCAAATTTTAATTTCTTCAAAATTAAAATTAAGTTAAACTAAAAGTGAACTTAAACTACATAAACAAATTAATTTCTACTTAAACAAAATTAATTGAACCCACGTCCTA
Organism: Sambucus nigra; assembly: GCA_949130495.1. Classification (NCBI taxonomy): domain Eukaryota; kingdom Viridiplantae; phylum Streptophyta; class Magnoliopsida; order Dipsacales; family Adoxaceae; genus Sambucus; species Sambucus nigra. Next base: position 42,907,060 of record OX422213.1, read on the forward strand.
AAATTTGCCTAACAATGATTTATTCTAATTTTCAATATAGGTCAAACAAAATTTTATCAAATTAAATTCTAGACATTAATTAAATTAAACTTACCCAAATTATCCAAACTTAAATTAGCACCAGATTAAACAAGTGTGATCATTAAACCCAATTTTTATCTTGTTTATCCTAGCATGCATCTATGGTGATTTTTGCAAGATAAAATTAAACACAATCACACTACACAACGATGTACGAGGAAAACTCACAACGGAAAAAATCTTGGACGGCCCTTGCCTAACGAATCCTCTAGGTACGACATGTTTACAAAGACAACGACAAGAAAACTGACAACACTCGACTCCTTCAAGTCTCGACGCTTACTTCGCTCTTTAACGTCTGCCTTGTAGATAAATCCGAAATCCACCAAAATCTTGGAATCCACTAATAGAGGCACATCAACCGTCAACCACACATGGTGCCTTTCACTACGTGAGAATGCTGTAGCAAACACAAGTTCTTTTCCTTTGTGGGTAGAGAGTAAACCGAAACTTCTCTTCTTGTTGGTATAGAGAAAACCCGGTGTCAAACAAACTCTCCAAATAAAATATATATATGTGAACTAGGATTTAAACATAAACAAATATCGGGTGTAAAAACTTGGTTTTGTTTTAAAGATCACACTATTTTTAACACACACCAAGGGAAATTTTTCTTGGAAGAATTAAGCTTACAAAAACATTTTAAGAGAAGGAAAAAGTTGTGTCAAAAAGTTATTTCCCGCACTTATTTTATCAGGTAAAAAGTTATGGGAAAAGAAACTCTCAAATACCCGTTCCAGCTGAAATCTCGTTTGAACGACTTCTTGAGGTCGTTCAAATGATCTCCTTCGAAAGAGATTTCAGACGACATTATCCAACGACATTTCAGAAAAATTTCGTTTGAATTTTTCGTTTGAACCAAACATCTAACGAGAAAGTAAAGAAAGTTTGTTAGGTTTCTCGTTCAAAAAACCTTGGAATTTCGTTCGAACAAGATTCCAGGTTCGTTCGAACAACTTTTCAAAAAAATTAAAAATTACTTTTAAGCCCAAAAACTTTAATAAAAAGTTATAAAATGATTTTTTGAGAAAAATGAAAAGTTGTTAGAAAAAAATGTTTACACCCAAATAAAATATCCAAGCTCCTAAATATATATAATTGCATTCATACCTTTAGAGACCTTGGAACGATATAATGTTGATGACGCGAAATATGGCACTTGAAACTGGCAAAGATGTAACTTTAAGTTCTGGCCACGACGTCTTCAACACTTCAAACACATCATAGGCTTGAGAGGAACAAACTTCCATACTATGACGCAAATGGTTTTGTCCAAAATTGAGCCAAAACTATATATGGGCTCAATTGGAAATTTGTGTCCTTATACAATGTGAACGACATCCCTCTGTCGGTCCATGGAGCCCACATGGCCAGTGCCTTCAACGAAGAGGCTGAAGAGCTGTTGAGGGAGCTGTGGCTCCTCAATAAAGACTTTGAGGAGTCTTTGGAAGGATGCACCCACGAGATGGCTCAACTGGAGATGGAAGATAAGTCAAACGATGAAGATGAAGATGACCCCATCGAGAGTCTTAATAGATAAATGTGACCCTTTCTCTGGTGATAGTAAATGCAGTGATAGACTACGATGAGGCTGCTTACAAAGACTTAGAGGAAGTCTACGAGCTCGAGGAGGAACAAACTGACCCTTGGATCGAATGCACAGCAGTTGCACGCTCATAAAAGTTTAGTTGGTTCTTCGATCAGGTTAGGTTGCCTGAGCACTCACGACTGGAGGTCACTCGAGTTATCCTGGAAATTTCTAACAAAAACATGGCTCTACACCTGAAGTGGAAAGGGCCCATAGCCAAGCTGGTGAGGAGGTATCTATCCGAGGTAATATTCTCGGAGACGAAGGTTGGTCAGGTACCCTCACAACAAACCCTTTTATGTTAAAATATCTGTGAATGATCGTGTCTTCTTACGTGTGTTGATGGACAAAGGAGCGTCCATTAACATAATGCCCATTAGGTCCTTTCACGCTATCCGTATGTCTAAAATGAGAATAGTAACGCACTCGTTGGCAATTTTAGGGTGCGACAACCAGTCATCTAAGTTTGTGGGATATGTTAGTGTGGGCATTACAATGGGGACTATTAATTCCCACATTAAACTCCACATCATGGATTGCGAGTCATCAAGTTGTTGGTAGTAAGGGTATGGATTCATAACCATGGGTTAGTGCCCTCCACTTACCACCAGTGTGCCAAGGCAAACATAAAGAGCAAAGAGGTGGTGATTTGAGTGTCTAAAAAACCTTTCATGAAAGAAGAGGCACACTTGGTGGATGCTGCATTCTATACCAAGTTGTTTGAGGAAGCCAAACTAGTAACCAAGTATAATGGAGGAATAAGGATTCCAAGCACTCGAGAGAGGGTGCGTGCGCCCGCTCGATCGCTGGGGATTTATGAGAAAGAACGTGATTAAGTGTCAGTAATGGCTCTCGATTTGTCAAAGCAGTTGCGTGATCAAATGACACCACACATTGATACAATCGAACACCAAGTTCAGACCCATAGCGTCCTCAATAGACATTCTGAGAGAAAATTAGAAGAAAACCATTGAAAGAGGCCTCATAGGGAGGAAGGCTGTTGTCAATATAAGAGAGTGGTATTGCCTAATGGCAGAATCATCTATAAATTATAAAGGTGTGAGTAGGTAGATAAAGACTTGAACAATGAGGCTTTCCCAGTTTATGAATGTTTGTTGGTAGACAACCAAGGACAACACATGGTGATTGACAACTCCAACGTCCAAGAATTTGTAGAAAAGGTAGAAGAAAAGCCCGAGTGCATGAAGGACAGACCCAGGCCGTAAATTCAAGAATTAAAGAATATAGACTTGGCTAAGGAGAGCGATGAACCTAACCCCATTTTTATCTCGAAGCACCAGAAAGGAGCGCCTCGAGAAGAGCTGATTAAGTTGCTCCAGGAATTCAAAGATGTCTTCGCGTGGAAGTTTACTGAGATGCCTGGGGTAGACAAAGACGTGAGTTGCCACAAATTGAATGTTTTTTCGTCGACCATTCCAGTGAAGAAGGTCACTAGAACGTACAAGGCATAATTAGATTCAAAGATCAAAGAAGAGGTTCAAAGGTTGCCTACAACTGACTTCATTGTCCCCATCCAACCCCCGATTTGGCTGTCTAGTGTCGTGCCCGTGGGAAAGAAAGACAAGAGCCAAATCCGAATATGCATGGATTTCAGGGATCTGAATCGAGCATGCCTAAAAGATGAGTTCCCATTGCCTTCCATTAATAGCCTGATTGATGCAACTGCAGGACACAAAATGTATAGCCTTATGGATGGTTATGTGGGATATATGTAACACTCCGTATTTTTTAGGATAAATAATTTCTTTAATTTGGTGAATTAGAATTTAAATTAAATTGTTAATTTGGAGAAATTATTCTATTTGGAGAATTTTTTTTTATTTGGAAGATTCAATTTATCTGGAGAATTAAGATTTAAATTTATTCGGTTTATTTATTTTAAAATACATGTGTCGTAAATTGAGGGTGAAATAGGAGATTTTAGTTAAGTACCTCGAATGACAATTCTGAATGCACGGTTGATTCTGAATGGATCTAGATAGTCGAAAAAGAGTACCCGAGGGTAGTAATTGGGTCTCGGGGCATTTTTAGGTATAACCGGGCTCACACGGAGGTGTTTGAGCCATTTTAATTTGTCCCATAAGCTTAAAAACGGGATTAATGAAATAAAACATAATTGAAGGAATTGGAGCAGTCATAACTTAAGAAGAGAAACCCTAGAGCTGCAGAGAAAAAGAGAGGAAGAAATATTGGATCCTTTGGGAGACAAATCGGGGAAGGATTAGTGTGTTCTTCATCAAATAACCATCTACTTCAAAGGATCAGACCCTACGAATTTATCAAGGCAAGTAGTTAAACTTTCTTTGATTTAATTTGTAGTATTGTAATTCATATCATGGTGGGTGTAAATCATAATTGTTTTAGGGTGGGTTACCGCATAGAAATCGGATGTTTATAAATTGGTGAGATTACGCAGATTAAAAGTGAAATTGGCGTTGATATACGATTCTAGGATTTAGGAATCTGAACTCTATGACGAATCCAGTAGTATTGAAGTTTAAATTTTGGATTATAGAGATGAAATTATAATCGGTTGAATAAGATTCAAAAAATACCCAAATCAGTAAACATTAGATTATTTAAATTGATTGATGATTCAAGGTTTATAGGGTGTTTCGAACCTGTTATTTCATGAATTGGATGTTGATTGAGATTGGGGAAAACATGGGAGAAGGAATGGAAAAACTTATGGTTAATCAATGGTAGAAATATAATCGGGGAAGAAGACGAATACCTGCTCGATCGATTGATTGATCGACCCCTTAAGTTATTATAAAACATGAGATTATAGATCTTTTTATCACGGTCGCGTGGGCGCCGACCTCATATTTTTCTAATTTTTTTAATTAGTTATGATTTTTCTACGGTAGGGTGCATGAGACCAACATCTTTAGGAATAAATAAATTCAGGTTATATCGAGATATCTGTGGATGAGTGAAGGACTTGGGAAAATATTAACGGAGATTATTTTATATTTGGATTAGATAGGGATGAATACGAGGTATGGATTTAGGAGTATTTAGGATGAATAACACTCAAAAATACATGAACGGATTCGTATGGAAATTTTTGATGAAATTGGGATACAAACAAGATTGAGATGTGCTTAGTATCTTGAAATAAAAATATGAATGTAAGTTAATACTTATAGAATTAAGGGTCGGTGTCGTGACTCGGATTTTTTAGGCTAGTGCGACGGGAGTTAGGCATATAGTAACCGATTTAATTTATTATAAATGTATATAATAAATTATTGAATATTGAATTTAGTAAAGGGTGTTTTACCTAATAGGGGGACTTGGTGTGACACATTCTAAACGCTAAAGATACAGGCCGAATGAGTGAGTCGGGGTATTGTAGTTGGGTGGCACTACTTTAATAAATTAATTAATGTAAAATTGATTAGATTAATCGATGCAATTTGAAATGTAATGAAATCGAGGGATTAGCGAACCTATGACTTAGATCCGTAGGATATGAGTGAATTACCTACTGCAATATTTTAAAGGATAATTGGCACTCTTCGAGTAGTGAGGGATACTCGGGAATATACGATGAGAAGTGTAATTGGAATTTAATAATATGTAGGGTATTGAGGAGATATATATATGCTATGTATGGAATATATGATATAGGTTGGGTGTGTACCTATACTGATTTGTATGATTTATTATGTGTATGACATACCTACCATACTTACTATCATGGGAGGTTGTGAAGGAGATAGTCTTATCTTGAGGAGCCTTCGGGGGATATTTGACTTGTACCTCAGAGCATAGGGCCTAAGGAGGACTTATCGTTGAGTTGATAAGTTTGGCTGATATGGGTGCGTAGGTATGTGCGTAGCCCATAATGTCGTGGTCTGTGTTCGCCTCCAATATGTGTGATTTGTATTGATACGGTTCCAAAGTGATTCAGAATCTGTAGTCCTTTATACAGTGCGTGATGTACCGACACTTGATAGCAACGTATGCATGCATCGCAGGTCTCAACCTAGGGGTGCTGTATTGTATATATATAATTAGTGTGATAGATATATATACTTGTGATTTATTCTACTACTTGTATTTGGTATATGATGTACCAGGACATGATAACATAGTATACTCGCATCGGAACTTAGCTTAAGAATGTCGTATTAGTATATATATAACAGTCTGATATATGTATACTTGTGATTTTTATTTTATTGTATAGGTTTAGTAGAAGAGAAAGATAGTGACATTAAAAATAACAATTTTATGGGCAAAAATAAACATATACTGAGAAATTTATAATGGGCTAAAAGACATGGAAATTCGGTAACATATTGTATGGGAAATACAGGTGGGCATAATGAATTATTATGTAGAAGGCGATTTTATATGGCTAATTAGGGGGGGTATCTTTACTAGGAAATATAGAGGGAAATCGTTAGTGTGCACACTAAATGAGGGGTGAGCTATGTCTCAAGAGAGTGCGACACTAGATTAAATATGAATAGTGACCGTGCATATTTAATTATTGCAATTTAACTGCTTGCTAAATATTTTCAAAATATTTTACTTGGGCTTTGACCCGTGTTAAAATCTTTTCCAAAACATTTTATGTGCCTAGCCACAGGGATGCCCAATTTGAGGATTATATCCAGGGATGCGTAGCGACAGCTTATGTGGAAGTTGTAGAACTTTGCTATAGACATTTCTCTCTTTTATTCCTTGTGTAGGATCTTTACTCATGTACTCATTTTGGGCATGTCGCCTTCAGATTTAATATTCGGTTATTTATTGGACTTTGTGTATCCAGGTTATGGTTTCAATTACAGTTGTATTTTACTGTTGAACTGATAGTTGATTCAATTATCTTTATTTATGTTATTCATCTGTGTTGGATTCAGTTATCAATTTGTGTGGATAGTGTAATTATTATTTGATTTTCACTTGTTGTCAATTAAAGAAAGATAAAATTTGGCACCAGTCTAATTAAATTACTAGGTTGTTAGTAACTTTTAAATTTTTTTTGGCAATGATGGTAAGAATGAGCCATATGAAACCAACATTTTATTTTGATCACGGGATGACCACCCGGTATTCTAGTAGGTGGGGTGTCACAGATGGTATCAAAGCATTAGGTTCTACAGTCCTGAGGATCTGTGTGTCTTATTATGTTTTTGCGTAACGTTCTTTGATATAGAACCTTATTATAGGATTGTTGTATTCAGTTCCCTTACGTATTTGACTTACTTTCTCCTGATAGGAGTTCGGTTGGGTTCGTACACCGAACAACTTTGGGACTACCAACGAGGGCCATTAGAAGGACTACAGGGGGAGAGGCTCAGCAGAAGCCATGGAATATTTTAGGAACGATGACTACGATATAAGTCACCATGGTTATTGTTTAGGTAGATGACATTGGGATAATCACTAGGGCACAGTAGTTTCCATAAGCATCGTTGTAGAAAGCGGTGGTGCAAATTTCAGACTCACCCAACGTAGTAGGTAAAGAGGGTGAAGTCGGAGGAGCTCCTCTGAAGAGCCATCTGTAAGGATTTGGGAAATAGGGGGAGTGTAATTGGTCAATGGAAAGACATAACCCAAAGACAATTGAGTAGCGCCTAGAATTAAATTTAAGGCAAATTTTTGCTCATAGAAGCGATGTTGAAGGATGGGAGTAAATCACCATAACTATGGAGAGATACCATGAATAAAGAGGAATTTGGGGTGACATATGATCGAAGATCCGCTCATTAGCTGTTTAAATAGAAAGGCAAAGGATATTTCAACACTTATTTAAGAAGGTCCGTAGAGTGGTCGGTCATGAAGAAAAGTTGACAAGTTTCGCGAACTTCGTACCCGACGAGGTGGATATGGAGAATTTTAAAAAAAAGGTCCGTAAGTTAATAATGGACTCATGGGTTGAATATACCAACACGAATGGGGAAATCTGGGTAGGACGATGGGTACCATTATCGTTAATTTAATGAAAAGGGAAATAAGAGAGTTGGAGAAACTAATCGAAGGGCAAAACTGGATTTAACAGTGCTAGTGAGGCACCACAGGAGGGTATACCTAGTAGAGGATCCATTTTAATGATTGATATCAATAGAATTTCTACCAGGTGACGGTAGATTTAGTTAGGGCCATCCAGCAATGAGTTCCATAGGGTCGGTGAAGTAAAAAAGACAACGAGTGTAGCAATCATGGTCAAGTCTATTAGCTATTAGATCCATGAGAAGGACAATCTCGACATGGCCAGTGGAGCCAGGGAAAGGTGGATGACACAAAGAGGTGTATTATGTGTAAAGAATAGGAATACATGTGTGGATCGTGTCCAGAGCGAATTAGGGGACAAGAACGGAATGCCCGGTAAGGGCAATAGTTATAAGAAGTTTTTGGTTCGTTTGGGACGGGGGTGTTATGTCTAAGAACCATTTGAACCACAAGTACTATTGGAAATTAAAAGCATGAGTTTTATCTCGGGGTGATTGGGATCTGTTTTGTGTGACACGAGCGAGTCACAATAATTTATTAGTTCTAAACTCGCATGAGAAACAGAGTTAGTAGAGGTATCGTTAATACCACTATAGTGTGTGTTTATTAACCGTTGAGTTAGAAGGAGCTTTATTTAGTTTCCTCTATAGGGGAGCGGGTGGAGACACAGAGAGGAGATATATTTTATGAGGTTTGCTCATTTTGAGAGATGATAATCGAGGTATGATTTAGTCTGGGTACAAAATGTTAAGCGATGGTGGGCGATTACAACAAGACTATCGTATTCATTATTTTGGGACAGGATGTATATTTTGCGATGTCTCACTTAAAAGAGGACCGAGATCGCGAAGATATTTTTATGAAATAGACTTTAGAGAGTATAGTTGTCTAGTTACAGTGGATCCCGTTGCGTAGGAACTTTTACTGATGTGATTCAGAGTATATCGGGTTTACCATTGAGTGGAGAAATTTAACTCATTTTTGTGTACGTGTTGAGAACTTAATAATAGTGAGAGCATCGTATCGTGTGATGACTTGAGACACATGGGCATAGAAGATTTGATTATTGGGTCGAGAGATAGAACTGGTGGTTTTAATCCTCTTACAATATGATCTTAAATGCATAGTCCCTCGAGCCATCAATAGCTAAGCTTATGCAGACTTGTTAGCTATTTTTCCCTCTAGTACATTCGAGCCACCTGTGGAGGATCTTCTGGGTTATGATCTCCAAGCCAAATTTGTAGCTACTAGCTTGGATGAATGGAGCATGGAGTTTGGCGGTTCATCGGCTGAAAATAAGGGGGGATCAGGGGTCATCCTCAGGAAGAACGAGGAAGAAATCCGACTATCCTTCAAGTTGGAATTTAAGTGCTCTAACAATAAAGCCGAATACGAAGCGCTTGTACTAGGGTTTCTCGAGTCCCTTAGAAGGGGCATCCAGGTCCTCACCATAAAAGGGGACTCCAACTTGGTGTTTAAAGAGGTGATAGGGAGTTCACCTTGAAGCACATGAGCTTAACACCTTACCGAACAATCACACAACATCTGCTTGGGCAATTTGAGATAGTAAAAATCAAAAAGCACCCTCGAACGATAAATTGGCATGCTGAAGCTTATGCTACCATTTCTCAGAAGATTACTTTTGATGAGGAATCAACATTTGTTCGAAGCACTAAGAGGATAACTCATTCGACCATACTAGAGATGTTACCCACCGAAGACAACAATGACTGGAGAGGAAAAATTCGAAAGCAGTTGGAAATAGGCGAGGGCCCACTAAGTCTAATTGATCTTTAACATAATTTCATTACCAGGGAAAACTTGTACTATATAAATAGAGGAGGTTGGCTATCATGATATGTAAACCCTAAGGGAGCTAAGAGGAGATTGATCGAAGTGCATGAAGAAAACTACAAGACCACTAAGGTTCCCTTGTACAGACGGATGATGTAAGGTGCTACGGTAGTAAAGAGAGATTGTGGGAAATGTTGATTATTCTATCACGCAGCAGAATACAACTTCATCGATCAAACTCAAGACTGGAGGCAACCGTACATGGACTTGTTGGTATATGAAATGATGCCAACACACAAAGATAATGACAAAGATGAAGAGACGGGCACCCAGATATTATGTCCAAGAAGGGAAGTTGTATCGATGAGGTTATCACGACAGGTCCCTGAGGGGAATCAGGGGGCAGAAGTTGAAGAAGTGCTGAAATATGCCCACGAGCCAGGACACATTGGCGGCGCTAAACTTTATGATCAACTTATGACGTTGGGGTATTACTGGTCTATGATGGAGAAATACTCAGCGGAATTTATTCGTAAATGCAAATCTTGTAAGTTGCATGGGAACATGATATATGCTCCTTCAGTGGACTTGCATTCTCTTTTTACGCCCTTGCCATTTTTCACTTGGGCGTTCGATCTAGTAGGGGAAATAAATTCCTCCTCAAGAGGAAAGATTTGGATACTCGTGGCCACTAAATGTTTTACCAAATGGGCATAAGCTATACTGTTGAAGAAAGACGCAACAGGGGGTGGTCTCTTATTTCATAAAGGAATATATCATTTGTCGGTTTGGCATCCCGAAGGTTTTCCTATCTAACAATGGCACTCCTTTGGTGAATAACGAAGTAAGTTATTGACAGACAAGTACTCTATCATTCACCACAAGTCGACTGTGGTATACCCAAAGTGCAATGGGCAGGCAGATGTTATTAACAAGACTTTGGCGAACGTTTTGGCCAAAATGCTGGAAGATTTCTCGGCCACATGGGATGATAAGATACTTGAGGTTCTATGGGCTTATCAAATGATAAAAAGGAAACCAACAAGGTGCACCCCATTTTCCTTAGTCTTTAGGGCTGAAGCTGTTTTGCTAGTAAAAGTTGAGGTACCTTCTGCTTGATATAACTTATGAAGCTCCATGCTTCCCCGTAGCTGACATGTGCATCTCGAAGCACTAAAAGAACATAGAAACAATGTTGTGAGGCACTTCGAGATGTACATAAATCAGTTATCTAGATCCTATGATTAAATGATGAATCCAAGGAAATTTAAGGAAGGAGATTTGGTCTTTAAGGTTTGCACGAGGCACATTCGGGGATTGTTATTACCTAAGTTTGAGGCTAACTGGGAATGACCCTACATCGTTCCAGGAGCCCATGATTCGGGATACTGTAAAATATCCAAAGTGGAAGATAACATTACTTTCAAACTAAATTATAAGTGGCTCAAAACTAATTATGTTTGAATGTACTCGATTCACACCCAACGCTTCCATATTTTCCTTTATGTTTTGTTATATACCTAGTTGGGAGAATGTTCCTTGTAAATGTTGAATTATCTATTTAACATAATAAGAAGTCTTTTTATTCTACAAAATGTTGAGTTGTTTATTTAAATGGCTTTTCTCAACTAATATTTAAACAAGGCAGAAAATAAAGAGAACCAAATGCTAAGAATTTCATTCATATAAAGACATACTATGATTACAGTCTACATCGATTCCAGACTTGAAAAATAGGGGATACAAAAAAAAGGGAAGCTAAAATAAAAGCTGCTAATGGGCGTCCATTATAAAATGCAGATCGACCGAGCCAAGAAGCTGATGATGATGCTGAGGACGTATTTTCTCAAGGATGCTTTGGTCAGAGATTAGATCAGCTAATTCTTGCTGGAAGTGCTCCCTTTTTTGTTGCAAATTATCCATATCCTGCTCATATTTGAGTAACTCGGTGTGCGCATTCTCCACATTTTGTTCAGCCACAGGCAACTCGGTCCTTAAGCTTACTAATTCCTCCGAAATGTCTACCTACGAGAGATGAGAACTTTACAGCCGATGATAAAGGGAAGGAAAGTTAGCTTTCTTGAAGTTACGCAGTATCTTCACCAACCATGACATTGAAAACCCATCATTGATAAGCACGTTGACCTTCCCCAACATCCTTCATTACATTAGGGCTTAAAGACTCTAGAGGAGTGTTAAGAATTTCATTTAAAATGGTGGCAACCATCATCACAGGTATGGATTAAATGCTACGAGGGGAAAATGTTGGAGGAAGTTGGGTCAAAAGCTACTCAATCAACATGCGAGGACCCCTAGTTAAGATATGGGGGAAATCGAGCAAGGTCTCCCTCACTACCACTTCAGGGTCTGCCTCAGGAGGATGCACACTAAAAACATTATCGCTTGTAGAAGGGCATCACGTGTGCAAAGCACTATCACTTTATTTCACTCCAGAAGCATCCACCTCGGGAACCCCACCCTCACGTGGTCCTGTTGTTGGATCTTACAAACCAGGGGCCTTACCCTGTGCTGCCAAACCAGCCACCATCTTCGCTTGTGTAATTTCATGTGCGACACCTTCAATTCTTGGGTCACGTGCAGTCGACTGCTCAACTTCAAATTGAAATGCAAGAAATTATCAAGTTAGAAATACATACAAGCTGGCTTGCAAAGAGATTCTAAGTCCAATATAACTTGGCCCACCTGACCCTCGGTTATGGGAGATTCTAAGTCCAATATAACTTGGTCCGCCTGACCCTCGGTTGTGAGATATTTTAAGTCCAATATAACTTGACCCGCCTGACCCTCGGTTATGGGAGATTTTAAGACCAGTATAACTTGGCCCGCTTGACCCTCGATTATGGAAGATTCAAATTCCTATTTATTAGGAAATGCTAACAACATTTAAATACAGGAGTTACACAAAAGAGGAGTATACCTCTGGCTGTTGATAATCAACAAATTAGCGCATGGCCATCTGTATCAAATCTTCTTTTTCATGCAAATCCTTAGGAGCCACCAAGAGACTCTGCTCTGATGGAACAACAACACTGCTCCCCACTTCAGTAACCTCTTCCTGCTCCCTTCCCACCTGACCCACAATAGCAACCTTAGCCCCCTCTGGATGGGGGATGGAACTAGTGGGTCCAAAGAAAGTAATAAGGACCTGGTTATTTGAGGGGGGAGGGACTAGTGGGGAAGTTTGTTCAGGAAGCAAAACCTGCAAAGCACAACAGAAATCAAGATAAGAACAACAAAAGCAAGGTAAAAGGAGCCCAGAAAATTAAAATAAAATTCTTCCCATAATTGACGGTACAACAATAGCGAGGGATTTGTCAACTAACTTAATAGCATAAGAAGCACTTGACTTGAGACCAGTCTGCTTATGCAAGAAGGCATAGTCAGGAGAATAACCATTACTTGATTTAGTAGAACAAAGAGATATAACTGTCCCTAGGGGAAAATTTGTAGTTACCTGGGAGGTTGTAAGGGCAGTTATCCCCTTAGGTGCAACTTCCTTCGAAGTAGGTGAAAGCCAGCTTCCTTCTTCATTGGGCCACTGCCTTCAACATTATCGTGCATATCACCTCGAACATCAACCTAAAAAAGTGAAAGAGGAGTCAATATTAAAAAGGAAAAGATGAAAAGTTAGAAACTTAAAAGGGAGAGTAGTAGGCATACCTCTTCTTCCAAAGCATCCTCTAAAACTTCATAATATTGAGGATCTGAATCAGGCTTAGAAGGAGAACCCATTCTTCTCAAACTACGTCTTTGAAGAAGAAAATACTCCTCTTACTCCTTTTCCTCTTATTCCTCAACTCCTTTATCTTTTTCTCCTTCCTCATCATCATCCTGTTTTTCACCTACCAACTCCTCACCTACAGTTTCTTCTTCTTCCTCAGAATGCCCCTCCTCGCTCGTCTCACCCAATTTTTCCAACACATTCTTTACAGGGTTAACTAACTTCCTCTTTTTATTGCTTTTAGCAGCTGGGGGAGCATAATAAAACCCTATCGAGGACATTTCTGTGGACATGAAATCTCTATCATATTCAGAAAAGTTATCCTAAGTTTGTTTAAGTTGGTCGAATAACAGGCCGACTTGTTGCGCAACTTTGGAATCAGGAGTTAGATTTTAGGGGACCTCTAGGGTGACCTTAAGCTTCTTTGTTGGGGCCTTATTGTTATCCTTCATAGCTAATCCAGTCGAAGCATCATGGGGAGTATCACCCTCTTTAATTGGCCTCGAGGGACCAGGGTCAATGGCAGCTGCTTTAACTGGAAGGGAAGATTGGACCGCTTTCTTCCTCTTCATTACAGCCTGATCCACAGTAACCAAGGGAGGTAACTTAGAAGGAACATGACTGTTGGTAGTACTAACAGGGAATATAGAGATCAAAGTAGTGCAGTTCCTCAATCCCAACTCCATCGGAGGGTACCTCTCCACATTAGGATACCGAGTGTCCTTGATAAGATTACTTTGGAAACGACCCAGTTGATTCGGCCAAAACACTGTCATATATATTGTAGATCTGCTACCTCTAGCTTTCCTGCTCGAAATAACGGAGTTGGTGGGGTAGTTGGAATAAATATTCACAACAACAGAAGTGAGAAAATTACTGCAGGCAAAGGAAAAGTTGGTGAGTTTCTCTCGGGTGAAGTGGCTTAACATACGATTGCCCTGATCGTAGCCAAATTGCATGGCTACACAATGCGGGCTGTAAATGGAGTAAAACAAGACCATTATGTATAAAAAAAGGAGCTAAGAGGGGATCAATAGCAGAGGAACATTATTCGCTGGGAAATTCCTAGCCAGTGCTTCCTCAATAGGGGCGATTGGACGCTCTATGTCTGCAAAGAAGTGATTCGAGAAAAATTAATCAACCCCGACATAAGGGCGAGGTAAAAACTTTTAACCTTGTCAATTAAAGAAATGAAAGGTTTCTTAGAACTCTTATAATTCCAACAACAAATGCGAGGGACTCTGATGGGATGAGAGTTGGGATAATTACCTTCTAGGGTATACTTCAGAAAGTGAGCGTGTAGAAAAGCTGTCAGCAACACATAATTTGCATAATTGGAGATATCAAACCTACCAATGCTCTGAGCTGAGTCAGCTTACACGTGATCTAACCAAGTATATAGTGATCCGAGAGTAATGAAAACCAGGGGAAGCTTAACACTGTTTTCCATGTGAACGACCATATTGATCAGATCTTTCCTAGGGAAGTTATGGGGTTTGCCTGGGAGAAATATCTTCGATAGCACAACCCAAATGTATCCTGTAAGCTCCACCTTTGAAAAAACTCCTTCCCAGCTGGATGGTACTCGAATACTTATTTCCCTTTTAGGTTTTCCTTGATCGCCTTGTACGCCTTAATCACGACTTTGTCTTCGATGAAGTAGAAATACCTTATCACCTCTGAGTAAGTGCACTTATTGTATGTCACCATACAATCCTTCATAACCGCCTCTAACTTCGCTCGGGTAACCTTCTCAGCACTAGAGACCACCTCCTAAAAGAAGGTGTCAAAACCTACTGCCTCTAAACCTAGAAACTCACAGACATCCTCAAGGGTAATGGTGAACTCTCCCCAAGAGGTAATAAAGGTGTGGGACTTGTGGATCTAGTAAGATACAAGTAACGGAGAGTATTGTTGTTCTTCGCAAGGATGAGATCACTCAACCAACTAGTAGACGATAAGCCAATCATAACTAACTGAACATAATAATTAGAGTGGATGTAGTCAATCAAAGGACCCAGTCCCTCGCGAGTACCTGAAGTGGATTCAAACTCCACTTTATAAAGTGGATAATCCCCTCGTTCAATACGGAATCGTATAATGATGGCAGTTGAGATGTAGGCAAAATCCTCAGCATTATCACTTTTCTATATCAATAAGTTCATAGGTTCCACCGACAAAAGATCACCGAGGATATGTTCAGCCACCGACCAGAAGCATTTGAACTCATTAAAGTATGGTACACGCAGATAGCATGCCCACTGGTTCTGACCTGCCTGAGTACGAGGAGAAGCGCCTCTGGAAAATTGAGTTTTTTCACAATGGGTTCCATAGGAATAGAGAAGAAAGTGTGTGATTAGGGTCGAAGGGAAAGCAGGGGATAAACACTAGATTTTCTCTCTCTAAAAAAGCACGATAACAAGTAAACCCAAGGGTTGAGGTTTGGGAAGGCAAACATGCCCTTTTATAGGGGCAACACAAACCCCAAAAGGCGGAAAATGGCAGCGCTTTGGGAAACATAGACGATCAAGTTGTCCCGCGTAGCTTACATGCGCGCATAGGGGCAAGAATTCAAAGGTCGTAATGATTACGCTTTACGAAATGAAGTGCTGATACTCTCACGTGAGAAAAACGAACTAGCCCAAAACCGCCACGTGCAAAATATAGAAGTACAAGAGATATCCTCATCAAATGAGATACATCCAGATCAATAAATGGGGCATGCTTGGAGTCCTTTCAACTTGGGGGAGATGAAGCACTTTAGGGGAAATTTGAATAAAACCTTTTCACGTCCCCCAAGACGGGTGTTACACGCAATCACAAATGTCCCATTAAGAAATGGCACTCTCAAAAAATCTTAAGGCATTTCAAAGAAAGAAGTAGTTCGAAAAGAAGGACAAAATGACTTACTCGTACACACTTCTCTTTAAATAAACGGCCTAATATCTATTATGATATGATTATTTGCCTATAGATATTACTTATTCTTGCAGAAAAGTTGGAAGATCAACTAAATATTTCGTATAGATATTTCTTCATGCAATAAATAAATATATCTACGAAGGGGAAAATTTAGGGGGGTGTCCCCACTAAAGGTTGATTAGCCAAATTGATCATTTACTTGGCAAATAACTAAGGAAGACAATGATCACTCGAGGGAACTCCCACGAAGACCTTCCACAGACATTCCTCGAAGGACCCCTCTCGAAGGACAAAGTTATTTGAATAATAATATCTTGTAATATAGAGCAGAATGTATTTGATTACGTGCTAAATTTATTAAGCAATATATCTTTATAATATTGGCGAGGTTGCTCGGTACCCTCGAGGGACTATGCCTGACAGGGCATAGGAGATCTTACATGCTCTATTGAACGACCTCCTCTTGGGAACCTCGCAGGGACATGATTTGGAGGATTGAAAGCAAGACAACGTTGGGAATGCGATAACCAACTGATAACTCTCGATTTGTGTCTTCCTTCGGATATGGATTTGGAATGTCGCTGCGGTCAAACTTCAAGTATCAAAATTCCTGGAATTACCTGCAAAACTTGTAAAAAATTCAGTATCGTGGCAAATTCGGGTATTAATCCAATTTCTAGTGTTGAAACGGTAATCGTGAAAACTTGAAATTCCAATTTTTATTAAAACTCTTTTTGTGTTTTTAAAATTTTTCTTTAATGTTTTTTTTATTATTATATTTTAAAAACAGTTTTCAAGGGAGGAAATGACAATTTATGCAACTAAAATGACTATGAATAATCAGAAAGTAATCTAGTTGAGAATTTATGAGAAGAAACAAGAGGTGGGATTACACCGCGTAGTCAAATTAATTTAAAGTCCTAATCATTCAATTGAATAGTTCGAAATAATATTGAATTTAAAATTTAACTCTCATTACAATCCTAAGTTCAATTTTATCTTTTTCAGCAATTAAATCGGGAATAGTCACAACATAAAAAAAAAAGATTCGCACTCGTCTCAATAAAATATCCGCTAAAATCAATTTATTAAAATTTGTACGAATCTTTGAATTGAACACACAGAGTTAATATTTTAATTTAAGAATAATACTTATCTCTAAGTGAAATCCAGAAATCAAATATTAATTTGCACCATTAATTTATTTACTCTCATTACATAAATTAATGTGTGATTTTTCCCAATTTAATTAGCCTAGAACGAATCAACGAACAATTATTCAAATAAAACAACTTAACATACGCGTTTCACCCCACCCCTTGAATGGGGTGTTCTACACATGATTAGAATTTTAGCACAAGCACAATTAACAAACAAGAATTAAAGAGAAAGAGTAAGAAATACGATATGCAATAATTTCTTGAGTCAATTGTGTGCATGAACACGCGTCCCAAACTCGTCACAAAATCTAACTGGATTACAAAACTAAAAGTAAAAAATGAACCTACAAATTTTTCTAGACCTAAAACAATATTTTTTATTATTTTTCTGACTATTTTTTCTACCTTTTTTTTTTCTTTTTTCTGTCTCTACGTTCTCTCTGTATCTGTGTATCTTCCTTTTGCTATTGAGAGTCCCCTTTTATATGAGATGCCCTTCTCTTTTAATTGACCCACGATTTTTGTTGGAAGATTTTGTAGGGATGTGAAGATGGCTTGGAATGGTATCCGATATTTTTGGGATTTGAGATGGGTATTTGGTTGGATAAGCTTGCAGGTTTGGGTTGGTGTTGGCAGATATGGAGGTGGTGGTAGCGATCGGGTCGAACGAACTCGGGTTCGGGTTCGTGGGTTTTGGGCGCCGGGTTCGGAGCTATCGCTGCCAGGTATGGTTTGTGGCTGGTGCCCGATTTGGGCAGACCCGAAAATGGGTCGCCGGAGGTTGCGCTGGCGATGGGAGGTCATAGCTCCGGGGCAGGTCCGGGTTTCATAGAGGTGGGTTAATGGAGTGAGAGGGAGAGGTGTTTGGTTGTGAGGTGTTGGGTTTTTTGTGGGTTTAATGGAGGTGAGAGAGAGAGAGAGAGTTGGTGAAGATGATGAATAGTGTAGGGGTGTGTTTGGTGTAGGAAAATAGGGTGTGGGTAAGTGAGTTATTTTTGAGTGTGTGTTTGGTGTTGGTAAGTGGTATGTGTATGTTTAATTCGTACCCCTAAAAAATGACACCACTAAAAAAAATATAACTAAAACTCAATAATATAAAAATTTAAAATCTAATAAAATTAAAAACTAACATCTCAAACTAAAAAAAATGAAAATAAAAAGAAATAAAATAAAACTCTATTAAAACTAAAAAAAAATATAATCCTAATAAAACTAAAATAAAAGAAATTAAAATCTAATAAAACTAGAAAATAAATTCCTAAAAAGTGTGACACCCCGACTAATTAAATACCGGGTAGCTACTCCTTTATTAAATTAATTCAAAATGCCAAGTTGGCTCAGTTAATAGCATCACTGTCGAAAACATTTTATTTTTACTAACCACCTAGTATTTAAAAAGTAAGTGCCAAATTTTATTTAAAATCTGATTAACATGCAACAAGTGTAATGAAGAAATAAATAACACCATTCACCATACTGAAGTAAAACGAATAACCATCACAAAAGAGTAAATAAAGTCTGGAGGAAAACTCCTCACTACAATCCCATACTGAAATAAATAACCGAACTGAAATAAAACATGCTAAAGTCTGAAAACTGGAATGTAAAAGATGTCTCTAAATAGAAATGGGCAACATGCCCTACAACTGATAGATAGTGACTCTGGAATCCAAAAGATAGAAGCGTCTACATGCAAATCCCTGTAGCTTCCACAAGCAGCTACAGCTCGTCACCTGAATGAGTATCCTATGCTTGGTGTCCTTGTGGCTGGGCACCTAAAAATTGTTTTACAAGAAAAAGATTTGAAAAGCAAACGGGTCAGAGCCCGAATGTGGAGTTATATTTTAAAAACCTGCAAGTGCTTTAAAAACATTTAAAACATTAAATGCAAAGTACATGTTAGGACGTGCACTCACATTATATTCTCACCTCTCGTCTAACTGTGCACTCCTAACGCAAGTACCCATCTATAACTACCCATACTACTAGCTAAGTGACAACATATCTAGCTATACTGCCGAAAGTCCTACCCATAATACTCGGTTCCATTAACATAATAACGCTCTTAATTAAATAGGGGGTTAATGTAACTCAGATGCTCAACATGCAATATATATATCACTATTAATTAACTCGCTATACATCTCGAGGCAACACCGTAATATATTTACAACATTAACATGAGGATTCCCATTAATTAAAAGTATATTATTCACATCATAAATATACAATACAAGCACCCCGAGAACTAAGCTGCGGTGCACACATACTCTGCTATCCATCCCGGTACATCACGTACATAAGGATCACATATTCCGAATCTCTCAGGAATAGTTCAGATAACACAAATCACAAATAGTGGAGGCGAACACAGTCACCATCACATGGGTCACGCACATACCTACGCTCCCATGATCAGCAGACTTATTAATATCACAATAAGTCCTTCTATGACCTATGTTCATCGAGGTACCAGTCTATATCCCCCCCGTAGGCACACAAGGATTAGAGGGTCCTAAGCGAACGCAACCTCCCGTGATAGCAAGTATGGTAGGTATGTCATACACACAATCCATATACTAAGTAAACACACATCTTAGTAATACCGTATTTTAATCGTAGTACGTATCGCATTCTCGCACTAATTATAAATATCACAATCTATACTATTCCGGTTTGTAATTATACGCGCTATAATTTCTCACGTCGTAGTAGACACTCACGTCTCAACCCAAAACCGTCCATATAATACAACTCTCGTATGTAAATTCCTCCTCATAAATACCCAAATGTCCCAAGTCTATCACTATATCATCAAAGAAATGCTATCTATATCCTCGAACAAGTTTCCGGGACTCCAAAAGTCAAAACAGTCCAAAAAGGACCAAACTGTCAACTCGTTAGAAGTCTCGTTCGAACGAGACTGTTCGAACGAGATCCCTCTGTCAACTCGTTAGAAGTCTCGTTCGAACGAGGTTGTTCGAACGAGATCCCAGTTCGTTCGAACGAACTGTTCCTTCTAACGATATCTCGTTCGAACGAGATATCGAACGAGATCCCTTCTCGTTAGCAGCGACTGGTCAACTCGTTAGAAGCTCGTTCGAACGAGTTCGTTCGAACGACCTGGGGGCTGCTTCTAACGAGCTACCAGCTTCGGCCCAGATTTTTCCCCATCTCGTTTTTACCCATTTTTATCACTTCTAATCTCTTCTAAAGTTCATCCCAACAACGTTTTAGGGTCTCTAATTCATCCTAAACATATTCAAATCATCTCCTAACATGTTTTCAAGATTAAATCTCTTTAGCATCAATCAAATTATAAATCTCTACACCTTTTTCCCAATTCTTTCAAAAACATGAACCCTAACTTTTGAATCAATAATTAACCCAACAAAATCCGTTTAAATTTCTGTTCAATCATGTATATCATCAATAAAAACATCTACCTATCATTCTACATGCAATCCTTCTCAAATTTCTCAAGTTCTATGATCTAAACTACATGGGTTTTCATATTTTATCAAGAACAAACCATAAATCCGAATTTTCTAACATGGAGGGAAAATTCTCTGAAATTAAATGGAATAAAGTCACTTGCCTTGGTTTGATTCCGGATTTGGTGTTGATTTTGGTGAAGAATCTCTGCAGAATTTCTTCTCTCCAAGCTTCCTCTCCAATGGTGGCTTAAGGTGGCTAGGGTTTGATTTGGGGAAACTTAGAAAACCTAAATGACAACCTACGTAGCCTTCTAGGTTAATATGGGTTGGTTAATGGGCTTAATGGGTTTAATTCACATCAGATTTACATCTCTAATTTTCGTCACTTTTAATTCCTAAAAATGTAAAATTACCAAAATACCCTTTAAGTTACCGGTATGGCCTAAAAATACCCCGGGACCCAAACTATACCCCCGGCTAGTGTTTTCTGACTATCTCGACCCTTCCGGACGCGTTGGCGCACTCAAAACGACCATACGGATTATAGATTTTAAATTCACTTTTATCATCAAAATATTATACCGTGACGCGGCGGTCCCACGCGTCTCAACAAAATTTCTAAAATGCCGTATATAAATCCCACGACAAATTTTATAATACCACGTTCATATATAATCATATATGCACATAATCAAATACCAATTCGCATCTCATTAGTATTTATAACCCGGATTAATTTCCAATTAATACGCAATTTAATTAATTAATCCCAAAAATAAATATAGTCAAAAGTACGGGGTATTACAAAAAGTAATCCTAATAAAAATAAAATAAAGATTAAAAATTAAAAACTAATAAAAATCAAAATCAAAATAAAGAAATAGAAAATAAATAGAAAATAAATCCTAGAAATTTCTAAATAAATCTCAATAAATCCTAAAAATAAAATGACTAAAAGTAAAAAATCTAGAAAAATAATAAAGGTACAAACTCAACACACACGGTGCTCGGAGAATGGTCTGGGCTCGGTGTAGGCTTAGGTTTGGGTTACGGTACTGGTTCAGGGTATTCGGAACACATCTCGGCAAGCTCAGAATGGACTTCTCACTTCACGATCTCTTTGATTTTCTTCGATACATGCTTTTGACCTCTATTGAGTTGCAATTGTACTGATTTAGCATTATTTGTACCGCAACTGCGTATTGACCTGCAAAATGATAAAATACGAATATAAGTCCAATTTTAATTAAAACGAGCGACTAAAATGCATCTATTTGGGGTATAAAATATACACTTTTGGGTGCTTATCACACTACCCCCAAACAGAACATTGCTAGTCCTTGAGCAAAAATTAGAGAGAAAACAAAGATAAGTAACAAAAAGTGTGCCACTTTCGCAGGCACTGTCGATTTCACTTAGCATGTGCAATAAGCCATTAAACCTATAGGTTGCCCTATAGGACGAGTGGTGTCTCGTGAGGATTTGCAGAGAATGTACCCATAAAATTCAAAAACTTATTTAAACGCAGTATCGGAGTAGATGATGAAACGCTATACAATCCAACTTTAAAAGGACATCAAGGAACACCGTATTCAACTATCAAAATGAAATTACTTAATACCAAAAGCGTAATCCTTCCTAAAACTCAGCGTGTGTAGTGTGAAACAATCTTAAGTATCATTAGAGTGATTCTTAGATCACCTGTATAGGATCAACGTTTTGACTTCAATTCTCACTGGAAATATCTCTCTGAATCGAACTCTCTGAGAATTGGGTAAGTGTATCTCTCTAGTGTGTGAGGATGTGAGTAAATGTAAAACAGTTTAAACGTCTCACACACTTTATAAGAAAGGACGAATACATGAAAGAATTTTGATCTCATGAACGAATGCTAACCACTATGTCGAGAATGTCAAATTATCCACCATATAATCTTTTCGTTTGCCCGAATACTTTACCAAAGGTGAAAATGGGGTTTATGAATGGTATGAGGGGATAATGAATTGAAGAAGATGAATGATGGTTTGTTTTGAAAAGAGCGTGACACACTTTGATTGACTATTGTCTTCATCATTTGAATTTATGATCGCATGCTTTATTTTTCCTCTTTTTTTTTTCTTTTCTGCTTTTTTTTTTACCTTTTGCTTTTCATATCAGACATGAAGACAATTTACATTGAGAATTTCAAACACTCTTTTTCTCAAAAACGATGGCAATGATGGATGGTATTTGGGACATATGGATAAGGGTAATATGGAAAATGATAATGGGTGAATGATAATGTGATAGGGAAAATGGTAAGTGTATGGAAAAATTGGTTTAGTGCTCGGGACAAACTACAAGATACATGTTTCTTACAACTCGAAAATGATGTCATTCTCAGTGATTAAGACAAATTTGAAAAAATGATGAGACCATGCAACGACTAAATGTAGTACCCAAAGAAAATTGAGTCAACTTGTGACTTGGAGATACGTAAAAATCCTCAAAAAGGTGAAAGGCTCAAATCTCACGGGTTTAAGTCGCCACTAGTGATCTTTTAAGGCTCTCTTGAGAATATTGTTACTTTTCAACTTTTGATTGTAAACGTGATAGTGTAAAATTGCCGAGTTTAGGAATTCATGGTGCAAGTACGATTTAAGAGGTATTAATTAATTTAAGGAGAAAGCGTAACTTCAGGATCAAACACAGGTATTTCGAGATTCTAAAAGAGGGATGATAGACAATTCATATCATAAAAAATTATTTTTAACTGCACAAAAAGTTTAAAATCACTTGTTTCTGAAAATTTTCAAAAGAGGTACAATTTTGATAAATTTCCCACCCCCAAACAAAAGAGAACATCGTCCTCGATGTTTAAAACCATATATAAAAATGAAAAGCACAAGGGAGGAAAGATATTACCATAATGAACCATTAGTGAAATGTACCGCACTCTGGAGCAGAGAGTAAACCTGAGGAACAAATGTGATACAAAAAGATGTAAAAGTCTATAAAGCATGTAAAAGGCATTGGGTGGTGTGAAACACTACCCCCAAACAGGATAAGACTCATACTCAGAAATAATGAACAACGAGCTGCCTCCCGATAGCGCTAAGTTTAACGTCTTCAGCCAGACCGAACCAATCTCACCTTAAGGATAGGAACTATGCAAAGTACAGGGTGCCAAAAAAATGGGGTGATGGTATCACCCCCAAATAAGACTGAACAGTCAATCTTCATAAATGGGATCAACAAGGTTAAGTTCTTCAATAGGAGAGGGGCCTAGCTCTAAGAAAGGCTTCAATCGTTGACCGTTGACTTGAAAGAGGCTACGATCCTTAGGATTTTGAACTATGATGGGACCATAAGGAGTAACAGATTCAACAACAAAGGGTCCAGACCAACGGGTTTTTAACTTCCCGGGAAAGAGATGAAGACGGGAGTTATATAACAACACTTTTTGACTAGGGTGGATTTCTTTGCGGAGGATGCTTTGGTCATGGATCCACTTCATTTTGTCCTTGTACTTCTTGGACAAATCATAGGCATAATTTCGTATCTCCTCTAATTCATTAAGTTGGAGCTTTCGATGAATGCCATCATCATCGATATCAAAATTAATGGTTTTGACTGCCCAATAAGCATGATGTTCAAGCTCGATAGGTGAGTGGCATGGTTTACCAAAGACCAAGTGATAAGAAGACATGCCAATCGGAGTCTTAAAAGCAGTACAGTATGCCCACAAAGCATCATTCAAGCGTAAGGACCAATATTTCCTATTAGGATTAACTGTTTTTTCTAAGATTTGCTTGATTTCGCGGTTAGAAACTTCAACTTGACCACTAGTCTGAGGGTGGTACGAGAGACCAACTTTGTGGGTAACGCCATACTTTTTGACAAGATGTTCAAAGAATCGATTACAGAAATGTTTACCCCCATCACTAATGATCGCTTTGAGGATTCCAAAACGTGTGAAAACATACTCCTTAAGAAACTGGACCACAATGCGATGGTCATTGGTGCGGAAAGCTATGGCTTTAATCCATTTGGAAACATAATCAACTGCAATGAGTATATTTTGAAAGCAATGAGATGAGGGAAAATGACCTATGAAATCGATGCCCCATACATCGAAGATTTCGACGATGAGAATGGGTGTGAGGGGCATCATGTGACGACGAGAGATACACCTAGATTATTGGAATTTGGCATAAGCCTGGCAGTAGTTGTGGGCATGTAAAAAAAGAATGGGCCAATAGAAATCACTTTGCAAAATTTTGGTGGCGATTTTCTTGGAGCTAAAGTGGCCACCATAGGTACCATCGTGACAAAAGGAGAGGATACTTAACTGTTCATGGTCAAGAACACAACGACGAATGACTTGATCAGAGCAATACTTAAAAAGGAAGGGATCATCCCAAGAGTAAAATTTTACCTGGTCCATGAACTTAGAACGCTCTTATTTGGACCAATAATTTGGCAGTTGTTCGGTAACAAGGAAATTAATATATCGGCATACCAAGGAGCGGTGGAGATAGCAAAAAGTTGCTCATCAGGAAAGCTTTCAGAAATAGGGACAAGATCAGATGTAGATGTAACAGTGAGGCGGGAGAGATGGTCTGCAACCAAAATTTCGCACCCTTTATTATCGTGAATTTTGAGATAAAATTCTTGAAGCAAGAGAATCCACCGTATCAAACGTGGCTTAGAATCCTTCTTTTGAAGAAAGTGCCGCAGGGCAGCGTGGTCAGTGTAAACGATGATAGGGGAACCAGTGAAATAAGATCAAAACTTATCGAGTGCGAATACGACAGCGAGCAACTCCTTTTCGGTGGTCGTATAATGAAGTTGAGCATCATGGAGGGTTCTGCTAGCATAATAAATGACATGCTGGCGCTTGTCAACCCGCTGATCAAATACAACACCTAGAGAAAAATCAGATGCGTCACACATGAGCTCAAATGGTAAAGACCAATTAGGAGGCTGGATGATAGGAGCAGAAGTGAGCTTAGCTTTAAGGCGCTCAAAAGAAGCAACACAGGCGTCATCAACGACAAAGGGAACATCTTTGGATAAAAGGGTTATTAAAGGTCGAGCAATTTTAGAAAAGTCCTTTATGAAATGACGGTAGAAGCCTGCATGTCCTAAGAAGGAGCGAATGTCCTTAACAAACTTAGGAATGGGAAGCGAGGAGATTATGTCAACTTTTGCTTTATCTACTTCAATGCCTTCGCGAGAGACTATGTGACCTAAAATAATCCCCTTTTTGACCATGAAATGACATTTTTCCCAATTGAGAACCAATTTCTTTTCCTGACAACGTTTGTGAGGTGAGAAAGGCATTGCTCGAAGGAAGAACCAAACACAGAAAAATCATCCATAAAGATTTCGAGAAAACGTTCAACCATGTTGCTAAAAATGCTCATCATACACCGTTGAAAAGTCACAGGTGCATTGCAAAGGCCAAAGGGCATGCGAGAGTAGGCAAAAGTGCCAAAGGGACAGGTGAATGTAGTTTTCTCTTGGTCTTCAGGGGCAATTGGAATTTAGTTGTAGCCTGAATAGCCGTCAAGGAAGCAGTAATACACATGACCAGCTAAACGTTCGAGCATTTGGTCGATATAAGGAAGAGGAAAATGTCCTTACGAGTGACAGCATTTAGCTTTCGATAGTCAATGCAA
Source organism: Sambucus nigra (assembly GCA_949130495.1). NCBI lineage: Eukaryota > Viridiplantae > Streptophyta > Magnoliopsida > Dipsacales > Adoxaceae > Sambucus > Sambucus nigra. The sequence continues at coordinate 42,933,438 of OX422213.1, forward strand.
ATACTCTAGCCCGTTTGCATACGGGTGGGAACAAGCTCATTGCCACTATTTTTTATGACGGTGACACCAGACTTTCTCGGTACCACATAAATGGGACTGACCCACTGACTGTCTGAGATAGGGTAGATGATACCAGCATCGATCAATTTTAAAATCTCAGCGCGCACGACTTCTTTCATAGCAGGGTTAAGTCGACGTTGGGGTTCATGAGAAGTCTTGGCGTTCTCCTCCAAATGAATGCGATGACTACAAACATTGGGGTTCACACCGTGAATATCGAAAATGGTCCAACCAATAGCGGTGCTATGCTGAGTAAGAGTGTGGACTAATTGCTCTTCTTACGCAGGGGTCAAATCGGAAGCAATGATGACAGGGTGATGGTTGTTGGGGCCTAAGAAATTATATTTCAACTCGAGAGGTAAGGGCTTAATCACCAATTTAGTAGGTGGCGCATGAGTGACATCGGACTCAGACGCAGAAACAGAGTCCGGAGGGTGCTCGGTGCATAAAGTGGAGGAATATGATGTGGCCGGGAGTTCAGAATGTGGAATGGAGTGATCCACATAGTGAATAGTATCATCATAGAGGGGCTCAAAGGGAGGATTCCAAGAGGAAATGTCCATCAGTGGAGTGGAATCTAGCAGGGCATTGAGTTCAGAGATGGATGAATTAATGTCAAAGTCGGATCCAAAATGGGCCAAACAGTGTTCACTACACCAAAAATTCCAATCTGGCACGCTTAGGGAAGGAGACTCTGGCACTGTTTAAAACCGTGCCAGATTCTAGCACGATTTTATCATAATCTGGCACGGTTTGAAATAGTGCCAAAATTAGGCACGGTTTTTAACTGTGCCAAATATGGGTATGCTTTGTTAAAAAAATAACCCGTAAAATTTAGAGTGGGGACCAAATTTTCAAGACAATCTAAACCAAACTCACTTCTCTCTCCCTCCCCACGCTACTGGCTTCCATCGTTTTTCCTCCTCATCTCCTCATCATCGTTGCTCCGCGTTGCTGCTACTGCTCCCACACTACCGACTTCATCATCGTAAGGTATTACATCTCTCTCTCTCTCTCTCTATCTCTCTCTCTCTCTCTCTCTCTCTCTATATATATATATATATATATATATATATGCCCTGAATGTAAACCCTCGGCTCAGAGACCCCCTCAGCTCAGAGACCCCAACCTCGACCTTGGATATGGCCGACGGTTGGAAGGGCCTTAGATCAATGACCAGTGGTCCCTGTCACGTTGATCATATTTTTTCTCATCTCGTTTAGCTCCCCTTACACAAGAGCTCATTTCCTATGGGCGCGAGCTAACTTATTGTCATGAACTTATCTCATTCAACCTTCTTTTTTCAGCAGTGCATCTTATTCTTCCTCTTTTCTTAGTGCATGGTGCTTCCTCTTCATTCTTTATTAAGAACCCACTCATTTATTTCATTAATTTCTCTTGATTGGCCAATAAATTTTCCAACTCAACTAGTATGTGTTGAGTTTGTCAACTACATATTGACGTAATAAATCCATTATATTCAAGCTTTAAGCCATGAATAATTATTATCCACATTCGTGGTTCACTAACATTAATGCTAGGATCAAGCAAAGAAATTTTTTGACATAAATTTTTAATTTTCTTAAAATACTAGTTGATGGTCATAACTTCCTGAGTGGTAGTCATCAATTCATTCTCTGTTGTCTAGAAGCATGCGTCATTCGTCTTTAAAAAAGAGAGGCAAGAGTGTCCCGTATGTCCTTAGGTATCTTTTTATCCTTGATATGCCCAAAAATTATGGGTTTACTGATATTTTGAGTACGTACGTGGCTTTACCCACTTTTATTTTCCATTTTCTTATAGCCTCGACATTTTCTTGGGAGGGTGGTGTAATGTCGCTGCCACAAATGGTCATCCAGAGATCTTATCCTTCCAAGTAGGACATCATGATGGTGATTCAAATTTCATAATTAGTGTGGTTTAATGTTCCAAACCCATCACCAAATGCGTTAACCAGGTCTTTCATAATCACGTACTTAAATTAAACTGGTCCCTAACCAATTATGCTGACACAATCCCAGATTGTTTTTTATCCTATGAAAGTACTTCATTTTAGTGGCACCCTTACAACAAATCGTGATCGTTTGTCTCTGATCCCAAATTATTGCGTAAACAATTGCGCAAGCGGTGAACCATTAATATAACTATTGTATTACACAAAAATTATTGTACGAATCTTAGTACAATTGTTGATTTATAAAATACACATTCAAGTGACTCACTAATATCACAACACTCAATCAATATTTAGGACAAATTTTATTACTCAAAGACATGCCAAACTCACTCTAAAGACACTCATTATTTATTTGGACACTCTGTATTTGACCTCAATAGATTTTGCTTGACTCATTTAATATCACAAATGGGGGTGGTTACTCCTATTTATAGTTGTGTAATATTGGTGGTTAGATTTCTCTAGTGAGAATATTCTAAAAATTATAAGAGATAAGGAGAGGCGGGGAGAGGAATCTAGAAGCTTCCGGAGAGATAGGAATCTAGAGAAGGAGAGAGAGAAAGATATAAGCTTCTGGAGATAGAAAAGTCTAGAGAGAGGAAGTGGTAACTTAAACATATAAGACGATGATTTCTTACCATAAAGTCTCAAGAAACATGTTATGCTCTAATGTCTCGATCGTAATAGCAATCTGTTTCTCCACGGATGGACTCGGCTTATGCAACTCTCAAGCCTTGGTATCCACTGATCTCTGACCGAGAGTACGATCTTCACACTTAAATCCTTATTTTATGATTATTTACAAATATGAACCATAACTCAATCTTTCGTATGTGCAGATTAATATATCCTCAAGCAAGTCTTAACTTGATCTAAACTCCAACCAAATATGAAGTATATAATAATTACACTATGTTCAAATGATCATTTGTTTGAAAAGATCATTCATGAACACTCAAAGAAAAACTCAAAAACACTTTTTTAGTGTTTTAAAAATTTATAACACTGGAGAGATGATTATGGATCAATGTTAGAGTCGTATTTATAGTTATAAAGAAAACCTAGTTCATAAAAAAATGTTTCCTGAAAATTGGCCCTCTTTCGAACTAATGTAATATCATTCAAATGGGGTTAATCCTTATGAAAAGAACACTTTGTATGAGGATTTTTTCCCTGTTTTTGGAGTTCTTGTACAAAACAAATCCGCGCGAACTCTTGTACAATATAGAATTTCACACCAACTTTTTACAAGGTTCAGTATTTAGAGCATAAAGTTTAACTTATATGTCGAAATCACACACGACTTTTTTCGTTTTATATCTTACTCATAACTCTAGAATTTTCTTGTGTTTAGAGGTCTAAAATCCTTACATTTTATTTGCCAAAAATACGCTCAAAGATTTTAAAAATAGTTTTATGACTTAAAAACATTTCAAAACATCAAAAAATATTTTACATCGCTTTTAACAATTCATGACAAATCAAATAAAGTAAATACATGACGTAAACCAAGACCATAGCTTACAAACTTACCAATACCTCAAGACATGTGCATATGTTATGACGTTGTCCGATAAGATGATGTAGGCAGGCACGTCGCATCTCCACAACACAAAGACACACTTAGATTTGAGTTTGTATGTTTTAACAATCCGGAATAAGACAAACTGAAGGAAGGATATAGAAATTTGTATCCTCGTTTTTCCATTCCAAAATAACTAAAAAAAGATAAAAACTAAAAACATCCAAAAATGGATGAATCAAAATGTGTTATACATCAAAACTACCTAGTTCTAAACCTCGTGAGACTTGATATATAAATAGGCTTCAAAAACATTAATCGAGTATTTCTCGTATCTTTGCCTATACTCACGTAACCTACAGGCTTTGTATACTACACTTTAACATATACCCATTAAGAACAAAGGATATAAGATAATTTAAATCAATGAGTATTTAAAAATTTGATGCGTGCACTAAAATACTTACACACTACATCATATACCGAATATGGTCACAGACCTCATCCATGACCAGGGCTTCGAGTTACGAACCTCGGTCGAGACCATTGTCACCATGACCAAAAATAATGGTCACGAGGTCTGGCCCTGAATAGGGGCCACGGTATCTTCTGTGACATAACATTGTCTTCACAGTCAGGGACTTAATCCAGGACCCTATGGTATAGGACATAATATGTACATACTCCCCATAAATCAAATCTCCACCCCTTAATCAAGACGTCTCCTCTTTTGTCCGGAATAGACAAAGGCAATAAACTAACAACAGGCAAATAAAAATCATCTAGCATACCACAATTATGAATATGTCAATGTTAAATATGCACAACTAGCATTAAGATACCAATTTTATTCTCCATAAAAATTGTTATAAAGTCAAAAAGGGACAAGGATAAAGATATCGTCCAACTAATGGCTAAGGTGGAGGGTCTAGAGAAGACAAGCAAAGATTCTGCCCAAAAACTTACTATAACACTAGAGGCAAACAATAATGCTTTTGAAAAGGTATGGGCCAAATTATTTTCTAATGCTAAAAATAAATTGGGCTTTGTCCAAAAACACTTCTTAAAGAAGGGTTGGGATAAGGCCTTGCCTAAGGATGGAGTTGATTCCAAGATTTTCATCGAGCATACTCCTGGATCTTCTTTTAACTTTAAGGAAGAGAAAGAAGATACGTATGAGGTTCTCGACCAACTTAAGTTTATTTAATATCCCGAAGAGACTCTTGAAATTTAATTTTGCGTATGGTCTTTTTATGATTTTCATCTACCTTTTATTTTCTTGTAATCCTTAGAAGGGTTTACCCTGTGATTTTTGAATGAAATGAAAAATCTTTTTGCTTCAATCATGTCTTGCTCGACTAATTTCTTTGTACTTTTCTTGTGTATGTTATGTGTTATAGTTACTCTAGATTCTTGAATGACTCAATTTCTTCTTTCAGCCAAATGATTGCCTAATCCTTGTGCATGTGGTCTAAGAAAATGATGAGTTTGACTTTATCCTTGAGGTTGAAGCCTCAGATCGAGCTTAGATGATTTTTTTTGCTATTTATCAGTTCTTTTACGAGAGGATAAGTAATTATAGTGATTAGACAAAGCAAGTTGTGAGATACACGTAGATCTAAAGGAGATACAAAACATTATCGGTCTTCTTCAGGATGAGAATGTTAATCTAAGGCAGGAGCTCAACAAGGTCAAGAAATATCTCAAACAGAATAAGCCGATCAAAAAAGCAATACAACAGAGGATCATGAAGTTGAGGTACTAGTTCAAAAAATAACCTCGTCTAGTTTGGGATGATGACTAGCATGTGTTCCTTGGTTATACCTTTTAGGGTGTGTTGTTAAACTACCTTAGTCCTAGCACCAACTTGTAGCGAAAATTTCCTATTTGTCGGGCTATCCACCCATTTAGTATTTGTATCTGACCAACATGGTCATATTAGTTATTATCTAGGGATTACCACATAGGTCTTTAGTGTTGCCAGGGGAAATGAAATACGTTTTTATATTGGTAATGATGAAACATGTAACCTTAAGATAATGACTAAGTGTGATCATATCAATAAGGCATCAAAACTAAAATATGATCGGACATAAATAAGACAACTTTGAATTAACATTGGTCTGTGATTTGAAATAATCAATGTTAATTGTACCAAATAAACTAGCAAAACGTTTAGAATAAATGTAAATGAAAAACTAATATTTGACCAAAGACTTAAATTTAAATTGCTTAAAAGTAAAAAAATAAGGTTAGTTGTGTTCCAAGGCTGAGGTATTTCCCTACCCTTAATTATTTCTATATGATATGCCCGTTTCAGGCCGTGTATGGTGATTCTAAATGGTTTTTCCAAGTTAGGTCCCAGTTTCATGTTTAATACCTCCCTTGTATATCGACGATATTCCTTAGGACATAATCTCCTACCTGAAATTTTCTCAGATGCACGCCTTTGTTATATTACCTTTCCAACTATAGCTTATAGGTTGCAAAAATATTTAGGTATTGTTAACTCCTTTCATATGACATATTTATGGTAATTATCTCATTGTTTAGGTTTTGACCAACCACACTCATTCGTATGGTAGACAGTCCAGACTCTAATAATATTGTAGCCTCCATTCCGTAAGCTAAGGGAAAAGGGCATTTCCCCAGTTGACCTTCTTGGGGTTATTTAGTCCACCTAGAGAACATAGGGGAGATCATCCACCCATGCGCCTTTCACCCTTTCCAGTCTTTTCTTCATTTCGTCATGGATTATTATATTGGAAGCCTCAGCTTTCACATTTTGGGGGGGTGGTCATCGAATTATAGTAATGTTTGATTGCATAGTTGCTATACGAGTATTAGAAAGGAACGCTCGTAATAATCTTCCATATCGGTGATGAGAATTATTAAAAGACCAGAATGGGTTATAATGTTTCTCAGATAAACGTTAACATGTCAACATCTATTATGTTTGCCAAATGTTCCATCTCAATCCACTTAGTGAAATAGTTTGCACCTAATATGAGATTCCTTCTTCCAGGTGTCATAGGCGGTGGGACCATCCATAATGCCTAGCCCCCATTAAGTGAATAGACATGGGTTGGTCAAATAATTGAGGTCATATTCTCGTATGTACTTGACTATTGTGTCCATCCATCTAGGATATTTTTTAATGACGAGAATGCAATCGGTATCCTATTCACTATAGATGTTAGGTTATTACAAATACTCCACCCTTATCACCCTTTTGAGGTTATATTTGATAGTGGAAGCCAAAGTGGCTAAGGTATATGTGTGGTTATTATTCCCTTAGGTAATTCCTAGACTTAGACATATTAAATTAGGCGTTTAACTTATGAGCTACCAAAAGGTAGGATGATATGTATTCGTCCTTAACATTGTAATGTCCTAATACTTTATTAAATACCAATCATAAGTCGTAAAATAAATCAAGGTGATTGGCACCCAGATACATATCTTTCCTTAATCCTACGATGAGAGATTTATGTTTATCTTGGTGATTCGATGCCTAAAAGACAAGTCGTATTCCATAATCGAGGACGGTCTGATCTGGGGTCACAAGTAATATCCTTAGTCTGTCCCCTTGGTGTTAGATGTTCCATCCACATATGAAATCTACCTAAAACATTGATTAGGATCTTCAATAGTGTCTTGATTGCCAAACTCAACTTGACTATCATGTTGATGCTCCCCGATAAACTCAATGATGATATCTGCCAAAATATGTCATTTTACTATAATTATGGGTTGATAGTGGATATATACCCTCCCCAGTTCCACCAGCTACTTAGATATCTATCTAAAGAGTTCGACATTTTTAAGAATTACTTTAATTGATAGGGATTTATAACTATGATGGAGTGTGCCTCGAAGTAGTGCTTCAATTTGAGCGTGGTTATTACCAATGAATATGCTAATTTTTTTAATAGGAGGTAATGCATATTTGTGTCTAACATCATCTTTTTAACCTAGAAATTAAGACCTAATGTCCTTCATTCTTGCACACTAAGACCAAACTAACTGCACGGTAAGATATAGATAGATATTATAGACTAGATCCCCAAATGTGGAATTATGCTTGATTTATTCAAGTGACTTTATGTATTTATCATTGAAGACTCCCTTATTATCCTTTCTTAGTAGTTGGAAGAAAGATCAGCATCTCTTTCAAGACTTGGAGATGAAGTGATTAAGTACTATAAGCATTTAGTCAGTTTTTGGACGTCTCTAACAGTATTGGGTTATTTAATGGTTCATATAGCTTGAATCTGAACGGTATTTTCCTCGATACCTCTTTGGTTGACCAAATTACCCATGAATTGTTAGGATTGAACTCCAAATGAGCATTTATGTGTGTTAAGATTCATTTGGTAGTATTAGAGGATATCAAATGTTTATGCTATATTTGAAAGGTGGTCGCTATTATGTTTACTTTTCATAATCATGTCATCTATGCAAACCTCCATAGTAATCCCAAGTGATGTTTAAATATCTTGGTCAGTAGTCATTCTCAGGTTACCCTGGTGTTATTGAGTCCAAATGACATTACTGTGGAATAGTAAAGGCTAAGTGTGGTGATGAAAAACAATTCTTCTTGCTCGACCCAAATAGAGGGATTTAATTATAGCCTTAATAGGCATTTAAAAATATCATTCACTCAATATCATATATGGTGTCGATCAACTGGTCGACATCTGGCAATAGGAGGTTATTTTCTGGGCATGCTATATTCAGGTCAGTGAAGTCTATGCAGAATCTCCACTTCCTATTACTCTTCTTAACAATGAGCCAGTTTGAGATCCACTTTGAGAATTGAACTTCTTTAATGGTCCTTGCCTCAAGAATCTTCTCAACTTCTTTTTCCACTACCTTTGCCCTCTCTGGGCTGTATGTCGTGCCTTTCATGTGATTGGAGGGAATGTTGTATCCACGTGAAGCTTATGGAATATTACTTCAGAATTGATGAAAGATGTATCATATGGCTCCTAGTTAAACACATATTGGTTCTTTGTAAGCAAATAAACCATTTATTCTTTTTCTTGACTAGAGAGCGAAATGCTGATTAGAAGTTTCTTGTGTTGGTGCGAGTCATCAAATACAACTTCTTACAACCATTCCATGACTTAATCGATAGGGGCCATCCTCGTGTCTTCTTCCCATAGTCTCCCATAATTTAACTTTTATTTAGAGGGGGTACACCTCTCTGCATTCTTCGTATTTTCCTTTTTTTACTGTTTAGGTATGGTGGTCACAACAAAGCATTACCGAGCAAAAGGTTGATTTCCATGTATCTCCATTACCCCTAATCAGTAATGCATTTGAGCTTCTAATGGTAAATGGATGGAATTTCCTTCATTCGTGGAGCCATCCTATCCTAAGGATTTCATTGTATGTAGATTCAATATCCATTACTAGAAATTCTATTATATTTGATATACTTCGAGTTTGTACTCGGAGCATAAATTTTTCTAGTGCCATTATCATCCTTCATACAATTCTGACCCAAAAGATAGCCCTTCTTCAGATCCTCCACACGTAAGTTAATATGATTCAATAATTTGATGTATATTCCTATGAAGATCTTCCATAGTCCCCTAGTAGATTATCCATATCCCATTTGGTAATCCTGAGTGTGATTACTAGCACAACATGATATGGAGTCTTGAATCCGACTAGGTCTTCTTTGATTAAGATGATGTGTTTGTCATATTCTATGTCCTTTAGGTTACAATGTTTACTAATAGTAGGTTTGTCCCAGTTAATTTAGAAGGCCTCCACGATGGCAATGATCTTTTTGAATTCCATTCTCACAGTATTCCCTTTGATCTGGTTAGGGCTTGAAGACCCATGAATGAATGAGAACTTATGTCCCATCTTGTCATCTTATAAGACATTTTTTTTTATTTTTCACTAAAAGGAAAAAGCCTTTTTATGACCTTTTTTAAGTGTTATAAAACGCATTTTATGACGCTTTATTTTTTAATAAAAAGCGTCATAAGTTTGGGTGTCATAATTGATACCTATAAAAAATGTCATATTAGGTAATGGTTATATATGACTTTTTTTTCAAAAGTGTCATATCTGCTACAAAAAAGGTCATAATATACTCTATAAGATGTCATATTTGATTTAAAAAGCGCCATGATAAATAGTTTTCAAAATTTTAAAATGGTCATAAAAAATTTCATCACATGAGGGTTTAATATAAACCGTCATAAATTAAACATATAATAAAAAAAATTAAAAACCAATATTAATGTCATAATTGACAAATAAATCTAAACACAAATTAAAATTCATAAAAACATAAAAATTGTCTTTAAATTTTTTGTATTCGAACTCACGTGCATCTAAAATGCACCAAACCAAGTCATTTGTCCATGTCAAAAAAATAAGACACAACTAGATATACCCACCATGTACATCATTCACAAAAAAATAATGACTGTATGTATCATAGCTAGATATACCCACTATGTACATCATAAAAAATATGTCTCCAAAAAAATGTACATCCAAAAATCACGCATATATATCCTCAATTATGCCCTTGCTTCCGGAAGTTTTCGATCTTTTTCTTTTGCCTACTCTTCTTGATGAAGCATAAACTCTAATTCTTCAACATGTTTCGATCCCCGTCTAAGGATGTGAAAGTAAGTTGTAGCGAGTCCATTGAGTTACTCTAGAGTACCAAGTTCCAAGGATAAGATGTCTAAAGTCCCTTGAGTTACTAAGCTCCCATTATGGACTTGTTTCTTCAAAGAGTCCTACAATAAAGAAAATTATCAAGAGTTTTATTAAATCATATTATTTTCAATCCTCATATGTAGTATATATCCAAATTTATGAAGATTATTTAAAAAATATATGTTTTCTTAACTTTCGAAAGAAACTCACAATTTTTTCACCAACTTCATTGGTTGCATCGTCTTGTTATTCTCTATTTCTTGATTGTCGGGCAATTATAAACATTAGAGACCTATCATCCTCATCAAATTCATTTCCATGTCTCTTTTTCTATCCCAATTATAAAATAAAATATAAGAAATTAAGCACGCAACACAAAATTCCCACAATGAATTGATAATGATTGTATACTCTAGAAATAATACAAGAATTCAACCACATACCATAATTTCTCAAAACTTGCATACCCCAACTTGCTAAGCTTGTAGTTGACTTTTTCTTTGCTTGTCTTTCTCGTTGTACATCACTTAACTTCAACGCATTGAATATATAGCTAATGTAAGAATTTAACGATACCGTTGATAAATGTTATAGATTCATGTTGATGTAAAAAACTAGATTACTCTAATTATTCAATCACAGGTAAATGAATGAGACAAAAGATTTTTAAAGTGGTTCAGCCTTATATGAATGGCCTACGTCCAGTGTTATGTTATTGCTGAGTGTTTAGGAATTTTCGATTACAAGTGCTATCAAGAAATTCCTATCCTTTTGAATGAGAGTGATACAAGATATTTATAGCCCTTAGGCTGTACATGAAAGGGTGATACATTAAATGATATACATATGAAAGGGTAACTCATTTAATGCCCTTCAAGCGTGTGCGTCAAGATGATAAGCATTCAATGAATAATTGAATTGTTGATTATCTGGCAATTAATGCTGTGGTCGAGATGCAGCTCGAACCGCCTTAGATGCTCGTCGTTCAAGAGTTCCTCGGAGCGCTGGAGTTCCTCGGAGGACTGGAGTTCCTCGGAGGGATGGTGTTCCTCGGGGTACACCTGTTGCTCGGAGTGAGTATGTTGGTCGGGGGAATGATCTTCCTCATTGCTATTGTGCCACATAGATTGACACGTGTCTTCTTATTATTCGTCCACATCAGCATGCTAATTTTGGTATCAACAGAAGCCCCCAATGTTTCATATTTCGAACTTTGAGGAGTTTGGAACATTCTTTCTCGGTATATGGCAATATTAAATGACCTTCCTGGGTTTTAGGAGCCTTTTCTTCGTATTTGAATTTCCTTCCAAATTCGCAGAATCCGCCTTTTTGCATTTTTATAAGCGCTTCGATCTTCGTGCCCTTTGTGTCCTTTTAGCCCCCGATAGCGTAATAGTTTCCTTTTTGTAATCATTTCTTTTGCTGTTTCCCAAGGCAAAGTATTTAAGCTTCAGAGGCAATCCCATCGTCTTCTACCTTTTCAATTTCTGCTTTTGAGTTTTCTATAGCTTTTCTCTCTCCTGTGCATTCATCCCTTTCTTCGTTTGTTTGTCAACAGATCTCCTTTTTCCTGTAAGATTTTCTTCCTTCCTCTTCATTTCTTTTTATTCACCATGGTCTATATTATCGAATCTCTTGAGAAATTCCGTTCTGACTTTTCTATTCCTTCTTGGGTAACTTTGGAGAGTCTTTCTGAGCCTTCAAATTATTTTAATTTGGCTAAGGGACATTGGTTCCCTAGCCTTTTTATTGCTGAATTTGGATTTTCTTTTCCACCAAACCCTTTGTGTTTAGAGTTTTGTCAGTATTTTAATGTTGTCCCTGCAAAAATAGCCCCCAACACATGGAGAATAGTTAATGGGGTGTATAGGTTAAATCAAACTCATGGAACTCGTATAGGAATTCCTGATATTATGTACTGTTACAGATGGGCTGTTTTAGACAATGTTTTTTATTTAAAAACTAGGTTTTTGAATAGGGCCTTAGTAGTCAACCTCCCTGATGCAAACAGGGATTATTTTGAACACGGGGTAGTCATCAAAAATTGGCAACATACCCCTTTAGTTGGAGATGAAGTATATGAGGGTCCCAGATGCCCCCCATATGGCAATGGGATAGGTTATTTTCATCTTATTTTGTTTTTTGAAATTATGATTTCATTGTGTTTGACAAAATGTATAACTGATATTTCACTATGTATTTGTTTGCAGTTGATAGTAAGAGAAAAACTCCAAAAGAATCATAAGTAAATATTAAACATTTGAAACATATCTGGAATTTTCATCGAAGAGTTGAAGACGAGCACATCAGGTCTGCTTCATATTTGTTGCAGTACAGGAGCTACACATCATCCTTTACTGCTCGTCTTGTGGTCAGCATTAGTGAACCATTGCCCGCTTCTGAGGAATCTTCACCAGAATCTCACATTCCTTTGAGTCAGAAGATGGGTAAGAGAAGAGTTCCTGCTATCTTCGAGGAGACCTCCTCTGCTGGTGATGGAAAGAGAAACAAGGTTGATGTCCCAAAGGGGATAAGGAAAGTGGATGCTGCTCCTTCTGTTGCTGCTCAGAAGGCTGCCGAGAAGCCTCCAGTGGCTCCGAGCAAGAGAAGTACTTCTGTGGAAGTGGTCACCATTTCCCCCACCAAAGGTTCTTTGGCTGAAACTGCTGAAGTACCACTGAGGAGATTGAAGAAATCCTCCTCGGTTAGTTTTTCTGAAACCATTCCCCAGCTCCAAGCTAGTGGAGCTGGAGTTCCAACCATTATTCCTCCGAGTTCTGCGATGAGCTCGGTAAAGACTTGGACTATTCCTGAAGTCCAAGGAATTGAAGAAAACATGTCTAGCGATATGCTGACATCCCTAGCTACTCGTCACATTGCTTCAGTAAGTTTCTCGTATCCTGAATTTTTCTTTCTTCCAGTCAATATATGTATCTCGGCATTGACTTATCATTACCTTCTTTTTCAGCTGGTGAATTGCTTTAACACCATAGTGAAGAAAGATGAAGCGCTCAAGGCTTCAATCTCCTCGTCCAGAGTAGAGGATGCTTTCCAGGGTTTGGCCCAATATCTGAAGGAATCCCGTCAAAAATAAGACGAGGATAGGGGTGAATGGGAAAAGAAGTTGACTGCGTCTGAGGCAGAGAAGGTAAAGTTGGGCAATAAAATGAAGGATTTGGAGAAAGAGAATAAAAAATCTGCCGAGAAGCTCACAAGCTTTGAGGAGCTTAAGAATAAGTTGAAATCGGCCGAGGAAGAGCTGACCCTTCTGCGAGAAGTAAATTGCCAGAAGGAGGAGGTGGAGGCCAAGTTGAAAGCCACCGAGGATCTTTTATCCGAGAAGCTCTCCTCGGAGAAAATTAAGAGAAAAGTGGCTGTGAAGAAATCCTTTCGAACTGGTTGGGACAAAGGATGGGATAGGGGGTAGCGGCAATGATGACCCAGGTCAAGTATGGGAGTTTGAAATACTTCCGAGATGGTTGGGTTGCTGCCTTGCAAGAATTGAAAGTGAGAGAGGGCTCTGAATTATTTCAACAACATCTTCCTGGCCCTCCTCCTGTAATTGAAGATGAGGATGAAGACGAAGCTGCATCTGAAGAGTCTTCAATGATAGTGGGTGATCAAGTCCTTGCTCCACAACCCAACCAGACAATCACCGAGGAGATTTCGTCCTTGCCTGCTCCTCCTGATCAAGTCCCAGCTTCTGCCAATTAAATCATTGTTCCCACCGAGCAACTAAGCTCCTCGTCCCAGCCTCCCGAGAAAGTCTTGGGAGACAAGGAAAAGGTGTGAAGTTTATTTCGGTATTCTCTTTCTGTTTTTCTTTTACTTGTACTTTGTATTCTGAACGATGTACTCTTTTTGATGATGTAATAAAATCACCTCTTTTTGTTCCTCTACATTGTTGATGCTCTGTCTGCTTTTTATTAACTCTTGCCTTCTCTTCTTTACTAGTTTGTGGCTAGAATGGAATTATTATCTGCCAATGATACAAAGTTGATGCAGCAATGCCATGAATATTATAAGGCTGGTCACACAGAATTGAGTGTATCAGAAGTTGTTGACATCCTCGGTCATGATGCTTCAGAGCAGGCAATAGAAGCTTATCAATACCTGAAGGGCTTACTTGATCGAGCTGTGGCCAATAACGTGGCTTACTATGACATGATCGAGGAGATTCAATATACTCTAGAAGATCTTCAGACTCAGTACAAAGAATCAACTGCCCTTCTGCACGAGGGGTATGAAAATAGGTATCAACAGCTTTCTGCCGAGAAGGTCTACGACAAACTCCTTACTGGGTATGATGTCAGGGAGAGGACCCTAAAGGGAGAAGTTGAAGCTTGTAGACAAATTGCTGAGCTGCTGGAGCAAGAGAATAATAATTTGCAGAAAGAGCTAGCACAATATAAGTCTGCAGCTTCTTCTTCAACAGCGGTAATCCCAGTGACTGATGAGGGATTTTCCTTCTTAGAGGTTGAGAATGCCAAATTAAGGCAAGAGTTGGATATCCTGAGAAGGTCTGGTACTTCTACTTTTACTCGGGGACGAGGAAGAGATTCTCGTGGGCGAGGAAGAGTTGCCCAGGATGTTGTCGAAGAACGAAATATTCCACCTGCTCGGGGTCGATCAAGAACTCCTCGTCGTAGTATTGAAGAATCTCGTACTATGTCAACATTGGAAACTCAAGCGTACCAATTGAATGCAAAAGATCGGGCTTTGTCTGAATTGTCCAAGAAAGTTAGATACTTGGAACTAGAAATCTCTACAAAAGAATCTAAGTTGGAGACTAATAAACTTTTCATCCAAAATCTTCATGAGAAACTTGAGAGGTTAACATTCCAATTCCATAAACAGCCCAGGGAGTTTTGGATGGCTGGATATAACGAGGCGCTATTCCATTTAGATGCTCGTATCCAGAATGCCAATAATGAGGGCTACAAATAAGGCTGGCTGAATGCCTTGTGTGTGTTGAAACTCGAGCAGGGACACTATTTATGGGACTACTATGATCCTGGATTGCTTGATTTGCCTGTGCCACCGTTCAATTTGGAAATGGAATGGATCCCAGCTCGTGCCATTCCTCGGAGCTTACTTGCTAAATACCTTGGTGACTATAGTTTGCATTCTCAGTTTGAAGTATCTCATCCTGAGCATCTCCTAGATCGACCTTCTGTGATGAACGTCAGGATGCTGAAGGACTTGAACTTCATTAATTCTCCTCAGACTTTAAATGATCCGCCTGCTGGCGAGGAACCTGTATCGAAGACTGAGGGAAAAAAACCAATAGAATAGGAATTTTCGATACAACAATTAGTACACATATGTAACTTGTAATTTATTTTGATTTTTAATGAAAGACTTTCATTTTCTGTTTTGTAAATCTGTATTGCTATTGTCTTGTGCTTGTCAACACGTTATATTTATGCATATGTATCTGTTAAAAAGATAACAATATTGTGTTGTTCATCGACCAACTTAGTAATAAAAAGTTATCAGTAATGTTGCTCGATCACTTAATAAAGTAATGAGTATAAAAAATGTTTAAAAATTCTTCCAACCAACCAAGGTTGTTAATTTGTGCTCGTCGACCAATTATAGTTAGTGAGAGTTTTTATCCCCGACCAGCTATACTTGGTAAATTTTTGTCTTTTTCATAAAATGTGCCCGACCAACCAAGGTCGATGATTTTTCCTTGTCGACCAACTATAGTTAGTGGGTTTTTATCCCCGGCCAACTATACTTGGTTCAGTTTGGAATATTTTTTTTTTCGTCGACCAACTACGTTGATACAGTTTGGAATATTTGTTCTTCGAGGAACTTTTATGTAATAAACGTACTTTCCGACCAACATAAGTTGGCATTTGAGAGCATATCTTGTTTCCTAACCAACCGAGATTGGTCTTTCGTCGATCATCTTTTGTTCTCGCCCTTTTACCAACCGGAGTTGGTCGTGGGTCTGAACTATCATGTCTACTAGCTCTTTTACATACTTGAGTTGGTCACGTTAGTGTACGCCTCCTAACCAAAGGAGTATAGTTTGTTCTCGCCCTTTTACCAACCGGAGTTGGTCGTGGGTTTGAACTATCATGTCCACTAGCTCTTTTACCAACTTGAGTTGGTCACGTTAGTGTACGCCTCCTAACCAAAGGAGTATAGTTTGTTCTCGCCCTTTTACCAATCGGAGTTGGTCGTGGGTTTGAACTATCATGTCCACTAGATCTTTTACCAACCTTAGTTGGTCACACTAGTGTACGCCTCCTAACCAAAGTAGTATAGTTTGTTCTCGCCCTTTTACCAACCGGACTTGGTCGTGGGTTTGAACTATTGTCTTTTTTTTACTGCTGAGCAGCGTTGCGTACCGAGCAGCGTAGTGTTAAACACACAAGTATTCCCCGAAAAACTTTCAATAAAAGGAGAGAAGATTGTGAAATATCATCGTTTTATTCATATTGATGGAACTGCTTTACATTTTACATCACTGATAATACTTGTGTAGGTGTTCAGCATTCCATGCATTCTTCAATTCCTCTCCTTCTAGAGTTGCTATTCCATAAGTTCCTGGTCGGACAACTACAGTAACTCGGTAAGGACCATGCCAGTTTGCTTCCAACTTATTGTGCTTCTGAATGACCTTCTTTAGCACGTAATCTCCTTCTTTTAAGTCGCATTTTTTCACCCTCTTGTTGTAGAACAGGGCTGTTCGCTGTTGATAAGCAGCATTCCTAATGGCTGCCTCTTCCCTAACTTCCTCGAGCATGTCCAAATCTAATCTCCTCATCAGGTCGCTGACTGGGGAATTAAAATTCAGCACTCTGTGTGTTGGAAGACCCAACTCGGCAGGTATTACAGCCTCACTTTCAAATGCTAGCATATATGGTGATTCTCCAGTTGCTGCTCGGGAAGTTGTTCGGTAAGCCCACAATACTGACTGTAGCTCATTAATCCAATTAGCTTTAGCCTCACTTAGCCTCTTCTTCAAACCATTTAGTAATGTTCTGTTCGTCACTTCAGTCTGTCCATTGCTTTGAGGATGGCCTGGTGCTGAATGAGCCTTCAAAATGTTTGATTATCGACAATAGGCAGCAAACTCCTCGTTACCGAATTGTGTTCCATGGTCTGTGATGAAGGCATGAGGGAGACCATATCGACAGATTATATTCTTCCAAACGAACTGGTATACCTTCTCGTACGTCATATCAATAAGTGGCTCAGCTTTTACCCATTTAGTAAAATAATCCACTGCCACGACGAGGTACTTGAATCTTCCTCGGGTCGTTGGCAGTGGTCCAACCAGATCAATTACCCACATGGAAAATGGCCAAGGGGAAGTTATGGGTGTCAATAATGCTTGTGGAGTACGTCGGATGGAAGAAAAACGTTGGCATTTATCACATCTCTTATCATAGGCTATACAATCAGCCCTCATCGTTGGCCAGTAGTATCCCTGCATAATCACTCTTTGCAAAAGTGTCCGTTTTGCCACATGTGCTCCACAAGACCCTTCATGGATCTCTTCAATCAATTCTTTCACCTCGGAGGGATGTACACATCTCTGCAAACCTACCATAATTCCTCGTCTATACAAAACACCATTAGTTAGTACATACCGAGCATCTTTAAATTTCAATTTCTTGGCAGCAAGCTTGTCCTCCGGCAATTCTCCCTCCTCAATATATGCCCTGATGGGATCCATCCAAGATGGTTCCAAATCAAGGGTAATAACATTCATCGTCAGGTCTTTATCTATGCTCCTAGTTTCTAATACTTCAATCGGTATTGTTCTTCGCAGCTCGGTACGAGTAGCTGATGCTAGTCGGGCCAGTGTGTCTGCTTGTGCATTTTCCATTCTCGGTATTCTGATCAACTGAATGGCATCAAATTCTGCCAAAAACTCCATCACTTTTGCATGATACTTAATCATTAATTCTCCTTTGACTGCATATGTTCCCATCATCTGATTCACAATTAATTGAGAATCACTGAATACCATCACTTGTTGTGCTTCCATAATCTTTGCTAAATTAAGACCTGCTATCATAGCCTCATACTCAGCCTCATTATTGGAGGCTTTGAATTGGAATCGCAGGGCATATTCCATGTCAATCTTGTCTGGGGTTTTCAAAACAATTCCTGCCCCATAACCTGTTGTGCAAGATGACCCATCTACATATAATCTCCATGTAGGTAACTCGTCTTCAAATTTCTTATCTGACAAAGTTCCTCGGTGAAATATCTGTTGTTTTCTTTCATCCTCCCCTAGCAATTTTTGCTCCTCGTCGACCATCTCTTCTTGCCCTTTTACCAACCGAAGTTGGTCTGGGTTTGAATTTGATGATATTTCTACATCCACAAGTCCTTTTACCAATTGGGGTTGGTTTGGACTTATGTCTGTTGATCCTGTAACATCCACAAGTTGGTCAGCGAGCAACTTTTGCTCCTCGGGGGTATCAGGATATGTAAATTCTGCTATAAAGTCTGCTACAGCCTGTCCTTTTAATGATGATCTGGGTTCATACACAATATCATAATCACCGAGCTCTATTACCCAATACATCAGTCTTCCTGATTTTTCTGGCTTATGAAGGGCTTGTCTCAATGGCATGTCGGTGTATACGATGATGGTATGGGCCTGGAAATAAGGCCTCATTCTTCTACTTGCTTCAATTAATGCCAATGCCAATTTTTCCAACTTTGGGTACCTGATCTCTGCACCTCGGAAAGCCTTACTTGTGTAATAAATTGGCTTCTGGACTCCATTCTCCAATCTGATCAATGCCGAGCTGACTGCATTCTCTGATACTGCCAGGTACAAGTATAATTTCTCTCCCATTATTGGCCTGGATAACAATAGAGGTGCTCCCAAATATTTCTTCGAGTCTTGAAAGGCTTTTTCACATTCATCATTCCACTCGAAAGTTTTTTGAAGTGTTTTGAAGAATGGGAGGCATCTATCAGTTGCTCGAGATACAAATCTGTTGAGCGCTGCAACTCGTCCTATAAGACTCTGCACCTCTTTCTTTGTTGTTGGAGATCGCAACCCTAAAAGAGATTTGATCTTTGCTGGATTTGCCTCAATGCCTCGCTAATTGACGATGTACCCGAGGAACATTCTTTCTCGTACTCCAAAGGTGCACTTCGTCGAGTTGAGCTTCATTTGGTATTTATCCAGTTGATCAAAGGTTTGACCTAAGTCAACTAGATGATCAGCAGCTTTTTTTATCTTTGTCAGCATATCGTCGACATAGACTTCCATATTGCAACTGATTTGTTCGGTAAAAACCTTGTTCATCAGCCACTGATATGTCGCTCCTGCATTTTTCAAACCAAAAGGCATAACATTATAACAATAAGTTCCCCTTGGGGTAATAAAAGAAGTGCTTTCCCTGTCTTCAGGTTTCATTTTAATCTGGTTGTAGCCAGAGTAAGCGTCCTTGAACCTGAGCAGCTCGTGCCCCGAGGTAGCATCCACTAGTTGGTCAATTCTGGGCAATGGAAAGTGATCCTTTGGGCAGACCTTGTTGAGATCAGTGAAATCAACACACATTCTCCATTTATTATTTTTCTTCTTCACCGTCACCACATTTGCCAACCAGTCTGGATATTTCACATCTTCAATGAATTGGGCTTTTTGGAGCTTGTCGACCTCCTCTTGTATAGCCTGATTCTTCTCGGGACTAAACACTCTTCTTCTCTTTTTTACAGGCTTGATCTCCTGATTCGCATTGAGCTCATGACATAAGAAGTTCGGATCTATTCCTAGCATGTCTTCATGACTCCATGCAAAAGTTTTCCTTCTGTTTCTCAAAAAAGTTACCAACTCCTGTTTTATTGAAACATCCAACGATGAGCCTATCTGGGTTACTCGTTCAGGGTGCTCGTCGTCCTGAATAACATTTTCTGTAGATTCCACCACCTGTCCTTTTACAAGTTGGGATTCATCTCTGGGATCAAGTGTTTCAATTTCTGTACCTTCCTCCACCTGGTAGGTGGTAGTCTTTTTCCTTGACTCTTCAAGCTCCTCTTGCTCGGCAGACGAATAATAACATTCCCGAGCTACTTTCTGATCACCTTTCACAACTCCCACTCCAAAATTTGTAGGTAATTTTAAACACTGATGTACTGTAGATGGGACTGCTTCGAACTTCTTCAAACCAACTCTTCCCATGACGATGTTGTAAGCTGACTGCACATTCTTATCCATCACAAAGAAACGTATTCTTTCTGTTCGACAAGCAGGCCAAGTTCCAATGAATATATCCAACTTGATCGTCCCAAGTGGAAAAACTTTCTCGCCAGCAAAACCCAGAAGAGGTCTGTGATAAGGTTCCAATTGAGATAATTTCAAATTTAAACTGTCAAAGTTTGAATAGTATATGATGTCGGCCGAACTACCATTATCTACTAGCACCCTTGAAATCACTACTTCTTTCATCCTCATTTTGATCACCAAAGGGTCGTCGTGAGGGTAAAGAACACCTGACAGGTCATTTTTTGAAAAACCAATGACCAGCTTCTCTTTGTTTACCTTCCTCGGGCGATCCTCTTCAGCCAAATTTATCCGCTGAATGTATGAGCAAGCCTGAGCCTCACCGAGGTAAGCTTTTCTTTTTGCAGTAAGGTCTCCTCCTCCTGCATCTCCTCTTGTAATGACATTACAATCAAATGATCCAAAGCGTATTGAAAATACCTCTCGTTCTGGCTGCCTTGGTTTCTTGGGAAGATCGGGGTCATCCTCTGCATCATCTTCATGATCCCTTTTCTTTTTCTCCTCTGCTCGACGAGGAGATTTAGACCTTTCTCTAGTTCGGTCATTATTTCTTTTTTCGCCTCCCCGATCAACATACTTCGCTAGCTTCCCTCTTCGGATGAGTGTTTCAATCTCGTTCTGAAGAGCTATGAAATTTTTGGTCATATGGCAGTGATCCTTATGGAACTCGCAATATTTATCCCTGTTCCTCAGGTCAGGGTCTGACCTCAGTTTCTTTGGCCACTTTACTTCCTCGTTATTCTTGATTTCTTCCAAGACATGATTAATACCCATTTTCAAAGGAGTATAATTATCGAATTTCTTCAGGACTTCCCATGATGATTTATTATTCTTGGAATGCTTGTAACCACCATTGCCCTTATGCTCTTTCTTCTTGAATTTGTCGTCTTCCACCTTGGTTTCTTTATCCATATTCTTTTTCGCAGCCATATCCTCCTCGGCATTCATGATTTTGGCTGCTTTTGCCATCAACTCTGACATAGTTGTAGGTGGATCTTTGGCCAAAGTGTAATACAACTTATTAGGCAACAACCCACTCATCAAGGCGGTGATTGCTGTCTTTTCTTCATAATCTATGACTTCCAGCTTCTCGTTATTGAAACGAGTTATGTAATCTCTAGTACTCTCACCAGATTTTTGTCTAACACTTAACAAGTGTGCTACTCTTTTTACTGGCTTTGCTCCAAAACAGAAATTACCAATAAACAACTCGGCCAACTGAAAGAAAGTTAAAATCTTACCCCGAGGAAGATTGTTGTACCATATCTGGGCAGATCCAGTAAGAGTTCCTGAGAATGCTCTGCATCTCATCTCGTCGGGGACGGCATAGATGTCGGCAGCAGCTTGATATTTCTCTATGTGTAGAACAGGATTTGTCTTTCCATCATATTTGGGGGTCACCACTGGTGCTTTAAACTTTGATGGAGTAGGAAAACCCACAATGGCCTGAACAAAAGGTGTCCCTTGAACAAAAGTTCGTTGTAAGGGATTCTTCGCCTTAGCCATTTCTCCCAATCTATCCTCCAAGCGCTCAATGGAACCCTTCCACACATCGTTTCCTTCCTCGGGCCTATTAGTTCGAGCAATTGATTGTTCCGAAGTAGCCTCTTGAGATCTATCTTGACGAGCAACTGGTCGTGATTGTGCTGATCCTTCTCTTAGATCTGATGGTCGTCGAAAACTCCTCGACATGGTCTTAGGTGGACTCCTATTCCTCCTAGGGCCTAATCGACTGAAAGGAGACATCCTACTCAGTCTTTCCAAGGCACTGGGTCTCTCTGGAGAGAGAGTGATACGTTGATCAGTATCTGTAGCCCGTATTGACGAAGTTTGCCCCGGTTGATAAGAGAAATCATCAGATTCTTCATTACTATACGTCTCTGTACGCCTGGATCGTAAAGAAGGTAAATAGGTTTGCCTCTGACCACTTCGATGTCCCGAAGGTGACGGTGCTACTCTATGAAGGGTTTGTATGAGTTGCATCATTGTTTCTTGCATGGCGGTTTGTCCTTGAGCCAGATTCGTCATGATTCCAGCCAGATCTGGAGGAGCAGAAGGATTTAGAGGATTTCCAGTATTTCCAGCGTTTCGATTGTTGGATTCTAAATTATCTGCCATTGATGATGAATGAAGTTTTGTGAAAAACGATAACAACAGTCGTTCCCACAGACGGCTCCAATCTGTTGATGAAAAAAACTAGATTACTCTAATTATTCAATCACAGATAAATGAATGAGACAAAAGATTTTTAAAGTGGTTCAGCCTTATATGAATGGCCTACGTCCACTGTTATGTTATTGCTGAGTGTTTGGGAATTTTCGATTACAAGTGCTATCAAGAAATTCCTATCCTTTTGAATGAGGGTGATACAAGATATTTATAGCCCTTAGGCTGTACATGAAAGGGTGATACATTAAATGATATACATATGAAAGGGTAACTCATTTAATGCTCTTCAAGCGTGTGCGTCAAGATGATAAGCATTCAATGAATAATTGAATTGTTGATTATCTGGCAATTAATGTTGTGGTCGAGTTGCAGCTCGAACCACCTTAGATGCTCGTCGTTCAAGAGTTCTTCGGAGCGCTGGAGTTCCTCGGAGGACTGGAGTTCCTCGGAGGGCTGGTGTTCCTCGGGGTACACCTGTTGCTCGGAGTGAGTATGTTGGTCGGGGGAATGATCTTCCTCGTTGCTATTGTGCCACGTAGATTGACACGTGTCTTCTTATTATTCGTCCACATCAGCATGCTAATTTTGGTATCAACAATTCTCATAATAAAAGGAATTTAATTACAGTTAAGAAAGAGTATATAATTATGAACAAGAAAATTAAAATGAAAATTTGAGATCAATAAGTTAAGCATAAACTACAGATAAGCCACAATTTATTGATTTACAACAACCACCCACCCCACCCCCACCCACCCAAACCCACCCACACAGAATAAAACAAATAAGTTTTACCTTGGTTCACTGCAATGACTTCCTCATTGCTTTGAATTTCTAATGTTTATGTAGTCGAGTTTCTGACATCACAACCAATCAGAAGCGGCGCATGCACCTAAAAGCAACGCAATCAAGTTTGCAAACCATATAACCCTTATGTTGATTAACAAAGAATCATGAAACCAAATAATGAACTAATTCCGCCAAAACCATAAACATAAGTAACTTATATCGTCATTCCAATCAGCAATAAAAGTCATACTATAAAAGGGGAAAAGAAATGCTTGAACTTATTCAATAGGTATCAGCAAATCAATGTGGGTAATGTGCAAATAAAATCACAACTACTTTTTGAGTAAATATAAATACCAACCAGCTATATTAATTATTTATCATGCATTTCACATTAAATGCAATTTGGGTAACATGACACCAAAATCATCGTTCTCTTATGAAACAACAAGGAGCTAGAACCCAGAAAGTTAGAACCTTGCCCATGAATCATTGATGTCAGCTGTTGTTCTCAAACTCCATCCTTGCCTTCCCATAGAGTAGGGTCATCAACACCCCTACCATAACCAAAGAGAAAAGTAAAGCAATGCCATAAAATGCACTAGGGAAAAAAAACTCAACTATCTAAATAGCAGGTGTAGGCAATTGATGTTCTCATTCGCAAAGTGAATAGAATTAAAAAAATCATAGCCCCCTATTATGTAGATCAGAAAATATGTCTTCTCAGCTAATTTTATTTTGTATACGATTGTATTAGAGGAAATGAATGTAATACTAATATGCTCTTATGGATTTTGTTGGTGAACCTGCAAAGAATCTTTATACAGCTAGGAGTTAAAATGATCAAGTTTTAACTGATTTTCGCTCGTGGTGTCATGATGCTATCAATCCAATCATTGAATTCATTGAGAATCTTTAGGTTGCACTGGCTGTGAATAATGATGGCCTGATTGTTCTGGTTACACATTCATAGAAGGCGCAACCAATTCTATTTCAACATTTTATCTTAGCTTATGTTGAGCAGCTAGAATGCGATGATGGTTGTTTACTAGATTGCAGAAGTAGGTTGAATTATTTCCCTTTAGGTGTCTGTGCATTAGATGGCGATGGCCTTCCCATTGATTGGTTTATGACTTCTGATGCTTTGGGGTTCACTGCTCCTATTAGGAACAGCATTGATGCAGTTTCAGACTGGGATTTTGTTTTAAAGTTTCTTTATACTCTACGTCAATGAATATAAAGCTTTAACGAGTGACATCTCACCTCGATTGCATAAATTGCAGTTTTGAGAGATTGTAACTGTGATGATAAGACTTTTTTATTTGGAAACACATCGGTGTCGTTGCTATCCCTACATGTGGCAGTATGAATAGCGTATCTTTCTTCTGAATCAAAATCGAGCTCGAATGTAGTATGGAAGATCTTGCAGTGCTTATCATCTCTCCAATTCAGGTCATGACAAAGTTCTCACCTAGCAAGTGAATCAATATAAAACCTTTTGTCGTATTTAACAGAATTAAGGTCTGAGTAAAAAGATTTCCACGTCCACATGTCAAAAGCTTGAATGCGACTCCATTTCAGTTTTTCCTGTTCTCCTTTCTTCCCAGTAGTTTGAAGAAATTTGGCACCAATAGAAGCTGGAAGATCATTTTGTATCTCAGACAGACACCGGTTGTTGTCTACATTAGACACTGCCGATGAATTATCTTCTCTAGAAATATTCATTTCAGATTGATCTGATTGTTGCGATTGCCTAATTTGCATCATTTGGCATACCGGACATAACTCGGTACAGAAATGCTTCTTATTTATCCAAAGATGATAAAAGCTGAGCCTCTCATGTACCCCTTCGGTTCAAAGATGACAGTAAGATGCACAAAGCCTGCAACCGAATAAGCAGAGGCAAAGTTCAAAAGTTATGATTCACAGCATAAAGTCTCTGTTTGTTTCAGGACATTTATTATTCACCTATTCTATGTTAAATTTTGCTTACTAGTTTGTCCAAAATCACATAACCACACCGTATACACCTATTTACAATTTTATACAAATAAAAATCTAACCCTAATTAGGTGAATACTCACCATTTTACTTTTTATCTCGAAGCAAACGAGAACTAAAAGAAGAATTACCTTATGAAATAGATATAATGCAGAGTGGAGGAATGTTAGTTACCTCTTCAGTATGAATCAACTCCCAGTGGCCATCTTCAGAAGATTCAAAATATATCCTCTTGTGCCCCGGATCATATGCATTATAAGGGCCCAAGAAAAGCCAGTATCTATTGTACCGACGATTAGAACCCAAGATGATAGACTGCATAGGATGTAAATCGTCCTCTATTTCCGTTTCTTTTGCATCCTTTTTACAACTAGTTGGATTCTTCTCCTTCCCACAAGATAGACTGCATATGAAGTTAAAAATTGTTATTAAAAAGATTAATTGACTTCTATATAATCAACTCGTGCCGGATGTCGACGCAAGAGTCGGCAGCACCACATTACATTTTCACACGATAAATAGATGATAGTTTGTGGTTAAACATAAAATATTGCACTAAATAAGACCATAAGAGTAAAATACAATTCTTTAAAGATAAGAAAATCATGAACAAAAGTTCATCTTGTTTATCTCATGAAATCTTTTGTTTGTGATGAAGAAGATGATATTAATTACATCATAAAAAGATTGAGCTTTAAAGAAAGCAACTTTTCACATAGTCATACTCCAGTTTAAAGCCCAAAATAAAATAAAATATAAGAAGATAATATCAACACAAATTAAATAAAATTGTGCTCTTGTTTGAACTCATGTGGCACTTTAGGGCATTCAAAACAACATCCCTCTTCTCTACTTCACTACCCTAGTTTTCTCCTTTGCACACTACACGTTCGGATTTGACAAATGTGTGTGAGAAATAGATTTCGGGGTTGGAATAGCTGGAGCCATCTTATTTCTACAGTAAAAGAAAGGTGAAGACATAAATTGAAAAGTCAATGGTAGTGAAAGATGTTCAAGAAAGTGTAGTGTTTCTCTTACAAATATATACGAGGGAAAGGAAGGCAACAAGAATAATTGACATCCTAATTTCCCGTGCCTCTCCCTGGCCCACTTGGTCGTTGTTTTAAATTCCCCTTACACCTATTTGGAATATAAAAATTATAGTTTGTTTTGAGTTTTCTCCCCTGAACGCCCACTTTAAACCCCAAAATGAACCTATACTAGTAAATTTCGACAACCGGGAACCCGATGAGCATGCGATCACTTCCCACAGTTGCGTTTATTCCCCATGGGGTGTCTGTGCATCTCTTCGGGCCACTTGATTATTGTTTTGAGTTTTCGCCTCTTAACACTCACTTTTAACCCCAAAACGAGCTTATACTAGTTAATTTCGACAATCTAGATCCCAGAGAGGATGCATTCACTTCCCACGACTTACTTTTATGCCCCATGGGGTGTCCGTGCCTCCCAAGGACATTTGGTCACTGTTTTGTATCCGCCCTTAATGCCTATTTTTAACCCCAAAATGAGTTTATACTTGTAAATTTTGACAACCGAGCGGCCGGAGAGGACGCGATCACTTCCCACGGGTTAATTTTAAACCCCATGGTGTATCTGTGCCACATAATTCCAATTTTAATTGCAAAACGAGCCTATACTAGTTAATTTTAGCAATCAGGAGCCCAGTGATAACATGAGCACTTCCCACAGGCTACTTTTATGCCCCATGGGGTGTCTGTGCCACTCTCCGGCCACTCGGTCATATTTTTTTGTTTTGCCTCTTAATGCCCACTTTTCACCACAAAGCGAGCCCATACTAGTTAATTTCAGCAATCGCGAGATCGACGATGATGCATTCACTTCCCGCGGGTTACTTTTATACCATATGGGGTGCATGTGCCACTACCCGGGCCACTTGGTCATTATTTTGAATTCCCCCTCCCCTTAATACTAACTTTTAACCCCAAAACAAGCTTATACTAGTTAATTTCCGCAACTGGGAGCCCCGTGAGCATGCGGTCACTACCCACTGGATACTTTTTTGCCCCTTGGGGTGTTTATGCCTGTCTCTATGCCACACATTCGTTGGATACTTTTGTGCCCCAGTGGATACTTTTGTATTCCTATAGTTAAGAAATTTATTAGTGACTTTAAAATGCAAAAGAAAACTAGAAAAATAATTTCAACTGAATTAGAGAAGCAAAACAAAATGAAATATGTAAAGCAAAACATCTACCATTATTTTTTCTGAGAAATCACCACTTGTCAAAAGTAAGGAATCTTTCTTTTTTCCTTACTTTTTACCTAATCAACAATGTCAAAATACAAAAGGTCAAATTATAATTATGCTCACATTAACTAGTCCAAGTTGAGTACAAACGAAGGAATTAACTATAAACTAGGTGTATTTATTAGCTTTTTCAAAATAGACAAAATTCATCGAAGAGCAGTTGGTGAGGAACTTGATTTGAATGTACAATATATGTCTTTGAGAGTGTGGTGTTAATAAATATATAAAGGGTTTGTCAACAATCCTTTTACATGCAAGAGAAAACTAATCATAATGGAGTTCATCAACATTATTTAACTTGAGCATGCTACTACCAATTTTGGACAACGTTCGAGACTCAACTTTCATAAACAGGTGCAGCTATCTAGACCATTAGGAAGCTTATCCAAACTCTCACATTCATCTAACCTCAAAACTTCAAGATGATGTTGGAAACCTTTCTCTTCTACTCCCAAGTCAGACCTCTCTCTTCTACTCTCAGTTAAACATTTAAATCACACTCAATCAGATTATACGGGCAAAATCGCCTACATCACATATAAGTATCGTCGTTTTGGGGTTGATTTGGGGCACTAAATCGGGATGGACCTTAAGATACTTGTTCCTAATAAATGTTGCAGATTCCTCCACATGGGCCCCATCTGCAAATGCAAGACAATCGCCTCGAAATCCGACCCCACTAAATCGAGCCCTGTATACACCAGGGGCCTTCACAAGTATCTGATACAGTTGTATCAGTGGCTCACAACCACATTCATAATTCTGGATAGAACTAAAACCAGAGGATGAAATAATCTTTACAAAATCTTCGAAGTTACCCAAAGGCCATGCTTCAATTCCTTTGAGAACCCGCATATTTTCAAAAAAATAGTGTTAATCTCTTTTAGCTATATGGGTTTCTAATTTGAACTTGTAAGCTTCATATGCTTGTGGTTCAACATTGGAAAGAATGATCTCAGCATATTCTTTTCCTGTAGCACACAATAGAACTTTAGCAACCTCTTGACACTCTGAAACTCTACGATTATATTCTGGATTGGAAGTCAATGCCTGCTTTAGGCCAGAAAATGCCAATAATATCTTATACGCTTCTTTAGTCTCGGGTTTTTGGCATGTTTGCAGCTCACAACGAATTTTTCTTTATTATTTGAGTAATGAGTTAGTTATTGATGTATGTATTAAGATTCTTAGACTACTCAAAATAAAACTCAATCTATGTCCAAATGATTCAGTTTATGATATGCAATACAAGGGGTATTCAAAAAGGAGCAGTGAGTAGAACTAAATGATTCAGTTTATTTGAAAGTAGTAGCTTTGGATCTTTAGTTGTATGATTGTCCTATCATTTGAGTATTTATTTTTAACAACTCAAGTAATGTATCCTCAAGTTTATGTTCTAACAACTCAAACAGTTATATGGTTGTCCTATCATTTGAATAGTTGAGTTTATGTTCTTATATTATACATTTATTAAATCGTAATTATATGTGATGTTTAATCTTTACTCTTGTAGGTAAGTATGTTTAGTGACTTGATCTAACGAGCTGATGATTGTAGATTGACAATGACCAATTATTTTCGGTGTGACTTGAGCTTATGAGATATCCAATTCAGTAAGTAAACTTTTTTTCTACTTTGTTTTAAGTGGCAATTTTAGAAGCAGAAATAACCTAGACAATAATAGAAAAAGAAAAACATACAAAAGAAATTGCACTGCAACCAATAGCTGTCTTCAAATTAACGTAAACAATAATACAAAAATAATTACAGTTAGATTTCCTTTTTATAACAGATTGTCAAATAACGTACCCCCCCCCCCCCCCCCCAAAAAAAAAAAAAAAATTGATACCTACGTTAAAAAAACCTAGGAAATTTATTATAAGAAGTCACTTACCTGTGTGGAAAGATGATGGAATATGTGGAAACAATAGAGTAAATGGTGTAAGCAATATAAGGTCGAATTGAAGGCTAAATAAATAAATATTTCAATGGCAGAGATTTAAGGCTAGCTTTGATTCTTCAGCTAAAAGCTATCAGGGGTCCAGCCAACCGATTCCCCAAAAGGTCTCATGATCATTAAGTTAATTTGAACGAGGGAGGAATTCCTACAAACCGAAGACCACATAGAGTGCCCTCTTACCTAAAAATTAAATTGAAAGATTGGTGAAGGAAATGATAGACTCTGGTATCCTTCAAGAAAGGCATAGTCCATTTTCTTCCTCGATTTTTCTAGTTAAGAAGAAGTATGGTAAATGAAGGTTATGTGTTGATTACATGAAATTAAATGGGGCCACAATCAAAGATAAATTTCCTATATCTACCATTAAGGAACTTTTGGACGAGTTGTTTGGTGCCAAATTTGTATTTATAAATTGGATTTAAGAGCATGGCACTATCAAAACAGAATGAGAGAAGGGAGTATTCAAAATACTGCTTTCATAAATCATAGTGTCCATTATGAGTTCAAGATGATGCTCTTTGGGATCAATAATGTTCCAACCACCTTCCAAATTCTTATGAATGAAGTATTTAGGTCGTACTTAAAATAATTTGTTTTGTTTTTTTACAATATACTTGTGTTTAGCGAAAGTTAGTAAGACCACTATGAGCACTTATAGTTTGTAATTCATACCTTGAGAGCATACCGACTGTTTGCAAATCTTAGATAGTGATAGTTTGCTCAACCCACTGTCAGGTATGAGGTCACATTATTAGTGAGAAGGTCATTCCACACCCTAGTAAGGTGGAGGATATACAGCCTTGGCCCAGGCCTATTTCACTAACGAACTTGAGAGGTTTTCTAGGACTCACACGTTTCTATAAAAGATTTATACAAGGTTATGGGAGTATTGTTAAACTAGTCACTAATTTATTAAAGAAGGATGCATTCAAGTAGTCACTTGCATATGAGGAGGCATTCATCAAATTAAAAACTACTACGATAGAGGTGCATGTTTTGGCCTTATTAGATTTTACAAAACCCTTCTTATTGGAGACTTATGCCATCAGAAAATGTGTTAGGGTTGTTTTAACGCATCATAGCATACCTCTTGCATTTTTTAGCAAAGCGTTGGGACCTAAGGATTTTGGACTCTTATATGAGGAAGAAATGATTGCCACTAAGATGGCCATTAATAAGTGGAAGGATTATCTACTGGGACATCATTTTATTATCTGTACATATCACTTCAAGGTGTTAAAGGGCGACTACCAATATCCAACATAAATGACTTACTAAAATGTTGGGAGTTGATTGAAAAATTAATTACAAGAAAGGAGTAGACAATAGGGTGACAGATGTTATTTCACGAAAATAAGAAGACCGACCACGTGATCCATGTCTAATCACTTTTATTGGAATATCTCTGAAGCATTAGAAACCATATTCTTAAAATAAGGGTGGCTAGTTCACATAGCCTTGAATCTAAATGAAGGAAGACTCATAGAAAGTTTAAAAGTGTTGAAGATAAGAGCAAAGTGACCAGACATGGATCTCAAAAGGACCTCAACACATCATTTATAAAAGGTTCATCTTCTTATATATAACATCCTAGCGTAGGCATGTCTATTGGATCAATTTGAACCCTATTTATCAAATTTTAATATACTTTTTGGAGCAAAGGGTCACAAAATTACATGGTTGACCAAGCTGTTAGGATTTGATAATGAACTCAAGTAACAACAAGTAGAGAAGAGTGGAGTTGATGTATAGTTTAGAATGAAACATTTATTTGATAATAAACTCGGGTTGTTAAATGTGACATGGAATGTAAAAAAAGTAAGGGAAGCTACCTCAACACACGACAACACAAACTCTTTAGGCCAAGCAATATGTGAATTGTGTGCGTCTTTAACAACATACATGTCCGCATTAGGTACCGATATAGGAAGATTATCTTGGGGAGAGTGAACATTAGTT
Source organism: Sambucus nigra (assembly GCA_949130495.1). Classification (NCBI taxonomy): domain Eukaryota; kingdom Viridiplantae; phylum Streptophyta; class Magnoliopsida; order Dipsacales; family Adoxaceae; genus Sambucus; species Sambucus nigra. Next base: position 42,965,108 of record OX422213.1, read on the forward strand.
GGATTTTTCGTCAAATTAGCGTGATGGATTGGGTCACCCATGTTGAAATGTGAGAAAGTTGAATTGGGAGCAACTTTTCCATGCCATATTCATATACAATAACTTTGGTCCATATAGTTCGCATATAAATGACCTTTAATTTCTTTTAAACTCCATTTAAAGCAATTTTTACATAATGTACATGAACACCGTACAAATTTATTATTTACATCATTCTTTCTGCAAATTTAAGAAAATATTCAAACCCTTGCAAGTTCTCGTTTGATAATCTATGAATAAACCTCCCCGACTTGTCTGTTCCCATTTCTCAAAGTGTACATATATTATGATTGTAAATATTAATTGTATGAATGTGATTTTCATACAAAATAATAGCACAATCCTCAAGTCATATTAATCGTGCTGGAATATATATAAAAGCATCAACAACCATAACTTTCAAAGTCGAATATAATATTGAGTTAAACATAACAACTTTATAGTTCTCAAGTGTAAATAAGAGAATTCAATTGTTTTCGTCCATTGATATATATTTTATGTTTTTCATTTCAATAAAATCACAATGTACACTTTATTATCTTCAAACATATTATATGTTGGGAACTATTTTTCAATTTCTAATTCGAAAAGCATTAAGTGTTATAATATGAGAACTACAGAGATATTGCTATAATAAAGAAAACATATTCTTGATGAGTTTGATAAAGAATCATTAGGCTTGAATGACAGACATGTCACTATTTTACAAACTTAACCAACTATACAAACTAATAATAAAGGCATTAGGTAAATATTAACTATTTTACACTCAAACAATTAGCGTCTAATATACATGAAATTCAACCATCATCTCGAGCCTTAAGAGTTAAAATATGGGCTTGTAGCATAAAAATCCAAATAACACCCTAATATGGTAAAATAAGAATCTTATTTTCGCGCGCACACACACACACACACACACACACACACACAGATATATATATATATATATATATATATACACACACACACACATAAATTAAAAGTCTTATTTCCACATAAATATACATACAAAGACACATGAATTAAATGTATAGATACACAAATTAAACCAGAATAATAATATGATCGCTTAAGAAGAAAACTCTAAACCATAATCTATAAAATGATGAAAATAACATTTCTAAATCAGAAAAATCGAAATAATAAAATTTATTATAAAGTTGATCAATAGATTACACAAACTATAAATCGGATTATGCCAATCCAATATTATACATAATAGATACATATGATTTCTTCAATATTATACATAATAGATAAATGTATTGATTGGATGGTGATTATTCATTTTTGTAATATATTACTCAAGATATAACAATGAGGATAGAGGTAAGCTATATACCTTGGGGTGTTTGATATGGATGGCAACAGTGTTCCGGATACAATCGAGTCCGAAGATTCAATACATTAGGAATGTAGAGGTTGTTGTCACAAATATTTTTTACTCTTTTCCTAATAGATTCATACACATGTTTGTATGAGTCACCGAGTCTTACCACATTATTTTTCCAATATTAAGATTTCTGAAAGTTGTGCTTCGAAGATAACCATATTAATTGAAAGAAAGCGTATGAAAAGTGATCACTCCAAAAAAAACCAAAAAAAAAAGAAACCCAGATGAGAAAAACGTACCTCATAGGTTGAGAGAAGGAATGAGGGATACGTTTGACAAATATATGGGGGAGAGTGCAAACTGACAAGCAGTGGCGGACCCATGATTTTTAAGTAGGGGGTGCAAAAGTTTCGAGTAGTGGCGGGTGCCCCCGACGCAATTTTTTTTAGGGTTATTTATATCTTTTGTAATAATTTAGCCCTAAAAAATATATTAAGTGAATGACAAATATTTTTTCAAGTTGTATTATAACAATTACTCACTAGATTTTAATAATTTACTAATTTAAACTAAAAAAATATTATAAACAGACTAACAGAATAAAGTGGTACCTAATATAATTATTATTTAATAGATACATTTATTTATTTGTGTGTAGTTTAACATTAACAGTGTAAAGTTACATAGAGGCTACTTGAGTCTTAAAACATTGAAATGAAGAAAAAAATGATAGAAAGGTTAAAGTCAAACAACCAGAGAGAAACCTGCTTGATTTAAAGTCTTGACTGTTTTTCCATACCTGCTTGGAGGTTGCTGCTGTTGTGCGATGTGAATCGCTGAACCAATAGAGAAACTCGACAGAGAAGAGCGGTGCTAGTTTGGGGTGTCCAATACTGCTGCGATCAACCGATGGTTTGGCACGAGCAGGGGAGGAAGGAAGGATAAGGGGAGCAACGATGGAGAGAGTTTAGGTTAGAAGAGGCAAAATCAAAGGGTCATCGATGGGAAGAGCGAGTGAGGAGACGAGCGGGTTCTTCTTTTTTGGGTATAGATACATTTAAATAATAACCCACTACAACTTATAGGTTGCAAAAATATTTAGGTATTGTTAACTCCTTTCATATGACATGCCAATATTTATGGTAATTATCTCATTGTTAAGGTTTTGACCAACCACACTCATTCTTATAGTAGACAGTCCAGACTCTAATAATATTATAGCCTCCATTCCATAAGCTAAGGGAAAAGGGCATTAACCCAGTCGAACTTCTAGGGTTGTTCGGTACACTTAGAGAACATACGGGAGATCATCCACCCATGTGACTTTCACCCTTTCCACTCTTCTCTTCATTTCGTCATGGACTATTTTCTTGGAAGCCTCAGCTTTCCCCCTTTTTTTTTTGGGGGGGGGGGGGGGTTGGTCATCGAATTATAGTAATGTTTGATTGCATAGTTACTATATAAGTATTAGAAAGGACCGCTCTTAATAATGTTCCATATCGGTGATGAGAATTATTAAAAGACCAGAATGGGTTATAATGTTTCTCAGATAAACGTTAACATGTCGACATCTATTATGTTTGCCAAATGTTCCATCTCAATCCACTTAGTGAAATAGTTTGCACCGAATATGAGATTCCTTCTTCCACGTGTCATGGGCGGTGGGCCCATAATGCCTAACCCCCATTAAGTGAATAGACATGGGTTGGTCAAATAATTAAGGTCATATTCTCGTATGTATTTGACTATTATGTCCATCCATCTAGGATATTTTTTAATGACGAGAATGCGATCGGTATCCTATCCACTATACATGTTAGGTTATTACAAATACTCCACCCTTATCACCCTTTTGAGGTTATATTTGATAGTGGAAGCCAAAGTGGCTAAGGTATATGTGTGGTTATTATTCCCTTAGGTAATTCCTAGACTTAAATATATTAAATTAGGCGTTTAACTCATGAGCTACCAAAAGGTAGGACGATATGTATTCATCCTTAACATTGTAGTCTCCTAATACTTGATTAAATACCAATCATAAGTCGTAAAACAAATCAAGGTGATTGGCACCAAGATACATATCTTTCCTTAATCCTACGATGAGAGATTTGTGTTTATCGTGGTGATCCGATGCCTCAAAGACAAGTCGTATTCCATAATCGAGGACGGTCTGATCTGAGGTCATAAGTAATATCCTTAGTTTGTCCCCTTGGTGTTAGATGTTCCATCCACATATGAAATCCACCTAAAACATTGATTAGGATCTTCAATAGTCTCTAGATTGGCAAACTCAACTTGACTATCATGTTGATGCTCCTCGATAAACTCAATGATGATATCTCCTAAAATATGTCATTTTATTATAATTCTGGGTTGATAGTGGATATATACCCTCCCCAGTTCCACCGGCTGCTTGGATATCTATCTAAAGAGTTCGACATTTTTAAGAATTACTTTAATTGATAGGGATTTATAACTATGATGGAGTGTGCCTCGAAATAGTGCCTCAATTTGAGCGTGGCTATTACCAGTGAATATGCTAATTTTTTGAACGGGAGGTAATGCATATTTGTGTCTAACATCGTCTTATTAACCCAGAAATTAAGACCTAATTTCCTTCATTCTTGCACACCAAGACCAAACTGACTGCACGGTCAGATATAGATAGATATTGTAGACTAAATCGCCAAATTTGGAATTATGCTTGATTTATTCAAGTGCCTTTATGTATTTATCATTGAAGACTCCCTTGTTATCCTTTCTTAGTAGTTGGAAGACAGATCAACATCTCTTTCAAGACTTGGGGATGAAGTGATTAAGTACTATAAGCATTAAGTTAGCTTTTGGACGTCTCTAACAGTATCGGGTTATTTAATGGTTCATATAGCTTGAATCTGAACGATTTTCTCCTCGATACCTCTTTGGTTGACCAAATAACCCATGAATTTTAGGATTGAGCTCTAAATGAGCATTTATCTGCGTTAAGATTCATTTGGTAGTATTATAAGATCTCAAACGTCTATGTTATATTTTAAAGGTGGTCGGTATTATGTTTACTTTTCATAATCATGTCATCTATGAAAACCTCCATAGTAATACCAAGTGATGTTTAAATATCTTGGTCGGTAGTCGTTCTTAGGTTACCCCTATGTCATTGAGTCCAAATGACATTACTGTGGAATAGTAAAGGCTAAGTGTGGTGATGAAAAATAGTTCATCCTGATAGACCCAAATAGAGGGATTTAATTATAGCCTTAATAGGCATTTAAAAATATTATTCACTCAAGGTTATATATGGTGTCGATCAACTAGTTGACATCTGGTAATGGGAGGTTATTTTCTGGGCATGCTATATTCAGGTCAGTGAAGTCTATGCAGAATCTCCACTTCCTATTACTCTTCTTGACCATGAGCCAGTTTGATATCCCCTTTGAGAATTGAACTTCTTTAATGGTCCTTGCCTCAAGAATCTTCTCAACTTCTTTTTCCACTACATTTTCCCTCTCTGGGCTGTTTTTTCGTACCTTTCATGTGATTAGAGGGAATATTGTATCCACGAGAAGCTTGTGGAATATTACTTCAAGATTGATGAAAGATGTACCATATGGATCCTAGTCAAACACATATTGGTTCTTTGTAAGCAAATGAACCATTTATTCTTTTTCTTGACTAGAGAGAGAAATGTTGATTGGAAGTTTCTTGTATGGGTGAGAGTCATCAAATACAACTTCTTACAACCATTCCATAACTTAATCAATAGGGTCCACCCTCGTACTTCTTCTCATGGTGTCCCATAATTTAACTTTTATTTGGAAGGGGTACACCTCTCTGCATTCTTCGTATTTTCCTTTTTTTCTGCTTAGGTATGGTGGTCACGATAAGGCATTATCGAACAAAAGGTTGATTTCCATGTATCTCCATTACCCCAAATCAGTAATGCATTTAAGCTTCTGTAAGTGGATGGAATTTTCTTCATTCGTGGAGGCATCCTATCCTAAGGATTTCATTGTATGGAGATTCAATATCCATTACTAGAAAATTCAATTATATTTGATATACTTCGAGTTTGTATTGGGAGCATAAATTTTTCTAGTGCCATTATCATCCTTCATACGATTCTGACCCAAAAGATAGTCTTTCTTCAGATCCTCCACATGTAAGTTAATATGATTCAATAATTTGATGTATATTACCTATGAAGAACTTCCTTAGTCCCTTAGTAGATTATCCGTATCCCATTTGGTAATCCTGGGTGTGATTACTAGCACATCATGATATGGAGTCTTGAATTCGACTAGGTCTTCTTTGATGAAGATGATGTGTTTGTCATATTCTATGTCCTTTAGGTTACAATGTTTACTAATAGTGGGTTTGTCCCAGTTAATTTAGAAGTCCTCAGCGATGGCAATGATCTTTTTGAATTCCGTTCTCACAGTATTCCCTTTTATCTGGTTAGGGCTTGAAGACCCATAAATGAATGAGAACTTATGTCCCATCTCGTCATCTTCTAAGACATTTTTTTCTTTTGGTCATTCTCAAAAGGACCTTTTCCATCATTATTCTCTACATAATCATCAAATTTGACTTCTTAGGTAAGATTCTTTCGGTGAGATTTGAGATCCTTGTAACTATTTATCTTGTGCTCATGCTCCTTATGATATGAGCATCGTAGGGTTATGTTTCTCTTGGATGTTCCATGACATCTTCCTCGAGCACTTTAAATACTCTTGGTCCTTGATCTTATTTAAAATATTGTATATTATCTCTTTGAAAATGATGTTAATGGCATGATGAACCTTGTTGGCATCTGACTTCTCCTCACCCTTAGGTCTGTTGTTTTGCTTGTTATCCCATTTCTTGGGAGCAATATCCTTATCCCCATTTTTCTAACTTTTGGTCAACCATTATCCTACTTCATGCATGTCCACTACTTTGGAATACTTCTCGATTTAAGAAATTTGGTTATCAATAGTCGTATCTTCCTTCTTCATGAGGGATTGATATAACATAGAATTGTTTGGAATACTAACCTTAAATTGGGATACAACTACCTATTTGAAGTAGTCTTCCACCTTATTGAAGATATCCCATTATTACCGAGAATACTCATATCAATTTTCTTAGTGATTTTTATTCAATGTGAGAGGGAGTCCATACTCTTTAAATGGTTGCTCTTGGTTATGAACCTTGTTGTGATGGTCTCTATAAGATGTTTGAAGATGAATATGGATCGGTGTGGTATATTTTCAAACTAATTTTTTGCTACATTCCCCAAACTGTAAGGAATGATTTGGCACATGAGGGACTCATTGTTGTTAAAAAGAATCATTTATTGGTGTTATTGATGGATGTAATCAATAGAATTTATTTTCCTAACATAAATCTTAAATCTAATTGTGGTGAACATGGGCTTTATTTGGTAGATAAGGGTTATTCTGGCTAGTTCTTTGGTGGTTTTGATATCCTTCGTATAATATTACAAAGGACTTATTTTCCATGATGGTTTTTGTTACGATCTTTGTTATTTGGTGATTTCCTCTGGTAAGAATGATCTAGATCACGTCATGAACTTTTTCCTTAACTATGAGTTTTAATTGCCTAAGGGCTAGGAGTGAGGGGAACCTCTTGGCGCTTAAATTTTTCCCTATGGAGCTCGTGTTCCATCCTCTCCATATGACATTGGAGGTGTGCCTTCTCCTCTTGTTGGTGGAGCATGGTTGCCTCATGGTCATAAAGGCATTTTTCATATGCATCTATGAGCCATGATATCTAGTTGGAACATGTTGGTTCATTACTTTTCACCATTTAATCCTCATGTGGATAGTAAAAATAGGTGTGATTATTGTGGCTCCTATAAGGTTGTGTGGCCATCCATGAATGGTATCACCCTGAAAAACTTTAGTGAAATGGGGTTAAGGAAGAAAATTCCATTTAAGTTGCCTGCGCGATATTCACGGTCTCCTAACGACATAAACGGTTGTCGTTGAGGGAAGAAGTGTAAAGATTCGATCCGTCAGCCTAATTTATTCAAAATGGGCAAAATAAGTAGCCGTTCCCGATGAAATGGCAGAAAAGACTATTTATATATACAATACCAACTAGATCAGAAGTTCGAGGACTAAGTTACGGAATGAAAAAGTAATAGTCACCCACTCCGCCCTTTCAGTCTCTCACGGGCTATAAAAATGTTCTCCTTATCCTGAATATGTTTTTTATGTGTATAATATGTGCGGGGTGAAAAAAACTATATATATATATAGGGGGGAGATAAATCATCATGTATGTTGCATATAAAGGATGAGAACCAATCATAAAAAGGAATAAAAATAGAAAAAAATAGAAAAGTGTGAAGGTAATTGGGATATGAGCGGTATGACGGATCGTGATTCAATACTAAAGAGTGAGTATGTGTATCTGATGGGACTATTTAAAAACGGGTAATGGAAAAAATGCTACACTATAAACGATGCACTAGATCGTGACTCAGAATGGATAAGTGAATATGCATGTCAATGGGACCTCCAGTGTACATATATATAGCACTAGTGAAAATGAGAAGAATAAAATAAGGAAATGTGAAAAAATATGACTTGAATCCCAAAGTAAACTCAAGATGCCTATGTAGTAGGAACCGGCATCAAAGTTCAGATAGTTTAAAAATAAATAAAGTTGGGGCCTAACCTATAGATCCGAAACTAAAGTTTTCTATTATCATTTGTGAGAAAGCATGCATAAGTGGTGAAGATGTAAAAATAAATGGAAAAAAGCTCTAATTTGGGGTTTATAAGTTAAACCCTAGTTTTGGAATACAATTAGTATCAAGCGAGGCGTAACTATCAAGATCAGGAATAATGCACAGGACCGTATTTAATATTTATGGTAAGTATATGCGAGAAAGAGACACCAACATTCAATACTCAGGCTAGTATTAAATAAGATCTTTATACCATAAATGCACTGTAACACAGTAAATAGATGGGACCAACAAGCAATTTGGTCGAAGGGAGAAAGTGCAAGCACTCTAGGCACAATAAAGGTAAGGAAGTAACTTTAACTTGAGTTAATGCTCAATGATATGTTTATTAATGGGTGTAAAAAGAATGTTTTAACAATAAATTTTCTCTCATGGGAGCTCTCGTGTATGAGGGAAATCCAACAGCACTTCGGTATCAAGATTTCCTTGCTCGTAAACTATTCGTTTGAACTATTTATTTGAAGCAAGGTTACTAGAGTAACCTTGTTAGAATTGAATGTGATTGATTGGCATTAAATGCTAGAGCCCCGTCGCATTAATGTCCAAGATAATGTATTAAATGCATGGGATATTATATTTTGGCGGGAAACTGCCTAACCTGTTATGAGGGACAAGACATGGCAGCTCAAAGGCTTGCCTCAAAATGGCTATGAAACAAAGTTTGGTGGACTAGGTTAGCCATCCTAAGGATAATCTCAACTGAGTGCTACGATTTTGAGTTCCCCAATGTCAGACGATATGACATCACAAAGTAGATGAACAGTGACCCACTAGACGTGTGGTCACATCAATCAAATGGATTGAGTGTAGCTTGAGGTGGCTCGGTCGTTAGGTGGATTGAGTAATTTGATATGTTGTTTGTTGGCTAAGTGTTATTTCTAGGAAAAAGATACAAAATTGAGGTTCCTCGAGGAGGTTCCCCCGAGAAGGTTCAAATCATGGTAGCTCAGTTGTAAGTGGCTCGAGCAACCATTTGTATTGGATGAAGTTTTGCCCTAGTGTGCCAAGTGGGTTGGTGATAAGCACCCAAAAGTGTCTATTTTATACCAGAATAGATGCATTTTAGTCACTCGTTTTAATAAAAATTGGCCTTATGTTCGTATTTTATCATTTTGTAGGTCAATATGCAGTTGCGGTACAAATAATGCTAAATCAGTACAATTACAACTCAATAGCGGTCAAAAGCATGTATCGAAGAAATCCAAAGTGTTTGTGGAAACATCACCACCCTTCAAGGTGTTTGTGAGCTCAATTCAATGTTAACAATGGCAGCATAAGGGTACATACACAAATGGTAGAAGGAGGTGAGGAGAAGAGGATTCACACCGGGATATAAGTGGTTCGCCAATTAGGCCAACATCCACTGTGCAAGTGTGGGATTAGTATTACTGTATGAGGGATCTAATGGCTATAGGTACAAACTCTCAAGCTTTCTCTCTCTACTATGTATTTAGACAGAGTTTCAGCTAGGGTTGCTGATTTCGGATCCCCTTTGAGAAGGAGAAGACAAGTATATATAGGAGCTGGGGGTATAGTGTACCTCCCATTCATGCAATGAGCATGTGCGTGCTGATCTAGCCAATATGATGAAGACATCTGTCCCTGTCACATGTAGAGAATGATGATGAAATATTCCCCCCATGTGAGGAGAATGATTTATTATAACTGATTTGTGTACACGTGTCCTTATCCGAACATATGCATATAAGAGCTCGGCCATCCGTGCCTGGTCAAAACCTCGGCCTGGAAGGGTACGAGGTTGGCAAGGCCAAGCTGATATCCAACCCGAGGCTAGTCATGAAGACCTCGGACTATGTGGGGCCAAGGTTAGGCAAGCAATGTCATAAGGTCAGCCTAGGCCGAGGTTGAGCTGGAACATGCTAGGAACATCGGCTGATTCCCTGTCGAAGCAGGTCTTGATGGAAATACTCTTCTGCAACCTTAGCTTACTCCCAGCCGAGGTTGTCATCCCCTGGACGGCTTGATGAATAATTATCCCTTGGACCATGAAGACCTCTCACAACGTCGTCCATAGCCGACCTTGCTTGGGATGAGATCGCTGGTCATTGATCCAAGGCCCTTCCAATCGTCGGCCATATCCAAGGTCGAGGTTGATATCCCTGAGCTGAGGGGGTACATTCAGGGCATATCAATCACCCCCCATCACTTAGTTACATGTGGGAGCAGGTGACATGGGGTCTATAACTCCAAGGTCCTTTTGCTTTGTTCCAATATTCCTTTTTTGACACTTGTCAATTACTGAAGTGGCTTGCGTGTCTGACAAGGATAATTATGTTGGTTGTCTGTTGGGCTCCTAAGGCAATGATGGGCCTTGGGAAGCGTGCACTCCACTTAAGGGTTTAAACCCCAATTCTTCTCTTTCTTCCTTATTTCTCTCCATCTCCAGACTTAGTCATTCCTATAACTTTCTCTCTCTAGAAGAGCTTTGATTCGAGGTGCACCTGGGTGGACATTTCTTGCAGTTTTTTTCCCTGCTTCTCATCACTCTCCTTCAGGTATCCTTTGTCATCCTCTCTTCCTCAATTTTCTGCTTTGATTCTTATTTTTGCATTTTTCGGTGAGATTTAAGAGCTTTTCCGGCGAGTTCATTGGTTTTTCGACAGTCTGTTCTTTACTGTTCTTCGTTATTTTTTGTTTGAACTTCGATAGTTTGATCCTTAATTACATTTGCCAATCTTGTTTGCTTAGGATAGTCAGAAGTCTAACGTCTGTCTCGTATGCTCAGACCCCTCTACCAACTCTTAGGGGAATTCCCCTCTCTTAGGGAAAAGGCCTTAGAAAAAATTAGACAAGTGGAAAGAGACCAAGAGGAAGCTCGTAGGTCAGAGGCATTCCCCCTCAGGCCCATTTTCCCTCAGCCTCTGAAGGTTATACACCCTAAACCATCCAAACCAGTTAACCCAGCAGAGGCCTCAGTTGAACCTACACCAATGTCTAAGTCTGAGTCATCTACCTCAGACCCTATGTCTGAAGAATCTTTCCAAGAGGCCATAGATTTCACGACTCGACAAGATCAGGCCCCTGATCAAGCGGAGGTTTCCAGTCGGGCCTCGTCTCACAAAAGTTCAGGTACATCAACCTTTTCCTCAGAGGTTGAAATTATTGGACCGAGTGTGGCGGTTCCGCCAATCCTTGAATCCATTCCCCTATCGGCTGTCACAGGGGCAGAGTTCGCTCGGAGATTTCCAAGTGATGCCCCATCGTTTGCTCAGGCCGACGTTGAGCTAGATGATGATAATAATGCTGAGAGTGATGTTGACGTCTCTAAGACGACCGAGATTGAGAGTTCAGTCAGCGAGATCGACCTCCTATCCTTTAGATACCTATATTTCATAAGCCCCTCTATAAAACACAGGAGACCTTTGAGGGAAGAGAGGGCTTATCACGGTCGAGATGGCGAGATCTTCCTATATGAGCATATGTTCAAGTTGGGATTTTGTCTGCCCATCCATCCCATCATCAGGTCTATATTGGCCTATATTAACTTGGCCCCTTCCCACTTTTCACCCAATACTTGGAGGGTGATAATTGGAGCCATTGTCTTATGGATGGCTATTCATCACTCAGACCTTCCTGTCCAAGTCTTTACAGGATGCTATATCCCTTCATCTGCCAGAAATCATCCGAGCTATTATCATTTTTTAGCTCAAAAGCCAGAGAAGAAGATGCTTCAGATTACCCAAACCTCGAACCATAACTAGAAGCCACGTTATTTCTTTGCCTCAGGGCCATAGGAATTTGGTCCATGCACCCCCTCTTCCACATTGGAGTTGAGAATCCCCCTGAGATGGGGAAAAATTATAATGGCTGCTAAGGCCGACCCCGGGCTAAGCCAACAAAATCTTCAGAAGGTTAAAGACCTTCAAGATCAGGGGGAGCATGGTCTGCTTGTCAAATTCGAGCACCTGATGACCCCCTATTACCTCTCTGAGACTGGTTTAGGGGGAAGTCCTCTTACAGAGCTTGGTAAGTTTTTTATTTCAACAAGTTATGCCTCTGAATATATGTATATCTGATTCTCTAACTCAGACCCTTCTATTTTGCAGAGCGCCCCAAAGGAATTTCGGACAAATTGTGGGAGATGGACGCACCAAGTCTGACAAAGCTCGTCAAAAAGGCGGGTCTGAATGCTCCTCCTCCCCCTCCATCTACCTCGAGGGCTGAGGCCACCAAGAAGAGGAAGGTTGCTGCCCCTGCCCCTGAGGATCATAGGTAGAAGAAGAAAGGTGGGGATCCTGCCATTCCCATTTCTTCTGAGGATGCCTTGATTGCTCGTCTTGAGAAATTAAAGATTGGTGAAATCATCATTGGCCAAAGTACGAAGGCCTTAGATTCTATCGGTGGTGTCATGACCGAGTCTGATAAGCGCTTTTGTCGATCCATGGATAAGCCTCTGCTGGCTGAATTCTCTCTTCACCGTTCAATCTAGGTAAGACCTTTAAGTTTTTACTTCTGAGTTTCACAAGTGTAACCTCGTCATTTGAACTACATATGACCTTAGACTAATATCTTGGCATGTTTGCTGCAGGGTCTCGTCACCATGTATCACTACGTCAACTGGACCTTGGGGAAGCTTCCCTTGATAAAGAAGGGCCAAAAGGATGAGAAGACTGAATCCACTCTGAACGCCGAGGTGGAGCGTCTGAAAGTTGCCCTCACGAAGGCCGAGACCAGCGCTAAGGGGTTTCAGAAGGACTTGGACAAGCAAAGGGAAGACCATAACACTGTCACGAAGGCTCAGGCTGACTCCCTTCAATACAAGGTCGACGTTGCTATCAAGGCTGCCTTGGAAGATGCCTCTGAGAAGATCTTGGAGGAGTACAAGGTCTCTGACGAGTTTATCAGCTTCGGCTTTGAATACCTGGAGAGAGGGGTCAAGGTAACTGGAAAATAGGCTGCCATGAAAGAGAAGGAATCTGGGAGCCTTTCAGCTACTGACTTCATCGGCCTGGGTTATGCCGACCCCAAGTTTGCTCAGGCCCTTCAAGAGGTTGAAGAAGAGGGAGGTGCTACACCCTCCGAAACTGCCCCACAAGGGGACACCATGACTGAGGATGTTGGTCCTCGAGATGAAGGAGTGGAAGTGGCCTCACTCGGCTAAGGAAAAGCAGACACGACCGTCAACCCTGAAGTTGCATACACTTAGTTTTTGATAGGGTATTTTTTGTAACTCTGATCTGTTGTAACCTCTAATGAACATCATAATTTTCATCCTTGCACTTTGTAACTTAACTTCAACCCCTGAGGAGGTCTTTTACCTGTTCACTTATTGATTTGCTTTGCTGAATGATTTTCTTTACCATACAATGTTAAATTCAATGAACAGTGTCTTACCTCAGACCTTGCCACCATATTATGATGTTCTAAGGTCTGAGGTCATCAACTAAGATGTTATCTTCAAGGAATTTCACCAAGTTATTGATGTTAAGGGTCTGATGTCATCCAAGTATGATGTCTGTCCTCAAACCTTGTCACCAAATAATGATGTTAAGGCCTGAGGTCATCACTAAGATGTTATCCCCATAAGTAATTTCACCAAATTAATGATGTTAAGGGTCTGAGGTCATTCAAGTATGATGTCTGACCTCAAACCTTGTCACCAAATAATGATGTTAAGGCCTGAGGTCATCACTAAGATGTTATCCCCATAAGTAATTTCACCAAATTAATGATGTTAAGGGTCTGAGGTCATCCAAGTATGATGTCTGACCTCAGACCTTATCACCAAATAATGATGTTAAGGCCTGATGTCATCACTAAGATGTTATCCCTATAAGTAATTTCACCAAATTAATGATGTTAAGGGTCTGAGGTCATCCAAGTATGATGTCTGACCTCAGACCTTGTCACCAAATAATGATGTTAAGGCCTGAGGCCGTTACTAAGACGTTATCCCCATAAGTAATTTCACCAAATTAATAATTTTAAGGGTCTGAGGTCATCCAAGTATGATGTTTGACCTCAGACCTTGTCACCAAATAATGATGTTAAGGCCTGAGGTCATCACTAAAATGTTATCCCCATAAGTAATCTCACCAAATTAATGATGTTAAGGGTCTGAGGTCATCCAAGTATGATGTCTGACCGCAGACCTTGTCACCAAGTCATGATGTTATAAGGTCGGAGGTCATCACTAAGATGTTATCCTTATAAATAATTTCACCAAATCAATGATGTTAAGGGTCTGAGGTCATCTAATTATGATGTCTGACCTCAGACCTTGTCACCAAATCATGATGTTATAAGGTCTGAGGTAATCAACTAAGATGTTATCCTCATAAATAATTTCACCAACTTAATGCATAATCTCATCAAGAACTATCAAAGGAATTTGATCTTTTCATTAATAATCTCTTCATAAGATAATACATTGGCACAAACTCTGGCAACATCATATGTAATACTTCTTTAAATGGTCAGCATTCTAGGGATTAGAAAAAGGTTCCCCCTCTAGGTTTTATAGCCTATAGGTCCCGGGTACAACCTCTTCGATCATGTAGGGACTGTGCCAATTTGGGTGAAGCTTGTTTGCCTTCTACAGTGTCTTCTTCAGTACTAAGTCTCCTACGGCAATGGGTCTTGATTTCACCCTTTGATTGTAGAACTTTATTGTTCTTTGTTGGTAAGCTACTTGCCTGATTTCTGTGTCTTCGCTTCTCTCATTGATTAAGTCTAGATCGATCCTTCTCTCCTCCCCATTCTTCTCAGGGTCATAGGTCTACACCCTATGAGTAGGGAGTTCAACCTCTGTTGGTATGATGGCCTCTGAGCCATGTGATAACATAAACGGGGTATCCCCCGTAGGTGTTCTAGCTGTCATCTTATAGGCCCAAAGAACAGTATAAACCTCTTTAGTCCACCTTCCCTTAGCCTCCTCCAACCTCTTCTTGATCCCGTCAAGGATCGTTTTATTTATAACTTCGATCTGACCGTTTTGCTTGAGGTCGGCCAGGTGAAGAGAAAAATTGCTTTATCCCAACTCTTTTGCAGTATTTTTCCAGGGAAGAGTTCTTGAACAGTGTTCCATTGTCCGAAAAGAGGGTGTTTGGGAGGCCATGTCTGCAGATGATGTTCTTCCAAATAAATTGGAAGGTCTTCCACTCTGTAATCGTGATCATCGACTCTGCCTCTACCCACTTGGAGAAGTAATCAATGGCAACTATCAGAATTATGTAGTTATTTGCAGCCCTCGGTAGGGGACCTACTAAGTCAATCCCCCACACTGTGAATGGCCAAGGGGAACTGATAGACGTCATAGGCTGATGAGGTTGATGGGGGATCGCGAAGAATCTCTGACATTTATCGCACCTCTTTACATAAGCTACAGCATCTTTGGCCAGGGTCGGCCACCAATACCCTTGCGTGACAATCCTCTTCGCCAAAGATCTTCCTCTTATGTGACTGGAGCAAGAACCCTCGTTTACTTCCCGTAGGACGCGGGGGACCTCAGTTGGATGGACACATCTGAGCAGAGGTAATATGAATCCCTTCCTAGATAGGACATCTCCTACTACTGAGAACTTTGCAGCTCTGTATCTCAATTTCCTCCTCTCTATTTTTGACTCTGGTAGCACCCCTTCTCTAATATATCTGATAATTGGATCCATCCACGAGTCCCCAAAATTCAAATTGAGGCAAGGGTTACTGACCTCTTCTTCTTTAATGGTTGCTCTGGGCAAGACCTCCACTGGGATTGTCCTTCTGATATCTGTCCTCGTTACCGAAGCTAGTCTTGCTAATGCGTCTGTATGACTGTTATTTTATCGAGGTATTCTCTTTATCTTTACCTCCTCTAGGCCTTCAAGTATCGTTCTCACCCTCTTTAGGTATTTGGCCATCCTTTCGTCCTTGGCCTCATAGACTCCCAATACTTGATTAACAACCAACCTTGAGTCACTGTGAAGGAGTAGTCGTCTTATACCAACGGTTCTTGCCAAGGAGAGGCCTGCTATCATGGCCTCGTATTCTGACTTGTTGTTCGATGCCTTGAAGTTGAACCTTAGGGAATATTCGATGTTGGTACCATTCGGGCCTGAAAGTATCAGGCCTGCACCGATCCCACTTTCACAAGAGGACCTATCGACGAAGAGGTTCCATATGTCTTTATCTGATGAGAAATCCTCTTCTAACATAATTCCCTGCCTAAAGAGGTACCAGTCTTCGTCATTCTCGACTATCCCATCTCTGACTCTCTTGGGCATAACCTCTTTCGGTTGTCGGAATACGTTGTTGTTTGACACTTCTGTGGCCTCTGTGCTATTCTCACCCTCGATCTCTTGCCATATAAACTCTCCGACAAAATCTACCAGTGCCTGCCCTTTGATGGCCGTCCTAGGCTGATGTGTAAGGTCATATTCCCCCAATTCAATGGCCCAGATGATTAGTCTACCCGACTTTTCAGGTTTATGGAGGACCTGTCTTAACGGGGAGTCGGTGAGAATGACCATGGAATGGGCCTGAAAGTAGGGCTTCATCTTCCTAGAAGCATGTATCGGGGCCTAGGCTAACTTTTCCATGCGAGGGTAATTCTTCTCAGATCCCTGAAGGGCCTTACTGTTGAAGTATACGGGTCTCTGAATCCCAGCGTCTTCCCGTACAATGACCGCACTTATAGCGGATTCAGAGACTGCTTGATATACGTATAACTTCTCTCCTGCTATGGGTCGAGATAAGAGTAAGGGAGATCCAAGGTATGACTTAAGTTGATTAAAGGCCTCATCACACTATTTGTCCCACTCGAAGGCCTTTCTGAGCACCTTAAAGAATGGAAGACACTTGTCGGTCGCCCTGGAAATGAATCTGTTGAGCGCAACCCCTCTTACAGTGAGCCTTTGAACGTCCTTGATACTCCAAGGTGTCTTCATGTCGAGCAAAGCCTTGATTTTCTCAGGGTTCGCCTCTATCCCTCTTTGATTGACGATGAATACAAGAAACTTCCCAGCTCCTACCCCAAAGACACACTTTGCCGAGTTGAGTTTCATCTTGTACAGGTCCATGGTATTGAAGGTTTTTTCTAGGTCCGCCACATGGGTACAGGCCTTTAAGCTCTTCGTTAACATATCTTCTACATATACCTCCATAGTGTTGCATATTTGGTCTTCAAACATCTTGTTCACAAGACGTTGATATGTTGCTCCTGCATTTTTCAATCCGAAGGGCATCACCTTATAGCAATACGTCCCTTTATAAGTAATGAAGGCAGTTTTCTCTAAGTCTTCGGCATCCATGAAGATTTGGTTGTAGCCTAAATACGCGTCCACAAAGCTCATGAGCTCATTCCCTGCAGTTGCGTCTACCATCTAATCGATCCGGGGTAAGGGGTAACTATCTTTCGGGCAAGACTTGTTCAGGTCAGTAAAATCCACACACATTCTCCACTTCCCATTGGCTTTGGGCACAATGACTGCGTTTGATAGCCACTCCGGATATATTACTTCCCTGATGAATTCAGCCTCTTCCAACTTTTGGACCTCTTCCCGAATAACGTCATACTTCTCCCTGGAGTATACTCTTCATCTCTGTTTGATTGGCTTAGCATCCTTAGTCACATTCAGCTTGTGGCACATAACTTCAGGGCTGATGCCTGGCATATCCGCGTGACTCCATGCGAAGACACTCTGCCTCTTCCTCAGGAAGTTTATCAGCTCCTCCTTGATCTTCGCTTTTAAAGCTTTGATGACATGGACGTTTTTTTCTGGTTCGTCCTCATTGAGGACGATGGATTCTACCTCTTTCGCGGCCTTTACCTTCTTCAACTTTGTTTCATCTCTTGGGTCAAGTGTATTGATGTTATAAGTGGTAGTAGCTCTCTTGTAGGCCTCTCTCTCTTCAGCCGAATTGAAGTAACATTCTCGTGCTATGGTCTGGTCACCCTGCACTTCCTCTACCCCATAGGGGGTCAGGAATTTTAGCATCTGGTGGACCGTCGATGGCACGACTTCAAACTCCTTAAGGGCTACTCTTCCTATGATGAGGTTATAGGCCGAGAAGACATTTTTGTCCATAACGAAAAAATTGATCTTTCGGGTTAACCTCTTAGGCCACTCATCACCCATTCGTACGTCCATCTTATACATGCCCAATGGATGGACCTTTTCATCGCTGAAGCCCATTAACGGATGATGATAGGGTACCAACCTATCTCTACTAAGACCTAGGCTCTTGAAGCAAGGCCAAAACATCACATCTATTGAGCTTCCTCTGTCTACAAGAATTCTCTGTACCTCACATCCACGAACTTTTGTTGTGATCACCAAAGTGTCATCATGTGGATCTAGGATGCCCTTGAAGTCGAGTTGGGAGAACCCAACTACGAGAGTATCCATGTCTACCTTCTTTCTCTTCTACTTAGTGTCGGAAGACGTCAAGTTTACCACTTTAAGTTTGGCCACCGATTTGGCCTCTGCCACATGAGCTTTTATGTTAGCCACTTCAGAGCCACCTCCTGCTAGTCCTTTGCATATGGTGTTAACACCAAAGGAGATCATACCAACTCTTTTCACTGGGGTGTTGTCATCTTTTGGTGGGAGGTCTGGATCGTCCTCATCTTCGTCATCCATGCCATTATCTCTTCTTGCTATGGTGTTCTCACGACATTTGTCGTGTCTCTTCTTTTTGGGTTCTTCCCTTCCCCTTTTGGGAGCTTTACCGTCAATATATTTCCTCAACTTTCCTAACTTCAATATCTTCTCGATCTCATCCTTCAAGGCGAAGCACTTGTCTGTTATATGGCCGTGGTCTTGGTGGAATTCACACCATAAGTTTTAGTTCCTCTTATGCGGAGGAGCCTTCCACTTCTCTGGCCATCTTAGGGATCGATCATTATTGATCTCATTAAGGATGTGTTTGCAGCTTACCGTAAGAGGGGTGTAATGCGCAAACTTGTCATCAGCTGCCCTCTTCTTTCCATCCTTCTTTTTTTGGAACTTCCCACTGCTATCGCCGTTCTCGTCTTCGTACTTAGCGGCCATGGCCTCTTCAGTGTTCATGACCTTCCCTGCAGTTGCCAGCAGCTCCTCCATGGACTTTGGTGGGTCTTTCGTAAGTTTTTACAACAAATTCCCCTTCTGAAGACCTCCTATGAGGGTCGTTATGGCGATATTCTCTTTGTAATCTTCAACCTCAAGTTTTTCTTTGTTGAACCTGGTGATTTAGTCTCTTAGGCTCTTGTGCTTGCCTTGCTTGACGTACAACAGATGGGTGGTCTTCTTTTGAGATTTTACCCCAAAGAAGAAGTTGTGAATGAATCGTTCAGCTAAGCCCTTGAAGTTCTCAATTGAATTCTTCGGAAGGGATGTAAACCATATGTGTGCAGCTCCCGTTAAGGTCCCGGAGAAGCTCTGCACTTCATCTCATCCGGTATTGAGTAGATGTCTGTTGCTGACTGGTATATCTCAATGTGATGTACAGGGTTGGTGCTACCATCATACTTGGGAGTCAGTGTAGGTGGCTTGAACTTAGCAGGGGTAGGGAAGCTTACTATCTTAGCCACGAACGGGGAGCCCTCTGAGAAGCCTCTTTGCAGCGAATCCTGTCTTTTGATGAGGTCTCCTATCTTGTTCTCAAGACGCTGAATAGAGTCGTTCCATGGTCTCGCAACGTCGACCTGGCTAAAGTTATCCCCAGCCACCTCTAGGGGGTGGGCTGACGGTTCCCCAGCCACAGAACAACGTCTGCTGTTGACCCCTTCTTGGTCTCTTCCTCTTTCCCGATGAGGCTGACGTTGCCTCTCTTCCCTTTGTGAGTCAGCTGCACTCCTCGACCTTGACAACCTTTATCTTAGGTCATTTATCGGGCCAAGCCTTTCAAAGGCAGACCCTCTAATCTGCCGATCAAAAGCTGATCCTCGTTGTTAGGCTTCTACGCCTCTTCTGCCTCCACAGCCCTGGATCCGTTGGACAGGACGAACTGTATTGTTCGAAACCTCATACGGTTCCTAACAATCTTTCGGGACATCTTCTGCCTCTAGATCATCATTCCTGTCCTCAGGGCAAGGGTTTCCTTGCCTCCCCAGGTGCAAGCGCCTAGGGTCAGCAACGTCCCTCCTCCGCTGGGGCGCAGGTTGGTCTTTGCGCGGTGCCTGGGGTGGTCCCCTGGTGTCAGGATGAGCCTGAACCGCCGCCGGAGTGATTATTTCCAGTGAGACTCTAGGTGGACTCATCATATTTTGGTTGATCTGTGCAAACTGTTCCTGCATTGCTTGTTGCGTTGCGGCCAAAGACCTCAAGGCTGCGGCCACCTCCGCCATTTCGGATTAGGGTGGTGCCTGGCTGGAGCTAGGTCCCCCCGCATTAGGCGGCGAAAGAGGTGGTGGTAATTCTGGGGCCATGTGTTAGCACAAAAGAGCTGGTGTAGTAAATGAGCTTAATACCTTATAGGACCTCTTTCAATGGTGAAACAGCTCCACACAAGGGGGTGAAGCCTAGTTCACCACCAGAGTCTCCGGTAAGGCTAAGCAACAGGTGAGGAAGAGATAGCTTCTCGCTTCCCACAGACGGCACCAAAATGATGATGCTGGAAACAACACCACCCTTCAAGGTGTTTGTGATCTCAATTCAATGTTAACAATGGCAGCACAAGGGTACATACACATATAGTAGAAGGAGGTGAGGAAAAGAGGATTCACACCGGGATATAAGTGGTTCAGCCAATTAGGCTTACATCCACTGTGCAAGTGTGGGATTAGTATGACTGTATGAGGGCTCTAATGGCCATAGGTACAAACTCTCAAGATTTCTATCTCTACTATTTATTTAGACAGAGTTTCAGCTAGGGTTTCTCATTTCGGATCCCCTTTAAGAAGGAGAAGACAAGTATATATAGGAGCTGAGGGTGTAGTGTGCCCCTCATCCATGCAATGAGCATGTGCGTTCTGATCTACCTAATATGATGAAGACATCTGTCCCTGTCACATGTAGAGAATGATGATGAATTATTCCCCCCATGTGAGGAGAATGATTTGTTATAACTGATTTGTGTACACGTGTCTGTGACACCCCGCCTAATTAAATACCGGGCGATCACTCCTTTATTAAATTAAATCAAGGTAAACAGTTGGTTCATTCTCAGCATCACTGTCGATAAAAATAATTTTTTCAATTTAACACCCTAAATAATTAAGCTAAGTGTCAAAAACATTTTTCATACAAACTTCCAAATTTTAATTAAAGAAAAGATTTACTTATACCAAACAACATTTCTATAATATTGAATCACACCACGAAGAACAAAAACAAAACCATACATTCGTCAATCGAATGTCAACATAATAAAACTAAACATCATAAACCATCCTGAATAAATCCCATAAAACAATACTGGAATAACAAAAATATAAGAATCCCAACAATAAATGAAATGATAAAAAGGGCGACACGTGCCCAATAAATGAGAGTAATAGGAGTGGAGTCAAGAACAGAAGCCGTCTACTCAAGTGACCTGCAACTCCCACCTAAGCTGCAGCTCGTTCTTCTCAAAGGATCCTAAGCAAGACACCCCTGTGGCTGGGCACCTGAAAATATACATATATATACAAAAGAGATAGAGAAAAAGAAACGGGTCAGGGCCCGAAAGTGTGTTTGATTTTAAAATACGTTAAGCAAGTATTTAAATTGATACAGGCCAATGCAAATCATATTAGTTCGACACTCTCTTGAGAAAATTCTCACCTCTCTTCTAATGTGCACGCCTATCGTACTAACCTTCCCAAATAATTTAGTTTATCTTGACTTACTCCTAAGTTTTCAAAACCGAACGATGACAATGTTTTAAAAAGGTTACTTTCAATATGTAGCACTCCTCTCGTTTTAGCTTCATTAAATTATAAAATTTCCCAGTGTCTTCTCATACTTTCACAAAACAAGTATTTAATAATTTGAGTCAACAACCATGTTCTATTTATCAAATCACAGTAGGCAGTTTAAAGTATATAACCTCATATATATTAACTACTCGGATAATATATATAAATAACAGCACCCCAACTAAACTATGGTGCGGGCATACTCTGCTATCCAATCCCCGTATCGCTCACACAAAGGGAAATACAAGTTCGGAATCACTCTCGAACTGTATTAACATATACAAAACAACGTTGAGGCGAAGCATAGATTCCAAGTCCAAGAGGTCAGTACATACCCACACGTCTCTTAGGACCGTCCGACTATCAATCTGATAGCCCGTACCTAGGATCTCTATCTTCTAAGGTACGAATCAATATCCCCCATAAAGCAACACAGGATAACATCGTCCCAGCGCGGTAACCTCAGGGATAGCAAGTAGCGAGGGTACGTTTTTCACATGTATATAATATATGTACACACAATCATATAAATATACCCATTCATCATATTAATATAGGTTCCTCCCGTTACCCATAGTCACAACATTTATCCGTAATTTCCCATTATTATGATTACGTATACGGTTTCGTCTCTAACCTTAATTCGAAGAGTTTTCTCACTCATTACCTAATACTCATGGTTTATATCCTCACCAATCTGAAATTCAGTAAGGGACTTTATTTAATTCTAACGTAACTCTCTTACGTACCTCACCCTTAAGGTATAAATCTATCAACCTAAAGTAAATATCCCATAATTACCATACTTGTTGAAGATTAAAGGTTCTAACATTTATCCATATACCCTACTGGTCCTTAATATCTTCCAAATCCTTTTATTTAGAATGCCCAAAGGTTATTTCACGATAAATTAATTTAAGTAAATAAACAAGAGGAATAGGAGTCTGCCAGGAGGGGTCGATCGATCGAAGCTTGGGGCTCGATCGATCGAACCTTCGATCGATCGAAGCTTTATGCTCGATCGATCGATCAAGCAGGTCTGGGCAAAAATTCTGCAGAAATTGCAGTGACGGGATTGATTAAAGCTCTTCATCAAAACTCATATTTTCCAACACTAATCGGCCCAAAACGTTTACTGTTAACATACTAACATAATTCCAGATATCTTTAACGTTCAGCATGCGTGTATACATCATTAAACATGGTTAAACAACCTAAAATCTCATCTAATAATCAAGAACCCTAAAGGTTTCTTAACTTTTGTTCTAATCAGTTTTCTCCAAAATTTCCTTCTAACATAACATCACAAATTCGTGGGTTAATCATCTACTTCACATATTATTTCCAGAATATGGTTATAACGATTTCTACATGCAAATCCCTATCAAAAATTGGGGTTTTCTTCCATTGATTATACTCCTAATCATTCCTACACTAATATGATTATTGCACCAACGAAAATACGCAAGTTAAACACTTGCCTGGGATTTCAGAGGTCTGGTTTCCTGCTGATATTGGTGTGGTTGCGTTCTCCTCCTCGCGATCTACGCGTTGGTGGTGACGGCGGTGCAATCGGTGGTGTTTTGGGCTTTGAATCACCTTGAGAGCTCTCTCCTCTCTTCTCCAATGGCCGTTCTAGGGTTCTGAATGTTCTAACCCTAAAAGGCTGACTTAAATGGCTGCTAAGGATGGCTGAAATTCGTGGGTTTAATTACCCTATTTTGTAAAATGACCAAAATGTCCTCCCGGGTCACTAATTAGGCCTAAAAACACCCCGAGGCCCGAACTAAACCCCCGGGTACACTTTTCTGACTATCTCGACCCTTCCGGACGCGTTGGCGCACTCAAAACGACCATACGGATAACTTATAAAATATTCCCTTTTTGATTAACATAATTAGTCCCGACGTGACACGGGCACGTCCCGACTTAAATTTTCGAAATAGTCATTTACTTCACCTATAACATTCAATATAACCAATATAATATATTAC
Organism: Sambucus nigra; assembly: GCA_949130495.1. NCBI lineage: Eukaryota > Viridiplantae > Streptophyta > Magnoliopsida > Dipsacales > Adoxaceae > Sambucus > Sambucus nigra. Next base: position 42,989,053 of record OX422213.1, read on the forward strand.
TATGCTCATTAGTAATATTCAACAAGTTTCCCATAATTACTAACTCTAGTCACGTTAATAATTATAACATAATTAATTTCCGGATTTTTATTAAATAAATCATCACATTAAATTTAATAAATCCCCAAATTAAATATAGCATAAAAATACGGGGTATTACATACTTCCCCCCTAATAACGGAATTTCGTCCCGAAATTCGGAAAATAAGGCATACCTGGTAAAAACAACTCTGGATATCTCTCGCGCATATCTGCCTCACGCTCCCAAGTGGATTCCTCCACATTATGATGCTCCCACTGGACTCGTACAAGTGGAACTACTTTCGACCTCAATCTCCTCTCACTATAGTCTAGAATAGCCACTGGTCTCTCCTCGTAAGAGCTATCAGACTGTAAGTCTATCTCGTCTATCGCAATGTGAGTATGGGCCATATCATCCCGAAGATATCGTCTCAACGACGAGATGTGGAATACATCGTGGATGCGATGTAAATGTTCTGGCAATCCCAACCTGTATGCTACTGGCCCAATTCTCTCGATGATGGGAAATGGTCCTACGTACCTCGGAGCCAACTTCCCCTTCTTCCCGAATCTCATCACTCCTTTCATAGGAGATACACGCAACAACACTTGATCTCCCACATTAAACTCCCGGAAGAACCGTTTCGCATCGGCGTAGCTCTTCTGCCTGTCTTGGGCTACCCGAATACGACTCCTGATTATCTCAATCCTCGCGGAGGTCTCCTGAATCACTTCTGGCCCTAATAACTTGTTGTCCCCCACCTCGAGCCAACAAGTTGGAGAACGACAAGGCCTGCCGTACAAATCCTCAAATGGAGCCATGCTAATCGTAAACTGATAGGAGTTATTATAAGCAAACTCTACCAGTGGAAGGTGTGGCTCCCAACCTCCTCCGAAATTGAGAACACACATGCGTAGCATATCTTCCAACATTTGATTAGTACGCTCTGTCTGACCATCTGTCTGTGGGTGGTAAGCTGAACTCAGTCTCAACTCTGTACCCATAGCCTCCTGAAAGCTTTCCCAGAAACGTGACACAAAAATCTTGTATCTATCTGACACAATATTCAGGGGCACCCCATGTAATCTGACAATCTCAGCGATGAACAACTGGGCATACTGACCCGTGGTATAATCTGTCCTCACTGGCAGAAAATGAGCCACCTTGGTCAAACGGTCTACAATCACCCAGATAGAATCGTGGCCCCGCTGTGATGTAGGCAACCCGGTAATGAAATCCATGGAAATACTTTCCCACTTCCACGCGGGTACTTCCAACGGCTGAAGTAATCCTGACGGTTTCTGGTGGTCCACCTTCACTAGCTGGCAAGTAGAACACTTGGACACAAATTCAGCGATGTCCTTCTTCATCCCACTCCACCAGTACTGTCGTCTCATGTCCTGGTACATCTTATCGCCTCCCGGATGTACTGCAAATCGGGACCCATGAGAATGAGTCATCACTTCATGACGTAGCTCCGCTCCTTCTGGAACCACTAATCTCCCATTAAACCGCAACCCTCCATCCGAACTAACAGAATAGGACTCATCACCCTCGGCTAGAAGTCGTACAATCTGCTCCTGACAAAACGGGTCTGTGGTCTGTGTCTGTATCACCCTCGTAACAATCTCGGGTGTGACTGACATCACGGATATGAAAGAACGTGCTACTGCGTCCTGGTGGCCCAACTCCTTCAACTTTGCTTTCCAGATGTCCGCTACATCGTCAACCGGTCTACGGCTCAACGCATCAGCAACTACGTTGGCTTTCCCCGAATGATACTGTATTTCGAACTGGTAATCTTTCACAAACTCTAACCATCTGCGCTGACGCATATTCAGCTCTCGCTGAGTGAACAGGTACTGCAGTGACTTATGGTCTGTGAACAAACGGAATTTCTCGCCCAATAAATAGTGCCTCCAAATTCTCAATGCAAAGACGACCCCAGCTAATTCCAGGTCGTGGGTGGGGTAATTCTTCTCATGCGGCTTAAGCTTGCGGGAAGCAAAAGCTATAGCCTTCTCCTCCTGCTGAAGTACTCCCCCAAGTCCTCGTAAGGACGCATCTGTGTAAACCAGGTACTCTACACCCGGCTTCGGTAAAGCAAGGACTGGTGCCGAAGTAAGCTTATCCTTCAGCTCATCGAAAGCCAACTGACAAGCGTCATCCCAGACATATGGTACCCCCTTGCGAGTCTGATTCGTCAATGGACCCGCTATTTTGGAGAATCCCCGAATGAACCTCCTGTAGTATCCGGCTAACCCCAAGAAACTACGCACTTCCGTCGGTGTCGTGGGCTGCCCCCACTCCCTCACCGCTAACACTTTGCTCGAGTCAACTGCTATCCCTTGCTCAGAAACAACATGGCCCAAGAATTGTACCTCTCGCAACCAGAATCCACACTTCTCGTACTTAGCATACAACTGATGCTCTCGTAGAGTCTGAAGAACCTGCCTCAAGTGCTCGGCATGCTCCTCCTCGGAGTGTGAATATATCAAGATATCATCTATGAAGACAATGACGAACTGATCCAAGAACTCTCTGAATACTCGGTTCATCAAGTCCATGAAAACGGCTGGGGCATTTGTGAGTCCGAACGGCATCACCCTGAACTCATAGGACCCATATATCGACAAGAAGGCAGTCTTTGAAACATCCTGCTCTCTAATCCGTAACTGATGGTACCCCGACCTCAGATCTATCTTTGAAAAGAAAGTTGCTCCCCTCAACTGGTTGAATAGATCATCGATTCGAGGCAACGGATACTTATTCCGTATCGTGACCTTGTTCAACTCCCGGTAGTCCACGCACAATCTCAGTGAACCATCTCTCTTCTTTACAAATAAGACTGGAGAGCCCCAAGGTGAGGTACTCCTACGAATGAAGCCCTGACCTAATAGCTGCTCAATCTGATCTCGTAGCTCTCGCATCTCTGCCGGAGCCATACGGTACGGTGCGCGTGCTATAGATCTCAGATCTGGCAATAAATCTATAACGAAGTCTATCTCACGACTGGGCGGTAGGCCTGGTATATCCTGAAACACATCGAAATACTCCCTAACAACTGGGATCGAATCCAAAGGAATCACAACCTCCTTAGAGGTATCCTCCTCAATGTAATATAAATGAGCGGTCGAACCTCCCTCTGGGCGAGGCATCGCCACTACAAACATCTCTTGCCCCGGAATGGCAAAAACAATGCTCCCACCGAAGCAATCAATCATGGCTCTATAAGATGCGAGCCAATCCATACCAATGATCACATCATGCTCGTGCATGTCTAAGACTAGCATGTCTGCAGGCAATATCAAGCTACCAATCTCTACCCCTACTCTCCGGCATATAAAGAATATAAGTGACCCACTCCCCAGTGGTGAGTCGACACACGTCACGGTGCTCTCTGCTGTGGCTAACAACCCTTAGGACTTCGCAAAGTGCGTAGCTATAAAACAATGCGTTGCCCCCGTATCAAACAAAACTTTACCCATAGTACCATGGATAGGAAACATACCCTCAATCGCGGGTGGTGCCTGTGGAGCTGCTGCCTGGTGGACGTTATAGACACGTCCATACTGCAATTGCCCCTGTTGCACTGGAGCTGCTGGAATGGCTGGTAGGGCTGGCACCTGCGCTGGAGCTGGAAGGGCAGGTGGGAAGAGTGGTCTCTGCGGCTCATTACGGGCTCCCTGGTGCTGTGGGGCCCTATCGCCCTCTAGGCCATCCTGACGCTTATGGCCGTGCTTGCCGCACACAAAACACCGGCCTCTGAAATTACCTCCCCTCTGTCCCTGCTGGCCACGGTCCTGCTGGTCGTTACCTCCACGCCATTGGCCCTGTTGGCCCTGATGTGCACGCTGTTGGCCTTGCTGCAATCCCTGAGGTCGGTGTTGACCCTACTGGCCCTGCTGATTAGGCTGACCCTGATGGCCCTGCCTGTATCCCCCGAATCCCTGCCTAGAATCACCTGAACGGAATCACTTAGCAGGGTCCCCCTGATGGGAACTCTGCTCTTGCTGACGAGTCTGTCCATGAGTTGGTGCCCCACCGGTACTATTACCCCCAGTCCTGCCCTGCTGGCTGGACTCTCCTGCTCTCTTGCTTCCCTGAAGATGGAAGCGGTGATCTTGGCAATGTAGTAACGCTGCATTGAGTACGTCAGTGAAAGTACTCAGGGATAGATTTCCAATAAGGTGCTGACGGATCCTCCAAGCTAACCCGTCGACGAACAGCAAAATCTTCTTGCCCTCAGTGGGTGCCTCATCCGGCACAATAGTGAGAAGTCTCGTGAACTCCTCCTCATACTCAGCTACAGTAAGGTTCTCCTGCTTCAGATTTAGTAATTTCTGCCTCATCTCAGTCTGCACTGCGGGTGGAAAATACTTGCGGTCAAACTGCTCCCAGAACAACTGAATAGGGATCGTGTCCCTCTCCTCCAAAGTAGTAGTGGACTCCCACCACTGTAATGCGGCTCCCACCAGCTTGAAAGAAGCCAATAACTGCTTCTGCACTTCGGTGCACTCATACATACGGAGTTGCCGCTGGATGTCGTTCTTCCATTGGCTAACCGTGACAATGTCGGAACTACTAGAGAACTCAGGGGGATGTGCTTTCTGAAAAGCATCCCGAACCCTCTCCCATGCAGATGGAAGCTGTGCTGGTACTGGCGCCACTGCTTGAACCTGGGGTGGAGCCTGTTGAATCACCGCTATCGCGGCATTCACCGCCTGAGCAACTATGGCGGCCACTTCATTAGCATTCATTGTGCCTGGTGCCGGAGCTGCTGGTTGCTCGGCCTGGGCACGCCTATCTTTCGGAGCACGTCTCGGAGGCATCTGAAACGTGAACAAAAATTTATCAGTCTACAGTTATCATTGAATCTCAATTAACTGAAGACTTAAACGTAAAAGCAAGAATACAACAGTCCTAAAAATAGGGCTCTATAGAAATAACGTTAAGCTGAAAGCGAAATAAGCCGTACAGATCCTATGGACACTAGAACCTGATGCTCTGATACCACCTGTGACACCCCGCCTAATTAAATACCGGGCGATCACTCCTTTATTAAATTAAATCAAGGTAAACAGTTGGTTCATTCTCAGCATCACTGTCGATAAAAATAATTTTTCCAATTTAACACCCTAAATAATTAAGCTAAGTGTCAAAAACATTTTTCATACAAACTTCCAAATTTTAATTAAAGAAAAGATTTACTTATACCAAACAACATTTCTATAATATTGAATCACACCACGAAGAACTAAAACAAAACCATACATTCGTCAATCGAATGTCAACATAATAAAACTAAACATCATAAACCATCCTGAATAAATCCCATAAAACAATACTGGAATAACAGAAATATAAGAATCCCAACAATAAATGAAATGATAAAAAGGGCGACACGTGCCCAATAAATGAGAGTAATAGGAGTGGAGTCAAGAACAGAAGCCGTCTACTCAAGTGACCTGCAACTCCCACCTAAGCTGCAGCTCGTTCTTCTCAAAGGATCCTAAGCAAGACGCCCCTGTGGCTGGGCACCTGAAAATATACATATATATACAAAAGAGATAGAGAAAAAGAAACGGGTCAGGGCCCGAAAGTGTGTTTGATTTTAAAATACGTTAAGCAAGTATTTAAATTGATACAGGCCAATGCAAATCATATTAGTTCGACACTCTCTTGAGAAAATTCTCACCTCTCTTCTAATGTGCACGCCTATCGTACTAACCTTCCCAAATAATTTAGTTTATCTTGACTTACTCCTAAGTTTTCAAAACCGAACGATGACAATGTTTTAAAAAGGTTACTTTCAATATGTAGCACTCCTCTCGTTTTAGCTTCATTAAATTATAAAATTTCCCAGTGTCTTCTCATACTTTCACAAAACAAGTATTTAATAATTTGAGTCAACAACCATGTTCTATTTATCAAATCACAGTAGGCAGTTTAAAGTATATAACCTCATATATATTAACTACTCGGATAATATATATAAATAACAGCACCCCAACTAAACTATGGTGCGGGCATACTCTGCTATCCAATCCCCGTATCGCTCACACAAAGGGAAATACAAGTTCGGAATCACTCTCGAACTGTATTAACATATACAAAACAATGTTGAGGCGAAGCATAGATTCCAAGTCCAAGAGGTCAGTACATACCCACACGTCTCTTAGGACCGTCCGACTATCAATCTGATAGCCCGTACCTAGGATCTCTATCTTCTAAGGTACGAATCAATATCCCCCATAAAGCAACACAGGATAACATCGTCCCAGCGCGGTAACCTCAGGGATAGCAAGTAGCGAGGGTACGTTTTTCACATGTATATAATATATGTACACATAATCATATAAATATACCCATTCATCATATTAATATAGGTTCCTCCCGTTACCCATAGTCACAACATTTATCCGTAATTTCCCATTATTATGATTACGTATACGGTTTCGTCTCTAACCTTAATTCGAAGAGTTTTCTCACTCATTACCTAATACTCATGGTTTATATCCTCACCAATCTGAAATTCAGTAAGGGACTTTATTTAATTCTAACGTAACTCTCTTACGTACCTCACCCTTAAGGTATAAATCTATCAACCTAAAGTAAATATCCCATAATTACCATACTTGTTGAAGATTAAAGGTTCTAACATTTATCCATATACCCTACTGGTCCTTAATATCTTCCAAATCCTTTTATTTAGAATGCCCAAAGGTTATTTCACGATAAATTAATTTAAGTAAATAAACAAGAGGAATAGGAGTCTGCCAGGAGGGGTCGATCGATCGAAGCTTGGGGCTCGATCGATCGAACCTTCGATCGATCGAACCTTCGATCGATCGAAGCTCTATGCTCGATCGATCGATCAAGCAGGTCTGGGCAAAAATTCTGCAGAAATTGCAGTGACGGGATTGATTAAAGTTCTTCATCAAAACTCATATTTTCCAACACTAATCGGCCCAAAAAGTTTACTGTTAACATACTAACATAATTCCAGATATCTTTAACGTTCAGCATGCGTGTATACATCATTAAACATGGTTAAACAACCTAAAATCTCATCTAATAATCAAGAACCCTAAAGGTTTCTTAACTTTTGTTCTAATCAGTTTTCTCCAAAATTTCCTTCTAACATAACATCACAAATTCGTGGGTTAATCATCTACTTCACATATTATTTCCAGAATATGGTTATAACGATTTCTACATGCAAATCCCTATCAAAAATTGGGGTTTTCTTCCATTGATTATACTCCTAATCATTCCTACACTAATATGATTATTGCACCGATGAAAATACGCAAGTTAAACACTTGCCTGGGATTTCAGAGGTCTGGTTTCCTGCTGATATTGGTGTGGTTGCGTTCTCCTCCTCGCGATCTACGCGTTGGTGGTGACGGCGGTGCAATCGGTGGTGTTTTGGGCCTTAAATCACCTTGAGAGCTCTCTCCTCTCTTCTCCAATGGTCGTTCTAGGGTTCTGAATGTTCTAACCCTAAAAGGCTGACTTAAATGGCTGCTAAGGATGGCTGAAATTCGTGGGTTTAATTACCCTATTTTGTAAAATGACCAAAATGCCCTCCCGGGTCACTAATTAGGCCTAAAAACACCTCGAGGCCCGAACTAAACCCCCGGGTACACTTTTCTGACTATCTCGACCCTTCCGGACGCGTTGGCGTACTCAAAATGACCATACGGATAACTTATAAAATATTCCCTTTTTAATTAACATAATTAGTCCCGACGTGACACGGGCACGTCCCGACTTAAATTTTCGAAATAGTCATTTACTTCACCTATGACATTCAATATAACCAATATAATATATTACTATGCTCATTAGTAATATTCAACAAGTTTCCCATAATTACTAACTCTAGTCACGTTAATAATTATAACATAATTAATTTCCGGATTTTTATTAAATAAATCATCACATTAAATTTAATAAATCCCCAAATTAAATATAGCATAAAAATACGATGTATTACAGTGTTCTTATTCAAATATATGCGTATAAGAGCTCGGCCATCCGTGCCTGGTCATAACCTCGGCCTAAAAGGGTATGAGGTTGGCAAGGCCAAGCTGATATCCAACCCGAGGCTAGTCATGAAGACCTCGGCCTATGTGGGGCCGAGGTTAGGCAGGCAATGCCATAAGGTCGTCCTAGGACGAGGTTGAGCTGGAACATGCTAGGAACATCGGCTGATTCCCTGCCGAAGCTGGCCTTGATGGAAATACTCTTCTACAACCTCGGCTTACTCCCAGTCGAGGTTGTCATCCCCTGGAAGGCTTGATGAATAATTATCCCTTGGACCATGAAGACCTCTCACAATGTCGGCCATAGCCGACCTTGCTTGGGACGACAAAACACTGAATGCTATAATTGTGGCAAAAAGGGACACTATGACAGAGACTGTTGGTATAAAAAGAAATTAGTCGAAGGTAACTTGACAACATCAAAGATCCAGGAAATTGATAGTGAAAAAGAATGGAATTTCTAAGCATCCCTTGCAATAACTAAGCCTATACATGATTACTTCTCGGAGAAAGAAATGGATTTTGAAGAAGAATGGCTAAAAGACAAAATTGGACAGATTGAAATTAAAGAAGATTAGATGGAAGACCAAGTTGGCTTATTTTTAATCGAAGAAGATTTGGATGAGTAGGGAGTTAATATAGCTTCAATTGACGAAGTACAACTCAAAAAGAATGCCGATTTAGATGAGTAAACACACCTTACCAAAGTATGTACTAAGTTGTCAAGTAATCTTGCCAACAACATTGAAGTTGTGACACAAGAATTTGTGTGTCTACAAGAAATAAAGGTACCACAAATCAAGAAATCGAAAAGTGAGATTGAAGAATTTTTTTTTTTTTTGGGGGTGGGGGGGAACTAAAAAAGACGCGATAACTGATCAAGGAACCATTGTAAAAAAAGTGATGTGGATGGAGACAACAAAGAAGATGGCATTGACCAAAATTGATATAAATAAAAAAGATGATGGATATCTGATAAATACTACAAAGACTATCGAAGGCAAGGTGGACGCATGCGCACTAAATGGCAAAACTACTCAGATGCATTTGGAGGTGAAATTGAAGTAAAAATATTATTTATTAAACCAATGGGAGATGAGATGAAAGGGGTGTGAGAGTTCACAAACACTACTCAAGGGTTGAATATTTGTGACAGTGAAGGATAGTCGAACTAAGCATCGAAGATACAAGATCAAATACAATAGAGTGTAAGGACAAAATAAAGTACGCATGTATTAAAAAATGAAATTAAAATGAGTACAACATTGCCTCAGATAGACACACAGATATGGAGTGGACGAAGTCGAAGAAACCCGTCTGTATGATATAAGAAGAGAGTCGATATCGAGAGGGAGTGTTGAAGTCACCATCTCCTCTCTCCCTCTCTATATTCCTTTATCTTTGGAAGCTTATAGCTTTCTCTCTCCCCCTCTTTAGATTCCTCTCTCTCTCTCTCTCTCTCTCTCTCTCTCTCTCCGGAGCCTTATAGCTTCCTCTCCCTCCCTCTCCTTATCTCTTACAATTTTTAGAATATGCTCACTAGAGAATTCTAGCCATTAACATTACACAGGTATAAATAGGAGTACACACTCCCCATTTATGACATTGACATGCAAGAGGGATGATCGCAGCGCAAGTGTATAAAGATATACACCGATTGTTATGCTCGGCTCCCACCGCTATGAAAAAACCTAGACTATTGACTGCACTATTTTAAGGGAGTACATCGGCCAGTCCGAGTATCGAATCCACATAAACTAGTTACTAGAATTCTATTGGTTTAATACTTCAGGAATAAAAGTGTAAAAGATAATTGTTAACAAAAAGAAAAGATAACTAGGCATGGAAGTTAAACTAATATTAAAAAAAGCGAATAAAAAACTATAGGTTGTGATAAATATCCCCCACCTCGGTTTAATGCCTATAAATGGTTAGATGGGACTACAAATTTAGTAAGATTGGATCTCAATTTGACAGTTAATAAAATCTAGAGTTGTCACCCCCTAAATTCACATAAAAGCCTAATATGATTTTGGCGTTAACAAATACCCCGAAAATTACACACGCAAGGTCATAAATACGGAGCATATATGATATACCCCATTAAATATCTTAGGCGTAAAGTCATGGACAATCCAATCGAATTAAATTCATAAACTCCATCAATAAAGCAAAGCAACCCATTGAAACCGAGGTGAGTTCAATCAATCACAACCTAGGCTAAATTAGCTACGCAACATAATGGAAAACATATATTTTAATGCAAAAAAAAAAGCAATAAATAAAGAAATAAACCTAAGTTACAAAGAAAGTAAATAAATAAATGGAAGCTTGGATTGATGGAGAAGATAATGTATAGTGTTCTTACACAACCTATATGGGTAAACCCTAGGAGGGAGAAAATAGAACACCCAAAATCACCTCCAAACGCTAGCCTCCCTAACCTAAACTAAGTAAGCAAGAGAAAATAAAAGATATCAAGATATTTTACAAAATAAACCAAAGCTTGTTTATATACTAAGTTGAAAAAGAAATAAAGAAAAAAGAAACAAAAAGGAAAATCTCGTTGGCAAAATGCTATGACTAGTCGACCGCGGCCAGGGGTCTGGTCGAGCGGGTCCCCAGGTTAAAACACACTGCTTCCTTTTGTAGGAAAAATGTGATTCACGGAATGACCGGTGGTGCAGGGCCGGTCGACCGGTCCCCTGCTCCATGGTGTCTTTTGGTCCAAAATGAGGGAGAAATGGTGCGAAACAAAAATGGCCATATCTTCTTCGTATGAGCTCGAAACGATGTGATGTTTACGGCCACACGAAGTTAACTCGACAAACTAAGCTTTAGTGGAATTCCACTGAGTCGGAGATGAAGTGTGAAATGTCTAAAATTCCCTTGAAGTTGAGTTAGACGAGGGAACTTCTCCAAATTGCAACCAATCCTCACTTTAAGCATTCCAATACCTACAAAAACTCAATTAACCCCTGCAAAGCATATAAACATACATAATAGAGGTTGTCTGGTTAATGAGTATAAATATAGGCATAAAGAACACGAAAAGTGCTAGAATGCATAAAGATAATGGGCGCGAATATGCAATATTTATGACGTATCACACCCCATAACTTAGACATTTCTAGTCCCTAGTGATGAAACAAACAAAACCAGTCCATAGAAGGAGGTACAAAAAGTATATAAGCATAAAATATATAAATTCCACTTTGGTAGGAAACACAATTGCATTTTGCATATGCAATAAGACGTTAAGCCCATAGGTTACCCTAATGGACGAGTGTTATCTCGTGAGGGTTTTCTGAAATAAAACCAACAAACATCAATGTCTTCTCAAAATATGTGCCCAACCAACATGCGACAAACCCAATAATTAAAAAAAATTACAAACACGCAATTAGCAAAGCGAATGAATTCACATAAAAGTCCGTATTATTAACATTATAGAATGAACTTCGTAGAATTGAAATCTTAAAATGCGGGAGAGGAGCGAGCACATGCAAAGTATGATTTGGTAAAAACTTATATAAATCGGATAATAAATATTAAAGCGTGCATATAAGTCAATACTCACCGGGCATTACGCTCAACAAATGAAATCACTATGAATGGGAGGTAATACACGGGATATGCGGGCATAAAGAGTAAATGTAAATGGAAACTAGGCCGCGCACATGTCACAAAATGAAGAACGCTATATGTAAAATAAGAAACTGTAATCTCAATAAAAGATAATGCTCATTAAAGGAGCCGAAAAGTATTTTCACAGATTATCAAAATTATTTAAACTTTTGAATTGAATCACCCTAGGATCACATATGACTTGTATAGGGTGTAATGTAGGTTTGGGGTTAAGCCTATAAAAAGAACGGAATTATGTACGGATTCAAAGTGTTCGGGAATGAAAACTCGAGATAATGGGAGATTGCGGGTAATTTTAAAATTGGAAAAATATTTTCTATAGCATGCATGAGATATTAACAATGGACAGAGTAAACAAAGCTTATTGAACAATACATACAACATATACAAATTTCTCTCTTTTTCTTTTGTTTTTGTTTTTCTTTTATTTTCTACTTTCTCTTTTTCTTCTTTTTTTTCACTTATTTCTTTTCTTTCTTTTCACACTCACATGCTTAATTGCAACTACATAACGCGAACATCATTCAATCCCAATTATCATTCCAAACAAAGGTACATAAGGTGATATATATGGCTTATAACTCCAATGTGGAGTTGGTTATGCGATTTTGGGTATTGAAATGAAAGGCTATATTAAGGCTTAAAGGGGTTGACTAGGGAAATATTTAAGGTGAGGTCAAGGTTAATATGGGTGATATAACAAAGATGGCCTATGATCATTTCCTAAAATGTACGCAATTCTCGGGTCAAAACAACTTTGAAAATCATGCTCAAGTAACACATTTCAAGATATAAACTCACGATCAAATGAAAGAATAGTGAGATTACCAATTACAGTAACGTTTTCAAAGAGGAAAAAGAAGTGTATAACACACACAAATGAAGAAAAACACAAAGCTCACTAGGTGTAAGTATATACAAAAGATTATCGAGTCATAAAAATCTTAAAGCAAATCAATAAAATAAGAAAAGCGTATGTGCTCGTGGGATTAAAGTTTAATTAATAAATTTATTCATGATATCAATAATTAAGGAATAAATTCTAATAACTTCTAAAATCGAGAACATGCATCATTGAGTTGTCTATTGAGTCAGGCAATTATTAAAATTTATCATCAAAAACAAAGGCAAAATGACCAACAAATGATAAAAAAGAAAGAAAATCTTTTTGAAAATTTTAATTTTTTACAAGAAAAGCATGCTCGGGAAGAACATATAATCAAATCAAAGAAACTACTAATGAATGGATAGAATATCCCACACCCCCTAACTTAAAACCTGACATTGTCCTCAATGTGAATTAAGAACCAAGTTAAAGAGAGGAAAATAACGAAATTACCCATGATGGAGCGATGTTCGGAAAGTACAAGTCCAATAATTCTACAAAACATGTTAGTACCAAGCATAACAAAAATAAATAACAAAAACTTAACTAGCTACATTAGACAATAAGTAAGAATAAGGAAAAATAAGAAAAATAAAACAAAACTAACTATTTACAACCTATAATTTTAACTTCTAACTAACTATACACTAGAAGTTGAAATTTTTAAAGGTCCACCAAAAATACGGTTTGACTTTGGAGGATCAACGGAGGGCCCTCCCTTTCATGCATACCTTTCGAAAAATAGGAATTCCGTTCAAATAACGGAAGGCATGTGTAAGGCATAAGAAATGAACCATCACCAATTAAATTTTTTGGAGGTATGATGAGGGATTTGGATTGAACAAGTGACGAATACACATGGGAATGAAAAAACTGAATTTTCTCTCACAAATTTTGCAATTGGAATGGGAGTTGGCCCACATAGAGGCAAAATTGCCTTTATGGAGAGCAACTAGATCAAGTACTCCTCATCGGTGAAATGGTTAAACGTTTTAAAGTTTGGAACCGATTCATTGGATACTTATATCAGTTCGATGATATAGAATAAAGATGGGGAAGAAAGAAATTTAAACTCAAGATATCGCTTGAAGATTGAGTTTCGAAAGAAATAAGATCATTTTTAATAAAATATTTTTATTTGGGGAATAAAGAAGAAATCATTTCATTGCAAATGGATACTATGTCCATTTCTTCCTCACGATCATTCTCTATTATACCATGGGCCAAGTCAAGAATGGTTTGTTCCAAAGTAGGCACAAAATCCTCATTTAGTTCAAAACATTCCTCAACTTCAAAAGTCTCGGAAGAGAAATCGTCATTGGATTCGAGTAATCCATCAAACTCTTGCTCCCAACAACAATTTCTTCCCGATAAAGGTTTTCAAAATTTTTATTTTCAAGAATGCGCAAGCCCTCACTGAAAGTCATAGGCGAAGGTGCGAATTCTTGCAAACGAGAACTTTGAAAGCTATCATCAGAACTACAATCAAAATCATTATTATAAGAATTTTGAAAGCTAATGCATTTAGTTTCACCATTATTATTATAAGGATCTTGAGGCCCAAAATCGGAATAATCATTCTCAAAATTCCCGTAATCCATAACTAGACTTTGGTAATACTCACCCAAAGACATTTTATATGTTTCAATTTTTTGGGCTTGTAAGTATTGACCAAAGTCATAGGTTTAGGGGGATTTTGAAAATTATCATTACGATCACAAAAAAATTTGGAATAAGACATGCTTATTCAAAGAAGGCTCGAGATGGAAAATTTCAGAAAGTGATGTGCGGTCGAAAAATTTAAGCGTTTCTTGGCGCTCAAATGTAGAAGTCCTACAGAAATAGTTAACAAAGAATACAAATAGAAAGAAAATACTACGAAATACTAAATTAATTAAATTCTAAAACAAATAAGTCCCTGGCAATGACGCCATGTTGACACGCAGGCGGGATGACCGCTACGCAAGTGTATAAAGATATGCGCCGGTCGTTATGCTTAGCTCCCACCGCTATGCAAAAATCTACACTATTGACTACACTCTTTTAAGGGAATACATCGGCCAGTCCGGGTATCGAATCCACAAAGACTAATTGCTAGAGTTATATTGGTTTAATACTTCAGGATTAAAAGTGTAAATGATAATTGTTAACAAAAATAAAAGATAACTAGGCATGAAAGTTAAACTAAGATAAAAACAAGCGAATCAAAAACTATAGGTTGGGACTAATATCCCTCACCTCGGTTTAATGCATATAAATGGTTACACGGGACTACGAATTTAGTAAGATTGGATCTCATTTCAACAATTAATTAAATCTAGAGTTGTCACCCCTTAAATTCGCTTAAAAGCCTAATATGATTTTGGCGTCAACAGATATCCTAAAAATTAGACACGCAAGGTCGTAAATACGGAGCATACATGATATACCCCGTTAAATCTCCTAGGCATAAAGTCAAGGACAACCCAATCGAGTTAAATGCATAAACTCCATCACCTAAGCAAAACAACCCATTGAAACTAAGGCGAGTTCAATCAATCACAACCTAGGCTAAATTAGCTACACAACATAATGGAAGACATATATTTAAATACAAGAAATAAATAGAGCAATAAATTTAAGTTACAAAGCAAGTAAATAAACAACAAAGAAATAAATAAAGAAATGGAAGCTTGGATTGATGGAGAAGATGATGTATAATGTTTTTACACAATCTATATGGCTAAACCCTAGGAGGGAGAAAATGGCACACCCAAAACCACCTCCAAACCCTAGCTTCCCTAACCTAAACTAAGTAAGCAAGAGAAAATAATAAATATCTAGATATTTTACAAAACAAACCAAAGATTGTTTATATAGTAAGTTGTTAAATAAATAAAGAAAAAAGAAACAAAAAAGGAAAATCTCGCTGGCAAAACTGCTATAACCGGTCGACTGCGGCTAGGGGGCCAGTTGACTAGGTCCCTAGGTTAAAACATACTGCTTATTTTCGTAGGAAAAATTTGATTCACCGGTTGACTGGTGGGGCAGGTCCGGTCGACCGGTCCCCTATTCCATGGTGTCCTTTGGTCCAAAATGAGGGAAAAATGGTGCGAAACCAAAAATGACCATATCTTCTTCATCCGAACTTGAAACGATGTGCCATTCTCAGTCACGCGAAGCTACGCTTTCGTAGAATTCCACTGAATCGGAGATGAAGTTTGAAATATCTAAAATGCCCTTAAAATTAAGTCTGACGACGAAACTTCTCCGAATTGCAACCAATCCTCACTTTAAGCGTTCCAATACCTACAAAAACTCAATTACACCCCTGCAAAGCATATAAACATATATAATAGAGGTTGTTTGGTTAACGAGCATAAATATAGGCATAAAAGACACAAAAAGTGCTAGAATGCATAAAGATAACAGGCGCAAATATGCAATACTCGTGACGTATCAACATCAAGTAAGACAAACATAATTTAGCGAGGTCAAATAAAGAGTGTCCAAACAAATATTGAGTGTCTTTAGAGTGAGTGAGACGTGTCTTTGAGTAATAAAATTATGTCCTAAATATTGAGTGAGTTTTGTAATATATTAGTGAGTCACCTGAGAGTGTATTTTGTGAGTCAACAATTGTACTAGGATTTGTACAATTGTTCTTTTGTAATAAAATAGTTTATTTATGGTTCATCGCTTACACAATTGTTTACTCAACATTGTAAGTAAGTCGAGTTTCTCAATATATAAGTCATGTAAAACATTATTAGTACTGATGTATTTGTTGAGCTGAGACGCGATATGGTTTTTTTCGCAAGGATTTTTGCTTAAATACTGGTGTTAATTGCGCGTGCTTGATGTTAATATTTACGTCACTGTTTATTTTGCTGTCACCTCTCATGAAAGTTGAATATAGTTGTGTATTTGGTTAAATTCTAAAATTGACCTTAATTTTATTAATTGGATTTAATTAACCGGTAATTTGAATTTGGCATGAAATTTTGGACCACAGTATCGATTTCGAGTAAAATTAAAAATTGGTATCAATTGAACCGTTTCGTCTTGTAACTAATTAACCTTAAAATGGATTTTGATTACGAGGTGTTTTGAGGAAGAAATTAATTTTTTACATAAGTGGACATTGACATGTCTAGGATAAATCTTTTTCGATGTTAACTTTTGGACCAAAATGTAGTTATGTGCGTGACACATACCTTTATGTCCCATGCACGCAACCAATTTTCAGTCTACAATATAACACCGTTAGAGTTAATGTATTTTGATCCATTTAAAAAAAAGTTCCGAGGGTTTTGTGTAGAAAATGAAAATTGAAGTGGCAAATAAAAATGAAGACAAAGTTCGGAAAAGCAAAGTGTAATTAATCCAACAACAACTATCTCATTCAATTTGTGATGCAAATAAAATTGGATCAATTGACAACTCTTACTTTATAAATGTCTGAGAGTAGTGTAATAAGTTTTCTTGATATACATTTGACCACATAAACCACATATTAAATAACTCACGAAATAACGATATGAGTATCAAAATCTTCCTCAAATCTCTCCCAAAAGTGACGTGAATTTCACTTATTCTTTTACTTACTTATTAAATTTTACCTTATGGCATGAATTACGTCAGAACATAAAAAATTATTACTTTTGAAAAAAAATTTAAAAGACTTATTTAGAATTCACAGTCGGACTCATAACTCAAGCGGTTGGTCCATTAATTAAAAAACAATTCGGCGCTTTGCTTCCTAAGGTTCCAATGAGCCTTAATCAAAAAATAGAAATTTAGGTAGTAACCCAACCTTTCTAGGTAGAGTAAATGGTTGAAAGGCAAGACACAACAGATAATTAGACTCATTCTCTTTCAACAAAATTTAATTATTGTGCCAACCGGGTTGTACCTCTAGAATTAATCCTCGGACATTTTGATCTCTAGCCCTCGTAAATAAATGAAGGTGGTCATGTGGCCAGAAAATATTGACTTTTATCAATGTAATGCTTCTGTCAGTAATTGCATCAATGTTTTGATGGTTGTGTTATTACTGATTTATTAAAAGTTTTAAACAAATGCATGTTGAACACGTAAGTCAAAGACCCTTCTTGGCCTCTCCTAATCATCATAAAAAGTAAATGATTACGTGACAAAGACAATAAATCTACCTGTTGACAGGTAAGTTAGCCTCTAGCTGTTTTACATGTGTATTATTCAATTCAACGAGTTCTTTATTTCTTCACCCATCCCATCCCCTTCCCCCGTAGTCCTTTTTATTTTCAAGCTAAATGTTTTCTTTAATTAATCATTAGGTTTTGATGTTTCAACAAGAAGGAAATAGAAAAAAGAGCAACTTATCATTTTTGTACGCTATGGTGCTTCAGCTATACGATTTGTCCTTTTTCAGTGAAAATCACATGAGACCAAAACGTGTGTTGATTAAAAAATCCGTGTGATTATAAAATGGAAGAAATAGGCATCCTTGGTTACAAACATGGACATAAAAACAACATGGATGGCTTTAATTTTCCACACGTTTATGACAAGAATGAATAGCCATTTTGTGGGGCACACTTTAAGTGATTGGATCCAGTTGATAATAAAAATTACTGGCCCTGCCCTGGCTTCAACAAAAATAAGTCTCCATGTCGATTAAAAGGAAATAATAGAATATATATATATATATGTATGTATATATATATATATATATATATATATATATATATATGTATGTATATATATTTGTCGGCAAAGAGGCCTACTAATTTTTAAGTGTTAGATTCAAATGCTAATAAATTTCCATCAAGCATTTGCATTTCAGTCTATTCCCAAGTTGGGCCTTCCATTTTTGGTGTTTCTTTGTTTAAAAAAAAAAATATTGATGTGATAATATAACAACTGAAAACTCTTATTTTTTAATTTTAATTTTTAGTCAATATGCTGATATATTACAAACCACGAAGCAAGCTTAAGAAACCCTTGTTTTATGCACCTCCTGAGGAGGGAGAAGCCATGAGTTATTTATTTTTACGGGAAAAAGGTCTAATACTATTGTTTTGAAAAATAAGAGCGGAGAGGAGTCACGATTATAATTTAATTCACTTTTTGTTTCACATTACAAATTTATAATTTCGTTTGTGAAAATTTCAAAAGCCAGGGTAATTGATCACCCTTAAGTCCATGCTTGGGGACGTGAACTATACAATAATTTTTTTTTCGTGTTCTGTAAATGAATAGGAATTTTAATTTATAGTTTTTAAGGTGACTGTTCAGATAAAACATATAAGACAGTACAAGCGGTTGAGTCAAAATAACAAGCCAAACGGGGCCAAAGGCACATACCCAACACATGTATTGTGTAGGCTATCTCTCCTTCAAAGAGTTGGAATACCCCAAAGGTATCCAGTCTTAGTGCATAACTTTGATTTTACTAACCCAATCAAAATTTCCAATTTTTCCCGTGGAACAAATATTCCACATTTACTATACTACGTGGCTTTCAAATGGATCATTTTGAGTTCAAATTTTTCATTCATTACTTAATGGTTTTAGACAAATAAATATATTACGTTATACTCCTCTCGGAGGAGAACATATTTGTGCGTGATCCCGACTAAATCGAAATGTGGGTCCTACAACAAAATGAGCCTAAAGATGCTCATTTGCACGTTTGGGTTGTTTTTCCAAAACCCATTTCCATCATTATTAAATATACACAATATGTTACTTTTTAATCCCGTGCTTGGAGGGTGACATTTAAAATTCCGGCCCATTAAAATATGGATTAATTATACCTTACCAAAATTTTACCCCTAGTTTTACTTCATTCCATGAACTTAAATATTTACAATTGAACCCTCTCAACATTAACTCACTTTGCCTCGAGCAATATGATTAATTTTTTTTAACCGAAACTAACTTCTACATTGAATGTGAGGGACAAAATTGTCAAACTACACTTGAAGGAGTGATATATGTGTGTGTATAAGTTTAGGGATAATATGTAAACATATAGGATAATATGTAAACATATCAGGGATAAATTGGGTCGATTTAAAATGTTAGGAGAGGTATAATGTTAAAAATTGAAGTTTATGTGGTGAAAAAATTAGGGAAAAATTATATTTAGCCCTTAAATTTATGTAGTTCAATAACATCCCACCAATAGAAAAGAACTCTTCGTGAGTGTGCTAAAAAAATGGCATAGGAGTATTATTGTAAGAGTAATGATATGCATTTTACAACATGCCCAATACATTCTAAAATGCATTATACTTTATGTGCGATCCATCACGGTGTACAAACATTTAATATACTTTCAAAGATGTTTTCAAGAATTAATTTGAAGTACATATCATTTTCCTTATGCAATATTGTAATGTAGTCTAATACACACATGTATCACTATTGATAAATTCTTAAAAAATATATGAACAATAATGTTATGTAAGTACATAAAATCGAGTGCCGAAACAAAAAGATAAACAAAAACAATCCACAAAACACAAATATGATGAGTTGCCTATCCAAGTACAATCTCAACCCAAACCAATTTTCTTTAGTCCATTATGGAATTTGAAGTGAAATAATATTGTCCCAATGTAGACCTTACTAAGCTTATTCATAAATTGTATATTTGTATGAATTCTAGAATCACTCTGCACACTTCACCGCCCAACTGCACTTTACAAATTACAATAATGTAATGCACTGTTTCTGCAAAAACGAGTTAAAAAATCATATTGTGTGAAATCAATTGATGGTACTAGTTATTTACCGGACTTATGTGGATAAATTTGAGAAGAAAATTCAATGAAAGTTTATTAGGGTATGACAATGCTAAAGATTGATAAGTATGCCAACATTACTTCGGATAACGAATTTGGAAAGAAAAAGAAATCGAGGACACATAACCATCAACTAGATATAGAGGGTTCTTTTTCGAATTACAAAGAAAATGGCACGCAGGATTTAAACACGTTAACTTTAAAATCGAGAAGATTTTTGTATTCAATAATGTGTAAATTAATTTTTGTTAAATTACAATAACTCCCCCATTTATTTTGGGTTTATGGAGTGACCCCTGTTCTAAAGAAATCTATAAACTGACCCAAAACTTTTAACCCATTACAACTAAGCCAATATTTTGGGTTTTCTTTATTTTATATTGCAAAAGTCTGAAACTCCCTCAACATGTGTTTGCCACTTCAAGAGGACAAAAATAACCCCACTTCAAAAGCCATGTCAAAAATTGAAAGAGGTCTTTAGTTATAAACCCCCACGATCGAGGCCCAACTTTTAGACTTTAGGTCGCCATCTGTATATTTGATATAGCATAATGTACGGTCCTTGATGTCATAATTATGCATTGTTATATAACAAAGTTTAGGTGCCATATTAAAAAATATTTATGTACTATTAGAAAATATGTTTGTCATATGAGGCTACAAAATCTGTGATATTAGCAGTCAGGGGCGACACACAATCAGTTAAAAAGTGTATGGTCACACAAAAGCACCCCTCATCCTAGGGGTTTTAGAAAATTTCTCTAAAATTTACAAATCGTTTGGGAGCTTTAAAATGGACAGAAAAGAGGAGAAAGGGGGGATAAAGTGTAGCATTTCTCTTGTCTTGAAGATAAAGTTTTTTTGCGTTTGAATGAAAAAAAATTCTCCCAGCATTTCTCTCCAAATCAAAAGGAAAGGGAGAGAAGAGAAAGTTTTAATTAATGAATGAATTTCATTGACTCTTTTACTTTTATTAAAATTTTTGAATGATCTTCCAACTCTGAAGATTAGTGCCACCAAGTTTGAGTTAAAAATTTAATTTTTACTATTTAAAAAAAATAGTTTGCACAATCAGGTCCGCACAGAAGCCTATATATATATATAAAGTTAGACTCTCCAACATACCTCATTAAATATATCTAAAGACCATATAATTTTTTATAATATTCAAAAATTAAAATTTTCAACTAAAGGATGATCTCTATGGTGAGAAGATCATCTACATAAATAATTTATCAAGGAAGTGGATGAGGTGATGATCAAAATTTAAATAGTCGAAAATACATATGTACATCTCACCCACTTTCGAGAAGAATTTTCTTATGAACATTTTGGTAGATGATCTTCTCACTATGAATATTATTTATACCAAATTTCGTTAAAAAAAAATCAATTTTTTAGTATTTTAAAAAATTGGTATGTTAAATAAGGTATATTAGAGAGTCGTGTATATATATATATATATATATAAGCATCAAAAGAAAGGGGATAATAATTTAAAGAAACTTGGTGGTGGAACGAAGAAGTACAAAATATAGTGAAAATAAAAAGGGGGTGCTTCAAAACATGAGAAACAACTTGAAACGATTTTTTTTTTGAGAAATATAAATGGTCTAAGAAAAAAGTTAATAAAAGGGTAAGAAATGCTAAGTTAAGGTATATGGTGATCCTTAAAAAAAATTAGGAACACAAGAAAAGAAAAAAAATTATTTATAAGCTTGCTAAACTTAGAGATAGAAAAACAAAAGATTTTTATAATATTAAATGTATTAAAAATGATGATTCGAGAGTTCTAGTTAAGGATGATGGGATTATGAGAAAAAAAAACTAGTTCTAGAATTTATTGCATGAATATTTTGATAGTTAATTAGATATAGAAGAACTTAGGGAGACTCAAATGTTTTTTCCCAAAATTAGGATAAAACATATTAGGATTGCTCTAATAAAAGATGAAAACATGGACGACTTACGGACCATAAGGTATCCTTATTGAGGTTTGGAAGTGCTTAGGGGATGAAGGAGTTTCTTAGCTTACAAAATTATTTAATAAAATTTTAATGACTAATAGAATGCCTAATAAATGGATAAAGAATATTTTAGCACCTATTTATAAAAATAAAGAAGACATACAAAGTTGTTCAAATTATCAAGGTATTAATTTAGTGAATCATACAATTAAACATTGGGAGAGTTTGATTGAATATAGATTGGGATTAAAAATAACAGTATCTTAAAATTAGTTTAGGTTTATGCCTGAGAGGTTAACAATGGAAGCTATTTATTTATTCAGAAGATTAACAGAGAGGTATAGGGAGAAAAAGAAGGACCTTCATATTACTTTTATAGATTTAGAGAATGCGTATGATATGATACCAAGATATATAATATGGTGAATTTTACATAGAAAATGAGTGATTCGTAGATATATTGATGTGATCAATGATATGATGATGAGGCGATGACTATAGTAAGAACATCAGTTGGAGAAAGTAGAGGATTTTCAATTACTATAAATTCAACACTAAGTCCTTATCCTTTTGTTCTTGTTATGGATAAATTGAATTGACAAATACAAGATGAGGCGTCATGATGTATGTTATTTACAGATGATATTATTTAAGTTGATGAGACTAAGACGGGGATGAATTTGGGGTACGCTACCTGATGTCATAATTATGCATTGTTATATATTAATGTTTATGTGCCATTAATAAAAAATAATTACATCATATTCAAAATAATTTTGCCATAGCAAACTATAATACACGTTAGTAATTAATAGGCCACATATAAACACTTCAAAAGTGTTTATCCACACAAAAAAACACCCCTCACACTAGAGGCTTAAGACAAGTTATCTAAAAATAAACAGATCATTGGGGAGTTTTAAAATATAGAGAAAAGAAGAGAACATGAGATAAAGTGTATCATTTTTCTTATTTGGGAGATTTATAACGAGATAATTGAAAATTAAGTTTTTCGAGCTTTAATGAAAATTTTCTCCCCTAACATTTCGCTCCAAATCGAAAAGAAAAGGGAAAGAATATATTTTTTTAATTAATGAATTACTTTCATTGAATCTTTTACCTTTATTATATCTTAAATTAGCATATCATGTTATAATAACTAGGCTAGTTATGAGGTTATAATAGTAGTTTTCTCATTTTTTTTCTTTTTCCATAACTAACGAACAAGGAGAACAAAAACTAACATTATATTATCTTCCAAACTCACAAACAATGGAATGAGCACTACAATTGTTTCTCTTCTCTTCTCTTCTATTTTAGTAAGACTTTCACTTCTTTTCTCTCATCTCTCTTAAATTCCCAAATATAGCGTCAAGTTGATGTCAAAATATAAAGCCACATCAAACTCTCTCTCTCTCTCTCTCTCTCTCTCTCTCTCTCTCTCTCTCTCTCTCTAAAATATATATTTCTCCTTGCAAATGCATATGTGGGTTTGTTTGATTTTTCGATTTACTATTGGATTTTTAATTGACTTGCAAAAGGTAAGTGATGGAGTTTTTTGGAAGGTTTCAAAGTGTTGTTTGATGGTGTTTTCTTTTGGATAACTTAATATTTCATGGAGTTTATGGACGGTATCTAATTCTATTTTGATTTTCTATTTTCCAAATAAAAATATGTTTATGGCAATGCAGTAGGGTCGAGTATCGTCGTTTTGGGTGTTGCAATGTATGCGTAGAAAATGATAGAATGAAAAACATGTTACTAGTGTTTGATGTGGATGTAGAGGTATCCATTCTCCCTCCTCCCCCCGCCCCCCAAATTATCTTCCTTATGTAGTTTTTTCTTTTGGGTATTTATTTTTTGTAAGGAAAAACTATTGAGATTATAAAGTCACACAAGTAAAAATTTTAGCTTTGTACCACACAATATACGATCTTGGGCCCCTACACATATTTCCCATTTGGTGTTTAAGCTCCAATATGTAATAGGGTATCAGAGTCACTTTGTATGGTCCTATGAACCAATTATTTTGTACCACCTTATATAAATATGTTTACGTGCTAGGCTCAAGTCATGCCACACATTAGGGGACATGCTTAGAAAATAGAGTCCAACACTAAAAAATTAAAGCTCCACACCCCGTATATAAGATCTTGAAATCCCTGAACCCATTAATATTAGATGATCCAATATTTAATAAAAAGTCACATTTTTACCAAATGCAACAAAAGTTTCTCATAAAGTTACCTTAGATTATTATATAAAAAAATAACTTCATGAACAAAGTTTCTAGATGTCTCCAAAAAAGAAAAAGTAGAAGTATCCATCTGCCATCACAATGACAAAGGAAATGAAAACTCTTGATTTGATGCTTATAATATTGTTTAAGGACTAATTTGATTACATATAAATCCATCTTTAAGATGAGTCAATGGTAATATAGAAATATGCCATATATTAATTAGGGATAATTGTTTAATTCAACAATTATTAATATATGGCATGAGAATATTTTAGTCAATTTAGGTCGAAAATAACAAAAACAATTAATATTGGGTTTGTTGAAATGAGTGGAAAGTTTATGGACATTTTGTTGGGTTATTTAAGTAAGAGGGAACCATAAACCCAGAATATATGAAAGGGTTTAGTGTAAATCCATAAAACTTGTTAATGCCTCATTAAAGTGAGATTTGTCTAAAAGGCGATTTTAATAGGACTTGTGACGAGATAAAACCATGTGCGGCGTGCATGTTGAATATTTAAACAATATTAGTCAACATGATTTAGGTGTTGGATTACGAGACATTGGAAGGTAAATATTAAACCTAAATCGTTAGCAAGTGAAAGATTCAAAGTTAATGTGAAATTTATGGAGGTATTGGAAACCTAGGATGTGACATATAATGGTTAGATCCAAAACCACGAATCAGGGTGTAAATGACTACGACATTTATCGTACACGATGTAATACCATGAAATAAATGAGATTAGATAAACTCCTAGGTAAAAAGGAATTAAAACGTTATCTTGGTGATCAGAAAATGGTTAAAGGAATGAGGGTTAACGTTAAAAGATCAAATTTAATAAATGTAGTGTAGCAGTAAGAAAATATATTTTAGTGTACTTAAAAAGATATTAAGCCGAGTAGAAAGTAAACTATGCACAATCACATAACAATATATATTTGGTTCGCCAACATCCCTACGTCCAAGGAGGTTTTTTTATTTTCTATTAGTCTGGTTCCAATAATTACGATTACATCCCCTATGACCTAAAGGTTAGGGTTACATTTATGGGAAAAGAGATCATTGAGTCATGAAAGGCTTTGTTAGATAAAGCAGTTTTCTTAGCTAGATTGGTTATATCTGTCTAATTAATTCTCTTAAGTAATTTAGATCCAGAAGTCCTTATTTCCATGGATGGGATCTTGACCGAATCAAGGGCACGTGTCTCCACACACATGTAGTCAAATCATGTGGGGACCTAACTATACCTTAGGCCCAATTCAAGATCGGCCGACCAGGCCCAACAACATGTGGGAGACGCTCGACCCATCCTATTAGCAACAAAGGATTATTGACATCATTTATCCCATGGATAATTACAAACATATTTGCAATTACTATCAACTCACGTTGGTTACCTAAAATCTCAAATGAGATATTCAGGGAGTCACCATGAACGCTTATCTCGAGCCAAGGGATTTCCTTGACTAGTCAAACCACTGCGATTTTACACAACTATAAATACAACCCGCACCTCAGGGCCAAGGGGGATGTAATTTTGAAAAATTTGAGAGAACTCAATAAAATACAGTTTACTCTTCGTGGACGTAAGAAATTTGCCGAACCACATATATTCTTATGTTGTGTAATTGGCATGTTCATTTGTTTAATGCTTTCTAGAATCCCTTTAATTGTGATCAATTTGCACTCGCAATTGGTTCCATTTGTGGAATTTTTTTTTCCTTCCACGAAAGAGATTCCTTCAAAGAGTAGTTATGATGTCTCACCAACCAAACACTTCACCCTAGCCTGGAGACGTGCGAGCTAGTTTGGCACTACTAAGGGTCAGGTTTAAGGTTCATCAAGATGGGAACCCAAGGTTCCGACTAGAGCAACAACCTTCAGAGGAAGGCCATGGGCAACCTAGGTCTACTCAGATCTCATGCCTGGTCTACGCCCATGAAGAAATGCTTTAATAGTAAGACGATGCAACCCACTTCCAGGTTGAAGAGAAGATGGACATAGAACTCCACCAAAATTAAAAGCGCCATCCTCGGACTCCTCGCCCTCAGGCGAGCAAGACTTGTAGATGAGGAAAGAGCACCAGGCATGTCCAGGAATGTTCAGGGAATGTAAGTCATTAAGGCAGGAGCCACAGAGATGACCAGCACCACAGAGATGACATAAGAAGTTTGGTTTGAAAGGAAATGGACCAACGCTCCACTCATAGATTGGCCAAGTTAACCAAAGAGTTAGCGAGGAGAGCCCTTAACACCCAAATGAAGTCCCCCTTCTTGAAAACCATCGAGTAGGAGGAATTCCGAAGAAGTTTGTAACCCCAAAGTTTAAGGTTTACGATGGAAAGACTAATCTCGTCGACCATGTTTGGCACTACATTCAGGCTATAACATCATGGAGTCTTAATGATGCGCTGATGTGTCGTATTTTCCCTTTCAACTTAGGCAACATTACCTATAAATGGTTTAAGCAGCTGTCTTACAGGTCAATCAAGAGTTTTAAGGTGCTCGCCGAATCCTTCAATGCTCGTTTCATCACTAGTAGTTATTATCTCAAAAGAATGGACTTGTTGCTCATGATGAAAAAAAATCCATAGGGGTCCTTGTACGAATACACCAAACACTAATGGGAAGTCTTCAATGATATGGAAGATTGCTCGGAGAAAGTTTCCGTGGCATCCTTCGAAATAGGTCTACCCCCACGTCAATGCTATATCAATCCCTTATAAAAATAAAGGTGATACCATTTACGATCTCATGTCATGTATTGAAAAATAAGTCAAGGTAGAGGACGTGGTCCACACCTATCAGGTTAAGACTGGCCGCACCAGGAAAATAATGGGGGAAAAGGAGAACAACACCAAAAAGGGGAACACGAAGCAGAATGGTACTAAGAATGGGGGCCGAACAAATTCCTCTAAAGCTTTTCAAGCCGTCAACACAGTTTTCAAAGAACCAATCTATAAGATCCTGGAGAAGATCAAAGATCAGCAGTTCCTTAAGTGGCCAAAGAAGACGGGAAGAGATACCACTAAGAGGAACAACACGCTCTGATGCGCATTCCACAAAGAGAATGACGACTAGACTGAGAATTATGTGGCACTCAATCTCATATAGAGGAGTTAGTCAAGGCCGGACATTTAAACGAATACATTTAGAAGAAGTTTGACCAGGTCGTCACTAATCATGACCAAAAACCTGATAAGGTCCGGATAATGAGATGGGACATGGGCTTGCGATCATATATGGCGTATTCAACCTCAAGAAAATTGAAGGAAATGTTGTTCGGATGGAGCTCAAGAAGGTCACAATAGTAATTGAGACCATCCAAATAGATCCTGCCAAAAGCCAGGCTGGTAAGCATTAACGATTAGAGGATGTCAACTACAATAAGCATATCATTTTCATAGAGAGGATCTGGTTGGGGTAAGAACCCCACATCATGATGCACTGGTCATCACTTTTGGAATCGGAAACTGGAATATAGATAAGTTACAGGTGGACTAAGGGAGTTCTTCAGAGGTGATGTACCTAGAACTCTTCCACAAGTTCAACCTCACAATGTAAGATCTTAAATGGGCGACCGTCCCTCTGGTCGGCTTTGTGGAAAAGAAGACCATGCCCTTAGGAACAGTGATTCTACTAGTATGGGTAGGAAATATTTTGAAACTGATAGAGTTTTTGGTAATGGATATTGATTTTCCCTATCATGCCATCCTGGGTAGAGTGTGGATTCATGACATAAAATCTGTCCCTTCCACTTACCACCAAAATCTCAAGTGTATCCCAAATCGGGGCATAATGGAGATAAAAGGAGATCAAGCTGTTGCTAAAAAATGCTATATTACCGCCATCCAACCAAAGTAAGAAAAGAAAAAAGAGAATGAGGTTATTCCAGAGGCAACCCAGGATTGGGATACTCCATCAAAATAGAAATTATGGCACGGTCGGCAGTGGTGGAGGAGACCAGGGTCCACCCCATTGACGGGGTCGTTAGAAACTTAGAGGAAGTTGTTTTCGATAAGGCCCAGCCGATGAGAAAGTTCTTAATCGGGACAAACATGACCGACCTTCAAAGGGAGGATTTAATCGCCTTCCTAAGATGAAGCTCAGATGTAATCGTGTGGGAACCATACAATATGCCGAGGATCGTTCCTATAGTTACCTATCATCGGCTCCACGTGGATTCAAAATTCAAGATAATCATATAGAAAGCTCACTGAACTTCCCCACGGAAGAAAAATACAGTAGAGAATGAAGTAGGAAAACTTCTATAGGCGAGGTTCATTAAAGAAGGTCAATTCTCGAAGTGGCTTTCAAACTCGATCGTGGTCCGTAAAAGCAATGGGGGCTGGAGAGTCTGCATAGATTTGACCGATCTCAACAGGGCCTATCCCAAAGACAATTTCCCCTTGTAAAAGATAGACCCATTGGTCGATGCCACAACAACTCATGAGAGAATAAGTTTCTTAGATGATTATTCAGGGTACCATCGAATCCCTCTGTTTGGCCCCAACTAAGATAAAATTTCCTTTATCACACCAGTTGGCCTTTATTGCTACAAGGTCATGTCATTTGGACTCAAGAACGCTGGATCTACGTATCAGAGGCTAGTCACGAAGATATTCCAACACCAGATGGGAGAGACTATGGAGTGTACACTGACGATATGCTCGTCAAGAGTAGGAACAAGTGCAACATCTCCAAAACAGGGCTAAAACCTTTGAGATCCTTAGGTGCTACGAATGAAAATCAACACCAACAAGTGTTCATTTGGTGTCCAATTAGGAAAATTTCTGGGTTATCTGGTTAACAAGAAGGGAATTAAGTCTAACCCAGATCGGATAGATGCTATCAACAAAGTCCATTCGCCAAAAACATTGCGCTATATCCAAAAGTTCACTAGGATGCTCACAGTGCTCAACCGCTTTATTTTAAAGTCATCTGATCATTGTCGACCATTTTTCCAGTTAATCACGAAAGATAAAGGCCTCATATGGACCGACGAGTGATATAGGGGCCTTGTGGAGATCAAGTCCTATTCAATTAAGCCCCCTTTGCTGGCGATCCCCGATCACGGGCATTCACTTTTCCCGTATCGCATAGTGTGATGTCATGAAGTGAGTTTGACTTTAGTTTGTGAAAGAGAATACAAGAAGTTACCAATTTATAATTCTAGCAAGACACTCCTGGATGCCGAGCAATGCTACTTGCCTCTGGAAAAACTAGTTTATGAATTAGTAATTGCTTCACGGAAGCTGAAGCATTATTTTGAAGCCCACTCCATTACCGTGATCACTTCCTTCACCCTAAGGTTTCCCTTCTCAAAACTCACCTTTCTGAACGGATGTAAAAATGGTCAGTAGAGCTTAGGAGGTTTGAAATTCACTGTTAACTAAGAACAACAATTAAAGGGCCTATTCTAGCCGATTATGGCAGAATTTACTTGGGATGGGCCCACCGACCAGCAGTTGGTCGCTCAATCAAATATGCGCAAGTAGGGTCACGATGAAATATGGATGCTATATGTCGACGGTTCCCCTAATTACAAGGGGGCAGGTGTGGGCATTGTCCTTGTCACTCGAGAAGAAGCTATTATCAAATAAGTAATCAGATTGGGATTTTAATCTTTCAATAATGAGATCTAATATGAAGAACTTATAGTTGGTATATACAAGGACCACTTGCCCAGGGCGAGACGAATCAACATGTATAATGACTCCAAACTGATGTCTAATCAAGTCAGCGAGGATTTCAATGCCAAGGATGATAGGATAAAAACTTATCGCACAGTTGTATGGAAGCTAGGAATGAAATTAGAAGCACTTCATTTTCAACAGTTTCCTCGAGGGCACAACAACCACGCCGACGATTTAGCATCCCCAAGCTCAACAGTGGACTCAGATCTCAGGAGAATAATTGAAGTGGAATTCCTATCCAAGACCAGTGTTGACAAAATAGTAAGCCCCGAGCACTACCTTTCCACTGATAAAGGTCCCAGTTGGATGGAAAACATTATAGAATACTTGAAAAATGAAATACTGTCGGTCGACTAAAAATTGACCCATCAGGTCAGAGTGAAAGCTATGCATTTCTACTTGGAAAATGGGGGCAGCTTTATAAGATATCCTTCATAGGCCCCTACCTCTAGTGTGTGCACCCAAAGGACGTCGATCAAGTTCTTTACGGACTTCACGATGGAATATGCGAAAGCCACACATGAGGAAGATCCATAGCATTATGAGCAATCAAAGAAGGATACAAATGGCCGTACATGCATAGATATGACCGTGTTTATATTCAGAATTGCAAAAAGTGCTAGAAATTCTCTCATATGGTCCATCAATCGACTAACGACCTAAGTCTGTTAACCAACCCATGGAAATTTACATAACGGGGTTTGGATATTATAGGACCATTACCTACCGCACTTGGGAATCATAAGTATTTACTGGTCATCATAAACTATTTCACCAAGTGGGTTAGAGGCTGAACCACTATCCAGTATTAAAGATACAGATATGATAAGGTCCGTTTGGAGGAACATCATAGCACACTTTGGGATACAAAGGACCATCATAACTGATAACGACATAGAGTTTGAGAGTGGACCTTTTCAGTCTTTGTACGACGAGCATAAAGTGAAGCACCATTTTAGTCTGGTAGCGTATCCCCAAAGAAACGGTCAAGCAGAGGCCTCCACAAAACCATGCATTATGGTCTTAAGAAGATACTGAAAATAGCGAAAGGCTTGAGGGTGGGCAAGCTTCCCCATGTCCTCTGGGAATATTGTACCACGCCCAGGAGGCCAACTGGGGAAACTCCTTTCACACACATTTATGGAATGGTAGTTGTCATACCACTTAAAGCAGGCCTCTCGACTATATGGATAAAGGTGGCCGACCAAAGACTGAATGACGATGACTTTTTCACTAAACTTGAATTGGCCGATGAACGAAGAGAGAAAGGCATGCTTAAGCTGGCCTCATACTAGTAGCAGTTGTCAAAGAAGTACAACAAGGGGGTCTGTCCAAGAAAGTTTCAAGTAAGAAATTACGCCCTCAGGAAATTTCTCGACAGCGCCATAGGACAGTCGGATGGCAAGTTGGGACCTAACTAGGAGGGACCATCTAAAGTAATTAGATATGTTCTAGAGGGAACCTATCACTTAGAAATAATGGAGGGATGAGAGATACCCAGAGCATGAAATGCGGCCAACCTTAAGAAGTTCCACTTTTAGTATTCTTTTTACTTTTCAGCACTTAGTTTATGTAAATTTTCATTTCGAAAATTATGTTGCTCGTAATTTATTATTCCTGTTATGAATAAAGACCCATTTTTCCATATCTTAAACAAATTTCTTAAGTTATTCAATTACTTTACATTGTTTCCTAAGTAGCAGGCTCATAATAGTTTCTTAATCTTTAAAAAGTGTCCATCAGACTTTAACTTCATTATAATGGCAATTTTTCTAACTACAATTAAAATTAAAGTCCTCAGGTCCTTGTCATGACCAATACAGGTGACCTCATGACTTGCCCAGGCAAGATAAAATCCATATGGGGGATCCCTAGAAAATAAACTAACTTTGCTTTCTCGACTAAAATCCTGAACGGGTGATTTGCGTATAGACTAGGTGCATTTTTTCCATTATCTTTTGTAGGCCTAAGGGAGTGTGACGACACGACCTAAAAGGTAAGAAAGGCAGAATAACACATGCAAGGCTTAATGGATTGGAAAAATGCATAAAAATTAGTATTAACTTGATTCCTTCGGCAGAGACCGATTACAAAAAGTACCAATTACATAATAATTACAAAAAGTACAAAGATATACAGTGGTTTATCGTCGGTGAGCCAAAACTGTTCCATTCACTTCCTCCGACCATCTTTAGGGTCAGGTTTGTATTTGTCATCACTATCATGAGCTTCCAAGTAGATCTTAACAAGTTGAAGGGGAATTACGTCTAAAGGGATCCATGTCTCATCACACCCAAAAGGAGGTCAGCTGTATGTGGGGCAATCAACTTGGTACATGTACCAGAACTGAGTCTTGGGGTTTGTTAATAAACTTGAGGGCATTGAGTCAACCGTGCTTATAGGTAATGTCTTGAGCTTCTTGCAACCTCACTGGGGCATCCTGTCAACTCTCTACATAACCAACCAATCAGGCCGCTCATGAACCCATCCTGAATAAATATCGAAGCTTCTTGTTGTTGTGGCTTAGCCCCATGACCATGACATTGCTCCTTTGAACTTGTTCCTCAAATTTGATAAGTTTTTTCTTTAAGTCATCATTTTTTACTGAACTAGAACGCCAACCTCACCCACATCCTCGGATTCATCCAATTGGGCCTTCAAGTCATTTATATCTT
Source organism: Sambucus nigra (assembly GCA_949130495.1). NCBI lineage: Eukaryota > Viridiplantae > Streptophyta > Magnoliopsida > Dipsacales > Adoxaceae > Sambucus > Sambucus nigra. The sequence continues at coordinate 43,022,015 of OX422213.1, forward strand.
TTTTCATGGAAGCACTCACATCTTCCAAATCTTTGAGGTCGTCCTTTAGCTTAGCGAACAGGGTGGATTGGCTCTTTTAGCCCTTTAATCCTTTTTCTTGAAGCCTTACAGGCAGTCAGAAATGCTTGATAAGCTTTCGTTCTAGCATGTCATTCGAGTATATTGTTTAAGTTGCTGAAAGAAGGAATATCCTCATCGAAAGGCTACAATATCAAGACAGAACAAGAAACAGTTAATCAGGAAATGCATAAATTGGCATACTCAAAGAATTGAAAACAAAAGTAGGTAGAGCCATTATAGTCCAGTATCAAGAGAAAATAAAAAAGAGTACAAAGTACAAGTAAAAAGAGAAACACCCTAGCGACTACGGGATTTCCTTTTTCACATGCCCTCCTGCCTCTGCTCCCTTCTCCTCGGCCGTTGCCTCCTTCGTCTAGATGGAAGGGGAGCTAGTTGAAGGACGTTCATTAACCTTCGGGGGGGACCTGGTTGGTGCTGAACAAATAACTCGATCTCAATGCGGACTCTGGATTTTACTAATGCCTGATTCTAGTCCTTTTTGAAGTTCACCTTCCGAGCATAGGCATTCTGGATCTTTGCATCAGCCTACACCTCGTCCCAGCCTTGCTCGAAGCTGGCGTCCTTAGTAAGAGGAATCTAGGCCCACCAATAGTCAACCGAGAATTCTCATTTGAAAGGTGAGTGTTCTCCTCCTTCAGCAGATTGTTCTCGATCTTCAGCGAGTCCATGGCCTCAATGGTGGACTTCTTCTCGCTCTCACGGCCTCTTTGGCTAGAGCCATAGCCTCCTCAGATTTTCGAAGGGTATAAGTCAATTCATCATTTGATCTGTTCTGGTCAACGCGACCATCCAGAAGACTAGTAAACTCCACCACAAACTGCAAACCAAGAAACAAGTTAAGTGTTGGAGGATCTGAAAAATCACAATCGAGCAGATAAAATACAGAAAACAAAAAGAAGGCCCTCATTAGGGATAGAGTTTGGGAAGCTCAGAGGGAAAGCTGGTAAGGTCCCAACATCTTACGTTGCTTGTGATCGCCTGCGAGCACTCCCCCTCCCAGCAAGCCTGGTGTAAGGGATGGATTATGGGTCACTAATTGGGCCGAAGATATTTTGGGGAGAGAGGAATGAACATTCTTCTTCGGAGTGGCTAAGACGACTTTCTTCTTATCCTCCTCCCTTTTTTTCTTTTCCTTTTCCTCCCCCATTTTCTTCTTATTGGTGAATAAACTTGGGTCACCAACCTTGGAGGATTCGACCTTAGCCTTCTTTTGGGACTTGACCCGGGTAAAAAGGAGGACCTAATCATCATCATCATCATCGTCGTCCTTAATCAATAGGAATCGTTTCCTAGTGGGAGCCATTGAATATTTCTTTTCTGGATGGATGCACCCAATGTTTAGCAACTTAAAAGATGAATAAGTCTCCTTGTCTAGAAGAGGGATAATATTGTCTACCGAGCGAGAAGTAGAGTTGTCGATAGTGCTGGTGTATTCCAGTAGAAAAGCTACCGATGTGAGGTGTTCACCATCAGGAAGGTACTCTCTCACACCCAAGACTTTAACAAATCGACAATGTTGATATCTTTGAGAAAGGGTTCCTTATTTTTCTTACTAGCTGTTCAAAGACAACATAGAAGCATAATTAGCAACGATAGGGCACAAAAACCCCGTGTATTCTTCGCCCTCAGGGAACAGTGGATAATGACATTTTTTTATGATGAACCCTTGATCCTAGTATCCCTTGATGGAATCAGGGAGGTTTACAACCATCACCCTGTTGGTCTTCCTCTCCTTCAAATAAAGGAGGCCATTAGTGGTATGAGACTAAGTATAACAGTACCAGATCACTGGGATGCCCAGGTGGGTCCCTATAGAGGTTGTTTATGCGATTAATCCAATTATATACTCGCCAATTATTGGGGGCACACTGAGCAGGGACGACCCCAAAGAATTCAAAGAACTCTAAAAATAGAGGACTAAGGAAAAAAGTCAATCCCCCTTGGACCACAGATAGGGTATGAATCCAGTGTCCCCCATCGAAGTCTCTGACATCTTTGGGCATGGGGGCACACTCGATTGTTACCCAAGAAGGAATGTAATTGGTTTTCCTAAACTCATCCACATTGTTACTGTGGATATTGTTCGATATTTTGAGAGAATTAATTGCTATTATTGAAGACAAATAGAAGAAAAAGAAAAAGAAGAAAGCCACACAAAAATAGATGAGGATATAAACTTACAAAGCTGAAGAATGCGAATGAATAACCTTTAGAGTTTTTGATAGCAAAAGATTGGAAACAAAAGTGATGGTTAGGTGTAGAAGCAACCCAATTTCAAAGATTGTGCTTAATCATAATGTGCAGTACCCGAGAGGATTTTGGCGCTTCATTTTTTGGTTGGACAAGTGTACCCTTTTAACTTCAACATAATTACAAGTCTGGTCTACCGATTCAAATTCATGAGAATGGATAAAAAACATTGGGCCCATCGCAGTGATAAAATCCTTTGGCCTAACAGCCTTAGCTCAAGAATTTTAGGGGCAATTGAAAGGACCTAAATATACCTTAGGTCCAATTCACGACATAACAATAGGGCTTAGAAACATATTGGGGGATGCCCGACTCATCCTATTAGCAACAAGGGATTATTGACGTCATTCATTACATGGATAATTATGAATATATCTGCAGTTACTATTATCTCATGTTGGTTATCCAAAATCTTAGACGAGATATTCATGGAGTCACCATGCATGCTTATCTCAAGCTATGGGAATTCCTTGACTAGTTCAAGCACTGCGGTTCTACACAATCTTAAATACAGCCCACACGCTAGGTTCAAAGGGGATGTAATTTTGAAAACTTTAAGAGAACTTTATAAAATATAATAAACTCTTCATGGACATAGGCAATTTATTGAATCACGTACATTCTTGCACTGTGTGATTGGCATCTTACATTCATTCTTTAAGTTTTTTTTCTAGATCCTTTTAATTGTGATTAATTTTCACTCACAAATAATTTTCCTCATAATTTCTCCCAAAGCTTTGGAGCTGATTGAGGCCATAAAGGTTTATTCTCTTATTCAAATAGATTTGAGTCTTGGTCGCAGTTAGTGCTAGTCGTCCAAACATATTATTGCTTGAATGTGTGGTAATCTACCGTTGTCATTTTAACGATACGCTCGTAATTTTGGCACCCTAATCTGAAGAGGAAATTACGTGTATCAACTGTCATTTAGGAGTGTACCTGATAATAATGGGAAATTTACTTAGAATGTTTTATATCACACATATTCCATTAGTTCGATTCATTAATCGAAACCACTATTGTATTTTATAGAAATAAGGCTCCCATTATTTCTTCTATAATTGTAAGTTTTCTTCCTTACATGTTTCTCCAAATTTCTACATTCTCTTCAAAGAATTACACATATGCTTTTATTTATTGTCAAAATGGTATATATAATTAATGAGAATACCATTGAGGTCTTCAAATGCCATTACATCCTCTATATAGTTGACCCTTGAGTTATAATCACACTACCTAGACTTCTACAATATTGACGGGGGCCATTAGCTTTTCTCCCAATTCATGGATGACGCCAAAATTATATTTCTCCCAACACTTGGAGGATTATAAATGGGGTGAACCATATTAACGAGCTCTATGGGAACCTACTCGAGATCCCAGAGATTCATTTTCTGTATATATACGTTATGGTAAATGAGAAGGTATATTACTTGAAAGAAAGACAAGATAAAATGGCCTTAGTCATCAATCTTATGGACTCTAACAAGAAGTATTAGTCCCATGGCTTCGTAGTTAGAAATTAGGAAGACTTGACCATCCTAGAGGGAGGTGAGTCTTAGGTGCCGGCGGGAATGAGATAGGTCTAACCTTATTTTAAAATACCTTTTTGAAGTATGCTTACTATTTTTCATATCTTGTACACTGTTTTGATAATGTGATCTTTTGATATGCATATTCTCTCGCAAGAAGAGCCCAGACCACGGGATGTTAACTTTAATGATTTGAAGAAACTTAGTCGATGAAACTAAATTTGAAAGATCCTGACCATTCTAGATCAGTCGCACTCCTTCTCTCTTACATATATTAAACAACTCCATTTATTGCTTGACCAGTAGACCGATAAATAGAGATCCAAGAAGGGTTTGCTGAGCATAATCCTTCAGATCATTATATATTGATCTCCTTTGAGTTCATTGATGTCTCTTCTATTCCAAAAGTTATCCCCACTTCATTCGAGGAAGAAATGGATCCTAAGATGAAGATACCAAACTTAATGGGGGGATGCCAATTGTCCTATTTATCTAATTACTCATACGACCAAGAGGAAGGATTTCGGGGGTCCTTCTGACCCAATTGCTATGGGGGATTCACTTGAGAAGATGCGAGTCCAACCTGTTAATATTAGTAAGACTAATATTATCCTTTGGTTTAAATGTCAATCTCAAAGTCGATAGTTTCCATTGGCAAGGGGAAGGCCCCTATAGAGGGGTCAGTATCTAAAAACCCAAAAATAGCTCTTGGCATTCTATGGGCAGCTTGTCTACTAATTGACCAAGCACTTTTCTTTAGACTATGCTTAGATAAATTTTCTCGCCTAGTCACTATCCTTTATATGTACTAGACTTCTTCACTAGATTTTTATTAGATCAATTTTTGTTTGTGACGTTAACTCTTCCTTTTCTTCCTTTCTCAGCAGTTTGTGATCGACTTTGTCAACATGATTGACAATATATTCTATAGAATAAGTAAATTGATGACTTGGGGGTTGACTTGGATGGGTCCAAGAAGGCCCTTGATACAACTCAGAAAAAGGTGATCGAGCATGAGTTCCAACCAGAGGTAAGGGATGTTGAGGTCGTTATGCTAAAGGCCAAAGTGGAGGATATGAAGAAGGAGAATAAGGAGTCACCCAGACCCTTACTTCAACATTAGAGTCAACTAATATTACAATTGAAAAATGTGTGGAGTTTGGCTTAAATTTTATGAGGGTAACTATTCATACACTAGGTACTGTTCGTGTGTGTGTACGGGGGGGGAGGGGGTTGTTGTTGTTTATATGCAGGGGTATTATTTATACGCGGGGTACTATTAACTCTTTCTCCTTATTTATGTAAGGTTCCAGCTATGGTTCAAAACACATCAACAAAACACAATTCTAAAGAGAGGTTTCTTCCAATGTAAATGTTTGGGGGTTATAGGTGAGGGATTTTTCCTCTCACCCATGTGTATTGTTCAAATGTGAAAGAAGGGTGCGAGTGTTAGTGTTTCATGTATGGTAGGTATTCTTATGATGTAATGTGTGGGGAATTTCTCATCGATTTACGTGGAAGTGGGATACACCGGATTGGGTACATGAGGGTTCTTGGCTTAAAACTTGAATTCACTTCGATGGAATGTTGGTGCACAATGGCTATTCGATATTTTGCTAGGAGAGTGGAGATTATGTAATATATCCTGGTATATTCTCTATTGTACTTGTAATTTCTTCAATTATAGTGGAATCAGGTGCCTCCGTGGATGTGCCTAAGTTTTTGAACCACATATATCTTGGTGTTGTCTCTATTTTTTACACATGTATGTGCTTATCATTAGTACCATTTTATCTTGATTATATCCAGGGTCATGGTTGATTGGAGGGTTCCCTAAAAAACTGGATTTTGGGGCATAACAATTGGTATCAGAAATCTTAGTGGGCATGAGGTGTTTATAAAAAATTAGGAATGAGATTTTTGTGTTAAACCATTAGTGCTTGGATTTGCTGGGTGTGTTCATTCAATCATGTCAAAGGATATTGTTTCACAAGTTTAGGTGGAGACATTTAAGGGTAATGGATTCTTGGTGATTAGAGTGGAGGTCATTTTTGTTGAACATGGGTCGTGTACCGGGGTTGATGGAAGAATAGAAATCGACGAAAGAGGGAGGGTGTGACTACAAGCCTAGAATACAATTGGTAACAGTGTGATAGCCACCTGCAAGGTCTATTGGTTATAGTTAGTTTAATTTTCATCTAAAAGAAAATTAATTATCGGGGATGTTATCATAGTTAGTCTACATCCAAGGACAATGAGCACTACTACGTGTGGAGGGAAATGAGTCATTTTCTGGTTCGATATTTAAAACAAGGATTGTGGTGGTTTGAAAAGTACCTTAAGACGGTTAACAGTATATGATAGACTTTTAGGGATATTCTCACAACCGCCAAAAGTGATGAGTTCCAAGGATAACTATTCTCGATTGTAGGTGGAGTTTATAAATCACATGGTGTTGTATGGGTTTCATATTATTGGCTGATGTCATCTAGATTGGTCGATAGTTATTTTTTGGGAACAAGGTGCACAAGTGCGGAAGGCATTCCAAATTCTCTCATTTATAACCGATGAGCGGGGTGTATTTTTCGACAGATGATGATGAGAGGAATTTTTCTAATGAAGGGGCGGGGTCAAGGTCCCTCTTCAGAGTCAATGGGTATATTCGACTTGTTGTAGATATATGTAGGCATTTACTCGTGCGCTAAACTTCATAAGATGTCCAAAAGAGTCGTTGAAAATTATTGCACTGGGAATATTTGCAAAAGGAGGAGCATACTTTGATGGAAATTTTCACCAATTATTTTGGATCTTTTAAGAGGCATTAAACGGTATACAGATATGTGTAGTTGGTACAATGAATCTCAATGGTGGTTCTTTTTGGTGGCGTGGAAAATGGGGAGATTCGAATGGGAGAATTCTCATCAGGTGGAGTCTTGATTGTGATTTTTGGTATTTCTTGCCAAAGTGGAGATTTGTGGAGTTTGGCTTGGCTTCAATTTTATGAGGGGTACTATTCATAGTTGGGGTATTTTTCATATATGAGGGTACTGTTCATACGCGATTTATTGTTCATACGTGGGGTAGTATTCACTATTTCTCCTTATTTAAGGAGGGTTCTAGCCATGGTTCAAAACACACAAACACAACACAGAGCTAGAGAGTCTTCTTCTAAAGGTGAGAGTTTAGGCCAAGAGGTGAGGGATTTTCCCTCTCACCCATGGGTAATGCTCAAAGGTGAAATAAGGGTGTAAGTGTGAGTCTTTCATGTATGGTAGATGTGCTTAAGATGTAATGTGAGAGTAATTTCTCACCGATTTACATGGGAGCGGGATACACTATATTGGGTACATATGAAACACTTGGGAAACACTTGAGGGTAAGATATTGAGAGGGTTCTTGATTTTGAATTCAGATTCACTTGGGTGGCGAGTTGGTGTACAATAAAAATTAAGGATTTGGGTAGAGGAGTAGAGGGTATGTATTTATCCTTGTGTATTCTTTATTGTATTTGTAATTTCTTCAAATATACTAGAATTGTCCTCTCAGTGGATAGCCAAGTTGGTGAACCTCATATATCTCAGATAATCTTTACAGTTGTTCATTACGCATCATAAAATGTGACAATTCATTATGGCGACCAGATGAAGATGATCGCAAGTTCGTAGGCCGAGATGGGGGAGATAAAAAATATCGTTGGCCTCTTTCAGAATATGAATGCCTCTCTAAAAGAGGATCTTATCAAGGCCAAAAAAGCTTTCGATAAAAATGAAAAAATTAAAATGGGGCGGCACCAAAAGATTAGGCTACTAATGTACTAGTTCAGGAAGCAACCTTGCTTTGTTGGGATAATGGATATGATGAGGGGTGGATGGATGCCCCACTGTGTCTAGAGGAGGCCAGTTAAGTATCCAACAAGTATAGTTTTCTAATTGTCATGACGGTACTCATAGTTTCCAAGGATTCTAAGTTTGTTACTAGTACAGGTGGAGTCCCCCTTCTATGGAATTCCTTCGATTAAAGAAAATGAGTTGTGGATTCACGTTGACACAATCCCTATAAAACTAATGAGGTATTATCTCACCGATTACAATAATAATGAATAATTCAGCCCTGATTTAGATATTTGTTGGCGAGGAACCATAATTGATGAATTGAACCACTGAAGATGATGTAGTTTTTCTTGTGATTTTCTTGTTATTTTTTATAATCGCTGGACCATGATTTACTTTGTAATTAATAAAAAAATTTGAATGAAATGAAGTTTATCTTTTTTCAATTCATGTTCACATTTTTCCATTTCAATTATGCCAAGCATGTGTTGTTTGGACTTACCTTTTAGGATTATGCCATCACACTACCTTAGGCCTAATACCAACTTAGGGCGAGAATGTACATATTCATTTGGAATCCGCCCATTGAAGATTTTATCCAACCGATTGTGGATGGAGTACTTAATGCTTATGGATTCCCCCATAACTATATAGCTTGTTTGGGAAATTCATAATGTTTTCATGTTTTTAGTAACAAATCATGTGAGTAAGTGTAATCATATCAATAAGATATCAAAACAATAGTCTAATTGGAAAAAAGAAGAAGAAGACATTTCACTAACATTGCCATGCCATTTGAAACAATCAATGCCAATTGTATTAAATAAACTTGATAAAAAGATAAATTACTTACCGTAAAAAGATAATGGTAAGCTAAGACCTAACTAAAAGCTAATGACTTAAAAATAAAATTTCCTAAGGCTGGTTGTGTTTCAAGCCCTTGGTATCTCCCATCCCTCCATTATTTCCAAATGGTAGACACTTTGGAGGTTCTCTATGATGATCTAAATAGTCCTTCCCTGTTGGGTTCTAGCTTGTCATTTGATGTCTTCCTCGCGCTACTGATAACCTTCCATAGGATATGGCCCCGATCTAAAATTTCCTTAAATGAACACTTTGTTGTATTGTTATGACAATTATTGTAAGTAGGTTTCCAATCTTATCAAGGATTATTCCCTCCTTTTATCTGCCATATCAAGTTTAGTACAAATGATCTCATTGTTCACTTTCCCTCCTCCCATGGTCGACAGACCATACTCTAGAAATATTACGTCCTTAATCGTGTAAGCTACGACGAAGAGAAATCTCTTGAGAGTGGTTCAGTATGCCTAGAGAATGTGGAGGAGATCATCCACCCATGCACCTATTTTTATTTTTTAATATTATTTTCATTCGGTTGAGGATTGTTTTATTGGAAGCCTTAGCCTACACATTTCTCCAAGGGAAAGCTACCAAACTATAGTGATGTATAATGCCATAGATGTTGAATAAGTCTTGGAAAGGTCTACTTTCAAATTTCCTTTCGTTATCAGTGGTGAGGGTTCATGGCATATCGAAACGGGTTACAATGTTCCTTAAAATAAATTTGATCATGTAAACATCTCTTATGTTTGACAAAGGGTTTTCCTCAATCCACTTTGTGAAATAATCTATGCTGACCAACAGGTATTTTATTTTTCAGGTGCCTTGGATAGTGGACCCACAATGTCCAATCCATATTGCGCAAAAGTTTATGGACTAGTTAAGGATTTGAGGTCGTTGGTTGGTTAGTGAAGTAGTGGTAAGAGCATATGCCACCTTTTGCATTTTATTTACGATGGATACGACGTCCTTTTTCATATAAGGCCACCATTAGCCTACTATTATATCTATGAATTCCAAAGATCTTCCACCGTCATAACTACTGCAAATTCCTTCATGTAGCTCAAAATGACTTGGTCGATGTCATTGGGATTCACACACTGCAAATATGTCCTGGTGAAAGATGTACTGTAGAGTTTTACCTCAAGGGACAAGTATAACCGAGAAGATTTTACCATTATTTAATGAGTTTATTTCTTATCCATGGGCACAACATCTTGTCGTAAGTACTAAACTATTAGTTCCATCCAATCATGATCCTTTTAGATGACAAGTACTTAATCGACCTCCTATTTCTTTTGGATGCTCAGTTGATTCAACTATTCTTCATTTATCAATCTTTTCAGGTCAAAATTGACAATCGAGGCCAAAGTGGATAAGGAATCTGTGTGGATGTTATTCCCTTTTGGGGATTATTAGACTTAACACGTTTGAACTCGGCGACCAACTCCTGAGATATCTGAAGATAGGCCAACGTAGATTCATCTTTGGCATTGTAGTATTCTATTATCTAATTAGATACCCACCTCCAGCCACAAAATACATCAAGGTGTTTAGTGTAAAGCTATAGATCTTTCCTCAATCCTCCGATGAGAGACTCGTATCCCACTTTGTTATTTGATGCCTAAAATCCAAGTTGTATTCGCTGCTCGAGGACGGTTTGATCTGGGGTCACTTATACTATCCCTATTCTGACCCATTTGGTATTATATGTTCCATACACATAGAGAATTCATTTGTCATGTTAGTAGGATTCTTATAGTCGTTTGGTCAATAATTTCCACTTTTCCCTCAATTTGACGCTTCTTGGCGAATTCAGTGATAAAATATGCTAAATTTTATCCTTTCATCACAATTCTGGGTCGATAGTGTATATCAAACCTTCCACTTCCACCCACCACTTAAATATCTATCCATAGAGGTCGACCTTTCTAAGGACTGCCTTCAATGGAAAGGAAGTTATGACTATAATGGAATATGCTTCATCTTGTGCAAAGTTATTACCAGTGAACATGCTAACTTTTCTAGTGGGAGTTAGTGTATCTTGGTGTCGAACAATGTCTTATTGACGAGTAAATTGGGGCTTGATGCCCTTTGTTATCACACATTAAGATCAAACTGATTGCATGGCTGGACACCAGTTGATATAGATATACTGGATCTCCCGGGTTTAGAACTGTGAGAATATGAGGTCAACTTAGGTAAAGTTTGATTTCCTAAAGTAAGTTTGAACATTCATTGTTCCAAACGGCCTCTTGCTTCTTAATAGCTTAAAGAAAGTTTTACATCTCTCAAAATATTTGGAGATAAAGAGATTAAGCATCGCAAGCATCTCGATTAAATTTTGGATGTCTTTAATAACCTTGGGTTGTTGGATGATTCTTATTTCCTTGATCTAGTCAGGATTTTTTTCGATTTCCCTCTAACTATCTTAGTAAACTAAGAACTTACCGGAATGGACCCAAATGAACATTTGGTTACATTAAGCTTCATTCTATAGTAATTAAGGACCTCTAACATCTTTACCAGATCTCAAAGATTATATCTTTTATTTTTACTTTCAACGAACATATCATCTACATACACCTCTATGGTATATCCTAGTCGATGCTTAAACATCTTAGTTACTAGCCGCTGGTAGGTCGCCTCTGAGTTTTTGAGTCCAAGAATGATTGTGTAGAAATAAAGGCTAAGGGTAGTGATGAAAGATGTTTTCTCCTCGTCAAGCCCGAACATTGGAATTTAGTGATAGTTGGAATAAGCATCTAAAAATCTCATTCGTCATGGATAGTTATGGCATTAACCAATTGGTTAATCTTTAATAGGGGATGTTATCATGCCTTGATCAAATCAATGAAGTCTATGAAGACTTTTCACTTTTCATTACTCTTCCTTACCATGATCGGGTTTGAGAAACACTTAGGTAATTACGTTTATTTGACGGAGCTTGCCTCTAGAAGTTTCTAAACTTCCTCTTCCACCGCCTTTACCTTTTATGTGGATATTCGTCATGCCTTTTGTGTAATTAGGGAGAAATTTTGGGGCCACTGGTGGCATATTACTTTGGGGTCGACGCCAGACATATCATATGCCTGCCAGGCAAACAAAACCTACTTTGTTTCCGGAGGATAGAAACCAACTCTTCTTTTCATGATCATCGAGCAACGTGACGATTAAAAATTTCCTTTTTGGTTGAGAGTTGTCGAATAGAACCTCTTATGCTCGTTTTATGACACTATCAGTGGGGCCACCCTTATGTCCTCTACTCCTTGTCTCCCATACTTTAGTTATTATTTGAAGGGATATATCCCCCTGTGTTTTCCACTTTCTCCTTATTTTTTTGCTAGGTCTGATGATCACCTTAAAGCATTGTTGAGAAGGAGCTTGATTCTCAAATATTTCCATTACCCCTAACCGGTAACGCATTTGATCTTCTGATGATAAGTGAATGGAATTTCTTTCATCGCATGGATCAATCATCATCCCATAATCACTTTGTATAGTAATTTAATATCCACTATTAGGAATTCGATCAGTTTTGTTATGCTTCCTATTCTCACTGGGAGCACTACCTATCCTAGTGGCATCGTCATTCTTCTTACGAAACTAACTAATGCGATGGTGGTTTCTTTTGCATCTTCCATTTCTAAGTTAATTTGGTCTAACATCTTGATATGCATCAACTCCAAAGAACTTCCTAGTCCACTAGTGGCTCCTCCACATCCTAATTGGCAATTCTGAGTGTGATTACTAGCACATCATGATATGGCATTTTGACTGCAACCAGGTCTTCTTTGACGAAGAAAATATTCTTAGCATAGTCAATATTATCTATTCGACGATGTTTATTAATAATAAGTATATTAGGGTTGATCTGGAAATCTTCCACCACCATAGTAACTTTTTTAAACTCTATTATAACAGCGTTGCCTTAGATCTGGTTTACGATTAAGGCCCCGTGAATGAACACAAACTCATGTTAGATCTACTCATTGCCTAGACATTTTTAACATTTGATCACGTTCAGTGTGAAATGTTTTGTTCCTTTTCTCCACGTAGTCGCATAAATGGACTGCTCTAACTCCTATATGTGCAACTTGAGTGACTTACAATTCTCTGTCTTATTCCCATGCTCCTTGTGGTAGGAGCATCACATTTTTTTGTTTATCTTTAATGGGTACCTACCATTTTTCTTGACCACTTGAAATAATGCTGATCCTTAATTTTGTTCAGGATCTTATGTATTAGCTCTTTAAAAATGGTGTTGATTGCACGATGGGCCTTATTATGGATAATTTCTCATCACCCTTAGGTCCATCGTTCTACTTCTTGCCCTATTTTTGGGGCATTATCCATATCTTAATTTTTATTCTTCTTTATTAACCGTTATCTTACTGCGTGCCTACCACCACATCCTTCACTTCGGTATATTTCTCAATTCAAGACATCAAGTCGTCTATAGTGGTAGATTACTTTTTTTATGAGGGACTGATACATTATGGAGCTATTTGGAAAGCCTATCTTAAATGAACCTATCGCCACCTGTTCAGAGTAGTCCTCCACCTTATTGTATATTTCCTAATATCATCGAGCATACTCACCCAAGGTTTATTGGGGCTTCTTCTTCTACATGAAGAGGGAGTTCATCCTCTTTGGATAAGTGCTTCTGGTGATGAACCTTGCGGAGGAGGCCTCTACGAGTTATTTGAAGCCGGAGATCTATCAGTGTGGAAATTTGTCAAAACCACTTTTACATCACGTTCCTTAGATTAGAAGTAAATACCTAACACATAGGGGCCTTATTGTTATTCCAGATAATTATGGACTCGAGGTACTGGTGAGCATGATCGGTGGGATCAATTTTAACATTATAAATGTTGAATTTGGTAAGTGAACTTCTTGGGAGGCTTAGGGTCCTCAATTGATCGGGTGAATGGAGATTTCATTTGGAAGATAAAATCCTTTTTAGCTAGTCCCTTGGTGGTCCTGGATCCTCCATGGGAAGGACTATCATCCATCTCACTCCGTATGAGGTTTTGAAGATTGTTCTTATCGTGGCGACTGATGTGGCAATTTTTTTTGCCTCGTGATACCCTGTGGTAAAAAGGAACTTATTCGCCTCATGAACTCCTTCTTTAGTTACGAGTCTTGATCGCATGATAGCCAAGGGTACAGGAGAATTGATGGTGCTTTCATTTGTCTTAATGGATCTCATTATCCATCCTTTATAATAGACGTTGTATGCGAACATTCTCTTCTTATCGATGATGTATGGTTTCCTCTTCTTCACGAAAGTGCTGCTCATAAGCATCCATGAAATGTGATATCTGGTTGGATCATAGTGGTTCAATACTTTCCACCATATGATCCTTATGTGGACGAAAATGAGAGTTAGGAGTATTGCATATCCTATTAGGTTAGATCACAGATCTGATCCTAGGAGATTCGTGGCCCTTTAGGTTGTTTTGGTTACTGTCATCAGACAATGAGTACTCTCTGTGTGAATGAGACATGATTATTTGGGCTTGTAATGTTGTGAAAGGAAAATCGATCCCTACATACGGCACTAATTATAGGTGATAAAATATTATTGTTTATGTTCAAACCCATTGTTAAGTCGAGCATAAATTAAATCACGAATAATCACACAAGAACGTTATTAACATAGTTTGATAATGTGCCTAATTATATGATAAATTTACTTTTTTTTATTAATTTGGAATTGTGATTACATCCCCTTTCCCTGGGATCTAGGCTTACATTTATAGATAAATAGACCATTGAGCCATGCAAGACTTTGGTAGCTATAGTAATTATGTTAGCCAGATTGATTGTATCTTGATCCTTAATTCTCGAAGGCCAGTTAACTCTAGCAGTCCTAATCTTCATGGATTAGATCTTGACCTAATCAAGGGGCACGTGTTCTCCTCACCTGTATAGTCAAATTATTTCCCTAAAAAACTTTTCACGAGAGAATAACTTTTAGAAAAAGAAAAGGCTTTGAAGAATAACAAAGATCATGCATCTTTCCCATTTTCTATTGAAAGAGATTAATTACATCAGAAAATCAAAATCCTTAAAATTGAGAAAACTAACATTTTTTAATGAGTTAAATATTCGATAAGAAAAAAATGAAATCTTTAAACTTATCAAAGCTCATGGACATTCTCTTTACCCTAGAATTAAAGACCTTAACTTATTTTTTAATGACTTATTAGAATTTCTTGATGAACTTGTTGAATAATAGAAGTTTTCTTTGGTTAAAGAGGAATGTGTGTCCACCTTGAAAAGTTAAAGAGATTATTTGATCATTTATTCGGACCCTCTGAAAAATAAGTTGCGAAGGTGCAACATATTCAATGTCAAGCTTTGGAAAAATATTGAAACAACTATTAATGACTTTGATTCTAGTAAATAAGGAATTTCTCATAGAGTTAAATTTCAAGATAATGCTTCAACATTAAATTAATCATCTTCTTTTAATAAGCCTATTTCCAAAAAAATTTAAATATAAAAAAATATGGCGACGTGAATCATTTGAAGAAGAAGACTTTAATTGCTCCAAATTTTGTGAAAGTTATTTTTGACGTACAAACACTTGTTTGTAGAACTAAACTACTTAAGTGCACTCATTTATGTAAATTAGGTCTTATTAGAAGCTTTTTCTTTATGATCAATTGGACTTATGCTTTATTAATGATAGGAAGAATAAGAGATTTGTTAGGAATAATCGGGAAGGTACGTAAAGAAAACATCTTCGATATGTTCACAACAATAAAGATAATGAAATTTAAAATTTGTCCAATGTTCGACCAAAGACCAATTCGCTTCACGTGAATCAAGTATGGACTAGGAATGATAGTCTAAAAATGGCAGATGTCAAGACCAAAAGGGATACCAAGATGGTTCTCTCAACCTCTACTTGATAGAATGGTTTATTGACGCGTCTTAGAATTTTAAAACACTTATCTCGTTCTTTGTCTCACCCCATTTCGAGTGTGGTGTTTGTTTCTTAACCTTTCCTATTTATTTTAAATACAATTATTTATCATTTGCTTATAGGTTAATTGTTTCAGAATCTAGATTGATGCATGAATTATTGCACGATTTTTGTATCTTGGTTTAGTTTATGCTTATGTACTCTTGAAATGGAAATCTAAAGCTTTAAAGTGTTAAAACTCTCAGGCTTGATTAGAATGTAGTATATACAACACATAACATTGAAAAACATTCTTGATCATTCTTCGATCGAAAGATTGAATAAAGTAATTTGTTAATGCTTCATGGTTTTGGAAATGGTTGTGATTTGAAAAAAAAGGAGTGTCATTTTTATGCTTTGTGATTGTGATAATTTTCTTCATTCTTGTAGTTTAAAACCTAAATGCTATATTATTCAAATTCATGAGAGATAATGTGTATAGCTAAAATTTCGATTTGTGTGAGCAACCTTTGAAAAATTAAAAATAGTTCTCCGACCCTTGTGTCTATGCGAAAGCTGCCAAATGAAAATAAATAAATTATAATCAATGTCTCAAAGAATTATATCTACCCAAATTTGGGTAGCACCAAGCATATGATCGTTTTAATTGAGGAAGAAAAAGTGTTAATTAAATATTTTATACTTTGAAGGAAAATGAGACTTTTTCATGATAAACATCAAAGTAGATTTTCCAAAAATATATTTTATTAAACTTTGGATTTGGTTTCATCGTTTAGGGATCAATCATATTCATTTTTGTTATTCACACGAGTTATATATGCAATACATCCTATAATTAATCAAACTTACATATGCTTAACCTTTAATTACTTGCTCATCTCTATTCTATGCATGAAATATAACCATAAACCTTGATTATGATGTTTAAATATGTATATTTTGGCGAATATGGATCATAATGTACATAGTAGCATTGTACTTGGGAATTTTTCCTTTGATTTAGAAAATTCAAAAAATTTGGTCCCTGGCTTGCCCAACGAAAATGGAATATGGTGTGACTCGTGAAATAATAGTTCGTTGCAAAAAACAAAAAATGAACATGAAAGTTATGGTAGTGGGCGCCACCCACGAAAAATTTTGTCGCTTCAGCAGAGAGCATTTGAGGTGAGAAAAATTCTTGGTCAATGGCACAACTAGCGAAGCTTTTATGTCGCGTTAGTGAAAGTACTCACGTCCGCGAAGCCTTCCTCTATGTGTCACTGAATCAAGTTTTATAAAAGTAAGAAACCCTGATTTTCACCCTGTGTATCACACACACACACACACACACACACACACACACACACACACACACACACTCTCCTATTCATGCTTAGTTAATCAAAATTTAACATAAATCACTCCGTTGAATCACTAGGTAAGCCTTTTTACTCCACTTAGGCTTAGGGTTTTGTAAAAAAATTTAGATTTTCTACGGATTTTGTTTATTTGTACTTAACATCTCAAACAATGACGTAACTAGTTTAATTACTGAGAATATTTTAATTAACTAGAGTTATTTTGATGCAACATTTACAAATCTCCATCATTTTAACAAAATCCATGTCAAATCTCTATTTAATTTGGTTTATGATATTATATTATCAAGTATATCTTGGTTTGAGACTCTACCCATTTTAGGACTATATTCCTCTTAATTTAATGTTTAAATTCTTGGTTTATATCTGATTTTGAGTATCTATGTTCTTGTGTGTAACTCTTTGTTTCCAGCTTCAATGGAAATCCATCCTCTAAATATACTCACACTAAATACATTGAACCAGAACCTATTCGGTTTGAAACCCATGTTCAAGAAATGCACTATAAAAATTATTTTATTGAAATGAGAGTTCATTTCGAGAGATGATAGCTTGGGAGACCACCTAATAAAACATGCTAAAGGGGCTTAATGGATTTTCAAGATGGAAATGGCTGAATATGTGCCAAGGCGAACGCCCTAAGATGGTAAGGAAATTTCATTCAAACGCTGAGTTTGATGATGGATTTAATAATTATTTCCACACGATGGTATATGGCATTCAGATCAATATTTCAAATGAAATCATCTCTCAACTCTTCAAATTGCCAACAGTTGAAAGATCCACATTTCCCTACCAAAGACGTGAGTTTCCAACCACATGATGTTTTTGGACACACACACACACACACACACATGTATATATATATATATATATATATATATACACATGGGCTTATTTAATGAATCACATCTTTATGCCTTATTATCATATTTTTTGGTATATCTTTTTTGCTTAAGTTCATATATCTCTTTATATGATTTATGAATTGAACTATATCTGTTTAAGTTATACACCTCTTCAAAATCAACTTATATAAAAAATATAATTTTCTAATTTAAAATAAATCTAATTATCATCTAAATTTCTTTTCATTATAATTATTTGCATTTGTCAATTTATGTGACAAAATAGGGGGATAAATTACGGGGGAGAGAAGATTTCATTATGGGGGAGATTTAGTATAAGGTCAATATTGACTTTTTATATGAAAAGATCTTAGGGAACGTATATACTTTAAGGGGTAAAGTACAATGCATTAATGTGATATTCTAGGACGCATACTTATTTAGAATGCGATATATATTATGTAATTAAGATGACTCATACCTTAATATAGATATCTATTGTTCGTCTTTATTATATCCAGTTAACCTTCTTTTATACATATTGACATCACGATGTATTTTCTAGTGTATGCTAAGTTAACAGGGTATAAGAGCCAAAAAGGGTTCTTGTTGATTATATGTGGATATAATGATGTATGCCTTTGGCCGAGCTTGTGTCATAGTTGTCAAAGGATTGTATATTGACATATATTTTCCCGTAATCTGTTATTTGTATATTTTGATACGGAATAGACAAATGGGGATATTGTAAGAGTATATGTATACCCATGTACCTCACACATAATTTTGTTTTCGTATCTAATGTGCAAAATATACTTTGTGTCTTTTTAGTCCTTAAGGTCATTTTGTCATAGCTCAACTATGATACTCAGCTCTGAAAATGCTTCAACTTCTCAACTCGACATTGACATGATGACATATATATGCGACCACTCAGTTGAGGTATTTGGATTGTTTAAATAATTTAACACTTTGTCACATTCAAAATAATTTTGTGTGTGTGCATGTGTTGATTTAGTTTTAGTTTTAAGTGATTCACACATGCAATCATACTATTCATAATAAAATACGTTTAAAAGTTCTTTCCATAAGTATATCACATGAATATTGAGTAAGGTTCAAATATTTGTAGCTTTTTATTTCCTTAAAACAATGTTTGGGACTTTCACTAACTACTCGCTGCAAGGAAATAGGTCTTCACTGACGCGAAGACTTTGGTTCATTGATCACAACATCATCCATAATTTTTACCCAGATTTACTAAAAGTTTCTCGTGATTTCATCCATTAGCACCTCGTTGCAATGAATCAGTTCTTCGCATTAGCGAAGCCTTGATTTGCTAGTTGCGACCAGTGGTTGTGAACTAGATATTTTACAAATATTTTTTTAAAAAATGTGAAGAATCATTTGACAGACAAATCTTCTTTGAACTCAAGCGTTTTGATTTATTTTCTGATGTCTTCTTCCTACATATCTTCCACACATGGAATAGCTTGATACATATGGTGAGTTTTATTTCACAATATAAATATTTATAAAAAACTTTAAAGAAAAAATGGCAAGAAATTTGTTTAGAAAAAAGACAATTGACCTCAGAGGAAAATTTTAAGAGATTTGTTTTTGAGTTTAAATGATCTAGAGAGTTAAACCGTTATTTATCATCTTCACATTTCTCTTTGTGTTCTTGAGGTGTTTGATTTTCAAACTTTGATCACAAGTCATATCGAAGCCTAAAAACTTCAAAATTTGTTCCTAAAACTAGAATATTTGTATTCTTTCTATCGAAAAAATCATGTGAATATATCAAAAACATATTGTGAGGTTTAAATAAGAGAAAAAATTTTAAACACAAAAAATTAGAAAAACTCATATCCTAAAAAGTGATAAACCAAGTATAGGTGTATTTTCAATAAAATTCCCCTTTAATATGAGAGAAGGTTTTTGGTTTGTAGTGTAGTTTCAAAAGACATTCGACAAGTCCAAAACCATTTGCGATTATGTAGCATTCTTCGGCTGTTAGCGCTCTCTCCATAGGATATTGTGGAAAGAGTTGGTAGTAAGTCAGTGCGTTGTGTGATTATAAGTTATTGTCTCCTATCTGTAATACTTAATCATAGTGCATTTTTTTTAGTCGACTTGAAATTTTTTCCCGTTATGGGTTTTTCTTTGTAAGACTTGGTGTTTTGTGATAGTTTACCATATTCCTCATTTATCATAACTCACCTATATTTGAAGATAAAATTTGATACTAACTAATTGGTAAAATTTTCTTCACATATACATAGGTTGTCTATTTTGAACCTAAAAGGGATTAAAGAAAAATATTTCTTCTATTTCGGCAATAATTTTAATTGGGTACCTTCATCCTATTTAGGTTTAGAGCACACCGCACTCTCAATCTTAATCACAAAAACTATGAATCTTAAGCATTAAATTTTTTGTTGATAACATTTCCAATGGAATTGCCTTTCTAATTAACTCCTCTATATTAACGAGTAATTATCTCTTTAATGAGAAAACACCAATTTGAACAAATACTTCTCTGTAAGAGTAACCTATATGGCATTCAACACACAAGAAAATACATATAAGTCAAAAAAATATGTTTACAATAATAAGTAAAGGCACATACAAAATCGAATGTCACGAGAACGTATTGCAATAAACAAAATAAATTATTTACCAAACCAAAAGATCCACAAGCAGCACATCAAAATAAGATGTTGATTACATTTAAGGAAAGCACGTCACCATATTTTTGGCCCAAACGATATCTCTAAATCTTCCATAATCTTATAAGAGATTTCCTCACAATAAGATCCTTGTGTTGACTCGTATTTTTATCCAATAATATTTAACAATTATTTGATATTATTTGAATTCTTATGTATTCAATCTAGATTGTATGTTATTTTAGTTTGAGTTTTGTATAATATGGTGACCCTAATTTTTACTAATACTATCTTTAAAGTAGTATTTTATCTATTAACATAATGTTAATTTCTTAATACTTAATTTAGATACAACTGTGAAGTTTGGGTGAGTGTACCATTTTTTTGGTCATGTAGCACACCATTTGAGAAGGTGAGAAATTTCAGGAGCTTATTTACTTATTTAAAGTAAAATCTAAATATTAGTTGTTAGCTATTAATAGGGGGAATAGCGAGATAGATAGTGGGGATTTATGAGGAAGTTATTATGAGGTGTTAGAGAGAGAGATGAATTATTTTGACCATTGAAGAGGAGGGAAAGGAGAAGAAGAAGAAGAAGAAGAAGAAGAAGAAGAAGAAGACGAAGAAGAAGAAGGGGAAAAAATCCTTTTCAAAATTTCATTTTCTTTATAACCAATCAAGTTTAGGAAATTTATCTTTCACTTTGGAGTTGCTAGGAATTATGTGTGTGTGTGTGTGTACGGTCAGTCTCTCCGACAGACTAAGTTAGTGGACTTAAATGATGGATTGATTATTTTACAAAAAGTCTTGGGACCAATTTGTCTTTTATGGACTACTTCCTCTTTCTAAGATTGCTGGAATATAAATTTCTTCCCTAAGATATTCTAGAATCTATTGAGCTTATCTTAAAATCTATTCAATCTGGAAGCATAAGTGTAGAAGGTTCGGGGCTACCTCTCAGGCTTTCTGCGTCACCATCATACTTTATTTCAGAATAGTTTGGATTATTTATGCAGATATCTTCATTAGGATGTATAAAAATTTCAAGAGATTTTGAAGGAAAATAATCTAATCTTAAACACCTTATATGATATTGGCATTTTATTCGTCAAGTTTCTTAATAAATCTAGTTAATTGTCTAGATAAGATTATCTTCTATGAACTCATCTAAATCACTATCACCATAACATGACAAAAATCTTCGGTAAGTGTTTGTTGCAGTTGTGTCTACATATTTAAGTAGTGGATGAACTCCTCCTGATCTAATCAAGATAGTTCTTATTTCAGCAAACATTTTGCGTATAATATATCTTAATACGTCTATAGTATCTCTAAGTATCCTAGTATATTCTTGATATTTTTCGAGTTTTGAAGGTTCTTCCGCAAATTCTTCAGTTCTTAAATCTTGTGCGAAGAGATCACAAATCTCTGTTCAAATTATTTCTATTCTAAGTACTTCGAGATCTAGCTACGTAATAATCTGGTCTATGTATTTGTAGGTACCTCCTCTATATACTAATACAGTTTCTATGAGCAGTCTTTCTGAGTGGTTTGAGGGAGTCCACTTGTGAAATTCTCTTATCAAGTCTAGGTTTGTTTGATTAACAAAGGCTAAAAAGTCTATATTTATTCGACGGCTCATATAAATGCTTTTGAAGTTTAATAATATTATCGGAAATATCTAGGGATTAGATTTGAGTTTATACCTTCCTTATGGTCTGTAACTACTTTATCTTCTTCCTTTTGTCTCTTCATCTTGTTACTATTGTCCTCTGATCTGTACCTCCAACAACTCCCTTTTTATGCATTGCACCTCAATCCTCTATTAGCACTGGACCCGTTTCCTGCATGTATGCCACAACACCTAATGCTCACCTGGCTCACAAATTATGACAAATCGGCACCTGACAGCGGTTCAACAGCATAACACCTATGTACTACACTCAAGGTTCCACATAATAGTCCTCTATAAATAGGAAGTTGGAGATAACAACTTAAAATAAAAGATTTTGGAAAAGAAAATCTTTTATTTCATAACATAAGTAGTACAATTCTAACCTCTCCCCTAACTATAAGAGGCTTACTCACTCATTAACATACTATAATTTACACAAATTATTCCCTCAGTCTTCCAAAGATGCCCCCTTCCATACTGATAGATCCTCCCTTTTATAGATCAAGGGCACTACAACGACTGGGAACTGGTTGCCAAAAGCTATCTGGTGGAAGGTAAAACTAAATAATTAAAGTCTATGATGCTTCTTTCTTTACAAAAAACAACATTGTCTTTTTTCGATAATTGAGGCTTTTGTTCTCTTGTCTCATGTCCATAATAATTCCTCAAATAAAGAGGAATCTTCTTCTTTTGGCATTGAACCATTTTTTATCCTTTCCTTGCCGTCTTTTGCTTTTTATGTTTTGTCTTCATTCTTTGGTAGAGCATTTTCATTATAGAGGTATTCATCAATAAGGCCTACTACTCAAATGCTAGCTAGCAAAGAAACCTCAACCACTTCTTTAGATTCTTTCTTGAGTCTTCTTGTAAATGGCTCATCTGCTTGAGTGATTATGTTTGAATTATGATGTGCAGTATACCATCTTTCTTGTTTCAATTGTTTCAATATCTTAAACAATCTGAATTTTGGACTTGTTAACAGATAAGTCTTTAGTTTCGTCTTCAAAGAGGACTTCAAAGTCTTCAAACTTAAAAGAGGGAAATCTAATGAGTCTGAAACTTTCAACCCTTTTTTCTTGGCATAAACTAGGAGGAATCTAATAAATTCTAGAAAATAAGATAAATAATTCTTCAATTTTCTCAGCATATTTATGGACACTCTTTAAAAGAGTAACGGTGTCTTCTACAATTTATATATGAATGAGTCCAATGAATCCATAATCTGCAAGAGCCATATACGCTATTTCTACTTCTCCAAAAATATAAATTTTTGGAAATTCTTTGTAGAAACCATTAAATATTAAGGTGTCTCCAATAATTTTAGATAATAAAATATTGAAATGATCAATAATGTTATCTCCATCCTTGGGGAATTCTTCTGAAAATGGTAAATTATTGCTACCAAATGGTATGACAATCTTAGTCTTAAAGGTCTTTTGCTGGCAACAAAAATTATCAATAGGTCTTCGGGGGTCGATTCTCTAAGAGTTTGAGCATATGTCTGAGTTGAGTAACTATAAGTCTTTAGGTTCTCATGATACTACTGAGTTGAGTAAGTGTAAGTCTTTAGGTTCTCATGAATCTAGCAGTAGCTACAAAATTCTTCTTTAATTCTATCCATAGTTTATTCTTTACATTCCACTATATGGAATCTATAAGAGTATTTTCATTATCTGAAAGTTCTCGTATATATTTTATTAGGCCTAAAGATCTTTGGTCTAGTCCATATTAGGAAAAATACATTTTTCTAATAAGTCTATTTTGGGCAACAACTTCATTTCTTGATTTTTTAGGAAGAACTAAAATATCATCGAAGTTCTCCAAGATCGATCTTTCTTGATTATCTTGGACATGAGTCTGAGTCTGCTTTTGCATCATAACAACTTTTAGTTTTACGCGTCTAAGGTAGTCTGCAATAGCATCTTTGTTCAGTCTACATGTTTCTGAGGAACTTATAATGTCTAATTCTATTTGCATCATGAAACAAGATTTAATATTAGTATTAGCAAACATAAGTTTTCTAGATCTAATGTCTGGAATGGTGTTTTTTCTTCCTTTAATATGAATAATAGAGAAGTCATAATCACTAAGCAATTGCTGTAATCTAATTAATCTATCGGTTCTTATTTTAATAAGTCTAAATCTATGAATTTCACTACATAAGATGAGTGAGTATAAAGAGTAAAATGCTTAGGTCTAAGAAAAACAATATATTTTTCTATAGCACGAGCTATAGCTAAAACTTATTTTTCATGGACAGTATATCTTGTTTCTCGATTAGTAAAAGTTCCTGAACTATATCTACAAAGTTCCTTCTTTTTAGTCTGATGATCAATGGCGAAGTACACTGCTCCTTATTTTTTTTTCGTAGGCATTTATTTCTATTAGAAGTTGAGCTTCAGCATTAGGCAGTTCAAGTAGAGGAATATTCTTGACTGCTTCCTTGATATGATTTATGACTTCAAAAGCGTCTTCAGTCCATTTAAAAGGATTAGTCTTTTCTGTACCA
The DNA here is from genome assembly GCA_949130495.1 of Sambucus nigra. Classification (NCBI taxonomy): domain Eukaryota; kingdom Viridiplantae; phylum Streptophyta; class Magnoliopsida; order Dipsacales; family Adoxaceae; genus Sambucus; species Sambucus nigra. The sequence continues at coordinate 43,046,571 of OX422213.1, forward strand.
TTTAATTTGGATATAAAGCTTTGTCATTTTGACGCAAGGTTTTTAATAAAATCTATAGCACAATTGAGCAATCCTAAAAATATTTGTAATTATTTTATATCCTTAAGTTGGTCTGAAAATTCAAGAGTTTTCTTAATTATGTGTTCTGCTAAGGATAATTTTTCTTTATTAATATTCATTCTTACAAAGTCTATTTCAGTTCGGAATAAATGCAGCTTCTTTTTAGAAATAATAATTCCATGTTTATCTAACTCTAAAATAATTTTCTTAAGATGATCTAATTGTTCTCCTTCAGTCTTGCTAGCCACAAGAATATTTTCTATGCAAATAAGATAACATTCTGAGTATAGTTTAAAAATATTATCCATTCGTCTTTCAAATACTTGGAGGGCATTAATTTATCTAAATGGCATAACTAACCATTTATATTTTACTTAGGGTACATTAAAGGACATCCAAGATATACAGTATGGGTGCATCATGATTTGACAAAAGCCTTACTTGCAATCAAACATATTAAACATAACTCTATCTTCAATCAGGTTGATTAAATTATTTTTGTCTCGTATTTTATAAGAATCAAACTCACAATTCTTATTAAGGTGTCTGTAGTTTATGACTATACGTCTTTGTCCTCTCTTTCATTCAGACTTATTTGAACGTAAAAGGCAAGACTATTATGTCTACTTTTATTTTCTCAAACAATACCTAGTTTAAGCATCTCATTTATGTCTTTTTTGAATTCTTCTCTATCTTTTTTGTGAATATTCTTTCTTATAAGTTCCACCATTAATAGTGGCATCTGGGTTAATAGGGCTAATTTAACTGTAATTTTGGTCTTCGTCCACTTTGCAATGGGATTTTCTCCTAAAGTAGGCTCTGCTAGTCGCCTTATTTTTTCCTTTTGTGCTTGTATATCCATTTTATTTTATTTAGTTATAGCTTGGGCCTTTTAATAAGGCTCGTTGGTCTTGGTCTAAAATTTCTTGTTGTGTAAGCGCAATTTTCTTGTAAAACTTTAGATTTGGACACTTACATTATTTTTATAAGGGCTTAGTTATTTCTTGGGCTTCTTCTTGGTTTATAAGATTAGGTCCACCTCGCCCAACTGAAGAACTATGATGGGTTATTGGTTTATACTTGGGTTTGACTTGCATAAGGACGAAAGCAGTCTTGTGATAAATTAGAGGGGCAATAATATTAAAATCCTCTTTATCTCTAAGTAATATCATTATATTGGGTATATGGATGGTATATACTAATAAAGTCTTGTCCTAAAATAACGTTTTCTATGAAACTAGGTCGCGGATCTATAATCCAAAAATGATGATTTACATTTTGGGTTGTCTGATTTCCTAATTTAAGGAAAAGAGGAATATTCTTAAAATATATGGTAAATGGTTCGCTATTAGCTACCTTGCCATGGATATCATGATTAGTGTCTTGAAAATATTTTTCGGGGAAGGCATTAGCCTCACAAATACTTTGCGATCACCCTGAATCTATAAAAGCTAAAATTATTTTAAGATAATCTTTGTGTTGTCTAAACAATCCTATGAAACACGCGTTGACTTTAGTAGATATTCCTAAATTGTTGTTTTCTAGAATATATATTCACTTCTGAGGTTTATCTATAAAATCTAATGGTGTTAAGTCTTCTGTACAAATTTCTGAATGCTTTTCTTCTAGTTCATAGTATATTCCTTTTCCTTTTAGCTTGTAATATTTTGGCTATGTTTTTATCGATGTCTTGATAATAAAGTTTAATATCTTGATCTATTTGAGCATCATATTGGGTAGTATAAATTGCTCGAAATCTAGTTATCCAACAATCTCCATCGTAGTGTAATTCACAAGTAACACATACCATAAATTGCTCTATTTGTATAGTATGAAAACATTCTACACAACTAAAGTCTCTCTTGCTACATTTTATTTCGAATGTGCAATAATGTTTTTCATTGTAATAATATCTAGGTATATACATTAGTACATCAGGTTTACTAATTTTCCATCTTTTCTTTAAAAAGGGGTTTAATAGACATTTCTACTGAGCTTCTTCAAAATCTATATAATCATTTTCTTGATCAATTTGCATCATATATAAGTCTAAAGTGTCGTGGGAGTTTTCTTACTCATCAGTATCAGTATTAGAGTTTTCTGAATCACTATCTGTATATGCACTATAGATAGTGGTATTATGATCACTTTCTATATCTAATATTTCTTTAGCATATAATATGTCTAATTATTCTTGATCTGTAAAATTAATTTTCTTATTAATGATCTTAGTACTCTCTTTCTTTTTCTTGTTAGTATTCTTTGGTAAATGTCATAGATTGAGGTACTTACTTTTCTCTCCTATAACTAGCATTTTTTTATGTTTGTTGGTATTCTTCTTAAAATACCGTCTTTGGTTAAATCTCTTTTTCTCAGCTCTAAAATTCTCTTTCCTAAAGGTAGAAGATGGTCTGATTTATATTTCTTTGGAAAATCTAAAGGTCTAGCATTTTTAAACTTAGTTTGTTTTGAATCTGGTTTATTCTTTTCGAATTTATTTTCTTTAATTTCATTGCCATGTCCCCATTGGATTGGAGCTATGCATCTCTCATATTTAATTGGAGGGATAGGTATAAAAGTTTCTTCAATTAACTTTCCTTGAGTTATATCTTGTTTTTTAGATATAACATAATGTTTAGCAAAACTAATTCTTTCACTAAGGGGTTTTTACTTAATTCTAGCAACTTCTGGCCAATTCATGTATTTATTAATTAGGATTTGTCCAATGGATTTAACTAAAATAAAAGACATTAGACAAATCATAATTAATGAATATGGGAATTGGACAGTAGTTGCTGGAATTAAGGAAAAATCCCTTGGTGAAAGAATTAATTTTGCCAAATACTATATTATATCTGAAATACCATATATAACTTAAGGAAAGTTAATTGAAGAAACTTTCAAACATACCCCTTCCAATTAAAGACGAAAGAGACATAGCTCCAATCCAATGGGGATGTGGTAATGAAGTTAAAGAAAAGAAATTCAAAAAGACTAAGACAGATTGGAAACAAAATAAGTTTAAAAGGCTAGACCTATAGATTTTTCAAAGAAATATAAATTCAGACCATCTGCTACTTTTAGAATAAATAATTTTAGAGCTAAGAAAAATAGATTTAACAAAAGGTGGTATTTTAAGAAGAATACCAATAAACATAAAAAGTTCATAATTATAAGAAAGAAGAGGAAGCAACTCAATTTACACTGCACCAAAATGACAAAATTGTCACCTTTTAGCCGGCCATCTTTGCCAAGGTCATTGACCATGACAAAAAACACGCGTTTTGTGTCACGGTCATGTGCGTATTTTGAGGCGCAGGAGGACGAGGATGTGGACCTAGCTGCTTCTTCACCATCATGTGCGTATTTCGATGATCCACTTCCTTATTTGGCTCCCTTTCCCATACCATTGTCGACACTTGGTTGGCCGAGCGTGTTTATATTGGATGTATTTGATGGCCAGCGGATAGGACGGAGGTTGAGGGACCCGAATATCGTCGAGGGTGGAATAGTTCATGGACGTGCGCTTCAAGGGATCGAGTCTAAAGTGCTCGTCATGCATGTGATACCCGGGAAGGAGAACTCCCTATTGTGGTTGCGCGAACAATGCGGCACGATGTATATTAGTGGGTGTATCAATTTGTATATCGTGTGGCCAACTCACCTCCTCACATTTACCCAAGACATGTAGTAACATTATTTTTAAGTTTGTACATTTTAATTATATTTGGATTATATTGTCATGTATATTGTTTCTATTTTGAATATTTGGATTATATCGTCATGAATATATATTTGCACTATCTTGGGTATATTTGGATATGTGATGTTTGAATAGGTACAACCAACGTTGTTATAACAGGTACAAATATACTGCTGGGCAGTGGCAGTGGCCATACTGCCCAGCAGAATTTTTTTTAATTCTACCCAGAATTATCACGGTCATTGACCGTGACAAGTCCTTGATACATATTGTCACGGAATTGTCACGGTCATTGACCGTGACAATTTTTTTAAATATTGTCACTGGTTGGTCACGATTTTTAACCGTGACTAAACTTGTCACGGTCCATGACCTTGACACGACCGTGCCAATTATAACGGACTTGTCAAGGTCAATGACCGTGACACGTCCATGACAAAAAAATATGTCTCGCCCAGAATTGTCACGGTCATTGACCTTGACAAGTCCAATTTGTCAAGGTCAATGACCGTGACAATAGTGCAGATTTGGTGTAGTGCTAAGAATCCTACCCAAGAATGCTAGACTTGCGACAAAGAAGGACACTCTGCTAAAGAATGTCCTAACAAGAAAGATAAAGAGAGTATTAAGATTATTAATACGATGTTAGATTTTGCAGGTCAAGAAGAATTAGACATATTATGTGCTATAAAAATATCAGACATAGAAAATGATAAAAATACCAGTATCTATTATGGATATTCAAATATTGATTCAAAAAACTCTAATAGTGATACTGATGAGTATGAAGACTGCCAAGACACTCTAGACTTATATATGATGCAAACTGATCAAGAAAATGATTATATAGATTTTGAAAAATCTTAGTATAAATGTATATTAATCCCCTTTTTAAAGAAACGATGTACAGTTTGTAAACCTGAGGTACTAACATACATACCTAGATGTCACTATGATGAAAAACATTATTACATATTCAAAATAAAAAGTAGCAAGTGAGACTTCAGCTGTGTAGAATGTTTTGAGACTATACAAATAAATTTATTTATGGCTTGTGTTACTTGTCAATTTCACTACCATGAATATTATTAGAGAACTAGAATTTGAGAAATTTATACTACTCAATATGATGCTAAATTAAATCGATATATTAAACTTAAGACATTGATAGAAGCATAGCAAAAAGACTATAAGAAAGTGAAGACCTAAAAGGAAAAGGAATTTCCTATTAGCTAGAAGAAAAGCACTCAGAAAGCAGTACAGAAGACTTACAACATTTGATTTTATAGATAAACCTCAGAAAAGAATATCTATTCTAGAAAAGAATAATTTAGGAAAATCTACTAAAACTAATGCTTATTTTGTAGAATTATTTACATAACACAAAGAATATCTTAAAAAGGCTTTCAGATTTTATACATACAGGATGTTCACATAGTATTTGTCAGGCTAATGCCTTCCCTAAAAATTATTTTCAAGACACTGATCATGAGATCCATGGCAATATAGCTAATGGATAGCCATTTACCTTATATTTTTATACTATTCCTATTTTCTTCAAATTAGGAAATTAGAAAAATAAAACTGTAAATCATCAGTTTTGTATTATGGATCCCCGACCTTGTTTCACAGGAAACATTATTTTAGGACAAGACTTTATTAATAAATACCATCCTTATACTCAATATAATGATAAGATGTTACTTAGTGATAAAGAGGAGTTTAATATTATTGCCCCTCTAATTGATCACAAGATTGCTTTCGACATTATACAGTTCAAACCCGAGTATAAACAAATAATCCATCATGGCTCTTTAACTAAGAGAGGTGGACCTAGACTTACAAACCAACAAGAATCCCAAGAAATAACTATGCCGTTATAAAAAGAATGTAAGTGTCCAGATTAAAGTGTTATAAGCAAATTACGATTAAACAACAAGAAATTTTAGACCAAGCCCAACAAGCCATATTAAAGTCCCAAGCTATAACCAAACAAAAGAAAATGGATATACAAGTGAAAAAAGAAAAAAAATTAGGTAACTAGCAGAGCCAACTTTAGGAGAAAATCCCATTACTAAGTGGGACAAATACCAAAGTTATTGTGCAACTAGTCCTATTAATCCAGATGCCACTATTAATGTTGGAACTTATAAGAAAGGATATTCACAAAAAGATAGTGAATAATTAAAAAAAGACATAGGTGAGATGCTTAAAATAGCTACTGTTAGAGAAAGCAAAAGTAGATATATTCACAAGAAGATAGAGAAGAATTAAAAAAAGACATAGATGAGATGCTTAAAATAACTACTATTAGAGAAAACAAAAGTAGACATAATAGTCTTTCCTTTTACATTCAAAATAAGTCTGAATGAAAGAGATAAAAAAGACGTATTGTCATAGACTATAGACACCTTAATAAGAATTTTGTGTTTTATTCTTATAAAATACTATACAAAAATAATTTAATCAACCTGAATGAAGATAAAATTATATTTAGTAAGTTTGATTGCAAGTCAAGCTTCTGGTAAATCAAGATGCACCCAGACAGTATATCATGTACGGCCTTTAGTGTACCCCAAGGAAAATATGAATGGTTAGTTATGCCATTTGGATACATGAATGCACCCAAGTATTTAAAAAACAAATGGATAATATTTTTAGACCATACTTAGAAATCTGTCTTATTTACATAGATGATATTCATGTGGATAGAAAGACTGAAGGAGAACATGTAGCCCATCTTAAGAAGATCATTTGAGAGTTAGATAAACATGAAATTATTATTTTTGAAAAGAAAATGCAATTATTCCAGACTGAAAAAGACTTTGTAGGAATGCATATTAATAAAAGAAAATTATCCTTAGCAGAACACATACCAATAAAATTATCGAATTCTCAGACCAACTTAAGGATAGAAAACAATTACAATCATTTTAGGATTGTTCAATTTTGCTGTAGACTTTATTAAAAATCGTACTTCAAAAAGACAAAGGTTAACATCGAAATTAAGAGGTACAAATAAGATTATTCCTTTTAAATGGACTAATTGCGATTTTGAAGTCGTAAAACAAATCAAGCAAGCAATTATGAATAGTTCTCTACTTTAACTGTCTAATACGAAGATCAATTTATGATAGAAACTGATGCCGCTGACAAATAATGGGGAGCAGTGTACTTTGCCATTGATCATCAGATTAAAAAGAAAAAACTTTGTAGATATAGTTCTCGAACTTTTACCGATCCAGAAACAAGATATACGAACAATGTAAAAGACGTTTTAGCTATAGTTCGTGCTATAAAAAATATATGCTTTTTCTTAAACGTAAGCATTTTACTGTTTATACTGACTCATCGTATGCAGTGAAATTCAGAGATTTAGACTTGTCAAAATCAAGAACAATTAGATTAATTAGATGTCAACAATTGCTTAGTGACTATGACTTCTCTATTATTCATATTAAAGATAGCAAAAAAACCATTCTAGATATTATATCTAGAGAACCTATGTTTGCTAATACTAATATTATTTCTTATTTTATGATGCCAACATAATTAAACATCACGAGTTCCTCGTAAACAAGTAGACTGAACAAAGATGATATTACAAACTTTCTTAGATGCGTAAAACCAAATGCCGGCATAAAGCAAAAGAAGACTTAGAATCATATCCAAGATAATCAAGAAAGACCAATCCTTATGAACTTCGATGATATTCTAGTTCCTCTTGAAAAATTAAGAAATAAAGTTATTGCCCAGAATAAAGTTATTGGAAAAATGTATTTTCCCCAATATAGACCATACCAAAGATATCAAGACCTAATAAAATATAGATGAGAATTTTTCGATGATGAAAATACTCTTATAGGCACTATATGGTGGAATGTAAAGAATAAACTATGGATAGAATTAGAAGAACTTAGTAGCTACTATCAAATTCATGAGAACCCAAAGACTTGCAGTTATTCAACTTATTAGTACTACTACTCTTAGACCTCAAATTCAGATATATGCTCAGACTCTTAGAGAATCGACCCCAACGCTAGACATATTGATAATTTTTATTATCATCAAAAGAATTTTTAAAACTAAGATTGTTATACCATCTGGTAGAAATATATTCCATTTTCAGAAGACTGCCAGAAGGGAGGAGATAATATTATTTACCATTTCATTATGTTATCATTTGGAATTATTGGAGATACCTTAATAATTACTGGTTTCTACCAAGAAATTTTAAAAATTTATCTTTTTGGAGTAACAAAAATAACACATATACCTCTTGCATATTATGGGTTCGTTGGACTCATTCATATACAAATGGTAGAAGGCACTTTTGCAATTGGAAAGACCGTCCATGAGTATGCTAAGAAAATAGATTAATTCTTTTCCTTATTTGCTAGATTTTATCAGACTCCTCCTAGTTAAAGTAGAGGAAAAAGTTTTGACGGTTTCAGACTCGTTAGATTTTTCTCTTTTAATGTTTGAAGACTTTGAAGTCCTCTTTAAAGACGAAACCAAAAACTTATCTATTATCAAGTCTAAAATCTAGATTGCCCAAGCCATTGAAACAATTGAAATCATGGAGCTGTTAATAAGTCAAGAAAGATGTTATATTATATAACATAATTCAAACTTAATTATTCAAGAAGATGATCTATTCAACGAAAGACTTAAGAAAGAATTTAAAGAAGTGGTGGAGGTTGCTTTGCTAGCTTGCATCAGAGTGGTAGGCCTAATTAATGAATACCTCTGTAATAAAAATGCTCCACCAAAGAATGAAGACAAAACAAAAAAAAGCAAAAGATGACCAGGAAGGGATAGAGAAGGGTCCCATGCCGAAAGAAGAAGATTCCTCTTTATTTGAGGAATTATTAAAGACAAAAGACATGCGACCAAACGACTCAATTATAGAAAAAAGACAATGCTGCATTATGTAAAGCTTGGAGCATGATAGACTTTAATTATTTAGTCTTACTTTTCATCGGATAACTTTTGGCAACCAATTCCCGTCATTATAGAGACCTTGATTTATAAAAGGGTGCGTCTGTCAGTATGGAAAGGGGGTGTCTTTAGAAGAGTGACAAAATAATTTGCGTAAATTAGAGTGTGTCAATGAGTAAGTAAACCTATTATAGTTAGTGGAGATGAGAGAATTGTACTTACTTATGTTATGCAATAAAAGTTTTTCTTTTCCAAATCTTTCCTGTTAAGTTGTTATTGGGCTCCAATCATCTCCAAATTACTATTCATGGAGTACTATTGTGTGGAAACTTGAGTGTAGCACATAGGTGTTATGCTACTGAACCGTCGTCAGGTGCTGATTTTCCATAAGTCGTGAGCTAGGTGGGAGTTAGATGTGTTAAAATATGGGCAGAAAATGGGTTCAACACCAATAGAGGATTGAGATGCGACACATAAAAAGGGTTTTACAGGAGGTCCAGATCGGAGAATGATAATAATAAGCTGAGGAGACAAATGGAATAAGATAAAGTAGTTGCAGACTAGAAGGAATGTATTAACTCAAACCTAACCCTTAGCTATTTAAAATAATATTGTTAAATTTTAAAGGCATTTATATGAGCCTTCGAATAACTACAGACTTTCTAGCCTTCTTAATTAAACAAATCCAGACTTGACAAGAGAAATCCATGAGTGGAGTCTCTCAAACAACTCAGAAATACTTCTTATGAAAATTGCATTAACATACGGAGGAGGTACCTCAATTATATAGACTAGATTATTACGTGGTTAGAACGCGAAGTACCTAGAATAGAAACAATAAGAACAGAGATCCATGATCTCTTTGCACAAGACATAAGAACTGGAGAACTTGCGAAAGAACTTTCAAAACTAGAAAAGTGTCAAGAATACACTAGGATACTTAGAAATACTATAGACGTATTAAGATATATTAGACACAAAAGGTTAGCTAAAACAAGAACTATCTTGGTTAGATGAGGAGGAGTTTGTCCACTCAATAAATACGTAAACACAGCTGCACCAAAAACTTATCGAAGATTTTTGTCATCTTAGGGTGACAGTGATTTAGACGAGTTTATAAAAGATAATTTGATCCAGAAAATTAACCAGATCTATAAATAGACTAGACATATAAAACCCCAATATGATATAAGGTGTTTAAGATTAGATTGTTTTTCTTCAAAATCTCTTGTAATTTCTAGACATTTTAAAGAAGATAGATAATCCCTATTGTTCTGAAATACTATATGATAGTAATGGAGATAACCTAAGAGGTAGTCTGAACCTTGTACACTTACGCTTCCAGATTAAATAGATTTTAATATAAGCTCACTAGTAACTAGAATTTGTTGGGGTAGAAATTTCAATTCCATAAACCTTAGAAGAAGAAAGTAGCCGATAAAAGACAAAGTGGTCCAAAGACTTTTTGTAAGATAGCTAATCCATCATTTAAGTATGCTAACTTAGTCCGTCGGAGAGTCTGATTGTGCATATATATATATATATATATCATGTTTATAGTAGCTCATCTTCTAAATAAGTTTCTAGAATTTAGTGGAGAGACTTGATGTAGTTGTAAGAGTCATCATAAATCGTGTGTAAAAAATGTTTTTATTATCCTATCCCATGAAAAAATTGCATTATTTACTACTTTTATGTAGAATTTAAGAAATTTGACAAATGTTTAGTTTGATTTAAGAAAAATTGCATAGTCATGATTAGAATTAGATCCCCATGTTGTTAGAGAAAAAAATGAATAATTGGTGAAATTTATTCATAGGTTTAGAATATGGTTCCTAATTGTGTCATATTTCATTATAAATATAAATCATCTATTAACTTCAATCACGAGTTGATGTAAATCTTGGTTATTTATACGTACTTGTAAATTGTGTCGATATATATAAATTAAAAATAATGAGAAATATATGAATAAATCTTATGATGAAATTTTGTTTCTTGTTAATTAAATAATGGAAATATATGTGAAACTAATTAAATAATAAAAATGATATTTAATTTATACCATGCCTCCTTTGATATCTTGATGCATGAGTGATTGAGACATTAAAGTTGCAAAGTTACAATTTTCAGCGACCTTATGCCTGACACATAATTTTATATCATCGACTCACTAGAAAAAGTTATCGAATTCTATGGATACTAGTGTCATACATTCATCTAAGAAATTGGTAGGGTGCTATGGAACTAAGCGCTTTAGTTACCGTATACATCAAATGTCCGGAGAGTGTGAGTTAAATTTGAGAATCTATTTTCGTGCATATATAAGTTTGGATCAAATTTTAGTATGAGGGAAGCACCCGAGAAAGGTGTGGCAGATGGACAAAGGTTGTGGCCATAGTTTTTTTTTTTTAAAAAAAAATTGGTCAAACAATTATTTTCATAAGGTGTTTTACAAATTGAAACAAGTTTTCTTAGTGGGAAAAAAAGAAAATGTTTCTAAATAATTATGAACTTTCATAGAGAGGTGTATTTTTTGTGTTTTGCCAAAATTATGAGAAATCAATATGATACATTTAATGAAGTGATTTTTAAATATGATTTTTGTGACTGAATTGAAAAAATAATTTCAATACTGTTTTGAGTACTATAAAGTAAATTTTTTACAACGTTTCACAAGATTTATAAAATATACATTATTCGGGATAAATTTAATATTTCATGTTTTCATAAATTCAAAACAGAAGGGCTTCAAAAACATCAAATTTAAAATTTTGGGCCGATTTACCGAACAAGAGTTTTATAGTTTAAAATGTACTAATATTTCTATACAAGGTGTTGGAAAATACCAATAGTTTTGTGTAGGTTTGACCTTTACATAAATTCTTATAACATGGATAAGTTGAATTGGGTAAGAAATTCTTTACCATAAGTCTAGGAAACTACTATTTCATAATGAGTGAGTGGAACTCTCTTTCTTTCCTTCTCATTTGGGTTAAATTTTATTATTTCAGATATTGTTTACTTTAGGTGATATGAAATATTGATTCATTATGTTGATTTGATTAATAGGTAACTGACCTTTTAAGATGATGAACCTGTTTCTTGTCACTTTCAGTGCTGGGCTTAGGGATTTACCTAGCTCCACATATGGTACAAAAACTTAATACTTGGTGGTCATTTAGTGGATTGAGGATTCTATAAAGAGTGGTGATAGGGAGACCCACTTTGAGACTCAATTTTGAAACCCACACATAAGACAAAAATGAATACAAATTTTGAATGCACATTTTGATGTCCTGGCGGGACCCACAAAAATAAAGTATAAGCTTTTAATGCAGTGGGTTTCAAAATTGGTTTTTTTTTCTGGGTCTCCCTAAATTTATTCTTCTATAAATATTTCATGCAATTGTCGTTTATTGGAATGATCAGCTGCATAAAGATTGAATATTTACCTGATTTTCTTTTAGTTGATGGTATGGTTGCTCAATCGACCAATCATCTAGTTTATTGAATGCTCAACAAACTCGTTGATTAATTAATTGATTAGTTTCCTAATTTATTGGAAGATTTACTATCTAATAAACTATTTCATTGCCTCTAGACCTCCATAAAGTCCTACTTGTTGGGAAGAGCTATATTTCTCCTAACCACCAATATCACTATTTCCCTTAGAATTACCAAGGGTATCTTCATCTATAGAGAGTGTTACCTCATGGGACCATGCCTTTTTTTACATAAAAATCTTTGGTGAGCTTTTCTTTTTCATGAACTTAATCCTCCACGAACATACACATAAATAAAAATTAATGTAGAAGAAACTGAAGGAAAACCCATAAAGGTAACATAAAAAAGCTTTGTATCTTATCAAGCATGGAAGCCCCACCAAGGGTACTATATTCATTAGTAGGAAAAATGCCTTCTAGATTAGCAAGAGATAATCTGAGGTGAGAGGCCTCCATACTAAGTAGTTTCTCATAAAAGGATGATGCTTCTTTGCTTACACAAACACTTTCCTCAATCACATCATCAATATTTCAGAAATCGGTAGGGGAAGCTTTGGAAGGAACAATGGAAATGAGGTTAATACATTTAGGACTATTTGAAACACTAAAAGTCATCTAAGTTTCTTTCTTTTAAACCTACACTCCTTTTGATATTGACAAGAACAAAAGTATGAAAATGTTTTTCACTATTATTTTAATTTTATAAGCTCCTCCTAGAAGCATGAGAAATACGTAGTTGCTTAACCTCCTTCTTGGACTTCAAATAAGAACCACCTTGTTTACCGGTTTCCTCAATGAAAGGCTATAATGACGACTTCTAAAATTTATTCTTCACTTCGCCACAATTGTTTCCCTCATACCTTATCCCTATTTGTAAAGAGTCTAGTATTCTTTGTAGACAAATTCTATCGTGCGATGAAGATGATCCACCTAAAAGAACTGAATGATGAATTAACATTGAATCTTAAACTAAAAGCACAACTTCTTAACTAATCACTAAATATTTCCCTCCTTGGAAACAATGATCATCTCTAAACCCTTGAAATGATCAAGAACGCCTTTGCTAGAAAAGTTATTCTATGGCACTGTTTAACTATTTTTATAGGAACACTCACACCACCAAGAGGGGCTCCATAGTCATACCCAAAATGGTGAATGTTTTAATGAGAATTATAAGTATGCAACCCTCAACCACTTGGTCATAATAGTGGGAATTGTGAAACATATGTGCTAATCAAGCTACGGGGTAGCATTTTATCAATACCTTTGTTTAGTGGAGACAAAGAACTCATTTGGCTAATAATCAATATCCATGGAGTATGGGTAAAAGAAAAATGCATTCTCATCATCATGCCACTTAGTGAAAGACTTTTTTTTTTTTTTTTATTATTTGCCATTCCACTAAACTATCATATTAAGAGGAAAGAACTCGTTGCCACAATGAAGAGGTTTTGGATCATTAATAAAGCGGGGAATCTCTGGAATAAATATATTTGATATTATAGCTGGGGAAATTGGTTAGGTTAAAATTATATAGTAACAACATGGATCTTATTACCAAGCATCAAACAAACGATCAGATGAAATAAGATCATACGTGTAAAAGTAGATGAAATACTAATAAGAAAAACTCGATAAATAAAATAAAATAAATAGTTCACTAAATGGTACTTGGCGTTGAGATAAAAACCATCTAATATATTTATCACTTTACCACGTTGAATATTATACTTCAAATCCCCTCCATATCCTTAAATAATTAATTTTGTCATTGAATTTACGATACATTTGGAGAGGCCTTGTCATTCAAGACTTCATATGACAAAAAGGTACCATCGAAAAAATACATCGACTATCTCTTCTCCCTAATCTTTGGTCAAGGAAGAGAATGGGTATATAATGCTCAACTTAAGAAAAACTAATTTGAGATCATCTTCTTGAATAACTCCGAATTCACCTAACCAATAATAATCTTGTGTGTACCAATACTCTATTAAGAGACATGGGTCACAAAAGAATCTTAGTTAATGTCTATTTTTGAATTTGTTAGGTTGTTAACTAGGAAGAGCAAACCCACATCACCCAAATGGTTTTAATAAGATGGACCATGAAGGATGTGATTAATCCAAATTTCCTATTGAGAAAAAGGACCATTTGTGGTGTCATAATTAAAGTAAGAATAAAGGAATCACCCATGTGAATAGCGAAATGAATAACACAGGGCATGAGCACACCATCAGAGATTTCGGTGGGTTCCTCGTAAATGAAAACGGGTTCAGGAGAATAATGTCTCAATTTCCTACATTATTGGCACTCAAAATCTTAATGAGCCCCCTTAGAGAAAAAAAATTGAATTTGGTACTATCCACCATCTTTGGCACATCCAACCATGAAAACCAATAATAAACAGACTAAAAAATATATGAAAAAACTTGAATGTCATTGGAAGAGTGAAGGAGGGTGTCGGATTGTAGAAAGAAAACTAGAGTAAATGGTAATATTGAACTGAAAATAAAGCATCATATATGTACACAAAGGCATGCAAAAATCTATCATAATTATTTAAAAAAACCATAAATGATTGTATGTGCTGAGTAAACCAACAAGTAGAAACAAACACGTGGCGAGTAGCTGTTAAGAAGCGAAATGTTCGATATCATTAAATGCAATTATAGTTTATGTCAAATCACATCACATACGATTAACAGGTTATTTCATCCACATACCTTTATTGACCACAAGATCACACGTGAAAAATGGGAAATGTAATGGGATTTAAGTTACTCACTACCTTTTAATCGAGGTAAGGTATGTGCTACTCGCTTAACATCTACAAATGAGTTATGAGTGCTAAGTCTCACTTCGCTTGAGAAGAAAAACAATGCTAGAGGAATCAAGTTTGCTAGAAACTGATGGGATTTTAATGGTTTTCAGTTCGAGGATGGAACACAAGGAAACTAAGGCATGCTAATCATTGTGAGTAATTAATAAAAACATCACTAACATCACTAGAGTGGGATGACATTTTGTTTAGCTTGTAAAAAAACAAGATCCATATACTAGTTGGGTTTTCACATAACGGACGCCATGCCAATCACATATTTCTAACACATCTCGTCAAAAGCATTGAATTAGGATTTTGTTAAGTGGCAAACTACCATTATAGGCGTTAATCAGCCACCCAACACGCACTTTGTTATCATTGCTTATCCATCCTCCCATGCAAAACAAGTTACTTTTCTCCATAATGCAATTGCATCTAATGAGTTGTTATTTCATTAAATAACACTCCCACAACAAATAGGATGGTTAGAGATCCATAACACATGCACACAATTTTTTTTTTTTTATATATATATATATATATCGCTCTCTTTCTTACCTACTTCACTAACTTATTATAAATCAAAATAATTCACTTCTTCTTCATTTATGACAAATGTGCATTATTTTTCAAACTCTTTTAATTTAGCAAGTGGTGTTTGACGATGTCTTTTGCGAGTTCTCTATTTAATCGTTTTCTCACACTTTTCCCCAATACCCAAATACAACCAGGATATTTACTCAATACTAGTACCGTGTGATTGGTGCTAATGTCCCACGCTCCACGATCAACTTAGGTACACTCCTAAAAACCATTCCAAGAACAACCCTCTTACACCTACAATTTCCTTCTACACATTCAGACCCCAAGCTTCCCGTCATGGCCTACCAAAATATTTTAGATTATATTATTGGATATAGGCTAGATTTCCTATACCTTTTGAATTGTCATTAATACCTAAGTATCCATTTGAATATCATGCATTCCTAAAAAGTCAAAAGAAAAGAATCTATTAAAGGGATTTAAAAAATTTGAACACAAAGCTTTGCATAAAATAAATTTAAAACCCAATATGTAATAATAATTAAAGACTATTATAATGAATCCTCAAAACACATTATCAAAAGTTTTTATGACCGAGGGCTTGTATCCATTTGGTTGTTCTTTTTTAGTTTAAAAGAATAAAAAATATATTTGGTGTATAACCTTTAAGGAGAATCCTTGCTATTTTCACATTTTCATTTTTGGGGCATAAAACAAAAATGCCATTAATTTATTTTCAAATATTTAGGCACACATGCAAAATAATTTAGTCTCTACAATACAAGAATTGGTACAATAGCTAAACGCAAAGGTATTTGAATGTGACAGTGACACATTAGCACCGCTGATGACATGAAATTGTCACATCAGCACTTATTGGAAAAGTAGTATGATGGTGATGTGAAAATGTCACATCATCTATCAACTATTCTAGTAATTTTATATTAACTAATTTACATCTATTTTTGTTTTGTTAAATTTGAAGATAAGTTAGATTGAACATTACATGAAATTATGTTTTAAGAACTGATTAACCCTTTATTTTTCCTTCCTTTTTCAGTATAGAACATTGATGGTTATTCAATACTTGTTTTACTAGATAGGAATTTTTGTTTTAAAATAGGCCAATTGTTATGGCCTAGCCTTTTCTCATGATTGGTATTACTACATTTCAGACGCCGGTAAATATGAAACTTCTAATAGTAAAGTAAATAAGACGAATTTCTCAACAAATAAGTAAACAAAACGAATTGAAAACTGTCGTGCCGAATGGAAAAAGAAACTCCAAAAAGTAAATGCATAGTCGATGGACTGAAAATAAAATTAGAGGGAAATTTATATCAACTAACATAAATTTACCTCAGATTATTAATTGGATCGTTTCAGATAATCAAATAATCCACAACAATCCATCCAGGAAGTCCGCGCCTTCAAAGTGGAAGCAATAATTGGCTGCCATTTGTATAACACATGCCAACAATGTTAAGAAAAACAATCAACTTAAAGAAATCATAACATTTTTGTTTTTATTGTTCCAATTGTACAATAAATGTAATTTTCTAATTTAAATTTCAGTTTAGACCCTGTGTTAAGTGAATCAAGGGTGCTTTGACTACAAAGTTGAAAATAAATTAAAAATAAGTTCAATTTTTGGAAAGTTAGAAAATGAGTGCCTTGATATTACTTTTTGGATTTTTTTAGTAAAAAGTTCCTTGGGTTGGGTAAAAAATGTAATCCATTACAAAATTATACAAATGTAGAGTATTTTAATATTTATGATTATTATCATCCTCATATGTATATGCAATCCAACGACACAAAGAGAACTATTGGGTATGGAAAAAAATGCAATGCCAATCAAACACATTAATTTTTCACTAGAAACAAATTTGAAGAAGGAATCATATATGCAAGGCTCAGTTTATTTTTTTATTTGAATTTTAAGTCTAAATATTAAGATTGAAATTTGAATAATATATTTAATTTTATGTTTGAATTAATCTCTGAATGTATGTATTACATCAGATTCGGACTCAGTAGTCTTATTTAGAGTTAACTGACATTCATCACCGCGCGATGAGTGGGCAGTTTAGATGAATGGAACAAAAAATATGAATAGAAAATTTATTTTAAAACAAATCAGATAAATTGAAAGTAGTAGAGGGAAAATCATCATTTGGCATAAAAAGAGAGATAAGTGAAGGGATAAAAAATAGATATATAAATGAAGAGATAAATAAGTAAAGCTATAAAATAAGAGGAAGATATAAATTACGGGAGAGAAAAAGAGGTATATAAATGAAAGGAGCGAGATTGATGAGAGTAATATAACTAGAGGCTTCAAATTTTAACACGTGACATAGTGAGAGAATGTAAAAGTACTCCATTTTACAATACTGGATATAGATTTTACATCTTAACTATTCTTAGTCAAATATACTCATTATACATAAAATAAACAGTATTTGTGTATCTTAATTTTGAATGGTTAAAATTCAAACCGTAATGTAAACAGGCCTCATACCCAAGTAATTCAAAATTTTTTAAAAACTTTTTTCATAAACTAATATGCCAAGAATGAAGGCCAAACTATAAGCATTATTATGTTTGTAATAAGTCAAATAAATTTCCCAATTTAAAGTTTATAATCAGATCAGAGAAGTAAAATTGAAAAATTAGAACCACTATATTTTGTAAGGCAAATAAAACAAACAACTAATAACTAAATTCACGAACCTTATTTTCAATGTCTTTTGGGTCTTGAGACATGTTACCATTATCAGTCCCACTACTAATAGCGTCAGCACCAGGAACCTCTTTTGGTTCAAGTGAATGAGCAAACTCACCTATGTTTTCATCTGAAGCTGGCAACACTTCTTCTTCCTCCAATTCCTGTAATATTGAATCATTTAGGGCTGATTAGATCCCTTTGATTGACGTTGATTTGTTTTTCATGGAAAATATTTATTTTAGTTCAATTTTTATTTTTTATTTTTGTGGAGTGCGATTTATAAATTCAATACAAACAATAAATATAAATATGAAAAGTGCTCCATAGATTTACCACTTTCCATGAAAAACATTTCTTACCTAACCTCTCAAAGAATTGGTTTTCATGAAAAATTACAAAAGTAAGACCGAACCACTCAAATAGTTATCCATTTATATTCTAATGTATTAAAAAAATGAACCACTTTTCAATTATTTTTTTACTTTGTAATAAAAAACAACCTTAATTGACAAAAATTGGACGACAAACAACCCATATTTAGTTATCAAATATTTAATAATACTTTAACTATATATAAATATAAATATATAGTATCCGTGTTATTTGCTTTGTGTTAACTGTTAATTTAGAACAAAAAAATAGTTGTTGATTTTTGAATATTGATAGGTTGGTGTTGTTGATTTTTGAACAAAAAATAGCATACAACTAGTTATTGATTTTTGAATATTGATAGGTAGGTGTTAGACTGTGTATGTTATATGACTTCATTTAAACAAAGTTAAGTTATGGCATTTCCTATTTTTCTACGTGTTTTTAGGTCTCCTTAACTTTTTCATTCTACATATACGATAATCAATATCGTTATTGCACTTTTAGTCCTTAAAACTTAAAAAATGGGGACCATTCCTAAAAACCTTATGATGGTAGTATTAAGGAAAATTCAAAAAATAGAGCCATTTTTACAAAATAATTATTAGTTGTCCTAAAAGCATAACCATTAATATTTAAATTCCTACTTTATAAAATCTAATTTAATAATGTAACTTAGGATCTAAGTACATCATCAAAATAAGAAAATATACTTTAGTTGCTTATATGTGGTTGTGGAGAATAAAATGTATAAAACAGGAATAAAATATACTCAAGTTGCTTATATGTGTTTCTATGGAATAAAAGGAATTAAAAAAAATAAGGAAATATGAGAGGAGCTAGTAAAAATACAAGTAATCTAATAAAACAATATAAAAATCTTTTCAGAATTGTAAGACATGTGTACATATATTTAATACTCAAATAGAGCCCATTCACTTATTATAATTTGAACCTTAAGTCTCCTGAATTCCCCACTTTCCAAAATTTACACATCCCTTTGTCTGTCTCTTCCAATTCAGAGTACCTTATCTTCTTGCAACTTTAATTCTGAGTATTATTTGTGCCATCCTAAGATCGACATCACCAAAACAAAATATGGTGCATTCATATTTCAAACCTTCTAAAATATAAGAACCTCATACCAAAAGATATTGGATTTTTTCTTTCTCTGTGTTCCTCTTATTTCGTGTTCTATCTTCTCACTAATCTAGCTTTCTATTTTCAGTTTCTAGGTAGTAGTGTTCTGGAGTTTATCTCTGTTTTTTAAAGTTCTACTTAGTGGTCTTCGGTGATTTATTTATTCCACCCCTCTCTCTCACACACACAAAAATTTGTGTCTTTTACGTTTGATGTGTAATTTTTTAATATTGTTTATTTATTTTTATTTTTTTGAACAATGGCAAGGCATTTTTATTTTCGGATATCAATTTACCGTTCAATTCTGATCTTAACATTTAATGTTTGATCAAATGTTAAAGATAAGAAGTGTGATATCGTATTCATATTAATATAAAAAAAAATAGTTTTTGGGATGCATAATAATAATGTTTAGTATCAATCAATTAAGATATTTTGTTATTTCAAACAAGTATGAAAAATAAGTTGTGTTACTATTCAGAATGCTAATTTTCACATAGTATACTGTATAGTTAATAAATAGTGTGATATGATAAGAAATTAACCATACTATTTTCAATTGAATAATGGTTTGATACAATTATTGTTCGTGTGGTGACAATTATATTCAACACAGATTAATGAGAATGCACAATCACCAAAGGGAATAGAGAATAAAAAATGCCAATCACACAACACAGTATGTACGTGGTTCAACAAGAATGCCTATGTCCACGGTGGTGCTCTCAATATTATTTCTATAAACTCCGGGGAGTGTTTTACAGAGAATATAATGCATGACTTTTGTCCTGGGCTTAGGGTTTGTTATATACATGTCTGTTCTTGGTGAGTGGGGGTGTTGGACTTCCCCACGTCCATCTTCTACTCCTAGAATATCTCCTTATGAGATTTTAGAAGTAGACTAAGTCATAACCGGATTCAGTTGAGATGCGAAGAGATCGGACTTTGGGCCATTTCTATTGGGCTACTCGCCTGGGCCCGTGATGACAAATCGAGGTACCCACAATTGCCCCTAAAGTTACTGGGCCACAATTTGGGCTCAATAAATTTAAATGATTTGTCATAATGGCTCTCTTGTAAATTGTGTAACTCTTCCCAATATTGGAGTTCTCTACTTGATTTTGGCGGCAGCTTACTTTGGGTCTCGTGCAATATGATTAGAAATGTTTAAAAGGTCACTTGGAGTAGTATTTCCATACCATCGTTTCGAGCTTCTTCATATTTTCCCATCTTCTTCAAGCTTTCGCTGTTGCGCCCTCCTCTCCAGGTCTTAGCTTACTTTGTTTTCAATCTTCTTCGTCATCTGGGCTTGTGATCTTGCGTCGTCCAAGCCAAATCTTCATCCCGTAAGTTCCCTTTGCTCTCTCTCTATGTTTTTTTTGTTGAGTTTTCTTCGAATTTGTAATTAGGGTCTATGAATGGCGAAGATATGTAATAGATCAGTGCCCGAGTTTAGGAAGTTCTATAATATCCCAGACTGGATAGAAATTGAGTGCGCCTCTGTCCCTAAGAACGTTAGAGAGATATAGGATTCCCATTGGATTCACGTCCTGTTGCTGTCCCAAGGGGTCCTCACTTTCCCTCTGAGCAATTTTTTTTTGCATTTCTTTGGCTTCTTCAACATCGTTCCTGTACAATGCTCGCCAAACGTTTGGAAGATAGTTAATGGTGTTCATAGAATAAACCAACTCTATGGCACAAATCTAGGGCTTGCTAAAATATGCTTTTGCTATTCTTTCTCACGAACAATCTCTAGTCTTCTTTACGTCAAGGCCAGGAGTCCTGACAAAGCATTGGTAGTAAATCTACCTGATTCCCATAAGGATTACTAGCAAGAGGGTTTTCTTGCTAGAAATTGGCAATTTCATCCCCATACTGAGGGGTCGAGGTCTGACAGGTTCATGGTTCCCTTTTATGGGGAGTTCATAGGTAGGATTAATTTTCGCTCTTCTCTTTGATCTCCCTATTTATGTATGATTTCTATGATATCCTTCCCTCTTTTTTTTAGCGAGGATAAAGAATTTGGAACCTGCTCTCAGTGTGGTTCGAGCTGCCAAGCTGATTAAAGCTTGGAACATTAGAGAACCTTTGGTTGACGACGATCATCCTTGGTCAGCTGCCTTTCTTCTGGAGTATAAGAATATTGGGTCTAGTTTCATCACTCGACCTGTAGACAACATCCCTAAGTTGGACATTACTGAGGAAGTTGCTACAGACCCTATCCAGTTGGACGAGGAAGAGAGCAGCTCTGGCGAGGACAGTGAAGGTGATACTAGGGGCACTGTTGAAGGTGGTTCCAACGTAGAGAGCTCTGGTGAAGAGTCATCCAGGTCGGAAAAGGTTTCAGAGGTTCAAGAGTCTTCTAACGAGTCGAATAGTTTTAGCGAGGCAGAAATGGTTCCTCCCAGAAGAAATCTGATCAGGGATGATGGTGATGATGAGGATGATATACTACTTTCTAGGAGGTCAAAGAAGCAAAAGTCTAGTAGTGGAGAAGTTTCCACTAGCTCTCAACCTACTGCCAATGAGCAAGAGAAAAAAAGAAATGAGGAAGAACAGTTGAGAGAGAGAAAGAAAGAAGAGGAAGAAGGCTAAAGAGAAAAAAAAGGTGGAAGAGAGGAAGAGAGGAAGAGGACTGAGAGGGAGAAGGAGAGAGAAGAGGAGATAAGGAGGGTGGAAGAGAGGACGAAGGCCGGGCAAGCTTTAGTGCCTGTGTCCGCGTTGCCTAAGGGGGCCTCGGTCGCCACCTCTCCCCAACTGGCTCCTGCACTACTCGAGAGAGCAGTTTTGCCCGTTAATCGACAGAGGTCAATAGGGACAGACCAGTTAGCCCTACAAGCGAGTCAGAGGCTAACCTTGGTAAGTTTATTTTTGTTCTTAAATACTTGTAATATTATGTTCAATGCTTTCATCTAATGCTCCCTTTTTACTTGCAGTTCGTGATCGAATTCGCTGTTCTCTACCGTACTCACGACGAGCTAGTGAGTAGGAATGCGGATTTAGAGACGCAAAACATTAAACTGAAGAGGAAAGGGGCCGAGATGGAGGCCAGTCTGAAAGCTGCTAGTGAGGCCCAGAAGTCCTCTGATCTTGCCCTTGCTGAAGCCAACAGAGTGAAGGAAGCGACGATCAAGGAGCTGAATGAGTTGAGGCAGTCCTACGATCTGGTCTGTACGAGCAAGCTGGTCGTGGTTGAGGAAAATAAGGTTATGTCATAGTAGCTGAATAAGTTGGAGTCTGAAGCTGCTACCATTAAGGAGATTTCGTACAACCCTGGGTGGGCTGCCGCATATGAGGACGCTGATGCTCAGATAGGTTACATCAGCTGGATGAACTTCAAGAAGGGCTGGAACAAGGTTCTTCTGGCTGCTGGGGTGGATGTTGATTCACCCTTGTTTGACGAGCATGATCCAGGCCTGAAGCCTATTGTACACCTGCCCCAGCTATTGAAGGTTTAGTCCCTGCCTCTCAAACCGTTCCTATTGGTGCTTCTCCTGCTCAGGGAGCAATATCTGTTCCTTCCGAGGGAGATGCTGCTACTACTACAGACAAGGGAAAATAGACAACCACCTCTGGACAAATCAAGGTTATCATCTAGCCTGCTCTTAGGACCTTTACGTATTTTTGCTTTGTTTGCACTGTTCTCCTTCATCGATGTAATTTGGTCCTCCATTAATGAAATGAAAATATGTTCTCTTTAGCGTACTCATTCTTTTGTTCTTTACTGCTCTTTATGGCTTGTAGTACTTATTCTTTGGTTCTTTACTACTCTTTATGGCTTGTAGTTGATTGATGTAGATGAATATATACCTGCCACCTCTCAACTGGGAAGGATTCTCGATCCTAATATGTGCAATCAAGTTTGCCAAGCCTTCGTTAGGATTTGCAAATCTCTCAGGTCGAGGAATAATAGATTTAAAGAGAAATCTGAGCTCGTCGCCAAACTGAAGGATAAACTTCAGGAGATGGAAGAGGTTGGTGCCTCTGTTCAAGAAGAAATGAACACTTTGAGAGCTAATATCCTAGATGCCTCTGAAATCAAAGAAGTCGGAGAAATTCTTCAGCAGGAGAACGAGACTCTGAGGAGGGAGATGCCGCAACTCAGGGAGCATGGGTCGAGCGTCGCACCTCGTATTTTACAATGTTCCTCTTCATTGGCTATTCCGCGAGCTGGCACAGGACCGAGTGGTGCCCCTCCAATTTTGTGAGGTTCTACCTCATCGGTTGCTCTGCGAGCTGGTTCAGATGCAGGGGGTCCAGCTAGAGAGGTGGACAAGCTCGAAGAGATGTCTGCCGAGCATACGTGATTGCTGCTGGGCTTCAAAGGGATGTCACGTGATTGAGGCATCTGTTCAAGAAAGGATCTTAGTGAGTGTGGGCTGATGGTTATGAACAAGGTTGGACAGATGCTTCAGCGAAGCTGACAGAGTTTAAAGAACTATCTTTTATTAGGGGATGGTTGAGCGCCCTCAGGGATCTGCAAGTCCCAAGGAACTCAGTACTCTGATACCGTCACGAGATCTCTCCTTCAACTTTGAAGCCTAATCCTTTTAGGAGGGACAACCAGTGGATCCCTATCGATGCTATCCCCAGGCAGCTGTTAGAGCCAAACGCGAATGAGGTCGAGGAGGAATTGGCTCCTCATCCGGACGATGGTCGAAGAGCACAAGTGGCTGATTACCTTATTCAGAGGCCTCAGCCTCATTACGATTTTACCGGATGTAACCCATTGTATATGTAATGAAGTAATGTAATATTTATATTTTGGGCAATTTGGCCGACTAAACATGCGTTGTATATCTTTTACTTCATTTATTTCCTACTTGATTTTCTTAGGCCCTTTATAGCCTACTAGATTTGTAGGGTTACTTCTTTGAGTGAGTATCCTCCCAGTCCGGTATATTTTTTGGGATACCATTCTGCCTCACTTTACCATTTAGGTCGTGTCGTCACACTACCTTAGGCCTAAGTGTGGCAATGTTGAGGACACACCTGTTATTGGATGTTTTATCCGATCAGGTTTTCTGAACCAAACATAGTTTGGTGACCAATTCATTTT
This sequence comes from Sambucus nigra, assembly GCA_949130495.1. Classification (NCBI taxonomy): domain Eukaryota; kingdom Viridiplantae; phylum Streptophyta; class Magnoliopsida; order Dipsacales; family Adoxaceae; genus Sambucus; species Sambucus nigra. The sequence goes on from OX422213.1 coordinate 43,071,447, forward strand.
TGGTCTAATTGCCTAAAGGTCCCCTATAGGGCTTCATAAATTGTCGGGGCAATGCTAGGAGGTTGTTCGTGTTTGATAACGAAAACCTGAGGAGGGTGACACCCTGCATTTATGCTTTGAGTAAGGTGCCTATTGCTTGGAAAAGATGTGGAAGTTATAAAGTTCCTAATAAAGAATTAACACTTTATAAGATGCCATTGCCAAATAATCTTTTATTAATCGTTACCAAAATAAGAAATGAGTTGACAATTCAATCAAGGTAGTAAAAGATAAATGAAGGAAAGCAAGAAATATAATTTCTTCAGATTGGCAGTGTTCCAAGCTCGAGGTATCTCTCTGCCCTCCAGCGTTTCTAAGTAATAGGCTCCTTGTAGATCGTCTCTTGTCACCTTGAATGGTCCCTCCCAGTTCGCCCCTAGCTTGTCGTCTGATGGTTTTACTGCGCTGCCAAGGACCTTCCTTAGGACGTAGTCCCCAATCTGGAATACCCTTGGATTGACCTTCTTGTTATAGTGTTTCGCAAGCTGTTGTTGATAGATCGCCAGCCTTACTAAGGCTAGTTCTCTGCGTTTGTCAGCTAGGTCAAGTTAAGCGAGTAATGATGCATCATTTTGACCTTGGTCGATAAGGGTGGTTCTCATAGTTGGTAGGACAGCTTCCAAGTGGATGATTGCTTCCATTCCATACATTAATGAGAATGGGGTTTCCCGAGTTGCTCGCCGTGGGGTAGTGCGGTAGGCCCACCAAATATGTGGCAGCTCACTCACCCATACGCCTTTGGCTCACTCTAGTCGTTTACTCAACCCATCGATCACTGTTTTGTTAGAAGCCTCGACTTGATCGTTGCTATGGGGGTAGGCCACCTAGTTGAACTAGTGCCTGATCCCGTGTTCTCTAAGAAGTTCTGGAAAGGGCCACTCTCGAACTTTGTTCCATTGTCGATGATGATGGTTCTGGGGATTCCAAAACGGGTAATTATATTCTTCCATATGAACCTCATCATATCTGAATCTCAAATATTTGTCAGTGGCTCTGCCTCGATCCATTTGGTGAAGTAATCCGTTGTGATCAACAGATACTTGCGGTTGCTGGTGGCGGTAGGAAGAGGGCCTACAATGTCCATCATCTACTGGGCAAAATGCTATGGGCTGGTCAACGATCTTAGGTCACTGGCAGGTTAGTGGACTATAGGAGCATGTATTTGACATTTCTCGAATTTAAGAGCATACACTGCCAAATATTTTTGCATATATGGCCACCAGTAGCCTTCCTTCATTGCTAACAAAGCTAGTGACCTCCCTCCAATATGGATTCCACAGATTCCTTCGAGAAGCTAGTGTAAAACTTGCTCGACGTCCTTAGGGTGAACACATTGAAGGTAAGGGCCGGTGAATGATCTCTTGTATAGTTTGCCCTTAGGAGATAAGTAAAAGCGACCAACTTCGACTCTTATCTGATGAGCGGCCTTCTTATCGTTTGGACGTGCACCATCTTTCAAATAGTCCCTCAAAGGGTCCATCCAACTGGGTGCTGACTCAATCTGGAGCATATATTCCGTGTTTGGCAGCTCGTCGCCTTGGTTATTGCTCGGATGGGCGAGGAAGTTGATGGGGATTATCCTTTTTAAGTTGGAATCGATAGCTGAACTTAGGGCTTCCAGGGCGTCGACATGGATGTTCTATCCTCTAAGAAACTGTTGGACACTGACTTCCTCAAAACTGGACATTAACTTCTTTGCCAAAGTGAGGTAGGCTGCCATTCTTTTATCTCTTGTGTTGAAATTCCCACTTATCTGATTGGAGACTAATTGCGAGTCACCGAACACCTGCAATAGCTTTGCCCCCAATGCTTGTGCCTTCTGCATGCCGGCTATCAGAGCCTCATATTCTGCCTCGTTATTGGAGGCTTCAAATCTAAGTCTAATTCCCTGCTCGAGGATCGCGTCTTCTGGAGTAACAAGTACAATGCCTACTCCTGCCCCCTTGGAGTTAGAGGATCCATCAAAGAATAGTCGCCAAACTCCTTCTAATGAGTGGTCTTCCCTTTTCTTCATGGGCTGAGGCTATTCGCAAGGCGGCTCCGCGATGAAATCCGGGAGGACCTGCCCCTTGATTGCATTCCTGGGTTGAAATTGGATGTCAAATCATCCGAACTGACCACTTGGAGAGTCTGGCAGACAAATCTGCTTTTCGCATGACTGGTTTAAGGGGGTACGAGGTAAGGACAATGATAGTGTGAGATTAGAAGTAGTGCTTCAGTTTCCTCGAGGCTACGACCAATGTAAAGGCGAGTTTCTCTAGGGGTAGGTACCGCTTCTCGGCATCTATCAAGGTCTTGCTCAAGTAGTAGACTGGGTGCTGGATTCCTGACTTTTTGCATATCCGTACGGAACTGATTGTGTGGCTGGAGACCGTGAGGTATAGGTATATGGAATCATTTTCTTGAGGTATGACCAGAAAAGGTGGTGTAATGAGATAATATTTGAGTTCTTCCAATGCTTTCGAGCAATCTTGATTCCACTCTACTGTTTTTTTTCCTTTCAGGAGCTGGAAGAATGGCTTGCACTTCTCAGAGGACCTTGAGATGAAACGGTTCAAAGCGGCGAGCATTCCCGTGAGCTTCTGTACGTATCTTATTGTGCGAGGAAGTTGTACCCTATTGATTGCCTCGATCTGGTCCGGGTTGGCTTCAATGCCTCTCTCGCTTACCAAGTACCCGAGAAATTTTCCTAACTGGACACCTAAAGAACACTTACTAGTGTTGAGTTTTATTTGGTATTTTTCGAGGATTTTAAAGGTCCTCGACAGGTCGGAGAGATGGTCTTCTTTGCGCTTGCTCTTTACGAGCATATCATCAATGTAGACTTCCATGGTATCTCCCAGTTGGTCTTTGAACATCTTGGTGACTAGTCGATGATAAATTGCTCCTGCATTCTTGAGCTTAAAGGGCATAACTTTATAACAGTATAAACCGAAAGTGGTGATGAACGCTGTCTTGTCTTAGTCAGGCGCATATAGAGGAATCTGGTGATACCCGGAGTATGCGTCCAGGAAGCTCATCCTCTCATGAACTGCTGTGGCGTCCACCAATTAGTCGATCTTGGGGAGGGGGAAACTGTCCTTAGGGCATGCCTTGTTAAGGCCAGTGAAGTCTATACAAATTCTCCATTTCCCATTGCTCTTTGGAACTACTACTGGGTTGGAAAGCCATTTAGGGAATTGAACTTCCCGTATGGATCCCATCCAGCAGCTTCTCTACTTCCTTTTCTACAGCTTTGGCCTTCTCGGGCGCAGCTCGCCGTGCCTTCTGCGCGATCGGCCTGAAAGTCGTGTAACCTATGACAAACCACACTAGGGTTAATTCTAGACAGCTCATATGGTTCCCACGGGAAAACGTCTAAATTATTTCTCAACAATACTGTCAATTCCTTCTTTTCTTAATTTGTGAGAGAAGCTCCAATTAAGACCATCCTGTCTTTCTTGTTCCCACCAGCTGTGATCTCTTCCAGGTTTTCAATGACCCGCTCAGAGGGGAGGAGCCTAGTCTCCTCCAACTCGGGTCTCCCCTACTTTAGTTGCTATTTTGAAGGTATCAAACCTTCTTGCTGCTCGATCTTCTCTTTGGCCTTCTCGACCTTTTTCTCTGGTTTCGAGTGGATGGCCTCGATGAAGCACCTTCTTGCCATCACTTGATCTCCGTGAATCTCTATTACTCCTCACTCAGTCACGTACTTGAGTTTCTGATGGTAGGTCAAAGGGACTACCTTCATTGCATGTAGACACCCCCTGCCGAGGATAGCTTGATATGGCGAGTTGATGTCGACCACCAGAAACTCGATCATCTTGGAGACACTTCCTGCCCTTACCGGTAGCACGATATTTCCCAATGGAATAGTCACTTTTCCAGCGAAGCCAACTAGAGGGACGGTGGCTTCCTTTAAGTCGGCAACACTCAGCTTCAACTTTTTGAAGAGGTCGAGATACATTACCTCGGATGAGCTTCCCTAGTCGACGAGCAACTTGTTGACGCCATAGTTAGCTATCCTGAGGGTAATGATCAAGGCGTCATGATGTGGGGTTCTTACCCCCACTAGATCTTCATCGGTGAACACGATCTATTTGCTATAATCGACGTCATCTTCTCGCCAACGCTTTTCTGACTGTGTCTTCGCTGGATTGATCTGAAAAATCTTGTATTACTGCTGTAAGTTTTTTTACTTCCATTCATGGTGAATTCCCTTGAATCTGCTTCATATCAGATGCCCTATGAATTACTGCAAATTCATGGCCAGCATCGTCCTCGAGTACATTATCAGGCGTCGTGTCTCCATTGGAAGCAACCTTCTGTGCCTTCTTCTCCATAAACTCGTTCAGATGCCCGGTCTGGGCCAATTCTTTAAGGTGAGACTTAAGAGCCTTGCAGTGCTCAGTCTTACGTCCTCCCTCTTTGTGAAAAGCGCATCTCAGCGCATTATTTCTCTTTGAGGGATCTCCCCCCATCTTTCTGGGCCACTTAACAAATGGCTCGTCTTTGATCTTTGCTAGGATCTTGTAGATTGGTTCTTTGAAGAAATTATTTACTGCCTGAAATGCTTTCGAAACATGGTTCTTGCCTCCATTCTTGGAGCTACCCTTGCCCCCATTCTTGCCTCCTTTCTTCTAGTTTTTGGCCTTATCGTTGCCCTTGCCAACGAGCTTAGCCCAGCCATTCTCTCCTGCACTGAGGCGGGTCACATCTTCCACCTTGGTGTACTTCTCGATATGAGCCATCAGGTCATCAATCATTGTGGCCTCTTTTTTCGCCAGGGACTGGTGCAGAAGGCAAGAGCTGGGTAGGCCGATCTTGAAAGAGGCCACTGTTACTTGTTCCGAACAGTCCTCGACCTCGTAGAACAGCTCCCAGTACCTCTTTGCGTAGTCCTGGAGGCTCTTTTGAGGCGTCATCCTTATTATTAGCAAAGAATCTATCCTCTTTGGATGGTAACTACTAGTAATAAAGCAAGCTGTGAAGATCTCGGCTAGGGACTCAGCTCCTGATGGACTTGTGAGGGAGCCTCTCGAACTACTTTTAGGCCACATCATGCAGGCTCGAAGGAAAAATCCGATAAATTAGTGCATCCCTATGGTTCCAGTGGGTCATGACCTGCCTGTACTGCCTAACGTGATTGATAGGGTCGGTCTTTTCGTCATAGATCTTGAACCTAGGAATAGCAAATTTCTTGGGAGCTTCTTCTTCTTCTTCTTCTTCTTCTTCTTCTTCTTCTTCTTCTTCTTCTTCTTCTTCTTCTTCTTCTTCTATCTCCCTTGAAAAAGGGGATTTCATCTGAGTCTTGAGAGCTCGTCGAGCAAGCTCCCTGATTGATCTAGCACCCCGATGAGCTGGGTGCTGGTCCATCTCTCTTCGAACCAAATTTTGTATATCCTTATCACCTCGAGCTGGGCTCCTATCACGGCGAACTGGTCGTGGTTATTCGAGAAAGTCGTCACCCGACTCGTGCTCCTCAAATATCTAGGATCCGCGTCTAGGGCTCCTTCCTCGGTTGTGAGACTTACTCGCCTGAGGACTAGGAGTGCGGTATGGACGTCGCCTGGTGCTGTGATGGAGTTCCCTCTCCATCCTCTCCAATTTCCTTTTGAGATGAGCATTCTCAGCCTCTTGCTTGCGAGCGACCTCTCCTTGCTCTTGGAGCCTTACCTCATAGGCATCGATCAGCCTAGAGATTTGCGTGGACCTCGCTGGTACCTGACTTTCTTTTGAGGCCTGTCGCTCTGGCGACCCCTTTGATCTGAACGTCGAACTTCAGATCTGATCCTGCGAGGGGCAGGCTATTCTTGGATATCCACTGCTTGAGGGGCGTTGTTGCTGTGTCCAGACATTCCAAATCCTTTTTTGGTGAGGGCTTTCTTAAAGGAAGACAAACATTTCCCACAGATGACGCCAATTGTGCTGACAATTATATTCAACACAGATTAATGAGAAAGTGCAATCACCAAAGGGAATAGAGAATAAAAAATGCTAATCACACAACACAGTATGTACGTGGTTCAGTAAGAATGCCTATGTCCATGGTGGTGCTCTCAATATTATTTTTATAAACTTCGAGGAGTGTTTTACAGAGAATATAATGCATGCCTTTTGCCCGAGGCTTAGGGTTTGTTATATACATGTCCGTTCTTAGTGAGTGGGGGTGTTAGACTTCCCCACGTCTATCTTCTACTCCTAGAATATCTTCTTACGAGATTTTTAGAGTAGACTAAGTCATAACCGGATTCAGTTGAGATGCGAAGAGCCCGAACTTTGGGCCCTTTCTAATGGGCTACTCGCCTGGGCCCGTGATGACAAATCGAGGTACCCACAATTCGTATAGTCTTTTCTATTTTTATTCTTTTTAGAGAAGTGCTACACATGCCTTTCTTACCACATTTCTTTAACACGTTTATACTTTTAACTTTTCAGTCGGAGGTACATATATCTAATGCACCTGATAAGAAAAGGCAGTAAGAAATGTAGGTATGAGTAGCATTTTTCTTCTTTTTATAAAGAGTCCGCCCATCGTGCGGTACTGAAATCTAGTCAAAATGATAAAAGTGTTACATTTATAACATTAAAAACCTCCTATTAAATAACATCCTCAGACGTTGCAACTTGAACATAATTAATTGTTCAAAAGGGAATTGACTAGATGACATGGGTAGATGGTACCGTTTTATAAGCAAATAAACCAAACTAATTGTGACAACCCGAATATAATTATGATAAATCACATTTAAATCATGATTAGCTTATGTGATATGAATAATATGTTATTAGTATATATATAATGTAAGTAATTATGTTTAGTTTAATCCTACCTTCATAAAGCTTGAAATATCGAATTAGTTACAAATGTGAAATTTGAAAGTTTTCGGTAGGAATGTTCTTGTTGGAGGCTAGTTTTGACCTTTATGACATAACAATGAACTTGAGGTGTAAACTATATATTTGTATATATATGAGTTAGGTTTATAATAAAACAAACGGTTCATCGAACGGACATCCGAGTTGGAAGATATTGTCTTTTTACGAACAGGGGGTAAAGTAGTCATTTAGCCTTAAATGATATTTTGTTTTATGTAATGCCACATGTTATATTTTGATTGGACCAAGAGTGGGTCGCCTTATGATGACTTAAAACCCTTTAATTATTCTCTTCCTTCAGCATATTTCAGACATGGAAGAGTTTTAACCTAAGGAAAGAGAGTTTTGAAGTTTAGGATGAAAGTGTGAGGAGAAATTGAAGAAAAATTCATTGAAAAATTACGTAAAAGCCCCTAAGGTATTTCCATCCATAAATCTTGTTTATTTTTTTGTATTACTTATTTAAATGATTGAAATAATCATTTGTTTACCGAATTTCCATGTCTTGATGTGTACTTATGGATATATGCAAGTTTAAGCAAACTTGAATGTGTAAACCCTTGAAATTGTTTTGTTTAGGAACCTTGTTTATTCAAACTTCCATATATTTTGTGTACTTACTGGAATTGATTGATTCCAATTGGAAATTAATTTGGACTCGTATATGTATGACATATCCAAAAATCATGGGAAAATACCAAGAAATGGGTTTTTGGTGAGAGTTTGAAGTTCGGGTATGAAATCTACCCTAAGGGTGAAAGTATGCCCGCCATGTGTTCAATGTTTTGCTTGACATAGCAAATGAACTCTGAAAATTATGAAATTTTAATCTTGTATTGATAAATATGTTTACTGATGTTGGTTTAAATATCATATAAATTTATGATGTAGAAAAATTATGAAAATTCGTGGAAGTTAAATGAACGATAAAAGAGCCTATAGGGTAGATTTGCTATGTGGTAAAGAAATGGGCATATCTTGCTCTAAGAGACTTGAAATGATGTACCGTCTTTTGTATTGGAATACTAATAAGACAAGTATTGAATTACCAAGAATAAATGAATTTATATTTGGTCTATGATTTGGATATGTTAAATATATTAACATGGATTTGGGTGGAACTTCACTTGTGATAAATGATTTGAATGGAATCATGTGATGCTTATGGATTGAATTATATTTAAATCATTCTTTGGGTTATTGATATTCTTATGATGATACTAATATTGTAAGAATGATAGGAAGGGAAGAAGAGCTGATTGAACAAATACCGAATAAAGGCAAGGGACAAGCCAGTTAAACTTCGAGGTGAGTGTACTTATGATTTGTTTCATATATAAATATGAATATAGCTCTAAGAGAAGGATTTGTTTGAATACTTCGGTATTCAGGATTTGTTTGGATATTAAAATATCTAGAATTATTTGGATCTTATGATCCAGGATTTGTTATTGCCAATGGGCAGAATTATTTGGATCTTATGATCCATCATTTGTTATTGCCAATGGGCAGGATTGTTCGAATTTTATATCCACATATTCGATATAGAATTGTCATTCTGTTGCAGGGAAGGAGTACCTCACTAAGCTTAATGCTTACGGTTTATATTTTAACAATTTCAGGTTCGTACGCTGCCAGCTAGAATACCATATGATCGGTAACTTTGAGAGTTGCACCGTTGGAGAGAGCTGGGTTTAAAAATGGGAATTTTATCGTTGTCACAATGAAGATTTTAATATACTCACACATTGTATATATTGATTTAGTATGGATTGAGTTGATCATAGTTGATCACAGTATTGTATGTTCGCTTAATTATGACTCTGATATTGAATTTTATGGTATAAGAATAATATTATGTTCATTATGCACATTGTGCAGAAAAATATTGATAAATGAAGTATATTTTCCAATGGGCTCGACATTATGATCCAATTATTTTAATAACAAATGATTAGTATGGATATTGGGTTTGGGGTGTGACAATTAGTGGTATCAGAGCGTGGTTGTTAATTCTGGACGTGTGTGATGGTTAGATGGCAGTATTGAATTGATTTGATATTTATGAATTGTTTATGTACTAACTAATAGTTTAGTATTATAAACTGTTATTATTGGTTGTTAGAACTTTGTTGTATTACAGATAATTCCAGATGGAACTTGGGAATGAACAACCTAGAGAAGAGGGAGTAGCTTCTCGTACAGACAATACCGAAGTAGAGCAAAGTATTGCTGGAAGGACTAGAGTGCAGGAGCAGCCTACAGAGATGCAAATAATGGCACAGTCAATATTGAGGATGGCAGAACAACAGGAAAGAAATATGACATTAATGGCAGAGCAACATGCTAGATATCTAGAATCAAAGACTGTGGTCAGGATTGAGAGAGAGGCAAGGAAGGAAATGAAGGATTCCATGCATGAGATGTTTTTGAAGTTGAACCCTCCAAAATATTCAGGGTCAGTTGAACCTACAGAAGCTGAGATGTGGGTCAGGGATATAGAAACTATATTTGCAGTTATGAAGGTTCCAAATAACCAGAAAGTGAATCTAGCTGTGTTTAAGCTTAAAGGAGAGGCCAAATATTGGTGGGAAGCTAGCAACCATTTGGTTCCCAGGATGGAAGGTACTGATGTTATTGCTTGGGCTGAATTTATTAAAGCTTTGTATGTTAAGTATTTCCCTAAAGTTTATAGGAGGGAGAAGCTGAGGGAATTTATAAATTTGACCCAAGGGAAAATGTATGTGAGGGTTTTATTGCATATGTTCTTGACACTAGGAAGGGGTCTTTACAATTAGTCGATGTTCCTATTGTACGGGATTTTCCTGAAGTGTTTCCTAGTGAGTTGTCAGGGTTACCTCCAGAAAGAGAAGTTGAATTTAGTATTGAATTAGCACCGGGGACAACACCTATTTCTATGGCACCGTATAGAATGGCGCCTGCTGAGTTGAAAGAACTCAAGATTCAGTTACACGATTTACTTGATAGGGGGTTCATACAGCCTAGTGTATCTCCATGGGGTGCACCAGTTTTATTTGTGAAGAAGAAAGATGGTACCATGCGTTTGTGTATTGATTATAGGCAACTGAATAAAGATACAATTAAGAACAAATACCCTTTACCTCATATAGGTGATTTGTTTGAGCTTTTACAGGGTGCTAAAGTGTTTTCAAAAATAGACTTACGATCGGGTTATCATCAGTTGAGGGTCAAGGAGAGTGATATTTCTAAAACTGCTTTTCGTACTCGGTATGGTCATTTTGAATTTCTGGTGATGCCTTTTGGGGTGACTAATGCTCCAGCTGTATTTATGGATCTTATGAACCGGGTACTGCATCCTTTTGTTGATTCATTTATGATAGTTTTAATTGATGACATTCTGATTTATTCACGTTATATGGTTGAACATGAAAAGCATCTCCGAACTATTTTGAATGTGTTGAAAGTTAAGCAATTGTATGCTAAGTTTAGCAAATGTGAATTTTGGCTATCAAAAGTTGTATTTTTAGGCCATGTTATTTCTGGAGATGGTATATGTGTTGATCCCAAGAAGGTGGAAGCTATTGTAAATTGGGAGAGGCCCAATAATGTGACTGAGGTGAGGAGTTTTTCGGGTTTAGCTGGGTATTATAGAAGGTTTATTAAGAGATTTTCTTCAATAGCCTTGCCGATGACTAAATTAACCCGGAAAGATGTTAAGTTTGAATGGAATTCTGATTGCGAAAATAGTTTTGATGAATTGAAAAAGAGGTTGGTAACTGCACCTGTTCTTACTATTCCACATGGTGGAGATGGTTTTGTTATTTATACTGATGCTTCACACCAGGGGTTGGGTTGTGTTTTTATGCAGCATGGTAAAGTTATTGCTTATGCTTCTAGGCAGTTGCGTACACATGAACGTAATTATCCTACACATGATTTTGAACTTGCTGCTATTGTGTTTGCTTTGAAATTATGGCATCATTATCTATATGGTGAGGTATGTGAAATTTTTACTGACCATCAAAGCCTTAAGTATTTATTTACTCAAAAGGAGTTGAATTTGAGGCAGAGGCGATGGATGGAGTTAATTAAATACTATGATTGTACAATTCACTACCACCCAGGGAAGGCAAATGTAGTTGCAGATGCTCTGAGTAGAAAGGCTTTGGGCAGGTTATCTTGTATTCAGTGTGCTAGAGTTTCCCACATCATAGAGTTGAGATTGATGGGAGTAGAATTGAAGCTAGCCGATGGGGGACAGGTTCTTTGCTCATGTAAGCGTTAGGCCTTTGTTAGCTACCCGTATTCGTGAATTACAAAGTCAAGATCCTTTTCTTGAGAAGAAACGACAAGATGTCCGAGATGGTAAGTCTGAAGATTTTTGTATTATGAATGATGGAACTTTATTATATAAGCAGCGATTATGTGTGCCTAATGTGTGTAGATTGAAAGAGGAAATTTTAGATGAGGCTCATAATTCCATTTATACTATGCATCCTGGAAGTACTAAAATGTATAGGGATTTAAAGGAGCATTATTGGTGGAACAATATGAAAAAGTAAATAGCTGATTTTGTTGCTAGGTGCCTTATATGGCAGCAAGTGAAAGTGGAGCATCAGAAGCCTACTGGTCTGCTTCAGCCATTGCCAATACCGGAATGGAAATGGGATCATGTAACGATGGATTTTGTGGTTGGGCTTCCTCGATCTCAGAAGGGGTCAGATTCGATTTGGGTAGTGGTGGATAGATTGACGAAGTCCGCTCATTTTTTAGCAGTCAAGAGTACGTATACAATTGATAGGTATGCTAGATTGTATGTTAATGAAATTATTCGATTGCATGGAGCACCGGTATCTATTGTTTCAGATAGAGACCCTACTTTTCCATCCAGATTTTGGGATAGCTTGCAGTATGCTATGGGTACTAACTTGAAGTTTAGTACGGCTTTTCATCCTCAGACAGATGGTCAGTCTGAAAGGACAATACAGATTTTGGAAGATATTCTTAGAGCTTGTGTGCTTGATTTCAAAGGTAATTGGGATGAATATTTGCCTTTGATAGAATTTGCATATAACAATAGTTTTCAGTCTACTATTGGTATGGCTCTATATGAAGCATTGTACGGTAGACGATGTCGTACACCGATATGTTGGGGTGAAGTTGGTGAAAGGAAGATAGAGGGTCCAGAATTGATTGAAGTCACCACTGAAAAAGTGAAGATTATTCAAGATAGAATGAGAACAGCTCAAAGCAGACAAAAAAGTTATGCGGATAAACGACGAAAAGATTTGGAATTCCAGAAAGGGGATTATGTGTTTCTTCGAATATCTCCATGGAAAGGAGTTATGAGGTTTGTAAAGAAAGGGAAATTAAGTCCACGCTACATTGAACCTTATGAAATCCTTGAGAAAGTCGGGATGGTTGCCTACAAGTTAGCGTTACCACCAGAGTTAGCTCGATTACATGATGTTTTTCATGTTTCCATGTTAAGAAAGTATGTAGAAGATCCTTCACATGTATTGGTGGAGCAACCTATTGCGTTGAAAGAAGATTTGAGCTATGTGGAAGAACCACTTGCAATCGTCGATAGGAAAGAACAAATATTGAGATCGAAAGTGATCCCACTTGTGAAGGTTATGTGGAGAAGGCATTCCATGGAAGAAGCTACATGGGAGAGTGAGGATATCATGAAGATGCGTTATCCGTATTTGTTTGATTCTGACAACCAAGGTATGTCAATTTCGGGGACGAACTTTCCTAACGGGGGGAGAATTGTGACAACCCGAATATAATTATGATAAATCACGTTTAAATCATGATTAGCTTATGTGATATGAATAATATGTTATTAGTATATATATAATGTAAGTAATTATGTTTAGTTTAATCCTACCTTCATAAATCTTGAAATATCGAATTAGTTACAAATGTGAAATTTTAAAATTTTCGGTAGGAATGTTCCTGTTGGAGGCTAGTTTTGACCTTTATGATATAACAATGAACTTGAGGTGTAAACTAGATATTTGTAGATATATCAGTTAGGTTTATAACACAACAAACGGTTCATCGAACGGACATCCGAGTGGGAAGATATTGTCTTTTTACGAACAGGGGGTAAAGTAGTCATTTAGCCTTAAATGATATTTTGTTTTATGTAATGCCACATGTTATATTTTGATTGGAGCAAGAGGGGGTGGCCTTATTCCGACTTAAAACCCTTTAATTAAGCTCTTCCTTTCGCATATTTCAGCCATGGAAGAGTTTTAACCTAAGGAAAGAGAGTTTTGAAGTTTAGGAAGAAAGTGTGAGGAGAAATTGAAGAAAAATTCATTGAAAAATTACGTAAAATCCCCTAAGGTATTTCCATCCATAAATCTTGTTTATTTTTTTGTATTACTTATTTAAATGATTTAAATAATCATTTGTTTACTGAATTTCCATGTCTTGATGTGTACTTATGGATATATGCAAGTTTAAGCAAACTTGAATGTGTAAACCCTTGAAATTGTTTTGTTTAGGAACCTTGTTTATTCAAACTTCCATATAATTTTATATACTTACTGGATTTGATTGATTCCAATTGTAAATTAACTTGGACTCATATATGTATGACATATCCGAAAATCATGGGAAAATACCAAGAAATGAGTCTTTGGTGAGAGTTTGAAGTTAGGGTATGAAATCTGCCCTAAGGGTGAAAGTATGCCCGCCATGTGTTCGATGTTTTTCTTGACATAGCAAATGAACTCTGAAAATCATGAAATTTTAATATTGTATTTCTCAATATGTTTACTGATGTTGGTTTAAATATCATATAAATTTATGATGTAAAAAAATTATGAAAATTCGTGGAAGTTGAATGAACGATAAAAGAGCCTATAGGGTAGATTTGTTGTGTGGTAAAGAAATGGGCATATCTTGCTCTAGGAGACTTGAAATGATGTACCGTCTTTTGTATTGGAATACTAATAAGACAAGGATTGAATTACCAAGAATAAATGAATTTATATTTGGTCTATGATTTGGATATGTTAAATATATTAACATGGATTTGGGTGGAACTTCACTTGTGATAAATGATTTGAATGGAATCATGTGATGCTTATGGATTGAATTATATTTAAATCATTCTTTGGGTTATTGATATTCTTATGATGATACTAATATTGTAAGAATGATAGGAAGGGAAGAAGAGCTGATTGAACAAATACCGAATAAAGGCAAGGGACAAGCCAGTTAAACTTCGAGGTGAGTGTACTTATGATTTGTTTCATATATAAATATGAATATAGCTCTAAGAGAAGGATTTGTTTGAATACTTCGGTATTCAGGATTTGTTTGGATATTAAAATATCCAGGATTTGTTTGGGTCTCATGATCCAGGATTGGTTTGAATACTTCGGTATTCAGGATTTGTTTGGATATTAAAATATCCAGAATTATTTGGATCTTATGATCGAGGATTTGTTATTGCCAATGGGCAGAATTATTTGGATCTTATGATCCATCATTTGTTATTGCCAATGGGCAGGATTGTTCGGATTTTATATCCACATATTCGATATAGAATTGTTATTCTGTTGCAGGGAAGGAGTACCTCACTAAGCTTAATGCTTACGGTTTATATTTTAACAATTTCAGGTTCGTACGCTGCCAGTTAGGATACCATATGACCGGTAACTTTGAGAGTTGCACCGTTGGAGAGAGATGAGGTTTAAAAATGGGGATTTTATCTATGTCACACTAAAGATTTTAATATACTCACACATTGTATATATTGATTTAGTATGGATTGAGTTGATCATAGTTAATCACAGTATTGTATGTCCGCTTAATTATGACTCTGATATTGAATTTTATGGTATAAGAATAATATTATGTTCATTATGCACATTGTGCAGAAAAATATTGATAAATGAAGTATATTTTTCAATAGGCTCGAGATTATGATCCAATCATTTTAATAACAAATGATTAGTATGGATATTGGGTTTGGGGTGTGATACTAATTGTATCAAATTTGAATTGAAAGTTTTATTGAAAATTAATGAAAGGAATATAGAAATTTTGAATCCCAATTACTGCAAGGCATGTTCTAGGATTGCTATTTTTTAGACATTATTTCTCCCATTCCTTTGGAAACTGTCTATAGGATATATTGCAGTGATGTCACTTATTTAATGAAAATAATGTACAGTTTGATCAAACCAAAAACACTATAAAATGTAAACCTGATAATGCCAAACGATAGAGGACAAAGAGAGGAGAACACAATAATTTTTGGTGTCCAAATAATGGGCTGAAACTCTTTTCATAGCAATTTTAGTGGTTGTTCATGAACAATCACCTTTTTTCAAGCGCACGACTCAATAGTCGTTGAATCATTTATGTTCAGAATTCGTTCGATCTCACGGTCCAGATTTGACCTCTCATCGTAACATAATGGACTCACCCTGAAAGAATCTCCACGAGTCGCTCCAATGGTTCAGATCAACCCGATTGAATTATAATATTCTTTGGTCATATCGCTCCACTACAACTGTCGATTTGGTTGACTTTGACAAAATTAAATGCTTTCATGCTACGAGCGACGATGCGCACGTTTGAAGTGCCTAGTGCGCTATTAATGCGTCCTAAGTTGTCATTTCGCACATCACGCAAAGGCACGTTGCGTGTCGCGCTGTGGGACTTTAGAAACTACACTCATTTCCTTCAATTATCTCTCTACAAAAAGTCTCACACTAAAAATCTATTAACATAGAATTTAAACCTATTAATATTTCAAAAAATTCCAACAAATTTAATATCCTTGCTACACTATTATGAAAAAACCCTGTCCCTAGAAAGAAAACTGTCACTTCAATACGGCTAAAAAAAATATCAGGCTGTTTTGCTACAACAATAAAAAGAGAGCTGTTTTTTTTTCTTAATAAAATTTATATAAACTGTCGTTTGTTTTAATAAATTCCTACATAATCAAGGGTATAGGACGGAAATTCCTTCCACACTAATCTGTTTACAATAACATTAATTTCAACAAATTTCCTAATTCATAGTTTATACGACGAGACAACTAATACAAAGCAAAAAACAGAACAATTCTATGTTTTAAGGCAGACAAAACAAGCAACTAGTAACTAAATTAACGAACCTGAGTTTCGATGCCTTTTGGGACTAGTGACATGCTACAATCCTCACCACCATTACTAGCTTCAACACCAGGAACCTGTACTTTTTCATCTGAAGCTGGCAACACTTCTTTTTCAAGAGATGGCTCAATTTCCTTGGGCACCAAATCGGATACAACAAGTGAAATCCCACCATGTTCATCTGATGATGATGACATGATATTCTCTATCTTTGGTTCCAGTTGAGTGGCATAATATGAAGCCGCTGAATTCATAACTGGGATTTCTGTAACAAATTCTTCAGATTTAACAACTGAATGCGAGCTCTCATTTTCTAATTGGGTTTGTTGTAAAGGTTCATAATCATCCTCAGTCACACTTTCTCTAGCCATTTCATTTCCATTATCCATTTCTACCTTCTGAGTTTCATCAGCTGACTCGTGATTCCGAGATTCTTCCATTTGTTTATGATTTACAGACTAACAGTCTTTTTTATTGGTTTGAGAGGAATTTGTGTTAACAACGTCACAAGATCTCTATTTCTGAAGTAGGTACATAACTACCATGTTGGTTTAAGAAGTCTAAGTTGATTTAAAATTGAAATCAACATTAAATATACAACATAGGAGAGATAATAGGTGAAGGAATGGCAAGTGTAGTGGGCACGTTTGAGGATGAGTGGTAGGTGGGAACCTGGAATGTACTTATGATCG
Source organism: Sambucus nigra (assembly GCA_949130495.1). Classification (NCBI taxonomy): domain Eukaryota; kingdom Viridiplantae; phylum Streptophyta; class Magnoliopsida; order Dipsacales; family Adoxaceae; genus Sambucus; species Sambucus nigra. Next base: position 43,088,167 of record OX422213.1, read on the forward strand.
GTCTGCATCCCATTCTATCTATGTAGATATTTGTTTCTTCGAAAAGTGCATGACTGGTTGTTGAAAGTTGCTTTGCCTTTTCTTAATGAGCAAGATTGAAATCACACTGTTGTAATTAAATCTTTTGAAAAATGTATACTAATTATTCTTTTTTGGTCCATTTTAAAGTGAGGCCCATACATCATGTTGTGGGGTACACATACCAATGTATTCGTATTTGTAATGAGATTAATACGATGTTTAAAATCATTAAGAGCTGCGTAAGAAATTGGTCTCAAAGTACTCCATTTTAATTGGATAAATTATCGTGTAGTTGGGTGAAACGAGTTTATCCACAGAGAAAATTTAGAAGAAATATACTTCTAAAATGGTTTAAGAGATTGTTGCCTTTGGAATATCCTAAATCTTTGAAAGGGAAATAACCTACATAATGCATGTGCTACAGCTGCGGCTCTGGTCCTTTGATTTTGGGCTTGAGCCTTTTTCTATCATTTTGGATTAAATTTATGTAATTCCCTCTGAATTGTTTTTCTAAAAATAGGGTCTGGTGTTTTCAAAACCAATTGGACTCAAATGTCTTAACTAGACGCACTATTGGAACCCAACATGTTTTGCGGCATTTTTAAGACATTTCTTGAAACAATCTTTTGGAAATTAATTGCCCGAAGTTGTGCCTAATTAAAGGATACATCTGTCCATTTTCCCCCACAAAGTTCTCTTTTCTCTAAGAGTAGTGTTATGAGTCCCAAATAACTCCCCCAAAACTCCTCCAAAAAGCAATTAATATGGTGCCCTCGCGGGACCCCATAACACAATGCAATACTTAATAGGCATGTGAGAGCGTAAGTGGAATCCACATCAGATTTGGGAGAGATTTTGGGGGAGATTTTTGTACTCATATCATTATTCTTCTCTAATTGATGGTTATTTCGAACAAACTTGTATTTATTCGGAATAGATTTCGTTGTTTTCCACGCAGACTAATTTTTCTCCACATAAATTGGGAATGGGTCCAAAATTTTATGGTGTGTGAGTTTGCATATAAGAGAGAGTTGACCACAAAAAATAGTTAGCAGGCAAATCAAATTGGTGTACTTCTTACATATGTATGCTTGTTATATCATGGGATGCAATCATTTATATAACTGCTAATGTCGTAGCAGAGCAGTAATTAACTTAAGGATATAGTGTCCAACAGTAGCCTCGATAAAAAAGTGTCTTGCATTTGTTGTATTCAAAACTCAAATTTTGAAAGTGTTTTATAGTTTTTTTCTAATTGTAATTACACTACAATTTATCAATTATTAATGAAAATTAAGTTTGTTATTATGTCAATTGTTATATCTAGTTTAAATAATTTCTATTATTGAATTTGTTCACACAATCCAACGACCTTAAGACAATCATTTATTATATGAATTAGATTCATGGTAAACATAAATCTTCATAAGAAACATCATGAGAAATGAAAGAGTTTTTTGTGGAAAAGACTTTCAAATGTTAGTAAGACTATATGTTGTTATTTTATTTTATAGCATTAAATTTGTCAAAGTTCCTAAAGGAATAAGTATTTGAATTTAAACATCGAGGTGATACTGCGAATACTACCATGATTAATGCATGGACGCAATCTGATTTAATGGGTGACAACTATATTCTCAATGGATTGGACAATGCCCATATAATATGTAGTTCATTTAAAAAAAGAAACCCTCAGAATCCATTGATCTGCAATACAAAACTAAAGACGACGGGCTTAAAAAGTTTATCATTGGTAGGTTCTTAAATTTCAAAATTGTAAATTCCAAGAATGTTCTTAGTAAAATCCAGGCTATTCAAATAATTCTTCATAAAATCATGCGTAAGTCATATCTTAGAGAGAATCATTTCAAGCAATGATTATTAATAAAAAAGCATCTTTCTTGAAAAGATGTTTAAAATGATTTGAAATATAAAGTTAAGGCGATAAAATTGGAGGATTTGATTATTCGTTAGAGAATAGAAGAGGACAAGTGGATGAGGGACAATAATAATTTTTATTGTTACAAAGACCAATGAAGTAAGAAAAGTGAATCGATGCCTAAATGATATAACTTTTGGAATATGAATAAAGGTTGGTTCAATCCTATTAAAAAAAAGTGTAAGAAAATCAAGAAATCGAGATACCAAGCTCAAAATTGACAATAAATGATAAATAATAAATACATAATGTTTATTACATTGGGGGGGGGGGGGGGGGGGGGTAATAAATACATAATTTTAGATGATAAATGAACATTTATTGGATGTGATTTAGAGGGAGAAATAAGCAAGCACTCTAAATACACCAATGCCAGGCAGATAAGGACCAAAATGTGGATGATATAATGTTTAGATCTCAATAAATGCTTGAGTTCTTAATAATAATTGGACAAGCATGTTAATGGTGGAGAATATGCTATTTGGTTTCAAGGTTTTAACAACTTGATATCTCAATGATCTTATGGCTCAAATATATGATGGCTTATCAATGTATAAATGAGGGTATTTATATGTTGAGGCTGGTCTCGATGAACCTCAGGAGGAATTAAATGTTTGGTCAGACTACCATACCTAAATTGTTATTAGCATTAAATGCCGAGTGAAATCTCGAGTGACTAGTCATTTTTTTAGGTGGCGCAGCAGGGTATGAGCACCTTTTCGGCCAACTACTCACAAAACCATCACTGTTTTGAGATAAGTTTGATTTGACATGTGTTGGGTAAGATATGACATCACTAAAATATTTTAGGAAAGATACTCTTTTTCGCACCAAAATCTATTTGTGGCTAAAAAGAAGTTTGGTCAAGATAGCTCGAGTAAATCTCATTCGGGCTATATTGGTGTTTTACACGGTGTAACTAAAATGGTTAAGTTCAATGACTTAGCGATTCCTTTCTCTATATTCTTCAAAACAAATACCTTAAAGGATCCCCGAGTGAGTTTCCTCAATAGAGCATGCAATCTCTCCCAGGTCTTGCCAGACCTGATCCATCATTGGTACCGAAAAACCTCACAAATATTACAATATAAAAGAAATCTTATATAAATAGAAAGAATAGTGGATTAAATACCTTCTTATGTAAGGCTACATTAGTCTTAGATTAAGCTCCACTTTGTCTTGATCTCTCATTAATCACTTAATGGGGAGGTTTATCTCTAACCTGATTATCAAGTTTTTGTACGAAACATCTTTGGCTAACAAATCATAAATCGAACCACCTTGTTTTTGCACCTGTCGGCCAAATCTTCGTATATCTCTCAGCATTTAATGCTAAAGTCCCATAGTCTTCCATTTTGGTTCCTAAGAAACACACGACGCTTTAGGGTTTACTTTGGATTAACTTTTGGTTTATGAAATAATCATTTTGCCCCCACTTTTCAAAATATGCCTTTGGGATACTTTATTATTGACTAGGCTATAACAATTATTATAATCATAACTTATAAATATCATCTTTTATATCCATTTCGAACTTCTTACAATTTCTTCCATTTGAGATATTTAACAACTTTTTTTCTTTAGAGAGATAAAGTGTCCATTGTTTCTTCGAACATTCTTGAAAACTTCTAATCTCATAAAAACTGGTCGTTTTATGTCGGCGTTCATTCCACACCATTTTTACGGAGTTTTCATCGTTAAAATAACTTTTAATTACTATGGACTAGAAAGAGTTTCAGAAAGGCCTTTGCAACAGAATTGGCAGAGCGTCAGATGTTGTATGGATTTTACCGTCTTGCTCCATTCTTTGGGAACAATGATGAATTTTTTGAGATGAAAAAAGAATTTTTAGCAACCGTTCAAGGCAAGGATGAGCGTTTATTGATGGCTGAGGAACCCTCTGATGACACTCAAGGGGTTTACCTTTATTCTTTTGTAATCCTAACATTATACTTTGGATCCGGGGGATTTTCCTTACTCCCATATTCAATTCAAGGGAGCCAATGGTTCCCCAAATGGGTTCACATATTGGTCAAGCTATTGATGGATTAATTTCTATTTTGTAAAAACTATCACACAAACAGGAACATTCATATTGAATAATCAAGAAATATAAATATTGATTTTGCGAAAGCGTACCTGAATCCATAACAAAAAGTTAAAATATATGAGTCTGAGGTCTTATGCTCTTCTAGATCAACACTTTTATTTCCTCTCTAAATTTCTCTCTGACAATGGGAATCAGAAGATTGGTGTTGTGTGATCTGGGGACCATGACCCCTATTTATAACACAATCGTGTCTTTTCATATTTCGTATATTTCAATTTTAACCCATCATAAAAATAAAAATTACGCTTGTCTCTACACAATAAAATCCACACTTTAATAATATATTAGTAAGGCCCCAAAACTTAAATTAATCACTTTAATTGGCCTACTTTTATTTGATAGCCTATAATTCATATTCATTTTATATATAAGCCCATACATTAAATTTTACTCCAATAATCTCCCACTTGGGTTATATATATATGTAACTTTATAAATTTGAATTATACTTTATGAGCTCATGAGTTTTAGCTATCAGAACTTTATGTATCTTAACAATCTTGTCCATTAATTGCACCAATATAGAATCAAAGCGATCGTCATTACATATTTCGTAAGTAGACCCATCAATGATCACATATATCAATGCAACTAATGACAAAGATCTAGTGTGGATGTGTAGCATGGAAATTTCATGCAATGTGATCTTAACATGCCTATTTCCAACTGGTCCTCCTTAAACCTTAGTGAGATCAAACCATATAAAGTCAGAGTGAATATAAACTTAATACTTTACTGTAGTAAATAACCATACAATATCCATTAAATCAAATATGTATATGAAAGCATATAAAATACAAACTCCCACTAAACTGACGTATCCTGAAAAAAAATTACACCCATATGAGCAGTGTGCTCATGAAAGACCTTGGGTGGTAATTCCTTAGTCAGCGAATCCGCAATCATGGAGTTTGTTCGAATGTGCTCTATAGATATAAGTCCACTCTGAACTCTTTCTTTTACAACTAGGAACTTAATGTCAATAAACTTTGACTTCGTAGAGCTCCTGTTGTTGTTGGAATACAGTACTGCTGATTTATTGTCACAAAATAACTTAAGTGGTCTTTCAATGCCATCCACAATACGCAGCCCTGTGACAAAATTTCACAACCGTATTCCTTGATTGGACGCCTCATAACAAGCTACAAACTCAACTGCAATGGTGGAAGAAGCTATAATAGACTGCTTAACACTCTTCCACGACACATTACATCTAGCAAGTAAGTAGATATAACCTGAAGTATATTTCATTCTATCTTGGCATCCAGCAAAATCGGAGTCAGAATATCCGATGATCTCTAACTGTTCTGACTTCCGATAGGTGAGCATGTAGTCTTTTATTCTCTGTAAGTACCTCATGACTCTCTTGGTTGCTATCCAATGATCCTTTCCAGAATTACTTAAGTATCTTCACAACATGCCAACAATGTACGCAATATCCGGACACGTACATACTTGAGCATACATAAGACTTCCTACTGCTGACGCATAAGGAATCTTTTGCATCTCCCGAATCTCAAAATCATTCTTGGGACATTAACTGAGACTAAATTTATCTCCTTTAGCTACAGGGGTGTCACCTGGTTTACAATCATGCATGACATATCTTTTAAGAACTTTCTCGATATAGCTCTTTTGTGATAAACTAAGTGTACTCCGAGAGCGATCTCGGTGTATTTGTGTACCCAACACAAAAGAAGCGTTACCAAGATCTTTCATCTCAAATTTCTTTGAAAGAAATCTCTTGGTTTCGTGCACCATACCTATATCGTTGGTGGCAAGCAAAATGTCATCAACATATAAAACCAAGTAAATATGCTTACTCCCACTGAACTTGTGGTATATACAATCATCAACCAGATTCATCTAAAAACCAAACGAGATGATAACTTGATGAAACTTGTAATACCATTGACGAGAAGCTTGCTTAAGCCCATAAATGGATTTCTTTAATTTGCAAACTATTTTCTTTGCATCTCCCGACACAAAGTTTTCTGGTTGCACCATATATATTGTTTCATCAATGTCACTATTGAGAAACGCAGTCTTAACATCCATCTGATGAAGCTCAAGGTCAAAGTGAACCACAAGTGCCATTATTATCCTAAAAGAGTCTTTCGATGAAACCGGAGAGAAAGTCTCTTTATAATCGATGCCTTTTTTCTGTGTAAAGCCTTTAGCGACAAGACGGGCTTTGTATCTCTCCACATCACCTTTCGAATCCCTCTTGGTTTTAAATATCCATTTGCAACCAATGGGTTTTTTATTTTACCTTCAGGTAATGGGACAAGATCCCAAACGTCATTGTCCTTCATGGACTTTATCTCCTCATTCATGGCATCAATCCACTCTTGAGATTTAGAACTTTCCATGGCTTGACGAAAGGTGATCGGATCATGTTCCACCGCACCAATGTCAAACTCATGTTCTTGGATAAATACAATGTAATCATCTGGCACAGCACTTCTTCTTTCTCTAGTGGATCTCCTTAATGGCATATGTTCTGGAGGTGGTAGATTTTGTTCTTCTAGAATGGGAGATTCTTGGATATTGTTTTGATTAGGATCTGCTTCTTAAACAATGTCAAGAATTGGATCCTGATCAATGTTAATAACAACTATGGGGATATCAACATATTTCTCTTCAAAACCAAAATCCTTATCCCCCTCGGCAAACTCAACATCCTCAAAGAACCGAGCATTTCCAGTCTCAAAAATTATTTTGGTAGTAGGATCATAAAATTTATAACCCCTAGATTTTTCAGAGTATCCAACAAAATAGCAACTAACTGTTTTGGAATCCAGTTTCTTTAGTTGGTACTCTATTAAGGATACACACTGCAGTCTTTAATGCTTCACCCTAGAGTAAATCTGGTAAGTTAGATTAACTGATCATACTCCTTACCATGTCTTTAAGCATTCTGTTTCGCCTTTCAGCAACACCATTCATGCTTGGAGAACCTGGCATGGTGTACTGCGGGACGATACCGCACTCCTCTAGGAATTTAGAAAATGGTCCTGGGCGTTGTTCACCTGAACCGTCATACCTACCGTAGTATTCACAACCATAATTAGATCTGACGCTTTTAATCCTTTTGCTGAGTTGATTTTCAACTTCAGCCTTAAATGACTTGAACACGTCCAGAGATTGGGACTTTTCATGGATGAGATAAAGGTATCCATAACGTGAAAAATCGTCTATGAATGTGATAAAATATTGTTGGCTGTTCCATGAAACCGTGGGGAATGGCCCACAAATATCTGTATGTATCAGTTCTAAGACGTCTGTAGCCCTATTAGCACCAGATATCCTTATGTTTGTCTGTTTTCCCTTTATGCAATTTTTGCAAATTTTAAAATCTGAAAAAATCAAGGGAATCTAGAATTTCATCTGACACAAGTCTTTCAATTCTCCTTTGGGATATGTGACCTAATCTCTTATGCCATAATGATGCAGAATTCTCATTGGTTAATTTTCTTTTAATACCTCGAGTACTTAATTTCAAGGTTTCATGATATGAAGCAATAGTATCAAGCATATAAAGGTTATCTACATAAGATAAAGAACCAGTACCAACCAAATTTGAATTATGAAGAAGACTGAATTTATTATTTCCAATGGAACAAGTATAACCAAATTTGTCCAATACAGAAACAGAAACCAAATTCCGTCTAAATGACGGTACGATAAATGTATCATTCAAATCCAAATAGGTACTAGACTTCAATAATAACCTAAATATCCCAATTGCTTCAACTTCAACCTTCTTGCCATCGCCCACAAAAATGTATCTTTCACCATGTTTTTGGCAACTCAGGCAACCCTTTATAGACACACTGATGTGAGTGGTTGCCCCAGAATCTATCCACTAAGTGTGTTTAGGTACCGAAGTCAAATTAACCTCAGAACAAACTAGTTAAGAAGTGTACCTTTCTTGACACGCCAAGCATGATAGTTGGTACATTGCTTCTTCCTATGTCCCGCAGCTCCACAGAGAAACAACCATCAATAGTTTTTTCTTTATGTTATTTCTTTGGATATGGAACCACTGTAGCTTCTTTATCCTTCTTTCTTTTCTTCCCCTTGTCCTTGGAAGTACTAGCCAAATGAGCACTTTCTGTCTTATCTTGCTTTAGTCTTTCCTCTTCTTGTACACAATGTGAGATGAGCTCATTAAGAGACCAAGTCTCCTTTTGGTAGTTGTAGCTCACCTTAAATTGACTGAATGGTGTGGGAAGAGATATCAGAACCAAATGCATAAGCAAATCCTCAGAGAGATCAAGCTTAAGTGCTCTTAACTTTGAAGCGAGATGAGACATTTTCATAATGTACTCCCTAATGTTCCCATTACCTTTATATTTCATTGAGATGAGACTTGCCAAAAGGGTACTTGTTTCAGCCTTTTCATTTTTGGCAAATCTGTTCTTAATTTCTTCTAGGAACTCTTTGGATGTCTTTATCGTTTCTGATATTGTGCCCCTGAATGCTTCTGGAATGGCCTTCTTTATGATCATCAAACACATGCGATTTGACTTCTCCCACCTTTCAAAGTCCTTTTTGTCATCAGAGGAACTTTTATCCGTAAGAAGTGCAGGAGAAGGAACCCTTAATGCAAGGTACAGATCCATGACACCGAGAGCTATATGAAGATTCTCTTGCCATGACTTAAAGTTTGTGCCATTAAGCATGGGAATAGAATTAATGCTGGCAGTAATGTTGGAAGCAGAACTGATAGCTGAATCAGAGAACAATAAACAAATAAAACTAGCTCATATAAGTCTTAAATCAAAAATAAATTCAAATAAAGGACAAATCCCATTTTAAGATGTCGGACACTCTATTAATATTTGATCTTTGGAAAAAATATTAACTTGTAAGTGATATCTTGCCGTAATAATCAAACACTGATAATAAGAACATATTGAATAATAATTCTTCCTTTGGGCCGATTTATTATTCATATGTAAAACTAAATAATTATCACGTGATTATTATTAAAGTGGCACATGTAATTTTGTTAAAAAATATTCTTCCTTTGGGCCGATTAATATTCACATAAATTACATGCACATAATTCTTTTTGTATTTCGAAATAAAATTAATTTTAAACAAAAGAGGTCACTTTGGTGACTTATTGTTTAAATTAATTTATCTTAAAAAATATATATCAATACACCAAAATTTGAATTTAAATTTGTATATGGGTTCAAAACCCCTTTGGCTCCAGACTTGAAAGGTCATGGGTTCAAAACCCCTTTGACTCCAGACTTGAAAGGTCATGGGTTCAATACCTTTTGAGATCCTTCATAATTTTCATCATTTAAGAAGCTTAAATACGAAACACCAAGAGTCGAACCTTTAACCTTTCACTACCATCAAATCAACCGCTAGTCCAAATTTCATGAATTTTATATCGTTGGAATCGTAATGAAACGAGAATATTTCTGAATCCAAAAATTTTCTGAAATATTAAACCTTTTTGAAAAATTATTTACAGCCGAAAATTAATATCAATACCTTCCTAATATATTCTCAACAATTCAACATGAATTAGCTTTGATACCACATGATGGATTAATTTCTATTTTGTGAAAACTATCACACAAACAGGAACATTCATATTGAATTATCAAGAAATATAAATATTGATTTTACGGAAGCGTACCTGAATCCATGACAGAAAGTTAAAATATCTGAGTCTGAGGTCTTATGCTCTTCCAAATCAACACTTTTATTTCCTCTCTAAATTTTTCTCTGACAATAGGAATCAGAAGATGGGTGTTGTGTGATATGGGGACTATGACCCCTATTTATAACACAATCGTGTCTTTTCATATTTCGTATATTTCTATTTTAACCCATCATAAAAATAGAAATTACGCTTGTTTCTACACAATAAAACCCACACTTTAATAATACATTAGTAAGGCCCCAAAACTTAAATTAATCACTTTAATTGGCCTACTTGCCTATAATTCATATTTATTTTATATATATATTAAATTTTACTCTAACAGCTATATCTACCATAAATATAATGACCAACTGATCCAGGTTGTTCTTGCATATGTTGCCCTCTGGTTCGAGGATATTACTTTATCTAAGAATAACCCCTCCATTCAACTATTAATTTCTCGATGGAATGTGGTTTCTTATAATTTCATAGAGGATGTATGTGAACTTATGGGTCTATAGCCATGTGGTGTTCTTTAATATGGTGACACACCTTTGGATGTTAATGAGGTCAACAAACGAACTGAGTTGGAAAAGATGGTTCGTGAGTTTTTTGGTGACTTTACTAAGGCCACTTTTGGACAGTTTATCAAATATTTTTACAAGCCACATGTAAAGGTAACTAAATAGAAAAAGGAGGAGGGCATTATCCCAAACACATCTTTTGGTACATATTATGACAAACCTTCAGAGTTAGATGCCAACATTTTGGGCATGCTTTATCGTTTTTTCATTCCTAGCAAGCCGATTAACCACGTTGTGACTTGGTGAAAATTTTTATTAAGCTGGAAAGCTCAATTCATCACTATTTATTTTCATTAGAGTAATATAAGATGTAATGAGTGATTTTAATATTTAGCTATATCATTGTTGTTTTGATCCATATATCTTTATTCAATCTCTTTTATGCGGTGTTAAATTCACTTTGAAAAAAAATCAATAAGTTACACAACGAGAATTTATTTAAATTAATCAACATATAACCATTTATTGTGTTAATGAAAAACATAGGGTATTACATTAATTGAAAAATAAATGTACAAGTAATTGTAAATTGTCTTATATGTATGAGTTCATATTGCATGGACATATCTAGGCCAAAATTAATTTGTCAATTAATTCGAGAATGGGTCAATGCGTTCCCTTTGGTCCTTTAAAGTTGCATTGGTTTGTCGTGTGATAATTTTAGTTTTATTAGTCGTATATTTTTGTAGAGAGTGGCTCTTAGGGAAATTGGGGTAATAGTTATGGTTGAGTCATGTATGGTCACCAATAATGATGTCGTGTTTGAATTTTTAAGATGTTTTGTTCCTTTTGTTTTGCCAAAAACATGGAAATCCTTAAAGGTTTTGATTGTTAAAACACAAGTTTTAAGAATGGTTTTTATATTTTTTGAAACGCATGCACCTATCAAATAGTAATAGGTATGGGCTTTATACATATATTTTCATGTTGTGAACTTGAACTGGAATTGATAAATGAATGAAGTTTTAATTTAAAAATTCTACCCAAAATTCCTCTTAGGTAAGTGAAAATAAGGAAAAGTCTAAAAATTAAAATGGATTCTAGTTGCTATAAAAATTTAATTGTCAAAGACCCTTTTTTATGCTAGTTATGTGGTGTTGGATATCTATATATTATATATTTCTTATAATGGTCTTTTAAACCAATTGTTCTCTGTTAGACATGCATACCCATTGACAAAAGGGAATAAACTTTGATCTACACACCTTAAAGATAAGAAAAAGTTTCATTCTCTTTGTTGATGTAAAAAATTAGATTTGATATAATTATTTAATCACATATAAAAATAAACAAGACAATAGATTTTTAAAGTGATTCAGCCTTGAAAGAATGGCCTACATCCACTGTTTGTGTTATTATTGACTATTTGTTTGAAATTCTCGATAATTGGTTTACCAAGAAATTCCGGTCCCTTGCTAATGAGGAGGTTACATTGTATTTATATCCTTGAGGCTGTACAAATGAAAGGACAATGCGCTGTTATCTTGTAGACATATACATCTTTACGATAATAAAGGAAATTTAATGCGCAGTCGTTTCCTTTGATTCTCTTGATTTGGGTGCGCTGTATGCTAAGTAGCTCGGACCGCTTAAGTTGCTCGCACCGCTTAAGTTGCTCGCACCGCTTAAGTTGCTCAACACACTTAAGCTGCTCGGGGCTTCTTAGTTGCTCGGTGGTCTTGAGCTGCTCGTCTGGAGTATTCGTATTTACCATTTAAGTTGACACGTGTCTTGAGGTGATTGATCCATGTCAGTAGACTAAATTTGGTATCAACAGAAGCCCCCAATGTTTCGTAGTTTGATTTTGAAGAAAAGTATGGAACATTCTGCTGCTTAGATTTTCGGTTTGGATGGTTTTTAGGAAATCATTCGTTGTATATAACTCCTTTTTAAGTGCACAGTATCAGACCTCATAAATATTTTGAATTTCCATAGCTGCTTCATTTTTTGTGCCCCTTTTCTTCTTTTAGCCGCCGGATACGCAAGCGTTCGCCTTGGTAATCATTGCTTTTTCTATTCCCGAGGTAAAGTATTTAAACGCGGCAGAAATCCTATTATCTTTCACTTTTCAAATCTGTGTCTTTGAACTTTTCATTTCTTCTCGTTCTTGTGCGTTCGTTTCTTTCATTGTTCGTTATCAACTGGTTCACTCTTCTCCTGTAAGATCTTCTTCCTTCTCTTTTATTTATTTTGTTCATCATGGTTTACCCTGTTGAATCTCTTGACAAATTTCGTTCTGAATTTTCAATTCCTTCATGGGTCATATTAGAAGAACTTTCTGAACCTTCTGACTATTTTTCTTTGGCTGAGGGACATTGGTTCCCTAGTCTCTTTGTGGCCGAATGTGGCTTTTCTTTTCCTCCAAATCCTTTATGTTTGGAGTTCTGTCAATATTTTGACGTTGTTCCTGCAAAAATAACACCAAATAATTGGAGAATAGTTAATGGAGTCCATAGGTTAAACCAAATTCATGGAACCCGTTTAGGAATTCCAGAAATTATGTTTTGCTATAGATGGGTTATCAGCGATAGTACATTTTATTTTAAAACTAGGTTTTTGAATAGGGCTTTAGTTGTCAATCTTTCAGATACCAATAGGGATTACTTTCAGCATGGGGTTGTTATGAAAAATTGGAAACATGCTCCATTAAATGGAGATGATGTATATTAGGGTCCCAGGTGTCCCCCTTATGGCAATGGAATATGTTGTTTTTTGTTTTTTGAAATCTTGTTTTCTTGATGTTTGATAAAATGTATCACTAACATTTAACTTTTTACGATTTGCAGTTGACAGCAAAAGAAAATCTCTAAAGGAGACAGAGGTTAATTTGAAGCATTTGAAACTAATCTGGAGTTTGCACCAATCTGTGGCCGAGGAACACATTAGATCTGCTTCTTATTTGTTGCAGTACAAAAGATATACTTCATCCTTTACTGCTCGTCCAATGGTGGTTAATCTTGATCAAATACCAGCTGATGAGACTAGTGTGGAAGGTTCTTCCTCAGAGTCAAATATTCCTATTGGTGACATAATAAAGAAAAGAAAAGTTCATACTTTCTTTGATAAGTCTGCCTCTACTGCTGGAGAGGCAAAGAAAAGTAAACAAAGTACCCCCGAGGAAGGGGCAAGGAATATTGATGCACCCCCTCCTATTGCTGCCAAGAAAATTGTGGATAAGCCCCCAGTGGCCTTGAGGAAGGTTGTTGCTGTTTCTCCTCCAAGAAAGGTTATCGTTATATCACCAACTAAGACAACATCTTTGGTTGAGAATGTTCCTGCTCCTACGAGGAGGTTAAAGAAAAGTTCTTCTGAGAGACCAGCAGAACCTGTCTCTCAGTCTTTAAATGTTAAAGGTGGTGTTCCCACTTTTGTTCCTCCGAGCTATGCTATGAGCTCGGTGAAGTCTTGGATTATCCCAGAAGTCCAAGGTATTGAAGACACTCTTTCTCATGATAGAGTTACTACCCTGGCTACTCAGCATATTGCCTCAATAAGTATTATTGAGCTGAGTTTTCATTTTTCACTACTATGTCCCCATACTGACTCAAAATTATTTCTTTTTTCAGCTTCTAACGTGTTTTAACACTATTCTGAAGACGGATGAGGCCATCAAGGCTTCAATCTCCTCGGGAGGTGTAGAGGAGGCTTTTACTGGATTAACCCAGTCTTTGAAAGATTCTCATCAGAAGTATGAGGAAAATAAAATTACTTGGGAGAAACAGGTTAAGTCCGTTGAGCAAGAGAGAGATCGAGCTATGGAAACCTCTAAGGATTTGGAGAAAAAATTGAGAGAGTTTGAGAAGAAGAATAAAGAGCTTGAAGAGAAGCTCAAGAATGTTGAAGAGCTTGAGAATAATCTCAAAGTTGCTGAAGAGGAGGTTGGTAGACTTCATGATGTTGATCGTCAGAAACAGGAGGTGGAAGGGAAATTGAAGGCTGTTGAGGAGCTCCTTAGAGAAAGGACCTCCTCAGAGAAGGTTAAAAGGAAGAAAGCTGTTAAAAAATCATTCAGCGTAGGTTGGGATAAAGGCTGGAATAAGTGTTTGGCTGCCATGTCCTCACAAATGGAATACGCTAGCCTTAAATACTTTAGGGATGGATGGGTGGCAGCCCTACAAGACCTAAAAGTTGTTAAAGGTTCTGAATTATTTCAGCAACACACTCATGGCCCTCCTCCCTTTTCTGGAGAAGGAGAAGAGGATGAAGCTACCTCAGAAGAATATTCCATGATAATTGGAGATCAGGCCCTTTTCGTTCCAGCTGTTCAATCGTGCTTCGAGCAACCCCAACCAACCGTTACTCCTGCCGAGCAGCTACTCTTGTCCACCAAGCAACTAGTTTCTTCCTCAAAACCTCCTGAGGAAGTTATAGGAAATAAAGAGAAGGTGTAGAGTAGTTTGGGTGTTTATTTTGTCATTTTATTGAATGTAACCTCGACTTTTGTATTTTCCTTTATGATGAAATGAAAATTCGAACTTTTAGTTGTTCGTCTTGACTTTTTCTTCTACTTGCTCTGTCTGCATTCTTATTGATTCTTTTTATCTATTCTCTTTACTAGTTTATGGCTAGGATGGAGCTCTTATCAGCTCATGATAGTAAACTGATGAAAAAATGCAATGACTACTTCAAGGTTGGCCATGCAGACCTAAACGAGGCTCAAATCTTTGACATCCTTGGTCCAAATACTTCTGAACGAGCAGTCGAAGCTTGCAAATATCTGAAGTGCTTGCTCGACTGAGCTGTTGCCAATATTGTGGCTTATTATGAGATGATTGAGGACCTTCAAGGAACTATCGAGGAACTCCAACAGCAGTACAAAGAGTCCTCCACACTTTTTCACCAAGGGTACGAGAAGAAATCTCAAGAGTTAAGTGCCGAAAAAGGATATGATAAATTCATCTCTGCTCACGAGAAGGAGAGCATTTTAAAGCTTGAAGTTGAAGAGCATAGGCATATCGCCAAGTTATTGGAGCAGAAAAATATTGCATTACAAGAAGTGAATAAACAACTGAAATCTGTTGCATCTTCCTCAGGAGCTTTGGTTCCTATTAACGACGAAGGTTTTTCTTTCTTGGAGGTCAAAAATGCCAACTTAAGAGATGAGTTGGAAACTTTAAAAAGAATTGGACCTTCCACCTCTGCTCGGGGACGAGCAAGGTCTTCTCGAGGACGAGCAACGGCTTCTCGGGTTACTGTTGAAGAGGCAAGAACTCAAGCAGCCTCGGAGAACCAATCATTCCAGTTGATGGCGAAGAATCAGTCTTTGTCAGAGATGTCTAAAAAGATTCTGATCTTCAGCGAACAACTCTCTACCCAATGTTCTGCCTTGGAGAATAAGGAAATTTTAGTGAAGAATCTCTACGAGCAACTGGAGAGGTTGACTTAATAATTCCACAAACAGCCTAGAGAGTTTTGGATGACCGGATATAATGAAGCCCTTTATCATCTCGATGATTGGATCCAGCAGTCAAATAACGAGGGTTACAAGCAAGGATGGCTGAATGCACTGGGGGTGTTAAAGTTGGAGCAGGGCCACTATCTATGGGATTATTATGACCCTGGATTGCTCGAGTTTCCCGTGCCACCTTTTTAACTTGATATGAGCTGGATTCCTGCTCGGGCAATTCCTCAGTGCTTAATCTCCAAGTATCTCGGCGACTATAGTCTTCATTCTAATTTCGAGATATCTCGCCCGGAGCACTTGCTTGATCGGCCATCTATAATGAATGTCAGGATGCTTCGAGATCTGAATTTCATATATTCCCCTTATGCCTTAGATGATCCTCCTGTTGGAGTGGAACCTGTTTCAAAGGCAGAGGGAAAGAAACCCATAGAATAGAATTTGTTCCATTGATATCACATGCGATCTGTAATTTATATCATATATAATTTGTTCTAGTTTTAATGAAGAAATTTTTAGTTTTCTTTTCATTTTAATTGTCATTGGTTTGAAAGTATTTTGTAAAATGTCTTTGTTTGTGAATATATGCATATTTTGATAGGCCATTATGTTTTACTTTTTGACTATAGTGACTTATCACTCTTTGATCCTAAGCAATGAAACAACTTACATCCCATGATCCTGCTTAGTTTAACCAACCTGAGTTGATTGTAAATTGATTTGCCGAATAACCCGAGTTGGAGGAGATTGATTTTCGACCAACCGGAGTTGGCGAAAATTGATTTTGCCGACCAACCCGAGTTGGTGGATATTTGTTCCCGACCAACCGGTGTTGGAAGAGATTAATTTTCCGACCAACCGAAGTTGGTGGATATTTGTTCCCGACCAACTGGAGTTGGAGGAGATTAATTTGCCGACCAACCGGAGTTGGTGGATATTTGTTCCCGACCAATCGGAGTTAGAGGAGATTAATTTACCGACCAACCGGAGTTGGAGGAGATTAATTTACCGACCAACCAGAGTTGGTGGATTTTTATTCCCGACCAACCGGAGTTGGAGGAGATTAATTTACCGATCAACCGGAGTTGGTGGATTTTTGTTCCCGACCAACCGGAGTTGGAGGAGATTAATTTACTGACCAACCGGAGTTGGTGGATTTTTATTCCCGACCAACTGGAGTTGGAGGAGATTAATTTACCGACCAACTGGAGTTGGTGGATTTTTGTTCCCGACCAACCGGAGTTGGTGGATTTTTATTTCCAACCAACCGGAGTTGGATGAGACTAATTTACCAACCAACCGGAGTTGGTGGATTTTTGTTCCCGACCAATCGGAGTTGGGGGATTTTTATTCCCGACCAACCGGAGTTGGAGGAGATTATTCTGAACTTGATGTGTAGTGTGTAGCACTAATACTCCAAAAAATTTCATCAAAAAGAGAGAACTGGGTAAAAATTTCAACACTTTATTCATACTGAAGAGAACTGCATTTACATAGGAATCCCAACTATTGATAATACTTGCGTAGATGCTCTGTATTCCATGCATTCTTAAATTCTTCTCCCTCCAAGGTTTCAATCCTATATGTCCCTGGTCGAACAACTTCTGTTATTCTATAAGGTCCATGCCAGTTAGCTTCCAGTTTGTTGTGCTTTTGAATTACTTTCTTCAGCACATAGTCTCCTTCCTTCAAATCACACTTCTTTACCCTCTTGTTGTGAAATAGAGTTGTTCGTTGTTGATATGCAGCATTCCTGATTGCTGTGTCTTCTCTAACTTCTTCGAGCATATCTAGGTCTAATCGCCTCATCAAATCACTGATAGGAGAATTGAAATTCAGCACTCTGTGTGTGGGTAGGCCCAACTCAGCAGGTATAACTGCTTCACTTTCAAATGCCAGCATGTATGGAGATTCTCCTGTTGCTGCTCGCGGCGTAGTACGATAAGCCCACAACACATAATGTAGCTCGTTAATCCAATTTGCCTTTGCATCGTCCAGTCATTTTTTCAAATCATTCGGTAGCGTTCTGTTCATCACCTCAGTTTGACCATTGCTCTGGGGATGGCCTGGTGCAAAATGGGTTTTCAATATGTTTGATTGATGACAATATGCAACAAACTCCCCATTGTCAAACTGGGTTCCATGATCTGTGATGAATGCATGGGGAAAACCATATCTATAAATGATATTCTTCCAAATAAATTGATACACCTTATCATATGTCATATTAATAAGAGGCTCAGCTTCTACCCATTTAGTAAAATAATCCACAACGACCACAAGGTATTTAAATCTTCCTCGGGTCGTTGGAAGTGGCCCGACCAAGTCTATTCCCCACATGGAGAATGGCCAAGGAGACGTGATGGGTGTTAGCAATGCTTGGGGAGTTCTTCGAATAGAGGAGAAACGTTGACATTTATCACATTTCTTGGCATAAGTTACACAATCATCTCTCATCGTCGGCCAGTAATACCCTTGCGTTGTCATTCTTTGCAAGAGTGTCCGACCTGCTACATAGGCTCCACAAGACCCTTCATGGACCTCTTCAATCAAATCTTTTACCTCGGAGGGGTAGACACATCTTTGCAAACCTGCTATAATTCCTCGTCTATATAAAATGCCATTAGTCAGTACGTAATGAGCATATTTAAACTTTAGTTTCTTGACCGCGAGTTTATCATTTGGTAATGCCCCCTCCTCAATATAGACCCTGATGGGATCCATCCAAGATGGTCCTAAATCAAGGGTAATGAAGTTCATCGTCAGATCTTTGTCAATGCTCCAACTAGCCAAGATTTTTATTGGGATTGTTCTTCGTAGCTCGGTGCGTGTGGTTGAGGCTAACCGAGCTAAGGCATCTGCTCTTGCCTTCTCCAATCTTGGTATTCTAATCAACTGTACTGCGTTAAAGCTCGATACCATCTCCATTACTTTCGCATGATACTGGATCATTAATTCCCCTTTTGCTGCATACACTCCCAACATTTGATTTACAATCAACTGTGAGTCACTGAATACAACGACCTGCTCCGCTTTCATACTTTTGGCCAAACAGAGACCCACGATCATAGCTTCATATTAAGCCTTATTATTAGAAGCCTTAAATTGAAAATGCAGAGCATACTCCACATTGATATCATCGGGGCTGTTTAAAATAACTCATGCTCCACTTCCTGTAGTGCAAGAAGAGCCATCTACATATAAATTCCACACAGTTACCTCAATATCAAACTCCTGGTCGGATAGATTTCCTCGGTGGAATATTTGATGCTTTCTTTTACTCTCTCCCAACGCTTCTCGTTGCTCGTCGATCATCCTCTCTTGATCGTCTATCGACTTAAGTTGATCGGTGTTAAAATTTGATGATCCTGTAACATCCACAGGTTGGTCGGTATTAAATTTTTTCTCTTCGGAGGTTTCTGAATAGGTGAACTCTGCGATAAAATCTGCCACTGCTTGCCCTTTGAGTGACGATCTAGGCTCATAAATTATATCGTATTCACCCAATTCTACAGCCCAATACATCAATCTTCCTGATTTCTCTGGTTTGTTCAAAGCTTGCCTTAACGGCATGTCTGTATACACAACTATAGTATGAGCTTGGAAGTATGGCCTTATCCTTCTACTTGCTTCGATCAATGCCAATGAATTTTTTTTTTCCAGCCTTGGATATCTGATCTCTGCTCCACTAAGGCCTTGCTAGTGTAATAGATTGGTTTTTGCACTTCATCCTCCACTCTTATCAATGCCGAGCTCACTGCATTTTTTAGAACTTCCAGATACAAGTATAGTCTTTCTCCCATCACTGGTCTGGATAACAGTGGAGGTGCTGCCAGGTATTTCTTCAATTCTTGAAAGGCCTTCTCGTATTCATCATTCCACTCAAAAGTCTTTTGGAGTGTTTTGAAGAATGGGAGGCATCTATCAGTTAATCGTGACACAAACCTATTAAGTGCTGCAAGTCGCCCTGTGAGGCTTTGTACTTCCTTCTTCGTCGTTGGAGATCGTAGCTCCAATAGATCCTTGATCTTTTCAGGATTCGCCTCAATTCCTCGTTGATTAATGATATACCCGAGAAACATGCCTTCTTGTACTCCAAATATGCATTTGGTGGGATTTAGCTTCATTTGATATTTTTCTAATTGATCAAAGATCTGGCCCAAGTCAACTAGATGATCAGCAGCTTTCTTGCTCATCGTCAGCATGTCGTCAACATAAACCTCCATGTTATGACTGATTTGCTCTGCAAATACCTTGTTTATCAGCCGCTGATAGGTAACACCTGCATTTTTAAGTCCAAAAGGAATAACATTATAACAATAAGTTCCCCTTGGGGTAATAAAAGAGGTACTCTTCCTGTCCTCGGGCTTCATTTTGATCTGGTTGTAACTAGAATAAGCGTTCATGAAACTTAACAATTCGTGCCCCGAGGTAGCATCCACCAGTTGATCAATTCGGGGCAAAGGAAAATGATCCTTTGGGCATGCCCTGTTAAGGTCGATAAAGTCTACACACATCCTCCACTTATTATTTTTCTTCTTTATCATCACCACATTTGCTAGCGAGTCAGGATATTTAACATCCTCAATGAAAGAGGCTTTTTGTAGATTATCTACTTCCTCCTGTATAGCTTGATTTTTCTCAGGGCTGAACACACTTCTTCGCTGCTTTACTGGCTTGATTTTCTTGTTCACATTGAGCTCGTGACACAAGAAATTCGGATCTATTCCGGGCATGTCTTCATGACTCCATGCAAAAGTCTGCTTTCTTCGCCTTAGGAATGATATCAATTCTTATTTTATTGATTCATCCAAGGATGCACCAATTTGAGTTGTTCGTTCTGGATGCTCGTCGTCCAGAATGACATTCTCGGTAGCCTCCATAACCTGCCCTTTCACGAGTTAGGACTCGTCTCTAGGGTATAATATTTCAATCTCCGCATCTTCTATTTGGTAGGTAGTAGTCTTCTTTCTGGATTCTTTATGCTCTTCCTGCTCGGTAGATGAATAGTACCATTCCCGAGCTATTTTCTGGTCGTCTTTCACCACTCCTACTCCAAAATTGGTTGGGAATTTTAAACATTGATGTACAGTAGATGTACTGCTTCGAATTTCTTTAGTCCAACCCTTCCCATGATGATGTTGTAAGCTGATTGGACATTTTTATCCATTACGAAGAAGCAGACTCTTTCTGCTCGATAAGCAGGCTATATACCTATAAGCATATCCAACTTGATTGTCCCAAATGGAAAAACCTTTTCACCATTGAAACCGAGGAGGGGCCTATGATATGGTTCCAATTGGGATAGCTTCAAATTCAAACTGTCAAAGCATGGATAGAATATGATACCTGCCGAGCTACCATTATCCACTAGTACTCGTGAAATAACCCCTTCCTTCATTCTCATCTTGATTACCAATGGGCAAGGTTCTAAAAAACGCGGGGCGTGATCGAGGCGTGGAGGCCAAGCCTTAAGCCTTAGAAGCCTAGGCGGGCCTTGGCGTAAAAAGGCGTGAAAAGGCGTTTAGGTCTTTTTAATATATTTTAATATTTTTTAACCATAACAAGGCTATTAAAATACTAAACTTGTACATATCCTAAAAATACGTCTGAATATTTGCAAATAAAAATACTATTTAATTATTTTGGATGAGATAATGATCCGGTTTGTAAAAAAATCTTTAAAAGGCGATATCGTTTCACTAAAGCACTGTTGGTTTTAGAGAAAAAGTACGCCTTAAGGGTTTTACCGAGCATAAGGCGTCAAAATCTTAAGGCGGGGCGTTTCTCCCAAGCCTCAAGCCTAGGCGTGCCTAGGCGGAGCCTAAGCGGGTTTTTTAGAACAGTGCCAATGGGTCATCATGAGGATATAGTACACCCGCCAGGTCGTTCTTAGAGAAACCAATGACCAGTTTGTCCTTATTCACCTTCCTCCGGTGATCTTCTTCAGCCAGATTTATTCGCTGAATGTACGAGCAAGATTGAGCCTCATTGAGGTAATCTTTTCTCTCGGCAGTCATATTTCCACCTCCTGCATCTCCACCTGTAATGACATTACATTCAAATGATCCAAAATGGATAGAAAATACCTCATGTTCTGGTTGTTTTGGTCTTTTGGGGAGATCGGGGTCGTCTTGGTCATCATCCGGGTCTTATTTATGACTTCTCTTCTTATCTTCTTTTGCTCGACGAGGAGATCTAGACCTCTGCCTTGCTCGGTCATTGCTCTTTCCACCATTTCGGCGATCCACATACTTGTTTAATTTTCCCCGCCTGATGGGCTGTTCAATTTCATTCTGGAGAGCTATACAGTTTTTGGTCCTATGACCATGATCCTTATAGAACTTGCAATATTTGGACTTATTCCTCTTGTCAGGATCTGTCTTCATTTTTTCAGGCCAGTTTAGCTCCTCGCTGTTCTTTATTTCTTCCAGAACGTGGTTTATATTAACTTTCAAAGGAGTATAATTTCCAAATTTCTTCAATTGTTCCAATGCTTGCTTTGCTTTTGACTGCCTATTACCACCATTGTTCTTCTGCTCCTTCGTCTCAGCCTTATCACCCTCAACCTTAGTCTCTTTGGTGTCCATATTCTTCTTCGCAGCCATAGCTTCCTCGGCGTTCATAATTTTGGCTGCCTTTGCCATTAGCTATGCCATGGTTGTAGGTTGATCTTTGGCTAGAGTGTAGTACAATTTATTTGGCAACAATTCACTCATCAGAGCAGTGATTGCTGTCTTTTCCTCGTAATCAATAACTTTGAGCTTCTCATTATTGAAACGAGTAATATAATCCCTGGTGCTCTCACCTGCCTTCTGTCTAACACTTAACAAGTGTGCTACTCATTTAATTGGTTTTGCTCCAAAACAAAAGTTCCCAATTAAGAGCTCGGCCAGTTGAAAGAAAGTCACAATCTTCCCACGAGGAAGATTATTGTACCATATTTGGGCAGATCCGGTAAGAGTTCCTGAAAATGCCCTACATCTCATCTCAGATGGAACTACATATATATCAGCAACAACTTGGTATTGTTCTATATAAAGGACAGGGTTAATTTTTCCATCATATTTAGGCGTCACCACATGAGCTTTAAATTTTGATGGTGTGGGAAAATCCACAATCGCCTGTACAAAGGGTGTCCCTTGAACAAAAGTTCTTTGTAAAGGATTCTTGGCCTTAGCCATCTCCCCTAACCTGTCTTCCAATCTCTGAATAGAACCTTTCCATGAGTTATTTCCCTCCTCGGGCCTATTTGTTCGAGCAATTGATCGCGTTGAATTTAGCTCTTGGGATCTTTCATGACGAGCAACTGGTCGTGATTGGGCAGATCCTTCCTTTAAATCAGATGGTCGTTGAGAGTTCCTTGACACAATTCTAGGGGGACTTCTATTCCTCCTAGGACCCAAACGATCAAAAGGAGAGACTCTACTTAATCTTTCAAGATCACTTGTCCTTTCTGGAGATAGCGTGATGTTTTGTTGAGTGTCTGTAGCTCGTACCCAGGAAGTCCGTCCAGGATGATAAGAAGGATCATTAGATCTCTCAGTACGATATGAATCGGTGCATCTAGACTGAGATTACTCTGTGAATAACGTTCACCTAGTTCGCGAAGAAGGTAATCGGGTATTTCTATGAATGCTTCGTTGTCCTGACTGGGCTGGCGGTCCACCTTGGATAGTTTGCATGAGTTGTCGCATGGTTTCTTGCATCGTCGTCTGGACTTGGGCCAAATTAGTCATTATACCAACCAGATCTTGGACATTCGGGGGAGTAGATGAATTTGGAGAGATTCTAGCATTTCGATTACTGGATTCCGAATTATCTGCCATTGATGATGAATTGCTTTGGTGAAAAACGATGAGTACAGTCAATTCCCACAGACGGCGCCAATCTGTTGATGTAAAAAACTAGATTTGATCTAATTATTTAATCACAGATAAAAATAAACAAGACAATAGATTTTTAAAGTGGTTCAGCCTTGAAGGAATGGCCTACGTCCACTATTTGTGTTGTTACTGACTGTTTGTTTGGAATTCTCGATAATTGGTTTACCAAGAAATTCCGATCCCTTGCTAATGAGGAGGTTACAATGTATTTATAGCCTTGAGGTTGTACAAATGAAAGGACAATGCGCTGTTATCTAGTAGACATATACATCTGTACGATAATAAAGGACATTTAATACGCAGTCGTTTCCTTTGATTCTCTTGATTTGGGTGCGCTGTATGCTAAGTAGCTCGGACCGCTTAAGTTGCTCGCACCGTTTAAGTTGCTCGACACATTTAAGCTACTCGGGGCCCCTGAGTTCCTCGTGGCTTCTTAGTTGCTCGGTGGTCTTGAGCTGCTCATCTGGAGTATTCATATTTACAATGTAAGTTGGCACGTGTCTTCAAGTGATTGGTCCATGTCAGCAGACTCAATTTGGTGTCAACACTCTTAGTTTTTTTTTTTTTTTTTATAATATATTATTTACCAAATGAAATGAAAGCTTCTTACACAGGTTATCCCAAATGTTCAATATTTGAGAAAATCAAAATAAATGCTTACAAAAGTGCCCTAACTTCATTATGCTCCTCCTGCAGCTCTTCAATCATTTCAAAGTAAGCAATATTATTGGCCACTCCACGATCAAGAAGATACTTCAGATGAACATATGCTTCTTTGGCTTTCTCAGATACCCCTTCTCCGAGCAACTGCAGTAAGTCGGCATCAGTCAAAGATAAGTGACCAACTTTAAAAAGCTCATTACACCTGTGGAGTAGCTCAGAGTCAGTAGATGAAAAGTAGTCCAGTTTATCCATAAACTATTCAGAAAAAGAAAGTCATTAATCAACAAGTTACAGAGTATTGAAAAATACAAGTATAGGAACATAAATATTTCTCTTTTTATTAATAAAAAGGGAAGTACAAATACATCTTCGAAAAAGAAAAAAAGTGCAACTATTGGAAAATAAAACAAAAGATGCTTGGTTTTACGCCTTCTTCTTATCTGCTTGAGGATCAGCTGAAGAAGAAGCGGGAGATGAAGGAGGAGGATGATTAATTTGGGAGGGCGCAGTAGAGTCAACATCCCGGTGTTGATCGGTAAACTCCATCATTATTAAAGATTCACTGGAACCCCCATCATTAATTTCTTTATCCAGGTTTTGAGGAGTCCCAGGATCATGCCGAGAGAATAGCTCGAAATCCTTTGGAGTTCCAACCTCCACCAAAGCAGCAGACCAGCCATCCTTGAAGCAATTTTTCTTGGCAAACTTAATTTATGAAGAAGCTGCACCAAAGGTCTTATCCCAACCTTTGTTGATGTCAACCTCTCTGGCCTTAGCTCTTTTCACCTTCTCAGCATCTAGTCCTTCTGTAGATAGGCAGACTTGATTTTCTCAGCATCCAAGTCCTTCTGTAATTTGTCAGCCAAACCCAGAGTAGTCTCAGCAGCTTCTTCAATAGCTTTCAGCTTAACCTCCCATTTTTGGCTCATTAGCCAAGGCTTGTTAGATTTAAGCAAACACTTTTTCAAATCGTTGAAAGCTTATTTAACTTCACCTGAGGAAGAAGGTTTCAAAGCCTCATCTTTCTCCAAAATATTATTAAACTCAATGAGGAACCGCATAAGAACAACAAGGAAAGTCAGTATCATGAAGAGAAAATTAAGAGATAGTAATTAAAGAAGGTAAAAATAATATACCATAACAAGGATTTGAGAAGCCCTGTCAAAACTCTTAGAGTAAGGCAATGCAACAGGAGCACTCCTGTGGTCTAGTAAAGTCCTAGACTTTATTAATTATTTTACCAATCCAGGGCCTAGGACCACTGGAGAGGAATAAGAAGATATGTCGACCAACTCATGTTGGTCGGGATGATCAGAAGAACCTTCTGATAACTTAAAATGCAACCCTTTCTTTATTCTGGTCAGGGAGCTCTCTTCAGTTTGCTTGGTTGGGGTATTCTTCCCAATCTCATTTTTATTTTTACCCCTGTATCAGCCCGGTTGGAAAGGGGATTGACAACAATATCTCCTAAAATAATGGGAATCTTTCTCTTCCCCATGGATGCAACAAGGGGCAAATTTGAATCTAAAGAGGAAGTGGAAAGGGAAGCAAGATAACCGCAGCCAAATGTAGTGGCTGAGGAAGTAGAAAGAGCTTCTTGTTCAAGATTAATTATAGGGGACGGAGTAGGATGAGAAACGAAAGAAGAGATTGTGTTCTTGTACTGCAGCAAATAAGATTCAGACTTGATGTTCTCTTCGCAAATCCTTTGATGAAGTCCCCAAATAAACTTCAACTCCCTCAAATTCACACCACTTTCCTTGGGGGAACCTTATCTTCTGATCAACTACAATAAGAAGTTACAGAGCAACAATTAGTGTAACATTTAAATAATATATGTACAAGGTAAAATAGTTAAATGAGGAATAACCTATCTCATTGCCAAAAGAAGGGCACCTAGGCCCCTGGTACTCAGCATTTCCAGTCAAAGGGGCGTATTGGCAGTTTTTTACAACAACCCCATTCTCAAAATAATCCCTATTGGAGTCTGGAAGATTAACTACTAACGTTTTATTTATAACCCTAGTCTTTAAATAAAAAGTGGTATCGCTAGTTACCCACTTGTAATAAAACATTATCTCTGGAATCCCTAGATGGGTTCCATGAATTTGATTCAACCTATACACTCCATTCACAACCCTCCAAGTATTGGGGGCTACCCTCGCTGGGAAAACATCAAAGTATTGAAAAAATTCAAAGTTATATTGGGTTAGGAGGAAAAGTAAACCCACATTTAGCTATAAAAATAAATGGAAACCAGTGTCCCTCAACAAGGGAGAAAAACTCACCAGGTAAAATAGCGTGTTCCAAAACAACCCAAGATGGAATTTTAAATTAATTTTTGAATTCATCAAGAGAATCAACAGAGTAAACCATGATGAAGAATAGAAGAGAAAAGAAAGAGTTCTTACAGGAATTAAGGATTCAGCAAGAACTGAAGAACATAAATGATCGTTCGAGAAAGAAAAAGAAAGATTGAAGACACTATAGCCCGGAAACACTCAAAAGATTTGAGATGGAAAAATTTCGTGGCTTTTCCCGCTCTTTATAGGTCGCCTTGAAAATTGGAAAAGTAATGATTAAAAGGAAGCGTCGATTGAACTGGTGGTGACTAAAAGGAAGAAAAGATGGATTTTCCAAAAAATGATTTGTTAAAGTGGTGAATAATTTCAAAAATGCCACGCGCATTATATTCCCATAATCAAACCATAAAATTTTACAAGTATGGGAAGTCAGCAACCGACAAGGCCTAAAATTGTTTCTCGAGCAACTTTAAGAGCAAAAATGCTCCATACTCTTGTAAAAACGTCAAGCATGAAACATTGGGGGCTTTTGTTGATACCAAAAAATATTCATCTACATGGATCACTCAGTTACTAACACGTGTTATATAGAGGGAGATCAATCCTAGTCATTAAGGATGGAATATAGACCAACTCTAGGAATACCGACCAACTTCAGGGATGCTGACCAACGTTACAGGTAGACACCAACAATTGTATATATTAATGATTATACAGATATAAATGTCTACAATATAAAGACATTCCATCCTTTGAAATTTCAGCTCTTATACACCCCATGGGGGCTAAAAATACATTATAAATCCTACATACAGGTACACAAGAAAAGAGAGACAATTAAACAATCCCAAAGCAATACACAACAGTGGGCATAGGCTCTTCACAAGTCGAACCACTTTAAAAATCTCTTGTTTATGTATTTTCTATTTATCTATGATCAATTAATTAGCCTAGTCTGGGTTTTTTACATCAACAGGATCCATTACTTCTGATTGTCCATATCAAGTATAACGTCGGGAGAACATTGATAGAGATCCACCACCGTCTTCTACTCCATCCAATCACTGGTATTCCAAATATCCTTTAGGAATATGAAGTGGTAGAACCCTTATACCCTCATTGATATCAACTATATTCTTCTGTTGTGGGAGTTGAGCTTTCATTGTGACATAAAAAATGGTGTTGGCGTTGAACAAACATTGACTTATTTGTTGACTGGATTCATAATATCAAGACAGTGTTTTAATAAATTATATGTCATATGTTGTAGTTTGACGGGCTGAAATTTAGTTGCTTTCAGTTAGATTAATCATCGGTAAACTTTAATAAGTTAAAATAGAGCTTTGAAAACTGATATATTGTCGCGTGACTGTTTAAATACCTGCTTGGGCCTCAAGTCAAATGGACTAAGTAGGATGTTTAGTTGTAGGATTAAATTGGACTATATTGTCATCCGATATTTTGTCCATGAGAGTTGGCGCGCACACTCTTTGTTATAGATATTTTCTTTGATTCCTTGTATAGGTTGCAGGGAACTTTTTGATGGTCACTATCTGTCATTCCTTATCTTTGTTCCTTGTATTTTTTTATAGTCCTGCCATATATGGCAAAGACACGTTGTCCTTACTATGCATTTTTATATACATTTTGTATTCGTCCCTCAGAAAAGAAGTATGATTTAGTCTTTAGTTATTGTGACACCTGGGAGATTTACAACAAGTGCTACTTTTGACCATTAACTTGTGTGGGAATCACAAGATGTTAGGTCTGAGATGGGTTACACAAGAATCAACCCTACCCTGCATATATAGTCCCATGGCATCTGGTTGCGTGTGTGTTTGTGTGTGTGTGTGTGTGTGTGTGAGAGAGAGAGAGAGAGAGAGAGAGAGTATTTAACAATCTCATTTGACCTAGTCAACTCAGCCGTATCGTTGCGGTATTAGCATAGACTTTAAACCATGATGGTGGACCTTTTGGTTGGCGTAAATATTATCATAATTATCATCTCGAGTATCGGGATTGTGGTTTGCAGTGTTTTATCTCCACGCTAGAGATTTATGAATTTTGTCTCTAAATCCAGTCACACATTGTGGGTTTGTTAATCGTAAAGTTGAGGTAGAGTTTTTGGGATTCCAACATTTTGGAGTTGGCAAGCAGCGAAGACCTTCACTATGACGAATATGTAATGCCAGATAACGAATGAAAGTTTCTCAACGGTGAAGCCTCTTGATTGCAGCAAATAGATTGCGAAGGTGGCAGCAAATGTGACAGCGAACGGGTGTGTAGTTAGGTTAATCGAGGACCGTTTTGGGGTTTCACAACATGATTTCTCCCACCTATAAAAGGTAGTTTAAGTCTTTTTGACCCAAGTGTTGCAGCTTATTTAAAGAATGAGAGTTTCTTCCTAAGGTGAGGGTTTTGAGTGAGAAGCGAGGCATTTTTCCTTTCATATTGGGTATTTCTCCAAAGATGGAGGTAGGGTGAGTGTATAAGTGTTTCATATATTGATAGTGTGCTTGATCCTTTATATGTATTGTGTGAGGGTTTTCTCACCAGGTTACATAAAGAGTGGCACTGATGGGTACATAAGGAACTCTTTGGAAAACACTTGTAAGTATGAGACTGAGACGGTTTTGAGTTTAGAAATTTGAATCAGTTAAATAAAGAGTTGGTGTACAGTGGTTATTCAAAATTTTTGTGGAGTGTAAGGGTATGTGTCGTAGAATTATTCGCTATCATACTTGAAACTTGATTATATATAGTGTAATCAAGTCTCTATGTAGATGTAGCCATTTGGTGAAGCACACATATCTTTTTGTGCTTGTTTTTATTTTCTCCTGTTTTATGTCTTTATTGTACCCCCTTTATTATTATTATCTGTAGGGCCATAACTGATAGAAATTTATACAACAAATTGATGTAGGGTCACAAGAACAAATTCAATTAATCTTAAGCAATATACAACCAAAGTTACCTACATTTTTCCACTTATTATCTAACTCCCGAAAAATATGTCGACTATAGCAGAATTAGTAATAAATTTACACACCCTTCACACTTTCAATATTATTAATGAGACCCACAAATTAAAAAGTTCAAAATGATTATTAATAAACACATTTTGTTAAATTAGGATAAAAATCCACTAAAAAATAGTGTGTCAATTCGTTTACAGAGTCGTGTGGCATCCCCTCCCCCCCCCCCCCCCCCCTCACATACAATTTCCCCACTAAAAAATTCTATTTAATGTTTAGTCCAACAAATTTTAAAAATTATTTTTTAGTCCCCAGAGTGACATTAGTCTATGCGGGACTAAATAGAATTATTGAACATACACTCGACAATTGAGCATTGTTTCCAATTATTTGGGGATCCTATTTTTCTATTTTTTGAGAAAATGTTGGACGGAAAAATAAACAATGGCATTTATGGTAAATGCCTCTTATTGTAATCACAGAAAATATCTGCACTACAACACAATTTTTAATAAATTTGCATATCCTTCACATTATCAACATTATCAATCAAGCCCACAAAAGAAAAAAAAGTAAAAAATGTTATCTTTAAGAAAAATGTAAAATTAGGATAATGAGGAGTTAATTTACCTGGTGAGAACATTAAAATTGAAGAGTTTTTCATATTCACAGCTATTGTCAAAGGTCCCATGGAGCTCCCAACAACTTTCTAACTATAAATTACCCCCCCAAAAATTAAAAATTGAGATAGATAAACACAAAAACAATGTGATTTTTTGTTTAAATAATACGTTGAAAAATAAATAATTAATATAAAAATTATGTATGTGTCTGTGTGTGTTGGGGGGGGGGGGGGGATGAGAGTGAGATAGAGAGAGATGGTGAGTACCTAAGACACCGACCAGTTAGGGATTTGGCCATGACTGCTTTTGTGTAGGTTTGGTCAATGAGGTTTGGTAGATGGGGGTAAAGTGCTTCGGGTTGAGATCTCTCTCTTTTGTTTCTTTTTTTGGGTCAAGTTTTTAAAGGAGCGAGATGAAAAGTTCTAATGGAGGGAAGTTAATTTTTTAGCTGTCTTATTTGATATATCTTTTGAGACGAAAAATATTTTATGGTCTCATTTGGTTTACTTTATAAGACGGAGATAATTAACCATCTCAAAAAGTGATCTCTTTTGAGATGACCATAATAAACCGTTTTAAAAAATAATAATTTTTAAGATGGCTAATTATACCGTCTAAAAAAATATTTTTTAAAGACTATATTTAGTATGTCTAAAAAATAGGGTCCTAAAAGTAACTTTTTTTTTGTAGTGATCATACTCTCTTTTTGGATCCGTTCTACAAATATTTGTATCTCATTTATATCCAACAAATCTCCTTTGTGTTTTACAAAACTGAAATAAGTGGTTGTGTTTTCAGATCTAAGTTTTTCAGTTTGAAAAACTAGTGTATTAATAAGATTCTACGGATCTTTCTTTTTAAAAGATTCTTGAGAAAACAGATCTGAAACATTAGGGTTTCAAGAACAAACAATAGTTTTAGCAGTGTGAAATCTCGCATTCCATACTTAGAAAAAACTTGTAATTTGTAGGAACTTGCTTTTATAAGTGTGTGTGAGTACATGCATGTGTTAGGAACTTCACTTGCAACATTTTCACACAACAACACTTAAACAGTGTGTTGGTTGAGAGATCTAGACAAGTTTGAGTCAACATAAAGAAGGAGCTAAGGTGGTAAGCTAAAGAACATTAAATACCACAATCAGAACCTTAAAGGAGTCGGAGTTACCTAACGGAGAGGGTATATCTTCTGAACTTAGAATTGGTTTGCTTTGTGTGTATAATACTCTAAATGCTTGTAACCTGAAACTTTATTTTGAGTTTTAAAGACCTCCGTGGATGTTTCCCCAATTGGGTGGGGTTTTACCACGTTAAAATCTCTCTTGCATTGTGTGCTTTTTATTTCTTCATTCCTACTACTGGATAGATAGACTTAGTTTTTGGCATTTTAAAACCTGATTTCAAGTAACTGAAATATCTCGTTCATAATAAACAAACACATCTTGTGTTATCAATATATTTTAGAAAAGCTTTTCCTCAAGAAAACAACTCGGATCTTACTTAACTGATTTAACTTTTGTTAAATGATATAGTAAGAATATTTTCAATTGGTATCAGAGCAGTGTACTTTGTTTTCAACACTTTCTAAAATCTGGTATTTTTTGAAACTGAAAAAATAAGCTACCATGGACGAGAAATTTGAGAGACTGGGAAACTTATCCAGGCCTCCCCTCTTCGATGGGACTAATTTTCCATACTGGAAAGTAAGGATGATAACCTTCATCCAAGGGACTTTGGGAGATAATGTATGGGATGCTATTGAAAATGGATATATACACCCAACTAAGCCTGCTGCTGAGAGTAGTACTGTAAGAATTAAAAAACTCATAAGTGAGTTCACTAAAGAAGAAAAAACTACCTCTCTGAGTAACAATAAGGGAAATAATGCTATATTTATGTCAGTAAATGAACATGAATTCAAAATAATATCTATTTGTTCTACCTCCAAGGAAGCCTAGGACACGCTAGTCACTACTCATGAAGTTAACACCGTGTTAAGGCTGCTAAGACCCAAATGGTTATACAAAAATACAACACACTTTTGATGGCTGAGTCTGAAACGTTAACAAATTTTATATAAGATTGTCCGATATTGTTACAAAACTTCATGCCAATGGTATTATGTATGATAAACGAGAGATTATATCTAAAATTCTAAGATCATTTCCACCAAAATTTGACAACAAACACTATGCAATTGAGGATATGGATGATCCTAACCTGACTCCATAACTCCTCAGCAGCAAGCTTCGAACTGTGGAAATGGAATTAGAATTTAAGAAACATTTCTCAAACAATCAAAAGAATCATACCAGTCCTAATGTTGTCTTTCAATCCAAAGTGACCAAACCACAGTTTGTTGTCCCTAATCTTGACTTGAACTTTGATAAGGAGTGTGACTTAGATAATTTGGATAATCAGATTAACCTAATGCCTAAACATTTATAAAATATTTTGAAGTTTAGAAATAATGTTGCTTTTGAACAAGGGAAATATGCTTACTCAAATTTCTCTAATAACAAACCTCACGAGAAAAGACAAGATATAAACCATACCGAGAACAATAATAGACCTGACAGAGACCCTAACAAGACTGAATGCTTTAGATGTGTCAAATTAGGTTATATTGCGAGTAATTATAGGGTTAAGTTGAAAAACAATCATAACAAGGCTAATCTTTGTGAGACTTAAGAATATTCAAGTGATTCTGATGAAGATGAGCCTGAACCATCCAATATCTTTAACCTCTGCATGTCCTTTTTTTGCAAAAAATTATATATGCTGATGATATGCCTGCAAATCATGCTGAACTTGATGTTAAATTGCCTAATCCTGATATGTCTTGTGATGATTTGCCTACTATAAGGACACAAGTCTCTGATTGATCTTAATGAATTGTAGACTCAATTCCGGACAAAACATTTGAGTCATAGGATAGTGTTCATGTTGTATCCTTTCAAGCCTATGACTCGTAAAGTTGAAGCCGTAGCGGCCAGCATTTCAAGTGAACATCAATTGCCGTCTTCTTGTACCTAGTTTATGCGTCATCAACATCACCGTATTCCATTGTCTCCAAAAGGTATGAATGCAATCTATGTATATTTGTAGGAGACTTGGAATAAGTTTAAGGGTGTAATTTTCATTTTAAAAATAATTTGGGCTTAAAATGAAAATATTCAAATCTGAGATTTCGTTCAAAATTGTCGTTCGAACGAGAATGTCGTTCGAACAAGAATTTTGTTCGAACGAGGTTTTGCCAATGAGTTCCCTTTTGGCCACTGGAATATTGTTCGAAATGTCGTTCGAACGAGAATGTCGTTCGAACGAGAATGTCGTTCGAACGAGAATTCTAATGAGCTTACTAAAGACTTTATAAATTTTACACTGGTTTATCATTTGTTGGGTCATTCGAACGAAATGTTGTTCGAACGAAAAAATCCTTCGAACGAGATTTCTGGGCGAGAACAGTTTGGCAGTTTTATTTTTCCACTACTTTGTCCCACTATCTTTTGACAGTTTTAAAACCAATTTCGGGATAGACTTTTGATAAGACTTTTGCAACATCTTTGAGAGCTTTTGAGAGAAAATATTTCTAAACAAAAGTCCCAGATTTTATGTGTCAAAATTAATAAGAAAATCCCGTTATACACATGTGTTTACACCCATAAAATTGTTTTATTTAGAATTCCAAGTATTCCTACATTTATATTATTTGCTTGGAGTATTTTTGGCATCAGTTTCACTTTTCTACCCAAAAAGAATAGAGTTTGGGTTTCCTTCTACATCCCTCAAAGGAGAAGAAGGTTTTGTTTTGCTACGGAATTCTTACAGGGTGAGAGGCACCATGTGTGGTTGATGGTTGCTTGGTCTCAATTGGTGGACTCCAAGGTTCCGGTGGACTCCGGGATTATTCGCTAGTAGGAGGTTGAAGATCGAAGGAGCGCATCAAGGCTTGAAGGGATTCACATCGGTTGTGTAAGTACTCTTGTTGAGTCTTTGTAAAATTCATACCATACTTAGTGAATTTGTTAGGCCAGGGCCGTACGAGGTTTTTTTTCGTTTTGAGTTTTCCCTCATACATCGCGGCGTAGTGTGATGTTATTTATCATCTTACTTAAATCACTTCGAATGCATGCTTAGGTTAACAAGATAAAATTGATTTATTTATCACACATATTTAATTTGGTGCTATAATTTAATTTGGGTAGAATTGAAGTTAATTTAATTCAAGTCGATAATTTAATTTGTTAAATTTTTTTTGGCCTAATTTGGTAATATTGAAAATATTGTATAGGAAAATTTTAGGACTTGTGTTAAATTAATTTTGGGTTAAAAGTAAATTTCTCATAGTTAACTTCAAGAATTATTTTTGTTTGTGAGAAAATTCAAATATTGGTTTGTGTGAATTTTATGTGTGTGTGTGTGTTCACCATAATTCACTTATTTAGGTTTAATTTTAATTTTGTTTTTAGAAATTAAAATTTGTGTTTAATTTAATTTTAATTTTAATTTAAATTTAAACATAAGCAAACACAAGTCCAAGAGAACGAGTCCCAGATTCATGACTAAACAAATGCTCACAAACCCTTCAAAACATAAGCAAATGCGCACAAACCTTTTTAAAAACAAGCTAATGCTCACAAATTTTTTAAGATTCGAGCAAATGCGCGTAAACATTTTAAAATAAGAGAAATTTGGGTCAGAAAAGATTATCTAATACCCCAGATGAAGTGTAACATTGTTATTATCACTTTAAAAGCTGAACACATTGCTTCTGGATGGTATTTAGACTCTGGTTGTTCCAAACATATGAGCGAAGATGATACTAAACTAACCAATAATACTGACTTCTTAGGAGGAAAATTTTTGCTTGGAGATGGAGTATCAACTCAGATCGTAGGTAAAGGGACACTCCAAGAAAGGGATTACCTATTCTCAAAGATGTAACTTTAGTAAAAGGTCTTAAAGAAAATTTGTTAAGTATGTCGTAATTTTGCGACTCTAACCACACAACTACATTCTAAAAAACAAACTGTAAGATTTTAAACGAGAATGGAGACTGCATTATTACAGGTCTTAGAATGCCTGATAACTGTTACACAGTAAATTCAGGTACTGAGATTTGTATTATAGCCAGGATGGAAAATAATAAAATCTGGAACAACTGGTTAGGTCACATAAATTACGACAGGATTGGAACATTAAGCTCCCAAGAAATAGTTAGAGGTCAGCCCAAAATAAAATCTATTTCAAACGTTGTTTATGGGCCCTGTCAAGAAGGAAATGTAGTTAAAATTTCTCGCAAGGAAGTTAAAGACACCTTAACAACAAAACCTCAGAGCTTATCCACATTAACCTAATGGGTCCTTCACAAATTATAAGCCTTTGTGGTAACATTTACATTTTGGTAATCGTGGATGATTTCACTCAATTCAATTAGGTAGCTTTCTTTAAACAAAAATCCGAAACATTTTGTGCATTTTTAAAAATTCTTTTACGTATTGAAAATGAAATGGATACCCAAGTAAATCGAATTCTTAGCGATAGAGGAGGTGAATTTAAAGAGTTGGGCATAACAAAATATTGTGACTATAATGGTTACAAACAAGAATTCAGTGGTCCTAAAACGCTACAACAAAATGGTGTAGTGGAGCGTAAAAATCGCACAATCCAAGAGATGGCTAGGGTAATGATACATGTTAAGAACTTGCCAAAAAACTTTTGGGTTGAGGCAGTTCAGACAGCATGTCATAAATCAATAGGGTTTATCTTAGGAAAATACCAAATAGACTCCCTATGAGCTTTGGTATGGAAAAATCCTAATTTAAAATATTTTCGAACATGTGGGAGTATTTGCTATGCTTGCAAAGACATAGAACGCTTGTCTAAATTTGAAACCTGTGGCAACAAAGCAATCTTTTCGGGTTACTTCTTAATAGTCGGACCTATCGTGTCTATAATTTGCGTACCAAAGTTCTTATCGAATCTATAAATGTGATTATTAGTGACACTAATGTTGAGAGTAAAGAACAAGAGCCAACTATAGTGGATGGGTTTGAAAATATTTTAAATTATGGCTCTCCAGAGATAGTTGATTCTTTACCAACTGAGACCCCTGAAGTACCTAACTGGGTTTCTAAAGATCATCCTTTTGATAAAGTAGTCAGTAACCCTGATGATCCTGTTCATACAAGATCCCAATTACGTAATGTTGCTCATTTTTGTATGCTTTGTTTCTTTAGTAGAACCAAAGAATGTGAATGAAATACTAAATGACTCTTTTTGGATTGATGCTATGTAAGAGGAGCTGGCTCAATTCAAGAGTTATGATGTGTGGTATCTAGTACCTTGGCCAGAAAATAAAAGGGTTATTGTAACTAGATGGATTTAAAAAAATAAAATTGATGAATCTGGGATGATAGTTAGAAATAAATCCAGATTAATGGCTCACGATTACTCTCAGATTAAAGGAATAGCCTCTGAGGAAGCATTTTCACCTGTTACTCGCCTCGAGTCTATTCAATTACTCTTAATAGCCTATGATTTACGCTTCACACATTTTTAAATGGATGTAAAATCCGCATTTCTTAATGGCATTTTGATAGAAGAAACCTATGTTGAACAACCTAAAGGCTTCATTGACCCTCATTACCCAAACCATGTCTATAGACTGAAAAAGATATTATATGGTTTAAAGCAAGCCTCCAGGGCCTGGTATGAACACTTAACGACCTTTCTTATCGATAAAGGCTTTCGACGAGGTGGCAATGACCAGACATTATTCGTTAATTTTTTTAACAAATATGTCTTAATCGCTTAGGTTTACGTAGATGACATTATCTTTGGATCAACATCCCCTACTGAAGTTAAAAACAATTCAAATATTATGCATGGGGAGTTCCAAATATCATTAATGGGGGAGTTACAATATTTCTCCGGTCTCCAAGTCAAATAAATGTCTGATGGGTTACTTATTTCGTAATCCAAATACACGATAGAGTTAGTAAATAAATTCAGACTAGAAAATTCCATAGACGCTAGGACACCAATGAGAATTTCAGTCAAATTATTGAAAGATGAACATGGGAAACTAATTGATCCTACCTTGTATAGAAGTATGATTGGTAGCCTATTATACCTCACTGCCTCATGTCCGGATATAATGTATTTTGTATGTGTGTGTGCATGCTATCAAAGAATTCCTAAAGAAAGTCACTTACTATGTGTCAAAAGGATTATAAAATATGTCAAAGGGAGTATCAATCTAGGAATTTGGTACACAAACAACACATCTAGCACGATCATAGGGTACATCGACGCTGATTGGGTTGGTTGTTCAGATGACGGAAAAAGCACATCAGGCGCATGTTATTACATACATAATAACTTGGTAGGATGGAATAGTAAGAAATAAAACTGCACTTCGCTTTCCACAACCGAATCAGAATATATAGCCGTAGTTAACTGCTGTGCTCAATTGATTTGGATTAAGAAAATGTTAAGCGACTATGGAATTAATGCAAATAAATTACATATCTAATGCGATGATTAAAGTGCGATTAATATTTCCAAAAATTCGGTTCAATATTCACGTACTAAACACATAAAGATTTGACATCATTTTATGCGCGAATTAGTAGAATCTAAGGAATTGGAAATAAACTATTTACCCATAGAACTTCAATTAAGAGATTTGTTCACTAAGCCTCTAGATCACTCAAGATTTGAATCTTTAAAAAAGTCTATTGGCATGGTACATCCTGAATAGTATCCATCTTTTTTAATATATCCTCATGTCATATTCATGCTTCTAATTGGTCTTTGAGGGTATAGGGCAAGGTCGTTTAAAAATTACAAAAGACGCCTCCTATATCTATTTTATGTAGGAGATCCATGATCTAACCCGTTGATTATTATCATCTGATAGATATATATTTCATTTATTCATCAAAATATGCATATTTGTGATTATTCACCATTTGTCCAATTGAGACAAAATGGGGGAGAAGTATTTGAGTCCATCTTGGACATTTTGCTATACAATTCAACTAAAATCCTTGATGTTTGCCTTGATATTGTTTTATTTTTCTGGAATCCAGTACCTCAGCTTTCATTGGATATATTTAGGGTATTGGTTTGTAAATGGTTAAACTATGTACTTTTTCATTGTAGGATATGGGGTAGATAGAATTTAGTGTAGGAATAAGGTTTTCTTATTTTTTTTGGTATCCTTACGTGTCATAGATGACTCAAAGGATATTTTATCTCATATTTTCAAAGGCGGAGATTAAAGCACACTATATATGTGACTTACTTGAGTCTAATATATAAGAGCATATCTAGTTTGGAAATATAGACAAAATTTGTGTCATCCCCTATGCCTCGTTGCCTCTTCATGATCTCAAATATATCTACATCAGTAAGGAATATGGTCCTACAGTTAAAAAACCAATAACACTGCACACTCTAGAATTGAATTTATCATATTTTAGTACATATATGAGGTGTGTGTGTTGATATAAGCTAAAATGAACTTTTTATATTTTTAAGGATTTTTTAGGAATTTTTAAACATTTAAAAACAGTTTTATAAAATTAATTTTAGGGTTTTGAAAATGTTTGGGCATAAATTTGAATATTCAAAACATCTTAAATACTACCTTGGTTAGAAACCAGAACTGGTAGAGACTTTTATGGTTGTAAGTTATATTTTAAGAAGTTACAAAACACGCGTGTGAGAGTTAATCACAACCATACACGTGTTGCATAGTTACCCGTTGAGATTGTGTTTTCTACTACTCGTATAAGCCATGATCAATATTAATCGTTCGATTAAACCTAATCTTAGGTCTTCACGTGTTTTTGAGTGATCCAAATGATAATCGTATGAACCAATGAGAATGAGTTTAAAAGCGGTGCCAATATAGCCCTTGATCTTGGTCTTCGAACAGTCAATTAAATCACAACCCTTGATTTGTGATAGGGTTCCAGATCATTCTCCTCTTACTATAAATAAGAGCCTCCGTTCATACATTTCCAATCTTTGGGAGACATTAGGTCTGAGAGAAAAAGAGAGAGATAGAGAGATAGAGATAGAGATAGAGAGAGAGAGAGAGAGAGAGGAGAGAGAAAATAAAATCTGGAGAAATTTCTAAAACCAAACAAAACTCTTGCAATTTTTTTTTAGAAAATATATTTGAGCATTTGAGGGTTTTATGGTTCATTGTTTTACAACACCTCTCTAGTTATAATCTCTTTCCTAACACCATCAATAAGAGTTAGAACTCATTTCTAGTCATTAAAACTTGTAGATCTAATTCTAAAAGTGATACAGTCACTTAGATTTGTTAGATTTGATTTCTTTAGTTTAGAAATCATCCTCTATTGTTGGATCTGTTCTAAAAATATTTGTATCTCGTTTATATCTAACAAATCTATTTTGTGTTTTACAAAACTGAAATATGTGTTTGTGTGTTCAGATCTGAGGTTTTTAGTTTGAAAAACCTGTGTAATAATAAGATTCTACGGATCTTTCTTTTTATAAGATTCTTGAGAAAATAGATCTGAAATATTAGGGTTTCAAGAACAAACAATAATTTCAGTAGTGTGAAATATCGTATTTAATACTTAGAAAAATCTTATAATTTGTAAGAACTTTCTTGTATAAGTGTGTGTGAGTATATGCATGTGTTAGGCATTTCACTCGCAACACTTTCGCACAACGACACTTAAATAGTGTGTTGGTTGAGAGATTCTGACTAGTTTGAGTCGACGTAATGTAGGAGCTAAGGTGTGAAGCTAAAGAACGTTAAAGACCTCAATCAAAACCTTAAAGAAGTCGGAGTTACCTAACAGAGATGTTATATCTTCTAAACTTAGAATAGGTCTGATTTGTGTGTATAATACGTTAAATGCTTGTAACCTAAAACTTTATTCTAGTGGATTTTTTGTTTTGAGGTGTACAGACCTCCGTGGATGTTTCCCCAATTTGGTGGGGTTTTACCACGTTAAAATCTCTCTTGCATTGTGTGTTTTTTATTTCTTCATTCCTACTACAGCATAGATAGACTTAGCTGTTGGGATTTTAAAACCTGATTTCAAGTAACTGAAATATCTCGTTCATAATAATCAAACACATCTTGTGTTATCAATCTGTATTAGAAAAGAGTTTCCTCAAGAAAACAACTCGGATCTTACTCAGTTGATTTACATTTTGTTAAAAGATTTAGTAATAATATTTTCAATTTAATCAAGCATAAGGTCATGGTTTAGGATCATAACCAAACGTGATAAATATTAGTGACACATGGTCACGGTTGGAAATCGTAACCAAACTGACCCTATCTTTGATTTCATTTTAATTCAAAATGATAACAGATCTATAGTCATGGTTTGGGTGACAATGGGTCACAACTGGGAACCGTGACCATATAGGGGGAACTGTGACCTTACAGGGGTGCCATGACAAATTAATCATTATAGTAAGGGTTACAATCCAAATCCGTGACCCAATATCTGGTACAAACAAAATCCCTTAAGGTGTTTTTATTTCATTTTACCGACCTCTATTGCGATTCTGTCTCTCACTACTCACTCTCTCTTAATCACTCGCACTCCCTCTTGATCCACACACCACCACTCTCCCTTTTTTCCTCTCATTGGCGATCATTCTCTATCTCTTACTCTCCGCTCACAGTAATACTCTGTGTGTGTGTGTGTGTGTGTGTGTGTGTGTGAGACAGAGAGAGAGAAATTTGGGGTTTAGAAAAATTGGGTATAAATCTGAAAATGGACCCATTTTGTTATGTTAATTTTATTCAGTTATTTTTTTATTTATACCTAATTGGGTATATTGGAATCTAAAACCATATATGTGATTGGTATGAGGGTATAATCACGCGTTGTTGGTGTAATTTGATACGGTAGCATAGTTTCTCATGTTTGGATATTTCATATGCATTAAAATAGTAACTTTGTAATTACTTACACCCTTAATGACTTACGTAATATTTTAGGGATGGAATTTTAATATTTGGAGTACAAATATACTTATATGCATATATACATATATACACACATCCATATATATATATACTCTCGTGCGCACATATATATACACATACACGCACACATATAACACATACATGTATATATATATGTACTCTAACACAATTAATAACACCTATATATATATAAACACACTTACACTAGCACAAATCAATAGTAAATCTAAAAAGGAAATGATTATTAATAAAATAAATATATAAATACATGAATTCCTATACGTACATGAAGTCCCTCACATACTCACGCGCACACATACACCCACCCACCCACACATATATACTTTCACACAATCAAACATATATATACACACAATCATGAACATATATATGCATACTCACACGTGCACATATATATATCACATACACACACACACACGCGCGTGCACACACACACACACACACACTAACACTCGTATAAATCAATACTAAAACTAAAAAGGAAATAATTTGTGATAAAATGAATATATAAATATATGAATCCCTATACATACATGAAGTCATTCATATACTCACATGTGCACTCATACACATCCACACACATATATGTCTACTTTTACACATTTGCACATTTACACACACACAATTTCACACATATATACATATACACACACACTCATACATGTATATACACATATAGACACACATATCTATACACATACGTCCACATGTATAACACATACACATATACATAATTAATACACCTTCTACCTAAATGAAAGTTTTGAGTAACATGAGATACAAAAATTATATGTTTTTAATAGAGAAGATGTTAACATATATGATTGATAATATGTTTACACGTTTTCTTCTCATTCCATTTGTGCATGCAATTGGAGAATAATTATTGAAGCTCAACTGATTCTAAGTGCTTTCTTTATTAAGGTATTGTTACTTATTTTTCTTTTATGTAATATAGTCTTATTTATAGTTATAACTTATTGGTTAACTATTGTGGTCTTTGTTGATGTAAAAAACTAGATTTGATCTAATTATTTAATCACAGATAAAAATGAATATATGAATATAAGACAATGGATTTTTAAAGTGGTTCAGCCTTGAAAGAAATGGCCTACGTCCACTGTTTATGCTATTGTTGATTGTTGCTTGGAATTCTCGATAATAGGTTTACCAAGAAATTCCGGGTCCCCTGCTAATGAGGAGGTTACAATGTATTTATAGCCTTGAGGCTGTACAAATGAATGGACAATGCGCTATTATCTAGTAGACATATACATCTGTATGATAATAAAGGGCATTTAATGCGCAGTCGTCTCCTTTGATTCTCTTGATTTGGGTGTGTTGTACGCTAAGTAGCTCGGACCACTTAAGTTGCTTGCATCGCTTAAGTTGCTCGTACCACTTAAGCTGCTCGGGGCCCCTGAATTCCTCGTGGCTTCTTAGTTGCTCGGTGGTCTTGAGCTGCTCGTCTGGAGTATTCGTATTTACCATATAAGTTGACACGTGTCTTGAGGTGATTGGTCCATGTCAGCAGACTAAATTTGGTATCAACAGAAGCCCCCAATGTTTCGTAGTTTGATGTTGAGGAAAAGTATGGAATATTCTGCTGCTTAGATTTTCGGTTTGTATGGTTTTTAGGAAAGCATTCGTTGTATATAACTCCTTTTTAAATGCACAGTATCAGACCTCATAAATATTTTTAATTTCCATAGCCGCTTCGTTTTTTGTGCCCCTTTTCTTCTTTTTAGCCGCCGAATACGCAAGCGTCCGTCTTGATAATCATTGCTTTTTCTATTCCCGAGGTAAAGTATTTAAACATGAAAGAAATACTATCTTCTTTCACTTTTCAAATCTGTCTCTTTGAACTTTTTATTTCTTCTCTATCTTGTGCGTTCGTTTCTTTCCTTGTTCGTTGTCAACTGGTTTACTCTTCTCCTGTAAGATCTTCTTCCTTCTCTTTTATTTTGCTTTGATCATCATGGTTTATGTTGTTGAATCGCTTGACAAATTTCGTTCTGAATTTTCAATTCCTTCATGGGTTATTTTGGAGGAACTTTCTGAACCTTCTGACTATTTCTCTTTGGGTGAGGGACATTGCTTCCCAAGTCTCTTTGTGGCCGAATGTGGCTTTTCTTTTCCTCCAAATCCTTTATGTTTGGAGTTCTGTCAATATTTTGACATTATTCCTGCAAAAATAGCCCTGAATACCTGGAGAATAGTTAATGGAGTCCATAGGTTAAATCAAATTCATGGAACCCGTTTAGGAATTCCAGAAATTATGTTTTGTTACAGATTGGTTGTCAGCGATAGTACTTTTTATTTAAAACTAGGTTTTTAAATAGGGCTTTAGTTGTTAATCTTCCAGACGCCAATAGGGATTATTTTGAGCATGGGGTTGTTATGAAAAATTGGCAACATGCTCCATTGAATGGAGATGTTGTATATCAAGGTCCTAGTTGTCCCCCTTATGGCAATGGAATAGGTTGTTTTTATTTTTTGAAATCTTGTTTTCTTTGTGTTTGATAAAATGTTTCACTGACATTTGTTTTTGTTCATTACAGTTGGCAGCAAAAGGAAATATCCAAAGGAGACAGAGGTTAATTTAAAGCACTTGAAACTTTTCTGGAGTTTGCACCAATCTGTTGCCGAGGAATATATTAGATCAGCCTCTTATTTGTTGCAGTACTAGAGCTATACTTCATG
This sequence comes from Sambucus nigra, assembly GCA_949130495.1. Taxonomy (NCBI): domain Eukaryota; kingdom Viridiplantae; phylum Streptophyta; class Magnoliopsida; order Dipsacales; family Adoxaceae; genus Sambucus; species Sambucus nigra. The sequence continues at coordinate 43,132,071 of OX422213.1, forward strand.
TTTTACTGCTCGTCCAGTGGTGTTTGACATTAGCCAAGTACCAGCTGCTGATATTAGTGTGGAAGGCTCCTCTTCAGAGTCAAATATTCCTATTGGTGACATAATGAAGAGAAGAAAAGTTCCTTCTTTCTTTGATAAGTCTGCCTCTGAGGCAAAAAAAAGTAAGCAAAGTTCCCCAAAAGAAGGGACAAGGAATATTGATGCACCCCCTCCTGCTGCTGCCAAGAAAGTTATGGATAAGCCCCCAGTGGCCTCGAGCAAGGTTGTTGATGTTTCTCCTCCAAGCGAGGTTATCGTTATATCACTAACCAAGACAACATCTTTGGTTGAGAATGTTCCTTCTCCTATGAGGAGGTTAAAGAAAAGTTCTTTTGAGAGACCAGTAGAAACTGTCTCTCAGTCTTTAAATGTTGAAAGTGGTATTCCCACTTTTGTTCCTCCGAGCTCTGCTATGATCTCGGTGAAGTCTTGGATTATCCCAGAGGTCCAAGGTATTGAAGACAATCTTTCTCGTGACAGGGTCACTATCTTGGTTGCTCAACATATTGCCTCAGTAATTATTACTAATCTATACTTTCATTTTTCAATGACGTGTCCCTGTAATGACTTACAGTTATTTTCTTTTTCCAGCTGGTAACATGTTTCAACGCTATTCTGAAGAAGGATGAAGCCATCAAGTCGTCAATCTCCTCGGGAGGTGTAGAGGAGGCTTTTACTGGATTAACCCAGTCTTTAAAAGATTCTCGTCAGAAGTATGAAGTGGATAAAGTTGATTGGGAGAAGAAGCTCAAGTCCATCGAGCAACAAAGAAATCAGGTGGTGAATGATTCCAAGGATCTGGAGAAAAAATTGATATAGTCTGAACAGAGCAACAAAGTCTTCGAGCAGAGCAATAAGGAGTTAGAAGTTAAACTCAAGTCTGCCGAGGAGGAAGTTGTTAGACTTCAGGAAGTTGGGCGCCAGAAATTAGAGGTGGAGGAGAAATTGAGGGTTGCCGAGGAGCTCCTTAGGGAAAGGACCTCCTCGAAGAAGGCAAAAAGAAAGAAGGAAGTCAAAAAATCCTTCAGCGTAGGCTGGGATAAAGGTTGGAATAAATGTTTGGTTGCCATGTCCTCACAAATAGAATATGCTAGCCTTAAATACTTTAAGGATGGATGGGTAGCAGCCCTACAAGAGCTAAAAGTTGCTGAAGATTCTAACTTATTTCAGTAACACACTCATGGCCCTCCTCCCTCTTCTGGAGAAGAAGAAGAGGATGAAGCTGCCTCAGAAGAATCTTCCGTGATAATTAGAGATCAGGCCCTTTCTGTTCCAGCTGTTCAATCATGCTCCGGGCAACCCCAACCAATCATTATTCCTGTCGAGCAGCTACTCTTGTCCACCGTGCAACCAGTCTCTTACTCAAAACCTCCTGAGGAAGTTATAGGAAATAAAGAGAAGGTGTAGAGTAGTTTGGGTGTTTATTTTGTCACTTTATTGAATGTAACCTCGACTTTTGTTTTTTCCTTTATGATGAAATAAAAATTCAAACTTTTGTTTGCTTGTCTTAACTTTTTCTTCTACTTGCTCTGTCTGCATTCTTATTGATTCTTTATATTTCTTCTCTTTACTAGTTTATGGCTAGGATGGAGCTCTTATCAGCTCGCGATACTAAACTGATGAAAAAATGCAATGACTACTTCAAGGATGTCCATGCAAACCTAAACGAGGCTCAAATCGTTGACATCCTTGGTCCAAATACTTCTGAACGAGCAGTCGAAGCTTACAAATATCTGAAGTGCTTCCTCGATCGAGCTGTTTCCAATAATGTGGCTTATTATGAGATGATTGAGGACCTTCAAGGAACTATCGAGGAACTCCAGCAGCAGTACAAAGAGTCCTCCACACTTTTGCACCAAGGGTATGAGAAGAAATACCAATAGTTAAGTGCTGAAAAAGGGTACGATAAATTCATCTTCATTTATGAGAAGAAAGAGATCATTCTAAAACTTGAGGTTGAAGAACACAAGCATATCGCCAAGTTATTGGAGCAAGAGAAGATCGCCCTACAAGAGGAAGTAAAACAACTCAAGTCTGCTACGTCTTCCTCAGGAGCCTCGATCCCTGTCAATGATGAAGGTTTCTCTTTCCTGGAGCTAAAAAATGCCAACCTTCGAGATGAATTGGAAACTTTAAAAAAGGCTGGACCTTCTACTCGTGGACGAGCAAGATCTTCTTCTCGGGGACGAGCAAGGGCTGGTCGAATTTTGATTGAAGAAGCGAGGACACAATCTGCCTTGGAGAATTAGGCAGTTCAATTGATGGCGAAGAATCAAGCCTTAGCAGAGATGTCCAAGAAGATTCTGAACCTCAGCGAGCAACTTTCTACACAAAGCTCTGCCTTGGAAAATAAAGAACTTTTGGTGAAGAATATGCATGATTAACTGGAGAGGTTGACCTACCAATTACACAAACAGCTCAGAGAGTTTTGGATGGTTGGATACAACGAAGATCTTTACCATCTTGATGATCGGATCCAGCAATCAAATAATGAGGGTTATAAGCAAGGATGGCTGAATGCACTGGGTGTGCTAAAGTTGGAGCAGGGTCACTATCTATGGGATTATTATGACCCTGGATTGCTCGAGTTTCCCGTGCCTCCTTTCCAGCTTGATATTAGTTGGATTCCTGCTCGGGAAATTCCTCAGTGCTTAATCTCCAAGTATCTCGATGACTATGGCCTTCATTTTAATTTTGAGATATCTCACCCGGAGCATTTGCTTGATCGGCCATCAGTGATGAATGTTCGAATGCTTCGACATGTAAATTTCATAAACTCTCCTTATGCCTTAGACGATCCTCCTGCTGGAGTAGAACCTGTATCAAAGGCAAAAAGGAAAAGACCAATAGAATAGGATTTTGAATAGGATTTTTATGTAATGACTTTTACTTTCCACAACATATGTAACTCGATTTGAATGAAAAGTTTTGGTCTTTCGCTATTTTATTTTCTTCTAAGTATTTTGCAGAATGTCTTTGTTTATGAATACATGCATATTTTGATATGCCATTCTGTTTTATTTTTTTACTATAGTGACTTATCACTCTTTCATCCTAAGCAATGAAAAGACTTACATCCCATGATCCTGCTTAGTTTAACCAACCTGAGTTGGTTGTAAATTGATTTGCCGACCAACCGGAGTTGGAGGAGATTGATTTTTGACCAACCGGAGTTGGAGAAAATTGATTTTGTCGACCAACCGAAGTTGGTGGATATTTGTTCTCGACCAACCGGAGTTGGAAGAGATGATTTTGTCGACCAACCGGAGTTGGTGGATTTTATTTTATCGACCAACCGTAGTTGGTGGATTTTTGTTCCCGACCAACCGGAGTTGGAGGAGATTAATTTACCGACCAACCGGAGTTGGTGGATTTTATTTACCGACCAACTGCAGTTGGTGGATTTTATTTTACCAACCAACCGTAGTTGGTGGATTTTATTTACCGACCAACCGTAGTTGGTGGATTTTATTTACCGACCAACCGTAGTTGTTGGATTTTTGTTCCCGACCAATCGGAGTTGGACGATATCATTCTGAACTCGATGCGTAGTGTGTAGCACTAATACTCTGAAAAATTTCATCAACTAGAGAGAACTGGGTAAAAATTTCAACACTTTATTCATACTGAAGAAAACTGCATTTACATAGGAATCCCAACTATTGATAATACTTGCGTAGATGCTCTGCATTCCATGCGTTCTTAAATTCTTCTCCCTCCAAGGTTTCAATCCTATATGTCCCTGGTCGAACAAATTCTGTTATCCTGTAAGGTCCATGCCAGTTAGCTTCCATTTTGTTGTGTTTTTGAATTACTTTCTTCAGCATATAGTCTCCTTCCTTCAAATCACACTTCTTTACCCTCTTGTTATAAAAAAGAGTTGTTCGTTGTTGGTATCCAACATTCCTGATTGTTGCGTCTTCTCTAACTTCTTCGAGCATATCTAGGTCTAATCGCCTCATCAAATCACTAATAGGAGAATTGAAATTCAGCACTCTGTGTGTGGGTAGGCCCAACTCAGCAGGTATAACTGCTTCACTTCCAAATGCCAGCATATATGGAGATTCTCCTGTTGCTACTCGTGGCGTAGTACGATAAGCCCACAACACATAATATAGCTCGTTAATCCAATTTGCCTTTGCATCGTCCAGTCTCTTTTTCAAACCATTCAGCAACGTTCTGTTCGTTACCTTAATTTGTCCATTGCTCTGGGGATGGCCTGATGCAGAATGGGTCTTCAATATGTTTGACTGATGACAATATGCCATAAACCCCTCATTGTCAAACTGAGTCCCATGGTCTATAATGAATGCATGGGGAAGACCATTTCTACAAATGATATTCTTCCAAATAAATTGATATACCTTGTCATATGTCATATCAATAAGAGGCTCAGCTTCTACCCATTTAGTAAAATAATCCACTGCAACCACGAGGTATTTTAATCTTCCTCGAGTTATTAGAAGTGGCCCGACCAAGTCTATTCCCCACATGGTGAATGGCCAAGGAGACGTGATGGGTGTTAGAAATGATTGGGGAGTTCTTCGGATAGAGGAGAAACGTTGACATTTATCACATTTCTTGGCATAAGCTACACAATCAGCTCTCATCATCGGCCAGTAATACCCTTGCGTTGTCATTCTTTGCAAGAGTGTCCGACCTACTATATGGGCTCCATAAGATCCTTCATGGACTTCTTCAATCAAATTTTTCACCTCGGAGGGGTGGACACATCTTTGCAAACCTGCTATAATTCCTTGTCTATATAAAATGCCATTAGGTAATACATAACGGGCAGCTTTAAACTTTAGTTTCTTGGCTGCGAGTTTATCAGTTGGTAAAGCCCCCTCCTCAATATAGGCCTTGATGGGATCCATCCAAGATGGTCCTAAATCAAGAGCAATGAAGTTCATCGTTAGATCTTTGTCAATGCTCCGACTAGCCAAGATTTCTATTAGAATTGTTCTTCGTAGTTCGGTGCGTGTGGCTGAGGCTAACCGAGCTAAGGAATTTGCTCTTGCATTCTCCAATCTTGGTATTCTAATCAACTGTACTGCGTTAAAGCTCAATACAATCTCTATTTCTTTCGCATGATATTGGATCATTAAATCTCCTTTTGCTTCATACACTCCCAACATTTGATTTACATTTAACTGTGAGTCACTGAATACAACGACCTGTTCCGCTTTCATAGTCTTGGCTAGGCTGAGACCCACGATCATAGCTTCATATTCAGGCTCATTATTAGAAGCCTTAAATTAAAAACGAAGAGCATACTCCAAATCGATCTCATTGGGGCTATTTAAAATAACTCCTACTCCACTGCCCGTAGTGCAAGAAGAGCCATCTACATATAAATTCCACACAGGTATCTCATTATCAAAATCTTGGGCGGACAGAGTTCCTCGGTGGAATGTTTGATGCTTCCTTATATCCTCCTCTAGCACTTCTTGCTGCTCGTCGACTATCTTCTCTTGCTCGTCTATCGCCATAAGTTGATCGGTGTTAAAATTTGATGATCCTGTAACATTCATAGGCTGGTCGGTATTCAACTTCTGCTCTTCGGAGGTGTCTGAATAGGTGAACTCTGCGATAAAATCTACCACTGCTTGCCCTTTAAGTGACGACCTAGGCTCATAAATTATGTCGTATTCACCCAATTCTACAGCCCAATACATCAATCTTCCTGATTTCTCTGGTTTGTGCAGAGCTTGCCTTAATGGCATGTCAGTATACACAACTATAGTATGAGCTTGCAAGTATGGCCTCATCCTTCTATTTGCTTCGATCAACGCCAGTGCTAATTTTTCCAGCCTTAGATATCTGATCTCTGCTCCTCGGAAGGCGTTGTTAGTGTAATAGAATAGTTTTTGCACTCCATCCTCCACTCTTATCAACGCCGAGCTCACTGCGTTTTCTGAAACTGCCAGATACAAGTATAGTCTTTCTCCCATCACTGGTTTGGATAATAATGGAGGTGTTCCCAGGTATTTCTTCAATTCTTAAAAGGCCTTCTCGCATTCATTATTCCACTCAAAAGTCTTTTGGAGTGTTTTGAATAATGGGAGGCATCTATCAGTTGCTCGTTACACAAACCTGTTAAGTGCTGCAACTTGCCCTGTGAGGCTTTGTACTTCCTTCTTCATCGTTGGAGATCGTACCTCCAATAGATCCTTGATCTTTGCAGGATTCGCCTCAATTCCTCATTGATTAACGATATACCCGAGAAACATGCCTTCTTGTACTCTAAATATGCATTTGGTGGGATTTAGCTTCATTTGATATTTTTCTAATTGATCAAAGGTCTGGCCCAAGTAAACTAGATGATTATCAGCTTTCTTGCTCTTCGTCAGCATGTCGTAAACATAAACTTCCATGTTACAACTGATTTGCTCTGCAAACACCTTTCTCATCAACCGCTGATAGGTAGCACCTACATTTTTAAGTCCAAAAGGCATAACATTATAACAGTAAGTTCCCCTCGGGTTAATAAAAGAGGTACTCTCCCTATCTTCAAGCTTCATTTTAATCTGGTTATAACCAGAATAAGCATCCATGAAACTTAATAGTTCATGCCCCGAGGTAGCATCCACCAGTTGATCAATTCGGGGTAAAGGAAAATGATCCTTTGGGCATGCCCTGTTAAGGTCGGTAAAGTCTACACACATCCTCCAGTTGTTATTTTTCTTCTTTACCATCACCACATTTGCTAGCCAGTCAGGATATTTAACATCCTCAATGAAAGAGGCTTTTTGTAGTTTCTCTACTTCCTCCTATATAGCTTGATTTTTCTCAGGGCTGAACACTCTTCTTCGCTGCTTTACTGGCTTGATTTCCTTATTCACGTTGAGCTCGTGACACAAGAAATTCGGATCTATTCCTGGCATGTCTTCATGATTCCACGCAAAAGTCTGCTTTCTTCGCCTTAGGAATGCTATCAATTCTTATTTTATTGATTCATCCAAGGATGCACCAATTTGAGTTTTTCGTTCTGGATGCTCGTCGTCCAGAATGACATTCTTAGTAGCCTCCATAACATGCCCTTTCACGAGTTGGGACTCGTCTCTAGGGTCTAATGTTTCAATCTTAGCATTTTCTATTTCGTAGGTAGTAGTCTTCTTTCTGGATTCTTCATGTTCTTCCTGCTCGGCAGATGAATAGTAGCATTCCCGAGCTACTTTCTGGTCGCCTTTCACCACTCCTACTCCAAAATTGGTTGGGTATTTTAAACATTGATGTACAGTAGATGGTACTGCTCCGAATTTCTTTAGTCCTACCCTTCCCATGATGATGTTGTAAGCTGATTGGACATTTTTATCCATTACGAAGAAGCGAGCTCTTTCTGTTCGATAAGCAGGCCTTGTACCAATAAGCATATCCAACTTGATCGTCCCAAGCGGGAAAACCTTTTCACCAGTGAAACCGAGGAGGGTCCTATGATATGTTTCTAATTGAGATAGCTTCAAATTTAAGGATAGAACATGAGATCTGCCGAGCTACCATTATCCACTAGTACTTGTGAAATTACCACTTCCTTCATTCTCATATTGTTACCAATAGGTCATCATGAGGATATAGTACACCTTCCAGGTCGTTCTTAGAGAAACCAATGACCAGTTTTTCCTTATTCACCTTCCTCGGGCGATCATCTTCAGCCATATTTATTCGCTGAATGTACGAGCAAGCTTGAGCCTCATTGAGGTAAGCTTTTCTCTAGGCAGTCATATCTCCACCTCCTGCATCTCCACGTGTAATGACATTACATTCAAATGATCCAAAATGGATAGAAAATACCTCACGCTCTGGTTGTTTTGGTCTTTTGGGGAGATCAGGGTCGTCTTGATTATCATCCAGGTCTTCTTCATAAATTCTCTTCTTATCTTCTTTTGCTCGACGAGGAGATGTAGACCTCTGCCTTGCTCGGTCATTGCTCTTTCCACCATTTCGGCGATCCACATACCTATTCAATTTTCCCCTCCTGATGAGCTCTTCAATTTCATTTTGGAGAGCTATGCAGTTTTTGGTCGTATGACCATGATCCTTATGGAACTCACAATATTTGGATTTATTCCTCTTGTCAGGATCTAACTTCATTTTTTCTGGTCAGTTTAGCTCCTCGTTGTTCTTGATCTCTTCCAAAATGTGGTTTATGTCTACCTTCAAAGGAGTAGAGTTTCCAAATTTCTTCAACTGTTCCAATGCTTGCTTCGCTTTTGACTGCCTGTTACCACCATTGTTCTTTTATTTCTTCTTCTCAGCCTTATAACCCTGAACCTTGGTCTCTTTGGTGTCCATATTCTTCTTCGCAGCCATAGCTTCCTTGGCGTTCATAATTTTGGCTGCCTTTGCCATTAACTCTGCCATGGTTGTAGGCGGATCTTTGGCTAGAGTGTAGTACAATTTATTTGGCAACAGTCCACTCACCAGAGCAGTGATTGCTGTCTTTTCTTCGTAATCAATAACTTCGAGCTTCTCATTATTGAAACGAGTAATATAATCCCTGGTGCTCTCACCTGCCTTCTGTCTAACACTTAACAAGTGTGCTACTCGTTTAACTGATTTTGCTCCAAAATAAAAGTTCCCAATAAAGAGCTCGGCCAGTTGAAAGAAAGTCACAATCTTCCCATGAGGAAGATTGTTGTACCATATTTGAGTGGATCCGGTAAGAGTTCCTGAAAATGCCCTACATCTCATCTCATCTGGAACTGCATAGATGTCAGCAGCGGCTTGGTATTGTTTTATATGAAGGATAGGGTCAATTTTTCCATCATATTTAGGTGTCACCACAGGATCTTTAAATTTTGATGGTGTGGGAAAATCCACAATCGCCTGTACAAAGGGTGTCCCTTGAACAAAAGTTCTTTGTAAAGGATTCTTGGCCTTAGCCATATCCCCTAACCTGTCTTCCAATCTCTGAATAAAAGCTTTCCATGCGTCATTTCCCTCCTCGGGCCTATTTGTTCGAGCAATTGATCATGTTGAATTTACCTCTTAGGATCTTTCATGACGAGCAACTGGTCGTGATTGGGTAGATCCTTCCTTTAAATCAGATGGTCGTTGAGAGTTCCTCAACACAATCCTAGGGGGACTTCTATTCCTTCTAGGACCCAAACGATCAAAAGGAGAGACTATACTTAATCTTTCAAGAGCACTTGTCCTTTCTGGAGATAGCGTGATGTTTTGTTGAGTGTCTGTAGCTCGTACCGAGGAAGTCCGTCCAGGCTGATAAGAAGGATCGTTAGATCTATCGGTGCGATATGACTCGGTGCATCTAGATTGAGATTCCTCTGGGAATAACGTTCGCCTAGTCCTTGAGGAGGGCAAACAGGTATTTCTTTGAACACTACGTTGTCCTGACTGGGCAGGTGCTCCACATTAGATAGTTTGTATAAGTTGTCGCATGGTTTTTTGCATGGTCGTCTGGCCTTGGGACAAATTAGCTATTATACCAGCCAGATCTTGAACATTTGGGGCAGTAGATGGATTTGGAGGGATTCCAACATTTTGTTTACTGGATTCAGGATTATCAACTATTGATGCTGAATTATTTTGGTGAAAAACGATAATTACAGTCATTTTCCCACAGACGGCGCCAATCTGTTGATGTAAAAAATAGATTTGATCTAATTATTTAATCACAGATACAAATTAATATATGAATATAAGACCATGGATTTTTAAAGTGGTTCAGCCTTGAAAGAAATGGCCGATGTCCACTGTTTATGCTATTGTTGATTGTTGCTTGGAATTCTCGATAATATGTTTACCAAGAAATTCCGGGTCCCCTGCTAATGAGGAGGTTACAAAATATTTATAGCCTTGAGGCTGTACAAATGAATGGACAATGCGCTATTATCTAGTAGACATATACATATGTACGATAATAAAGGGCATTTAATACGCAGTCATCTCCTTTGATTCTCTTGATTTGGGTGCGCTGTACGCTAAGTAGCTCGGACCGCTTAATTTGCTCGCACCGCTTAAGGTGCTCGAGGCCCATGAGCTGCTCGGGGCCCCTGAATTCCTCATGGCTTCTTAGTTGCTCGGTGGTCTTGAGCTGCTCGTCTGGAGTATTCGTATTTACCATGTAAGTTGACACGTGTCTTCAGGTGATTGGTCCATGTCAGCAGACTAAATTTGGTATCAACAGTCGTGTTCACCTCTTCCTTTAAGTGTTTGATGTTTGGGTGAACACATATTGGTGGGAGAGCTTGCACATTTGGTTGACACATAGTAATTTTAGGATTAATTTAATTAAAATGAACTTAAACTGGACTTGTTGATAACGTGAGAATGAATATTAATGCCTATATCTATATGGTTAGTTGTTATGGTCATGTTCACCCCTTTCTTAAGTGAATGATGTTTGGGTGAACATAAATTGGTGAAAAGGCTTGAACATTTGGTGGACAAATAGTAATTTTAGGATTAATTTAATTAAAATTAGCTTAACTTGAACTTGTTTGTATAAATGAATATTAATTAATATATATGTTCGATTAGCTGTTGTGGCTTTGTCCACCTCTTCCTTAAGTGGTTAATATTTGAATGAATACAAATTGGTGGAAGGACTTGCACATTTGGTGGACACGTAGTAATTTTAGGAGTAATTTAATTAAAATGAACTTAAATTGGATATTTTGATATTGCGAGGATGAATATTAATGCATATATTTATTTGTTTAACTATTGTTGCAATGTTTACCCCTTCCTTAAGTGGTTGTTGTTTGGGTGAACACAAAATGGTGGAAGGGCTTGCACATTTGGTGGACACATAGTAATTTTTGAATTAATTTAATTATAATAAACTGAAACTGGACTTGTTAATATTGTGAAGATAAATATTAGTGCATATGTTTTTTAGTTAAATATTGTGGCCGTGTTCACCCCTTTCTTAAATGGTTGTTGTTTAGGTGAACACAAATTGGTGGAAGGGTCTGCTCATTTGGTGGACTCATAGTAATTTTAGAATTAATTTAATTAAAATGAACTTAGATTGAACTTGTTGATATTGTGAGGATGAATATTAATGCATATTTCCATTTGGTAAACTGTTATGGTGGTGATCACCCCTTCCTTAAGTGGTTGTTGTTTAGGTGAACATAAAATGGTGGAAGAGCTTACACATTTGTTGGACACATAGTAATTTCAGAATTAATTTAATTAAAATAAACTTAAATTGGACTTGTTGTGAATGATTGATCTGTTTGAAAATAATAGTTAGTCTAGGGTTAATTAGAGTCATTACCTCTAGAACTCATATTCACACTCTCCTTTTATATATTTTCTTAAGAAAAATGAGTGACGATAATAATTATTTTCAACAATAGTATGAGAAATTGCAATTGGATCGCACTAAAATATTTTTTATTAGTGTGCGCCATATAGAGAGAACTCTTATTTACATGTATGATAATACAAAATTTAACTCTTTAATTACCGTACAAATCATAGAGTTGATCTCTCGTAAGCATACTTTTAAACGTCAATCATAGATACGCTTCTGTCCACTTGGCATCAGACAAAAATTCATAAAATATGAAAAAATAATATCGATTGGATCGAAATCAGACACATCGAGCATGCTTAAAGCTGTTGAAAAGGTATATACATATATATAATCATAAACACGATTGTTGTACATTCATGATAATTTTTTTAGGATAATTATGCAAATATGTGGCAAACTTGACTTGATTTCTCTAACCACTATGGCATTCTCTAACCTCATAGATTAGGGAATCTTTGATCATGAAAATAAAAGGAATAAAACCATCTTGTCGCCATATCTATCTCATCTCTGATCTATTTTTTCAAGACGATTGTGAAACTATTATTAGGGTAAATCCTCTCCACCATCAACCATTGGACCCTTAATTCCTGTCTTCAACCGGCCAACTTCCTTAGATTTGACATGGCAGGAAATGGTTATTTCACCCAAAATCTCCCATAGGAGAGAAGATGTTGGTTGTTTATAGCAGTGTTGGACATTTTGGTTTAATTACACACATAGATATTTAAATTCTTGCCCTACTCTCTCATAATAAATCATAATTAATTTTTCTTAACAACTACCCTATCTAAATGGGAGCGTATCAGGAGGGTTCCTTTTGTATTTCACTTCGGTGAGATGTCCCATGCATGAAGTTTAGACATGAGTAGGAATAATGATTCAAACCTTTAATAAAATAAACATTCTTTTACTTCAACATCGTATTTTATGAGAAGTATCATGCAATGTTACTATCCACTTAATTCATTGTGAAACAAACTAAAATATATTAATGGATCTAAATGATAATGATCCGAGGGTGGGGCAATTTAGGAATTGAGTTTATAGCATGGAGTGAATAATGTCATGTTAAATGGTGAATGTCATTAATAAATAAATAGGTGAAATCGAATTGAATGTGTGGTAACATAAAAGGAACATCCATATGTTATGAAATTTTTTGTCCATGTGAATAAAAGATGGATATGAGATTTATAATGTACAGTTTAATACATATTGGAATATACGACTATGCGAATATGAGCTGGAATCAGGTTGTGTAATATGATGCTATGAAATCGGTACGTGTGAATACTAGGTGAACCAAGATGTGTAATGTGATGTTTATGAATTATATGCGTGTTACCCCAACATTGTGGAATAGGTTGGCTTCATGTTTACCAACACTGTTAAATTGGAGACCGAGGTTTATGTGACAGATCCATTTGGCATTCCAGATGCTCTTGAGATCGCTGAGAGGAAGGGAAGCATCAAGGTTACGTGTTCTTTAACTAATGAAAAAAATTACTAAGTGATATGAATTGAGATAATTTTATTACATGGTGAGGTTACATTTTATGTGATGGGTCATTCAATGATTTAAATAAAATGTGATTTTATCATCTACATGTATGACTGCTTTGGATTACATATATAACTTAATTTTTAGGAGTTTGACCCATTTCTTTTAAACGAACCTTAGGTGATTCCATCCAACATTTTCTATTCATCCCTCTCTCACTTAAGATATTAGTTTTAGAGACATGGTGGTCTCTACGTTATCTTGTTATCATTATACTTTGCAATCTAATTTATTTTGAGACGTTATAGTTTGTATGTTAAAACTTGGTTGGGTTGTATTATTCAAAGTCTCTTTTGGGATTATATTGAGGTATTATTGCTGAGACATTATTGTAACTCTTTCATGGACTACGGAAATTTTTGTATGAGTCTATATTGATAATTTTCATATATCTTTCGTGTTACTTAATTATTGTTTCATTTGATATCTCCATGACGAGAATGGTATTATATTTTTTGTTGCCCCTATATGATTTTATATTTATATTTGATCAATCGAAGTGTTTAATACACGGTGTATCACATTTGGTATCAAAGCATGGTCCTAAGCGCCGAGGGTTATCAGTTCTCATAAAATTCTGTGTAGTGTTATTTGATATGTGTATATCCTTATAATATTAGTTATGTGTCATTACTTATAGGGTTTCTACTTTGAATTTTAGATGTTGTCTAAGATGAGAGTTCATCAGGCGAGTGAGCTCATGGGACAGGTTGCTCCCACAGCACCTCCACCAACAACTCTTTGGGCATCCGTTGAACCTGGGGAATACTATTCTAATCCCCAATGACTATTCGAGTCAATTAGGTAGGTAATCTTGACTAGCTTCATGGCTACTATTGTGGCCATCCCCGATCCTCGCCGCACGGGCGGGCTCACGAAAGGAAAGGATCTTTCGGGTCCCGCGCATCCCTCTCGGGAGTGCTTCGATCGGCGTCATTTGAGATGACGTGTAAAAAATATAGAGAGATTCAGAGTCTCCAGTCTATTTTACTCAAAATAGATAAAAGAAAAAGGGGAAGCCATCCCGAAGGATGGCACCCAAAGACATACTGGTTCATGCGAAACCAAAATGATTCGAGAAGGGTTCGGAGGCTAAGTTACGAAATGGGAAGGTGTTAGGCACCCATTCCGCCCTTTCGGTCTCTCATGGATATTTGCTATTTTCCTTTATATTTCTCCTGTGATATGTGTGCATGTGTATATATATAATGGAGGTAGGAATCCTCGACTTGTATCATGGAAAAGATAAAGCAAGTCATCCGTAGGAAGATATAAGAATAGTATTAGAAAAATAAGATTTACGCGATTACCCCTACGTTGGTCGTTATAATGGAACGATAACGCATATGGAGTAATACGTTACAAGTATATAGAATATAAGAAAATTAGCTTTAGAGAAGATAGAATATGAGAGAGAAAGTGGGAATAGGACTGGAGTCTCGGGTTTTACTCCGAGACGCCTACGTAGCCTATAAAGGCATCGAAGTCCACGTAGTTCGCATACAAAATGAGGGGTGGGGTTTATCCCATAAATCCAAATGGGGGATCTCTTATTTGTGAGTGTATGTGTGTGTAGAAAAATTGTTTTAGTGGTGAGAAAAGTGTGAGAAAAGTATGAGAATCCCTATTTGGAATTTATAAGCAAACCCTCTTTTTCTTGTTTTTTTTTGGGTTTTATTTATATGAAAATAAGAGATGTGCAGTAATACTAAATAAAAAGTATATTAGGATGTGTGAGATGAGATAATAAAAGTGCTAAGTAAGAAAATAAGTTATTGAGAAGTTAAGAGAATTTAAGAGAGAGTTTGAGAAAGTTGGACCTTCTTGAAGATCTTGAGCTTGATCTTGTTTGTTGGAGAGCAGCCATTGCACTTGGATGATGATGGAGAGTGGATAATTCACCAAGTTTGATGAAAAGGATGATGAAAAGTGGAAGTAAAAAAGGGATTTGGGGGTTGAAATCACGCTGCCTTCGAGAGAGGTTTCTGGGATTCGTTGAGAGTGAATTTTATCAGATCTGGGATCCTCTTGCAAATGAGGTGAAGGCATCCTTTTATAGGCTCAGGTCACTGCCGATCGACATAGACCTCATCCTGCCTATCGGCACCTGCCGATAGGCAGGGTCTGGAACCTGCCATTTGTCAGTGTGTTTTAGGCTTTTTCGAGAATCAGCTGTCGAGGGCAAACCGTTGGTCAGAATCGCGCACGGGACAACCATTGGAAATGTAATTCAGATATATTCAAAAGTCCTTTGGACTTCTCTCGAGTTCAATAGTTGACTTTGGGTCAAATATGGCTCGGAAGCATTTGTCGGTCCATTGGACGGGGAACCGTTCGGTCGCAAACGGATCGTTCGTCCGCATGGTAAGTCCAAATCATGCATGGGGTGGACCGTTGGAAAGGTCAGGAGATGTAATTAGACATTCCAAAGAGTTTGACCTGGTTTGGGTAGTTGACTTTGGTCAACTGGGCACTGGAAGCATTTGGTGACCTCTTGGAGTTAAACGGATCGTTCGTCTGCATGGTAAGTCAGAATCTCACACGGGATGGATCGTTGGAAAGGGTATTCAGTGCCCTTTGAAGATTCATTCAGCCTCGGTTGAGCTGAAGAGTTGACTTAGGTCAAATAGAGCTCGGGAGCGCCCGGTGGGCTCTCGGTTAAGTTTTGGACGTAAACGGATCGTTCGTCCGCATGGTAAGTCAGAATTGCGCACGGGGTAGACCGTTGGAAAGGGTATTCAGTGCCCTTCAAAGATTCATTTTGTCTTAGTCGAGATAAAGAGTTTGACATTTTGCTCAAACGGAGCCGGGGAGTTCCCGATGGCTTCTAGGTCAGTATTCGAGACATGACCTGGGTTTGTAGTGATTAAGGGAAGTACTATGGACCTAAGGAGAGTTAGGGGTAATGGAATGGGGTGTGTACAGAGTCCCTCTACGGGTGAGTTTGGAACAAATGATGACCGTCGAATAGACACCACATGATGCTTTTGAGGGAGTATGACCGATTCAAAGGGTCGAGGCCGATTCTGAAGACCTAAGGAGTGTGCTGGGGATGGAATGACGATCCAAGGTTTGGGTCAATTTTGAGGACCTGAAGTGGTGTTGGGGGATGACCAATTCTGCGGGTCAAAGCCGAATCTGCGAACTTAGGGTGAAGATCTAATAACCGAGGTTAATTTTGACCTAAAAGTGGTGACGACCAAGGACTGGGGTCAATTTTGACCCAACTCAGGTGACGATCCAAGGTCGAGGTCAATTATGACCTAAGAGTGGTGACGACCGAGGACCGAGGTAAATTCTGACCCAACTCAGGTGACGATCCAAGACCGAGGTCAAATCTGACCTAAGAGTGGTGACGACAAAGGACCGGGGTTAATTTTAACCCAACTCAGGTGACGATCCAAGACCGAGGTCAATTCTGACCTAAGAGTGGTGACGACCGAGGACCGGGGTCAATTTTGACCCAACTCAGGTGACGATTCGAGACCGATGTCAATTCTGACATAAGAGTGGTGACGACCAAGGATCGGGGTCAATTCTGACCCAACTCAGGTGACGATCAAAGACCGAGGTCAATTTTGACCTAAGAGTGGTGACGATCGAGGATCGGGGTCAATTCTGACCCAACTCAGGTGACGATTCAAGACCGAGGTCAATTATGACCTAAGAGTGGTGATGGCCGAGGATCGGGGTCAATTCTGACCCAACTCAGGTGACGATCCAAGATCGAGGTCAATTCTGACCTAAGAGTGGTGACGATCGAGGACCGGGGTCAATTCTAACCCAACTCAGGTGACGATCCAAGATCGAGGTCAATTTTGACTTAAGAGTGGTGACGACCGAGGACCGGGTCAATTTTGACCCAACTCAGGTGACGATTCAAGATCGAGGTCAATTCTGACTTAAGAGTGGTGACAACCGAGGACCAGGGTCAATTCTGACCCAACTCAGGTGACGATCCAAGGCCGAGGTTAATTCTGACCTAAAGAGTGGATGAAGATTCAATTTTGATTCTGCTGGAGAAAGTGCTTTTCTATTTGAGCTGGGGAGCTGATAGCTGGGGAAGCTTTTATTTCTTTAGGAGACCTCGCGGGGGGGGGGGGGGGGGGGGGGAACAACCTATTTTAGTGCTGTAAAGACTCCGCTGGGGAAGTGATCAAGCGATCCTTAGAGATCCTCCGGTGCTTTACCGGGAGGAGATTCACTTGGTTTTTGACGATTCCACTGGGAAAGAGGGGTTCCACTCGAGGTAATGCGAAATTTCTTGGTGAAAATTTTCTAAATCCCTCTTGGGATTTTTAGGAAATTTTCGGGGATTTTTCGAGGCTTTATGGTATTTTTTGGGAATTTCTGTACGAAATTTGAGGGGGGGTGCCAGTCGGCATGGTATGAGGGGTGCCAGTCGGCAGTGGAACAGACTTTTGGGCTACCTCGGGAAGGTAATGAGTCAGTGCCGATTGGTATGGTGGGGGAAAGTGCCGATCGGCATGGTGCTTGGCCTCCTATATAAAGGGGGCGAATCCCTTCATTTTTTTCACGTCTTCTTTGCCTTCTCTCTTTCTACGATTTCTCTACAAATCGTTCTAGCTTTCCGATCTTCAAGAAATGGCCTCTTTTGTGAGCACTGCAGTCCACCGAGAGTGGTTGACCGTTGATGATTGGGCGAATGTGAAGTGGAGGGCCAAGGCGCCTCTTGCTTTGGGGAGTGAGAACTCCTTTGATGCGTTTGAGCCTGTTGTGGATGATAGGACCTTGCTGCGGGAGCCATCGCATCATCGCTCTTCGAGAGTGAGTCCCGGCGGTTATGTAAGTAACCTGACCTTTGGCATTCTTCTCTTTTTGGTGATTTTTCTTTCTTTCTTGACTTTTGATGAGACTTTTCCTTTTTTCCAGTCTGATTTTTCTTTGAAGAACATGCGCGCCCGCGGGACAAGGGGCTCAGGGATGTCTGGGAGCATCTCCCACCCATGGTGTGTTGGGTGGTATCATCAGCGGGTTTCGGGAGGTTGGCATCGGTGATGGATTCGACGCCTCGTTCGACAGCGGTCCTGTGCGCTTTGGGAGAGAGATGGTGGGATACTACCCACACCTTCCATTTCGGCTTCGGGGAGATGACTGTGACTCCCATAGATGTGCAACAGCTGTTGGGGCTAGATTGTGACGGAGAGCAGATAGAGGTGGATCGCTCTTTACGGGTGAGACCGGAGGCAGTACGTGCGTCACTTGGTGATGTAGGGAGGATAGTTTCTGGGGATTCTATCCGGCTGTCCCTGATGAAGGATGTTCTGCTGAGAAGGGTGATTGATGTGGAGGACGGGCTGCAAGTGAGGCAGATGACTCGGTTATTCATTTTGCTGGTGTTAGGAGATTTCATGGTGGCGTCGAGCGGCGACGTCGTCCATTTGTGGTTCTTTCCGTACCTGAGGATGTTTTCAAACATCCCTTTCTATGATTGGGGGAGTCTAACTTTGGCGACCCTTTACTCTTCTCTGGATGCATTCAGCCGGTGCTGTCGGAAGACCTTTACTGGGGCCACATACCTTTTTGTGGTATTCTTTGGTTTGCGCATTTCTTTTCATGCATCCGCATTTTCCTTTCATGCATTCGCATTTTCCTTATGCATCTCTTTTTTTGTGAATTCAGACGTGGTTCTACGAGGTGATATCCCGCTGATCGATTTTAAGGACGTCACTGTTGGGGACTTATGTCGATTGTATCAATGGCGTAAGGCCAATCGACAGTCGAAGGGATCTATCTCTCTGGAGGCGATACGTCAGGTCTTGAATGACCTGACCAGTGGTAGGGTAAGACTATTTCCATTTTAGTTTTGGTTTGCACCTTCTGATGTTGTATTGATTTATGCTTGCTTGGATATTTTCAAGTGACCTTCTATCCCTAGGGGACACCCATTTAAGATGCGGGGGCGACTGGGGTGAATGCGCGGATGAGGCATTTGCTAGCGCATGAGTTCGGCCATTCCTGGTACCTCGGGGAGGGGGTGGTTCATCAGATTGTCGAGGAGGAGGTGGTGGTGCCACCTGCGCAGCCTCCTACGTCTATGAGGTGGGAGCGACTAGAGTCGGAGGATCGCGGTGATGATCGGTGAGTCCTACTTGTTGTACACTGATACGGCTGCGCCGTATGACTATATGGACTTTGTGATGAGCTGGTTGATGGCGCCCAGCATATATGATGCCCTGCTTTTCCCTCCTACGAGTTCGAGTCGGGCGCTGGGATCTTCCCATAGCGGTGGTGGTCCGTCGGTGTCTGCGGTGACGGTGACTTCAGAGGTTCCTTTTGTGCGGTTGCATACCCCGTCGTACAACATTCGGCGGCCTGATGGAGGGATGGTGCCTATGTTACACCGTCCTCATGCGATGGATCCGGAGGAGTTGGGTTTGACAGAGGAGGTCCTCTGACCTGCGGAATACCTTTCTGTTCCTATCTTTCTTTCTTTTCTGATTTGGTCATCTCTGTTTTGATACTGATTTCGCCTTTTCTTGCAGCAATTCGGGTGTCAACCACTTGGTTAAGGGACATCAGAGACTGGATATCTTCCGCAATTTCCCATATTCGGGATGCGGTTCCTATTCCTTCTTGCTTGTTGCCGTCTACCTCATCTGGAGAGGACTCAAGCTCGGGTAGTGGTGGTGCATCGTCTCGCCGTAGGGAAAAGAGAGCACGTCGCGGGGGTGGAAGCTCTTAGTGAGAGAGGGAGAGAGAGAGAGAGAGAGAGAGAGAGAGAGAGAATGTGGGTTCGGGCTGAGTCCCATTTTTTTTGCCTTTTCTTTTTTTTTCCTGCAAAAATGATGTAGCACAGAAAATAGATATATGCAATGCAATGGATTTTTTTTTAATGATGAATGAATGCATGCACATGCGCTTTTTACTTTGCTGCTGAGACCGTAAAGAGGAATATTTTTTGGAATTTTTTAAAGGAAAGTTTTTTTTAATTAAAACAGGGGATATTAAAGGGATTTTGAAATTTTGTTGAGAATATCAACTTGTATTTATTGAGTTTTCTGATTTCACAAAAGAGGAAATGAGGAAATTTCTAAAATGGGGGGGTTGCCGATCGGCAAGCACCTTATCCTGCCTATCGGCAGTTCAGTCCAGTCCCATCAATTCAAAGCTTTGATTGGTACCCTCTTCAGCCTTTGGTACCTTGTGGGGTAGGATTCCCTCCGATTTCTGCAGGGATTATGTCTATTGTGAGGTTTTTTAAGTATAAAAATGGGTAAGGGTGGAGTGTTTCCATCACACCTTTTCATTTTCACCTACTTGCCCATTATTTCTTAGCCTTGCAAGATGGCTCTCCCTGGTAGCATTGAGTTTGCTAATTACCTCGAAGCCTTAGAAGAAATGTGCTCTTATAATGTCGGCTATGATGCTTTTAACATGCGTCGAGTTTCCCTGTGGTGCAATCGGATTCTTGAGTGGAACGTGCTGATGGCGACGGTACAATTCTGGTACCCCGAAGACCACGTATTCCGGTTTGGGTTGGATGAAGTTTGTCCTACCTACGAGGAATTTTCTGCCATGCTGGGTGTAAATCCTAGTGTTACTGCGGCTTTGCCCGAATTTTCCTGCTCTCCCAGGGATTTGTTGGACGGGCTTCTTCGTGTTTCGCCTTCGACGACCAGATCATTGGTTATTGGAGGAATGATCTCCCTCCCGGTGGTGCTGCAGTCTGTGCATTTGCGGGAAGTAGGTGATGCTGGCTATGCTGGGGCCGTTGTTCTGGGTCTAGTTTCAAAATTGTTGCTGGTGGCTGGAGAGCTGCAGGTGGAACTACAACTTGCAGCCATTACTTCATAGATGTTTTACCATCGTAATCTTGTGGCGGTGATATTGGCAGAGACTCTGAATGGCCTGGACACCTGGAGAGAAGGTCGTTCTGACTCTTTGAGGGGTTGCCCCGTGATGCTGTTCATGTGGTTATCTGAAAGATTTCACTTGGAGACTCCTCCAGAATATCCCTTGTCGTCCGTACCCAACTTCTTTTCATGCTACTTCATCAGTGTTAGTTTGTATGTTGAGAACTGGGAGCATTGGCTTGTGGAGCATGGGGCTCATGGTCTGTACTGGTCAGTGACTTGGTGGGGGAATTTGCAACCTGTTCTGGAGCTAGGAGAGTATTCATATGTGTGGCTGGTTGGTCTCAGGCAGACCTCCTTTTATTTCCCTTAGCAGCTTCTGTGCCAATTTGGCTGGGCCCAGGTCGTGCCACCTCGGATCTAAAATTTCTTTCCGGTAGAAGATTTGACCGAGCGCCTGCGTCTGTTGCTTGGATCTCTGTGGGAAAATCGGCGTCCGCCGACCCTTCCCTCCCAGTCTGTCCGGAAAGTTTGGCATGTCCCCAAAGATTATATGAAGTGGTTGTGGAGGAAAGTAGTCAGCAAGATGTTGGCAGTGGAGACTGGGCAAAGATGGTTTATTTTATCTAACACCATGGAAGGGGGTGTTGTGGTCTTTTCGAATATGGTTTGGGCTCATCGATCCATGGAGTGTTTACGTCACTCTATTCAGGCAGGGGAAACTTGGGTACCTCAGGATGTAGATGATGAGGGTGCAGGCTCCTCTGGTAGCTGTGGGTAGGACTCTTGGAGGGTTTATTTGTGTAATAGATACGGGGATTTTATTTGGCTTTTTATGGTATTAGGGGGAAGGGAGTTATCCGTTCCTTTTCTTATGTAATCCGTGCTGTAATTTCTTATTAATAAAATAAACAAGTTTCTGATCATCCAGATGTGCCTTTCGATGAGTTTTGTATTTTGAATTATCTATACTAATCGCTAAGGCATACATAATCCTTTTGTTCAAGTATTCTTTATAATGAACCGTCGTTCTCGAAGGTAAGAAAAGAATGGTATTTTGTGAAAAAGAAAGGGCCGCACTCATGTGAGGTTTCTGAGACGCCTACGTACCTCTGGGGTTTTTGAAAAAGTTTTTTTATCTGTTTGAAAATAGTTATGCAGAGGATCAGGCCTACGTAGTTCTGGGCAGAGGGAAATGAAGAGTTTTTTTTAGAATAGAAGGGGGATGAGAAGAGTCGTAGCGCATCGAGATTTCGGACTAGGGGTAGAATTTTTCTTGAGATGGTCCAGGTTGACTGGACGAGCCATCTCTTCCCCATCTAGGTCAGTGAGCATGGCGAAATCGCCGGATAAGATTTTCTTCACAATGTAGGGGCCGCTCCAATTGGGCTTAAATTTCCCTCTGGGGTCCCAGATGGGTTCTATTATCTCCTTAAGGGCTAAGTTCCCCTCCCAGACACCGCGATCCTTAACTCTCTTATTGAATGATTGCGCTATTCGGCGATGGTACCCCTATATGTGGTAAAGAGCTTTTAATCTTCTTTCATCTAGGAAGGCTAGCTCATCAAGACAGCTTTGGCACCAGTCTTCTTCGTTAACTTTATTTTCGAGCATGATGCGTAGCGAGGGTATTTCAATCTCCACAGGTAGGATTGCTTCCATGCCGTAGACCAGGGAGTAAGGGGTAGCCCCAGTAGAGGTTCGGGTTGAGGTTCGATAGCCCGAGAGGGCAAACGGGATTCGATCGGCCCAATCCCTACAACTTTCGGTCATCTTGCTGATGATAACTTTGAGATTCTTATTGGCGGCTTCAACTGCACCATTGGTCTGAGGTCGATAGGGAGAAGATTTGTGTCTCTGAATCCCATACTCATTGACTACTTCTGTGACTTCTGCTTCGAAATGCAACCCGTTATTTGACACTAGCTCGTGCGGGACCCCATATCGGCAGATGATATTCTTCTTGAGGAATTTGGCCACTTTCTTGGCATTTAACATTGCGTATGACTCAGCTTCGACCCATTTGGAGAAGTAATCAATGGCGACTAGGATGAATTCATGTACGTTTGAAGCCTTTGGTGTGACCTTCCCTATGATGTCGATGCCCCAGGTGGAGAACGGCCAGGGAGAGGTCATGTTGTATAATTCTCGCGGAGGTAGGTGTTGAAGATTGGAGAATTGTTGGCATTTGAGGCAACTTCGAACATATGTGGTGCAGTCTTGGGTCATTGTAGTCCAGTAGTAGCCCTGTCGGATGATATTCTTGGCAAGCATGTGACCATTCATGTGGGGATCGCATTCCCTGCCGTGGATTTTCTGCATTATCTTCTCAATCTCATCCCCTGCGATACAGTGTAGATGAGTTCCATCGAAATTCCTCTTGCGTAGAGCTTTATGATAGATAATGTACTGGGCGGTCAGTCTTCGGAGGGTCGTTCGATCTTTCTTGTTGGAACCCTCGGGATACCTACCATGTTTGAGGACGCACCAAATATCATAGTACCAGCAATCGACTAGTTCGGGATCTTCGATGGAGAAGAGCTCAAAATGGTAGCAATGGGTCGGTTTGTCTTGCTTTTGAACTAGGAAGGGGGTCATTGTTATTCCCTCGGGTATGTCGACCATGGAAGCCAAGGTAGCGAGAGCATCGGCTAGGTTATTCTTTGCTCGAGGTAGGTAATGGAAGGTGATATCTCAGAATTGGGAGGCTAACTCCTCTAAGTGGGCATGGAAGGGTTGGAGCTTTTCGTCCTTGACTTTCCACTTTCTGAGCGCTTGACCGATGATAAGGTCAGAATCCCCATAGACATCAAGGTATTGAATACCTTTCTTAAGAGCAACCTTGAGGCCTACTGTGCATGCCTCGTATTCTGTCATGTTGTTGGTGCAAGGGAAGTCCAACTTAATGGCGAGGTGAGTGTGGCAGTCATCTGGGGTGATCAGAAGTATCCCGATGCCATATCCCTTTTTGTTGGCAGCACCGTCAAAAAACATTTTCCATCGAAGGTTGTCTTGAGCGGTGCTGAGGATATTTTCATCTGGGAATTCGGAGATCCAAACATCTTCTTCTTTTACAGGGTAATCGACGAGGTAGTCAGAGATGGATCTTCCTTTAACAGCTATCTGTGTGACGTACATGATATCGGACTCGGTTAGGAGCATCAACCATCGGGCCATTCGACTGGATAAGGCGGGTTTCTCAAGTAGGTATTTGATGGGGTCCATTCGGGATACAAGTTTAATGGGGAAGGCGAGCATGTAGTGTCGTAACTTTTAGGTGGCCCGGACAAGTGCGACACATGCCTTTTCCAAAGTAGTGTAGTTGACCTCGTACCCGGCCAATTTGCGACTGGAGTAATAGATGGCTCTTTCTTTATGGGAGTCCTCAAGGTATTGGTCTAGAAAAGCCCCAGCGACAGTGTCGGTTATGGTTAGGTATAGGAGCAAAGGGAGACCAGGTTGTGGTGGCATGAGCACTGGAGGTTGGGTCAGATATTATTTGATTCAGTCAAAACCTTCTTGGCAGGCCTCGTTCCAAACCTTGGTTGAATCCTTTCGGAGGAGCTTGAAGATTGGTTCACAGATGGAGGTTAGATGGCTGATGAACAGGCTGATATATTGCAATTTCCAAAGAAAACCTCTGACTTCTTTCTCTGCTCGGGGTGGTGGCATATCAAGTATGGCCTTCAGCTTTGCAGGATTTGCTTCTATACCCTTTTCGCTGACCATAAATCCCAAGAGTTTTCTCTTTGTAACACCGAAGATACACTTCTGTGGATTGAGTCGCATCTGATACCGTTGCAGTCGTTCGAAGAACTTCCGGAGAGAGGGAACATGACCTTATCTAATTTTGGATTTAATAATCATATCATCCACATAAACCTCGACTTCTTTGTGAATCAGATCGTGTAGGATGGTTGTGGCAGCCCTTTAGTAGGTAGCCCCAACATTATTGAGACCAAATGACATAACGGTGTAACAAAAAGTTCCCCATGGGGTGATGAATGCGTTTTTTTCTTGGTGGTGGGGTGCATCTTGATTTGGTTGTATCCGGTAAATTCGTCGACGAATGACTTGAGAGCATGACTGGTTGTGTTATCCACGATCATGTCAATATCGGGTAGTTGATAATCGTCCTTTGGAGAAGCTTTGTTTAAATCTCGGTAGTTTACACACATTTGAACCTTCCCCCTGATTTCGGTACAGGTACTATGTTGGTTAGCCATGTGGGATATTCGATCACCCGAATGAAGCCCAGGTTTAACTGTTTGACCACCTCTTCTTTGACCTTGAGCAACCATTCGGTGCGGAGTTTTCTCAATTTTTGTTTAACCGGCTTATAATCTGAGAGAGTGGGAATCTCGTGCTGAGCTATTTTAGGATCAATGTCGGGCATATCGTCATAGGACCATACGAAGACATCCACGAACTCCATTAGCAATTCTTCGAGTTTTTCATGCTCATGCCCGTCAAGGGTGGCCCCTATCCTAATCTCGCGCAGTTGGCTACTAGAATCGAGATTAATAACAACAGTCTCTTCTTCATTAACTTGAACGCGGTTATGTTGTTTATTATTAACCTTATTTAGATCAGTTAAGAATTATTCATTTGCAAAATCATCATCCTCAAAAGTTTGATTAGAATCCAAGCAGTTAATGTAAGGCACAACAAGATACTCAAAATCTTCGTTTATTTCATTGATAGGAAAAATAGCATTGAGAACCTTATCAAAAGAGGTATCGATTACATTTGAACAAGGACAGACAACAGAAGAAGAAATAGGGTAAACATTGGGGTTAGGGAAGATTTCAAGAGGTAGAACTGGCGCAGCATGCCAGTTGAGGAGGGGTGTAACAACAGCTTTAATCAGATGGGATGGATCCATTGATGTAGTGCCTGAATGAACCATGCCGAGTGTCAGCCCCAGTGTCTGCAAGTTGAAGGAATCTTCAGAATCACTTTCCTCAGTCTCTTTGCTATCTTTGATGAGTGGTTGTACTTGGTGTTGGAAACTTTCGGCCCATGGGTAGCTATCTTGGAAAAAGATCTCCATTCTCGACTTCAACTTCTTGCCTGTGTGGTCATACCATGGTTCTGGAAAACCGCAAAAGGGGAAATCTTCGCCTTCTTTGATGAATTGTCCATTCAAGGAGACCCCTGAGATAGTTGGGACGTAGTCTAGTCCTCTCTTTGGCCGAGACTGGTGGATCATTCTGAGCTCTCATTATGATGGTTGATACCCCAAGCCACAAGGAGGGAAATCTTTCTTCAGTTTGATGGGCTCAAGTATCCCTTGCTGCCTTTGCCCTAGCCCCAGTCCGGGCATGAAGTGCATGTTTCTGAACATTTGAATCACATTGACATTGCCAGGAGGGTCATATTCTCGACAAACCCTTTCTTTGAAATCGTCCCCTGCCGGGAGTAGGAGTGGCTCAACTCAGAATCCTAATAGGAGCATATCATTTGACCCGTGCTGTATCTCAAGGATTGGACTGCTGGTGTTTGCACCCTCGACATTTTCGTCGTTGCCTAAAATAGTGATAACTCGCCCGTCGGTGAAGAACTTCAATTTCTGATGGAATGAGGAAGACACACCCTTGATATTGTGGATCCAGGGTCGTCCGAGCAACAGGTTGAAACAAGCTGGGATGTCTATGACTTGGAATTCAACGACATGTTTTATAGGTCCAACCCATATTACAAGTTTTATGGATCCCATCACCTCGCGACAAGTATTATCGTAGGCACGTACAGCGGCGGAGGTTGGAGGGAGGTCGCTTTCTTTCAGGCCTAAACATTTTAAGGTTCTCAGAGGGAAAACATTCAAGGCGGATCCGTTATCGACAAGGGAGAGTGGCACGGCCTTCCCCCTAACTTCGATGGAGATGTTGAGTTCATGATTGTGATTTGGCCCAATTTTGGGGATTTTTTCTTCAGAAAAGGATAGCTTTCGAGTAGAGGTCAAGGATTCGACCAGATTTACCGCTTCTTCTGGTGAGGTAGAGGGAGGAACTGTGGGTCCAGTGAGAAATTTGATTAAAGCATTTCTGAGTAGCTGGGAAGACATGAAAAGTCCCCATAGAGTGATGTTAGCTTGAGTTTTCTTCAGTTGATCAAGGATCTTACTCTCCTCAATGGTCATCTCTGGCATAGGAAGGTTTTCAATGCCCTTCACCTTGTCATTTGATGGTAGTGAGCTTGGAACCTGGTAATGTCTCCCTGATCTGGATATATGATTTACTGAAGAAGGAAAGAATATGAACTCTGTTTCCTCGTCAATCTCAGGTTGTTCTTCCAGCCTGTTTATTTCTTCGAGGATTTCATCAAATGATATCATCCCATATATGTCGGCTACTGGGCCAGCTCCTCCTAAAGCTTGTTCTTCACTCGAATCTCTGAATTCTTCCCCCATCCGGTGGCAACAATTATATCTTTCCGTGTAAAGTCAATGCATTCCACAACTTTAACGGCTTCTTCATACAGGTCCTCCCATTCTGTAGGGATATGTGTGATTGAAGGGACCAAGCGCCCTTGCAGCTTTAAAGTGTCAAGTAACCTGGTGATACTACATATGCTGTTGGTTTGCTCAAATAATTCTACCATAATCTGGACAACATCATCTAGGCTGACCTCGTCGGTTGGTACCACCCGCCTGTCTAAATTTCGGGCCCACTTTTGTGCTTCCAACAACAGTGTGCTGAACCTCTGGTAATCGATGACTATCTGTGAGGGCAATTTCAGCCCGAACTCTAGGAGTTGATTTAACACCTCTGATAATTCCATATTTCCATTTTCAATACGGGTACGAACAGCGATGCATGCTCTGGTAAGGAGTAACAGTGCCTGATCAGCGAGGCTAGTAGGGTGTAGGAGGAAATATGGGCAAATTTCAAGAGGTTTAGGAGAATATATGGGTGTGATTTGAGTTGATGGATCAAAATCTGGGTTTTCTTCTAAGGAGAGGGAATTGGCATGATTTGAAAGTCGATTATGAGTAGTGTTTGTCTTACAATTGGCTGGTGGGGCGATGGTACCCAGTCAATGATATCTTGGATTATGTTTCGAAGGTGAAAGCATTGTTCGGTGGTATGGCCGCCAGTTTGGTGGAAGGCGCAATGAGCATCGGCCTTGAATTTCTTGGGAGTGGATTTGGCAATGGACGTGGATCCAAGGATTTAATGAGGTTTTGGCTTAATAGGGCTTGGTAAACTTTGGATAGGGGAGCATGGAGCTCAGTGTATTCCCTTCGGACGGGGGCAGGGAGACTTTCTGGTGCCCATGATGTGGTTAGTTGAGAGATGTTGTTGATGGTTGAGACTGCAACACTGGCAGGCTTGTCATATATTCTAGGGGTGAACTGTTCGGACACCTTCTTTTGTTCAACCTCTATTTTAACAAGGCTTTCCTCAATTTCTACTCCTGCCTCTCTGAGAGCTCGGAAGTGGGGATAGTATTATCCTCCCATCATCGCTCGGACATGGGGCAAGAAGTTCTTCTTCACTATGTTGACCTGTTCTTCCTCGGATGGCCGATTGGTCATGGTAGCTACTTTCTCCCTCCATCGGGTTATGAAGTTACTGACTGATTCTCCCAAATTCTGTTTGAGCAGCTCCAAATCACGATGGGTGACCTCAAGCTCTTCGTTGTATATGGACTGCAGCATGAATTCTCAGGCTACATCGTCCCAGCTACGGACTTTGGATTCCTCAAGGGATAAAAACCATTAGAGGGCACTATCCTTCAAAGTTTGCTGAAACAATTGGGCCTTCACTTCTTCAGAAGCCCCTAGTAGAGTTATGGAATGATGATAGCTACGAAGATGAACAATCGGGGGCCCACTCCGTCCAAACTTCTCGATATTTGGCATTTTGAACTTCTCGGGTAACCTGGCTTTAGGATAAAGAGACAAGTGGGTGTAGTCCATGTAATTCCTAGATATTCTGACTTGGTCAAACTTCTTGGTGATCATCTTGAGATCTTTTTTGACTTTGTTCAACTCCTTCTCTTTTAAATCAATGGCCACAGGTAGGTTAACCATAGGCTGGGCATTGTTTGGCATAGAAAGTTGGTCAGGCGGCGGCCCATTGACATGAGGGGAACGTGGAGCATGTTGACATTCTTCGGGAACCCAGATAGGATCGGGTGGACCCATAGCACGAGGTAATAGGCCCTCGGGCTCTTGAGGAATTGGAACCTGATTTCGTTGCATCTCTCGGACCTCGGTTTGGAGATTGTCAATCTTGGATACGAGCTGAGCCAGGACTATCGTCAGATCCGGTTGTATGACTGGTGCTTGATCTGTATTCTCCATGTAAAGTGAATGGATTTCGGAGTCGGAAGAAGTAGTAGAGGAACGAACAAAACTCTGGGGTAATTTGACTGAAGACCGAAGCCAATAGGGAGCCAGGCCAAGGGCTTGAAATCCACCTGAGAAGGCGTAGGATGAGATTTATTTTTGAGAATAAGGGAAGAAACTATTTTTGGATTTTTGATAAATAAGGGAGAAATGTTTTTGGATTTTTGATAAAGAAGGGTGGATTTTTGATAAAGAAGGGAGAAATGTTTTTGGATTTTTGATAAAGAAGGGAGAAATATTTTTGGAGACGGAACTCAGCATGATTATTATGATTATTATGTTCTCACTTGTATTTAATTCTCCTAAATGCAATGTCGGACGGGACCCGGGCTTGGAAAATTGGGGTTTTTAATATATGCAAAGCTACGGTTGGACTTGTAACCAGGCTCATGGACAGGGTCCCGTTTTAAAAATGAGCAAAAATTTGGGCGACAGATCGACCCGGAATTTCGGCAGAGTTTCAGCTTGAAATCGACAATCTAAAGTATGTGTCCTAGGTTTGACACCTATATGCGGGTATGCAGTTGGCTGGGTGAATCGGCATGGGTTCCCTCCTTTGGCATGACTTCCACGATATACGTCTTGCTCTTGCAGGCTATCGATACGTGTGGACAAGCCATTTGATATACCTGAGTGTACGTGAGTTACTTCACTATATACCTCGTGGGAACGGTATGTGTGAGAGAAAATTCGATATACTCGGCGTACGTGAATGAATTCCCTACGATATACCTCCCGTCATGACTTCGGTCAAGAGGTACGATGCGGGGGAACCGTTCGTTATACGTCGAAGGTACTTAGCCAATGGAAGGTGAGAGTCATATCGCTTAGGATAATTGCGACCTTTCGGACCAACGCCCGTCACGAAGTTACCCTCCAGTTACTGGGTAAAATTTGGTCAATAACAATGCTCTTTTGTGATGTCGTGTGAATCATGCATGATTCTCTTATTAATATCTTATGATGAGAATGCCTTTCTTGATTATTCCAAACAGGGAGAAAAGTACAAGTACCAAAGGTACACTAAGTTTGGATGGGTGATGCGTGCAACATGCGGATATATGTGGTCCTAGGTGCACGTGGTGTGAAGTGTACATGGAGAATTTTCTACAAGTGTGTGAACATAAGCATAAGCATGGGATACACATGGAAAAGGGGGAACATGCAGATATGGGGGAAAATATAAACAAATATAGAATCCATGCAAATATAGTCAAGCCCTCAAAATTCACACTATCCCAAACAGAGTTGCCACTGTGTCCATCCCCAATCCTCGACGCGCGGGCGGGCGCGTGAAGGGAAAGGATCTTTCGGGTCTCGCGCATCCCTCTCAGGAGCGCTTCGACCGACATCATTTGAAATGAGGTGTAAAAAATGTAGAGAGATTCAGAGTCGCCAAAATATTTTACTAAAAAAAACAAAAGAAAAAGGTGAAACCATCCCGAAGGATGGCATCCAAAGACATACTGGTGCATGCAAAACCAAAATGATTCGAGAAGGGTTCGGAGGCTAAGTTACGAAATGGGAACGTGTTAGGAACCCATTCCGCCCTTTCGGTCTCTCATGGATATTTGCTATTTTCCTTTATATTTCCCCCCGTGATATGTGTGCATGTGTATATATATAATGGACGTAGGAATCCTCGACTTGTATCATGGAAAAGATAAAGCGAGTCATCCGTAGGAAGATATAAGAATAGTATTAGAAAAATAAGATTTACGCGATTACCCCTATGTTGGTCGTTATAATGGAACGATGATGCATATGGATTAATACGTTACAAGTATATAAAATATAAGAAAATTACCTTTAGAGAAGATAGAAAATGAGAGAGAAAGTGGGAATAGGACTCGAGTCTCGAGTTTTACCCCGAGACGCCTACGTAGCCTATAAGGCCATCAAAGTCCACGTAGTTCGCATACAAAACGAGAGGTGGGGTTTATCCCATAAATCCAAATGGGGGATCTCTTATTTATGAGAGAGAGTGTGTGTGTGTGTAGAAAAAGTGTTTTAGTGGTGGGAAAAGTGTGAGAAAAGTATGAGAATCCCTATTTGGAATTTATGAGCAAACCCTCTTTTTCTTGTTTTTTTTGGGGTTTTATTTATATGAAAATAAGAGATGTTCAATAATACTAAATAAAAAGTATATTAGGATGTGCTAGATGAGATAATTAAAGTGCTAAGTAAGAAAACAAGTTATTGAGAATTTAAGAGAATTTAAGAGAGAGTTTGAGAAAGTTGGACCTTCTTGAAGATATTGAGCTTGATATTGAATGTTAGAGAGAAGACCTTGCACTTGGATGATGATGGAGAGTGGCTAATTCACCAAGTTTGTTGAAAAGGATGATGAAAAGTGGAAGTAAAAAAGGGATTTGGGGGTTGAAATCACGCTGCCTTCGAGAGAGGTTTCTGGGATTCGTTGAGAGTGAATTTTATCAGATCTGGGCTCCTCTTGCAAATGAGGTGAAGTTATCCTTTTATAGGCTCAGGTCACTGTCGATCGGCATTGACCTCATCCTGCCTATCGGCACCTGCCGATAGGCAGGGTCTGGAACCTGCCATTTGTCAGTGTGTTTAAGGCCTTTTCGGGAAATCGCCTGCTGAGGGAAAACCATTGGTCAGAATTGTGCACGGGGTAAATCATTGGAAAGTTAATTCAAAGACCTTAGAAAGTCCTTTGGACCTCTCCCGGGTTTGAGAGTTGACTTTGGATCAAATATGGCTCGGAAACATTTGTCGGTCTATTGGACGGGGAACCATTCGAACGCAAACGGATCGTTCATTCGCATGGTAAGTCCAAATCGTGCATGGGGTGGACCGTTGGAAAGGTCAGGAGATGTACTTCGACATTCCAAAGAGTTTGACCCGGTTTGGGGAGTTGACTTTTGTCAATCGGGCCCAGGAATCATCTGGTGACCTCTTGGAATTAAACGGATCGTTCGTCCAAATGGTAAGTCGAAATCGCGCACGGGACGGACCGTTGGAAATGGTATTCAGTGCCCTTTGAAGATTCATTCAGCTTCGATTGATCTGAAGAGTTTACTTAAGTCAGATAGAGCCCGGGAGGGCCCGATGGCCTCTAGGTCAAGTTTCAGACGCAAATGAATCGTTCGTTAGGATGGTAAGTCGGAATCGCGCACGGGATGGACCGTTGGAAAGGGTATTCCGTGACCTTCGAAGATTCATTCAGTCTTGGTCAAGATGAAGAGTATGGCTTTTTGGTCAAACTGAGCCGGGGAGTGACTGATGGCATCTAGGTCAGTACTCGGGACATGACCTGGGTTTGTAGTGATGAAGGGAGGTAATGGGGAGCTAAGGAGAGTTAGGGGTAATGAAATGGGGTGTCTACAACCATGAAGGATATACCACCCATATTACCTCTTCCAGCAACACCGATCAATATGTTAGGCCTGAAGGTTAAGAGAAGGCATTTCAGACCTGGGAAGGAGAGGCACTAGCAGCAAATAAAATAGAGGATGCATGTAGTATCATTTGAGGTAATATGTTTTAGATGTGGAGGCAGGGGACATAGATTACGAATTCTCCCAGGTAAGGGGACTCTAGGGCAACGAAGACTAGCATGGGGATACTAGAGCAAGTAGGGCTTCACGCCCCAACACCAGCAATCACATTGACCTTCACAACTTCCAATGCCGAGGCCATATTTAATAGTAGTGCTACCCCCAACCAATTGCACAATAGTAGCCCCATCTTCACTATAGTAGAGTTTACAAATGGGTCATTTTTAACCAGAGGTCTAGGGGCAGGTTCAGATTCTAGATGATATGCATTATGCTTTTAGAATTTTAACCCGAGTTTACTTGGACACTAGCTCCACACACTCATTTGTATGACATAGTTTTACAAAGAATTCTGTCTTACTTCATAGACCTT
The DNA here is from genome assembly GCA_949130495.1 of Sambucus nigra. Taxonomy (NCBI): domain Eukaryota; kingdom Viridiplantae; phylum Streptophyta; class Magnoliopsida; order Dipsacales; family Adoxaceae; genus Sambucus; species Sambucus nigra. The sequence goes on from OX422213.1 coordinate 43,165,031, forward strand.
ATCATATTTATTTATAGATAACTACATTGTTAGGCATATGTACTTGTATTTTTGATTTTTTTTCTTTTGTGGAGATTTACATCAATAGATTATATTTTAGGGCAGATTTGTTAGTTTTAGACACCCACTCTTATGATATGATCTTGGATATGGACTGGTTGGTTAGATACGAGGCTAATATGTATTGTATGGGTTGGGATATTCTTTTCATGATAATCGGGTTAGGAAATATATATCGTGGCTTTGCCTAGGCCAAAAGGTGATGCTATCAAACACTTGTATTTTGTGGATAAGGAGAGATATAAGGGGACAACCATTTCATTAGAATCGATTTCGATTGTTTGGGACTTTACAGACATGTTTGAGGAGGTTTTAAGGCTACAACTAACACAAGAGATTGATTTTGAAATTTATATTTCTCCCATAATGACATCGATTGCCTTGGCATCGTATTAAATAGATCCTAAGGAAATCAGGGTTATCGAGAGAGAAAACTAAGCAGTTATTATAGCTAGGGGTAAATTCGGTGTAGTACATCATTGTGTAAGCTTCAGTTATTTTTGTCAATAAGTGGGATGGTTCCCTATGATTACATGTTGACTACCGTGAGTTGAATAAGGTGAAAATCCAAAACATGTATCCTTTACCGAGGATCGATGACTTGTTTTATCAAATTTTGGGCTCCTCATTCTTATTGAAGATTGATTTGCATTTAGGGCACAATCAGTTGAGGTTACACGATGAGGATATTTCCTTTTGACTCTCTGTGGTTCTTAAGAGTTCAGGGTCATATCATTGGGGTTGACCAATGACCTGACCCCGTTAAAGGATATGATAAACTAGGTGTCGCAATCGTATTTGGATCAGTTTTATCGTCGTATTCATTATTTATTTTTTTATTCTTAGACTAAGGAGGAGCACATCGAGAATTTGAGGTTTGGGCTTCAGACATTGTGGGAGCATAAGTTGGATATGAAGTACTAGAAATATAAGTTTTGGAAATGAGATGTGCAATTTTTTAGGCCATGTGGTTTCTGGGTAAGGATTATCGGTGGATCTAAAAAAGGTATCAACTATTTTGGATATTGGACAACCTACAACACCTATGGACGTTCATACCTTCTGAGATTCATTGGATATTATTGTTGGTTCATTCGAGAATTTTGAAAATTGTGGGAATGTTAACATTTACCTGTTGGGAATCCTGCCCCTGCTGACCTGCTGTCTACTGCTGCGGTGTGCTGCTATTACTACCCCCATTTGCCTAGCCCGGATGGTTAGGCTCACCCCTATTGCTTCCCTTCACATGTAAAGGATGATCCTAATAGTGCACTAGTGCGGCGTTGATGATGCCTGTATAAGTCAATAGTGCTGGGTTATCGATCAAATATTTCCTAATCTTCCAGGTCAAGCCATCCATAAACCTAGATTTTTTCCGCTCATCGTGGCTCACCTCGTCTGGCACAAAATTAGCCAGGTGGGTGAACTCCTCCTCATAGTCAGCCACAGATTGATCACCTTTGAGCACCTCACTAAATTTTTTTCTCATCACTGAATCTAATGCAGGCGGGAAGTACTTGCGGTAAAACCACACCCAAAACTCAAAAATCATCATCAAGTCCCACTCATCTGTGGTGGTAACTGACTCCCACCACTGTAAAGCTTCTCCTGACAGATGGAAAGTAGCAGGCATCTGATTCTGTAACTTGGTACACTCAAGAATAAGCAGATGGTGTTGGATGTTCTTCTTCCAGTTGCAAGTCTCTACCACATCAGTACTGCCCTAAAACTCGGGCGGATGTCCCTTCTGACAGGACACCCTTACTCGCTACCAAGAAGGTGGCCCTGCCGGGGCCAAAACTGCTGGTGCCACTGGAGGCTGTACTTGGGGCTGAGGAAAATGGGATGCCATGGCTATCTCAACTGTCTGAGCCACTATCACTACCACCTGTGTAGTATAAATCATCTTGGGTGGTGGTGGTGGTGGCGGTGCCTATAGCTCCTGATGAGTCTCCGTCACCTCATCTCTGGCCTCGGCCCTCTCTGCTCGCTGTCTCCTCGGTGGAATCTGAAAATAGATTGAATTGTATAAGTACACAGTTTATACAAAATCTAATAGCAGAAGTACGATATCCTAAACACTTAAGAAGAAAAGCAACCATCCTAAAATAGGCTCTACATCAAAGAACAAAACACTGAAATCGTATAAGTTGCTCTGATCCTATGGACAACAGAACCTGATGCTCTGATACCATCGGTGACACCCTGACTAATTAAATTTTGGGTTATCAGTCCTAAATTAAATTAAAACAGGTTTCTCCATTGGTTCATTCTTTGCATCACTGTCGAAAAACTTTTTAATTACTAATCACCCAAGTGAAATTAGACAGGTGCCAAATTTTGTTTTTCATTAACCCAAGACAATATTACTCATGCGGAAGTAAGAGATAAACATTCACCATAAACAATGAATCAACCCATGTAGCAATATGAAGGATAAATTCTTACCGAGTCAACATTCGGCTAAAAACCAAAAACTACTACATAAAATCCACATAATCCAAAACTAAAATCTGAAATAAAGAATGTGGATAACATGTCCCACTAGAGAATACTGTAATGAGATCCTACACTAGATTTGAATAGATGAAGCGTCTATAGAAAGTCCTCCCAGCCTCCACAAAGATGCAGCTACAAGTCCTTGGACAGAATCTTCAAGTCTGGCGTCCCTATGGCTGGACACCTAAAAGGTTTTGAAAATATTTTAATAGCAAGAGTTAGTACTCAAAACATTTTGAAAATATTTTATAAGTGATGATCACAATAAGATGAGTTATTGATTACACATGTTAAGATTTCGCATACACTCTCTTGAGTTACCTTACCCCTCATCTATCGTGCACTCCTAACGTCCCATACCTAGCCCACCTAGCTATACTTCTCACGCTAACTGAACTATGGTATTCAACTGAACTCATCTATGCTACTAAGTTCCCATTCTTCCCACTTAGTATGATATAGTAACCATATCTCGTGATTTATATACATAGATAACTGTTCACGCCTTGTTATCTTTCACCGTTTTATAACTAAGTCTTCCTACATAATTTGCTTTTAGATCTATACGCGACATCTCATTATCTACTAACTCACACAAGTAGATTATTAACACAGTGTATTTTTGTGACAACCCGCCTACTAAAATAATAGGTGGCCAGCCCAATACTCCAATAAATACAGGAATCATAGATGGTCCATTCTTAGCATCACTGCCGATTAACATAATAGTAGGAGATAACCACCAATCATTTCAGAAAACGGATTGTCATCTACAAAAAAAAAATTTAAAGTAAAAGAGAAACACTTAGACAATCCCATTTGTAAAAACGGTGGGTATCAAAAATTGATGACTAAAGTATGACAATACAATAAATAATCACCGAATAAGCTGTCGGTGCACAGACCAATACAAATAATACATTAAGTATTACAATCAATATTTACAATATAATAAATGAGCGCAATACCTTGGGCAAACACGCCCGAATGAACGTACTAAACATAATTAGAGTACAATAGAAGGGAGCGTCTACTACAAGTATCCTACAACATCCGCAATATGCTGTAGCTCCAAGACAACTGGAATGGAATATGTAAATACGGGTGTCCATGCGGAGGAGCACCTGTAACGGCAAGGAATATACAGCACAAAGAAATATAGAAATCGGTCAGGGCCGGGTTTGATATGATTACCATGTGACTAAAATGCATGGCAGGTACTTGCGTAAATCTCTCGCAGATAACAATAACATTTCTCACCTCTCAACTAGCAGTAACCTAGCGCAATATAAATGATGCTCAGGTTATAGAAAGAACAGAAGGCTAACTTCTCCCCAGTCTCAACACTATGCCCAATTCGTGCGTGGGGTGTCTCGCAGAGCGAAATCCAAACAAGGAACCCCCCCGATACACTACTACTTAGGCAAGGTTGATCGTCGAGATACATTAGACTCTGTCCTAATTAATATAAGTACTAAAGGTTAACTTCTCCCCAGTCTCAACACTATGCCCTATTCGTGCGTGGGGTGTCTCGCAGAGCAAAATCCAAACAAGGAACCCCCCCGATACACTACTACTTAGGCAAGGTTGATCGTCGAGATACATTGACCCTAAGCACGGAAATATAAATAATTACATGTGTGTGCATTAGTGTGGGAAATCACATCTACAACTACACAAAGAAAAAGAAATAAAACTCATCCATCATCTAAAGGCACAATTCCTAATTCTATCTTTAGGAATATACATATAAATGGCACAACACTTTATCAAATGTTTACCAAATTACTTTCATCGTAAACTAATTCATTTCATGAATTTGTTCCTTATTAGGAAATATAATCGTACTTTGTATGCTCTATTGGCATTTATCACCATTGTTCACTTTATAAAAATATCTTCCTTATCAGGAATATGATCATCATCATAGGCTCTTTATGGCCTTACATCGTGCTCTTTATGGCACTTTCATCATGCTCTATAAGGCATTTTACTGTACTCTTTATGGCACCCATCAAACATCAAGTCCAACTTGATTTAGAACAATTATATTCATATATATATATATATAACGATTCTAAGACCGCCCGTCCGGGTTTCCCCACTGAGCGCGCCCCTAAATGGCTATCATCTTCCAGGGCCTCCAAGACCACCTGGGATCCTATCGAAACGTCGGGAAGCGGCCATGAGCCTACGTGGTAGCCAAGACCACACCTGAAATCTCCCTACCCCCGCAGAAAATATACAACCATAAGCGCTCCCATGGCCTCGGGACTATATCCACCCTGCATCATTAGCCAGGGGGCTTCACCACAACGCGCGCGACTTACCTTATGATAGCAATTTAGAGAGGTGTGTATCCATAAATTATCATTTATGAAAAACATTACTTTTTCCATTTTTGAAAACTCATATTTTATATTTCCAAAAATCATTCACTTAGCCATTAAGCACCAAGTTTTAGAAGGTGCATTATTCTTATTAAGTCATATATTATTAATGACCTAAAGCCCAAAGTGCCACTAACCTCAAAATAACCTCGAATAGTTCATATTATTCATAAACCCTCAAAGTGAGTCTCCATAATGGAGTGTCTCTCAAAAGCTCAACTTTAATATTTTAACTTCAAATTTCATCTCTAGGTTAATCCCCTAAATCATTCGGATATCAACCTACGCCACTTAGCCCTCGGTGAGCCTAAATATCCCATTATCATCTTAGGGCATTAGTCTACCCAAAACCACCCTCTAGGACTCTTAATTACTTCCCAAAGGAAGGTTCCTAAACCTTGGACCTAAAAGAAAAAGGGCTAAAAATCAAAATAAGAAAATCTCACAAAAACAGGGGAACCGAATCGATTCGCCCCTTGGGCCGAATCGATTCGCCCTTGCGAATCGATTCGCTTGAACAGCCGAATCGATTCGGTGAGCAAAAACTGACCTTCTGCAATTGCCGAATCGATTCGGTTTCATTCCGAATCGATTCGGTCTGCAAGACCTGTAACCCTCTCCTTATCCGAATCGATTCGCCCTTGGGGCCGAATCGATTCGGTCCTGAGATTTTGCCCAATTTGGGCTACGGGGTGCAAGAACCCTAAAATCCCAAAACCCCAAAACCTTGATTTGTCCCAACATCAACAACAACAATTCGACCTAAATCAATCCTACACCATTTACAACCAATAATATATCCTCAAATCAAATTAAAACTAAGATTTAAGGGTTTAATCATCAAAATCAACAAATACCCATTTATGGGTTAAGTCTCCAAAACCTAATTATACATGCAATTTATCACATTAAATCAATATCTAGCAAGTAAGAAACTTGCCTCAAGGTTCGTAGTCTCGGAACACCTCCGGTAGCGACGGATTCCGGCCCAAATCTTCCATTTCTCCCTTTCTCTCCATTTCTCCCAACTCTCTCTTCTCTCTCTCTCTCCTTTGGCTTCTAACACAAATGAAGAAAGAAAAAGGGGTGGGGGACTTATAAGGGTCTAAAAATATAAACCCCCACTCCTAATTGCAAATACACCACTAAAATGACTCGTAACCACTTAATTGAGTCATAACCCCTTAAAATGCCCGAAACCCAAAAATATAACGTGGCACTTATTTCAACTATCTCGACTATACTAAAAACACTCGCACCCCCTATTTTGGCATTCGGGAAAGTGTGAACTATTTTTACGTTCAAATTCCATTTTAAATTCATTAATTATACCTAAATTTAAATATAGGTCATAACCGTCGTTTTACATATAACGACGCAAAATACACAATATAACACTATTCACCTTCTCATAATGGTAAATAGTCAGAACATAGTAAATAGAATCCCTAAGTCTCACGGGAAATAATATTTACTCCAACATTCCCTATTTTATAAATTTAGCCCATTAGGCAAAATAGTATAAAATAGTCGCTCGAAAACCTGGGTTGTTACATACTCCCCCCCTTAAAGGGGAATTTTGCCCTCAAAATTCAGGCGTAACCCATAACCATATAAAGGGTATACTATAATAAAAACCGTGCTATCGTACTAGCAAACCCCTGAATAAAAATGTCCCCATAGGACTCAGACTAAGGTCATCGCTATCGATCTTAGAAACTATCGATCCTACCCTTCTACTACGGGAGGAGATACCCGCACAAGCTCGGCACTAATTGCCTTACTTTCCGAAACACGTCACACCCTTACTAGAGAATAACTACACTATCTCACAATCGCTAACCCCAACACTACTAACTTATTCGCGTTGGTGCACCCCTCCGAGGTCTACTTGCTCACCGAGCCCAAACTAAAGGAAGGTTACCGGACCACTCCCGGTCCCAGGAATATATTATTCGCTGTTTCCATTCCAACGAGTAGACAAGGCATATTGCCATCTACACTAGGCTATACACGGCCTAACGTTTATCGAAGACGATCCGAACTATTGCAAGGAAGTTCGATCCATAGAATTTTTACTCCGATCTCACCTTAAATCAAATCCACCCTTCCACTTACGGGTGGTAGGATATACCCCGTATCCCCAACGGTTTCCATTCTTCCTGGAGACTTTACCTACCTTGACACGAATGTCTCGTCTCGGTGAAGCTCACTCCACTTGGCATTCTATGCCACGAATAAACTCTAAGACGGTATCTACTCGGCGCCTATACTACTCCCATCCGCATTGCCTTAGCGAAAGGAAACATCCTAACGAGCTCAAAATCCCATACTTGTCGTCTAAGGACCAAATCCTACTTAGAGTCAGCCCACAACTTATTGTGGTCAACTCCCAACCATCTCCTAAACTAACGCCGCATGCCCTAAGGGCCTAGCATCCTAAGAATCCTACGGTCAATATATCTATCCTAACCTAGTCGTATAAATATAATACTAAATATCCCTAATGTCCAAGACCTTTCCCGACTTCTGACATTAGCTCGGTTTCATGCGTGGGACGTCTCGCCGAAGCGAAATCCAAACAAGGAACCCTCCCGTTACACTACTACCTTGCATTGTCAGTCGTCGAGAAGTGGCGGTCGAAGACACATGATCGGGATCGATGGAAATCCTAACTCTAAATTCTACTACTACATATACGTCTAAGTCCTACCATAACCATCGACTGAGGCATTTACTTTCAGTAAGATGCCACCACTACTCTACTCCAAGATACACATATACCTCTAAACAAATGGCCTTTTCATTAAGGCACAACCATAAGTCCCTATCGGACCTTCATCATCTTAGTCTTCCCCCCCACGTTAGTCAGAAGAAAACTATCATCGTGCTCATATATCGCACATGAACTAAGCCCTTAATCACTCATATACGTGATTCTTGGCTAAACCTTCCAACCCAGCACTTAACCAACAAAAAAGAAAAGAAAGAAGAAAAGAACAGAAAAGAAAATGCACATCTCTCCACTCCCAACGTCGTTAAGGTTCATACGTGGAGCGTCTCGCCGAAGCAAAATCCAAACAAGGAACCCCTCCACACAGTCACCTTAACTAGCCGGTCATGGAGATAAGGCAATAGCATACACAAGCAAAGCAAACAAGCAAGCAAAGAGAATAAAATAAAAATAAAAATAAAGGAAACTATCTAAACACCGTAAACCACCTCTATAAAGTCTCAACCCGTATCCAGGAGAGATATTATAGAACAACTAGTCCTCCTTCTAGATCTAGAACTAGGATAGCCTCGTGATATATTCGCTTGCTATCCACCCAACCAATCTAAGAGTATCTCTACTCGTATAATATATAATACAAGTAGCACGTACCACATATATCACCACTCGCCCCATAACGAGTGAGAAGGAAAATACAGAACTCCCCTATCATGGAAGTCACATAGATATACTTACTATATATAAAATATGTACCGATACCATCACAAGCTCAACATACGCACCCGAATCTAGGGCTAACACCAAACTACTCCCATCTTACCTAAGGAATGCACTACTCGCACCCCGGGTTAGAAAGTCCCACCAACATACTAGCCAACCTCCTTGGCTACTACCAATAGTTCTAAGACACGTCATTCTAGTCTTACCCGAACTAAACTACTTCCATCAAAGACTCAACTAGGAGTCCTATTCTTGTCGGTCATCCTCCATCGACAAGATCGGAATGCATACTTCCCTTGACTTCTTCAGCAAGGAGAACATTCTACGAGCTTCCCCCAACCTTAGCTCCACGAGCCTTCCCCAGGTGGATGTCCACCAGTGGGGTCTCATGAACACTACTCTCCAAAAGTGTTTCTAACACTTACTTACGAGCCTAGCATTTCCACTGAGAGGTTCTCTCTATGGGCAAAACATTCTGCCCCACCGTAACGAGGCGACTATCATATCCGCCACTTCAACCTTACTCCAAAGGGTGAAAGGTTTTCCTCAAACCCTCACACCTGGGCACTCCTATACCCAACTCTAGGCCAAAACTCTTGGGCCTTACGTTCTCACCGAACGAGGTTACACTTCCTCTAACCAACCGTACTTCAACATGTGGTTCTAATAAAGAACCTCTCAACTCCGAATTGACATTGCTTGGAGTCCCAAGCATAGTACCACTCTCTACCGGCAGTGGTACGTGGGAAAACTATTTCCACCGCACTTAGTAGTCACGGCAGCACTATAAAATAATGCTACAAATGGAAGGACCTCCAAAGCGATCCTTATTCCCGACCACAGCCCACAGCTTATAGTAATCCCATTCCACGACTCCTCCACCACGGCCTTCCTCAACGCCCTTCATCTAGCGACTTACAAGTCTCACACGAACGCGTAGAAGATCTTCGGGGTCCTCATACCATAGCAGGAGAACGAAATCTCACAAGAGAGCTCAACGACCTTATTCTTAAGGCTCTACATCAAATAGAGAGAAACGCAGAAAACGTAAAACATCCGCACAGATTCCTAAGGACTCTAGAACCTAATGCTCTGATACCATCTGTGATAACCCGCCTACTAAAATAATAGGTGGCCAGCCCAATACTCCAATAAATACAGGAATCATAGATGGTCCATTCTTAGCATCACTGCCGATTAACATAATAGTAGGAGATAACCACCAATCATTTCAGAAAACGGATTGTCATCTACAAAAAAAAATTTAAAAGTAAAAGAGAAACACTTAGACAATCCCATTTGTAAAAACGGTGGGTATCAAAAATCGATGACTAAAGTATGACAATACAATAAATAATCACCGAATAAGCTGTCGGTGCACAGACCAATACAAATAATACATTAAGTATTACAATCAATATTTACAATATAATAAATGAGCGCAATACCTTGGGCAAACACGCCCGAATGAACGTACTAAACATAATTAGAGTACAATAGAAGGGAGCGTCTACTACAAGTATCCTACAACATCCGCAATATGCTGTAGCTCCAAGACAACTGGAATGGAATATGTAAATACGGGTGTCCATGTGGAGGAGCACCTGTAACGGCAAGGAATATGCAACACAAAGAAATATAGAAACCGGTCAGGGCCGGGTTTGATATGATTACCATGTGACTAAAATGCATGGCAGGTACTTGCGTAAATCTCTCGCAGATAACAATAACATTTCTCACCTCTCAACTAGCAGTAACCTAGCGCAATATAAATGATGCTCAGGTTATAGAAAGAACAGAAGGCTAACTTCTCCCCAGTCTCAACACTATGCCCTATTCGTGCGTGGGGTGTCTCGCAGAGCGAAATCCAAACAAGGAACCCCCCCGATACACTACTACTTAGGCAAGGTTGATCGTCGAGATACATTAGACTCTGTCCTAATTAATATAAGTACTAAAGGTTAACTTCTCCCCAGTCTCAACACTATGCCCTAATCGTGCGTGGGGTGTCTCGCAGAGCGAAATCCAAACAAGGAACCCCCCCGATACAATACTACTTAGGCAAGGTTGATCGTCGAGATACATTGACCCTAAGCACAGAAATATAAATAATTACATGTGTGTTCATAAGTGTGGGAAATCACATCTACAACTACACAAAGAAAAAGAAATAAAACTCATCCATCATCTAAAGGCACAATTCCTAATTCTATCTTTAGGAATATACATATAAATGGCACAACACTTTATCAAATGTTTACCAAATTACTTTCATCGTAAACTAATTCATTTCATGAATTTGTTCCTTATTAGGAAATATAATCGTACTTTGTATGCTCTATTGGCATTTATCACCATTGTTCACTTTATAAAAATATCTTCCTTATCAGGAATATGATCATCATCATAGGCTCTTTATGGCCTTACATCGTGCTCTTTATGGCACTTTCATCATGCTCTATAAGGCATTTTACTGTACTCTTTATGGCACCCATCAAACATCAAGTCCAACTTGATTTAGAACAATTATATTCATATATATATATATATAACGATTCTAAGACCGCCCGTCCGGGTTTCCCCACTGAGCGCGCCCCTAAATGGCTATCATCTTCCAGGGCCTCCAAGACCACCTGGGATCCTATCGAAACGTCGGGAAGCGGCCATGAGCCTACGTGGTAGCCAAGACCACACCTGAAATCTCCCTACCCCCGCAGAAAATATACAACCATAAGCGCTCCCATGGCCTCGGGACTATATCCACCCTGCATCATTAGCCAGGGGGCTTCACCACAACGCGCGCGACTTACCTTATGATAGCAATTTAGAGAGGTGTGTATCCATAAATTATCATTTATGAAAAACATTACTTTTTCCATTTTTGAAAACTCATATTTTATATTTCCAAAAATCATTCACTTAGCCATTAAGCACCAAGTTTTAGAAGGTGCATTATTCTTATTAAGTCATATATTATTAATGACCTAAAGCCCAAAGTGCCACTAACCTCAAAATAACCTCGAATAGTTCATATTATTCATAAACCCTCAAAGTGAGTCTCCATAATGGAGTGTCTCTCAAAAGCTCAACTTTAATATTTTAACTTCAAATTTCATCTCTAGGTTAATCCCCTAAATCATTCGGATATCAACCTACGCCACTTAGCCCTCGGTGAGCCTAAATATCCCATTATCATCTTAGGGCATTAGTCTACCCAAAACCACCCTCTAGGACTCTTAATTACTTCCCAAAGGAAGGTTCCTAAACCTTGGACCTAAAAGAAAAAGGGCTAAAAATCAAAATAAGAAAATCTCACAAAAACAGGGGAACCGAATCGATTCGCCCCTTGGGCCGAATCGATTCGCCCTTGCGAATCAATTCGCTTGAACAGCCGAATCGATTCGGTGAGCAAAAACTGACCTTCTGCAATTGCCGAATCGATTCGGTTTCATTCCGAATCGATTCGGTCTACAAGACCTGTAACCCTCTCCTTATCCGAATCGATTCGGTCCTGGGATTTTGCCCAATTTGGGCTACGGGGTGCAAGAACCCTAAAATCCCAAAACCCCAAAACCTTGATTTCTCCCAACATCAACAACAACAATTCGACCTAAATCAATCCTACACCATTTACAACCAATAATATATCCTCAAATCAAATTAAAACTAAGATTTAAGGGTTTAATCATCAAAATCAACAAATACCCATTTATGGGTTAAGTCTCCAAAACCTAACTATACATGCAATTTATCACATTAAATCAATATCTAGCAAGTAAGAAACTTGCCTCGAGGTTCGTAGTCTCGGAACACCTCCGGTAGCGACGGATTCCGGCCCAAATCTTCCATTTCTCCCTTTCTCTCCATTTCTCCCTACTCTCTCTTCTCTCTCTCTCTCCTTTGGCTTCTAACACAAATGAAGAAAGAAAAAGGGGTGGGGGACTTATAAGGGTCTAAAAATATAAACCCCCACTCCTAATTGCAAATACACCCCTAAAATGACTCGTAACCACTTAATTGAGTCATAACCCCTTAAAATGCCCGAAACCCAAAAATATAACGTGGCACTTATTTCAACTATCTCGACTATACTAAAAACACTCGCACCCCCTATTTTGGCATTCGGGAAAGTGTGAACTATTTTTACGTTCAAATTCCATTTTAAATTCATTAATTATACCTAAATTTAAATATAGGTCATAACCGTCGTTTTACATATAACGACGCAAAATACACAATATAACACTATTCACCTTCTCATAACGGTAAATAGTCAGAACATAGTAAATAGAATCCCTAAGTCTCACGGGAAATAATATTTACTCCAACATTCCCTATTTTATAAATTTAGCCCATTAGGCAAAATAGTATAAAATAGTCGCTCGAAAACCTGGGTTGTTACAATTTTTCACACACAACATATACTTATAAATTCATTTATTACTAATATTTCCTCTTAACACACATCAAGGACTCTTGGTTCGGAATGGTCTATCGACACCAAGTGAGAGTTTGGTTTGGAATTTCACCTCGACCCCAAATTGATTTCATGAAGTGGTTCGAAATAATCACCTCGATCCCACTAATGAATTTGTACATAGATTGGTTCAGAACTCTTTCGTCACGACCCCATCTTACTTTTTCCATAAATTAGATCAGAATCCTACCTCGACCCTAATATAGGTAATAATGCTTTAGGTATTCTCACCACTGAAGTATCTATATAATTCAGTAGGTATACACACAACCTATAATAATGTTCGTACGTAATATTTTCTCTTTAATATTCATCGTACTTTTTTACTTACGCTTTATCTGACCATCATATTTTAATTGAGTATTCACACAATTCTAATGGCCCTAGTTATCCCTCTATTTATTTTAGTAGTTAAGCTATCTCCAACCTACTGATATAACCTTGGGGATTGCGTTTACTCTCTCCGTAACTCAAATCCCAAATTTTTGATATACTACTCGATCGGTTTATCCTTGTCGGTCCATCACTTCCAATCTTGCACTCTATGATTATAACGGACCTCCACTATACATCTACTGGTACTCTCTAAGTCCCTACATAGGTACAACATCATCCCTAAGGTTTTCCCCAATCATTGGCAATAGATTAGAACTAAACTAATAAAAGAACCAGGATCATCCTGGGTCGATCGATCGACCAGGACCATTGATCGATCGACTCCATTGATCGATCGACATTCAAGGTTCAATCGATCGATCGATCAGGTGCAGGAGCAGTTCGTCATATTCATGCATTTTCTCACGTTTCCCAATTTTCCAACTTACATGATACCACACTGAAATTGAAACCAATGATTTCTAACCATTCCTATATACTCTAGGATGATTTCCAACGAATTAAACATAATAAATCTTCACGAATTTAGCCCAGAATAATACAAATCCTCTAATTATTCAAGAACCCTAAAAATATGTTCTTCCCATATTTTAAATTATAAACCAAGATTTTAATTCATATTAACAATCACGATTCCTCTGATTTTCAGTCCTCTAATAAAACACTCCAAAATTCGTAGGTCTCCCCACCCTTTATGCCAAAAGACTAAAATGCCACCGTATGGTCCCGGTTTAGCCTAAAAATGCTCCGATACCCGACTAGTACCCCAGGTATACTATTTTGACTAATTCGACCCATTTGGAATCATTAGTGACCTATAAATTATCATTTGAGTCACCAAAAATATTTTTCCCATCTCATCCTCAATTTAGTGTACACGCAACACTCAGTTGAGGTATAATCATGTACGTCCATATCTCTCGCTATGTCGTACAATTTAACCGTCAACACTATTCACACTTAGTAAATTTGAATCATAGTATTAATCAGTATCCATCTCTCGATTAATATTTAATAATCAAAATTATTATTTGCACTTAATAATTATAATTATTATTAAATCATGTTAAATTACTCTACTCACGTAATTTAAATTACAATGTATTTTCTATTTAATTACTCAATTAATTAAATTCTAAAATATGCAGAAATAAGGGGTATTACATACTCCCCCCCTATAAAGGGATTTTGTCCTCAAAATTAGGATATACCTACAGTGAATAACACTGGATACTGCTCTCGTATATCTTCCTCCCGCTCACATGTCGACTCATCAACATTGTGGTGTCCCCACTGTACTCGCACTAACGGTGCTGTGACACCCCGACTAATTAAATACCGGGTAGCTACTCCTTTATTAAATTAATACAAAATGCAAAGTTGGTCCAGTTCATAGCATCACTGTCGAAAAACATTTTTAACAATTTCTAGCCACTTATTATTTAAAAAGCGAGTTGTCAATTTTTAATTAAATCTGATTAACATGCAATAAGAAGATTATGAACTGCTAACATAACCACCACAACATAATGACAATAGAATAACCATAGAATAGTAATGAGTCTGGAGGAATACTCCTCACAACAATCCAAATACAGGAATAAACCAATACTAAGTCTGTATCACTATATCTATGGTGCAGACGTAGTATTGGTTTATTTCTGTATTTGGATTGTTCTGAGGAGTATTCCTCCAGACTCATTACTATTCTATGGTTATTCTATTGTCATTATGTTGTGGTGGCTATGTTATCAGTTCATAATCTTCTTATTGCATGTTAATCAGATTTAATTAAAAATTGACAACTCGCTTTTTAAATATTAGGTGGCTATAAATTGTTAAAACGTTTTTCGACAGTGATGCTATGAACTGGACCAACTTGGCATTTTGTATTAATTTAATAAAGGAGTAGCTACCCGGTATTTAATTAGTCGGGGTGTCACAGGTACCACCTTGGATCGAAGGTTACGCTCGCTATGATCCTGAATAGTCATGAGTCTCTCCTCATATGAGACATCTGGCTGCATATCAATGGCCTCAAGTGGGATGTATTAGAAGGCTCTCTCGCTTCTCCTGTATTTCTCAGCGATGCCACATGGAACACGTCGTGTATCCGCTGAAGATGCTCTTAGAGTCCCAATCTGTATGCTACCGGTCCCACCCTCTCAATAATAGGGAACAGTCCCACATATCTCGGTGCTAACTTCCCTTTCTTACCGAACCTCATAATCCCCTTCATAGGAGATACCCGAATCAACACCTGGTCGCCCACATCTAGCTTTGCGTGCCTCCTATCGGCATCAGCATAACTCTTATACCTATCCTGGACTATTCGAATACGTCCTTGAATCAAATTTATTTTGGCATAAGTCTCCTGTATCATCTCCGACCCCAATATAGCTTATTGTCCCGCACCTCTAACCAACAGGCAGACGAACAACAAGGCCTCCCATAAAGTGCCTCAAAAGGAGCCATACCGATAGTGAATTGGTAAGAGTTTTTATACGCAAACTCTACCGATGGGAGGTATCGCTCCCATCCTCCCCCAAAATATAGGATACGCATCCTCAACATATCCTCAAGCATCTGATTCACCCTCTCAGTCTGCCCATCTGTCTGCGGGTGATATGTCATACTCAGCCGTAAATCTGTGCCCATGGCCTCCTGAAAACTCTGCCAAAAGTGCGAAACAAATATTTTGTCTCTGTCTCTGTCTGACATAATATCTCCAAAATGAAAAGATGCATGTACTGCATCATATCAAAATCAGTACAAACCTACAAGAAATGGGCTACCTTGGTCGGTCAATCCACCATCACCCATATGGAAGCGTGACCCCTTTGTGATGTCGATAGTTCGATAATAAAGTCTATAGAAATGATCTCCCACTTCCACGCGGGAATCTCCAGTGGCTGTAGCATCCCTGAAGGTCTCTGATGGGCAAGTTTCACAAGCTGACACATAGCACACTTCGAGACAAACTGTGCTATGTCTCGCTTTATACGTGACCACTAATACTGTCGTCACATATCCTGGTACATCTTATCCTTGATAGGATGTACCGCAAACTTCAACCCGTGTGACTCTGTCATGACTGCATGTTGCAAATCTTTATTCTTCGGTACTACCAGTCTCTCATTAAATCGAAGTCCTCCCTCTGAGCTGATGGAGTAGGACTCTGACCCCTCGGCTAATAACTGTCGTACTCTATCCTAAGAAAATGGGTCCTCTTCTTGTGCCCTCACCACCCGCATAACACTCTCGGGGGCGATAGATAAAACTTCCATTTATGCTCGGTCTACCTCATCCTCATGTTGAAGTTCGCTCTACTTCGCTTTCCAAACCTCTGCCAAATCCCCTGTAGGTTTTCGACTCAATGCGTCTGCCACCACGTTAGCCTTTCCAGGATCATACTGTATATCAAACTGGTAGTCCTTCATGAATTCAAGACACCTCCTCTGCCTCATATTCAGATCCTTCTGGGTGAAGATATACTAAAGTGACTTATGATCCGTGAATAGAGAAAACTTCTCTCCTAGAAGATAATGTCTCCATTTCCTCAAAGCAAAGACGACCGCTGCCAACTCGAGGTCTTGGGTGGGGTAATTATTTTCATGTGGCTTTATCTTTTGGGATGCATAAGATATAACCCTCTCCTCCTGCTATAACGCACCCTCAAGTCCCTGTACAGATGCATCAGTATAGACCCGGTACTCCAATCCATTCCTGGGCAATGCAAGTACGGGTGCTGATGTCAACCCGTCCTTTAGCTCATCAAACGCTAACTAACATTAGTCACTCCACACGAATGGTACTCCCTTACGAGTCAAGTTCGTCAAAGGACCAGCAATCTTTGAGAACCCCTTGATGAAGCGATGATAGTAACCAGCCAATCCCAAAAATCTCCGAACATTGGTCAGTGTCATGGGTTGTCCCCACTCTCTCATCGCTGATACCTTACTAGGATCCACAGCAATGCCTTTGTCGAACACAATGTGGATAAGAAACTGAACCTCCCAAAGCTAAAACCCACACGTCCCGAATTTGGCATACAACTGATGGTCCCATAATGTCTGAAGAACCATGCGTAAATGCTCGACGTGCTCCTCCTCCGTGCGAGAGTATACCAGAATATCATCGATGAATACGATCACAAAATGGTCCAAAAACTCCCTGAAGACCCTATTCATGAGGTCCATAAACACTGCAGGCGCATTAGTGAGACCTAATGGCATCACTCTGAACTCGTATGACCTGTACCGCGATAAGAAGGCGGTCATAGGTATATCCTCGTCTCGAATGCGCAACTAATGGTAACGTGACCTCATATCGTTTTTTGAGAAGTACGCAACCCCTCTCAACTAGTCAAATAAGTCATCAATCCTAGGTAACAAATACTTGTTACATATCGTCACCTTATTTAGCTCTCTATAGTCTACGCACAAACGGAGTGAACCATCCCTTTTCTTCATAAATAACACCGGTGTACCCCATGGTGATGTACTCCATCGAATGAAATCCTGTCCCAAGAGTTGCTAAATCTTCCCTCTCAACTCTCATATTTCCGAAGGGGCCATGCAATACGGTGCTCTGGAAATCAGTTTCGTCCCCGACGCTAAGTCGATAACAAATTCAATCTCCTTGCTGGGTGGTAACCCTAGTATCTCCTAAAAGACATCCTAAAAATCCTTCACGGCTGGGATTGAGTCGAGAGAAACAACCACCTCGTGTGAGGTAACCTCATCAATGTAATACAAATGAGTGCACGATCCTCTTTCGGGAAGTGACATCGCCACTAGGAACATCTCTTATCTCGGAACGGAGAACACTATAGTCCTCTCATAGCAATCTACAATCTCCCTATAACCCGTCAACCAATCCATGCCTAGGATAACATCATAACCCTCCATATCTGACACCAGAAGGTCTGCCACTAGACTCAATCTCCTGATCATAATGTCCACACCCTTAGAGATTGAGTGTATAAGGGACCCACTACCCATCGGTGAACCAACACACATAAGTTGAGTGTCGGCTGTTGATAGACAGGGTTTTGCCACGGCGCAAGAGTCACCTACCCGCCGGTCGTTTTATATTCGGCTCACCTGAACTATACAAAAACCTAAATTATGACTACACTCAGTGGGTGAGTATAGTGGTAAGTCGGGTATTGAATCCACAGAGAGTGTTTGATAGATCGTAACAGATTATTAATCCAGGAATAAAAGTGTAAAAGGGTGATGTATAAATGTAAATGAAAGAAAAGAGAAGTTAAGTCAAAATAAAATTAAAGCGAGGATCGGGATATCATCCAACCATACGGATCGAAACAACTACTAATCAAGATTCCGACTCGAAAGCAATTTAATCGAGCATTATCAATTACACATAAACTTCACACAATAAGGAATTTAAGACAAAGTTGCGAGAATAGACACATAACCGAAAATTGGTCACACGCGGATTAAACTCAGATTATCGCTTTAAACACTAATGATGCATGGCATAGAAAGTTAAACGCAATAATCCGAATTTAATTTGCGCGGGTTCAATTAAACGCAATTTTGCACAAAACCTAATTTTCGAAGCTCGGGGCTCAAAAATGGCGGAAATAAAATCCCGACCCTATTTATCTAAGGGTGCATGATGAGTTAAACTAAATTATGTTAATTAAACTAGGAAAGCAAGAATTAAAGCAAGTAAACTAGTTACAAAGCATGGAAACTAAATTAGAAAGCAAGAAAAGATGAAGAATAAACTATATTAATGGAAAATGCAAGTGAATAGTTCAATCTTACAAAACCAAATGTTTGTTAATCCAAGAAGAGAAGAAGATGAGCTCTCAAAACCAAACCCTAACCTAAAATGTCTTCTCTAACTATCTATATCATAATATGAGAGTCCCACTCTTATTACAACAAAAATTGGCTTAAGTAGTAAGTTGGAATAAAAGAAAAGAAGAAAGAAAATCCAACAAAATATTTACAGAAAAATAGGGGATCGATCGACTGTTAAAATCATAGCAAAAATATGAAGGGTCGATCGATCGATCAAGCAGGGCAGACTGCAGTTTCCCCTGTTTTGTCATGCTTTCCATCTCCGCTCAAATCGCCGTAACTTCGTCATACGGACTCGGAATCACGCACCGTTCATGGCCACGAGAAGCTAGCGAGGAGGGCTACAACTTCTGTGTAGATGTCGGGCTAGGTGCCCAAGCTTTGAAAATGACCGGATTGCCCTTGAACGTGCGATTGTGTACGAAAATTACGCAAAATGCGTCTGAATCCCATACTTGGTACCTATATACCTACAAAAGCCCAATTATACCTCATATAGCATGTTAATAATATAAATCGAGGTTGTCTAGTTAACGGACTTAAATATAGAGACTAAGGCACCCGAGGGGGCTAAAATGCATAGGTTCGACGGATGAAATACGCAATATTTGCGTATTATCACACCCCCTAACTTACACATTGCTAGTCCCTAGCAATAAAATAGGATGCACAAGAGGAACAAGTAAACCAAAATAGAAGATTGTACAAAAATATGGTATAAAAACATAAAGCCACTTTCGCGGGAGATTCGATTGCATTTAGCATATGCAATAAGCCGTTAAACCCCTAGGTAACCCTAGTGGACGAGTGTCATCTCGTGAGGATTTTCAGTGATGTTACCCATAAACATCATAAAGTTTCCTCAAAATATGCCCAATCAAGCATGCGACAAACTCAACAATACGAACAAGATTTCAACATGTTATTAGCATAGCAAACGAATTCGCGTGAAAAGTCAGTAGTTATTAACATTATCGAATGCACCTCAATGAATTGAAACTTTAAAATGTGGGAGGGGAGTGAGCATCTTAAATAACTCGGATACTAAACATCAAAGCATGCATAAAAGTCAATCCTCACGGGCATTACACTCATCAAATGAATTCACTTGAAGCAAGGAGGTAACACATGGGACATGCGGGCATAAGGAATAAATGTAAATGGAAACTAGGCCGCGGACATGTCACAGATGAAGAACGCTATATAGGAAATAAAAATTGCAATCTCAGTGAAAGGATACCGTACATATAAAAGAGGCGAAATGCATTTTCACAGATTATCAAAACTATTTAATAATTTGAATTACATCTACTTAAGATCACATAGGACTTGTAATAGGGTTGTAATGTAGGCTAGGTTAAGGTACGAAATGAAAGGGATGTATATACGGATTCAAAGTGTTCGGGGATGAAACTCGGGAAAATGGGAAAAAGTGGGCAATTTCAACATTGGAAAAATGATTTCCAAACGAGCATTAGATATAACAATCGAGAGAGTAATCAAAGCTTATTGAAACACTACAGACAATATATACAACTTTCTCTTTCTTTTTCTTTTCTTCTTTTTCTCATTTTTTTTAATTTTTTTTATTTTCTTTTGTTTTTAACTTTCTCTTTTTCACTACACTTTCTTCTTTTTTCACTCTTTTCATGCTCAAATTGCAACAAAAAAGCAACAATATCATTCAATCCCAAGCAACAATCCAAACAAGGGTATGTAAGGTAATATGTATGGTATAAAACTCCAATTTGGAGTTGGTTATGGGATTTTGGGTAATGAAACGAAAGGCTAGTATTTAGGCTCAAATGGGTTGACTACGGAACATATAAAGGGTGAGGTCAAGGCCATATGGGTGGTATACAAAGATGGCCTATGATCATTTCAAAAATTATACGCAATTCTCGAGTCAAACAACATATGAAAATCGTGCTCAAGTAACACATTTCAAGTATGAACTCAATTAATGAACGGTCAATGAAAGAATAAAGAGATTACCAACGACTATAACGTTTTCAAAGAGGAAAGAAAAGTGTATACACTCACAAATGAAGATAAGTCTCTAATCTCACTCGGTGTAATTATATACAATGCATCAAAAGCCTACCTAGTTATAAAAATCTTAAACCAAATCAATATAACAAGAATGATGCATGTGCTCACGGGATAAAGTTTAATTCATGAAGTTATTCATAATATCAATGATTTAGGACTAAAGTCTAATAACTTCTAAAATCGAGAACATGCATCGTTGAATTGTCTATTTGATCGGGCAATTATTAAAATTTATCATCGAAAACAAGGGTAAAATGCCCAATAAAGGAGAAAAAAGAAAGAAAATATTTTTGAAATTTTTTAAATTTTTAACAAAAACATGCTTTGTAACTAAATTGTAATCAAATTCAAGGACTACACATGAAAAGGATAGAATATCCCATACCCCCTAACTTAAATGTTGCATTGTCCACAATGCATCCATTAAAGAACACAACGCAAAGATAGGAAAAGAATGATATTACCCAAATGTGGAGCGATCTCCATAATTACAAGTCCAAATGAAGCTGCAAAACAAGTTAGTACAAAGCATAGAAAGAATATGTACCGATGTATTAAGTTAAAAGAATCTATCTCACAAGTCACAATAATATAGAGGGGCTGAAGTGAAAATACTAGATAAATTGATGGTGAACTTTTTGATTTTATAAAATGTAAGGTCACACACATCAAAATCCAATAAACAACCACAAACTACATTTTCATTTCTCATTTCATAAGTTCAATACAAAATCACTTAATACATTACAACTAGTGAAATGAAAGAAATACAAATAAAAATAAAAATAAAAGTATAATATAATATCCGACCCCAGAATGCCAAAAACGACCCAGTACAACAGTAGCCTAGTGGCCGAAACCACAAGGATTAGAAAGGTCCTGAAAATGAGGAGGTAGAGCTGTGTCGGAATCATGCCGCTGAAAATAAAGATCTCTCATCATCTGCTATATCATCCGATACTCATGTCTATGCTGCGCTCTAGCCTGCCTCTGCTGGGCCCACTCCTGTCGCTGCTCGGCGTGATACTGCCGCTTCTCGACCTGATATTGCCACATTTCGGTGTGATACTGCCGCTGCTTGGCGTGCTGCTGGTCCAGGCGGGAGTCCCATGTAGCCCACCTGAGTTGGGTCTCCTCCCAACGCTGGTCATGCACGGCCTGAAATGCCTCAAAGCGGGCATCATAATCAGTGTGTGGTGCGTGAGAACCCTCACCCTGCTCCATCTCCCTCATCTCATCCTCTTCATCGTCCGGCTCATCAGCCACCTCCGCCCTCTGTCTTTTGCTCCCCGGTTTCCCCCACTCGGATTGTAGCATCTTTGAGATATTGTCCTTGGAGAGAAGCCCGAGTGGCTCGTACTTGCGGTCAGCATCAAACTCTGGGAAACCGTTCGATAAACAGATCCTCGTAATGAGGGAAGGAAAGGGAAGGGAATACCTCCAAGCTATCTCCTTAGCCGTCGCGCACATCATATCCATAAAGATATTGGGCAAACTGATATTGCCCAAATTATTAATCAGTGCGTAGATCAATGCGGCGTGCTTGTGACGCACCTCTGACCGGTTGTTCGTTACCATAAAAGAGTGGACATTAATATAGTGAAGTAATCTGGGTAAGTCCTCCATTGTCTCTGAGCGAAAAACACCCTTTTTCCATGCCTCCCCCCGGTGCAAGGGCCTCTATCAATGTCCCACGGTCGAAGATGTTCCCATTCATAAAACTGATCGAGTTCGCGGGGTTTGGTACACCCATGTAGTCTGCCAAATCTGAAATGTTGAAAGGTATCCTCACCCCACGGGCCATAGCCTCATAAGTAATCGGACCGTCCCCCTTCACCTCTACCAGTGTCGCATAGAAAATACGAACTAGCTCTTCATTGATGCGCCCGTTGGTAGCGAGAAAGGGCTCCCATCCCTGATGGCGCAAAAGAACATGCGCCTCCCTCGGTATATGATCAATGGTCCATGCAAAATGGTAACCAAGCGGACGCTCGGATGTGTGAAAATGGGCGTCGTACCAATCTCTCTCCTGGTCGCAGCGAAACCCATCAACGCCCCCGGCGGGCAAGCACCTGGTATACTTGTATTTTTTCAGTTGAGCCATTTCAACCTACAAAACAAGAATTAAGCCATACAAACAAAATTTTAAGCACAATTAATGGTTAGTTAGTGTACAAGTTGAAATGGAGGTGCAAGTGCGCAAAACCGAGGTAACAAAATGCAACATTGCGATAATAAATGTCGGAAAGCGACAAGGAATGAAAATCACCCAAGTGTGCGCCAAAATGGGATTGAAAACTATTTGGGGAATTTTAGCAAACACTTGGCGTGCGCAATGTGCATCAAGGGTGAAAAATACCATTTTGAACCAACCAAAGAGCCCCACTCATGAACAAAATAACAATACAACAATATACATGTGTTCATGAGTGGATATTTATCAATAATCAGAAGAAACAAGAGTTGGAACAACACAAATCAGGGGAAAACCAACACACACAATATATGTCAAAATATGGGATAAAACATGGAATACATGACAAAAATCAACCACAATCTACAAAAATAAGCCAAAGTAGGAAAGATTATACCTTTGTAGTGTAGAAAATGGATGAGAAATGAAGAAATGTGTTGGGGGAGATTCTAGGGCACAAAATAGTGTAATAGAAGAGGAGAGAATGAGGAAAAGCGGAAAAAAGAAATAGCAGCTCTCGACCTAATACTGCTCGATCGATCGATCGAGCCAGGGCCTTCGATCGATCGATCGATTGAGCAGCAACCAGCACACTTCTTTCGGTTTTAAGGGGGGGATTTGGAATTATGGGATAATTAGGGGGTTTAAGTATATTATAAATATATATATAGTAAATATAAGTATATATATATAAAAATATGAAATAAAAATATAAAAATAAAAATAAAATTAAATAGACATAGGCTAAATATACACATACATAGGCCTATGCTAACCAAAAAATTTAAAATATGTTCAACGAGAAACACACACGCATGTTCACGACAAAATGAGTAATAAAATAAAATAATTAAAAAAAAAGAAAAACAAATGCAAATGCGTGAGAATGAGTGTGTGAAAAAATAAAGAAAAAAATGTTTTTATGACTTTTTTATTATTATTTTCTTAACAAATGTGTGCCAGGGCGCATAGTCTCCGCAAATTCAAGTCCGTTGAACCTACAAAAGAGTTAGAACCAAGCATACAAATAGAAATAAAAAGAGATTAACTAATTACACTAGACTAAATTAAGAAAAGATGAAAATTAAGAAGTTAACTATATACAACTACATTTAGAACTCTAATTAGCTATATACTAAAAGTTGAAATTTTTGAGGGTCCATCCAAAACACAATTTGACTTTGGCGGATCAACGATGGACCCTACCGAACATGCATGCCTCCCGAAAAATTAGAATTTCGTTCGAACGACAGAAGGCATGTGTAAGGCGGTAAAAGTGAACCATCCCCAATTGAAACTTTGGGAGGGAGGATGGGGGATTTAGATAGGATGGGCATCAAATACACATGCGGGCCGAGAAAACATGAATCAACTCCCGAGTATTTTAAAACTGGAACGGGAGGCTGTGCACATGAGGTCGAAAATGCCGTTATGGAAAGCGGCTCGAGCGAGTACTCCTCGTCGGTGAAAAGGTTTGGAACTAAAAAGTTTTGAACCGATTCATCGGGTACTCGAATTGGTGTGACAGTATATAATGAAGACGGGGATGAAAGAAATTCAATCTCAGGCGATGAGTGATCATCTCTTGAAAATTGAATTTTTGAAGAAATAGGATTGTTTACAATGAAACTTTCTTCTTTGAAAATCAAAGAAGAAAAGAATTCGTTGCAAATAGATACTATGCCCTTTTCATCCTCATTTTCATTCTCTACTATACCGTGGGTTAAGTCAAGGATGATTTGTTTCAAAGTAGGAACGAAGTCCTCATTTGGTTCAAAACAGTCCTCGACTTTGGCAGTCTCAGAAGAAAAGACATCGTCAGATTCAAATAGTAAATCCAACTCGTGTTCCCAATAATGATTTTCTTCCCGATAACATTCTTCAATCCTCTCATTTTCAAGCATGCGCAATCCCTCACCGAAAGTCATAGGGTGAGGAGCGGATTCTTGGAAATGGGAAGTTTGGAAATTGTTCTCGGGACTACACTCAAAATCATTAACATAAGAATTTTGAAAATGATTACAATTGGTTTCAAAATTCTTATCATAAGGACCTTGCGACCCAAAATCATAATGATCATGCACAAAATTGCTGTAATCCAAACTTTGACTTTCGTAATACTCACCCAATGTCATTTTTGATGTTGCAACTTTTT
Source organism: Sambucus nigra (assembly GCA_949130495.1). Taxonomy (NCBI): domain Eukaryota; kingdom Viridiplantae; phylum Streptophyta; class Magnoliopsida; order Dipsacales; family Adoxaceae; genus Sambucus; species Sambucus nigra. The sequence continues at coordinate 43,190,545 of OX422213.1, forward strand.
GAGATTGCAAGTATTGACCAAAAGTCAAAGGTTTACCAGAATTTTGAGAATTATCATTAGGATTACCAGAAAAGTTAGAATAAGACATGCTTACCCCAATAAAGGCTCGAGAAGGCGACTTCCACAAGGAAGATGTGCGGCGGGATAATTCAAGCGTTCCTAGGCGCTCAAATGTAGAAGTCCTGCAAAAAAGGTTAAAAGAAAGAATACAAATACAAATGAAAGAATACTATGAACTAATAAAACAGTTACAATCTATAACAAAACATTCCCTGGCAATGACGCCATTTGATAGACAGGGTTTTGCCGCGGCGCAAGAGTCACCTATGCGCCAGTCATTTTATATTCGGCTCACCTAAATTACGACTACACTCAACGGGTGAGTATAGCGGTAAGTCGGGTATCGAATCCACAGAGAGTGTTTGATAGATCATAATAGATTATTAATCCAGGAATAAAAGTGTAAAAGGGTGATGTATAAATGTAAATGAAAGAAAAGAGGAGTTAAGTCTAAATAAAAGTAAAGCGAGGATCGGGATATCATCCAACCATACGGATCGAAACAACTACTAATCAAGATTCCGACTCGAAAGCAATTTAATCGAGCATTATCAATTACACATAAACTTCACACAATAAGGAATTTAAGCCAAAGTTACGAAAATAAACACATAACTAAAAATTGGTCGCACGCGGATTAAACTCGGATTATCGCTTTAAACACTAACGATGCATGACATAGAAAGTTAAATGCATAATAATCCGACTTTAATTCGTGCGGGTTCAATTAAACGCAAGTTTGCACAAAACATAATTTTCAGAGCTCGGGGCCCGAAAATGGCAAAAATGAAATCCCGACCCTATTTATCTAAGGGTGCATGATGAAGTAAACTAAATTATGTTAATTAAACTAGGAAAGCAATAATTAAACCAAGTAAACTAGTTACAAATCATGGGAACTAAATTACAAAGCAAGGAAAGATGAAGAACAAACTATATTAATGGAAAATGGAAGTGAATAGTTCAATCTTACAAAACCAAATGGTTGTCAATCCAAGAAGAGAAGAAGATGAGATCTCAAAACCAAACCCTAACCTAAAATGTCTTCTCTAACTATTTATATCAGAATATGAGAGTCCCACTCTTATTACAACAAAAATTGGCTTAAGTAGTAAGTTGGAAAAAAAGAAAAGAAGAAAGAAAAGCCAACAAAATATCTCTAAAAAAACAGGGGATCGATTGATCGACCCCTGTGGTCGATCGATCGACTATTAAAATCATGGAAAAAATATGAAGGGTCGATCGATCGACCCCCAGGCTCGATCGATCGATCAAGCAGGGTAAACTACAATTTCCCCTATTTTGGCATCTTTCCATCTCCGCTCAAATTGCCGTAATTTTGTCATACGGACTCGGAATCACGCACCGTTATTGCCCAAGCGAAGCTAGTGAGGATGGATATAACTTCCGTATAGATGTCGGGCCAGGTGCCCAAGCTGTGAAATGACCAAATTGCCATTGAACGTGCGATTATGTACGAAAATTGCGCGGAATGCGTCCGAATCCCATACTTGGTACCTAAATACCTACAAAAACCTAATTGTACCTCATATAGCATGTTAACAATATAAACCGAGGTTGTCTGGTTAACGGGATTAAATATAGAGATTAAGGCACCCGAGGGGGCCAAAATGCGTAGGTTCGACGGATGAAATACGTAATATTTGCGTATTATCAGTTGTCTCTAAGAGGACGGCTGCTTGTGCAAACCTAGTGGTAATAAAAGAGTGTATCGTACCCGTATCAAACAGAATACTCCCCTCATACCCATGGATAGGAAACGTAACCGCAATTATTGGCGGTGTCGGAGGTGATGGCTGAAAAGGCACATCCCGAACGTTGTACACACGTTTGTAGCGCATATGGCCCGACTACTGCTATGGGACCTGTGCTAGTGTTGGGGATAACGGAGCTTGCTGCCCCTATTGGGCACCCTATTATTGTGTCCTGTCTCCCTTTGGATAAGTCCTACTCTTTGGACCCTGTTGGACACATGTGAAATACTGCCCCTAGAACTATCTCTACCCTTGGCCCTCCTAGCCTCCCCCTTGGTTCCCTTGGCCCTGATGGCCTCCCCCTTGGTTCCCTTGGCCCTGATGGCCCTGAGGAACCTGCTGCTGGGAACCCTGTTGTCCCTGGCTGTCAGATCGATGTCGCCCATACCTAAATCTCTTGGAAGAATTCCCTTATCGGGAATCCTGCCCGTGCTGACCCGTTGTCTGCTACTGTGGTGTGCTGCAGTCACTAGCCCCATTTTCCCTGCCCGATTGGTTGTGTTCACACCTATTGCTTCCCTTCACGTGGAAGCGATGATCCTGACAGTGCACTAGTGCGGCGTTGACGATGTCTTTATAAGTCAACAGTGCTGGGTTATCGATCTAATGTTTCCTGATCTTCCAGGTCAAACCATCTATAAACTTAGACTTTTTTGGCTCCTCGTTGCTCACCTCGTCTAACACAAAATTAGCGAAGGGGGTGAACTCCTCCTCATAGTCAGCCACTCATCGATCATCCTAAACCACCTCACTAAATTTCTTCCTCACCTCTGACCCTAATGCAGGAAGGAAGTACTTGCGGTCAAACTGCACCCAAATCTCAGAAATCGTCATCAAGTCCCTCTCCTCTGTGGTGGTAACTGACTCCCACCACTGTAAAGCTTCTCCTGACAAATGGAAAGTTGCAAGCATCTGCTTCTGCACCTCGGTACACAAAAGAATGGACGGATGGCACTGGATGTTCTTCTTCCAGTTGCAAGCCTCTACCACATCAGTACTGCCTTAAAACTTGGGCGGATGGTCCTTCTGAAAGGTCTCCCTGACTCGCTGCCAGGAAGGTGGCGCTGTCGGGGGCTTGAACTACTGGTACCACAAGAGTCTGTACTTGGGGATGAGAAAAATGAGCTTCCATGGCTGTCACAATTGCCCGAGCCACTATCACTTCCACCTGAGTTATAGAAATCATATCGGATGGGGGTGGTCGTGGCGGTGCCTATGTCTCCTGATGAGCCTCCCTCACCTCATCTCTGGCCTCGGCCCTCTCTGCTCGCTTTCTCCTCATGGCATCTAAAAACAGATCGAATTGTATAAGTACAACATTTATGCAAAATCTAATAGCAGAAGTATGATATCTTAAACACGTAAGGACAAAAGCAACAGTCCTAAAATAGGGCTCTACATCAAAGAACGAAATGCTAAAATCGTAGTAAGCCGCTCAGATCCTATGACACTAGAACCTGATGTTGTGATACCATCTGTGACACCCTTCCTAATTAAATCTCGGGTGATCAGTCCTAAATTGAATTAAAATAAGTTTCTCCGTTGGTTCATTCTTAGCATCACTGTCGAAAAACTTTTTAATTACTAATCACCTAAGTGAAATTAGACCGGTGCCAAATTTTGTCTTTCATTAAACCAAGACAATATTACTCATGCACAAGTAAGAGATAAACATTCACCATAAACAATGAATCAACCCATGTAGAAATATGAAGGATAAAATCTTACCGAGTCAACATTCGGCTAGAAACCAAAAACTACTACATAAAATCCACATAATACAAAAAAAAAATTGAAATAAAGACTGTGGATAACATGTCCCACTAGAGAATACTGTAATGAGATCCTACACTAGATCTGAATAGATGAAGCGTCTATAGAAAATCCTCCCAGCCTCCACAAAGATGCAGCTACAAGTCCTTGGACAGAATCTTCAAGTCTGGTGTCCCTGTGGCTGGACACCTAAAAGGTTTTGAAAATATTTTAATAGCAAGAGTTAGTACTCAAAACATTTTGAAAATATTTTATAAGTGATGATCACAATAAGATGAGTTATTGATTACACATGTTAAGATTTCGTGTACACTCTCTTGAGTTACCTTACCCCTCATCTATCGTGCACTCCTAACGTCCCATACCTAGCCCACCTAGCTATATGAACACCCCGCCCGCCCGGGGAGAGCGAACGGAGAGCTAATGCGATAAAATAAATCCAAATCCACAAGTGACAAGGTATAGAGCATCTAAATAAACCCACAATAATAAAAATCCATTAATCTCAATCTCTTCAATTACAACAAGTCTCTCGAATAAATACAATATCTAACTCAAAAAATAAATACAAATCTCCAAAGCTCTATACATCAAAATAATACAAATCTTTCCCAAACAATCCTCGCTAAAAATTAATCTCCATAGCGCCCCAAAATCCGCACTAACCTGCCACTAAAAGAAAATATGTGGAAGTACACAATACGACAAGAAAGATACTCAACAATTATATGTTAGCGATGAATAAAACGTAACAATACGAGTACGAATATTCAAATCAAAATGAAAATCTCAAAGCATTTATCAATATAATTTCTCAACAACACTTTAACCGGGTCACCAGGCCTCACCACATCCGTATATGCTTTATCAAGCCATAGCCCGGGAAACAGGAATTTTGGCGGGTGCCCAACTTCCGTGCCATATTAAAATCTCATGATAACATGCTCATCAACAATATAATGATACCACATGAATCAAAATAATTTCAACAATTATTTTCCAGATTTCAATGAATTTAACAATTCAAATATGAGTTCAATTAATAAGAAATCAAAGAGAATGACACTCGCGAGATTTAAGGAGCATATTGTGTAAAACCCCATACCTCAAACCATGATGAGAAACCAATGATCACATCCTCAAGATCAACTCAAAAGATCTACAAAAGCTCCTCCAAGAACCTCCAACAAAATAGCCCCAAGAACACCTCTAATCTAAGGTTGGAACCCACAAATCTCAAGGGCCAATGTGTATATAAAAAGAAGAGGAATATAAAATATATTTGCTGCCAAAATTTGTACCAAAAGTATGTTAAAAGGTTGCCCACGACTTCCTTTTATAATGGAATGAAATGAAGAGTTGGAATCCAAAAGACAACTTTAAATAAGGCAAAGAAATGAAGAGTTGGAAGTCAAAACAACTCTTGAAAATTACTTAATGTTCGCCGACTTAGAATTCCAAGAGTTAAAAACATTTAAAACTCATTTTAAAATCCTTTTTAACTCCGATTTCGAAACCGTTTGAAATTCTCGCCTTTAAAAATAATAACCAACATATTTGAGCAATAAAAATAATTTTATCAAAAACTTTATTTTCTTCCATTTTCCAAAAATTAATTAAAATAGCCCAAAATTACGCGGCTTATTACAGTTCCCCACTAACAATGGAATTTTGCCCTCGAAATTCGTCGAATGCCTAACTCTCAAAAATCAGGCTAACAATCTCCAAAAATAATTTCGTCTCCAAAAATAATTCCTCACCTCTAATCTCGAAACCTAACACGAATATCACCTAAAATTTTCTATCTCCAAAAATTGCTAACCACGCAATGAACCCAAAACCCAAGCCCCGAGGGTTGCCGTATACCTAAGCTCTGATACCATTTGTAACACCCCGCCCATCCGGGGAGAGCGAACGGAGCGCTAATGCGATAAAATAAATCCAAATCCACAAGTGACAAGGTATAGAGCATCTAAATAAACCCACAATAATAAAAATCCATTAATCTCAATCTCTTCAATTACAACAAGTCTCTCGAATAAATACAACATCTAACTCGAAAAATAAATACAAATCTCCAAAGTTCTATACATCAAAATAATACAAATCTTTCCCAAACAATCCTCGCTAAAAATCAATCTCCATAGCGCCCCAAAATCCGCACTAACCTGCCACTAAAAGAAAATATGGGGAAGTACACAATACGATAAGAAAGATGCTCAACAATTATATGTTAGCGATGAATAAAACGTAACAATACGAGTACGAATATTCAAATCAAAATGAAAATCTCAAAGCATTTATCAATATAATTTCTCAACAACACTTTAACCGAGTCACCAGGCCTCACCACATCCGTATATGCTTTATAAAGCCATAGCCCGAGAAACAGGAATTTTGGCGGGTGCCCAACATTCGTGCCATATTAAAATCTCATGATAACATGCTCATAAACAATATAATGATACCACATGAGTCAAAATAATTTCAACAATTATTTTCCAGATTTCAATGAATTTAACAATTCAAATATGAGTTCAATTAATAAGAAATCAAAGAGAATGGCACTCGCGAGATTTAAGGAGCATATTGTGTAAAACCTCATTCCTCAAACCATGATCAGAAACCAATGATCACATCCTCAAGATCAACTCAAAAGATCTACAAAAGCTCCTCCAAGAACCTCCAACAAAATAGCCCCAAGAACACCTCTAATCTAAGGTTGGAACTCACAAATCTCAAGGGCCAATGTGTATATAAAAAGAAGAGGAATATAAAATATATTTGCTGCCAAAATTTGTACCAAAAGTATGTTAAAAGGTTGCCCACGACTTCCTTTTATAATGCAAAGAAATGAAGAGTTGGAATCCAAAAGACTCCTTTAAATAAGGCAAAGAAATGAAGAGTTGTAAGTCAAAACAACTCTTGAAAATTACTTAATGTTCGCCGACTTAGAATTCCAAGAGTTAAAAACATTTAAAAACATTTTAAAATCATTTTAAAATCCTTTTTAACTCCGATTTCGAAACCGTTTGAAATTCTCGCCTTTAAAAATAATAACCAACATATTTGAGCAATAAAAATAATTTTATCAAAAACTTTATTTTCTTCCATTTTCCAAAAATTAATTAAAATAGCCCAAAATTACGCGACTTGTTACACTATATTACTCACGCTAACTGAACTATGGTATTCAACTGAACTCATCTATGCTACTAAGTTCCCATTTTTCCCACTTAGTATGATATAGTAACCATATCTCGTGATTTATATACATAGATAACTGTTCACGCCTTGTTATCTTTCACCGTTTTATAACTAAGTCTTCCTACATAATTTGCTTTTAGATCTATACGCGACATCTCATTATCTACTAACTCACACAAGCAGATTATTAACACAGTGTATTTTTCACACACAACATATACTTATAAATTCATTTATTACTAATATTTCCTCTTAACACACATCAAGGACTCTTGGTTCGGAATGGTCTATCGACACCAAGTGAGAGTTTGGTTTGGAATTTCACCTCGACCCCAAATTGATTTCATGAAGTGGTTCGAAATAATCACCTCGATCCCACTAATGAATTTATACATAGATTGGTTCAGAACTCTTTCGTCACGACCCCATCTTACTTTTTCCATAAATTAGATCAGAATCCTACCTCGACCCTAATATAGGTAATCATGCTTTAGGTATTCTCACGACTGAAGTATCTATATAATTCAGTAGGTATACCCACAACCTATAATAATGTTCGTACGTAATATTTTCTCTTTAATATTCACCGTACTTATTTACCTACGCTTTATCTCACCATCATATTTTAATTGAATATGCACACAATTATAAGGGCCCTAGTTACCCCTCTATTTATTTCAGTAGTTAAGCTATCTCTAACCTACTGATATAACCCTGGGGATTACATTTACTCTCTCCGTAACTCAAAAGCCCAATTTTTTGATATACTAATCAATAGGTTTATCCTTTTCAGTTCATCACTTCCAATCGTGCACTCTATGATTATAACGGACCTCCACTATACACCTACTGGTACTCTCTAAGTCCCTACATAGGTACAACATCATCCCTAAGGTTTTCCCCAGTCATTGGGAAATGATTAGAACTCAACCAACAAAAGAACTAGGATCAACCTCGGTCGATCGATCGACCAGGACCATCGAGGATCGATCGAGCATGTGTGTTTTCTCACCATTCCCAATTTTCCAACTTGCATTTGAACACACCTTTGCCATACGAGTGTAAAAAGCTTAATGTATTTTGTGTCATGTGTGGTGTTTATACCTATGTATATGTGCGTGTGCGTTAGAAATATTCATTATGTATACATATATCTTATATTTTTTAGTCTTTGAGTCTTTGCCATGCTAGCTAGTCCATATATGATTTTAATTCATAATTGGCATCTATCTTGTTGGGTATTTTGGTTGATATCCCATGCTTATAGTAGTACATTTTAGTGGTATCTTTTGTTATTGCATCTAAACTGATAATTTTATTTGAATGGATTAGTCGAACTTCATTGTTGCTCACATGCTTACTCTCTTATGTTTCAAATTGATACCGTTTGTTCGAATCATAGTTAACATCCATTATTCTTTCTTGGATTAGTTATTGTCTAGTGTTGACCATTTGCTTTCATGTCCTTAACACTTTATGCACAATCATGTTTTACTTGCTTTTCCCATTTGTATACCATTATGCAGTTTTTTGGGGGAGAAATTGAGCTTAAGATAATATTGGGGAGAATTGAGAATTTAATTTATTCTATCACCTTTGTCTAATCCTGAACAAAAAGGGGGAGAATCATAGGGGGAGAAATGGTATTTAATCCTATTATAATCATATCTTAGTTTGGGGGACTTAACTTAGGGGGAGACGTCTTTCTAAGTAGGTTATTTAATTGATAAAGAGGGGATAATTAATTTAAGGGGAGTATATACTTTCATTGGCCTTAATATTTTGATATTTCCTATGCGTTTAATATTTTGGTTAAGTGCGCATGAAATTTTTATAGTGACATCTATTTAAGGCGGCAAAGCACTCCTAACTGGTCCTCGTGAATCAAGCATCAAGCTTTTATTTTTTATTTTGGGTGGGAAGTTTTTGAGCCTAGTAGAGCTTGACGGACCTTTAGGATTTTGTTTTGATTTTTGTCCAGGAATAGCCAAAGGGAGAGATTTTTAAGGACACAAATTTCAAATTGAGTCTTAGTGTAGTGTTGGCTAAATTCCGAACAAAAACACTTGAGTCATAGGATAGAGTTCGTGAGCATCCATCAAGCTTATGACATGTTAAAGTTGAAGACGCAGCAGCCTACTTTTCAAGAGAACATCATTACCGAGTTTTAATGCCACGTTTCACATCATCAACATCATATTTCAAGTCTCCAAAGGTATGAATGCTTTTATATATTTGTAGGAAACTTGGAATATTCTTTAAGGGTGTAATTTTATTTTAAAATGAATTTTATTTTCAGAAAAAGTGTTTAGAACTTTGAATAAAAAGTTTTTGGGCTTAATATGTAAAATTTCAGATTTTGACATTTCGTTCAAAATTATCCTTCGAACGAGAATATCGTTCGAACGAGAATTTCTTTCGAACGAATTTGGCGACGAGTTTTCCCTTTTTGGACACTGAATTTTTGTTAGAAAAGTCGTTCGAATGAAATGTCGTTCGAACGAAAATCTCGTTCGAATGAGATTTCTGGCGGGAATTTTTTTGGTAGTTTTCTCCATGTTCCCACTCTTTTATTCCCGCTAACTTTTTCCCAGATTTTATATGTGCGGGAACTAACCTTTTTTAGATAACTTTTGACACACTTTGAGAGAGAAATATTAAGAAAGTATTTCCAAAATCAAAAGTTCATGTTTTTGTGTTTTCAAGCCGTCATGAATTAATTTCTACCAAAAACACATACACCCATCAGTTTGTGTTTATTTCAAGTTCTCCGCATATATGATATTTTCTTGGAGTTGTGCGGTACCATTGGTTTTTCTCTACACCCCAAAAGAAGAGAGTTTGGGTTTGCTTCTACATCCCTCAAAGAAGAAGAAGATTTTGTTCTGCTGCGGCATTCTCATATGGTGAAAGGCACCATGTGTGGTTGATGGTTGCTTGGTCTCAATTGGTGGACTCCACGGTTTCGATGGACTCCGGGATTATTCTCTAGGCGGAGGTGTTTACAAGAAGGAGCGTCAAGACTTGGACGGACTCAAGTTTGTGGTGTAAGTCTACGTGTCTTGTAATTTTTAATTCCATACTTAGTGAATTTGTTAGGCCAGGGCCGTTTGAGGTTTTTTTTTCGACTTGGGTTTTTCCTCGTACATCTCCGTGTAGTGGTTTGTTTATTTTGTCTTTTGAAAAATTCAGCATTAGATGCATGCTTAGGTAAAAAGATAAAATTTGGTTTAAATTACTACTTGTTTAATTTGGTTCAAAATTAAATTGAGTGAAATTTAAGTTAATTTAATTCAAGTCATATATTTAATTTGGTTTGGCCTAATTTGGTAATATTGAAAATATTGGGTAGTCAAATTTTAGGACTTATGTTAAATTAATTTCGGGCTAAAAGTAAATTACTCATATTTTACTTTAAGTGTTATTTTTGTTTTTGAGAAAATCTAAAATTTGGTTTGAGTGAATTTTGTGTGTGTGTGTGTGTTCACCATTATTCACTTCTTTAGGTTTAATTTTAATTTGAAAAGAAATTAAAATTTATGGTCACTATAATTTTCCATCTTTTAAGAAAAGAAAATTATTTAAATTTTGGAAAATTAAATTCGTGTTAGTAACCATCTTTATTTCCCACATATAGGAAATTAAAGTGAAAAACTTTAAAATTGGTGTCCTATCACCGTTCTTAGAAAAAGTTATCGAATTCTATGGATACTAGTATCATACATTCACCTAAAAAATTGGTAGGGTCCTATGGTACTAAGCGCTATAGTTACCATATACATCAAATGTCTGGAGAGTGTGAGTTAAATTTGGGAAGCTATTTTCGTGCATATATAAGTTTGGATCAAATTTTCAGTATGAGGAAGGTGTGGCGGATGGAAAAAGATTGTAGCTGTAAGGACTTAAATTTCCTATTGAGTCACTATATTGTTTTGACTTAATTTCATGAACAAAACTGTGTTTGTAATATGTCATAGGGAGATTTTATTTTGTCACGATCCCACTTGGTCTATGACGTATTGATGAAAATTGAAGACGTTGCGGCAAAGCTTCAAAGAAATAATCATGCCGGAGTTTAAATTAGTGCAAGTTAATTGCATTTCGAGATCACTCAGGTATGAATGCGTATAATTAATGGTGCTCGGAATTATTTTTATAAAAGATAAGGATGTATTTTTATAAAGAGAAATATTTTAAAATGTTTTTAAAAGTGTTTTAAGTGTTTACACTACATTTTATTCTGATATACTCGAAATAGAGTTTGACTAATTTGGATCTCTTTTAAAAGATACGTTTTGAACATAAAATCAACAAAGTCAAACTTTTGCCCTGTTGTTCAAACGACATAAGCTCTCGTTCGAACGAGATGCTTATGTCGTGCGAACAACGTGGCATTGTCATTCGAATGACATGGTTTTTGAGGCAGCATTTAAATCTTATTTAAACCATGTTTCTATCAAAGTTTTGTTAGTGTACAATCTGGAAAAACAGTTTACAATCCAGTACGAGTTTAGCACATGTTTTTTAAGATTTAAAAAGATTAAACACATCCTTAGAGTTTGTAAAGATCCGAGTTATCATTCTTATATGCTTACGTGATCTTGCTGCACCAAGAAGTTTGTTCTATCATTATCATCAAGGGTTTTGGGATGAAGAAAAGAGAAGGACTTCTTGTTCGACATCGTAGACGAATAAAAGCCATTCGGTGGACACCGCAACATTCGTGGACGCGTGTGTTGTGGACATGTGTCTTGGAAGACGGAATTTCTGTGTGGGCACTATTGAAGAATAGTAGAAGATCAGAAGGAGCGTCAAGACCTGTGGGGATCGAGTCATTGAGTAAGGCTAATCTATCTTTGTAAAACCTTTATTCATAGTGATTGTCTGGCTTGGGACGTCCGAGGTTATTTTTTCATTTTGGGTTTTTTTCTCGTACATCCGGTATTGTGAGTATTACTTACTTTATTTTACTTGCCTTAATCACTAGATGCCTGTTTAGGATTAATCAAGATAAAATTGGTTTAAAGTAAGAATTGGGTTTTTCACAACTTGGTTTGGTGCAAATTGAAAGTTGGATAATTTTTGGAGAAAATTGGTTTTGTTTAAAACACACATATTGGGCACTTTCAAATTGGTATCAGAGCTAGAAAACATATTTTATTTGTTTTGTGATCCCGTGTGTTTTCAAAGATGAATTTTGGATATAACAAATTTTCTCATACTCCTGTTTTTTATGGTACTAATTACACTTATTGGAAAATGAGAATGAGATGTGCATTAAAATCTATTGATGAACGTGTATGGCTTGTAGTTGAGAAAGGTTGGACACCCCCTTTCACTATTTTAGGTGAGGTCACTAGTTTAAAGCTTGTTGAGTCATAGATCGAAACTGAACAAAGACTTGCACAATACAATTCTAAGGGTCTGCACGTTATTGTTTCACATGTCACACAAGATGAATATAACAGAATCATGACTTGTGAAACATCAAAATAGGCTTGGTATATTTTGGCACTTACTCACGAGGGCACTAGCATGGTTAGGGCGTCAAAACTTCAAAATCTCACTACACATTTTGAGACCATTAGGATGTTAGAGAGTGAGACTTTTGATGAATTTTATGCTAGGTTGTCCAATATTATTAACTCATCATTTAACCTAGGTGAGAAAATTCCTGACAACCATGTCATTAAGAAAATCCTTAGGTCATTGCCTAGTAGGTTTGATGCGACAGTGACCATTTTAAACTCATTGGGTAGGTTAGAGTCGACAAAACTAGAAGAGATTGTAGGTGACTTACAAACCTATGAAATCGACATGATTACCTCCAAGCAAGTGCCTAAGAAAGAAAAGGGTATTGCTTTGAAAACCCGAAAGGAGAAAATTAAAGTTTCGGATTCCGATTCCGATTCCGATTTTGAGAATGTTGATATGTTGGCAAAGAAATTTAAAAAATTTATTAAGTTTCAAAAGCAATCGAAAGATGCCAAGAAATTTGAAAAATTCAACAACAATAATGTAGATCCCACCTCTAAGGATAAGTTTGAGAAGCCTAAGAGAGATGAGTGGGAAAAGTGTTTTGGGTGTGAGGCGTACGATCACAAAGTTAAGGAGTGCCCCACTAGACTGAAGAAAGAGGGAAAGCAACCCATTGTCTATAATGCCACCTTAAGTGATAGTGATCCAAAAGAGGGAGAGAGTTCCCCCATTGATCGTAACTTTGTTGCGTTTATGGCATGTCATGTGAGCGATAACTATTCTCATGTGCATGACACTTCTGAGTAGGTTGTGAGTGAATCCCATGTTAGTGAGGTCAAAGAGAGTGACGAGGAGGAGGTAGATGTGAAAGAGTTGAAAAATGCGTTTAATGCGTTGTATGCCGAAATGGTGAAGGTGAAAAAGGATAACTCTAAATTACAAGCTAAGTTGAATGAGCATGCCATAAAAAATAATTATAGTTTGATTGAGGATCTTAGGGCACAAGAGAAGAAGTTTAGGGAGAAACTAGAGTTTGTGGAGAAAGAGAGAGATAATCTTCGTGGTTTGATGGAGTCCTTGAAAAAGGAGATTTTAGAGTTTGAGGAGTCTAGGAATTTACTCGAGTCTAGGATTCACGAGTTGGAGGAGAGATTAAGAGACTAGTCTAGAGTCAAGTTTGATTTGGAGGATAGGTCGAAGAAGTTAGATAAGATTTTAGGCACCATCCAAATTAAGGGAGATAGGGGAGGTATAGGTTTTGATGAGAGAGTTGTTCACATTCCCCCCGCACGTGTGAGAAACACTAAGAAGGTTAGAAAAGGTCCACATATATGTAATCATTCTCACCACCGCTACATTTGCACATTTTGTGGTAGGAAAGGTCACCTTAGGCATTATTGTTACAACCTTAGACAAGATCCTAGGAAGTTTAGGAATAAAGTTTCCCCGGTTCCCCAAACCCTCATGCGTCGTTTTACACCTACTTGGGTTAGGAAATATGATTTAGTGGCTTTAGGAATTAAACTTCATGATTCTCGTTTGGGTGCACTTGACTCTTCTCATGCTAAATCTAAAGGATGATAATGTTCACTTGTTTGTAATATGCTAGTTTACTTCATGATATATTCATTGCTAGTATTATGATATGTGTATCATTTTGTATTATAGTTTTCATTTGTTTGAGTCCTGTCGAAAAAAATACAAAAAGAGTTTTTTTTTTAGAAAATTTTTGAAAATCCAAAAAGATTTTGTTTTTGAGAAAACTTTGGAAAAAAACCCCAAAAAACTTGCTTTTATTTGAGTCAAAATATGAAAAGCCAAAAAGATTTTCGGTTTTTGTTTTTGAGTTTACATGTTTGATGTGGCATATTGATGTGCTTGGACCCCCCAATCGTTTCGTATCCATGTGGCCAGGACATTTGGTAATTATTATCGATACTTAGAATGATCTTAACCATTGTTTATATGGGGTTGTTTCGAAGTTGATACGCATTTTGATTCGACTTTGTATATATGCCAACATTGCACACATGCACGAGTTTATATGGATGTTTGGCTTCTCTTGCATATTTGAATTTAGTGAGGTGTTCTTATCTCAATCTTGTCATCTATGTGTAATTAGACTTAAGGAGAAGTATGCATGTAAGAACCATTTACCGTGAGGATTTGAATTGAAAAAAAATGTTGAGTGATTCACGAAAAGGGCTGCGAGACTTCAAAATTGACTCTTCATGAAAGCCATCGTTTAAAAGAGCCCAAAATAAAAAGCTATATGCTAAGAAGAGGGCAAAATTTGTTTAGTTCATTCCAAAGAAAATATGATTTTATTGAGGGAGTTTGGATTGGTTAAATTTTTTAAACGGGTTTGCACATCTAATCCTAAATGTTGAAACATTGCAATTTGACGCTATTGTTTGTAGAATCGTCAAAATTCTGGATTTGTGTGCATGTAGTATGTTTAGTTCATTAAGCTCACACTTTTATTGTCATATGGCTATGATAAAGTTTGATGATTTATCGCTATCAATTAGAGCTTCTTGATCGTTTTGATATTTTGGAATTGTGACTCATTTATTGTAGTTTCACGCCCATTCATTCCATGTCCATGTTTGAGCACATCGGTACTATGTTTGCATGTAACTTGCATTTTTAGTTTTTATGAGTTTTTGCATTTAGTGTTAAAATAATATTGTTTTAACACTGTTTTGCTGATGTCTGGCCCTTCCTGGAATTTTTTTGTGGAAATTTTTTCACTGGGCAGTATTATATAATATTTATGAGAATCTAGAAAATTTTGGCAGGTCGCGAGAAGTGGTTCAAACGACATCCCTTTGTCGCGCAACGACATTTGTACTTCATTCGAGCGATGTCCTCACTTCGTTTGAGCGACATCCCTGGCTCGTTTGAATGACAGGTTGATTTATGGCTTCTGATTGGTTTGCAGTCCACTGGTTTAAATTGAAATTTTTTTGGTACTGCTAGAAGTGTTTCTGGACTGAACTGGTTTATATGCAGATTTTATTGGTTATAAATTGGATTTTTGCATATAGTCCATTTATCACACTTGATTAGATTGCTATATTCTTTGTGTGATTACTTGGTTTACTAGCTACTGATTTGTCATTACTTGATCATATTTAGCTGGTTGTTTCATGATTATCTAGCAATTGCAAATTGATTCACATTGGTTTATATTCTCATGCTAGATACTTGGATTGGATGATCTTTTCATCGGATTGTCTATTCGAGACAAAAAAGGGGAGATATGTATGTGATGTAGGGGGATATTTGAGCATGTTTTGGTTTTCATATGTTTACAAATTGGCATCTCATTGGTAGTACACATTGGTATCAGTTTGTTGCTCAAATTGTTTAACAAATGATTTTTTTCGTAGTTTATTCATATTGGTATCTATTGTTGTTTGGTATCATTTGGATATATATATATATATATATATATATATATTGGTTTCATTTGTTCCCCCATACTTCACTTGGTATTTGTTTTTATGTTTCATGTGTGTAGGTATGCTTCAGCGATTCGAGATTTCAAGTCTACATCGCATTCAGACAGTTTATGCTTGCCGGTGCTATATATACTAGTCAGTGTCCTGTAATTTTTTATTTTGGGTTTTTGGGGTGGGATTTAAGCGTCATACGGCTTGAATGTCCGGCTTAGGCATTTCACTGGTTTAGTTTTGTCCCGAAATAGTCAAAGGGGGAGATTTATAAGGACTTAAATTTCCAATTGAGTCCCTGTATTGTTTTGACTTAATTCCGTGAACAAAACTGTTTTTGTAATATGTCATAGGGAGATTTTATTTTGTCACGATCCCACTTGGTATATGACGTATTCAAGAAAATTGAAGACATTGCGGCAAAGCTTCAAAGAAATAATCATGTCGAAGTTTAAATTGGTGCAAGTTTATTCGTCTTCAAAGTTAATTGCATTCCGAGATCACTCAGTTATGAATGCGTATAATTAATGGTGCTCGGAATTATTTTTATAAAAGATAAGGATGTATTTTTATAAAGAAAAATATTTTAAAATGTTTTTAAAAGTGTTTTAAGTGTTTACACTACGTTTTATTATGATATACTCGAAATAAAGTTTGACTAATTTGGATCTCTTTTAAAAGAGACGTTTTGAACATAAAGTTAACAAAGTCAAACTTTCTCCCTGTCGTTCAAACGACATAAGCTCTCGTTCGAACGAGATGCCTATGTCACGCGAATGATATGGCATTGTCATTCGAATGACATAGTTTTTGAGGAGGAGTTTAAATGTTATTTAAATCGTGTTTCTATCAGAGTTTCATTAGTGTGCATTCTGGAAAAACAGTATACCATTCAGTACGAGTTTAGCACATGCTTTCTAAGGTTTAAAAAGATTAAACACATCCTTAGAGTTGCACCAAGAAGTTTGCTCTATCATTGAGCATCAAGGATTTTGCGGTGAAGAAAAGAGAAGGACTTCTTGTTCGACATTGTAGATGAATCAAAACCATTCTATGGACACCGAGACATATGTGGACGCGTGTGCTGTGGACAGGTATCGTTGAAGACGGAATTTCTGCGTGGGCACTATTGAAGAACGGTAGAAGATCAGAGGGAGCGTCAAGACCCGTGGGGATCGAGTCATTGAGTAAGGCTAATCTGTCTTTGTAAAACCTTTGTTCATAGTGATTTTCTGGCTTGGGCCGTCCGAGGTTGTTTTCCCATTTTGGGTTTTTTCCTCGTACATCCGGCGTTGTGAGTATTCTTTACTTTATTTTACTTGACTTAATCACTAGATGCATGTTTAGGATTAATCAAGATAAAATTGGTTTAAAGTAAGAATTGGGTTTTTCACAACTTGATTTGGTGCAAATTAAAAATTGGATAATTTTCGGAGAAAATTGGTTTTGTTTAAAACAAACATATTGGGAACTTTCAGTAGCTGTAATTTTTAATTTAAAAAATTGGTCAAACAATTATTTTTTTAAAATAAAAAAAGTAGAGAAAAATGAGCAAAAGCCCGAAAAAGCACTAACGGACATTATAAAGACATTTTCCAATTTTGAACTTTTCGACCATTTACAATGTATCTAATGCACCTTAAAACCCAAAAAAGTCCTAGCCGAGTCAGGATTGCAAAATTAATTACCGCGTGGAGAGTTAAAACACGAAAATATAATAGAAGAGATTAACTTGTTTAAAAAAAGAGGTTAATTATCTCATTTCGTATAAAAACTTCGATAAGGTGGTTTCGCCAGCACGAAAGAGGCCAAAGATGCCCCCTTAATTGAGAGTGATAATGAGGACAATACTAGTGGGCCTAAAGTCATTGTGAAGCCCCCACCGCTACTCCGTTCCCTCAATGGTTGGTTCCATCTAAAAAAGGAACCTCCCGTGAAGATATGATAGATGTCTTCAAGCAAGTAAAGCTGAATTTACCAGTTCTCGATGCCATAAAGCAAATTTTTGCTGATGCTAAAGTCCTTAAGGACTTATTGACAGTAAAAATAAGGCTAAAGGTAGAGAAAAATGGGTTCCTAGCACAAAATGTCAGATCAATACTGTCAAGCGACCTTCCACCAAAATTCAAAGATTCGGGTTCACCCACCATTTTGTGCATCATGGGGACGAATCAAATCGAGAGAGCGCTAATAAATTTAGGGAAGACTGCTAACATTCTCCCCTACTCCATCTATACGTAATTAGACTTGGGGTACCTTAAGCCCACACCGATGACTCTCCATCTTGCAGATCGTATTGTGAAGATACCTCGGGGGGTTGTTGAGGACGTGAGTGTCCAATTGGACACTTTCTACTTCCTGGTAGATTTTATCATTTGGAATGAGTAGACCTTTGCTATACCAATCAATCATGTTCTCGTCATTCTTGGCCCTCCATTTTTAGCTACAGCTAATAATCGAAATGGACAAATTCAACTCATGTTTGAGAATATGACCCTCGAAACAAATATCTTCTACATCACCAAGCCTGAGGGTGATGAGAGCGAGTCGCGAGAGACGGATCTTATGGAAGATATAGTACACCATCCCGAGAGGAATCATGCGATAGAACCGGTATGGGTTGTCTTATTACATCAACTGATATCGATAATCCTGACATTGTTCGAGAGTAGGGGGAGACGTGTTTAGTGACCGCTATTAAGAGCGAAAGAGAGCGCGTAGGCTTGAGCGGGAGAGAGATTTTATATGGGAGTGTGAGAGAGTATTCCAAGGATGAGCAGGAAAGGGAGTTAGAAAACGTTAGCCTAGAGAATTTTGAGAAAAAATTTGGGTCGGTGGATGATAGCCTCACTGTTGAAGTCCAATCTCTATGGGACTCCTTTAATCACTTAGAAGAGAGCGAATGGAAAGAAAAGATAGATGAATTCCTTCTTTGTGACTATACACCCATGCCACTTGAGTCCTCGGATGCGATGGAGGAGAGGACTCAAGTCTCGTCCGACTTAGAGCCCGACCCGTGCATTTCTAAAATTAAAAGAGATCTAGGTTTAGCATGTCCCTCCAATTTTGACCGAGATATTCTCTCCAAGACGGGACAAGTAAGTTGCAATTAGATTTAGCATCACGAAAACCCCATTAATGACAAATGTCACAAACCTCAAGGACACACCATTATCTATGGGAAGGGTCCCAATTTGTTCTGACTATTGGTTTACGATGGTAGGACAAGAGAGAGGAGGAGAGTATCAGACCCCTAGAGGGGATCAGATGAGGTTTTAGTGGAAAGAGAGAGGTCGTCGCACCCCCAATGCGTTTTGGGTGATTTTTGTTGCATTTTTTAGTCATGTGTTAGAGTTATATAGTGTCTTATTGCATTTTAATATTTGTTTATTTTATTTTCGCACTTATTCTTTCTCTTCTTTAGTTTTTAGTCCTTTTGATTGAGGACAATACAAAAGTCCAAGTCAGGGGGGTGATAGGTGCGTCTTTTAAAACCTCACAAATTTTTAAAATGCCAAAAAAAAATTCAAAATTTTCCAAATAAAAATTGAAAAATTAGAAAAAGCCAAAAATATTTTTTCAAAAACTAAATAAAAATTGTAATTTAATTTTTCCAAAAATATCACAAAAAATTGTTTAAAGTCTCAAATTGTAAAAAAATCAGATGCACAAAGCCGAAATTGACGAAAGATGGAAATTGAAAGAAAATTGTCGACTTTACGAATAAGTGTGGAGATTAATCAACTCGGTGAGATTTTGAGCCTATCGATTTTTGTGAGTTTTTTAAATCAATCTGAGTTAATGATTAAGTCAAAGTTCAATTCAATGTTTTAATAAATTGTGAGGATCTCAGTCCCTTTGTTTTGATCGGTTACGAGAAATGTGTGAGATGTTGTCTTAAAAAGCGAGCTAAAAATATCTCTAAACTAAATGATTCTTGAGACGCATATGGTAAAGTATTGAGTAATTGAAACAATGAAGTGGACCCTCGTTTGTATAACCTAAAAATATTAGCCATAAAAAGTTGTGAAAATTTTTCCCTTTTGCTAACCCAACTTGAGCCAAATAAAAATTTCCCCTTTCGTTTGATAAACCCAAAAAAAAACCATGACGCTTGAAATTGTGAAAAGTGAAAATTCAGAAATTTAGTCCAAAAAGTGCATAAAAAGGGGCAAGAAAAAAAAGAGAAAAATGCCCAACAAAAATAGCTAGAGAAGAAAAATGGAAAAAGGAAAAAAATTAAAATGAGCAAAAGCCCGAAAAAGCACTAACTGACATCGTAAGAACATTTTACAATTCCAAATTTCCCAACCATACCCAATTTTACCCAAGCACACCTTAAACCCGAAAAAGTCCTATCCGATTCCGAATAACAAAATTAATTGTCGCGTGGAGAGCTAAGACGCAAAAACATAATAAGGGAGATTAATTGGTGTGAAATAAAGAGATGATGTTTCCAGTTTCCAATAACCATGTTCCGATGAAGAGATCTTTTCACCACAAAAATGATGTCTTTCAAATTGTGTGCGTGAATTTGTATTCCATTTTATTTACTCTTTTAAATCACGCATACTGAGAGAACTAGCCACATTCCGAGTGATTCGTTTGAGAGAGCATCTCGTGAGATTTGAATTCAAAATAAATTTTCAAAAATTAACGTAATTATCAATCGGTGGAGATTGACGGTTTAATTTTCGGCTTCGCACACACACACACACATTGTACGAGTTGAGACTTTTGAATGTATATTTATGGTGACTAAATTTAGAAAGGTTTAAATTGTACAATTTTTAAGTATTTTGATTTTTCATTTAGTCGAAAAATGAATTTTGTGGGTAAATTTACTGCAAACCCTCACGAGACACCACTCGTCCTACTAGGGTAACCTAGGGGTTTAACGGCTTGTGGCATACACTAAATATAATTGTGCCCGTGAAAAAGGTATTCCATCCCAATAAAGTTTTTGAAGGATCATTAATTCACACTCTCGTTCTTTTACATTGCTCGGAACACGTAAAGTTCTAGTTAGGGGGATTTGATTAGGCATATATTCTTCATATTTATCCCCTTAATTTCGGTATTTTTATGATCTCGTGTATTGTAATTGACTTGTTATTGTCACATATTTATGCTACTAACCCTTTTTGGCAATTATTTCTTGTTTTGTGTATCTCCTATGTGTTTCACAGGTATTTCATGTAAGTTAGTGCGAAAGAGAACTCGAAAGAGTGAAAGAAACCAAGAAAAAGGGAGTTCAAGGGCATTTTCATAATTTTCAAGCCTTAGTCCAGAGGTGGGGCCAACTAGAAATTCGAAGACAACGAAGTTACAAGAACACTAGAAAAATAATACCCCAATCTGAGTTAGGGTGAAAGAGTTATGTAAATATGAAGATTGAGAAGAAAACAAGGAAAAAATTCTAAGTGTAAAAGAAGAAAAGAGGCTTCGAGGCAGAGAAATTACATGAACCTCATGCTGAACCTGTTTGGGGTTGAACCGGTTCGAATGTACCCTAGAACCAGTTTGAGGGGTCTGATGCGAAAATTTATTTCCTTTTTTATTGGTCCAAAGAGTTTGAGGTGGGTTGGACTCTAATAAAAACGTAAATGTAACAATATAGTTAATTGTTAGAGATAGTTTGAATCGGTTTTTCATAGAGAACAATAGAGGAGGAGACCCAAGAACTCTAGTTTAATTTATGCATAGAAGATTTACACTTTCAAAGGTTAAATTTAAGGTTTTCATCATTCAAGTTTGTTTCCTTCTTCTTTGTTCTACAAGTTGATTTTAATTACATGTTCCTTTATTTTTATGGGTTTCTAAATCAACCATTCATGTTTAACACTAATGTAGTTATTATTTTCATTGCATGCGACATTAAGATTTGTGTTATTTCTCATGTAACCATGTCCAACTAGATTTCTAAGGGTTGGAATGCATGAACCCAACCCGATGTGGTTTACATGAATATAACAGTAATTCTCTAAATTAAATAAATAATTGAATCGTGTTGGTTAGTTATTACTATTGTCGTAGGACTTTTAACCTCATTTGCCCTCGGTAACCGGGGTGTTTAAGAGTGCGACGTGCGTGTCAGCTATTCCAACACCGCTTTATTTGTACTCTTGATTATGTATGATTAGGGCTTGTACCCTCATATATATAATGCTTGAAATGAATAAAGTATGGTTTAATAAATTATCTAATTCACGATTGCTTTTATATCGGGTAAACATACTAGGGTTCGGGGGATTGTAGTCCAATCTATTTGTCTCATCCATATTTAGCCAGTCATAGTTAGTTTACTCTTGTATACGTAGTTTAATTATTAATTTAATTACTTTGTATTTAGTTAGTAGATATAAAACTCTAATCTCATCACATTTTCCTTTCCTTTTCTGAGTCATTTTAGTATTAAGCATCTTTCCAACTTGTCATCATGTTCTACATCCTATTTCCCTAAGGATTCGACCCCGCCTTTCCGGGTTTGTTACTTACGCGAGCGGTTTGCACTTGAACCGTAATTAGTAAGCTCTAGAGACACATTTTGAGTCATGTCACGTGGCCGGTGTGTCCGTCCCGTAAATTCATTTTGGGTAGAACTCAGAGATAAGCTCAATGACAAACTTGTGTAGTTGGAGGTAATTATAAGGTGAATGTTTCACTTAATGGGGTTCTTACTAAGGAGACGTTGGGATGAGATCAAGGTATGATAATGACCTGGTGTGTTAGGTTGGTCATGATGTCACTAAAGATGTGGACAAGGTCGGCTTGACAAAGACGTTAGGCATTCGCCAACGAGAGTGGCTCATGTGTGTGTTAAGGATGTAAGAGGGAGAGACTTAGTCCTAAGGAGATAATTCTAGTGTTTGACTTTCCAGAAAACAATAGGTTCGTATGCTTCTTTTTTCTGAAAAGGATGAATGGTTATGATTCGATTCGTCAAGGTTGGTGGTTCGGGACAAGGTGTGTGGCTAGGGTGGTATGCAGTGAGAATGTTCGAGAGGAATAGTAAACATCAAAATAGGCAGCATAGGTTCAATTTTTGTAAACCATAGTCTGACTCATACAATTGGGATTTTCTCGGAACGATCCTTTATTCCTTTAATTCTTATGTGTGTCCCTTTTGGTTCCAATAATCGAGGATTGGTATTTCCATGATTGTGGTAGCTCGAATTTGTACCAAGTTATGGAACTATGCAACTTGGCTCTGTAGAGTGTCGTTGGACCTAGCATGGTCAATGCATCTCGATAATTGGGTGCGCCCTTATCTGAGGTATCCTTGTTATTGCATAAAGTTCAATGTACGGGAGGCTGTGCTTTTGACTGCACAGTTTGCTCATAGCATTCTCTGTTCTTGGGATTAGAGACCTTACGACTAGCTATCATGGCAGTCAGGGGCTCTGGTTGTAAAGTGAAGGATGATGGCTTAAGGATGTTATATATTGATAGAACTCGAGGAAACTTAGCACACAGTGTTATTTTTCCACGGTGAGTGGATTGGCATGATACTCAAGTGAGTTATCCAAAGTTAGATGCCTAGAGTAATACTAGGGTTATCAAAGTGACGCAACAGAAGGTGTGAGCCGAGTGCGTGATGACGATTTAGTTAGTGTATCACTCCTCAGATGGAGTAATTAGCAATGTAAGGTTAGTATCAATCTTGGGCAAAATTCTGTATTCAAAATGACCTGAAAATTTGTGAGGACACAGGATATGTAATCCCAAGATTGAAAATGGTTCTTGGTGATGAATTTGATTATTGGTTATATTATGGTTAATACTTGGGTGAGTGTTAATCACTAGAAAGCGTTACCCGATAGAGGCACTGGTATGCTTTGGGTATTAGCAAGGTAGTTTTGGGACATCATTGAACATGATCGTCAGGTGAGTGGAAACTCAGGGATGGTTATATGACGTTGATGGCTAACATGATGGTAAGCATTAGTGGATGTTTCATTTTGAACATTTGGTGACAACCCCTATGTGAGGGCGTATGATGTGATTTCGGTTATTGAGGACTTGGATGATTTCTATGACTTAGAATAAGAGTTGGTAAATCCCATGAACTTGAGGAATTGATTTATTGATAATTTTGGGGATAAAATTTTCTAAGGAGGGAAGAATGTAATATCCATGCCCAATATATTATTATTTTCCCATGAAGATTGTAATCATATGAGATCTTTGGAAATTGGATCATTTATATAGATATATGGGCTTTTATCTCTAAACAATTATTCTTTGGTCTTGATGGTAATTTTTGGAAGTTGTGGGTAAAAATTGGAGATTTTAGGAATCTGACAAGATCAAACGACTTGGAGGCGGTTCGAACGAGATCCATATTTCATTCGAATGAGAATCAGGTCGTTCGAATTAGAATCGAAGATCATTTGAAGGTCGTTAAAAGCTGGGTCCTAATGATGATCGAACAAGATGCCACTGTACTGAATTTGTTAGAAGGTCGTTCGAATGAGGTCCCTTTTACGTTCAAACGAGGCTGCCCAGAAATTTAAATTGGGTGCCCTTATGTGATGTCACATTTTGGGTCATTGGATCAATGTCATGTCAAGATTTGGTGACTCGGATTGGAAAAAAATGGGTTTTTTATAGTTTGGGGATGTTTATAAGGGTTTGTTTGGGGGTTATTGTGGGTTTAATTAACTGGAGAGAAGAAAAAGAGTGGGGGTGGGTCTCCTCATATTTTCTTCATCTATCGCTAACTCTTGGGAGGCTTTCCTCTATCCCCACCACCATACACCACTATGTACCAACCCTATGCTACTATATTATACTAGTATTCTACTATACTTAAGCCCAATAAACCCATTTCCTCCATGATTAAACAAAGCTCTGAATTTTAGAGGTGTTATTGGGGGGGGGGGGGGGGGTTGGAGAAGAAGAAGCATAGAAATTTGTGCATTTTGAAGGGGGTTTTCTTGGAGCTTTCTTGCAGATAAGTCTTGTGGAGCTAGGCAACCTCCTTAAGGCCACCTTAGGAAGTGAGGGGTTGTCATCATCATCTTTCTCATCCATAATTTTTGGAGCTACATTTGAGGTAGGAAAACTCTACTCTTTGTATAAAAACTCTATTTTCCCATAGTGTTAGTCTAGTGGTTAGAGTTTATAAGAGTATGATGCATTCGTGAGTTAAGAATGATATTTCTTATGAATTTTAAAAATTGGTTTACAAAGGGTTTCAATGATTTTGAGAAAAAATGGTATATTTTCATAAAACTTGGTGTTTAAACATTTTTATGAAATAAAAATGTTGGGAATGTTTTATGAGCAAATATTTTCAAGTTTTCTTATGGAGATTGGATTTTTGTATAAATAGACATTTACTTAAATTTTGGAGAAATAAAAATGTCTTTAGCTTGAGAAGCATGTGCATACCAATATTATGAAATCTCTAGAATAAACTATATGTTAGACCCATCTAATAGGATTTTTTGACTTGAAACCCGTATTCTCATGAATATATACTTGTAGTATTTTGACGTGGAACACATAAACAAGTTTAATGAGGGTTTGTTGTGCTTAAACATGAAATGGAGAAAATAAAAATTTCAGCCATTAAAGTGTGTGAAAAAGGTGTTAACAATGTGATGAGTGCATTGATTCAAGACTACATGTATTAATAAAGAAAATGGTATTTTTCTTATAAAGTTGTCTTAGTTGTTCGATAATTTCTTATAAAAGAAAGTGGTGAAATAAATATGTTTCCAAATTGAGAATAATGTTACTCTAAAAATTTAAAGAGGTGTTAATGTGTAAAAAATACTTAAGAAGTGGGTGTGGGTAACTTAATGGTGTTTTGAGAAATAACACTTGTGAGAATGGAGTAAAAGACAAGTTTGGAAACGAATGGGTATAAAGGAAATTTGACTTAAAGTGAAAAAAATTTATGAAATAAAAATGTTGGAAAAGGTGTCACACAAGATGGTCTAAAATAAATATGATTTTGGGATAAAATCAATGTTCGATTAAAAAGACAAGAAATGATGATTTTTAAAGTGTAATACGAATTGGGGTGAAACCCCGGGTTTTGGGTTCAACCGAGAAAAGGAAAAAACGAAATAATATGGACATTTGAAAAATATTAAAACAGATTAATAAGAACTCGGATGACGCATGGATAATTAAGGAGGGCCCAAATCCATAGTGTGAAAGATCTAAAATCACTTATCAGAGCATATGGTAGCATAGTTGGTGGTGTGGAGCCCATTGAAGTATGCGAATATTGGAATATTTCGAGAAAAAGATAAAGAAAGTGGAACATATTGTGAAATTGTTTGTGTGGTGAATATGTGAAAAGGCAACCTAACTTGAATAAATTAATAAATGTTTCAGTGAAGGGTAAAATGGACAAGTAAGGTCAAAATCGATTTATGTCCATAAGGTAAAGGAATGGTAAAGATAAGGAAATAAATGGGTAGTTAAGAAACCCATAGAGGTTTAACCTATTATTAACAGAAGGGTGTGTTTATGAAAGGTTTTCAAAGGTAAATAAGTATTTTCTAACACGATGTTTGTATGTGTTGATAGAGTGATTCTGGAAGAAAATACAAATGCGAATTGGTATAAATAAAGGAGTAATTTCATGAAAGGAAATGATTTTTCTTAAATAAAGTGTATTTGTTTCAAGTATGTAACCGGGTGTGTTAAATCAGGAAATAAAGTTCAAGTCAGGTAAAAGGGATTTCTTTTATAAGATTAAGGTAAATTAATCGGGGTAAACATCATTTTTGGAATAAAACGGTTTCATGCATAATATATATATATATATATATATATATATGGTAATTGCAAGTGCACGTAGATATAACGTGTTAGAATCTTCTTTTTGCTGTTCAATTGTACATTACATTATTGTAATTTCCCACTAGGCATTCCCTCACCTTTGTTACGGCATGTTGGGTGCGATTTTGTAATTTGAGAGCATTGCAAAAGTATGTATTCTATTTATATTACATTAGTAGCTTTGTGTGGACACTTCCCATGGGTCCCTCATGTAGTTTGACTTAAATGAAAATCACATTCTAAACAAGTGAAATGTTAATTAAATAAAATTGGACTTGCAACATTATGTAGGTTGTTACATATCGCTCGGGTCGGACCGGATTGACCACGGGTAACCCATAAATCTGAGCCAGGGCATTACATTTTAAGCTATTGGAGATTTTAAAACATGATGCGACCGGGATGTAAATGTACTTTCTTGTTCATCCTATAGAGTTTAGGATGGATCACTCATCATCAATAGGGGAAATTTGATCTTCATTGCTAATTTCTCGTGAGTGAGCGAAAGAGTGGTACTTTATTGCAATGTATAAAACCTTTTCAAGTTGAATTAGAGATTAAAATGCCTTGAATATTTTTTTACCCTTTGGTGGAGAGTTTTCCTAAAAAAAATGTGTTATGGATTCTTTGCATGTTTTGTATGTAGTTTACTTCATCTCCATCACATACGCCATTTAGATCTAGTTTAATCAATCAAATTGAAATTAGGAATTTGTATATAGTGTTAATTGACCTAGATTTCCAATTTAAAGCTATATATTGTTGATCCACGTGCCTTTTATCACTTCACCTAGTTGATCATTGTGCTAGGATTGCTAAAATGAGTAAGGAATCTAAAATTGGAAAAAATTGGGCAATGTTTGTGATTAAACTTATTCAGCCCCTATAGATTTATTTTAGTGGAATAATAATACAAAACACATTAAATACTCAGTTGGTATCAAAGTGGTTGTATTTATAAGCATTAATGCGTTATATTTTAATCTTATGTTGTTGTTTATTTCTATTGTTGTTCATTACCCGTAGTCTATTGTATTTGTTATTAGTTCTTGTTTTGTGATTGATTATGGATCAGTATAGATATAGTAGATCTACGAATAGGATACCATAATTTGATGGATCTAACTATGGTCATTGGAAGTTTAAGTTGGCATATGATCTCTATACAAAGAAGAATATTTTTTATCCATTGAAGGAAACACAACCTTATATTTGCCAGCTAGAAAAACACATGGAATATTTTAGCACTACAATGGATGTCGGTACTTAAGAAAATCCACCAAGTTCAAATTGAAGGTTTGTAAATATATAATATTTTATAGTTACTAAGGCCATCGGTTGCATCTCCAAAGTAAAGTCGTTCTTCATGTTCTTTTGACGGTTGCAACAACTATAGAGGACTAAGTGAATTGCACATTCCACTGTGAGAGTTATCCTTGTCGTTTTGATTCCCCTCGAGCAATAAATGGGTTTTGATTATCTGATAATATTCTTTGGCGAATTTACTCATAAACTATATATGAATACTTTAAAAGCAATTGCAACCGAGTTTCAAAAGTACTACTTAAAAAGGTAGGGAAAATATATAGTATTTGAAAAAATAACTAACTATATGAAGAAAACATGTTTTCATTGTACCCTTAAAACTAAATGTAACAACCTTATTTGTTTATCTACTGCGGAATTTGGCAAAATAGTCTATATAAATCCTACTAAATTCAAAGAGGAAATTATAGACAAATGAAGATCAAAGTTTTTACACGCCTTCTACCTTTAGAGCTAGTGAAAATAAATAGTATTTCCAATATAACAAAGATTGAAAAAGAAAGAAGCAGAGTTTTCATAAAATTGTGTTTCTAACATCCGAAAGGAAAAAATACAAGCAGGAGAAGAAAACTTGTGTTTTATTTGTCACACCTAGAGATTGAAGTAGAGGATGGTTCAATAATAATGATGCGTAGACACTCACACACACACACACACACACACAGAAATCATGTGAAGGTGAGTGGAGAGAGAATGCCAAAGGGCCTTGATAGAAGATGTTAGGTACGGACGAGTAGATACAAAATCATGGAAAGTAAGATATACTAAGATGATAGGAAACAAAGTTATAAAAGGATCATAATTGCATTATGTAAGATCTCTTATAAAAGGGGACACGTGTCTGACTCAAGTTTAAATATATATATATATATATATATATTTACACACACACACACATGCACACACACACATGCACACACACACGCACACACTAGCAGATGCCCGTGCCTGAAGGCACGACTCGGTCAATTTTAGTTTAGCAAATGACATATATATTGTCAAACTTGTGGTTTTCCAAAATAAAAGATCCAGTTGGAGAACAAAATAGAATAACAAATATTCATTGAATGAGAACCCACTTTTTCATCCCTTATTATAATTTTTAACCCTTGATTAAATTTAAGAGAAAATACTATTATCACAACAAATGAATCAACTAAACAAAAATTACGCAAAATAAAAGTTGTGTTAATCGTGTTTGTACAAACAAAGAATCAACTAAATATAATCATACACATTAACTCATTGATGATCCACGAATAGAAAAATATTAGGGTTAATTACATTTAGCCCCCTAAACTTTGATCTCCCAACACTTTAACATGCCAACTTCAAGTTTTTACAATTCACCTATCAAGCTTTGTACAATCGCTACAGCAGAAATATTGCGACTTCTCAAATAAAATCCAATTTTAATTAATCCCAAATTTTAGTTAAACCCTAAAACATGCATCTAGATGATTTATCCAATAAAATAAAGTATGCAGGATAAAACAAACGATTTCAGAAAAAATCCCCCAAAGGGGCAAAACCTTTTATTTTCACTATAATTTTGTAAGATACGGTCGCACGGATTACAATGAAAATAAGAGTGACATACGAAATACCCTCAGGCGTCGGTTTCGATGTCTCGACTGAAATCTCCCGCAGGAACTCCAGGTGGTCAGCAATGAAGAAGAAAACGGCTTCTCCACAAGTTTGTCGGCTGGAATTTTCCCTTTCCAGGAGGGCAGCAATGAAGAAGAGAGACGGTTTCTCCACAATTTTGAACAAAAGAAAAAGTTGTGTTCTTGAAAACCAAAATAATTCACTAAAGCATATGGGAGTTTTGTGAAAACCAAAAAGGGATTAAAACCCTAAAGGAAGAAGCCTAAAAGAATTATGCTTTCGCAGTTTTTCTGTTCGTCAAAACGCTGTGACTTCTTCTACAAAATGAAACCTCAGAATGAGTTTTTATAGAAAATCATGTTGCCTCGAAAAACGTGCTCGTTCGAACGAGATCGGCATGTCGCTCGAAGGACAAATGTCATTCGAACGAGATCTCACGAGATGTCTATGTCGTTTGAACGACAAAACCAGGTCATTCTAACGACCTATCAAACGAGATTCCACACGAACTTGTAAATAATTTCGATACGAATGCGTGGCCGCTAGTCTCGTATTTTTCTGATTTTTTATGAATTAGTTATGATTTTTCTACGGAAAGGTGTCTGAGAGCAAAATCTTTAAAAAAATATTTGATAAAAATATCCTAACAGTTTAAGTGAAATGCTAAGGAATTAAAACTCAATCTTACCAAAGTAAACTTCGCAGAGTCTTGAATGATGAAGAACTTGAGTAATTCGGATTCGTCTTTGATGTAGATGTCTCTTAAATGCTCTTCGACGTTGCAACGGTATATGACATAATAAATTGATAACGGACCTATGAAAATATGTCCTTACAAATCTCCCCCTCTGTCTATGTCGGTACATACATAAAAATATCCGAATTATCAAAAACCGAAATGCCCATACAAATCTACCCTCCCATGAATAAATTTGCAAGACCTCAAACTGTTCTTCAAAAATTCTTCATCAAATCTCAAAGTTTTTCTCAACAGGGTGTGCAACATAATGATCTTCAGTCTTTGTACCTACACACATGAGATAAAGAAAAATACCTTCGTGATGCATCTGGTTTGAAATGATATATGAATAAATCATTAGTGCTTCAAATCTCCCCCATAACATGATAATACTTTCTCCCCCTTTTTATGATGTCCCCAAATAGACAGATAAGAAGAAAAAATCAAAATATAAAGTGTCACGAAAAAATGCATCGCAAACATGGATCAATCAACGCGCATGTAAAGGAACAACCTAAAAATTTTCACAAACTATTTTTGGATTTTTCAATTTTTCATACAAAAATAAGATACCAAAAATCACACCATGGATTTAAACTAAAACAACCAAGTCATGGAAATAGAATGTATGGGTGTGAACACATTCGATAGGTAAATAGACTCAATCAATCATATGTGCACGATGCATACGTGTACCCCTAACGAATGAACATCAAAAGTATCCTTAGGTGTAAAAATTATTGAATTTAAATGACATCGTCTTAATCAAATAAACAAATCAAAGTCTAAATGATTTCTACACCAATAACGTCCAAAACTATTGAGTGCCGTTTCGAGAACTTTTCAAAGGACGTGCAAACCCATTGATATATCCATCCAAAACTCCCTCATATATAATAATGCATTTTTTTATATCTAAAGAGGTACTAAATTCTCAACTTAGAGAAAACCTATTGGCCCAAATTTTTGGCATATTCCATCCTTTTTATTGCTTTAATTTTTTTGTGTGGGCTCTTTTCAAACGGTGGCTTTCACGACGTGATTATTATTCACTCACAGCCTTTTTTCGTGCCACTCATCATTTTTTAAACTAAACAAATTCCTCACGGGCAATGGTTTTTACATGCATTACTTTTATTACTCTCATATTATTGCACTTGGTTCGTTTTAAGGACAAGATTGAGATTAAAACACCCAACCAACATGTGATAAGTTAAGAAGAATAATCGAACAAATCCGTGCATGTGTGCAATAAAGGAAATTATGAGTCAAACATGAAGGAAGTGACACTTAATTACATCGTAATGACTCCAAACATTATAAAGCACATGGATGAATTGACCTATTGTCTCAAAACACTATCAAATAATCACACGGATAAATGGAATAAAATTGTGACTCGGTTATGCCAAGTGTTTATCCATAAACGGTGTAAACAAAATACAAAAATCGTTTTGGATTTTCAAAAAAATTATCAAAATAAAATCTTTTTGTATATTTTTTCAAAATTTTCAAACAGAAAAAATATAACTACAAAATGATACAACCAGCAATAGGCATATAATATCGATATGAGCAACACCCCATGTTATCAAACAGTAATCACACAAGAGAATCCACAATGAAAGCAGATGTGATAAACGAGCAATGCAGTGTTTATTAAATAAGCATGGATACCAAGAATAACTGCATATAAACTGACCAGAAGAAACACATCAGTACCAAAAACATCAGCATATGAACATGGGTACTGAAATCAGAAGGGAAGCAAAAAATAAAATTTCTAGACAGGTCGCTCAAACGATCTCGCTCTGTCGCTCGAACGAGAAGGACATGTCGCGAGAAGTGACTTCGCGCGAGACAGGGCTGTCGCTCAAACGACATATAGGTCTCGCTCGAATAAGAAAATAAAAAATTCCCAGAATTCCCAGAAAATCATACAGTTTTGCCCAGTGCAAAAAATTCATGAAAACAGTATCTGTAAGGGACAAACCTATCCAAAACAGTGCTAAATCAGTAGAGAAACACACAAATGCAACAAATATACCAATGTGCACTACATTAAAGTGAGTCATAACACTAGAAAGAGTATTACATGATGCGTCCCCGGTGTATGACAAACATTCAACACAATCAACCAAAAGATTTCACATGTGGTGAATCACGTGCAAGCAAACGGGAATCGTGGACAAGTAAATCATAAGCCTCTAAATCCGATTTCCTGACCCAAATCGATGTATAACGAGGTGTGGGGGTGTGGGGAATCGATTTTATTCTTCTATTAACCTTCCTAGGTCCATTTAAAAGCTTGTAACAAAAACGCCTAAGATGACCTTGCCTATCGCAATGTGTGCAAGTGTAAATCAGGGGGGAGGGGTTGTTACCTTAAGCTTACCCTCTCTTTAAATTTCTCGGTTGCTCTCTCCGAATTTGCCTAGGTGGGTCTCTCCTAATGATCCTAGGAGGTTCTCTCACGATGTTCCTAGGGGGATCTTTCCTAACAAACTTAGGTGCCTCTTTCTTAACAATCCTAGGAGGCTCTCTCACACGTGTGGAAATGGGTGCAACATATTTTTCAAGACCAATCCCACCCCTATCCTTTTTTATCTCGATGGTGCCTAAAATCTTATCAAGTTTTTCAGACCTAGACTCCAAATCAAATTTCACCTTACTTGAATCTTTCAATTTCACCTCAAGTTCACCTATCCTAGATTCAAGTACACGTCTAGAATCCTCAAACTCTAAAAGATCCTTTTTTATAGTCTCCATCAACCCTTTAAGACTATCTCTCTCACCCTCAACATATCCTAACTTCTCTTTAAGCATCTCCTCACGTGCCCTAAGATCCTTAATCAACGCATCAGTATTATCATTATTTAAAGCCTGTTTCTTCAATTCAGTTTTAAGTTTCAACTTTGCCTTTTTTGTCTTTAAACATTCAAAATACAAATTATTGTAGGCGACTTGCTACTCACTCAATTCTTCTTCTTCCTCCTCACTCTTTTCACCCTCACTCTCATCACTAATCACACGGATGGGAAACTCTCGTCTAGAAGTATAAAAGACTTCTTCTTCCGAATCACAGTCACTAAGGGTAGAAACATGAGAAATCGGTTTATTCAATTTTTTCTTTAAATTTGTGGTACACTCATCTAACGTGTGACCAACACCCTCACAACAAGGACACCTCTCAGAATCGTTTTCAACAGAAGATTTAAAACAAGAGTTCGTGTGAATTTTCCAATTAACTTTTTCAAAAAATTGATATCGAAGATCATCAAAACCATCAAAAACCATTTTAGTGCAAAATCAGGATCAAAACACAATAACTTAGTGCAACCTGACTCTGATACCAATTTGTAGAATTGCTACAGCGGAAATATTGCAACTTCTCAAAGAAAATCCAATTTTAATTAATCCCAAATTTTAGTTAAACCCTAAAACGTGCGTCTAGATGATTTATCCAATAAAATAAAGCATGTCGGATAAAACAAACAATTTCAGGAAAAATCCCCCAAATAGGCAAAACCTTTTATTTTCACAATAATTTTGTAAGATACGATTACATGGATTACAATGAAAATAAGAGTGACATGAGAAATACCCTCAGGCGTCGGTTTCGATGTCTCGGCTGAAATCTCCGGTAGGAACTCCAGGTGGTCAGCAATGAAGAAGAAAACGTCCTCTCCACAAGTTTATCGGCTGGAACTTTCCCTTTTCAGGAGGGAAACAATGAAGAAGAGAGACGGCTTCTCCACAAGTTTGAACAAAAGCAAAAGTTGTGTTCTTGGAAATCAAAACAATTCACTAAAGCATATGGGAGTTTTGTGAATTGAAAACCAAAAAGGGATTAAACCCCTAAAGGAAGAAGCCTAAAAGAATTCTGCTTTCACAGTTTTTCTGTTCATCAAAACGCTGTGACTTCATATACAAAACGAAACCTCGAAATGAGTTTTTATAAAAAATTGCGTCGCCTCGAAAAACGTGCCCGTTCGAACAAGATCGGCATGTCGCTCAAAGGATAAATGTCGTTCAAACGAGATCTCACGAGATGTCTATGTCGTTTGAACAACAAAAGCAGGTCGTTTCAACGATCTATCAAACGAGATTCCAAGCGAACTTGTAGATAATTTCGATACGAACGCGTGGCCGCCAGTTTCGTATTTTTCTGATTTTTCATGAATTAGTTATGATTTTTTTACGGAAAGGTGTCCGAGAACAAAATCTTTAGAAAAATATTTGATAAAAATATCCCAACACTTTAAGTGAAATGTTAAGGAATTAAAACTCCTTACCAAAGTAAACTTCGCGGAGTCTTGAATGATTAAGAACTTGAGTAATTCGGATCCGTTTTTGATGTAGTTGTCTCTTAAATACTCTTCGACGGTGTAGCGATATATAACATAATAAATTGATAACGGACCTATGAAAATATGTGCTTACAAGCTTTCACTGCCAGTGCAAGTTACCTAAAAACGTTAACGTCGTGAGTTTTTTTACAGGAAAAGGCTCACATGTGTCCCACATGAGTTTTAAGTGAGGACAAAGTTGTCTTTCAAGTTGACTTGCACCTTTATCTTTACTTTTTCTCATTCTCTTCTCTATACTCTCTCTCTCTCCCTCTCTCTCTCTCTCTCTCTCACACACACACACACGCGTACACACACACATGAACATATTTGGGTTGAATCGAGTGTGGGTTTTCAATTGGGGATGGGGCTGGGCCAGAGTGGTGGTTCTATCGGAGGTGGGGTTGGGGTGGGGGTGGGGGAGGTTCAATCGGAGGTTTATATGTGTTTTTGCAGGTCTATGTGTATTGTTGCAGGAGATGGTCATAGATCCTTTTCTCAATATTTAATTTTGCATCTAATTAGATCATGAACTGGAATTTTGCATCATTTTCTCAACAATTAGGAGTGTTATTTACTATTTTTTATGTCTTTTTATTGCTATTTTAATAAAAAAATTATTTTTTTATTTTTATTTTTTAAATTTTTTTATTTTTTTATTGCTATTTTTTATTTGAATGGTTAAACAATTAATTTTTATTTGCTATTTTCTTATCATTTTTATTTATTAAGGTTGGATTTTTTTGCATAAAATTGTTTTGTGTTTTTTTATTAAGGTTAGATTTTTTTTTTTTTCTGAAAAATTAGAGGATATTATTTTTATTTATTTCTGAAAATATTTTATTATTATAGGAAATTATTTTTATTGCACGAGGTACGGGTATAGTTCCTACCATTTTACACCTAATAAGGAAATTCAAACCAAAAGATCTAAGCAGAAAGACCGACTTCAATAACCTTTTGAAACTATATTAAAAAAGGTAGTTGGAAAGTTAAAATGTCAAAAGGAAATAGTATATAAAAGACGTTCAAAAAATTAACTAACAAAGCTAAAAGATTTACTTCTATATTGTGTAACATTCACCACACGCATTATTTTGCTACACCTTTACGCGAGAGATATCACCATATGAAGCCAATGTGAAAAGTATTATTGTCCAAGTCATAATCCAAGAGATAAAAGTTGAGCACCACCAAATATATTTTTAGATTTTGTTGGAGATTTTATCAAATAAGTGAGTAAGAGTTTTGGGTGTAAGAGCTTAAAGAGCTTGTCCCACATTGGAAGTGTGTGGAAGAGGTGGCAAGCTAACCCAAATATAAAAGGGGATAGTGTCCCACATTGGAAAATGTACAAAGCTAAGTGTCGCCACCAAGCTATAAAAGGAGTGGGCAACCTTTGAGTCCCACATTGGAAAAATATTAAGAATTTGTGCACTTGATAAATACAAATGGAAGATGAAGAGTTAATTCATCTGGCATTTAAGAGGCTATTCAAGAGACCTCAATACGGTGCGAAGCACCATACGTTCACGCACACGCGCGCGCACGGGTGCGGGGCAGTGGGATGTAGAGGCGCTAGTGGCGCACTTTGCACTTCGAACGCCGCGTGTCCGCAGTGGTAGCGGATTGCCGGGATTCGTCATGGTCGGACCGTGCAAAACGGATTCGATATTATTATACCTGTTCGGAAATGACTTAAGACTGTTGGTAATTAACAGTCATACCATTTCGGAATTGACTTAAGACTATTAATTCAACAGTCATGACTCTTGAAGACAAATCTTTTCATTATCTATAAATAAAGGCTGCCTAAAACGAAATTAGATTGATAACAAAAAACCAGTTTCAGATTTCCAAACCCTGGTATTACTCTCTTATAATTTTCAGAAGATACAAATTCTCTTATTCTGTTTTGTGCACATAAACAGAATAAGAACTTGATTAACTGTTCTTCGCTGTTGCATCCAAGGGTTGTCTTCAAATATACAAGTTGCAGGCAGTGCAAGTTGCTTCATTGTATCTTGAGTACAGATTTGCAGATTCCCGTTTGTATACCGAAGTTATTCGTGTGGGGCAAATACTGTATTTAGGAAAGTGACATCACGCCTTGAAGATTCATAAAGTTACATTGTTGTATTAAAGTTGACATTGTTGTGATACAATAAAGAGTTTTATTTCTGCATTTGCTACATAATTTCCAACAATCTAAATACAGTAATTTCAGAAATGGTTGACTCTTCCAAATCACTTTGACAAATAACAGAAGGCTTTGTCAAGTTGGACCGTTTTGATGGTGGTAATTTTCTGCGTTGGCAGAAAAAGGTTCATTTTCTTCTAACAACATTGAAGATTGTATATGTCTTGTCACAACCGAAACCAAATGAAGATGAAGATGAAACCGTGGAACAGACTAGGCAACGCACAAAATGGGAGACCGATGATTACTTGTGTCGTGGTCACATTCTCAATACACTTGCTGACAATTTGTTCGACTTGTACCAAAATGTTGGGACTGTAAAAACTTTGTGGGAAACATTGGAGACCAAATATCTTACGGAAGACGCTACAAGTAAGAAGTTCCTTATCGGTCAGTTTTTAAGCTTTAAAATGCATGATAATAGGCATGTGCTAGAACAATTTCATGACATCCAACGCATCATAAATCATTGCAAACTGAAAAAATTAAATATGGATGATAATGTAATTGTTGCTGCTATAATTGAAAAACTTCCTCCTTCTTGGAAAGATTATAAGAAAGAACTCAAACACAAAAAGGAGGATCTTTCACTTGAAGAATTAGAGAATCATTTAAGAATTGAACAAGACTCTCGAATTCTAGATAGTAAAGAGGAACAAGAAAATTATGTTTCTAAGGTCCATGTGGTGGAGGAAGGAAAGGAGCAAAAATATGGCAATCATGGAAAAAAATAATAAGCGGAAGAATTTTTCAAATAATTCTAAAGCAAACAAAAAGAAGAAAGGAAATTATTTTCATTGCAACAAACCAGGTCACTTCAAGAAGGATTGTCGTGAGTTCAAGAAACTAAAGGAAAATGGAGGGACATCAGACACAAAGCAAAAATTTGCTGCTATGATATCCGAGGCTAATATGCTTGGAGAAGACAACTCTTGGTGGGTTGATTCTGGTGCCACAAGGTATGTTTGTAAGGACAAGAACTTGTTCTCTGCCTATGAAACAGTGGAAGGAGATGGTCTCTATATGGAAAATTCATCTACTGATGTGGTTAAAGGCAAAGGGACAGTGGATCTCGAATTCACTTTCGGAAAAATCCTTAGCCTCACTAATGTTTTTCATGTTCCTAATGTTAGGAAAAATTTAGTTTCTGGAAGTCTTCTTAACAAATTTGGCTTCAAGCTTGTATTTGAGTCAGACAAATTTATTCTGACTAAGAATGGTACCTTTGTAGGCAAAGGATATTTGTATGAGGGCGTGTTTAAGCTCAATATCAATGAAAAAGATTCTTCGGCTTATATCGTTGATTGTCTTTCATTATGGCATAGTCGTTTAGGACATGTTAATATAAAGAAAATGCATTTCATGGTTAATTTAAATTTAATTCCTAAATATGAGAATGATATGAATGAAAAGTGTAAAATATGCATGCAAACAAATATAACAAGATTGCCTTTTCCAAAAATAAAAAAAACTACATCTTTATTGCAATTAGTACATAGTGATGTTTGTGATTTGCATGGAACACCTACTAGAGGTGGTAGTAAATATTTTGCTACATTTATCGATGTCTTTTCAAAATATTATTACGTATATCTTTTAAACTCTAAGGATGATGTGCTTAATAGATTTAAGACATATAAAAATGAAGTTGAAAATCAATGTGATACTAAAATAAAATGTCTTAGATTTGATAGAGGTGGTGAATATCACTTTCCTCAATTTTGTGAAGATATGGGAATTATACATGAAGTTACTGCACCTTATACACCACAACAAAATGGAGTAGCAGAAAGAAAAAATAGGACACTAACTGAAATTGTTAACGCTATGCTTTCTTATTCTGGTTTAAGTAAAGGGTTTTGGGGAGAAGCACTTTTAACTGCGTGTCAGATTCTGAATAGGATACCTGTTAAAGATAATAAGAAAACTCCTTACGAATTATGGAATAGGATACCTGCCTCCCAACAGTGTCTCCACGTGGGAGGAGATGCACGTGTTGTTTGTCCGAAAGTTCTTCTTGGCAGAAGATGAGTTCACACTAACCCAACTTGGCAGGGAGAGGCAAAGGCCAGGGGAGGAGGTAGTGGCCTATATCCGAAGGTTTAGGGAAAGGTCCCTCGACGTGAGGGAAGAAGCTAAGGAGGCCAGGTTATTACAAATTTGCGCTGAGGGATTACTTCCTGAGTATATCTGTCACCTGATCAATGAGACACGCGAGGGAACTTTTTCAGCTTTCTTAAAATCTGCAAGAAACATATCGTTGGTGGTGCGACCTAGCCCGGTAGTAGCCCCCATGATGTTCAGACAGACGATACAACCCATCGGGGGAAGGACTCAGGCCCCACGGGTAGGATATGTCGAGAGAGAAGATGGGGGCAAGGCTCAGAGGAAGGACAACAAAAGAAAGTTCGGAAGGGATAGAGAAGACCCGCCACCGTTGCCTTGTACGGTGGAGGAGGCTATGAGTTGCTATAACGCAATGGTCCAAGGCGGAACGGTTTACGAGCCAAAAGGCGTCCCGGTAGAGGAGCCCGACGTGGCGACTAGGGCCAATCCCAAATATT
This sequence comes from Sambucus nigra, assembly GCA_949130495.1. NCBI lineage: Eukaryota > Viridiplantae > Streptophyta > Magnoliopsida > Dipsacales > Adoxaceae > Sambucus > Sambucus nigra. The sequence continues at coordinate 43,229,885 of OX422213.1, forward strand.
GTCAGGTTCATCGAAAGCTCCAGCATCCAAGAGAAAGCTGCTTCACGCTGCGAAGAATCATAGACAAGTACGTGAAGGCGGGAACGCTGCAAATTCCCCCACAAAACGTTAACAATAACTCGCTCCCCGCGCATGGGGCCAATGTTGTGACGGCCTATGATAAGGAGGTAGAGCGAGAGGGGAGAGGGGCAACGATGGAGTTCGATAAAGCACTGGAGTATTGCACTAGGGGAATGGCTAACGTAGTTCTGGCGTATGATGAAGCAAGTGCTAGGGACGTAGAAGACGCCTATAGCGTTGAGGGCGAGGAAACGGGTCCAGTCATAGAATATAGCGCAGTTTCAAAATCCCCAAAGTTCGCTTGGTTCTTCGATCAAGTGGGGATACCAAAGGAGAGCAGACTGGAAATAACTCGGGCGATCCTTGACATCGCGAAGAAGGACGCGGTTCCCTCGCTGAAATGGAGGGGACCCATGGCGAGGCTGGTGAAAAAGTTCCTATCAGAGGTGACCTTCAGCGATGCAGATAGAGATGTAAGGTTCCCTCATAACAGGCCCTTGTATGTGACGGCCAGTATCAACGGGGTTAGTTTTGCAAGAACGCTTATGGATGGGGGTGCTTCCATCAACATTATGCCGATCAACTCCTTCCACGCAGCTGATATCCCAGAAGAAAGGTTGGTCCCCATGCCTCTGGTAATCTCAGGGTATGACAACCAATCTTCCAAATCCATTGGGTATGTGAATGTGGGAATTGTAATGGGAAATCTGAGTTCCCACATCAAGTTCCATGTAATAGAAAGTGCAACTTCCTATCATTTACTCATAGGAAGAGTATGGATGCACAATCAAGGTTTAGTTCCTTCAACATATCATCAATGCGCCAAGGCGAATGTCAAAGGAACAGAAGTGACCATTAGGGCTACAAAAAGGCCTTTTGCTATCGAGGAAGCTCACTTTGTAGATGCGGCCTTTTATACGGAGTTGGAGGAGGATGCTCGAGTACTAACGAGAAGAATAGAGGGGGCATGGGTTCCCTCGATTAGAGATAGAATGGGGCCTCTGAACGAGCAAGGCAAAGAAGCCGCGAGTGACGAAGGGGTGAGGGCCGAAGAAACCCATCAGGTGATCCCTCGACCCCAAGGTACTACGAAGCAGCTCAAAAACAAAGTAAAGCTTAGAATGGATCCTGTGGAGCATGAGGTCCAACGGCAAAGCGTGCTGAGTCGCTTTTCAGGGGGAAGAATCGCTGAGGCTTCGAGAGAAAGAAAGAGGAAGGTCGTGGCAACAGTCACCAACAGGCAATGCAAGAAGGTGGTCACTGAAGAGGGGAAGGTGGTATACCGTTTATAACGATGTGAGCGGGCGGCCGAAGAAACCGAGGATGGGGCTGACCCGTTATATGAGTGCTTCTTAGTAGATCAACAGGGACAGTGTATGGTGATAGACAACTCCAACATACAGGAGTTCGTGGAGGAGGTCGCCGAAGAGCCGGACTACATGGCAAATCAACCGAAGCCCCAGGCACAAGAGTTGGAGCAGTTGAACCTGGCAGGAGAAGGGGAAGACCCAAGGCCCATCTTCATCGCGAAGGATCTCAGTAAGGAGAAACGAGAAGCCTTGGTTGGGCTAATCCGGGAGTTCATAGATGTCTTTGCATGGAAGTATACCGAAATGGAAGGGCTTGATGAGGAAGTGAGCTGCCACAAGTTAAACGTGATGCCTTCAGCCATCCCGATAAAGCAGTCAACAAGGACTTATAAACCTGAGTTGGACTTGAAAATTAAGGAAGAGGTTCAGCGTTTGTTGGCAGCAGGATTCATCAAACCCATACAGCATCCCCTTTGGCTATCTAGCATTGTGCCAGTAGGAAAAAAGGACAAGAATCAAATAAGGATCTGTGTGGATTTTAGAGATTTGAACAGGGCTTGCCCCAAAGATGAGTTCCCTCTACCCTCAATTGATAGCTTGATAGATGCCACGGCGGGGCATGAGATGTATAGCTTCATGGATGGGTACGTTGGGTACAACCAGATCAAGATGGACCCCGTGGACGCAGAGAAAACGGCATTCAGAACCCCGTTGGGCAATTTCATGTACAAAGTAATGCCGTTTGGACTTAAGAACGCGGGAGCTACTTATCAAAGAACAATGATGGCCATTTTTCACGATTTCCTCCACAAATTTGTAGAATTCTATGTGGATGATTTGGTCATCAAATCGAAGAAGGAGGAGTCCCACCTAAACGACTTAAAGAAGGTGTTTACTCGATGTAGGAAGTATAAACTAAGGATGAACCCATTGAAGTGCGTCTTCGGAGTAACATGTGGGAAGTTTCTAGGCTTTGTGGTTGATCGACAAGGGGTGCAGATGGACCAGGATAAACAACGCGCGATCTTAGAAATGTCGTACCCAAGAACGGCGAAGGAGCTGAAAAGTTTCCTCGGTAAAGTCTCCTACCTTAGAAGATTTGTACCAGGATGGGCCGAGGTAACACACCCGTTGATGCAGCTACTGTGAAAGAACACAAAGTTCAGGTGGGAAAAGGATCACCAGGAGTCTCTCGATGAGTTGAAGAGGCTTCTCGTTTCACCACAAATCATGGTTCCTCCACAGACAGGAGTACCGTTGCAGCTGTACCTCACCTCCACTACAAGGTCCGTTGGAGCTTTGCTGGCACAGGAGATCGACGGGCAAGAACGGCCAGTGTATTACCTCAGCAGGATCATACATGGGCCAGAGATTAGATATAGCAGCCTAGAAAGGCATTGTTTGGCCTTGGTCTTTGTAGCACAAAAACTTAGACATTATATGCTGTCTTTTACAATTCATATTGTAACTAGATGTGATCCTATTAAGTATTTGTTGGCTAGAACTATCTTGATTGGCAGGGCAGCCAGGTGGTTCCTTATTCTCTCCGAATATGATTTAAAGTGTGTGGTTCCTCGTGCTATCAAGAGCCAGGCGTATGCTGATCTGTTGGCAATCTTCCCATCAGGAACATTTGAACCACCTAAAGAAGACATTCCGGGAGACGACTTACAGGCCAATTATCTGGATGCAACCGATGAGGAATGGACGATGCAATTCGATGGGTCTTCGGCAGAAAAAAAAGGAGGGGCAGGGGTCATCCTTTCAAAAGGAGCGGAGGAGATTTGTCTGTCCTACAAACTGGATTTCCCTTGCTCCAATAACGAAGCAGAATACGAAGCGTTGGTACTAGGGTTGTTAGAGGCTCTTCGAAGGGGAATTCGTTCACTCTGCATCAAGGGTGACTCGAACTTAGTAATTCAGCAAGTTAACGGAGAATATGCGTTGAAGCACATGAGTTTGGCACCATACAGGACGATCATTCAAAGGCTCCTCAGCCAGTTCCATCGGACCGAAATTAGAAGACATCCCAGAACGATGAACCGTCATCCAGACGCTTATGCCACTATTGCTCGAAAGATGGTCATGGGGAGCGATACGACTATTGTTACGATCCAACGAAGAACAGCTCCTTCGGTGGTACAGTCAATACTACCGATGGAGGGAGACGCGGATTGGAAAGGAGAGGTCAGGAAGCAACTAGAGTCTGGCGAGGGAGCTATGGGACTCAGAGAGTTAGCCCAATACTTTACAAACCAGGGAAATCTTTACTTCAGAAATGCAGGGGGATGGTTATCGAGATGCATTGGGCCAGAGGAGGCAGAGCGGAGGTTGAAGAAAACACATGAGGAGCACTGCGAAACAACTGAGATACCTCTTTATAGGAGAATTCAAAGAGGGGGATATTTTTGGCCTAAAATGAAACAGGATGCGGCAGAACTACAACGGAATTGTGATAAGTGTCAGCTATTTTTCGAAGCAGCTGAGTGCCATTTCATTGAAGCCCAAACAGACTGGAGGCAGCCCTATATCGACTTTATTCAGGATGGAATTGTCCCAACAGAGAAAATGGATGCGATGGGACTAAGGCGAAGGGCCCCGAGGTTCTATATCCAAGAGGGGCAGCTTTATCGAAGGGGGTACTTCAATAGGCCATTGCGTTGCATTACAAAAGAAGAAGCAACTGAGGTCCTCAAACAAGCCCATGACCCAGCTCACATGGGAGGGGCCAAGTTATATGATCAGCTGATGACGTTGGGGTATTATTGGCCAACGATGGAGAAAGACTCCGCCGAATTTGTCCGAAAATGCAAGGCTTGCCAGCTTCATGGAAATATGATCCATGCCCCATCGGTGGACTTACACTCTCTGGCAACGCCTTATCCTTTCCACACTTGGGCGTTCGACCTCGTGGGGGCGATACATCCTTCGTCGAGGGGCAAGATATGGATACTGGTAGCAACGGAGTGCTTTACAAAATGGGCTGAAGCAATACCACTTAGAAGGGCAACGGCTGGGGTAGTGAGTAGCTTCATCAGAGAGTATATCATTTGCCGTTTTGGGATCCCAAAGGTTATTCTCTCAGATAATGGGACTCCATTCGTCAACTCGGAAGTAACGATGCTCACAGACAAGTACTCCATTGTTCATCACACTTCAACCGTGGCATACCCGAAGGGGAATGGTCAGGCTGAAGCAACTAACAAAACTCTGGTTAATATCTTGGCTAAAACGATGGAGGACTTTCCAGGATCGTGGGATGACAAGATACCAACAGTGTTGTGGGCCTATCGAACGACGAAGAGGAAGCCCACAGGGTACACTCCGTTCTCCCTGGTCTATGGGGCTGAGGCAATTCTTCCAGTGGAGTTGGAAGTTCCCTCGGCTCGATACGCCTTGCGAAGCAGCATGCTCCCTCAGAACAGGCATGTGCAGTTGGAGGCATTGGATGAACACAGAGACAACGCGATGCAACATTTTCAAATGTATACAAAGCAGCTCTCTAGGGCATATGACAACATGGTAAGACCAAGGAGGTTCGTGGAGGGAGATCTCGTTTTGAAGGCAGCAGTGAAACACATTAGGGGACTTCCTCTGCCAAAGTTCGCAGCCAATTGGGAGGGACCTTTCATCGTGAACGAAGCTCATGATTCAGGTTATTGCTTAATTTCTAAGTTGGAGGAAGATAGGCCATTCAAAATTAACAATAAATGGCTGAAAGTATATCATGTGTAGACAGTTAGTTTGTACCATCGATGTATCGGGTCTCTTTATTATGAATATACAAGTTTTCCTGATGATGTGAAGTATAGACATTGATATATGAAAACAGGCATAACTCAGAGATAAATTGAAAAATGTACATTCTTTCATTCATTAAAGAAGAGAGCATTACAAGCAAAATGGGGAACTACTGCCCAAGAATTACATGAATGAAAGAAAGAAAATATGTACAGGAGTTTTTACTACCCTAAGAGAAACCACAGATCCGGGGAAGAGAAAAAATCCCCGGGAAGGCCCGAAGAAGCTGATACAAAGGAATTTTGAGCGTTGACAGCAACCTCTAGCCTGGTTTGCACCTGGGCGCGTTCAATAAGGAGCCTTTCCCGTTTTAGCTTGGCCAAACGCAGAGCTTCTTCGGCATTCGTTACTTCTTCATCCGCCGATTCCAAAAGAGGTGCCAGCTCAGCTAACTTAGCCTCCTCAGCCCGTTGGTCCTCCTGGTGCTTTATCAGCACTTCCCTCTGGCCGATCAGTTGCTGGTTCTTCAAGGTCTTTAGATGCGTTATAAGCCAGTCAAAACGGAAACCATCACGCCCCAACTCCTTCAGAAAACCTAGAAATTGGTTGAGAAGGGATCTGGTAACACTGGCAGTGGGGGCACTAGCAATTTCAGCAACAACGATCGCCATGCCTTGCAGCCTGTGACTCATCACATGAATATTTGAGCGCAGGCAATCCGGTGTGAAGGTCTCAGGATGGCGATCCACCAATTGTTCAATCACCAGCCGATGGTTGACGGGCATTTGAGGAGATTGCCGAAGCACCATGAGGCAGAACGAGTGAGGAGCTAGGTCGGGAAGAGGAACCTCACACCCAGATTCGCTCTCGACTGCAGCACCAGTCGTAGAACCTCGATCATCATAAATTGAGTTTTCCAAAGCATCAGGTTCTCGGAAGGGCGAGCCTACAGGTGAGAGGACTGGAGGCGAATCTTCCCGAGCAACCTGAAAAGAAAAGCCCAAATAAGGAAATGAAAAATCTTAACAAGCGTTTTCGTTGTTAAGTCACCATTATAAGGTGGAGTTTGTGAAAAAACTTAGCAAGTGTTTTCGTTGTTAAGTCACCATTATAAAGTGGAGTTTGTGAAAAAAACTTAGCAAGTGTTTTCGTTGTTAAGTCACCATTATAAGGTGGAGTTTGTGAAAAAACTTAGCAAGTGTTTTCGTTGTTAAGTCACCGTTATAAGGTGGAGTTTGTGAAAAAACTTAGCAAGTGTTTTCATTGTTAAGTCACCATTATAAGGTGGAGTTGGTGAAAAAACTTAACAAGTGTTTTCGTTGTTAAGTCACCGTTATAAGGTGAAGGTTGTCAAAAAAAAAAAAAAAAAAAAAAAAAAAAAAACTTAACAAGTGTTTTCGTTGTTAAGTCACCGTTATAAGGTGGAGTTTGTGAAAAAAACTTAACAAGTGTTTTCGTTGTTAAGTCACCGTTATAAGGTGAAGTTTGTCAAAAAAAAAAAAAAGAAAAGAAAAAAAACTTAACAAGTGTTTTCGTTGTTAAGTCACCGTTATAAGGTGGAGTTTGTGAAAAAAAACTTAACAAGTGTTTTCGTTGTTAAGTCATCGTTACAAGGCGGAGCTTAAGAACAATCTTGTGAAAAAATCATCAGATGGAGATAACGGGAAAGATAGTAAGAAAAACATACCTCAGTCACAACGGGAACAGTTGAGGCAGCCACAGGGACAGGAACCGTTGCGGGCGCGATTATTGCCTCAGATGGCATAACGGGGTCCCTGGGCGCAGAAGCCTCCACCCTTGTCCAAACCTGATCACCCGTATAGGGCACAAGGGCCAGCATATTGGGATCATCATGAGAAGACACTGGTCCCTCAAACAAAGCCACGGCAGGAGGGGGTGTAAACACACCAACCTGGGACCTCACTACGGGAGTTGATGCAAGATCAGGAGACAACTGTGCGCAAAGCCAAGTGTTAGAAAAGAAGAATGGGCACAGAAATTATGAAGAAATACCTTGACGTCTTACTTACCTCGGTTAGGGTGCTAAACAAGGGAATGATAGATGGGGGCCCTAGCAGCACCGTTGGAAGAAGAATGCTTGCCAACAACGCGGACACTTCCACCTGGGATACCCAATACACATCACAATTCAGTAAGCCGAAAATGACAAGAGCATGACCGAAAGGACTACAAAAAACAAATTATAGATCACATCATACCTCGGGCTCATTCTCTACCACAAGTACAATGGGCAGAGGAAACTCAGGGGAGGCCTGTGACTCAGAAGGGACAAAGGAGGTTATCTCGGGCTGTGCCACTTCGGGCAAGATTACCACTTCCGGCGAGGAATCACTTGCATGATCAATGTCATCTCCTCCCACAAGAACTTCCCTCGCGCGTTGACTGGCTCCACGGCGAGAATACGTGATCCCCGTCATGGGGGAACGGGGAGGAGTCACATCGGTATGAGGTCCACCGAAGCGCCCCCCCACAAAACGGCTCACGGGAGGACTGGAAGGGTCTGGGTTTTCTATTTCAACCCCCTGCAAAACAGTTGTCAAAGAAAGGGGGGAGGGATAAGTATACACACAAGCAAAGACAGTCATCCTCAAGCAAAAAGGGGATAATAATTAAGTCAGCAATGCATACCTCCGATTCAGAAGGAGAACGAGAGGGCACAACCACGGGCGAAGTGGGAGGAGTGGCAGCAATTGAGGGGGCAGAGGTTGATTGCACCTCAGGGGTCAGGCGTACTTCAGGAGTCCGTTTCTTCTGGGACTTGGTGCCCAGAGTCTTCTTTCTCGAGCTAGCTGCACTAATGCTGACGCCTTGAGGAACTCGGGAACTCTTCCTCTTTTTGGTCGTTGGCTCTGAAGGATCCACCACCACCGTGGGGAAAGCAGCGGGGGAAGGGGCAACGACCGCATGCCGTTGATACTCAGCATGTATTCGGTCCAGTTCTGCCTGGGCCTCCTTCCTCACACGCTCAGCCATCTCAGCAGGCATGGGAGGAGGAACGGATACTATAGGAAGAGCTGCCACGGGAGTTTGGAGCTTCTGGGACTTCGACTTTGATTTCGATGTCCCACTCTTGGCCGTTCTTGCTTTCTTAGCAAGAGGTTGAGAAGCCCCCTCATTGGTAGTAGCTGCAGCAGAGGGGGCAGCCTTCTTTGCAGCAGCAGTTTTTGACTTAGGCGTGGCAACTGGGACCATGGCACAAAGTGGGGGAAGCTCCTTGGGAGGTGCTTTGTGGGTTGAACTTAGAGGGAACTCTATCCCAAGCACAGAGTTGCCCTTTAGCCCCAACTCTAGGGCAGAAAATGAGCAAACAGGAGGGTACACTGGCTCTTGCTCGATGAACTTAGCAATTTCAGCTAGTTGTCTTGGCCAATATTTGGTGGCAAAAAGAGGGGTCACATCCCCACGCCTAGTAATACTAGGAATGGTGACACGCCCAGCCATTGCTGAGGATATCCCCCACGCAGCAGTTGAAGAAAACAACGAACATGCCTCGGCAAAGGAGACTTTGGGGTTTGATGATTGGAAAACTGGACGTGGCACCCCCTGGTCAAACCCAAACTGACGGCTGCATCGGTTGGGGTTGTAATGCTCGCTCGAGTATCCCCACTCGGTGTATGAGGGCAGATATCCAGGAGAAAGAAGAAGAACTACGGCCAGCGAGGGGTCCTCGATGTCAGGAGAGGGATCCCGTATCATTCTGGCATCAGGATGAAAAAACTTACAAGTGTGAAAAAAGGCCTCTTCTTGATAAGGCCTCATAACGAAGCTCTCAAAACGGTCAATCCCTGAAATCAACTCCTTTCGGCTTTGCCTCTTATGGTAAATAAAGGACCGAGGAGGCAGAATCGATTCAGCCGAAGGAGGTCTGTTGGACTTGGCCGCTACGGCAGGAAAGCGGAAGTAAAGAAAGCTAGTCAGAAGCACACTATTGGCAAAATTGGCCAAGTTATAACGACCAATAGAGCGTTCCATGTCGAATAAAGTCCTGTCTAACCAGGTGTACAAGGATCCCAGGGCAATTGCAGCCAGGGGAAGCTTTATGCCTCGAGCTAGGCGAAGGGACAGGTTGATGAGGTCTCTTCGGGGCTGATCATTAGGTTTGCCCGTAAAAAAGAAACGGAACAAAATCACAAGAATGTAAGCGGGAAGCTCCAACGATGTACCTTGACCAGGGGCAGTTGATGAAGAGCTGCCTTCGCTGGAACTCTGGAAGAAATAGTTGATCAGGGGAGAAAAAGTAGCTTTGTTGGAAGAGCCGATGCAGCTTCGGCATATGCGATCCAACTCTGAACGATCCGCAGTCTCTTGAGCATCAAGAGCTTCATCGGTGTAGGGCTCATGGCCTGTTGCATCGAGGCCCAAGAGCTCACACACATCCTCCAGAGTTATGGTAAACTCACCCCAGGCAGCAATGAACGTATGAGTATCCACGTTCCATCGAGAGACCAAGACAGGAAGGGCAGCATTGTTCTTTGAAATGGTGAACTCACCAAACCATTTAGCCCAGTGCAGTCCAATCTTGGTAAGAATATCAGCATAGGAACTCTGCATATGAGAGTTCCAGGCAGCAAAGTGGGCGGGGGATCCCCCGGGTGCTTCGAAACCAATGTGGGACCATGGAAAGTCCCCTCGCTCTAAGCGAAATCTCAGAGTTCCTTCTGGGGGCAAAAATCCCCACTTAGACACCTCTTAGTCTTCATCACCCAGCAACAGGGCGTCAAACTTGGAGGAAAAGCAAACAGCCTTACAGGCAACAGCAAAGCCATCACCCTCCCCAAAAACGGGAGAGCGACGGTAAAATCTCAGCTGCTCTTGGCGAGCAGCACCCCGGGCGGAGGCAGCAGTGGTGGTGGCAGACGGAACACTGGTGGCAGAAATGGTGGGGTTGCTTGAAGACGCCATGGCAGAAATGGTGCTTGAAGCCGTAACAAAGAAGGTTTTGAGGAAAAAGGGATTGAAGGCAACACTGGAGAAGAACGATCACAAGTAGTGTTATAAATCTCTGCAACAATGACGTATCTATCTCTCTCTCTCTTTATAAGAACAGAAGCGATAGTCTGAGGAAAGAAGATAACAATGAAGTAAGGAAATAAGTGAAGAAGAAAGAAGAAGTAGAAACAGACCCTTTAGGCCCACGTGGTTAAGGTTCAAAGTATTTTGAAAAAATGGCTGTTGAGACTTTCGAGTTTGGCGTTTAGATTTTCCCACCCTCGCACGTGCACGGCCGCCTGTAATCATTTCACAAGAACACGTGGCACTTCGGGAAGTGCTGTGACAGTTGAAAAGACAGCGCACGTCACTAATGAAATGATGCATAGAGAACAGGAAGCGTTGCCTTCCTCAGCAAGTTTGAGTTTTGGTGCCAATCTCCTTGTCAGACTTATCCAACGGAGCCACAACGAAGAAGATGTTCCAACGGTTACACAAAGAAAAATCCATCAAGATGAGCCATTTCGTGCAGACATTTCTTGTCCCAATAAATCTCTCCACGAGGGGGCAAATGTAGAGGGGGCTTGCAGCTCAGCGTGGCAACTCAAGCGTGACACCTTGGTGAGGCAGCTCAGCGTGGCAACTCAAGCGTGACACCTTGGTGAGGCAGCCCAGCGTGGCAGCTCAAGCGTGACATCTTGAGGGAGCTTGCAGCTCAGCGTGGCAACTCAAGCGTGACACCTTGGTGAGGCAGCTCAGCGTGGCAACTCAAGCTTGACACCTTGGTGAGGCAGCTCAGCGTGGCAGCTCAAGCGTGACATCTTGGTGAGGCAGCCCAGCGTGGCAACTCATATTTTAGCTTGTGGTTTTAATCACATCGTACTTTCATTATTGATTTCTGTAAGCTTTAACGATTGTAATGACGTAACGATAATAATTGAAGGGTTTGTATGAGGTCAAACGGTACTTGCGAGAGACCAGGCTTGGCAGGGCCTGGGAGAGCTTTCATGCTCTATCGAATGACCTCACTGTGGGAACTTTAGAGGGACCTGGTTTGGAGGATTGAGAAGTAAGGCACCGTTGGGGCTTGTCCTGACCATCTTAGATACACCTGGTAAAACACCAAAAGACCCTCTACTCAATGTCACATCTACTGTGGGTGATGTCACTAGCCATCTAAACGTTGTCAGACATGCACTTGAGTAAACCACTGTGGTATTTGGGGCTGTCAGGCAGTTGGTGAGCCACCTCTGCGACAACAACCCCCTGACACACAGTGGATAGGCAAAAGGCATGTCTTGGCATTTAATGTTTATGGCATAAAGACAACTAGTGCATCAGGCATTTAATGTTGTGACATAAAGTATGAGGGATGTCTTTCATAGTCTTTAATGACTGAGTTACCTCGGGGGTGGTGTGGGGGGGCTATTTAAGGACCCCAACCACCTTTGAGGAGAGGATCCTGTTTTTGGAGGATTAAAAAGAGTTATTGCAAACTAGAGAGCTCATTTTGACTTACCATTGTCATTTATTACGAAGCTTTTAATATTGGACAGAGATTCTTGAGGGTGTTTGGTGTGTTTCTACCTGCCTATCAGGGTGTATCTAGGGTGCTTACTTCTCCCTCCCTCTAGCTAGGCCACTTCTAAAGGTCCATTAGCATGACCTGAGTTATACACGAGAGATTTGAGAGTTTAAACTGAGTTCATCTTCATTGAGTTTTGTGTGTGCATTTCCTATAATTAGTCTAGGGTGTTGGCTAATTTAACTTGTGATTACCATACTCAATAGGGGTTACGCCTCCATATATATAATCTAAAGTACCCTCTTACAAACTGCTTGTCAGATTCTGAATAGGATACCTGTTAAAGATAATAAGAAAACTCCTTACGAATTATGGAAAAATAGAAAACCTAATTTAGGTTATCTTAAAGTTTGGGGTTGTAGAGTTATTGTAAGACTACCTGAAACTAAGAGAAAGAAATTAGGAAGTAAAGGTGTTGAGTGTATTTCCATAGGTTATGCACAACATAGTAAAGCCTATAGATTTTTGGTTAGTAAACCTAATGATTCTGTTGAGGTAAATACAATAATTGAATCGATAGATGCAATTTTTTATGAACAAAGGTTTTTTTCTATTCCTATAATTAATAATGAAAAAGAAGTTAGCACTCCTTCACAATTATCTGATACTCCACCAGTTGAACAAGAAGAGATTAGAAAAAGTAAAAGACATAGGAAAGAAAAAAGCTTTAGTCCCGACTTTGTAGTCTATCTTGTTGAAGAAACTAGAGACACATCTTGTAATCAATATACTTTGACTCTTAGCATTGAAACAGACCCACAAACTTATAGTGAGGTAATTAAGTTTGTAGATTCAGCATTTTGAAAAGAAGCTATAAATGATGAAATGGATTCAATTTTGGGAAATAAAACTTGGAAGTTAGTAGACTTACCTCCAGGATCTAAACCCATTAAGTGTAGATGGATTTTTAAAAAGAAAATGAAAATAGATGGAACAATTGATAAATTCAAGGCTAGATTGGTTGCTAAAGGTTTTACACAAAAAGAATGAATTGATTATTTTGATACCTATGCACCTGTTGCTAGAACCTCCACTATTAGAATTTTGATTGCATTAGCATCTATATATAATTTTGAGATTCATCAAATGGATGTGAAAACCGCCTTTTTAAATGGTGACTTAGAAGAAGAAATTTACATGAAACAACCTGAAGGGTTTGTTATACCTGGACAAGAAAATAAAGTATGTAAACTTATTAAGTCCTTATATGCCCTAAGACAACCACCTAAACAATAGCATGAAAAATTTGATAAAGTCATTATTTCTTATGGTTTTAAAATTCATGAATCTGATAAGTGTGTTTATAGTAAATTTGTTAATGCTAAAGGTGTGATCATTTTTTTATATGTAGATGACATGTTAATTCTTGGTACTGATTTAGAAAACATTAATAATACAAAGAGTTTTTTGTCTTCTAAATTTGATATGAAAGATATGGGTGTAGCTGATGTTATATTAGGAATGAGAATAATAAGGAAAGATAAAAATATAATTCTTACTCAATCTCATTATGTTGAGAAAATTTTAAAGAAATTTAATCAGTTTGATTGCACACCTGTTAGTACACCTTTTGAACCACAGCTAAAGATGATCCCTAATAATGGTAGAGCTATTTCACGATTGGAATATGCACGAGTAATTGGTAGTTTAATGTATGCCATGACATGTACTCGACCTGATATTGCTTATGTTGTTGGTAAATTAAGTAGATATACTAGTAATCCATGTTTATTGCATTGGCATGATGTCAATAGAATATTAAAATATTTGAAAGGAACTATGGACTATGGTATATACTATAGTAGATATCCTTCAGTATTATAAGGGTTTTCTGATGCCAGTTGGATAACTGAGCGGGAGGATCATTCCTCAACAAGTTGATGGATTTTCACTCTTGGTGGAGGAGCTGTTTCTTGGGGATCAAAGAAACAAACTTGTATAGTTGATTCTACTATGGCAGCTGAGTTTGTAGCATTTGCTGCAACTAGTAAAGAGGCAGAATGGTTAAGGAATTTATTAATTGAAATTCGAGTTTGGCCAAAACCAATGCCTCCAATATCTATACATTGTGATAGTGAGTCTACACTTTCCAGAGCTTATAGTAAAGTGTACAATGAAAAATCTAGACATATTGGCCTGAGACATAGTTATGTCAGACAAATGATTACAGATAGTGTAATCACAGTGGATTATGTAAAATCAAGTCAAAATTTAGCTGATCCTTTTACAAAAGGTCTTGCAAGAGCACCGATGTCTAAGACATCAATAGGGATGGGAGCAAAGCCCATTAATAATAATCACTCTTGATGGAAACTCAACTTGAAACTTGATATATTCAAGTCTCAAGTTCAATGATTAAAATACATCATACGACGTGATTGTAAGCACTATAAAATTTAATATCCCTAGTATAAGTGCTTAGAACATGTAATGAATAATGAAAGAGGATGAGTTTAACCTTAATAGATTTATGGTGTTTTAAGTTACATGGACACCTATGATAATCTACCTATATGAGTGTGAAAATGGTGCCGCTTCCTATGAGAACTGGGCTTGACTCTAAAGCATTCATGAAATTAAGGTACAGACACAAGGCCTAATACATGTGTCGGCTTATATGGATAATCAGTGACTAAAAGATTTGTGTGTGAAGACAAATCTGGCTGATCAATATGGATTGATAGTTCAAAGACAAATCTACTATACTTTCATGATTAGCCTTGACGAACCTTCACAGGGTATTGGTTCAAGTCGTGAGACACCAATGCTTATACACAGTCTTACAGAAAATCAAAGATTTACAAAACTTAAGACTGTTGGTAATTAACAGTCATACCATTTCGGAATTGACTTAAGACTGTTAATTCAACAGTCATGACTCTTGAAGACAAAGCTTTTCATTATCTATACATAAAGGCTGTCTAAAACGAAATTAGATTGATAACAAAAAACCAGTTTCAGATTTCCAAACCCTGCTATTACTCTCTTATAATTTTCAATAGATACAAATTCTCTTATTCTGTTTTGTGCACATAAACAGAATAAGAACTTGATTGACTGTTCTTCGTTGTTGCATCCAAGGGTTGTCTTCAAATATACAAGTTGCAGGCAGTGCAAGTTGCAGGCAGTGCAAGTTGCTTCATTGTATCTTGAGTACGGATTTGCGAATTCCCATTTGTATACCGAAGTTATTCGTGTGGGGCAAATACTATATTTAGGAAAGTGACATCACGCCTTGAAGATTCATAAAGTTACATTGTTGTATTAAAGTTGACATTGTTGTGATACAATAAAGAGTTCTATTTCTGCATTTGCTACATAATTTCCAACAGATTTGTGGTGCCTAAATATTTGTAAATGTCAAAAACTCAATATAATATGTCCATACACAGGCTGTAACATACAAACAAGTCTCAATCCAATTAAAACCTTAAACCAACATTTTTTAAAGCATAACTATGTACAAGCAAATCAAAACCTAAATGTAAGTAAAAAATTATATGTAATTACCTAACAAACATCAAGATTGAAGTCCAAAATGTTACAATTCTACATATGTTTTAAAATCCCATACACTAACGGTAAGTAAGAAAATGAGGTAGAATAAAGAGGCAGAATAAGTTTCAATGGACATCAAACACTAACTAAAGTCATGATGCTACATAAGTTTCAATGGACATCAAACACCAACCAATGCCGACATAATATGTCAGCGAGTCACAAACAAATGAGGCAGAATAATTACTCCCAACTAAAATATTCATATAAATTAGCTTTAAACTCTTATCAACCACTAATCCGTACCATATAACACTTACAACTCACTTAAGGATTATCTATGTGCTTAAAATAAGTTACGCATATCATTTAATACAATCCTAGTAAAAATGAATTAAATATAGTCCATAATTTGGATGAATAATACGAAATAAAAAAAAACTACCAAATTCTACCAGTCAAATTCAACAATAACTAAGGAAAATGATATTGTATTGTATCTACTTTATACTTCATGCTTTGCCCCAACGTTTTCTTGTAGGAAAATAGAAGGAAAAAAAACAATTAGATGTCTAACAATTATGATATCAAAAAACAAAGATTTTAACCATTTGTAATCGTGTCCTCACCTCCCAGATGGTAATGACATGTCTATTAAGGGTCCGTTGGCAATCCAATTCCAAGGCTTGAAATTGGAATTGGAAGGCCAATTTCAATTCCATGAAATTCAAATTGGTCTTCCAATTCCAATTCCAAGCCTTGGAATTGGTTTGACAAACGGACCCTAAGTTAATTTGATAGTGAGCATTAACTTGTTATCTAAGACATGATCCAAATCTAAATAACTATCTAAATGGATTCGAAAGCATCATATATTCAGTAGCATCACACCTAAGTTTATTTAACAACTCGCCATCCATCAAAACATCTTATGGATGCCAACACAATGTCCTATCTCAGAATAAAAATGCCTGAAACGTGTGAAAATGAACACTTTGATTAAAACCCTCATAAGAAGATAAAGAAACATATATTTATATTATCTTCTTTATTTTTTGGCTTCCAATTCTAATGAAAATGAAACTGCAAAAACGGAAATAGCATAAAGTAAAAATAATCCATATTCTACCAACTGGTGCTAAAGATTCTGATGAACCTTCCTTTTATGAACCATATGTTAATTATGCAATACATCCTGGAAATTATGCACGGTATTCACTCAATCAAGCTCCCATGTCCAAGTAGTTCTTTGGAAATTAAGATAGGTAAAAAGATAAGTGTGGAAAAAAAGTGAGATGCATAAACATGTGCAGTGGCAAAAACTGTTTGGAGATTTGAAATAATCAACAAAGTTAGTTCTTCGCAAGAATTTAAGCTAAAATCCAATAGATATAAGATGAGTGTGGGTATGAAAATTATTTACAGAAGCATAGTCTCATCATAACTATCATTCACAAATCCAGATATATAAGATGGAACCTAAAATCATTAACAAAAAATGAAATCAAAGAATAAATATAACTGGTCAAACACCATCTCTATATGAAACTTGTTATCATTGTAGAACCAATGTCCTTATCCTCCCATATCTCACTATTCATAAGGAGCGAAAATCGAATTATGGACAAATAAGCCAAATCTAAATAAAATTTAATTTTAATAATCAAATCATAAGAAACTAAACGCAAAAAACTACCAGATGTTAACACATCTTAAAACCCCAAAATATGCTATTCAATGTTTTATGAAAACCAGCATCTCGACAAAGGTAGTAAAACACACAAAAAAACTTATTTAAGATAAAATAGATATCAAGTCCATTTCATTTTGCTTTCCAAATTCTTATAAATGAATCTCATAATAAGATCTTTGAAGTTATGACACTGTTATATTTTTATATCTATAATTAATAACCTTCAAATTTAGACTTGTTCAGTAACTGTAGGTGAAAATTTCTTTAGTAACTGTAGGTGAAAGTGGCCAATGAAACCTTCAAATTTAGACCTGAAAATAAAAAAAAAATTTGTATCATATCAGTGATAAAAGATTTACATATATTTATCAATAAGAAAATATATATTTATCTTAAAAAACATATACCCAAGAATAGTACATTGATGAACTCAAACATGTTAATAAATACCAACCTGTTACTCATATAGATAAACTAGTAATTTGATACAATATATACCTGTTTAAGGGTTGAAGCTGCAAAAAACAAAGGCATTAGCTAAAGTGTTGAAAAAAATACCCCATGTGCAATAAAGAAATAGTGCTGGAAAGAATGGAGTTTAAGAAACAACCAAAAGATAATTACATATCATGAAGACTAGATACTAAACACCTTAGAAACTTAAAATTAAATGACACCATGAGTATTGGAGAAATTGGAGAAACTATAGCAATAATCGTAAATTAGTTTGACAAATTATTAGTTCTATAAAATCTGCACAAACAGAGAGTCGGTAACAACCACAAAAAAATTACAGTCATAGGATCTCAACCTCTAAAGAAATTCTCAAACAATATGCATATAAGAATTATCACAACATGTAAAATTAGGGGAAATGAATAAAATTGAAATTAGTTGATATGTAAGCAATTAATACAAAGGGGAAAATTGCAAATTGATCGTTTTAACAAAAACCCCACAACACATTTGATATTGTTGTATTGTTAAAACCTTAGTTTCAAAACCAAATGTAAACCCTCGTTAATGAAATATCAAACCTTTGCAAAAAGAAGAGGGGGGAGTACCTGATAACGAACTTGATTTGGCTAAGGAGTAAATATGATGAAAAGGTAATATTTATATACAAAAAGAGAAAATGATCTTAGATATGAAAAAAAGTACAAAATCATTATATGAAAACAGTTGTGTTTGAATATCTCGTGATTAGATTTCTTGCTAGGTCTTGGGTCTCTGAAACCAAAACCTCACTGTAAATAACTAAAACAAAAAAGTTATAATAATATCATACCACATAAACACAAACAATTAAAACATCTAACAGAAATGTAACAATAAATATTTCCCCTACTTTTAAATTTGGACTTTAAATTATGTAGCTTCAAAAAGAGAACTTCAGTTATCTTGTAGATTAAAAATATATAAAATGATTATTAAAGATAAAATCAACCTAAGATGAGCACTATGTTTAAACATTGTATGACAGAAAAATGTACAAATTGAAACCAACCTATTTGTCTTGAGACGATTAATGCAAGATTTGAAACTAAGAAAGAAAATTCCCCTTTAATTTGAACATAGTGTGTGTGTGTGTGAGAGAGAGAGAGAGAGAGAAATAATCTTCAAAATTGAAGACAAAACTTGGTCCCAGTATCATTTGCAACACAATACACATGGATCATAAATCCAAAACCCATAAAAGCTCAAAAAATTTAACAACCTGATCAAGATATGTACAAAAAAAAGTTTAGAGTTTTTGTTTTTAGTCTCATTTCTGAAGTTTTGTTAGTGTTTCATCCTATTTGTTTTTTAAATTGTTGTAAGTCTCATAACCGTCTAAAACTTCCCTCAACTTCCATATAACCTCTCTTAACTGCTCATATTTCTTTTTATAGAGAATAACAAATGTAATGATATAGGACCAATGATAAAAAAAATAATGACATGGGATTAAATACACAAATATTCAAAAAAGTAAGGCTAAAAACTTGTAATCCCAAAATGTTATATACGAAATAGAACGAGTTAGAAACTTGGAAAGTAAGGTTGCATTTGTTTTTTTATCTGAATCTGAAATCTGAAGACTGAATCTGAAGTCTGAAATCTGAATCTGAAAAATATGTTTGTTTTTATATTTGAATGTACCTCTGAATGAATGTATTTAGATTGATTCAGACTTCAGATTCAGAGTTCAGATGTAATTTTACCTCTTAACCATTAAGAGCCAAATATAGCTGTTAACCTCTTAATTATTTAAAAAAATAAACACTTTTTGGTACCTCTTAAGTCTGAATGGTTCAGATTCAGACTTAAGAGGTAAAAACAAACGGGACCTAAGACTTCAAAAGGAGATATAAAACTCACCTCAAGAGAACCTTCGAATGAAACCATTGCCATGTTTTGGGTTGTTATACAAACCAAACACAAATTCTTAGCCCTAACCAAATGTAAACCATCTGAAGGTGTCGTGGTGGGATATGAGTTTGAGAGGTGTGAGTTATAATAGAGAATATAATTCGTGGTTATTGGGTTATGAAGTAGAGTTCTTCAATGGGCGTGATAGAAAAGAAATGATGATTATGGATAGTGATGGGTAGTATCAGCAAAAACAAGCCCATAAAATTCAACCACCCATATTAACCCAGACTTCAAACTATGGGGCCCATTTTTTAAACTTAGCAGGACAAACATGAGTCTAAGTCTTAAAATAAGTTAGTCAATATTAGCACCCACTTATATTGGTTAATGTTTTCTCTCTCTTGGATTTTTAATACCTCAAAGACCCCTGTTTGCATTCTCGGATTTGCTGCCTTTATATATTGTTTCAAGAAAAGTGATTTGATGATGGATGTCTTCTTTGGGGACTGATATCCGCGATGTCGACAGGAGATTTTATAGCGTTGAGTATTAGATCCATATCTTGTTGAATAAACTTCGTTACAACAATGGGTAGCCCGGACCGAACTAAACCCGTACATCCAACCAGACCGTATTTTACCCGCCCAAATTCAGCCCAATCCAAATTTAGCCTGACCAAATTCAGCCCAACCCACTTATTTGCCACTTATAGTGATGGGTAAAAAGAGTAAATAGCAATTCGTTTGAATTAAAGTAAAATTGGTAGTGAGCTTGGGTTGGATAATAAATTGGAGCAGTCCTTTTTAGGCGGTATAATGAAATCTAAGAGTTGATCACAACCCCTCATTTATACTAAAAGAATCCGATGTGTGTGTACATATATATATATATATATATATCACTACACCAAAATGGACAAAATGTCACCTTTCAGCCAGCCACCCTTGTCACGGTCATTGACAACCAGCCACCCTTTCAGCCACCCTTGTCACTGTCATTAACCGGCAACGGCGCCATTTTGTGATCGGGCGAAAAAAGTGTGTTCGTGTGAGGAAACAATCGTTGTGTGTTTCGCCGCCGCGATACAAAAAAAACCTAAGCTACTACTACACTTGACAAGCAAGCACAGCGGTAAGTCGGGTATCGTAAGAAATCCACAGGGAGTGACTGAATTTTAGATGTTAATTGTTTAATTACTTCAGGAATAAAAGTGTAAAATAAATAAATGAAAAGGTGATGGGTGGTTAAGGTGGACTAAAGAAAAGAGAAGTTAACGCTAAATTAAAGGAAAGCGAGGATCGGGATCACATACACACATTCACGGGCTAAACAACTACTAATTAGAATTTCGATTCGAAAACATTTAATCGATCATTTTCAATTATGCATAAACATCACGCAATAAGGAATTTAAGCCAAAGTTGCGAGATTAAACATTTAATCAAAAATGGTCACACGCGGATTAAATTCGGATTATCGCTATAAACACTAAAGTTGCGTGACAAATAAAGTTAAACGCATAACAATCCAACTTTAATACACGCGGTTTCAATTAAATGCAATTTTACACGAAACTCTAACTTTCGAGGTCCAAACCCGTAAATGGCGGAACGAAATCCCGACCCTATTTATCTAAGGGCTAAGCATGAATAAACTAAGTAAACTATAAAAGCAATAAATAAAGCATGTAAACCTAATTATGAAAGCATGTAAACTAATTAACAAAGCAAGAATTAAGGAAATACAACTATATTAATGGAATGGATAATGAAAACCAACTTACAAAACCCAAAAAGGGCATAACCCCAAGGATAAATAAAGAAAAGCTCCGAAAACCAAACCTTAAACTAAGCTACAAATCTGATTATTTCATCTCAAAATGAGATGGATTGGTTTTATACAAAATATCCCATGGCAAACTTGTAATAAAAGGGAAGAAAACCAAAAATCTGGAGGGCCGAATCGATTCGGAAATGGTCCGAATCGATTCCGAATCTGCACAAAATTAATCTTTGGACTTTAACCAGCGCAAAGAGTTTAAATTTAAGTGAATTGGCTCATTTTCCATTTTAACAACACAAATATTTCCCTAAAACTTTTAAAATTTAAAATCTGCTCTACCATATGTCGCCTTAAACCACTTTGCCAACAAACATTTTCCGTTTTTACAATAAACACATATTAGATCTACAAAAACCCCTAAATGCACTTTAAATTATCGATCAATTGATAATGAAACATTAACATACATAATTGTTTTCTTTGAATTCTAGAAGACAAATGGCACACTCGTGGATGATATTTTTTCTTGTATACATAGTGAGTGGAATGGTTTTAATAACAAAATTGTCTAGTTCGTGCGGTGAAATGAATTGAAATGCATTTTTGGGAATGTAAGAGGAAATACAATATGGATGTGATTAAATACCACCGACGAATGATGGTCTCAAAAAATAACATTTTCGACATTTGTGTTAAAGAGAATCAAAAATAAAAAAAAAACTCGTTTACCTATGCTAAGAGAAAAAAAAAATGATGTGAAAAATGGGCTTTTGAAACCCCATAATAAGCCTTTCAAATTAAGAAACTTTTAATGTAATCTGAATCTTTTCTTATTTCCAGTTATGGAGTATTTTTTACCAAATCAAAACTTCTAACAAAATTACATTCCAGTAAATACGAATTCTGGAAGAGAAAAATTGAGGATTGTTGGAATAATATCTTGAGAAATTTGTCAAAAACAAAACATACAACATCTCAGACCATAAATTATATATGTCAAGTTAAGTTTGGTAAAATGCAAACTTAAGGGTTCATAACATATAAATTTCTTCTACAATAAAGAAACACACAAAAACCATTAAAAAATGTCAAATAGGATGTAATCAGCAATATATTTATATAGGTTCTTAATACAGGAAATATATAGCCAACTTATAACAAACAAACATAGCACAAATCAGGGGGAAATGGATTGCATGGATACGTGCTTATGGAAGCTTGGCAAGAAGATATCAGTTTGTGAGTTTAATTAAAAACCAATTCATTCTGGAGGGAGGTGGATCGCTAAATATTAAAATTCAATTTGGACGGTATCTCGATTTTGAAGGAGATAATGTGAGGGAAGATGTGTAATGGAGGGCCGGGGATATGGGTCACCAAGAGAGAGAGAGAGAGAGAGAGAGAGGTGAATGGACGAGAGAGGCAATTACACAGATAATGGAGATGTGTGTTTAAGTGAAATGGGAGAAAATAATTTATCATCAATTAAAAAGAAAATGCCATGTGGGTAGGCTGTGTGATCATCAGTAGTAAATGTGTGTAGTGCGTTATATAATAACATTTATTGTTTAAGAGTCGAGAATTATTAAGAAAAGGCGAGTAGATCCACATCTACTATTCCATATTTTTTCTGTTTAGGGTTGGTGAATTTCGGGCATAAATTTATGGGAATATATGGCTTCGTTATTTTGTTAATAGAAACACATTTTATCTTTTTCAAAATGTTTATTTTAATATCAATTAAATGCTTCACAAATTGTGGTTTCAACATGGATGTTTTTTGGTTTCCAATATCATGTTTCAATTGATTCCCAACTGTAATTAGTCTATTAAAATATAATTTATGGTAATTTTGGTGTATCACAGTTAATTGCAAGATGGTGTGTCATTTGTGATCATTGTATTTAATTATTTTTCAAGTAAGATTCTTAGCATATTGATCTTTTTAACATATATTCATTTTTTATGCAAGAATGTATTCATTGAAAATGGAAATTTAACTTGAAGGATAAGAATGCCATGAGGATCTCGAGTATTTGGAGGTATTTCATAAAAAAATATCAACCTTTGACGGGACGCAGAATGTGTATGCCACGTGTGTACCTACGACTCAAGTACAAGTCAGTTGCTCAAGTAATACCAGATAAGTCGGGATCGAATTCGCAAAAAATAGGACGAAAATGATGACGACAACGACAAGGTAGGCTTTTAAAACCTAGATATCGACTCTCGAGAAGAAAAGAAAAGGTGATGATCTTTGTGCGAATTTCTACTTAGCTAAAGCAACCTAACTAGCAAGTGCAATAATAATTTAAAAGAAATAAAAAACTAAATTTTTTATTTTTAAAAACTATTTAGGAAAAGTGAAGTCGGGATCCAATCCCCTGAATCATAGGTATTTTGGTTCGATATAAAATTTTAAATAATTATATACTTAATTAGAAGAAAGCATTAACTTAAACAAATCACTAAATATGTGAGAATTTTACTCAGCACAATATTTAGTCAATAATTAAATTTACGTGAATGACGAGATTGTCGACACATATATTATATCCTCAAACACTTTGGTTGCCTACGACAAATGAATTTAAGAAACCTATAACATTAGTCCTGAAAAAATAAAAAACCTAATAATTATATATACAACTGTATCTGATTTTATATCTAACTAATATACCTAGGTTGGGTTCACGTTCCCCAATCCTCAAATGATTTAGCTGGACATATTTATATTAACTGCACATACGATTAATGGATTTTATGAAGGCATGATGATTGAAAAATGAAAATAAAGCATAAAATAATATTACCATAGATGTAAAGAAAGTAGAACATGAGCGAGAACAAATTTCGAATGAAAACCAAACTATCTCTTGGTTGAAATTTGCATGAAAGAAAAGTAAAAAATGGTTCCTTGATGTTCCTATGCTTCCCTAGCCTTTTAATGAATGATAAAGATGATAAAGACTCCTAATGACTATGTACATAAGTTGGAACCCATTTAGAAGAGTCCCTAATCACTTAAACTCTTTGGGCTAAAAGATAAGCTCAATTTAAAAATCCTGTATCTGATAGGCTGAACCCAATCAGAAGGAAAATAGGTTTGCTCAGGTATCCAAACCGTTTTGGCCATTTTCTCTGCCCAAGTGCTCCTTTTGTGGTCAAATCTATCTTATTTTCACTTTCTTCCCCTAGAATTTTATCCCAATTTCAAATGCTCATAACGTTTTCACCGTAGCTCGGATTTAGATGTCGTTTCTTCCTGTGTGCTCATGAATTTGAATTCTTTGACTTTTCAGTTGGCTCCTCCTCAGGGTTCTAGCTAAAAAATTACAAATATGCCATTGTCTTTCGATTCTTTCACCATTTTAGTTTTTCTCTCGCATCCACTTGCACAAATACCAAGAAAATAACAAAGTAATACTCAAAATAGTAGTAGTATAAATATGGGATAAATAGGGTCTAAATACGCTGTACGGGACCGTAAAAATACCGAAATTAAGGCAATAAATATAAAATATTTATGCTTAATCAAATCCTCTAACATTGAACGTTGCTTGTCCCAGACAATGTAAAAGAATAAGAACATGAGTTTGAATGGACTTCTAAAAAAGTAATGGGATATGATACCTTTTTAATGGTATGTGATTTCATTTAGCATATGCAATAAGTTGTCAAACACCTAGGTTACCCTAGTAGAACGAGTGATGTCTTGTAAGGGTTTGCAGTGAATTTACCCACAAAATTTATTTTTGGGCTCAAAGAAAATATCAAAATAATTAAAAATTATAAAATTTAAATTCCAAAAAAATAATAACTTCAAATTTTTATTTCATAATCTCAATTCATAATGTGTGTGCAAAGCCGAGAATTAAAGCGCTAACTTTCACCATTGATCATTACGTTACTTTTTAAACCTTCTCTTAATTCTATTTCTCACGAAATGCACTCACAAACGAATCAATCGAATTGTGGCTATTTTCTATTAGTGTGCGTGATATTAAGAGTAAATGTAATGGAATACGAGTCCAAGCACAAAATTTGAAATATGTAAATATTTAGATCTCATGAACGGATTATGGTCATTGGAAAATGAAAAAACCCCATTCTTTATTCGCAACGTTTTGTTACTTTATGATCCTTTCGTGTTTTAGCTCTCCTCAGAGTAGTTAATTTCGTTATTCGGACTCGGTTAAGACTTTTTTGGGTTAAGGCGTTTTGGGTAAAAATGGGAATTTTTCGCGGTTGGAAAATTTGTTTGCGATGTTCGTTGGCACTTTTTGGGCATTTGCTCATTTTCTCTTCTTTTCCTTTTCCTTTTCCTTTTCTCCTTCTTTTTTTTTTCATTTTTTTAAATATTTTTTTCTATTTTGGTTTGAGATTTTTTCTATTTTTACCTTTCCCCTTTTTATGTACCATGTAGACTTAATTGATGAATTTTTCAATTTTCACAACTCCTGGCCAATTGGGCTTTTCGCGTTGACAAACAAAAGGGTATATCAATTTAGGCTCAAAATGGCTTGCAAAAGGATATTTTCACGACTTTTTATGGATAATATTTTTTCGTAAATGAGCGGTGATCTAACATCATTTAACCGAATTACTAATCAAGTTATCATATGCGTCTTGTGATTATTTTTGAAATCTTTTTAGTGCGTTTTCAAAATAATATTTCACACATTTTTGGTAACCGATCAAACATTGATTTAAAGATCATCAATGACTTTTTAACACTAAAAAGAACTTTTGATTTAACTTTTAACTCCGACTGATTTAATTACTCGAAAAAATGATTAGCACAAAAACCTCGCTAGGTTAAGAAATTTTGACATATGTTCATTAAGTCATCAATTTTCTCTCAATTTCCATTTTGGTCCACTTCTACTTAGTGCATTAAGTTTTTACAAATTGAGACTTCAAGCAAGAATTTAATGATATTTTTGAAGAAATTAAATTCCAATTTCTATTTATTTTAAAGAAAAATATTTTTGACTTTTTTGTAAATTTTTAATTATTTGATTTTTTTTTTAATTTTCTAATTCTTTTTCAAATTTTTTGACATTTTTCAATTTTATTGGGAATTTTAAAATTTGTGAAGTTTTAAAATGTACACGTACCCCCCTAACTTAGACTTTTGCATTCTCCTCAAACAAAATGACTAAAATCTGGATAAAAAAGAATAGTGCAAATATTAAACAAGAAAAATTGAAAATGGAAATGACACTAAGAACTTAAATTGCATAGAATTAAACAAGAGATAGTGATTACATAGTTCCTATGAAAAAATGCATTGATAAAAGTAAAGTAACTACATAACAATATAAACATGTCCACCAAAGCTTAATTAAAGGGGCCGAGTGCATAGGGGTCATGGGTGTGTGAGTCATAGAAATAGTCTAGAAATTTTGCATTCGGACCCATGTTCAAGCAGTTCATGTTCGCTTGAAGGTGAATGATCATGCTCACGTCGTGTCGATAGTCATGCAAATCTACCTCGTGATCCTCTCGACACTCAATAGTGAACCCGTTAAGGCGAGTCTCCAAATGGTCAATACAACTATTAATGATCGTCGTATTATATGCATGCTTATCAAACTCCGCCTCATAGTCAGGGTCGACCTCCTCTTTCTCACTGTATTCTTCCCTCTAAAAAACTTCTTCCTCCACACTTTTTTCATTATCACCTCCCTCCTCCATATCGATATCTTCAAAAATAGTCTGGGGAGGAGGTTGCACATTCCTCATTTGGATGGTGCTCCGCCCAATGGAAATAGAATTAATGGCTTTAGGCTCATGTATGGCGAAGCCCCGTGTGGAGATAGAATAGTCAGAATAAAGTGAACAAATAAACCTCACATGAGGCAGAGACATTTTACTTGTCTTTTCTAAAGTCGAGACAATGATCTCTTGGAGATAAATGTGCTATAGGCTTACACGAGCTTGCTTGTGACGGACGTAACAGAGGAAGGTGCCGTAGCGAAGTCGAATGGAAGAGTTGTTCATTGTCGGGAGTATCCTATCGCACGTAATGATATTGGCATAGAGGAAATGCTCGGGGAGTTTCCTGATGAGGAAAGTGTCTTTAGTCCACTCAACACCAGGATCCCAATAGTTGGTACATTCTTGCTTTGTACGAGATGAAGCGGTATTTGGGTATGTGTAATTTTCGTACATGGTCACCCCTTCGACCCACATTTTTTGCTTGATGATGTTGCGGGAAAGAAGGACTATTTTTCCATTGACATATGCCTCGTAGTGTCCTCGAGATTTGCAAACAAGTGTCCTATAAAAGAGATGGATAATATTCTCATAGACTTTGTCCACGAGTTCCAATCATTGGAACCACCCAAAGCGACCAAATAATCGGGTAATCTCGACGGGAAGGTCTTCCCACACCACTTCCATTTTGATGAACAACATTCAGGTAGGGCCAAGGTACTCGTCGACCCAATTACACTATTAGATTGAGCATAAGTCCTCCCTTGCATCATCATCTTCAATCTTGGTCGGGTTGTATTTTCTCACTCGAGACATTATGGGAGTAGGATACTAGGAAGCTTGGAAGAATATTAAAGGAAGAATGGAGAATTTTTACTGTGATGGAAAGTGAGGGGTGGGTATTTATAAGGATGTGGGGGGTGTGAAAGGGTGGGAAAGTGAAAGGTTTGGTGGAAAAAAGGAGGGGGGATGAAATTCGGTGGGTTTTGGGTTAGAGGGAGGTGAAAGGGGTTAAATTTAGTGTTGGGGGGCGGAGTGTCTTGGAGGGAAGGGGGTATGAATGGGTGGGAGGGAAATGGGAAAAGGGGGATTAATTAACTTTTTGGCGGCACATGGGGAGAATCGACTCGGAACTAGGGCGAACTGGTTCGGCTCAGCATGCTGCCAAAACTTGATTTCTTCTCATTTTTCTCATCGGCTTAGGCACTAAGGTGGGGAAAACTTAAAAACTCTCCACATTGATCCTAATTTCACTAATGGTGACCGAGGTACTTCAAACTTGACCGTGTTTTTTACTTCTTCTCTCTCGAGACGTATTGGGGTAAAAGTGACGGTCATATCTCTTACTAATGCGGGCTGGACTCACACCTAAACGTGCTAAACACAAACGAGACTCAAAATATACAACCAAACTCACCCCATACACATCAGGGGTGAAACCACCGCTCTTCAAAAATTGACTTATCCTCGTATACATGATTCGACAACCAGATTGTGTTGGCTTCCTCAACACACACCTCTAGAAATGGCTTGAGATGCTGTCTATTTACCTTAAACGTGTTCTCATCCTTAGGATTATCAACATCTATCACACCGTATGGGAACACCTCTCTCACGACGAATGGGCCGATCCACTATGAACATAACTTGTCGGGAAATAAATCAAGAAGTGAGTTTTACAAAAGAAGTTTTTGGCCCGAATGAAACTCTTTTGAATTGATATTTCTCTCATGCACTAATTACATCCTTTCTTTAGCAATGAGGGTGCTTTCATACGTATCATTGCATATTTCTTCTAACTCATGCGATTGAAGTTTTAGCATTTAACTGACTTTATCGAGATTATAGTTCAACCACTTAATAACCCAATATGCTTTGTACTCGAACTTGATGGGGGAGATGGAAAGTCTTTCCATACACAAAAATGGAATGGGGGTATTCCGAGGTGGTTCTCGTACGCGGTTCGATAAGCCCATAGTGCATCGAGTAATATGTTAGACCAATTCCTATGGTTACGATTGACGGTCTTCTCAAGGATGTGCTTGATCTCTCGATTATCTAGCTCGGCTTACCCATTCGTTTGTGGGTGGTAATTCATTCCAACCTTGTGGAGGACGCCATACTTTCTCATTAACTTCTCAAATGGCCTATTACAAAAATGTGTGCCCTTATCACTAATGACGGCTTTTGGAGCACCAAAACGAGAACGTATGTGTTCGTGAATGAATTTTAACACAACCTTACTATCATTTGTCCTAGTAGCTATGTCCTCTACCCATTTAGACACATAGTGTACCGCCACAAAGATGTATAGGTGATCAAAAGAGGGAGGGAAAGTTCCATGATTCCCCTATAGTTGAATATCTCAATGATAAGAAAAGGGGTCAACGACATCATGTCACGTCAAGTGATAGCTCCCATCCTTTGGCATCTATCATAATATCTATAATGTATGTTCACATCTCAAACGATAGTGGTCCAATAGAGACCGAATTAAAGAATCTTTGCGAACATATTTTTCGTGGAAAAGTGGACTCCATATGCTTTCGAATGATAAAACACGATAGCACTCGGGATCTCCTCATCTGGCACACATTTTTGGATTATTTGGTCGGCGCATTATTTAAACAAATAGGGATTATCATATAAAAACGTTCATGGCTAAGTAAAGAACTTTCTCTCCTCGTGAGGTATCTAATCGGAGGGATGACCACTGTGACTAAGTAGTTAACGATATCCGCAAACTAAGGAAGAGAGGAAGTGGAAAATAGTTTCTCATCTAAAAAGTACTCGTCTATGGGTATGAGATCTTTAAGTATGTCGAGTGAGAGCATAGATAATTGATCGGTTATGACGTTCTCTACTGCTTTAATATCTTTAATAGAAATATCAAACTCTTGGAGTAGTAAGATCCACCTAATGAGGCACAGCTTCGCATCCTTTTTGGAAAGGAGATATTTGAGAGTCGTGTGGTTGGTAAAGGACGTTATGGGTGACCCGATAAGATATAAACATAATTTGCCTAGGGTGAACACTATTGCTAGCAACTCTTTCTTCATGGTGGAGTAGTTCAATTGAGGTCCCGTTAAAGTCCTACTACCATAATATATGACATAGTCCTTCTTAATTCTCCTTTTCCATAAAATATCCCCTATCGCATAATCACTCGAATCACACATAAGCTCGAAGGGGAGGGTCCAATCGAGAGCTTTCATGATGGGAACGGAGATTAGCATGCTTTTTTAATTTTTCAAAAGCCTCTTAGTACACTTCACTTCACTCAAAAGGGGCATCCTTAGATAGTAGGTTACTTAAAGGCCTAGCTATGGAGCAAAAATACTTAATAACCTTCGATAAAACCCCGTGTGGCTCAAGGATGAGCACGTCTTTTAGTGACTTGGGAGGGGGATGTTGGCAATAATGATAATTTTCACCTTATCGACCTCTATCCCCTTGGATGACACGATGTGTCCAAGAACTACTCCTTCGATAACCATAAAATGTCACTTCTCCAAATTTAGTACCAAGTTCTGTTCCACACACCGGCCAAGCACCTTTTCTAGATTAGCAAGGAAATGTTCAACAAAGGGGCCTAAGACACTAAATTCATCCATGAACACCTCAAGGCCGCTTCCGATCATGTTGCTAAGTAGACTAAGCATGCACCTTTGAAAGGTCCTGGGTGTATTACACAATCCAAATGGCATATGTTTATAAGAAAATGTGCCAAAGCGACACGTGAATGTAGTCTTCTCTTGATATAGCACATCCACCTCAATTTGGTTATATCCGGAATAACCATAAAAAAATAGTAAAACGGGTGGCCCGAGACTCTCTCAAGAATTTGGCCCATGAACGGAAAAGGGAAGTGGTCTTTTCTAGTATTGGCATTGAGTTTCCAGTAGTCAATGCAAATGCGACACCCGGTGGTGGTACGTTTTGGAATAAGTTCCTAGTTTGCGTTCTTGACTATAGTTATTCCCTACTTATTCGGGAAGACTTGAATGAATAGGACTTACCCATTTAATATCCGAGATGAGATAGATGATGTACATATCCAATAACTTAATAATCTTCGTTCTAATAACATATTTCATGATATGGTTTAAACGTCATTTCTTCTCCCTATAAGGCTTTACATCGTCATGTAGGTGGATTTTATGGGTACAAATCAAGGGACATATACCTTTCAAATCCACAATGGACCATTCAAATGAACCTTTGTGATTCCTCAAAATGGACATAAGCTTCCCTTTTTGCTCTTCATATAGGCTCGAGGAGTCAACAATGCGATATGTCTCATTTTCTCCCAAATAAGTGTATTTAACATTAGAAGGAAGCTTCTTCAATTTGAGGTTTAAAAATTTAACGTAAAAGGAAACAATGCATGATTCCCTCGATGGTAATTCCTCATATCGGAGACCCAATTAACATCTCTCACGTCTTCTTCACTCTCGCCCTCATCTAAAATCTCTCCCATCTCACTCACCTCTTGATCAAAATCAGTGTACGCACTCTTGCTTTCACTCACCACTCACCATCACTGGATACAGTTCAAGTGGATCCCTAACATAATTACCCTCAAAGTTTTGGTGTACTAACTCCTTTATATGATCCGACTAGTGCAACTCTTCCTCATCACCCATTTCTTGGTGATGTTGAAGATATTTATTTTAAGTGTCATAAGTTTCATTTGCCTATTACGCATATTAATCAACACGTTAGCCGTGGCTAAGAAGGGGAAGTTAAGAATAACGGGAACATGATGACTCGAGGAAGAGGAGGTCTCCATGTCCCAAGTGATAAAATCTGTCGAGAAGTAGAAAGTGTCAAATTGGAAGATCACGTCATCAACTATCCCATTGGGGTACCTTTACGGAAGGATCTATGAGCTCGAAATTAATGTTGGTGGTTTTAAGATCTACTAAATCCAGCTTTATATAGATGGAATAGGGGATAATGTTGACACTTGCCCCTAAATGTAGTAAAGATATATTGATTTTATTCTCTCTAATAATGCACGAAATGGTGGGCGCACCGCGATCTTTATACTTGGGTGGGAGGTCACTCAAAAGTACAGAACTCACATTTTGTGCTAAGAACACCTTCTTCTTTACCTTTAATTTACATATCATCACGAGTAAGTCCTTTAAGAACTTAGCATACTCAAGAATTTCTTATTAGCCTCAAGAAACGGTAAGTTTGTCTTCACTTGCTTAAGTATTTCTAAGATGCCATCACGGAAGGCCCCTTTAGGAGGTCGGACCAACCATTAATGGAAAGGTGCAGCTATAAGGGGTTTTACTACCACCTCGGTCCTAACTGTGCCATCTTTTCACTCTCTTCTAAGGGGGCACCTTCGGCCTCTTACATGTTGGGCTAAACCTCCTTGTATTTTTGCACGCCGTGTGGGGGGAGATGACAAGTCAATAACTCTCTCATTACGTTAAGTGGTTATCTCTTGACATTGTTCTTTATTTTCATCGGGAGTATAGCTCATACAGTTTTGACCTTGGGATGCTGTTGACCTTGGGCGAGAAACTTGCATTTCTCTTGGACACTTAAATAATATTGCAACTTAGAAAGCGATGCCTTTAAGTCGAAAAAATATTGAGGGTTTTGGGCATTTATCACTGACTGAGTTTGCATGAAGTAGGTGACAGTGTCCTCGAGACTCTTACACCGTGGAATCACATAAGGCGCAGGAAGAGGTACTTGCAAGGGAGACACTTGTTGATAAGGTGGGAGCTGTGGAGGTTGTTGGGTAACATATGGATTTAGGTTCATCGCTGCGTTCGATTGCCCATAATAAAAATCGGGATGGTTTTGTCATTAGGGGTTTAAAGAATTCCCGTGAGGGGCATTAAAATTACCGTTATAAACTCCCGCTGCCTCAACTTGCTCTTGAAGCATAACTTTTTAGGCAGGTATAGTCAGATATTCCTTCATTAAATATCCCACCTCACAAATCATGCAACTCTCCTCCGATAAAGATCGAGATAAGCTGGGTATATCTCCCCTAGCTTCGACGACGTCTTCTATCCGCTTGGCTAATTGGTTAATTTTGAGCTTCAACTCAGCTTCCTTGTCCAAGTGATAGAGTCCAGACACAGAAGGATCTTTGGATGTGATTCTAGATTTGAATTGGGTGTTTGGATTCGATTTGTCCCAAGCTTAAGTAGTCGCGGTGACATACTTAAAGTGGGCCTCCATAGCGTCCGCATATAACCCAAAGAACTCTACCGAGCACATGTTTTCAACAAGTTATTTTGAGCTTAGGCTAAGCCCATGATGGAAGTAAGAAATGAGTCTCCACTTCTCAAAGGCATGATATGGGCACATATTAACTCTCTCATTGAACCTCTCCCAACATTTATTAAATGGCTCGTTATTGTTTTGCTTAAAAGTCTGGACTTGAGCACGAGTAGAGTTAGTCCTATTTGTTAGAAAGAACTTGTGGAGAAATTTGGTTTACATGTCTCTCCACATAGCTTTCGAGTTCGGTGCTAGTGACCAAATCCAAGTCTTGACCTTGTCCTTAACTGAAAAAGGGAAAAGCTTGAGGCGCACTATGTCTTGGGTGCAAGCTTGATCGTTAAACGTCTCGCACGCCTCCTCGAGCTCTATAATGTATAGATAAGGCTTCTCTAACTCCGTATCGTGAAAATTTGGGAGAATCTGAATCGTCCCATCCCTAAAGTGGAATTGTACCGCATTATATGGAAATGTAATGCATCCCAGATTGGCAATTCGCTCGGGGCATAAGAGTTCTGTTATGGGGATATACGACACCACTCCCTCACCTATTCTGAAACTAGAGTGATCAGACATCGCACTCACACTTATAGAATCACTTTTCTCACTGGAGCTCATAGACGTTCGACTAGTGGTGTGACTACTCGTGTAAGAGGTCAAACCCAAAAATTTGGAGTGTTTGGAGTGTTATTACTGGAGGGAGGGAGTTCTACTATAGGCTCGGGATTCGGATCGAGCTAAGTATTTTGCATTTAAAGCCTCGAGAGAATATTTTTATTTTTTTATTTTCTGATTTTTTGGATATTTTTTTATTTTTTTTGAATTTTTAGGATTTATGATTTTTTTAAAGATTTAGAGTCAAATTCTTAAATTAATTCGACCTAACCTAGTGTGTCTACCCAATTCCCCGACAATGGCGCCAGAATCTTGACGCGTCGTAGAATGTGTATGCTACGTGTGTAGCTATGACTTAAGTGCAAGTTGGTCGCTCAAGTAATATCCGATAAGTCGGGGTTAAAAATGCAGGGAATAGGATGGAAATTGTGATGACAACGACAAGGTAGGCTTCTAAAACCCAAGTATCGATTCTCGAAAATAAAAGAAAAGGTGATGATTTTTGTGGGAATTTCTACTTAGCTAGCAAGTACAATACTAATTTGAAAGAAAGAAAAAACTGAAATTTTGATTTTCGAAAACTATTTGGGAGAAGTGAAGTCGGGATCCAATACCCCGAACCACATGCATTTTCATTAGGTATAAATTTTTCAATAATTATATACTTAATTAGAAGAAAACATTAATTTAATAAAAGCACTATATATGTGAGAATTTTACTTCGCACTATATTTAGTCAATAATTAAATTAACGTGAATGATGAGATTGTTGACACATATATTATATCCTCAAACACTCTGATTGCCTACGACAAGCGAAGTTAAGAGACCTATAATATTAATCCTGACATAATATCAAATGTAATAATTATATATACAATTATATCTGATTTTATATCTAACTCATATACCTAGGTTAGGTTCATGTTCCCCAACCCTCTAATAATTTAGACGGACATGTTTATATTAACTACGCATGCTATAAATGAATTGCATTAAGGCATGATGATTGAATAATGAAAACAAAGCCTAAAATAATATTACCAAAGATCTAGAGAAAGTAGAACATGAACGAGAACAAACCTCGAATGAAAACTAGAAAATAACTAGCTCTTGATTGAAATTTGTATGCAAGAAAAGTAAAAAAAATTTCCTTGATTTTCCTCTACTTCTCTAGCCTTCTAATGAATAATAATGATGATAAAAAACTCTTAATGACTATGTACATAAGTTGGAAGTCTTTTAGAAGATTAGATTCCCCAATCTCTCAAACTCTCTAGTCTAAAAGATAGGCTCACCTTAATAAATCCCATATTTAATAGGTCGGACCCATTCGCCCACCCAAGGTTGAACCCATTCGCAGGGTGAACCAATTCGCTAAGGCAGCCAAATTGGATCAACCCTTTGTTCTGACTAAGTACTCCTTTTGTGGTCAAATTTCTCTTATTCACCATAGCTCGAATTTAGGTGTCGTTTCTTCCAGCGTGCTCGTGACTTCAAATTATTTGACTCTTAAGGCTCCTCCTATGGGTTCCGGCTGAAAAATTATAAATATGCCCTTATCTTTCCTTTCTTTCGATTTGTTCACCGGTTCGATTTTTCTCTATCATCCACTTGCACGAAATCCATGTAAAACTAGAGAGAAATGCACAAAACACGAAATACTTGCCAAAAAGGGTTGGTAGCATAAATATAGGATAAATCCGGTCTAAATAGACGGCATGAGACCTTAAAAATACCAAAATTAAGGGGATAAATATGAAATATTTATGCCTAATCAACTTTCTTGATGTATCACTAATGGTGCATTTTTAATATAAATACTTCAGTCGTAGTCCCAACATTCTTTCTTTCATTATTTGAATGATGGGAGATATGAGTTATGATTATGCTTTTACTTCATTTCCCATTCAAAGTGTTTTTTTTTATTTGTGCTTATCCTTATGGGACTTCCGTGGAATTTTTTTCCCACTTGATTGTATCCCCACTCGATGCGCGAACGCTTTAGAAACTTGTATGTAATCGAAGAAGGAAAAGCTAAGGTTGACATAAGGGAACTTTAATTGTTATGAAAGTATATAAGAATTATGCGAACATGTAAAATTTGTATTTCCACTTGAAATTTATTTCATTATTATCATTTGTCTTGTTTATAAGGTTTTCGCAGCAACCGATGTAACATAATACATACATACATACATACATACATACATACATACATACATACATACATACATACACACACACACATACATGTACATACATACATACATACATACATAAATACATACATGCATACATACATACATACACACACACATAAATACATATATATTAAAATTTAGTATTTAAAAAAACAAACTTTTACATGGAGAGTTTATGATGAAATAATATATGTTATTCATGCAACAACACATATACAAAAAACAAAGAAATTACAACACTTAATACCATGTACATGTAAAGCATAAAAGCGGAGTACCCTCCTGCTCAAATGATGAAGCTATAGACTATTCTTGTGTGCATAATCTTCTTTATCTTGGTTATATATCTAATATAGCAGGAAATTTATCAATCAACTATTATACATAATTAAATCTACAAATGGCATAAGTACCTTGGAGGTCATTGATAAAAAATTACCAAACATCTATTATACGAATATAGCGAAAATCTATCCTACCGAAATGATGAAGATATAGACTTTTCTCTTATGTATAATCTTCTCCATTTGGGTTAAGTACTTTTATCGAATATATCTAAAATAATAACAAAATATACTGAAAAGAAACCTAAATTTTCAATTGACAAATCATATATAAAAATTATTAAGCACAAAAATTTTTGCTAATAAATAAAAATAAATCGAAAGCCAAATCTAATAACTTAAGATAATATAAAACAATATATATATATATATATATATATATATATATATATATATATATATATATATATATATATGCACAAACAATATATAAACATAATTGTCATTTCAACATTTTATCGAACATGTAAGATGAAATCTATGTATGTAGTTTGAAAATGATATTATATAAAACCATCGCAAGATGACAACCACCTTAATAATTGTATTATATTTAATTGAGCTCCAATAATTTTCATATTACGTATTAGACTACCATGGAACCTGCATGATGTGCGAGTGCTTACGAATGGTATTCATTAAGTAATTATTATAAAAAAGACGTGCATTAACCATTTTAATGAGAAAGAAAATTGTATGGGAAATAAAAAAGTTATTTTTAGCTTTTAGTATTTCCTAAATGGTGATGTCTAAAGAAAAATATTACGGGGCAATTTTTCTTGGATTATGCGAAAGAGAAATTTTCTGTAACACTATGACAATAGTCGAATCAAACTTTCAGTTTTAAAATCTTTTAATTATTTTTTAGGCATTTTTTTTACAACTTCTCCTTATTTGTTTTCAAAAGTACATATATTAGTAAGGATATTATATATTAGTGCGTTGTGTAAAGAAATTAGCTAATTTTAAATGAAAACTAATGAAATTTCATACAAATCTGTCGACAATCGTGTATATACAATACATACAGAATCAAGATAATCCCATTTAGAATTCCGCATTCAAACATTCCCTGACCTAAAAGATACAATAGGCAAGTTAATAAAAGGCAATATATAAATTAATTAGTACCAGATAACAAATCATAAGAAAATAAAAAGGCTAGAGCTAGTCCCACTCCCCTAAAGTCCTAAGGCCTTCCAAATATTAATCTAATGACTCTTTTACCCAAAACTTATTACTAAGTGAGATATCATGAAGGGGTTCTCATGCCCAACAACGAGGGAGACTACAAACATTGAAGCTTTATATTTTTCCTAACTTTATATTTACCATTATTACAAAAATATAAAAATAGCTAAAGTTTATTTATCAAAGTTATTCGTCACTAGCATGCAACCTACGTGATACGTGGTCGCAATATAATATTTATTGAAAATGCAATAATTTTCTAAACTAATTAATTAAAGAATTACCAATCTTATTGATTTAATCATTGGTGCAGTTGAGTAAATTAAAAATATAAAATCATATATACATTAATAAAGAAAGAACGTGGATGAAAAGGTTGCACAATAACCTTAAGGTTAAAAGAACATTTTATCTAAAAGAAATTCTAATTACAATAAACAAAGTTAAGAAATCAAGGAAAAATCAACAAATCCAATCAACAAAAAGAACAAATACTAAGTTAATTAACATATAGATTAAATTATATATTTAATATAATCATTTCGTTTAACATGTGATAGAAATGAATCTTACAATCATATCATAAACCTTGATGTATTTCATCAAAAGCCAATAATAAAAGTATAATCACATATATAAACAACAATTAGAAGAAGAAAAAGGATCAAACTCATCTCCAAATACAAGTGACATATTTTCAAACAACTCATATATATATATAGGGAGAGGTTCACAAGTGGACCAAAAGAATGGACTTTTAATGGACCTTAACAAAAAACATATAATAACACATTAATTTTAATTCCTATAGTGTAATTGGTCCGCGCCAGCGGCACCAAATATGCGTGTCGATCGATCCCCCACCCCCAACACGCCCTCCACCCACCCCACCCCACCCCCCAACCACCACCATCACCATAGCAGCCCTTGTGGCAGCTCTTATGACAGCAGGGCTGCCATGGAGGTGGGGGTGGGGGTGGGGGATCGATCGACACGCATATTTGGTGCCGCTGGCGCGGACCAATTACACTATAGGAATTAAAATTAATGTGTTACTATGTGTTTTTTTGTTAAGGTCCATTAAAAAGTCCATTCTTTTGGTTCTTTTGTGAACCTCTCCCTATATATATATATATAAAATAAAGTAGCAAACTTATGTATGTCATAAGTTTACTTGATGATGTCATCTAAATTAAGTTTTTTTGCACTCTCTATTCTACTCTTGAAATTTTTAAGTTCCCCCTCATTTCACACACTCTAATTTGTTCCCCCTTTTTTTCAAAATTCAAAAAGAGGGGTATAATATAAATTTTCATCTATCTCCCAAATACACGCCTCCTATTTTACTTTTGTCCCACCTCATTACCCACATCTTTTTTCTCTCACACATGCATCAGTAAAAAAAAACTCTCATCCTCCAATCCACTCCTCCACCGGAGACAAATCACGTTTCAGAAACCCAGGCACCTCACCCCCCAACTCGGTCTTCGTATCTCAGGCACCTCACTCCCCATCCCCACCTCGTCGGATCCCCAGACAACCTCCATTCCTCCATCTACATTCAAAACCACTTCCAAAACCTTGTCCTTAAGTTTCTACTTCAAAATTAGGTTTAGATTGTTTGATCCAAATAATTAGAGTAGCTCCCGCCACGATATAAATCTATGAAATCAAATGCGTTTTTTTCAACGGGAAATCAAACGCGTTGTGTGGACGGATGTTGTTCGAAACACGGGTCAGACCTAACACCACAACCAACAGCTATATCTGACGGATGTTATTTCAAACACCAGCCAGATGTTGTTATCGATTTCAAACATGGGCCATATGTTGTTGTTATTTTGAACAACAACATCTCAGATCTGAAATGTATGCTATGTACATCGATGGAGTATTCCAGTTGCGTCAATGTATACTCTGTATGCTCTGTATATATGCGTAACCTATGCACGTATATTTGTTATTTTGAACAACTATATTTGCGTCTATGTATGCTCTGTTCATAGATGGAGTATTCCAGATAGCCAACATTTCCTTAACTGTACATCGATGGGGAGTTCTTTGGAGGATGTGACATTACTGTAGAGGCAAACAAGAGCGGGGAACTTTAGGAACTATTGGAGAAGGCACTATGCTCCTGATCATTTTCATCCGTGAATGTGTGTTTTGTGAATCATCTCATTGAACTCAAGTGTTTTCTGTGTATTATGTAAGACCCAATATATCAAACATAAAGTTCGTGAAAAAAATGTATGCTCTGTACATATGTTATTTTGAAATTAGATTTGAAATAAGCGTGTTTGTCTCTTCAAAATACCTATGTATGCTCTATTTTGTATGCTCTATGCTTCTGCCTGGGAGATATGGTGTGATGTAGATGGGATTTTTAGATTTGGGCATATGTATTGTGTACGCTTTATGCTTCTCCTATACGGTGATGTGTGGGTTACAAACGGTTTTTAAAATTTGAGGTTTGTTCTGCTATTAATTTCAAGTTTTTCAAGTTTCATTTATATTGCGATTTTGGTGATGTTTTTCTTCAGGTATGGTCAAATTTAATTTTTGGGATTTGTATTCATGTGTTTGTTGGTGTGACTCAAGTGTAAAAACTCTAAACATTGTATTCATGTATTTTAATTTTTATTATGATTTTGATTTTGGACAGGTAGGGTAGTTAAATATGAACTTGGTTTTTGTTAGAGCTGGATGGGTATGGTATGTGCGTTGAGATGAGGGTGGGTCGGGTTATGGTTGTGACTTGGTTCGGGTATGATGAGAGAGAGGATGGGGTGCCGGGTTAGGAGTGGGTTTAGGCCTGCTGGTTCTTGGGTTAGCCTGGGAAGGGATCTGCGGGTTTGTGGGGGAGAGGGAAGGTGATAGAGGCTGGGTCGGGTTAGTATCTATGTGCGTTGGTTCGTGTACTTTGGGTTGTGGGTTTCACCTGCTAGAATGGCGGAAGTTAGGGGTTCACATGCTAGAATTGCAGAAGTTAGGGGATGGGTGGTTTGCGATTTGGTGTGTGGTGTTTGGTTCTTTCAGTTTTCATTTTTCTATATTATTTTTAACACCGTCCTTATATTTTCATTAACGCAGGAGCTATTGCGATAGAGTGGTGATATGCTTACCGACATGTATTACCGGCATTTTACCGGATACCATTTTTTCCTTCTTTTTTTTTAAGTTTCTTATTTTTTATTTTTAAAAACAGTTTTTTATATATAAAAAAAAGTTTTCTATTAATAAAAAATAATTTTTTTAAATAGTTTTTAACTATTTTTCGTAAACTGTTTATAAAAGGATTTTATAAAAAACATTAAAATCAACGACACACAAATCCGATTAAATATGTGCACTGATTACAAAAAAACATTTTAAATGTTGTAAAATTAAAAAAAAAATCAGTTTAGAATTAAGGGGCGCGGACCTTTAAAAATAAGAGAATATTGAATTACATTTTTAACAGTTTTAAGAAATACAAAATTTGTTTTAAATGTTGTAAAATTAAAAAAAAATATGTTTAGAAATAAGGGTTGCCGCTGGCGCGGACCTTTAAAAATAAGAGAATATTGAATTACATTTTCAACAGTTTTAAGAAATACAAAATTTGTTTTAAATGTTGTAAAAGTAAAAAAATAGTTTAAAAATAAGGGGTGTCGTTGGCGCGGATCTTTAAAAATAAGAGAATATTGAATTACATTTTCAACAATTTTAAGAAATACAAAATTTGTTTTAAATGTTGTAAAATTAAAAAAAAAAATAGTTTAGAAATAAGGGTTGCCACTAATGCGCACCTTTAAAAATAAGAGAATATTGGGTTAATTGTTTTAAGTGATGTAAAGGGCCTCAACTAATTGCTGACATAATTGTTTTAAGGTGATTTTGGGTAAATGTCCTCATAATTTTCAAAGTGTCTAAAAATAGGACATTATAAATAATTTTATAAATTTAGTCCATGTACTAAAAACACTCTGAAAAATAATTTTTTGTTGTACTTTCAGTCATAACTCATTTAACGAAAAAGCAAACGTGGGGACCTTGGTAATATATAGAGGATGTGTTGTTCGAGGTATAATTTTTAATGGAGTAAAACTACATGTACCAACAAAAAAACTCAAAATGTGTACTCGCCTAACAAGACAAAATTTGATACAAGCTTTTAATGTAGTGGATGTGATTCATTTCTATGCCTGGGTGAGATCACAACAATAAGGTATAACCATTTAATGCGGTGGGTATGAGCTTTGATTTTTTTTGTGGGTCAACATAGTTTTATTCTTTTTAATATATAAACCGAGTTTAAAATCTAAAAAGAAAGGAATGTTAATATATCCTCGAGCCTCACAAGTGTGATTGAGCAATTGATTCTTTCAAATCTAAATTTCAGGTAATCAGGTCTCATAAGTTTTACTACACAAGTGATAGTATGAATAATTAAAACTACCATAAAGCATATCAAACAGTAAGCTCAATATTTCTCAAAATTAATTAAATTCTATTTTTCTTATTGACAGGACTTAGAACATGTGTTTTTATATTATAATAAATCACTTTCACATTATAGAAAAAAACAAGGATTTGATTTTACAATAATTAAATGTACTTGAAATAATGAAAAACATTTTACACAGTTTGGTTTACAATAATTAAACGTATTTGGACATGCGGATTCTAATTAATGTGTGCGCGCATGTGTGATTTGTATATATGAATGATGGACTTAAAAGTAATATATAGATAAGTTAAGTAAAATATTTTTGTTTATTTAAAATTTAATTTTATTAGTAAAAATTGTTTTTGTGTTTTCAAACTAATTCAATTTCGTAATTAATATTGAAGACAATTTTTTTACTAAAATTTGATTTATTATTTTTTTAATTCGAATAATTTTTTATTTATTTATTACAAATTAGTTCAAATACTTTATCAAATTAATGAGCCTATTTATTTAAATAGGTGACGTATGAGTCACTATTTTTTATTGTTGAAGTGTTTTTTATACCTTAAATAGGTGGATAGTCATACACAAAAGATATTTTGTCCATTTTTTAAAATTTAACTTATTATATTAGTTTTTCCCGAATATTGTCATGATTTTTTTAAAGAAGTTTGTTTCGTTTAACTATTTGTTCGATGAATTTGGACATTTTGAATATTGTACGGTTAGTTGTTACTCCTTAAGTATGGTAAATAGTCTAATAAACAAAGAAGTTTATGTCCATTTATTTTAGAATTGACATTTTGTTAATTTGAGGCACAATGTTAACTATTTGAACATTGTCGGACTATTTGTTATTTGTTAAGCAGGGGGGTGTCGTATAAATAAATGAAATTTTTGCCTTCTTGCAATTACCTACTAATTTTTTTTCGCCATTTCGCGATTATCAGCGTGCCTTCAGGCACGGACATACCCTAGTATATATATGGAGAGAGAGAGAGAGAGAGAGAGAGAGAGAGAGAGAGAGAGAAT
Organism: Sambucus nigra; assembly: GCA_949130495.1. Taxonomy (NCBI): domain Eukaryota; kingdom Viridiplantae; phylum Streptophyta; class Magnoliopsida; order Dipsacales; family Adoxaceae; genus Sambucus; species Sambucus nigra. The sequence continues at coordinate 43,272,656 of OX422213.1, forward strand.
ATTATAGCTATATCTGATCCCGAGAGAATTTCAAATTTTCATCGGATGAAATAATACGATTCTTAATTGAAATCCATGACCGTAGATTGGAACATTGTAATACCCCATAATTTTAATGACTTTTAAAATGAGTTAAATTAAAAGTTAATGGGATTAATTGGAATTAATTTTAAATTAATTAATTGGGATTAATTTGGATTGTATATTACTCGTGGATATTGAAATATATGATTCTGAATATTACTTAGTGATATTTCAGTAAAATATGAATATGATGTTATTTATATTGTCGTGAGTTACGAATACGGTAATTATGAAACTTATGTCGGGACGCGGTACGAGACGTGTCGGGACTAATTTAATTAAATAAAAAGGAAATATTATTTTATATCAACCTTATGGTCATTTTGAGAGCGCCGTTGCATTCGAAAGGGTGGAAATAGTCAAAAAAATCTATTCGGGTGTTGGATATGGGTCTCGGGTCACTTTGGAGATGAAAGGACACCCCAAAGGGGCATTTTAGTCATTTTAATTGGGAGATGAATAGTAATTTCGGGATTTGTATTATTATAAAGGTGATGGATTAGAGGAACGTAGGTTCATTTAATTTTATCACAAAACACTTGAGAGGTCTTAGTGTGAGAGAAAGTGAAGAGTTTATCGGGAGGGGAAGAGGTTGCTTAGGAAGGAGGAGAGACTGTTGGGGCAAGCCAAAGGGGATTAACCATCTACTACCACCAGCATCACCATCGAAAAGTCACCAAAAAATGAGGAAAGGATTCTACATCATCATCACCAAAGGTTCAAACCTACATAATTAAGGCAAGTGTAATTCTTGCTTTATTTTATTGCTTACAATATCTATGCTAGATAGGTTAAGTAAGAAGTATGAACTTGCATGATTTAAGGATGAACTATAGAGTTTTTGGAATTTGTTCTTGATATGAAAATTAGGTAGAATAAATCTCTTTCTGTTTAAATGATTTAATTCATGAATTTTGGGTTACAAATGATAGAAGAAGTCTAAGTTAATATGATTTTTGGAGAAATGATAACCTATGAGAATTAAGGAAATAATAGGATTTAATCCAAACTATTTGATGATTTTAGGTTGTTTGATTATTAGAAACTGATCATATATCTTGCTATATCAATTGAGATTAATTAGGAGAAGTTTTGGATTGATTTGTGTTGATTTTGATGAGAAAGAAAATGGATAAAACGCATGAAAAAAAATGTTGAAAAGGACGAACATCGTATGATAATTTTAGGACTGTTTTAAGAGGAAATTGACATTGTGCTCGAGATTTTTATTATAAAATCACATTCTGCACAACTTTACAGTTTTAAGTTTTTTCAAAATCGGAGCAGAAAAGCCTCAAAATTGTAGTTTTATATTTCTGGCAGAATGTACCTTTATAAAAAAAAATAATTGGAAAATGGTAATTTGGCCCATGGTGTGATTTTATTAATTTTGGTACATTAACAAGGAGCGAGTGACTTGGGTTAACGTTGAAAAATTATTTGGATTTGAGGATTAAATTTTTGTGAGAGATATCTACATAATTATATTACGATTTAGCGAAAAATAATCATTATAACAAGTACGGGTAATATTGAGGATATATACAACTACTTGGGTTGGATACAAGATTATGTGAGTAATAACTACATAATAAATGTATGATGATAATCATGATTACAAGTACGGGTAGTATTCAAGAAATACGACGGGTACTTGGGGATAGAATAAATTCGTAAAATTGTACATAGGCCGAATAAGTACCTAATTTTATATAGGTAGATGATAATGTCTATTGTTTGATAATTTGTGTATATGTTATACCTAGCTTACTTGCTATAGACGGGAGGTATACGCGTGAGGGAAGTCTTATCCTGATGAATATATGGGACCTTCGACTTGTCACTCAAGAATATAGGCCTTAGGTCGATTACCATTAGTGAGAATAATGGTATAGAACGGTGATTTCGGTGCGTAGGTATGTGCGTAGGATTATGTCCGCCTCCATTATTTGTGATTTGATATTTTTGGTCCTAGGAATCTTTACCGAACCTATAGTCCCCTATACGGCGAAAAGCTATACTGGGACATGATAGCAAAGTAATCCATGCACCGCAGCTGTGTCTCGGGGTGCCGTATTGTATTATATATATGTGTATATATAATGAATTGAATGAATATGTATATGCTGGTTAGATCTATCTTCTGTGTGAATTAAGTAAAATTGAAAGATAATAGTATGTAATTAATTAAGTATGATAATGCTTAATTATGTTGAATAAAAAAAAGGCTTGTCCATGTTGAATCTTATTGGATATATGTAAATTATGCAGGATAGATATGGGCTATGATTAGTGGATACACAGGCTTGAACTAGTTAGCATGGGAACTGTAATTAGGATGTTTTAGAGGTACGCTAGGCGTGCACTCTAGAGGAGAGGTGATAATCTCAAGAGAGAGTTCTATAATCTAACATGTATATAATAATTGCTGAATATAGCATTTATTCACTTGTTGTTTTCAAAACTATTTTACCATCGGGCTCTGACCCGTTTCCTTGCATATTCACTTTTGTCTCTTTTATTTTCTATATCAGTTGTCCAACCGCAGGGACACCAGCCATAGAGGATTATGATGGTTGATGAGATATAGAACTGTGGAGCTATGGAGTATTATTTAGATGCCTTCATTTATTTGATTCATACTCTGTAGTGATCTTTTATTTAGGGCTTGTCGCCCACGAGGATTTTAGATATTTCTCTTCTATTTGAGTCTGGATTTTATACTCGTGTCGTTGTGTTACATTTACTATTGTTGGTATTTATGTATTGAGATATATTTACTGGAAAAGTTTTATTCCAGATGCATTTAAATTCAATTGTGATATTTATTCAGTTATGTGGTTCTGGAATGGAATGTGTGGAATTTTTCGAAATGGTAAAATGCAATTTTTATTGGAAATTTTTTATCACCAGCTTAATTGAGTATTAGGTGATAGAAAAATATTTTCGACAGTGATGCTAAGAATGAACCAACTGTATATTCTGATTTAATTGGGTGTGAGACTGATCACCCGGTATTTAATTAGGTGGGGTGTTACAAGTGGTATCAGAACATCAGGTTCTAGTGTCCTTTAGGGTCTGTACGACTTACTATGCTTCAGCTTAACGTTCTTTGATGTAGAGCCTTATCATTAGGAATGTTGGATTTCAAAGTGATTATCGGCATGGATAGATAAGAGGCCAAAGTTGGCCGTTTAGCCAGCGTATTATCTTTGACAAGAGACTGAATAAGTTGACTTATATATAAATAAACAAAACATATTGGGAAGTTTTATACTGTAACAACCCGAGACTTTAGAGACGATAATTTATTCATTTGGGAGAAATAAATTTAATTTTTTTCTGGAGAATTATTAAATTGACAATTGAGGTCAAAATTTGAAGTTGTTAGAAAGTGTTTCGAATGGCAATTCTGAGGGTGTAGTTATTTTCGGAAGGGTCGAGAAAGTCAAAATGACAGTACTTGGGGCCTATTTAGGTTCCAAAATATTTTAAGTACGTTTGGCTTGAATTAAAGTTACCGAGTCATTTAAAGTGTGTATTATCATTTAAAGTTGTGTATCTTGGGAGATAAGGATTATTAAAGCCTACGGGAGAAACAATTCTCGTTAGAGAGAAAGAGAAATAGAAAGAAAGAAAGAGAGAAGAAGAAAGAAGAGAGGGAGAAGAGAAAAGTGGAGATTTTCGGCCATTACGCGATCTCAAGGACGAATCAGACCCTACGAACTTGAGGCAAGTGATTAAACTTGCTAAATAATTGTTGTGTACAATTTTTTTAATAATTTGTGGATTAAATATTTAGGTTTAGGTTTAGTTTGATAAAACCTAACTTTTGTGTAAAATCTTAGATTTAATGTGTATATATGGATTGGGGGTTATAAAATGGTTAGGAGTTATACAATGAATTTTGATGTTATATATATGTTTGGATTGATGAGGAAGGGTTAGAAGATGATTAAAATGATTTTTGGGTATTTTGGGTTTATGGAGAAAACAACCCATTTGTAGCTTGATGACCAAACCGAATCGATTCACCCCTTCCGAATCGATTCGGTAGGAAGCAAACCTATAGGTCTTTAGGACCGAATCGATTCGCCCCTTGCGAATTGATTTAGTAGGTAGCAAACTCTCAGATCCTTTGGATCGAACAATTCGGAGGGGCCGAATCGATTCGCTCTCGAGGCCGAAACGATTCAGATGGGCCGAATCGATTCGGAAACAGGGAAACTTTTGGAGATGCTTTTTAAGGAGAATTTCATTCCATTTCGTTCGAGGTTATCAATTGGGATCCTCTATAGGAATCATATGAAGTATATTTTGGAGATGTTAGGGGAGGGGGGTTCCCTTATAATAAATAATTGGAGCCCTATCGACTTAATTTGAGGAATACTGATTAGAGAATATAGTTTATACTAAGTGGGGAAGCCCACTATTATTGGGATTTACGATTGGAGATAATTATGAAAATATATGAAAGAGAGACAATGCGCTTAGTGATATCGGATTTTAGAATCAAATCCCAAATGGGATAACTTTAAAGGTTCATATGATTAATTGAACCACATGATGGATTCAGAATAATTGAATGCTAATAAATGTGCATACGGATATAGAAATATCCTTAATGATGATTAATTTGGGAGATGGCTCACACAATGAGAAATGCTAATTGAGGTGCATTAGGATAGAGAATATCCTTAACATAAATAGAATTGAGAGACAATTCAAAATCACAAGTGATGCGAAAACTTCAAGTGAGAAATAGTATAGTGTATACCAAGTGGGTAAGATGTGTGAGAATTGACGATTAGTATGTCAAGAGAGAGAATATACTAATTAATGATATTAATTCAACTACGCCTATGAGCGTACTATGATAATATGATGGTGTGATAGGTATACCTTATATGACGGTATATAAATATGATGTGATAATGTATGTATGCCTTATGTGATGGTGTATATATATATATAGTGAAGCATACCCCCTCCTTGCTATCATTTGGAAGTTGCGTGCGATGAGGGTGAGCACTCTGGCTCGATGAGCAGTGTGTAGATATTCCCCAGGTAATAGTCGTCCATTGTGTTGATATGCGATTTGCATTGTGTTTTGAGGGTGAGAATTCGTGGGTATGTGTCGTTCTCACTTGCCGGTTAGGAACTATGATCGCTTCCCGAACGTTGTGTGTGTGAGTTGATCACGAGGTAGGTGTTGTGTAGCCCGATCAGGTGGTTCCCAGTTTGCTACGTGGGTTGGGCAACTGGAAGATGATAGAATTGTGAGCCTGCGTGCACGAGTTATATCTCGTTCGGATGGTTATTTTATTATTGTTATGATTGGTACTTGGGTATCGAGGGCTTAATGGACCTCAACGACCAACATTGTCAAGGAGTAGTTTAACGGGGGGTTCCTTGTTTGGATTTCGCTTTATGAGACGTACCACGAATGAAATGCAGTGTAATGTTGGGAGTGAGGAGAAGTTAGTCCTTAATGCTCATATATATAACATATATCTATCTCGACGATCGATAATGCCAGAAGTAGTGTATCGGGGGGTTCCTTGTTTGGATTTCGCTTTGCGAGACGTCCCACGCACGAACCGCGGTGCACTGTTGAGAATCGGGAATAATAAATTAAGAACTTGGATAATAAGAATTTGGGTTACATGTATCATGCATTGAGGGCATAATGAATCTCAAAAATCAATACTGTCAGGAGTAGTGTAACGAGGGGGGTTGCTTGTTGGGATTTTCCTTTGCGAGACGTCCCACGCACGAATCATAGTGCAGTATTGACACCTGGGAGAAGTTTAGTCCTTAACACTTAGATGCTAATAACTCAAATATAATTATGTATGTATTTTTGGTATAACTAGAATACAAGAAATTCTATTAAAGATAATGTTTATGTATCGTGTATATGTTACTAAGAGAATTGTTATGTAAACTTTATATGTTAAACAAATGAATAAATATAAGATAGCAATAACATTAGAAGTTAAAGTTTATGATTTAGATGGAATTAGATAAGTGTAGATTGCAAGATAAGTTAGATGGTTTTTAATTGGAGGTTTAAATTGGGTTTAAGTTAGATCCGCTTGCCTAGATAGATTTGGGCATTTATTTGGAGATCACGTGCATACGTTTAGTTGCGTACTTTAGTTGAGAGGTGAGTTGGATATTACGGACAGTGCGACTCCATTAAATCATGTCATAATGCATTTATAATTATTATGCATTTTAATGCACTTGTTATAAAATGTTTTTAACCTCGGGCTCTGACCCGTTTATACTTTCTCCTGCTATGTATATATATTGTATTATTTTAGGTGTCCCTCCTCAAGGACGCCATTGAGGTTTATCCATCCTGTGTATTCGTGGAGTTGTGGTAGTAGCGGACTGTTACGGTAATTTGTTTTTGGTCGATTCCTACCTTTTGTGTATCTAGATTAGGATTCAGTTTTTATATCGGGTTTATACCCAAGTATTATAAATTAACACTTTTAAATTCGCTCTCTCAGATTTTTGTATTTTCTGTGACCCGAAAGCATATTCGGGTATTTTATTATGTACATCTTGTTGTACTCTTGTATATATTGGAGTTTGTATTGATCACTCATCATATTTAGATGTTGTATTTTTGGTGAATGGTTGCATGGTTGGTTTTAATTGGTGTTAGATAAAAGTTTTAAATTTTTTGCTTCCGCTTTTAATAGTTTCGGGTAGTTAGCCTTATATTATTTAGGATTGTTAGTTGATGTTGAGATTGAGCCATCTGAGATACCGATTTAATGTAGTATAGGGCTGGCCACCTTTTATTATTTTGAGCGGGTTGTCATATATGGTATCAGAGCATCAGGTTCTAGTGTCTTTAGGATCTGTGTGGGTTACTACGATCTTCCGTAAGCGTTCTTGATGTAGAACCTTATTATTAGGACTATTGTATTCATACATCCATATTTCTTCTGTGATGAGAAAACATTTGAAAGGCGTTATGATACACTTGTTCTTGTTTCAGATGCCACCGAAGAGAGGTCATTCCGTCAGGGCAAATAAAGGGGCTGAGAGTGTGAAACCCCAAATGCCTCAAAGTAACATGACTACATATGAAGTTACCAATATTGTGGCACAAGCAGTAACTGCTGCCATTTCTACGATGGCGCAACAACCTGCCTTTCAAGCAATCCAAACCCATTTAGGACTGTCTTTGTGGGAAAGAGTGAAGGAAGATTTTACTATGGGGAATCCTCCAGAGTTCTCAGGGGGAGTTGATGCAATGGCTACAAGTCGATGGAATAATAGTATGCAGAGGCACCTCCATATGGTTGAGTGTAGTGAGGTGCAAAAGCAATTTTTAGCCACCTTTAAGTTAACGGGTACAACCCTCAAATGGCGGGAGTCTGTTACCACATCAGAACAGAGAGATGCTTTACCTATAATAGATTTTTGGAAAATTTTTGATCGGAGGTATTTTCCTTCCCCAATTCAGAAGGAAATATGGAGGAAATTGATGGATGTGTTTCAAGGAAATAGGACGGTGGCAGAATATGAAGAAGATTTTACTCAATGGGCGAAATTAGTACCTGATGAGGTAAATACGGAAGAGAAACGTATATCGAAGTTTATTCGAGGTTTAGATTGGAGAATTCGACAACATTTGTTAGAGGGCCCAGTGTTAGTGACTTTCGTTGAGGTAGTGAATGTGGCACTATTGAAGTGTCATGAATATCGTCTTCGTTCACAAGAATGTAAGAACTATAGAGATTCGAGTTCATCTAGTAGGTTTGGTGAAGATAATGCCAAGAATGCCAGTGGGTATAAGTCGGACTACAGAGAGTCGCAATAACGTTTTGTTCCCAGAGTGGGCAGAGAGGATTTATGGGTAGATGTTTCTTCTGTAAAGAAATAGGTCATAGAAAGAGAGATTGTCCTAAAAGAGGTAAAAGACCACGTTTTGATGAAATTTTGGAAGTGAAACCCCTACAACAGATTCGAGGTCATTTTAGACGAGGGGACTTTGTGTGGGAGCCCAATGATGAGGAAGGGCAATCGGACTAGAGATGGATGATGTAAGTTACTTTCCTTTGTGAATAGGAATATTAATATATGAAGTTTTTGGATATCGTATGGGAGATAGTTTTGAGAGGGTAGTGCTATAACCCTATGATGTATGTAATGACCCGAAAGGGAATTTTGAGCAAGTGAGGCTCTTATGTTATTATCTTATGAGAAAATAGATAATTTTGGGATGTGATCAAAGAGAGCTATAATCTTATTATGAATGTAAGAATTGTTATTGTGTGTTAAGTAGTAATGATAAAGCTACTTATTTATACATAGTCATGTTAGACTTATATAATTGTTGTATTCCAGCTATGGAAGAGCCTAATGAATGGCGATATATTAATATGATGTAAGATGTTATTTCTGAAAAGAGTTTGGAATTGGTGGGTTATTGGGACGCTGGTAAGTTTAACCCATGATTATGTTAATTTTTATGAGCTGTGTGTTGTTGTATGTATGATGATTGTTAAGACCTTGTGTTGGGAACATAAGGCATTTTATATATGTATCGTAAGACATAATTTTTTTTTAAACTGTTTTCAAAATCAAACTTTTTATAGGCCTTTGGGCCATATCAAAATGATTTACACAAAAATATTTCCAAACTCTAGTCCAGATCTAACAAACTCTCAATCCACGACTTTGCTACATATTAGTGTATTGGGAGGGTTCCTTATTTAGATTTCGCTTGCGAGACCTCCCCCGCATGTATCATGCATTGAGGGCATAATGAATCTCGAAAATCAATACTATCAGGAGTAGTGTAACGGGGGGGGGGGGGGGGGGGCGAGGGGGAGGGGGAGGGGGGGGGTTCCTTATTTGGATTTCTATTTGCTAGACGTCCCATGCACGAAACATAGTGCAGTATTGAGACTTGGGAGAAGTTTAGTCCTTAGCACTTAGATGCTAATAACTTATATATAATTATATGTGTATTGTTGGTATAACTAGAATACAAGAAATTCTAGTAAAGAGGATGTTTATGTATTGTGTATATGTTAGTAAGAGAATTGTTATCTAAAATTTATATGTTAAGAAAATGAACAAATATAAGAGAACAATAACATTAGAAGGTAAAGTATATGATTTGGATGGAATTCAGATAAGTGTAGATTGCAGGACAAGTTAGATGGTTTTAAATTGGAGGTTTAAATTGGGTTTAAGTTAGATCCGCTTGCCTAGATAGATTTGGGCATTTATTTGGAGATCACGTGCATATGTTTAGTTGCGTGCTTTAGTTGAGAGGTGAGTTGGATATTACAGAGAGTGTGACTTAATTAAATCATGTCGTAATGCATTTATAATTATTATGCATTTTAATGCACTTGCTATAAAATATTTTTCACCTCGCGCTCTGACCCGTTTATAATTTCTCCTGCTATGTTTATATATTGTATTATTTTAGGTGTCCCTCCACAAGGACGCCATTGAGGTTTATCCATCCTGTGTATTCATGGAGTTGTGGCAGTAGCGGACTGTTGCGGCAATTTGTTTTTGGTCGATTCCTACCTTTTGTGTATCTAGATTAGGATTCAGTTTTTATATTGGGTTTATACCCAAGTATTGTAGATTAACACTTTTACATTCTCTCTGTCGGATTTTTGTATTTTCTGTGACTCGACAGCATATTCGGGTATTTTATTATGTACATCGTATTGTACTCTTGTATATTATTGGAGTTTGTATTGATCACTCATCATATTTAGATGTTGTATTGTTGGTGAATGGTTGCATGGTTGGTTTTAATTGGTGTTAAATAAAAGTTTTAAATTTTTTGCATTCGCTTTTAATAATTTCGGGTAGTTTGCCTTATATTATCTGGGATTATCAGTTGATGTTGAGACTAAGCCATCTGAGATACCTGATTTAATGTAGTATAGGACTGGCCACCCATTATTATTTTGAGCGGGTTGTCACATATACTATAGACTAAGGATCTGAGGAGTTTCGATGACTAACTATTTTAGGTAGTAGTGTATCGGGAGGGTTCCTTGTTTGGATTTTGCTCTGCGAGACACCCCACGCATGAAACTTACGAATGTTAGGAGTCGAAGTAAGTTGGGTCTCTAGGATATGATTTTATAACTTTTACTATTATATGTATATATATATTAATTAGATCGTTATGAGTTATGGCATGATTTGAGGCTAATGGAGCCGCCAAATGTGAATGTGGAAATCATTGCGATACGGATTATAAACTAGATAGTCAGTTAATTAAGGGTAACCTTATAAGGGAATTTCATTAATTTAGATCTTATAACGGAATGTACACACATAGGGTGTTTGGGTGCCCTGGATGGTTGGATTGTAGTATTTTCCGTAATTATGACACAGTAAGTATTCTTGAGGTTAATGAAAGTAGAAGTTGTGACTTTAGGATTTAGTAGTTTGATGATTTAGGACCGCTACTCCCCAAAATTTTCCACGAGGATGGTATAGGAAGGATTGGTTAAAGTTTAACTCAAGACAGTTGAAACTAAATGGTAAGGCTTAGTGTATAACATCAGTGGGGGTATTTGGTAATGTAATCTATGAGCGGTACGACAGAGATTGCATGAGATGTGAGACTATTAATCGGAGTTGTCCTTACCAGGTATGCTTTATTTTTCAAATTTCGGGACGAAATTCTATTTTAGGGGGGAAGTATGTAATACCCCGTAATTTTAATGACTTTTAAAATGAGTTAAATTAAAAGCTAATGGGATTAATTAGAATTAATTTTAAATTAATTAATTGGGATTAATCCGAATTTTGTATTACTTGTGGATATTGAAATATATGATTCTGAATATTACTTAGTAATATTTAAGTAATATATGAATATGATGTTATTTATATTACCGTGAGTTACTAATACGGTAATTATGAAACTTAAGTCGGGATGCAGTATGGGACGTGCCGGGACTAATTTAAATAAATAAAAGGAAATATTATTTAATATCAGAAGGGTCGTTTTGAGTGCGCCGTTGCATCCAGAAGGGTCAAAATAGTCAGAAAAGTCTATTCGGGTGTTAGATTTGGGTCTCGAGTCACTTTAGAGATGAAACGACACCCCAAAGGGGCATTTAGTCATTTTAATTGGGAGATGAATAGTAATTTCGGGATTTGTCTTATTATAAAGGTGATGGATTAGAGGAACGTAGGTTCCTTTAATTTTATCACTAAACACTTGAGAGGTCTTAGTCTGAGAGAAAATGAAGAGTTTCATGGGAGGGGAAGAGGTTGCTTAGGAGAGAGGAGAGACTTTTGGGGCAAGCCAAAGGGATTAACCACTTACTACCACCAGCACCACCACCACCACCGAAAAGTCACTGAAAAATGAGGAAAGGATTCTACACCATCATCACCAAAGGTCCAGACCTACATAATTAAGGCAAGTGTAATTCTTGCTTTATTTTATTGCTTACAATATCCATTTTAGATAGGTTAAGTAAGAAGTATGAACTTGCATGATTTATGGATGAACTATAGAGCTTTTTAAATTTGTTCTTGATATGAAAATTAGGTAGAGTAAATCTCTTTCTGTTTAAATGATTTAATCCACGAATTTTGGGTTTCAAATGATAGAAGAAGTCTGAGTTAATATGATTTTTGGAGAAATAATAACTTATGAGAATTAAGGGAATAATAGGATTTAATCCAAACTATTTCATGATTTTAGGTTGTTTGATTATTAGAAACTGATCATATATCTTGCTATATCAATTGAAATCAATTAGGAAAAGTTTTGGATTGATTTGTGTTGATTTTGATGAGAAAGAAAATGGATAAAACGCATGAAATTTTTTTATTGAAAAGTACGAACATTGTATGATAATTTTAAGAGTATTTGAAGAGGAAATTGACAGTGTGCCGGAGAGTTTTTGTATAAAATAATATTCTGCACAACTTTGCAGTTTTAAGTTTTTTCAAAATTGGAACAGAAAGACCTCAAAATTGTGATTTTATATTTCTGACATAATGTACCTTTATTAAAAAAAATGGTAATTTGGCCCATGGTGAGTTTTTATTAATTTTGGTACATTGACAAGGAGCGAGGGACTTGGGTTAATATTAGAAAATTATTAGGATTTGAGGATTAAATTTTTGTGAGAGATATCTATATAATTATATTACGATTTAGAGGAAAATAATCGTTATAGCAAGTACGGGTAATATTGAGGATATATACGACTACTTGGGTTGGATAAAAGATCATGTGAGTAATAACTACATAATAAATCTATGATGATAATTGTGATTACAAGTACGGGTAGTACTCAAGAAATACGACGGGTACTTAGGGATAGAATAAATTCCTAAAATTGTGCATAGGTCGAATAAGTACTTAATTTTATATAGGTTGATGATAATGTATATTGTTAATTTGTGTGTATGACATACCTAGCTTACTTGATATCAACGGGAGGTATATGCGTGAGGGAAGTCTTATCCTGATGAATATATGGGACCTTCGACTTGTCGCTCGAGAACACAGGACTTAGGTCGATTACCATTAGTGAGAACAATGGTATAGAATGGTGATTTGGGTGCGTAGGTACGTGCGTAGCCCAAAGGCTTAGGACTATGTTCGCCACCATTATTTATGATTTGATATTTGTGGTTCGACGAATCTTTACCGAACCTATAGTCCCCTATATGGCGACAAGCTATAGTGGGACATGATAGCAGAGTAATGCATGCACCGCAGCTGTGTCTTGGGGTGACGTATTGTAATATATATATATGTATATATATAATGAATTGAATGAATATGTATATACTGGTTAGATCTATCTTCTGTGTGAATTAAGTAAAATTGAAAGATAATAGTATGTAATTAATTAAGTATGATAATGCTTAATTATGTTGAATAAATAAAAAGCCTTGTGCATGTTAAATCTTATTGGATATATGTAAATTATGCGGGATAGATTTGGGCTACGATTAGTGGATACACATGGTTGGACTAGTTAGCATGGGAACTGTAACTAGGATGTTTTAGAGGTACGTTAGGCGTGCACTCTAGAGGAGAGGCGAGAATCTCAAGAGAGAGTTCGATAATCTAACATGTATATAATAATTGCTGAATATAGCATTTATTCACTTGCTGTTTTCAAAAGTATTTTACCATCGGGCTCTGACCCATTTCCTTGCATATTCACTTTTGTCTCTTTTATTTTCTATATCAGTTGTCCAGCCGCAGGGACACCAGCCATAGAGGATTATGATGGTTGATGAGGTATAGAACTATGGAGCTATGGAGTATTATTTAGATGCCTTCATTTATTTGATTCATACTCTGTAGTGATCTTTTATTTAGGGCTTGTCGCCCACGAGGATTTTAGGTATTTCTCTTCTATTTGAGTCTGGATTTTATACTCATGTCGTTGTGTTACATTTACTATTGTTGGGATTTATGTATTGAGATATATTTACTGGAAAAGTTTTATTCTAGATGCATTTAAATTCAATTGTGATATTTATTCAGTTATGTGGTTGTGGAATGGAATGTGTGGAATTTTTCGAAATGGTAAAATGCAATTTTTATTGGAATTTTTTTATCACCAGCTTAATTGAGTATTAGGTGATAGAAAAATGTTTTCGACGGTGATGCTAAGAATGAACCAACTGTATATTCTGATTTAATTGGCTATAGGATTGATCACCCGGTATTTAATTAGGTGGGGTGTTAAAAACATCTCATTGATTTTCATCAGATCCGGTAATGACTTTGAGAGAAAAACATCTTGCGAATGGAGATTTACACATTAACAGATTTTCTGACATCTCAGCTCAGAGACGTCATAAATATTTGTACAATTTCGATTATATATATATATATATATATATATATATATGATAATGCTCTTGTGCAGACTAGTCCGCATTTTAAGAATGCGGATCAGGCATGTGTCACCTAACGGCACATCTAAAAATTATCGCCTAAATTATAGGCACACTCTCTCTCTTTTTTGGGCTCACCGCCAGGTGACACATGTCCGGCCTGCACTCTTAAAATGAGGGCTGGTCCGAACAAGAGCAGGACTGTATATATATATATATATATATATATATATATATATATATATATATAATCCACAACCCCTCACCAATCGCAACCGAAAACTCCTGTAACTACCACTACCGAACACCATTGGCATTATAATATACACATCCGAGCACCAAAACCACAATAGCCACAACCACCAACCTAAATCCACCTGCATAAAACAAATAACTATTGGAATCCTTCTTAGCACCAACACACCCCACAAACCGCCAGTAATCGTAAACTAAAACACCATCTCCAACATTTCCTAACACTGTCCAACACCAAAAAATAATCACCACCATGGCATAACTTCACCACCACCAACTTATCAATCACAAGCACTGCACATAAATAATTTATAATGAGGGAAAAACAAATGAAAGTCCATGGACATAAATAGTCTGTAAAGTGAAATGGTAGTTGAAAAGTCAAAAGATTAAATGAATGATGATTTATAACTCGGTTAAAATTATCGTGGGAGTATTTGAGGTAAATGAGCTTTGATATAGTTGACACGTGTATCGTATAAATAGGTTTTGGCATTAATTGTAAGGGTTTTGAATTAACCCCTCTAATAATATCACGTTAGAGGTATAATAAGGATTAGATTTCACAGTTTTTGTAACTATGATATTTTCAATACTTTTTATTTATCAAATTCAGTTTTTCGCATAGTTTAAAATGTGACATGTTTTTCAATATATCTAAATTCTAATAATTTTTTTTTTACTAATGTTAGGACTTTGTATTTTTTCCTAATTATGATTTTTAATACTTTTTTATTTATCATAGTTTTTTTTTTGTATTTATAAAATCAAATCAATTTTTTTAAAATTAAGGTAAATTGAAATAGTCTAAAATGTGATATGTTTTTCAATTTCTCCTAGTTCTCATAAAACATAAATTTTTACTAATGCTAGGAGTTTGTATTTTTTGTAATTATGATTTTTAATTCTTTTTTATTTATCAATTTTTTTTGTATCTTTAAAATCAATTATTTTTTTCCAAATTAAGGTAAATTGAAATATTGCTCCTAAGGTTCGGGTTTTTTGCAATATAAGACTGATTATTTCAGTTTTTGCAATGTTAACCTTGTTGATTTAATTTTAGTGCAATGTTGGAATGTGGAGTAGATGTCAATTACATTTTTGGGAAGGATGAATGGAGTTGTTTTAAAGAGGAAATCGTGATAGGCAGTGAGGGAGAGAAAATGATAGGGCAGAACTACAGTAGAGTAAAGAACAAAGGGAGCCATACGATTTTGAAGATGAGGAGTCAAAAATCATTTTGGTTTGGTCAATAAAGAAATATGAGAAAAATTGTTGTCTATGAGAAATGAATTGAAGGGGAAGAAATTCATTTTGGTTTTATCAGTGAACAAAGAGGGGAGGCAATGTGCATTACTCAATGAACCAAAAGACGAGGCTGGACATAGAGAATTTAAATGTGTAGGAGCAGTTCAGAGTGGGTTGTTATGAAACTGACAGAGTTGTGTTATTTATGAAATGGGTTATTGTGACAGAGTTGTTTTATTGCTGCAAGAATATATATTTTTGGGGATGATAAAAGTCACGGGGAGGGAAAGAGAATCTAGAGAGTGAAAAGATAGAAATTTAAAGTGATGGGGATACACAAAGGTGTAGAGATATGAATGGTTCAAAAGGGCTCTAATATATATGTATCCATGTGGTCACCCTTAATAAGAGCAATATTAACTCTTGTAGAGAGTTTTATGTAATAAGTATAGACTACTAGCTTGCAGGCCACGTAAAAAGATACTTTTCGAAGACTCACATTGTGAAAGAGAATATAATTAAGGCATGTTGAAAATATATTGAACAGAGATTTTCATTTATTTAAAATAATATTAAGATATTCAGGCACATTATCCATCATCAAAATTGTTATGGCAGAGACTATTATGTTTAAAAGTATATTAAAAATAATTTAAAGTAAACATTCAAGATGAATTCATCAAATAGATTACAAAATCTTAATATTTAACATTAAACATTTTTACAGAATATATGTCACTTTATAATTTTATACAAAGCATATTTTAACAAACATAATAAGCACAATATATTAGTTTTAGTATCCATACCTGAAAAATTATAAGTATAAACATAGTGTACTATTAATGGGTGAAGCAAACATACACATTATGAAACATACTAAAACATTTAAAACAACCACACTCCAAAAATTCAAGAAGGAAAATAATTTTTTAGAGCCTTCATTCAAATAGTTAAAGTATTCATTCAACTTGAGAACACCTCGGTAAACCCCTTCATCTAAATACACGACTTCCAAAAATAAAAAAAATATTTGAGAGATAATAATATACGATAACCTCAACATGTGGAGATAATTTTTCTTTATTAATCACATTTTTTTTTACTTTTAATGAATTTGGTTCAAATGGCAACATTACATGGGTATTTATAGGATCTTTGAAATGTATCTACCCAAATATATGTATTTACACATTTAATGTAAACATACCCCATTTAGACTTCTATTTATGAACCTCCTAATACATGAACCCACAAAATCCACGTATCGACTAAACACATATGTATCTACATTAATCTAGAAAATACAAAATTAATAAATGGATTAATAAAGTGTACATGTGTCAACGTGTGGGATCGACAAATGTCGACGCCGTATTTTGATGACAACTTTAGTTATAGTACTATAACTAGCTTGCAAGCCACGCGTTGCGTGTCTGTAAAAGGATACTTTTTAAAGACTCGCAATGTGAAAGAAAATATAGTTAACGCATGTAGAAAACATAGTAAACATAGCTGAACGATATTTTGATGGTGGATAATGTATTTTTTTATCTTAATATTATTTTAAATAAATGAAAATTAATATTAAATGAATATATAAATATCGTTATGAAAGAGACTCTTATGTTTAAAAGTATATAGAAAATAACATTAAATAACCTTCAAACATTCAAGATGAACTCATCAAATAGATTATAAAATCTTAAGATGTAACATTAAATATTTTATATAATATATGTAGCATTATAAATTTATACAAAACATATTTTAACAAACCTAATAAACACAACGTATTAGTATCTATAGCTGAAAAATTATAAGTGTAAATATAGTACAATACTAATGCATGAAGCGAACATACAAATTAAGAAACCTACTAAAGCATTTAAAACCATCACACCTCAAAAATTCAGACATGAAAATAATTTTCATTAGATCCTTCATTCAAATAGTTAAAATACACTAACACACTCAATATTTGAGAGAAAACAATCAATATGATGAGAGAATTTTTCTTTACTACTCATACAATATTTTTGACTTTTTATGACTTCACTTCAAATGCCAATATTTCATGGGTATTTATAGGATCTCTAAAATGTATAAACTTGTGGGTGTGACAAATATTGACGTGGAATTTTGATGTCAATTTTAGATATATACTTTAACGATAATTTTAGGACGATTTAGGACTGCGACATAGAGTGGTGCGACACAATGATGTGTCACATCCGCAATGTTCTATGTCTGGCCTCCACTATAATTAGACCTAGACGCGAGTCAATACGAGTGTGACACGCCAGTTTATCATATCGAACTTGTTAAAATCATGAATGGGGATACTATAATTTGAATTCTCTCTTTCATACTAATCTAATATATATATTGAAAAACGGTGTCTTCAAGAATAATTATGCCATGTGGATGATCAATTAATTAGTTTTGTTCTCTTTTACATTTTCTGCTCAATAACTGATGCCCCTCTCTCTATAAATGTATTCCTGCCGAAAAAAATTCATCTTCATGTCAAAGCCCCTTCTGCTACCACCCCATCTTTTTACCTGCAATTAATAACAACATATAACGAAAGCTTTACCAACGGTTGCTTCACCTGTCACCACAATAAAACAGATAATTATTGGCAAAAAAGATTTCACCAAATGAAAAACTTTCGTCAACAACGACATTTGGTGGCGAAAAAAATTCGTTAATTGTCCGTCACGAAAGCCTCGTCGCTAAAGATTTTGGTGACGAAATACAAATTTCGTCACAAAATAGTACACTTTTTGGTGACAAAATATTCTCTATCACGTAATAGCAAGCTTTTAGTGACAAAATTATTTGTAGCCAAAGATCTTATTTTTTGCCACAAAAATGTCAATTTTGTCACCTAATGTATATGATAATATGCAAAAGGATAACCATTTGGTGGCAAAATTAATATACTTCGGGGACAAAATATTTTTGCCAGGAAATGAATTTTATTGTAAAAAAATTATAAATATAGAACTCATATTTTTTTCATTTCTCATATAGATATCCAGTCAAATAAATATTATTTATAGAATCGAGTAAAATTTCATCAACATTATATTAGTAATCAACTACCATCATATACATACTCAAAGTTAAGGTTCACAAGATTATATAATTGATAAGAAAGCATTCGTACAAATTTCTAAAAAATATTGATCAATCAAAGTAGCCTACATCGCTTGTTACAGCACATCAACAACAAAGTAGCTTACAAAAAAATAATTCTTAAGGCATTAGCTTCTAACTTTGTACTTCCTAAGGAAATAGTTTCTAATCAATTACAAAGTAGCCTCCAAAAAATGATTCCTAACAAATTTGTAAAGTTCTCCTTGCATCTTCATCATCATCCTAAGTATAATTTAAAAAAAAAACGTCCTCATAATGTCCCAATCTGCAATTCAAAAAGTACCAAGGCATTAGTTTCTAACTTTATAAGTCTATTAATAATTGATAAATATAATAACATCAACTAAGAAATAACACATTGAGCTAAACATAAAAAAATTATGAAATTCAATTTTATTTTTAATATTTTCAAAAAATTCGTCAGTGTTTCCTTTGTTTATACACTAAAACCACCCTGTTAAATTAAAAAATTAAAAAATTCAAGAAATCCAACTACAATCCACCAAAATAGCTCCGATTCAAAAGATAAGTTAATAGCATCGCCGATATTTTAAAAAAAAGAGCTTCCTTTGTATGTAGACTAAAACCACCCTGTTAAATTAAAAAAAAAACTCAAGAAACCTAATGACAATCCACCAAAATGCCCCTTCCCCCCGATTTAGCAAATAAGGTAATAACATCACCAATAGAGAGATTAAATAACTCAAAGGATGTAAATTTAAAAATGTAATTTCGATAGATTCAACATTGAAATTATTAAAACTTACCATATAGTATATGTGGGAGGAAGGGAACCTGATTCTTTTAAAGCATCACACAACTTGTCAAATCCAAATTGACGAGCTTCTAAACGTTGCAGATGCTCATCACGAGCCTGTAGTTGTTCCTTTAACTCACGATTCGCTCTTTGAGCTTCCTTAAGGGCCTCCTCTAACTCTGCGTCTCGTCGTGATGTTTTTGAAATGGTAGATTTCGGTCCATGCCCTATACCTATGAAATATCCCGATTTAGTACCAAGTACTCGATCAACTATCTCATTGGGAGTCAAAGATTCACTACCCTCGGGACTAGGCTCAGCTTGCAACTGTTTCATCTTAATCTATAAAACAAATTAGTATATATCATTTCATAAAATCAAAGTTATGGTATTTGTCTAATATATGTTATATTCTTACATATAGTTCCTCAGCTTCGGGAGAAGACCATTTTTCATTAGTGCAGTGGGTTTTCTTGTAGAACTCAATTCGATCTAGCTCCTCATTCATCACATCATTCTTCATAATCATGAAAGACAATTATCATCATCAATATTTGTGAAAGATAAGATGAACTTTAGGAAAAAAAATAAATATATAAAAATATATACCAAGTGATAATGAGTTGCTAAAAATGCCCTCGACCTTTGACTGTGTTTGATAGTTCGCATTGCTCGATTAATCTTATTGACGTCACATTGATGCTTCAATAATAGCTGATGGATAATGAGTATGTTATGAGTCAATTAAAAGAACGAAACTGTAATATTTCATAAATTTATTATACGTGATGC
The DNA here is from genome assembly GCA_949130495.1 of Sambucus nigra. Lineage (NCBI taxonomy): Eukaryota > Viridiplantae > Streptophyta > Magnoliopsida > Dipsacales > Adoxaceae > Sambucus > Sambucus nigra. The sequence continues at coordinate 43,292,850 of OX422213.1, forward strand.
TCAGAGTTAGTGAACAAATCACAAAGAGCATTCCAATTTTCTTGGGTCATGTTTTTTTGCTTATCACGTCGTGCCTCTTCGATTGATTTGTACTTTTTGAACCTTAGTCGATGTCTATATCTTGCACCATTGCTTCGACTCATCAGCAATTTTTCGACACTGTTTCTAACATACTCGTCCTCTATTTTAATGTAAAATTTGGGCTAAAAATTCATAATTTATGAAAATTAGTATATAAAATAAATCAATTACTCAAGCATGTTTAATAACATAATAGTTTTTACTTACATCAAGTCATTTCTTCTTTGTCATTTTCAGACATGTCCTTACATTTCACAGGATCCTGGATGAGATTTCGTGCAATAATATATAACTCACTCGATAGTTTAGAAGATTGCACCACATTTGTTGGCGTCCCATTGTCCCTTGAAATTTCAATAGTCAACTTCTTTCCATCCGACCTAGTCAACTTCTCAAGGCCCTTTCCTTTAGTTGGACTACGTATCCTTTTTGTTGTGGTGGAAGCTGCAATTAAATGATGTATTAGGTCATCGAATACAATATATAATGAGGTGAGGCATTATAAAAACCATGACGTGAACACTATTTGTCTAATTAAATATCGAATACAACATATAATCCTTTTGGGGTTGCTTTTACATTTTTAACCCTAATTGTCTAATTCTTCAACATAATTTTAGGGACAGCAATAATTTCAGCATATACTAACATACTACTAAAAATTTCGGCATACTAACAGCAATAACTAAAAATTTCAACATAAGACCAAAAATAAATATAAGGCCAAAAAAATGAAGTGTCAAGTAAAGTAATGAGGGGGTTATCAGTGGTAGCATGTACTATCTTTTGGTCAAGTCACCAATAAATCCCTAAATCTTTTCAGAGAGGCAATCTAAAGTTATTATCTGTAGTGTTATATAGACACGCAAGGGTTTTTTTCTCCCTTTAAAATAAATGCCCAGTCTCATTAAGATAATAAATTACCAATATACATTATAATAAATATTTATGCACATATCAATATGTACATATGATCCAATCAAATAACTTATAATTATTTTATAAATGTTATACGGTCAACTCTCATTACAATATTTAGTTAATATCTGTGCAGGCTGGAAAATGAATGCTTTTTTTTAATTCCACGGGACAAAGAAAATCGTGAACAAAATTTAATATTTCCAAACCCATGTGGAAACTTTTCCTTCCCTTCTACTTTACCTAATTAAATATGGAAAATGCCAACATAATTGTGCTAGAAGTTTTCAATCTCAGGACCAGCCTATCTATATCCTAGTCTATGACTTAGTTGTAGACCAATCTACATTGGTTTGATAACAATGGGATGAATAATATCAATAAATACATAAAAGTCATCGATTATGTTAAATTTCATGAACAACCCATAAATGTTTATGCAATGTGTATAACAGAAATAAAGTAATAGGATGATATGGGAAGAAAATAAAAAACATGTTTGTGACAGCCCGACTAATTAAATACCGGGTAGCTACTCCTTTATTAAATTAATTCAAAATTCCAAGTTGGCTCAGTTAATAGCATCACTGTCGAAAACATTTTAATATTACTAACCACCTAGTATTTAAAAAGCAAGTTGCCAAATTTTAATTTAAGTCTGATTAAACCTGCAACAAATGTAATGAAGAAATAAACAACACCATTCACCATACTGAAGTAAAACGAATAACCATCACATAACAGTAAATAAATTCTGGAGGAAAAACTCCTCACTACAATCCCAAATGTCCCAAGTCTATCACTATATCATCAAGGAAATGCTATCTATATCCTCGAACAAGTTTACGGGTCTCCAAAAATCGAAACAGTCCAAAAAGGACCAAACTGTCAACTCGTTAGAAGTCTCGTTCGAACGAGTGTTCGAATGAGTTTGGACTGTCAGCTCGTTAGAAGTCTCGTTCGAACGAGACTGTTCGAACGAGATCCAGTTCGTTCGAACGAACTGTCCCTTCTAACGATATCTCGTTCGAACGAGATATCGAACGAAATTCCTACTCGTTAGCAATGACTGGTCAACTCATTAGAAGCTCGTTCTAACGAGTTCGTTCGAACGACCTGGGGACTGCTTCTAACGAGCTACCAGATTCGGCCCAGATTTTCCCCAATTCGTTTTTTCACCATTTATATCACTTCTAATCTCTTCCAAGGTTCATCCCAATAACGTTTTAGGGTCTCTAATTCATCCTAAACATATTTACATCATCTCCTAACATGTTTTCAAGGATTGAATCATCATAACATCAACTAAATTTACAAATCTCTACACTTTTCCCAATTTCTCTAGAACATGAACCCTAGGTTTATATCATCATCAAATCCTAGAATTTATTTCATTTTAATTCCTTCAATTCACAATTAATATAAGGGAAATCATCTACCTATCATACTACATGCAATTCTCTTCACAATTATCAAGTTCTAAACTCCAAACTACATGGGTTTTCATTATCTTCCAAGAACAGTTGTGATTTATCAATTTTCTAACATGGGGGAAACATTCTACGAATTTAAATATAATTAAAACACTTGCCTTGGTTTGATTTCTGACTTTGGTGTAGGTTTGGTGAAAATTCTGCAGGGTTTCCTCTCTCTCTAAGCTCCTTCTCCAATGGTGGCTTAAGGTGGCTAGGGTTTGATTTGGGGAAGATTGTAAACCTAATGTTAGCCTCCGTAGCTTAAAGGGTTAATATGGGTTGGTTATGGGCTTAGTGGGTCAATATCCACATCAGATTTAATTAACCAATTTTCGTCACTTTTAATTCCTCAAAATGTAAAATTACTAAAATACCCTTTAAGTTGCCGGTATGGCCTAAAAATACCCCGAGACCCAAACTATACCCCCGGATAGTGTTTTCTGACTATCTCGACCCTTCCGGACGCGTTGGCGCACTAAAAATGACCATACGGATTATAGATTTTAAATTCACTTTTATTAACAAAATATTATACCGTGACGCGGCGGTCCCACGCGTCTCAACAAAATTTCTAAAATGCCGTATATAATTCTCACGACAAATTTTATAATACCAAATACATATATAATCATATATGCACATAATCAAATACCAATTCGCATCTCATTAGTATTTATAACCCGGATTAATTTCCAATTAATACGCATTTAATTAATTAATCCTAAAAATAAATATAGTTAAAAGTACGGGGTATTACATACTCCCCCCCTAATAACTGAATTTTGTCTCGAAATTCGAAACTAGAAAGTACCTGCTAAAAATAGCTCTGGATAACGTTCGCGCATCTCATCCTCGCGCTCCCATGTGGACTCCTCGACATTGTGATGTCGCCACTGAACACGCACTAACGGGACTATCTTTGACCGCAGTTTCCTCTCGCTTCGGTCCAAAATAGCAATTGGCCCCTCCTCGTAGGAGCTATCCGGCTGGAGATCGATGTCCTCCACAGCAATGTGAGAATGAGCCAAATTATCCCTAAGGTATTTCCTCAGCGAGGAAATATGGAACACGTCGCGAATCCGATGCAAGTGCTCCGGTAGTCCAAGTCTATACGCAATCGGTCCGATCCGCTCAATAATAGGAAATGGCCCCACATACCTCGGAGCCAATTTCCCCTTCTTCCCGAATCTCATAATCCCCTTCATCGGAGATACCCTGAGCAAAACCTGGTCTCCCACTTGGAACTCCCTGAAAAACCTCTTCGCATCAGCATAACTCTTCTGCCTGTCTTGAGCGACCCGAATGCGACTCCGAATCAACTCAATCCTTGCCGAAGTATCCTGAATCACTTCCGGCCCAAGTAGTTTGTTGTCCCCTACCTCCAACCAATATGCTGGGGAACGACAAGGCCTACCGTACAATGCCTCGAATGGAGCCATACCAATCGTGAACTGATAGGAGTTGTTGTAAGCAAACTCCACCAGTGGAAGGTACTGCTCCCATCCACCCCCGAAGTTAATAACGCACATGCGTAGCATGTCCTCCAACATATGATTGGTGCGCTCTGTCTGCCCATCAGTCTACGGATGATAAGCCGTACTCAATCGCAATTCCGTGCCCATGGCCTCCTGGAAACTCTCCCAAAACCTCGAAACAAATATCTTGTCTCTGTCAGACACGATATTTAGGGGCACACCGTGAAGTCTCACAATCTCTGAAATGAAGAGCTGGGCATACTGTCCCGTAGTGTAGTCAGTCCTTACGGGTAAGAAGTGAGCGACCTTGGACAACCTGTCCACAATTACCCATACAGAGTCGTGACCCCTCTGCGACGTAGGCAACCCCGTGATAAAGTCCATGGATATGCTCTCCCACATCCACACCGGGACCTCCAACGGCTGTAGCAATCCTACTGGTCTCTGATGATCCACTTTTACGAGCTGACAAGTGGCGCATTTCGAGACAAACTCAGCGATATCTCTCTTCATACCGCTCCACCAATACTGCCGTCTCATGTCTTGGTACATTTTGTCCCCTTCGGGATGTACCGCGAATCGTGAGCCGTGTGACTCTGCCATCACATCGTGCCGTAATTCTTCCCCTTCCGGAACTACCAATCTCCCATTGAAGCGTAATCCCCCGTCTGAGCTAACGGTATAGGACTCGGCTCCCTCTGCAAGTAATCGAACTATCTGCTCCTGACAGAACGAATCATTAGCCTGTGCCCGTACTACCTTCGTGATAATCTGCGGTGTAACGGTCATCACAGACATGAAAGATCGGGCCACTGCATCCTGGTGTCCCAATTCCTTCCACTTAGCTTTCCACACCTCTGCCACCTCATCTGCTGGTCTGCGGCTCAACGCGTCTGCTACCACGTTAGCCTTACCCGGGTGGTACTGGATGTCGAACTGGTAGTCCTTCACAAATTCAAGCCACCTACGCTGCCGCATATTTAATTCCTTCTGCGTGAACAGATACTGTAGTGACTTGTGGTCCCTGAACAGCTGGAACTTCTCCCCCAAAAGATAGTGCCTCCAAATCCGTAAGGCAAATACCACTGCTGCCAATTCCAAATCATGCGTGGGGTAATTCTTCTCATGAGGCTTAAGCTTACGGCAAGCATAAGCTATGGCTTGTCTCTCCTGCTGTAATACACCTCCCAGTCCTTGTAACGATGCATCGGTGTAAACCAAATACTCAACTCCCGGTCTCAGCAATGCTAACACAGGTGCTGAGGTCAATTTGTCCTTCAACTCATCGAATGCCAACTAACAGGCATCACTCCAAATGTACGTCACACCCTTACGAGTAAGATGTGTCAAAGGACCTGCTATCTCCGAGAAACCCCGAATAAACCTCCTGTAGTATCCTGCTAGACCCAAGAAACTACGAATCTCCGTTGGTGTCGTGGGCTGTCCCCACTCCCTCACCGCTGATACCTTCCCTGGATCGACAGATATTCCCTGGTCGGAAATAATGTGACCCAAGAACTGGACTTCCTTCAGCCAAAACCCGCACTTCTCATATTTTGCATACAGCTCGTTCTGACGAAGTGTCTGCAAAACCTGCCTCAAATGCTCGGCGTGCTCCTCCTCTATCTGGGAGTAAACCCGAATGTCATCAATGAAGACAATGACAAACTGATCTAGGAAATCCCTGAACACTCTGTTCATCAAGTCCATAAACACTGCTGGAGCGTTGGTCAAGCCGAAAGGCATAACCCGAAACTCATAAGAACCATATCTCGACAAGAACGCAGTCTTCGAGACATCCTCCTCCCTGATACGCAACTGATGGTATCCCAATCTCAAGTCAATCTTCGAGAAGAAAGAAGCTCCCCTCAACTGGTCGAATAAGTCATCGATTCGATGCAACGGATACTTATTCCGTATCGTGACCTTATTCAACTCTCGGTAGTCCACACACAATCTCAGTGAACCGTCCCTCTTCTTCACAAACAAAACTGGAGCGCCCCAAGGTGAGGTACTCCTGCGAATAAAGACTTGTCCCAATAGCTGCTCTATCTGATCCCGTAGCTCTCTCATCTCAGCTGGAGCCATACGGTACGGTGCGCGTGCTATAGGTCTCGTACCTGGTAGCAAATCTATAACGAAGTCTATCTCACGACTGGGTGGTAAGCCTAGTATCTCCTAAAACACATCCGAATACTCCCTGACAACCGGGATCGAATCTAAAGGAATAACAACCTCCTTAGAGGTATCCTCCTCTATGTAATACAGATGAACGGTCGATCCTCCCTCTGGGCGAGGCATCGCCACTATAAACATCTCTTGCCCCGGAATGGCAAAAACAATGCTCCCGCTGAAGCAATCAATCATGGCCCTATATGCTACGTGCCAATCCATACCGATGATCACATCATGAACATGCATGTCTAACACTAACATGTCTGCAGGCAATACCAAACCACCGATCTCTACCCCCACTCCCCGGCATATAAAGAAAATAAGTGACCCACTCCCTAATGGTGAGTTGACACACGTCACTGTGCTCTCTTCCGTAGATAACAATCCTAAAGCTTTCGCGAAGTGTGTAGCTATGAAACAATGTGTAGCACTCGTATCAAATAACACCCGACCCATAGTGCCATGGATAGGAAACGTACCCTCGATCGCGAGCGGTGCCTGTGGAACTGCAGCCTGGTGAACGTTGTAGACACGTCCATACTGTAGCTGCCCCTGCTGAGCTGGGACTGCTGGAATGGGTGGCAATGCTGCCATCTGCGGCGGTGCGGGAAGAGCGACGGGAAACATAGGTCTCTGTGGCTCCTGGCGAGCACCCTGCTGCTGCTGCTGTGGGGCCCTGCCCCTATCAGGACAGTCCTGCTTCTTATGGCCAGTCTTGCCACAAAAAAAGCACTTCCCTGGGAAATTCCCTCCCCTCTTCCCCTGCTGTCCCCGGCACTGGTGGCCGTTACCGTTCCTCCCTTGGCCCTGTTGGCCCTGATGAAACTGCTGCCCATTCTTCCCCTGTTGGCCCTGATGGCCGTTTGGACCCTGATGGCCCTGACGGAAACCTCCCTGTCCCTGCCTGTAGTTCCCTGACCGGAACCTCTTATTATCCCCCTGCTGGGAGCCCTGCTCAATCTGTCTCTGCCCCTGACTCGATTGTGCCCCGCTGGCACTTTGTCCTCCAGTCCTGCCCTGATGGCTAGACTCCCCCGACCTCTTGCCCTCGGCCATATGAAAACGGTGGTCCTGGCAGTGTAACAATGCAGCGTTAACCACATCAGAATACGTGGCCAACGATAGGTTCCCTAGCAGATGCTGACGGATCCTCCAATTCAACCCGTCGGTGAACTTCTCAATTTTCTTCTTCTCTGTTGGAATCTCGTCTGGAACGATATTCAACAGGTTAGTGAACTCGGCCTCATACTCGGCCACTGTCTTCCCCTCCTGCTTCAAACTCATCAGCTTCCTCCTCATCTCTGTATGAACTGCGGACGGAAAGTACTTACGGTCGAACCGCACCCAGAACTCCTGAATCGTGAGAGTATCCCTCTCCTCTGCGGTGGTAATAGACTCCCACCACTGTAGTGCAGATCCCGCTAGCTTGAAAGTAGCTAGCACCTATTTCTGAACATCAGTGCACTCATGAATCCTCAAATGCCTCTGTATGTCTTTCCTCCATTGGCTCGAGACTACCACGTCTGAGCTACCTGCAAACTCTGGCGGATGCGCTTTCTGAAAAGAGTCTCGTACACCCTCCCAAGCAGATGGGAATGCATTAACCTGTGCTGGCGCGGCAACCGGCGCCTGAGGCGGTGCCTGCTGAATCAAGGTAATCGCGGCATTTACCGCTTGGGCTACTATAGCAGCAACCTCAGCGGCGTTCATCATGCCCTGAACTGGAGCGGGCTGGGGTTCGGGCCTTGCATTCCTGGGAACTCGTCGTGCACGTCGTGGAGGCATCTGAAATAAGAACAAAGTTTATAAGTTCGCAGTTTATAAACTTAAAATAGCTGAAGAACGAAGCATACACAAAAAGAGTACAACAGTCCTAAAATATAGGGCTCTATATCAAAGAAATGTAGCGGAAACATAATAGCCGTACAGATCCTAAAGGACACTAGAACCTGATGCTCTGATACCACCTGTGACACCCCGACTAATTAAATACCGGGTAGCTACTCCTTTATTAAATTAATTCAAAATGCCAAGTTGGCTCAGTTAATAGCATCACTGTCGAAAACATTTTAATATTACTAACCACCTAGTATTTAAAAAGAAAGTTGCCAAATTTTAATTTAAGTCTGATTAAACCTGCAACAAATGTAATGAAGAAATAAACAACACCATTCACCATACTGAAGTAAAACGAATAACCATCACATAACAGTAAATAAAGTCTGGAGGAAAAACTCCTCACTACAATCCCAAATGTCCCAAGTCTATCACTATATCATCAAGGAAATGCTATCTATATCCTCGAACAAGTTTACGGGTCTCCAAAAATCGAAACAGTCCAAAAAGGACCAAACTGTCAACTCGTTAGAAGTCTCGTTCGAACGAGTGTTCGAATGAGTTTGGACTGTCAGCTCGTTAGAAGTCTCGTTCGAACGAGACTGTTCGAACGAGATCCAGTTCGTTCGAACGAACTGTCCCTTCTAACGATATCTCGTTCGAACGAGATATCGAACGAAATTCCTACTCGTTAGCAATGACTGGTCAACTCGTTAGAAGCTCGTTCGAACGAGTTCGTTCGAACGACCTGGGGACTGCTTCTAACGAGCTACCAGATTCGGCCCAGATTTTCCCCAATTCGTTTTTTCACCATTTATATCACTTCTAATCTCTTCCAAGGTTCATCCCAATAACGTTTTAGGGTCTCTAATTCATCCTAAACATATTTACATCATCTCCTAACATGTTTTCAAGGATTGAATCATCATAACATCAACTAAATTTACAAATCTCTACACTTTTCCCAATTTCTCTAGAACATGAACCCTAGGTTTATATCATCATCAAATCCCAGAATTTATTTCGTTTTAATTCCTTCAATTCACAATTAATATAAGGGAAATCATCTACCTATCATACTACATGCAATTCTCTTCACAATTATCAAGTTCTAAACTCCAAACTACATGGGTTTTCATTATCTTCCAAGAACAGTTGTGATTTATCAATTTTCTAACATGGGGGAAACATTCTACAAATTTAAATATAATTAAAACACTTGCCTTGGTTTGATTTCTGACTTTGGTGTAGGTTTGGTGAAAATTCTGCAAGGTTTCCTCTCTCTCTAAGCTCCTTCTCCAATGGTGGCTTAAGGTGGCTAGGGTTTGATTTGGGGAAGATTGTAAACCTAATGTTAGCCTCCGTAGCTTAAAGGGTTAATATGGGTTGGTTATGGGCTTAGTGGGTCAATATCCACATCAGATTTAATTAACCAATTTTCGTCACTTTTAATTCCTCAAAATGTAAAATTACCAAAATACCCTTTAAGTTGCCGGTATGGCCTAAAAATACGCCGGGACCCAAACTATACCCCCGGCTAGTGTTTTCTGACTATCTCGACCGTTCCGGACGCGTTGGCGCACTCAAAACGACCATACGGATTATAGATTTTAAATTCACTTTTTATTAACAAAATATTATACCGTGACGCGGCGGTCCCACGCGTCTCAACAAAATTTCTAAAATGCCGTATATAATTCTCACGACAAATTTTATAATACCAAATACATATATAATCATATATGCACATAATCAAATACCAATTCGCATCTCATTAGTATTTATAACCTGGATTAATTTCCAATTAATACGCATTTAATTAATTAATTCTAAAAATAAATATAGTTAAAAGTTCGGGGTATTACAATGTTGAGGTGGAGAACAGGGTGAATACTAGTAAAAGAAATATTTTTTTACTGTATAAGCTATAAAAATTTCTGTAATTGACGACTATATTAAGACATAATAGATTAAAAACATGTTGAGGTGGAGAAATGGGTGAATACAGTTAGGTTGTGATACCAGAGAGCTGGAGTAAACCTATATCATTTGTCTTGGAACCAAGATGTGTCTCTCGTTAGTGCATATTCTAATATTGTTAGAAATAAGAATCACGACTATATTGTTAGAAATTCCCACGAAAGCATGAATATATATATATATATATATATATATATATATATATATATATATATATATATATATATATATATATGGGGAGGGGTGGGGGGAGTTAAACCATTAACCTCCTTCGCGAGGGTGATGGTCCTGACCATTAAGCTAGGCCTAATGGTTCAATCGGATGACAAAATTTGAAAACTACCTGTGTCAAAGAAGTCAAAGCACATGGATAGAAATGCTTTTATTCAATCACACAGAAATGTAATCGTACATAGCTCATCCTATAAACGTTCTGAGGGAACTGATAAAGCTTCTTAAAAGATTTCCTCAAGGCTGCAACCCCAACCTATCAGCCTATCAACATAATCTATTTAGCTTACCAAGTTGAAGTGGGAAATAGGAAATATATTCTTGAAAAAAGGACATAAAAAGCTAGATCAGCTGTCCAAGTGACATTCTCAACTCTATGGAAGTTGAAAAATGTGTGTCCAGTTGCATCATTAATAGGATCACCCTAACAGTGAGATTTTTGCTTTTTAGGCACGTGTTTTTTAGTAACATTACATCGAGGAGTAGGAACCAACGATGACATTTTTGATGCAATATCCACTTTTTTCTTTCTCATTCTTCTATATACAATACAACTCAACACAACTTAATGACTGCAAACAATATTTATTAGCGAAGAATGTTTGATTTGCATATACCTCGGAACCAAAATCTCACAAGCTTTTCTCAAGTGATAAGCTAGAAACTATTGAGTTTTGGATAAATGAGGAGTCTGAACTATTAAAAAATATCAGGAACTGACTTGACCTAGTTGCATACCTTGGATTAAATTTCGGACAAATCTATTTTTGAATAGTTGTTATCCTTAGTTGATTAAGTCATATTATGCTATTAGGCAGTTTTGATTATTAAGTCAGTGTAGGTTTGTTAGCAATAATAAAACATCAATGAGTCTTGCGTTGTACAATATGAAAGATATAATACAAGTCTTCTTCATCTCTTTAAATTTCTCGTATTCTCTTTATGCACCTCAGACAAAAAATTACAACAAAAATATAAATCAAACCTCAACTAGCCTCAATCACTGAAGTAGTTAATTCATTTATTAAAATGTTATCAAATTCATAGGTATCACTCTAACAATTCATTTATCTATACACTGACCTCTAATAGTTTACTAATAGTTGATTTGCAGTTGATTAATTCAATATGAACCAACATATCATAACAGTTTACCTCCAACAGTTAATTCATTCAGTTGATTCATTCAATATGAATGATTTGTTCTTCATTCATATTGAATAAAGAAAACTTGCCGCAACAGATCATTCAACAAATCAGTTTGGTTGAAAATAACTGAAAAAATAATATGGATGATTTGTTTTTCATTCAATATGGAGGTAGAGCTTAATTGAAGGCATCACATACTAGTGCTATTAGGAGGGGTATCCATTAGCAACGGTTTTGAAGGTAAAGCTTATATCTAGTTTGAAAGGATTGGTGGAGAGGGATTTAAAGCCATTGATGGAGAGGTATTTGAAGCGATCGATAAAGTTTGATTGAAAGTCACTGGTGGTGGTGTGTTGGCACTCGCTTGTTGAACCAATCTACCATCAACTCTCATCCGCTTATGTCCATGAGCCATACTACTAACTAATATATATTTCATGTTAAGATACATAACAATATGTCATAATCTTGGTACAATACTATTACAGAGTTACACATTAATAAAGATAAATAAATGCATTTAACTTACAAAGGGTAAAAAATTACTCAATATCACAACATAACTTAAATAGCATGAAATTAAAGGAACAAAAGCACAGAAATTCAACACCATTTCACCACATAACTAAATTCAATAACATAAAAATCTGGGAACAAAGGCACAAAAAATCAACTCCATGTCACCACATTACTAAATTCAATAGCATGAATGTTCAGGAACAGAAGTACAAAAATTCAATCTATGTCACTATCATAATCATCGTCCACGAGATCTTCATCATCACAATATTCAACCAATGTCATGTCTTCCTCGTCTCTATCATCATGAATGAAATTAATTTCATCAGAAGTTACATCGTTTACATTAACAACATCAACGCCAACATTATCCGCATCAACTTCATTCTGATGCAATGGTCCGATATAAACTTCAACAACTTGAATAACGTTAGATGGCTCGGTCTCCTGGTAGATGGTGTCATTGGGAACATCATTTGTATCTACACCAACTTTTTGCACGTCAAGATCATACACGTGTCGATGCTAAAATTCTTGCATAACTTTTCAGTTATTACCAAACTTTTTGTCCTTAAGATAAAAAACTTGCTTTGCTTGCACCGCTAGCACATAGGGATCATTTTTATACCACCTACCATTCACATTAAAGCTCGTGAAGTGGTCATCAATTTGTATTCTCGCTTTCTTTCTTTTACGTGCCTCGAACCAATCACACTCAAACAGAATAACCTTTTTACCTTTGATATATTCCAACTCAACAATATTAGTCAACACTCCATAAAAGTCGATTTCAATATCATTATGATCCCCCTTGACAACCAATCCGCTATTTTGAGTTTTACGACGACTCTCACAATCCTTAGTGTGAAACCTAACTCCATTAACAATTCAACTTGTATACTTCCTTGCTCGAACATCAGGACCGCATGCTAATGCATAAAGGTTCTCTGTAGCTTTAAGAGAGTTTTGATGGTATAACTTTTTCATCTGTCAAGAAATACGAGTGAATTACATTATTAGGGTAATTTGATTACTTAATATCATATTAAACTCTTTGTAATGTCTTACATGTTCTTCAAACTATTGAGGGAATTGCTTTCTTTGTCGTTGTTCTAAGTTCAAAAAGCTTTCTTTTATAAGCTTCTCCCTAAATTCACTGCATAAAAATATGAAATATAAATTCCACACCCAAATAATTAAGAACTATATATAATCATAAATCAAATACAAAGAACAAATGATGACTTACATCAGGTATGGTTCCACCTTCTCGCAACTAGTTAAAACATACCAGTGTGTCATTTATCGCTCTTCCTCGGAGAGTAAGTCATACTTAAATTCTCCAAAAGGTCGTACCTTTTGTGAGAAAACATCAAATCCATCATCCTTTGTCTCACCGTCATAATTTCGTTCCGCATGATTGAACTTAGTTTCGATCCCTTCAATGTACATGGAACAAAATGACAAACACTCATTGACAATGTATGCCTCCTCTATTGAGCCTTTGGGGCGGGCTTTGTTACGTACATAGCCCTTAAGAGTACCCAAGTATCTATTCCAAGAAGACACAAAGGACGAATTAGATGTTAAAGAAATATGTAACCAATATAAGGAGAAAGGAAAAATGATAAAAAAAGAACAAACTATCACCTTTCAACTTGATAAATCAACCTATATTTCATCAGTCCTCTAAGCATTGCCTCTTGCAGTAAATAAATCGCTAAATGGATCATTATATCAAGGAATGCTGGTGGGTAAATCATTTCAAGCTTGCACAAAATCAAGACAATGTCAGTTTCTAATCTCTCTAGTTCGTCGACTTTTAAAGTTTTAGAACATAAGTCTTTGAAAAACTTGCCAAGCTCAACCAATGTAGTATATACATCCTTCGATAAATATCCACGAACACCAACAGGAAGCAATCGTTGTAAAAGAATATGACAACCATGACTTTTTAACCCCGACACTTTTCCATCACTTGTGTTAACACACCGGTAGATATTAGAAGCGTATCCATAAGGGAACTTTACTGATTTTATAAACTCACAAAATCCTATTTTTTCTAACTTAGGCTTTGGGTAACGTGCCCGTGGCATCTTATACACATAAACATACGACTTCAAATGTAGTTCCTTTCGTATTTTCATATCCTTCAAATCTTGTCTTGCTTTATAAGTGTCATTTATCTTCACTTCAATATCTAGTAATGTTCCCAACACACTTTCGTGTATATTCTTCTCAATGTGCATGACATCTAAGTTATGATGCAACTTTAGTGTTCACCAATATGGAAATTCAAAAAATATGCTCTTCTCAATCCAATTCAACTTTTATGGCGTACACTTTCTCTTGTGATTATCTTCATGCTTCCCTGGTTTACAATCTTTGACATGATCCAACTGTCTCAGCATATTATCCCAATTTAATTCCATAAGTTTCAATCGATGCTCAGGCAACCTATCAAACTTTTTACTCCTCTGCCATTTATGATCGGTTGGTATCATTGATGACCCATGTAACAGATCTTATTTCGTAACTTATGCGAAGAAGTTTGTTCATTACAAGTTGGACATGCCATGTATCCTTTTGTGCTCCACCCAGATAAATTAGCATATGCTGGAAAATCATTTATAGTCCATAAAATTGTTGCATGCATTCAAAAGTTATTTCCTATAGATGCATCATGTGTCTCTACACCCACTTCCCATAACTCTTTCAGTTCATCAACTAGAGGCTTTAGATACACATCTATATCTTTAGCAGGTGCAGTAGGACCTCGAATAAACAGTGCCATCATAAAAAATGCTTCCTTCATACATAACCAAGGAGGCAAGTTGTAATGCATAAGTATAACTGACCACATGTTATATGAGTTGTGTATGTTACCAAAGGGATTAAACCCGCCACTTGCCAGTCCTAGTGTTACAGTTCGAGAATCTTGTGAAAACTATGCGTGCTACTCGTCAAATTCCTTCCAAGCTTTAGAATGAGCCGGATGTCTCAACTCATTGCCATTATCTTCACGCTTCTCTTTGTTTCACCTCATATCATCAGTCGTTTTCTTTTACATAAATAATCTTTAAAGTCTTGGTGTTAATGGAAAATAACACAATACCTTGTGAGGTTTTTTTTGCCTTTGTTATCATTAATTTTTCATCTAGACTCCCCACATTTTGGACATTCTTCTCTATCTTTGAAATCCTTCCAAAATAACTCACAATCATTTTTACAAGCATGAATCGATACATATCCCAAGCCCAAATCATGCAACATGTTTTTTGCTTTGTAGTAAGACTTAGGGAGCGTCTCACCCTCAGGCAAAACTTTTTTGAATAAATCAAGCACCATGTTGAAGGATTTGTTGCTCCATCGGTTCATAACTTTACAGTGAAGCAACTAAATAAGAAATGACAGTGTCAAAAACTTCGTACAATTGGCATACAATTCACGTTCAGTCTCTTATAATAACTTGTCAAATGTTTTTGTTACCCCTATAATATTTTCTCTAGGGTAGCTATCATTATAGTCAACATGAATGAATTCATGGAAGGTGCCCCTTTAAATGTCGTCTAACAGATCATGTATTCCATCACATTCATCTTCATGACATGACATTTCATCGTCATCAACATCATCATCATCATTGTTAATACCAAATTTAGTCTGCTGATGTGGACCAATCACTTGAATATACGTGTCAACCTACATGAAAAATACAAATACTTTAGATGAGCAACTCAGGCGTACCGAGCAACTTAAGCGGTCCGAGCTACTTAGCGTGCAGAGCATCCAAATCAAGAGAATCAAAAGACAAATACGCATTAAATGCGCAGTTATTACAGTACAGATGTATTATATGTCTACTAGATAACATCGTATTATCCTTTCATATGTACAGCCTCAAGGCTATAAATACAATGTAACCTCCTCAAAAGAAGGGGACTTTGGATCTCTTGGTAAACTGATTATCGAGATTCGAGGCAAACAGTCAGCAATACAAAAAAGTGGACGTAGGCCATTCTCATAAGGCTGAACCACTTTAAAAATCCCTTATTTTATTTATTCATATTTATCTGCGATTAATAAATTAGACATGATCTACTTTTTTACATTAATAGATTGGCGCCGTCTGTGGGAAACGACTGTACTTAGCATTTTTTACCAAAACAATTCATCATCTATGGCTGAAAATCTGGAATCCAGTAATCGAAACACTGGGATCCCTCCAAACCCTTCTACTCCCCCAAATATTCAAGATCTAGCCGGCATAATGGCTAATTTTTCCCAAGGTCAAACGGCCATGCAATAAACCAGGCGTCAACTTATACAAACTGTTCAAGGTGGAGTGCCGACTCAATCAGGACAACGAAGTATTCAAAAAAATACCCATTTTCCATCTTCAAGAACTAGAAGAACGTTATTCCTGGAGGTCTCTCAATCTAGACGTACTGACTCATATCGTACTGAGAGATCTAGTGGTCCTTCGTATCAACCTGGTCGGATTTCATCAGTACGAGCTACTGATTCCCACCGAAATGTCACTCCACTCCTGAAAGGACTAGTGCTCTAGAGAGGTTGAGTAGAGTATCTCCTTTTGTTCGATTGGGCCCTAGGAGGAATAAAAGTCCTCCTAGGATTGCGTCGAGGAACTCTCAGCGACCATCCGACCTAAGGGAAGGTTCTGCCCAATCACGCCCAGCAGCCCGTAATGAAAGGTCCCAAGAGGAAAACTCAACGCGATTAATTTCTTGAATAAATAGGCCCGAGGTAGGAAACGATGCATGGAAAATCTCTATTCAAAGGTTGGAGGACAGATTAGGTGAAATGGCTAAGGCCAAGAAACCTCTACAAAGAACTTTTGTCCAAGGGACACCATTCGTACAGGTAATTGTGGACTTTCCCACACCATCAAAATTCAAAGATCCTATGGTGACGCCTAAATACAATGGAAAAACTGACCATGTCCTTCATATAGAACAAAACCAAGCTGTTGCCGACATATATGCAGTTCTAGATGAGATGCGATATAGGGTGTTTTCAAAAACTCTCACCGGGTCAGCCCATATATGGTACAACAATCTTCCTCGGGGGAAGATTGTAACTTTCCTTCAACTGGCAGAGCGGTTCATAGGGAATTTCTGTTTTGGAGCGAAACCAGTTAAATGAGTAGCACACTTAGACAGAAGCCAAAAAAAGTACCATGGACTATATTACTCGTTTCAATAACGAGAAACTTGAGGTAATAGATTACGAGGAGAAAACATAAATTACTGCTCTGATGAGTGGATTGTTACTAGATAAGTTGTACTATACTTTGGCCAAAGATCCGCCTAGGACCATGGTAGAATTGATGGCAAAGGCAGCCAAAATCATGAACGCCGAGGAGGCCATGGCTGCGAAGAAGAACACATAAACTAAGGAGACCAAGGTTGAAGCTGGTAAAACCGAGAAAAAGGATTAGAAGAATAATGGTGGCAACAGACCGTCAAAAGGAAAGCAAGAACTGGAGCAAATGAGGAAATTTAGAAATTATACTCCATTAAAAGTGGACATAAATCACATTCTAGAGGAGATCAAGAAAAGTGAAGAGCTAGCCTGTCCAGGGAAAATGAAGACAAATCCTGACAAAAGAGACAAGCCCAAATATTGCGAATTCCACAAAGACCATGGTCATACGACCAAACATTGCATAGCTCTCCAGAACGAAATTGAAGCACTCATCAGGTGAGGAAAATTGGCTAAGTATGTTGATCGCCAAAATGGTGGAAAGACCAGCGACCGAGGAAGGCAAATGTCTAAGTCTCCTCATCGAGCAAAAGAAGACAAGAAGAGAGACCACTAAGATGATCTAGAAGATGACCCCGATCTCCCTAAAAGACCAAGACAGCCAGAGCGTGAGGTATTTTTAATACATTTTGGATCATTTGAATGTAATGTTATTACAGGTGGAGATGAAGGAGGTGGAGATCTGACTGCGGAGAGAAAAGCTTACCTCAATGAGGCTCAAGCTTGCTCGTACATATAGCAAATAAACTTGGCTGAAGATGATCGCCCGAGGAAGGTGAATAAGGACAAACTAGTCATTGATTTCTCTAAGAACGACCTGGATGGTGTACTATATCCTCATGATGACCCATTGGTAATCAAGATAAGAATGAAGGAGGTGGTGATTTCACGAGTACTGGTGGATAATGGCAGCTTGGTAGATATCATGTTCTACCCATGTTTTGACAGTTTGAATCTGAAGTTAGCCCAGTTGGATACCTATCATAGGCCCCTCCTCAGTTTTACTAGTGAAAAGGTTTTTCCACTTGGGACGATCAAGTTGGATATGCTTATTGGCACTTGGCCTGCTTATCGAACAGAAATGGTACGCTTCTTCGTAATGGATAAAAATATCCAATCAGCTTATAATATCATCATAGGAAGGGTAGGCCTGAAGAAGTTCGAAGCAGTACCATCTACTGCACATCAATGTTTAAAATTCTCAATCAATTTTAGAGTGGGAGTTGTGAAAGGTAACCAGAAAGTAGCTCGGGAATGCTACTATTCATCTGCCGAACAGGAAGAACGAGAAGAATCCAGGAAGAAGACTACTACATACCAAGTGGATGAAATAGAAGATATAGAGATTGAAACATTAGACCCTAGAGACGAGTCTCATCTCGTGAAGGATTAGGTCATGGAAGCTACTGAAAGTATCATTCTGGACGACAAGCATCCAGAACAAACAACCCAAATTGGTGCGTCATTGGATGTATCGATAAAACAAGAACTGTTAACATTTCTAAGGCACAGAAAATAGACTTTCGTATAGAGTCATGAAGACATGCCAGGGATAGACCCGAGTTTCTTGTGCCATGAGCTCAACATAAATAAGGAGGTCAAGCCGATGAAGCAGCGAAGGAGGGTGTTCAGCCCTGAAAAGAACCAAGCTATACAGGAAGAAGTGGACAAACTGAAAAAGCCTTCTTTATTGAGGACGTCAATTATTCTGATTGGCTAGAAAATGTGGTGATGGTAAAGAAGAAAAATAACAAGTGGAGGATGTGTGTAGACTTCACTAATCTTAATAAGGCATGCCCAAAGGATCATTTTTCTTTGCCCCGAATTGATCAACTGGTGGATGCTACCTCTGGACACGAATTGTTGAGTTTCATGGATGCTTATTCTAGTTACAACCAGATTAAAATGAAGCTCGAGGACAGGGAGAGTACCTCTTTTATCACCACAATGGGAAATTATTGTTATAATATTATGCCTTTCGGAGTTAAAAATGCAGGTGCAACATATTAGCGGCTGATGAACAAGGTGTTTGCGAAGCAAATCAGTCATAACATGGAGGTTTATGTTGACGATATGCTGACAAAGAGCAAGAAAGCTGTTGATCATCTAGTTAACTTAGGTCAAACCTTTGATCAACTAGAGAAATATCAAATGAACTTGAATCCCACCAAATGCATATTTGGGGTGCGAGAAAGCATATTTCTCGGATATATTGTTAAGCAGCAAGGTATTGAGGTGAACCCTGAGAAGATTAAAGCCCTATTGAAACTACGATCTCCAACTACGAAGAAGGAAGTGCAAAGTCTCACAGGGTGAGTGAAATCACTTAACAAGTTTGTGTCACGAGCAACAGAAAGATGTCTCCCATTCTTCAAAACACTTTGAAAAACTTTTGAGTGGAATGATGAATGCGAGAAGCCCTTCCAAGAGTTGAATAAATATCTGGGGACTCCTCCATTCTTATCTAGACCAGTGATGGGAGAAAAATTATACTTGTATCTGGCAGTTTTAGAGAATGCAGTTAGCTCGACGTTGATAAGAGTGGAAGATGGAGTACAAAACCAGTCTATTACATTAGCAAGGCTTTTCGAGGAGCAGAGATCAGATATCCAAGGTTGGAAAAGTTGGCACTGGCACTAATCAAAGCGAGCATAGGGATGAGGCCATACTTCCAAGCCCATACTATATTGGTGTACACTGATATGCCATTAAGATAAGCCCTACATAAACCGGAGAAATCAGGAAAATTGATGCACTAGGCAGTAGAACTTGGTGAATATGACATAGTTTATGAGCCTAGGTCGTCACTTAAGGGGAAGGCCAGTAGCTGATTTTATCGCAGAGTTTACTCAGGAAGATACTTCCGAAGAATAGGAGTTTAACACAGACCAACCTGTGGATGTTACGAGATCATCAAATTTAAACCCCAACCAACTTCCATCCGTAGACGATCAAGAAAAGATAGTCAACGAGCAACGAGAAGTGTCATGGGAGGATGAAAGGAAGTATCAAATATTCCACCGAGGAACTTTATCTGATCAAAAATTTGATAATGAAGTACCAATATGGAATCTGTATGTTGATGGCTCTTCGTGTGACACGGGCAGTAGAGTAGGAATTATTTTAAACAGTCCTGATGAGATTGATATAGAATATGCTCTACGTTTTCAGTTTAAAGCCTCCAATAATGAAGCTGAATATGAGGCTATGATAGTGGGTCTAAGTTTGGCCAAAACCATGAAGGCAGAGCAGGTCGTGGTGTTCAGTGATTCACAGTTAATTGTAAATCAAATTCTTGGATTGTATGCAGCAAAAGGATAACTAATGGTCAAGTATCAAGCAAAGGCTATGGAGGTTGTCTCGACTTTTACCGCAGTACAGTTGATCAGGGTACCGAGACTGGAGAATGCAAGAGTCGATGCTTTAGCCCGGTTGGCATCAATAACACGCACCGATCTACGAAGAACAATCCCAATAGAAATCCTAGTTGGTCAGAGCATAGAAGAAGATTTGATAATGAACTTCATTACCTTCGACTTGGGACCGTCTTGGATGGACCCCATCAGGGCCTATATCGAAGAGGGGGCTTTGCCCACTAATAAAGTCGCAGCCAAGAAACTGAAGTTTAAAGCTGCTCGTTATGTATTGACCAGTGGTATTTTGTACAGAAGAGGAGTTATAAAAGGATTACAAAGATGTGTCCATCCCTTCGAAGTTAAAGACTTGATCGAAGAGGTTCACAAAGGGTCCTGTGGAGCCTATGTAGCAGGTCGGACGCTTTTACAGAGGATAACAACACAAGGGTAATACTAGCCAACGATGAGAGCTGATTACGTAGCTTATGCCAAGAAGTGCGATAAATGCCAACATTTATCTTCCATCCGAAGAACTCCCCAAGCATTATTAACACCCATCACGTCCCCTTAACCATTCGCCATGTGGGGGATAGATTTGGTCGGGCCACTTCTAATAAACAAAGGAAGATTCAAATACCTCGTGGTTGCTTTGGATTATTTTACTAAATGGGTGGAAGCGGAGCCTCTCATTGATATGAAATATGATAAGGTCTATCAGTTTATTTGGAAGATTATTATTTGTAGATATGGTCTTCCCATGCATTCATCGCCGACTATGGAACCCAATTTGACAACGAGGAGTTTTTTGCCTATTGTCATCAATCCAATGTACTGAAGATCCACTCTACACCAGGACATCCCCAGAGCAATGGCCAAACTGAAGTGACAAACAGAACGCTACTGAATGGTTTGAAAAAATGACTGGATGATGCAAAGGGCAATTGGATTAACGAGTTGCACTCTGTGTTGTGGGCTTATCGTACTACACCATGAACAACAACGGGAGAGTCTCCGTACATGTTGACATTTGGAAGTGAGGCTGTCATACCTGATGAATTGGTTCTACCCATGCACAGGGTGTGTGACACCCCGACTAATTAAATAACAGGTAGCTACTCCTTTATTCAAATTAATACAAAATGTCAAGTTGGTTCAGTTTATAGCATCACTATTGAAAACATTTTTTTAAATAATTACTAGCCACCTAATATTTAAAAAGTGAGTTGTCAATTTTAATTAAATTAGATTAACATACAACCAAATTAAATTATGAAATACTAATACCACAACCACATCACAGTCGCAATAGAATAACAATGTAATAGACTGAATCCGGAGGAATACACCTCTAAATAATCCGAATCTTGAATACAATCAAATACAAAATCTGAATTACCAATTAATAAAATCCAAATCTGAAATAGAACTGAGTAAATAAGACGTATCTAAAAGAAAAGGGGCGACATGACCTACAGATGAATAAATCTGAAATAGAGTCAAGGTAGAAAGCGGAGGCGTCTACTATCGAGGTCCTGTAACTTTCACAGCAGCTACAGTACGTCACTGGAATGAGACTTCTAAGCTTATTGTTCTTGTGGATGGGCACCTAAAAGGTTTTTACAAGAAAATAGATTTGAAAGCAAAAGGGTCAGAGCTAGATTGTGAAAATATTTTAAAATATAGCAAGTGTTTAATATCATTAATCAGTGAATATAAAATACATGATAGTGCCTGCACTCACATGAGTTCCTCACCTCTCAACTAATTGTGAACACCTATCGTACCTGTACCCGTTCTAGTTATTCTACTATCTAACTAGTCCAATCCGTAACCTGACGTTACTTTACAATTCGAAGTTCGATTCCCAACATCTTAATTTAAACTGAAAGTCTTACTGTTATAACTCAGGATTAGTTATAATAATTTATAAAAATTTCTCCATCTTTAACTCTACTAAAAATGTTATAATTATTCACACTTACACTTTAATAAGCATTTCATCACAATTATCAGTATATTCATCTCATCACAAATATACAATAATGACACCCCTAGGCTAAGCTGCGGTGCACACATACTCTGCTATCGAATCTCGGTACATCACGTACATGAGGACCACGTATTCCGAATCTCTCAGGAATCGTTTCAATAAGAAATAATCACACACAATGGAGGCGAACATAGCTCACATACCCATGGGTCACGCATATACCTACGCTCCCATGGTCATCTGACTTATTAACTCACCAATAAGTCATTCTCTGACCTATGTCCTTAAGGTACCAATCTAAATCACCACCGTAGGCACACAAAGATTAGATGGCCCTGATCGAAAGTCGACCTCCCGTGATAGCAAGTATGGTAGGTATGTTATACACATATAAGTCCATACACTAAGCATTCACGCATCTTAGATATCTTATAATAATAATAATAGAGGTATATTTTATATTCTTATATCGTCAGAAAATGTTGTGCATTTACATGTTCCCGGATAAAATACAATATAGATCGTCAACACTTCTCACGTCGCAAATTCGAGTACTTACAACCTGACCCATTGAAGTTACCAGGCCTTTATATAATTTCAGGTTTTAATCCTCGATGTACTCCAATCTCAAAATTATACCCACTAATCAACAAGGGAATAATCACACTTAATTAAATAAGCATACGGAAAGTTCGAAACTAAAATCGGCCAAATAAGGTCATTCTGTCAACTCGTTAGAAATCTCGGTCGAACGAGGTCGATCGAACGAGTGAGTTCGTAAAAAAGGGTACTGGAATCTCATTAGAAGCTCGTTTGAACGAGGTCGTTCGAACGACCTGGGTTGGTCTTTTAACGAGATGGCAGAAAATGCCCAGAATTTTCCTCAACTTCGTTTTTCACCAAATTCATTTCTCCAAATCCATCCTAAGTTCGTACCAATTAAGTTTTTATATCTTTGAACTACTCTAAGTCACCCTAGGACACTTCTTAACATATTTTTGGGGTCAAATCTTACTAATCAACATGTAATTACCATAAATTCCCAAATCTTGCCCCAAACCCTATGAACATGAACCCAGAATTTTATTGTACATAACTACTCATCATAAATCCATTTTCAAAACATTAAAGTTAAGTTTTGGGTACCAATTTCGTCCATAATCATTCTACATGCAATCCCTAACCAAAATTAAGAGTTTCTACAATAATCCCATTGGGTTTTCATCAAAACTTTCAAAGCATATAAAGTTTCTACACTAAACATGGAGGAAATATTCATTGCAATTAATAACATCAAATCACTTGCCTTAGGTTTGTTCTTCATATTTTTTGTCAGTGATTATAGGTTGATTCTCTCCTCTTTATTGTCACAAATCCTTCCAGAATGGTGGTGATGGTTGATAGTTTTTGTTTGGACTTCTTGTAACCTCTCTCCAACTTCTCTCAAAACCCCCGTAGCCCACACTCTTGTCTTTTGCTAATAATGGCCTTAGTGGCCTCTCTAATAATATATAATTAAACTCTAAAATTCGTGGGCTTTAATTCCTCAATTTTTAAAACTACCAAAATACCCATCTGGGTTGCCGGTTTGGCCTAAAAATGCCCCGGGACCCAAACTAAACTCCCGGCTAGTGTTTTCTGAATATTACGACCCTTCCGGACACGTTGGCGCACTCAAAATGACCATCTGGTTAATAAAAATATAAATTACTTTTTAATCTAATTAATTTCATTCCTGACGCGACTGACACGCGCGTCCCAACTTAATTTCCCAAATTATCGTATTTCTGTCTCGCGACAATTTTAATATTTTCAATACTCATATATTACCATATATTCTCAGTAATATTTTATTCTTACATCATAATCAAATACCAATTCACATCTCGCTAGTATTTACCTCCGGATTAATTTCCAAATTAATTCTCATTTAATTCAATTAATCCATTAAATAAAAATCAATAAAATTACGGGGTATTACAGGGTGCTTAATTTCAATTCTCCTGGAAGTGACTTGATGAGAAGATTAGACCTGGATGTGACACCCCGCCTAATTAGATACCGGGTGATCAGTCCTTTATTAAATTATAATCAAGGTGAACAGTCGGTTCATTCTTAGCATCACTGTCGTAAAATAACTTTTCCAATTTAAACACCCTAAATAATTAAGCTATGTGTCAAAACCATTTTAGACCTTACTTTCCAAATTTTATTTAAAAACAATAATTTAAAACTTTACGTAATTCATGATTTAAGGATCAACCAACAAACATACTGGAACAAACAATCCAATTAATTAAACATTCAACTAAGTAATCCCAACACTTAAAACTTAAAGGAAAACATCCTGACAGTAATAAATCCAAAAGTATACATACTGGAAATCAATAGATCACAATATCCAATAAGCATCTAAATAATGAAAAAGGTCGACACATGCCCAACTGAATAAATAGTGCTAGAAGTGGAATCAACATATGAGGTCGTCTAAACAAAAGGCCTGCAACTCCCACCTAAGATGCAGCACATTCCTTCTAAAGGATCCTATGCAAGACGCCCCTGTGGCTGGGCACCTGTAATATATACATATATATATAAGAGAGAAAAGAAAATGGAAACGGGTCAGAGCCCGATTGTAAAAACGATTTAAAATTTGTTTAGCAAGTATTTAAATTGATTACTGGGCAATGCAACAACGTATTAGTGCGGCACTCCCTTAAGAAATTCTCACCTCTCTTCTAATGTGCACGCCTATCGCACTAACCTTCCCAACGATTTAACTTATCTTATCTTAGGTTGTTCGTAAGATTTAAACTGACAAATTCAATTGTTAAAGGGGTGAATTTCATTTAACAACAAGGTTCTCATTTAAACCTTATTTACTAATAAAGTTTCTCAGTAACACGTTATAATTTTCAAACACGTATTCCCAAATTGAATTAGTTATTCCATTCTTACGTACCATAGACACAACGGGTAGTTCCCAAATCTCATATTTAAATATATATATTAAATACTCATATATATATATATATATATTCTAACAGCACCCCACATAATAATTATGGTTCGGGCATACTCTGCTATCCAGTCCCTGTATCACTCGTACTAAGGGAAATACAAGTTCGGAATCACTCTCGAACTGTAACAACACAAACACAAACAATATTGAGGCGAAGCATAGATTCCATGTCTCTAAGAGGTCAACACATGCCCCCCACGTCTCTTAGGACCGTCTGACTATCGATCTGATATCCTATACCAAAGGATTTCTATCTTCTAGGGTACGAGTCAATATCCCCCATAAAGGCCCATTGAGATAAGACTGTCCCAGCGCGGTAACCTCAGGGATAGCAAGTAGCGCGGGCATGATTTTCACATGTATATAGTATATGCATAAACACAGTCATATAAATATACTACTATTGCCATATCAAATTTAGGTACATCTCATAACCCATAATTATGATATTTATCCTTACGTCTCATTATTTAATTATCACGTATAACGGTTCGTTTCTTACTTTAATTTGAGGGATTATTCCAACTTACTACGTAACACTCATAAATTCTTATCTTTCCAAAGTGGAATTTCAGTAGGTGCTTATTTATTTTCCAACATAACTACCCTACGCGTCTCCCCACTTTAATACATAGTTCCATCGTCCCTTATATGTAAACATCCGCCAAAAATGTAATTCATCTTACATTAAAGGTTTCATATTTTTAATAAGTCCTACTGGTCTTCTTTTATCTCCCAAAATATTTTAATAAGGATGTCCAAGAATTATTACTCATTTAAATTGAATTCAACTATTTAGAAGGGGAAATATGAGTCTTCCAGGAGGGGTCGATCGATCGATGCGTCGATCGATCGATACTCCTAGTTCGATCGATCGATCAAACAGGTATAGCGAAATCTGCAGAAAACCAGTTACGAGTTCTATCATCCAACATCATCAAAATCCAAACTTTTAAATCCCAAACTCCCAGAAATTTATACCATAAACGTTCTAAGCTAAAATGGTCAATATTCAACGTAAGGTATGTGAGTTTTCATCAAGAATCATGAATTAAAGTGCCAAAATTTATACAATTCTCATGAACCCTAAAATTATCTTTAACTTAATTCAAATCATTCTTTTTTTTCCAAAATTTCTGCTTCTAGTCCATCATAAATCCGTGTTTCAACCTCTATATGTGAAGGGGATTTCCAGATTATCATTTATATCACTACAACATGCAATTTCTAATCTCCAACATGGGTTTTCTTTCATAGAAACTCATCCTAACCAACCTAAACTAACATGAATGAAGCATTAACGAACTTAAGCAAGATAAATACTTGTCTGGGGATTTTTGTTTCTGATTTGTGGATGAAATCGGTGTGGTGGTGATCCTTGTTACACGATCTCTCGTTTGGAAGCGACGGCGGCGCAAATGGAGGGGTTCTTGGCCTAGAACTCTTGGGCAAGCTCTCTCCTTCCTTCTCCAATGGCCGTTTCTTATTTTTGGTTGACTTAACCCTAGAAGGCAACCCTAATCATCTGATATAACTCTAAAATTTTCGTGGGTTTTCAAGCTTAAAAATTTAAAATGTCCAAAACGCCCTCCCGGGGTGTCAATTAGGCCTAAAAACGCTCCGAGTCCTAAACTAAACCTCCGGGTACATTATTTTGACTATCTCGATTCTTTCGGACACTTTGTCGCACTTGAAATGACCATACAGGTGATTTATAATTTATTCACTTTTATTAATCAACATTTAGTCCCGACACGACACGAGCGCGTCCCGACTTAAATTTCCAAAATTGTCATTTTATTTACTCATGATATTTAATAGAACCAATATCATATATTACTTTACTCATTAGTAATATTCAACAAGTTTCCAAAGATTACTAACTCTCGTCTCGTTAGTAATTAAAAATAATTAATTTTCGAATTTATATTAAATTAATATCTCACATTAAATTTAATAAATCCCCAAATTTAGAAAGCATAATAATACGGGGTATTACACTGGATATGCTCGAAGAAGTTAGGGAAGAAGCAACAATCAGGAATGCAACATATCAATAACGAACAACTTTGTTCTACAACAAAAGAGTGAAGAAGTGTGATTTGAAGGAGGGGATTATGTGCTGAAGAAAGTGATCCAAAAGCATAACAAACTGGAAGCCAACTGGCATGGACCTGACAGAGTAACAGAAGCTGTTCGTCCAGGGACATACAAAATTGAAACTTTGGAAGGAGAAGAGTTCAAGAATGCATGGAATGCAGATCATATGCGCAAGTATTATCAATAGATAAAATTCCTATGTAGCACAGTTCTTTCAATATGAATAAAGTTATATTTCTTCTTTTGTTGAAATTTTTTCGGAATATTAGTGCTACACACTACACAAACCCAAATCCAGAGAACTCAATACCACCAACTCCGGTTGGTCGGCAAATCAATTACCACCAACTACGATTGGTCGAAAATTCAATACCACCAATTTCGGTTGGTCGGAAAATCAATTACCACCAACTCTGGTTGGTCTCCGGCTGCTAGAGGTAGATTGAATACTTTGGACAGATTGGCCTCCTTTGGTATTTCCCAATCCCTCACTTGTCCTTTGTGCAACGGCATCTAACTACCACCAACTCCGATTGCTCAGTAACTCAATACCACCAGCTCCGGTTGGTCGATATCTCATTACCACCAACTCGGGTTGGTCGGTAACTCAATACCACCAGCTTCGGTTGGTCGGCATCTCATTACCACCAACTCTAATTGGTTGGTAAATTAATAACCACCAACTCCGGTTGGTTGGTACCAAACTAGGCAAGAAGCTGGATGACCTCTTGGGGCATCCACTATCTAGGTAACCAGGTAATCCATACGAGATTACTACAACTAAGTAGGAACATGGGATGGAAATTATTCCATTGTTAGGCCTAAAGAGTGACAAGTCACTATAATCAAACAACAAATGGGATATATATATATATATACACACACCAACCAACAAACAAGGACATTATACAAATTATTTCGAACAAAATGAAATGGCAAAAGACAAATTTTTTCTTCATTAAAGCAAAGAAGATTACAAAAGATATGAAGTCTAACTCATTACATCAAATATCATATTCTATTGATTTCTTTCCCTTTGCTTTTTACACAGGTTCTAACCTAGCTGGAGGATCATCTAAGGCATAAGGGGAATTTATAAAGTTTAGATCTCGCAGCATTTTGACATTCATTATGGATGTCGATCAAGCAAGTGTTCTAGACGATCTATCTCAAAGTTTGCATGAAGACTGTAATCACCGAGATACTTGGAAATCAGGCATCGAGGAATTGCACGAGCAGGAATCCAACTAATATCAAGCTTAAAAGGAGGCACGGACAAATCAAGCACTCCAGTCTCATAATAATCCCATGAGTAATGTCCTTACTCCAATTTTAGAACACACATAGCGTTCAACCATCCCTTCTTGTACCCCTCATTATTCAATTGCTGCAACCGAGCATCAAGATGGTACAGTGATTTATTATACCCAGCCATCCAGAATTCCCTAGGCTGTTTGTGAAATTGATAAGTTAGTCTCTCAAGTTGCTCGTGGAGTTTCTTCACCAGAATTTCTTTACTTTCTAGACAGAATTTTGATTAGAAAGTTTCTCGGTGAAGTTCAGAATCTTCTTAGACATTTCTGCCAAGGGTTGGTTCTTTGCCATCAATTGAACGACTTGATTCTCTAAAGTCGACTGAGTTCTCACTTCTTCAATGGTGACCCGACCATCCCTTGCTCGACCATGAGAGGATCTTGCTCTGCCAAGAGTAGATGTGGAGGGACCAACTCATTTCTAGGTTTCTAACTCATCTCGTAAGTTAGGATTTTCTACCTCCAAGAAAGAAAAAACTTCATCATTAATGGGGACCAAGGCTCCCGAGGAAGAGGCAGCAGATTTGAGTTATTTTATTTCCTCCTGCAAAGCAGTGTTCTCCTGCTCCAACAACTTGTCGATATGTCTATCCTCTTCAATTTCAAGCTTCAGAACACTCTCCTTTTTCTCATGAGCAGAAATGAACTTGCCATACCCCTTGTTAGCACTCAATTATTGGTACTTTTTCTCATAGCCTTGATGCAAAAGTGTGGTGGATTTTTTGTACTACTGTTGGAGTTACTCGATCGTTCCTTGGAGATTTTCAATCATCTCATAGTAGGCCACATTATTGGCTACAGCACGATCAAGTAAGCACTTCAAGTATTGGTAAGCTTCAACTGCTAGGTCAGAAGCACCTAATCCAAGGATGTCAGTTATCTAGGCTTCACTAAAATCAACATGACCATCTTTGAAATAGTCATTGCATTTCTTCATCAACTCTGAATCATGAGCTGATAAAAGTTCCATCCTAGCCACAAACTAGCAAAGACAAAATGAAATACAAAATAACCAGGGTGCGAACAGAACAAGTAAGAGAGAAATTCAAGACGAACAACTGATGTTCAAATTTTATTCATCATAAAGGAAAACATATTTCAAGGTTACATTCAAGAAAATAGCAAAACAAAAAGTCTCGAACAACTTTACACCTTCTCTTTATTTCCTACGACTTCTTCGGATGGCTTGGATGAATGGGTTGGTTGCTCTGAGAGCAATGGCAGCTGTGATTAGGCATAAATATTGTATATTTATCCCCCTAATTTGGGTACTTTTGTGAGCCCGAGTGATGTAACATATATGGATTTGATTCACATTTATGCTACTAACCTTCGTGGCGAGTATTTCGTGTTTTGTGCTTCTCTTATTGGTTTTACAGGTTAATTATGCAAGCAGTGCAAAAGAGGAAGCAAGACAGTGCAAGAAAAGCTAAGAAGGCAAGTTCAAGGGCATTTTGGTAATTATGCAGCCCGATCCCGGGGGTGGAGTCAACTGGAAATTTTAAGAGCTTTCAATTACAAGAACATCGGAAAAAACGTCACCTCAATCCGAGCTACGATGAAAGAATTATGACCCCTTGAAGTTGCGGAAAAATCATAGAAGAAAGGCTAGGAAGGCAAGTTCAAGGGCATTTTCATAATTTTACAGCCTGATTCTGGAGGTGGGGCCTTCTGGAAAGTTGAAGAACTCGGAACAACGAAAACACTGGAAGAAACGGTACCCAAATCTGAGCTACGGTTGATAAGTTATGCTCAATTGAAGTTGATGAAAAATCCAAGAAAAGAAGAGGAAAGCCAGAAAAATTCTAAGTGTTGAACTCCAGGCCAGCTTGGCACCCCAAACCCCACCCAGAACCGGTTCGGTGTGGGGTTCGGGGTACCTGACACGCGAATTTTTCCTTTTATGCTGATTTGTCCCAAAGACTCCTAATAGGTTTTAAACACCCCAAAATTGTGGGGAACGTAGGTACTAACCTAGGAGCAGCCATTAGGGATATTTTTAGAGAGTTTTTGATAGAAAGAAAGGGGAGGAACATCTAGGAACATCAAGGGCTAAAATTACCTCAAGAATCCATTGTTTCGGGTTTGTTTTTGCAAGTTTTAATTCAAGATTCTTGTTTCTTATTATTGTTCTTGCATGCTTAGTTTTTCCTATTTGATTCAACTTATTTCCGCGTTCATAATACGTATTTACATGTTTCTAGCTAGTTTCATCATGAATTCCTGCACATGCAACGTCATTATTTCATGCATTAGTCAAAGTAACATGTCCGGCTAGGTTTTTCAAGGTTGGGATGCATGAACCCAACCTGATGTGTTAGTGCATGTGTACAACGTCGATCCGCTGAATTTAATGATTAATTTTGATCGTATCGCGTAATTTCATAAGAGTTGTAGATCTTTATATCTCGTTTGCCTATGGGTACTCGTGATGATTTAGAGTACAATTTGAGTGTAATTGCCGCGATACCGATTTACTCATCCTCAGATTAGGTATGACGCGGGCTTGAACCTCGTATACATAATGCTTGGGAGTACTAAATTCCGGGTTTGAATTAATCGGATAAATTTATGATCAACGTTGTCACTGCATTACACTAGGGTTAGGGGATTGTATTCCCATCCTGTTTTCTCATCATTTAGTTAAAAAGTTTCATCTCAATCCTTCATTCGTAGTTTAGATAATTTAGTTAGTTGCATATTTTATCATAGTTTCATAATTGCATTTAGTGTAATCAATCCCAAAAACCAAAATCAAATCTTTTTCTTCTTTTTCGAGTCATCGTTAGGATTCCTCCGTCGTATCCCGTCGTCACAACTCCGTTGTCCTTTTTCCCTAAGGATCGATACCTGACTTGTCGGATTATTACTTGAACGACAAGCTTGCACTTGAGCCTAGAGAGCACACACTTTAGAGACACATTCTGAGTCGTGTCAAGTTTTTGGCGCCGTTGCCGGGGAATTAGGTAGACTTAGGATTAGATCGAGTCAATCCAAAGCTTTGACCAAAAATTCAAAAATCCAAAAAAAATATAAAAAAATATAAAAAGCACAAAAAGATTCACCACCATCTCTCCTAAGCTTTAATGCAAAATTCTGAAACCACTCCCACACCCCATAATACTCCAACCAGCATTCACGAAAATCCACTTGTTGAGTATAATCCTGATAGTCCCCACACTCCAAACGCCCCACAGTTCTGGATCCCACCTCCCACACCGTCACACTCAATCTCTAGCAACACTCCCTTCTCCTTCGTAGGACACACTTCGAGCACACCCAGTGAGAGCGCCGAGTCGTCAAGTGAGAGAGAGATGTCGCAGCATAGTAATGCACCTACCGGTGAGGAAGAGCCTCCGTACCTCCCGTTGAGAGAATTCTTATATCCCGAGCGCACTGTCACTCTGGGATGCATTATACTCCCGTATAATGACAGGCAGTTCCGTTTCAAAAATGGGATGATCCAGACACTACCACATTATCACGGTATGGATTCTGAAAAGCCATACTTCCATATAAGGGAATTTGAGGACGTGTGTGATACTCTCAATGATCAAACTTGCACACAAGAGGTAATCCGCCTCAAACTCTTCCCCTTCTCACTTAAAGATAAAGCTAAAGCCTGGCTATGGTCTTTACCTCCAAGCTCGATTCCATCCTGGAATGAGCTACAGTCTAAATTTCTCAAGAAATTCTTCCCAACACATCGAACAATCTCTATAAAGGCTCAAATCCAAGCATTCAGGCAACAAGAAAATGAGCCATTCCATCGATGTTATAAACGTTTCAACGAGTTAGTGGCTTCATGCCCCCATCATGGATTTGATCCATCGCAAATCATCTCCTTTATCTATAATGGGTTGAATCTTAATTCTAAACAGCTTGTTGAAACCATGGGAAGTGGTCCATTTGTCGATTTAGATGCCCATGATGCTGATATTCACATGAGGTATGTGGCCGAGACTACCCAATCCTGGGATACATCCGATCCGAACGCTCAAAATCGAAATCGACAATCTACCACCACTCCGTCGACGTCCGACCTATTCCACGTAGACAAGAATTCTATGACGGACTGTCGGTTGGACACCATTGAGAAAGGATTGCGAGACTTATGTGAGGTAGTTGGATCTATCCAAAATCCTATCGTGAAGGTGTGTGCGATTTGTGAGGCGGGACATTCAACTGAGGAATGCCCGACGATACCCGCCTACAAAGTAATGTTGCAGGAGCAAGTTAGTGGTATAGGAGGCTTTAAGGGTAATTTCGATGCCCCGTACGGGAATTCATACAACCCTTCGTGGAAAAACCACCCCGGTTTTAGCTACGGGCAACAAAATGCCGCAATGAACCCTCCTTCGCATGTTGCCCCTCCTCCACCACAACAATTTCAACAAGCTCCGCACATGCAGGGACATATGCAAGTACCACCACCTCATATGGAAATTATATCCCGCCATAACGGAGAACTTTCGAGGATTTTGTGAATCAATTCATTGCAAACCAGACCGCAACCAATGCCAAATATGATCGTCTGATCGGCGACATAAATGCGAATCTGTCTAAAATACAATCCTCGTTGAGTGTCCAAGAGAAGGGCAAATTTCCAGCCCAGGGCCAAAGACCTTTCCAAGGTCAAACTAGTGTTAGATCGACACCCCATGACCATCCTGAGCAATGTAGCGCAATTACCACTCTACGTAGTGGGAGGGTAGTTGACTTGTCACCTCCTCCACGAGACGTACTTAAAGACAAGGAGATTTCGCCCGGCACGAAAGAGGTCGAAGATGTCCCCTTGAATGAGAGTGACAAAGAAGACGCTAGTGAGGCCGAGGTAAGTGAAACCACCCTCCGCAGCACCATTTCCTCAAAAGCTAATTACTTCCCATAAAGGAAACCCATGTGATGACGTGCTAGACGTGCTAAAACAAGTTAAGCTGAATTTACCTTTCCTCGATGCCATTAAGCAAATTCCAGCTTATGGAAAAGTCATTAAAGACTTGTTGACAGTAAAGAGAAAGATGAAGGTAAAGAAAAATGTCTTTCTAGCATAGAATGTGAGCTCCATTTTACTCAATGATCTCCCACCTAAATTCAAAGATCCCGGTGCACCCACCATTTCCTGCATCATTGGAGAAAACAAAATCGAAAAAGCCTTACTTGATTTGGGAGCAAGTGTCAATATCCTACCTTACTCCATCTATAGGCAACTTGACTTGGGCGACCTCAAGCCCACAAAGGTCACTCTCCAATTAGCGGATCGAACCGTGAAGATCCCAAGAGGCATAGTCGAGGACGTGATCGTCCAAATTGACACTTTCTACTTCCCGGTAGACTTTGTCATTTGGGACACGGAGCCCTCCTTTAACTAGAGTAACCATGTTCCCATCATCCTTGGGCGCCCTTTCTTAGCTACGGCTAACGCAATCATCAATACTCGAAATGGGTGAATGCAACTCACCTTTGGGAATATGACCTTAGAGACCAACATCTTCCATGTCACCCAACATACGGAGGAAGAAGATGACCTTCATGCGGTGAGCTTCATAGACGAGATCGTAGGGGAGTACTTTGAGAAAAATGATTGTGGAGATGCCCTAGGGTCCTGCTTAGTATCGAGCCATGAGAATGAGGGGTCACACAAGAGAGAGCCGCTAGGAGTGTACCCTAGTTCATCAAGTAATAGTGATAGTTGTGACAATGAGAGAAAAGTGGGGGAGAGGTGTGTAATGACCTCAATTGAAAGAGAGAGAGAGGGGTTAGAAGAGAGAAAACTGGTGGAGTTGGAGATCGAGCAAGTAAGAGAGGACGTAGGCACTACTCGAGAGAGAGATCTAGGGGACATGAGCATGGAAGAATTTGAAAAAGAATTCGGTCCGGTGGATGAGAGCCTAGATGAGAGCCTTAACGACCAAGTCCAAACTCTATTAGATTCATTTAGACACCTAGAAGAAAGCGAATGGAAAGATAAAATCGATGAATTTCTTCTTTGTGACCATCCACCCATACCACTAGAGGTCCCGAAGGCGAGTGAGGAGAAAAGTTATGGTTCATCCGACTTAGAGCCCGACCCATGCATCTTAAAAATTGAAAGAAACCTAGGTGTCCCCTCCGAGTCAGTGCACGTAGACCACGCTTTGAGTCAGCATCACGAGGATCCCTTTCCAATTAGTCACGACGAGTCTCCCGGTCTATCCTTTATCTATGGGCGAGGTCCCAACTTGTTTCGATTGCTGGAATATAATCCTAGGACAGGAGTGACAAGGAGAGCATCAACCCCCGTAAGTGGGGTCGGGTGAGTTTGTGGAGAGATGAGAGGTCGTCGCACCCCCGACGCGTATGGGGTGATTGTTGTCTTGAGTCATGCATGAGTGTCATATAGTGTCTTGTTGCATTTTTCATATTTGTTTGTTTTATTTTTCCGCACTTTTCATTCGCCTTGAGTTAGATTTTCGTCCTTTTTGCTTGAGGACAATGCAAAAGTCTAAGTTAGGGGGGGTCACAAGTGCGTATTTCTAAAACGTCACAAATCTTCAAAATGCCCAAAATTTCCAAAAAAAAAATCATAAAATTTTGAAAAATCCAAAAATATTTTTGTTCAAAATAAATAAAAATTGGAATTCAAATTTTTCAAAAATATCATTAAAAGTCGAATTGGAGTCTCAAATTGTAAACATCCAACATACACAAAGCCGAAATTGACCAAAGATGGAAATTGAGCGAAAATTGACGACTTAACGAATAAATATGGAGATTAACAAATCCGGTGAGATTCGAGCCTATCACGTTTTGCGAGATTTTAAATCAATCCGGGTTAATTGTTAACTCAAACTTCTTTTTAGCGCGTAATAAGTTGTCAAGGATCTTAATTCTTTCATTTTGATCGGTTTTGAAAAATGTGTGCAATATTGCCTTGAAAAACGTGCCAAATTAGTCTCTAAAATTAAATTAATCTCGAAACGCATATGGTAACGCAATTGGCATTTTGGGCAATGAAGTAGGCCCTCGTTTTTCACCCAAAAATATTGGCCAGAAAAAAAAAATTATCCCTTTTGTAACCCAAATTGAGCCGAATAATTTTCCCTTTCGTTTGACAACCCGAAAAACCCAAAATAGCCGGAATTGTGAAAAATGAAAAAAATTCAAAATTTAAGTCCGAAAAGTGCAACAAAAAGGGGCAAGAAAAAATAGAAGAATGCTCAACAAAAATAACAAGAAAAGAAATGAAAAAAAAATATAGAAAAAGAAGAAAAAAATGAGCAATAACCCGGAAAAAGCACAAATGGACATCATTAATGACTTTTCCAATTCCAAAGTTCCATACCTCCTTTATTTTACCCAATGCAACCTTCATCCCGAAAAAGCCCTAACCGAGTCCAAATTGCGAAAATTGATTACCGCGTGGAGAGCTAAGACACCAAAAGATAATATAAGAGATGAAATATGCGCGAAATAGAGGCAATGTTCCCGTTTTTAAAACCGCAATCCGTTGAAGAGATCCTTTCGCCATAAAATTTCCGTCTTTCTAATTGCATGCGTGAATTTGCTTCCATTACATTTACTCTTTATATCACGCATGCCGAGAGAATAGCCATAATCCGAGAGATTCGTTTGTGAGAACATCCCGTGAGAAATTGAAATCAAAACGAATTTTCGGATAAGTAACGTAATGATCAATCAGTAAAAATTGGCGGTTATATTTCCGGCTTCGCACACACGCACTACGTTTTGAGACTCGTAAATATGATTTAATGATGATTATTTTCTGGAAAAGTTTGAATTGCTCAATTTTTGCGTATTTTGAATTTTCTTTGAGTCGAATTTTGTGGGTATATTCACTGCAAACCCTCACGAGACACAACTCGTCCTACTAGGGTAACCTAGAGGTTTAAAGGCTTGTTGTATGCGCTAAATGCAATCGCTTGCCCGCAAAAGAGGTGCTCTATCCCAATAAAGTCTTTGATGGTTTCTTAACTCATATTCTCATTCTTTTTCATTGCTCGGGACGCGCAAAGTTCTAAGTTAAGGGGGTTTGATTGGGCATAAATATTGTATATTTATCCCCCTAATTTCGGTAATTTTGTGAGCTCGAGTGATGTAACATATATGGATTTGATTCACATTTATGATACTAACCTTCGTGGCGAGTATTTCGTGTTTCGTTCTTCTCTTATTGGTTTTACAGGTTAATTATGCAAGCAGTGCAAAAGAGGAAGCAAGACAGTGCAAGAAAAGCTAAGAAGGCAAGTTCAAGGGCATTTCGGTAATTATGCAGCCCAATCCCGGGGGTGGAGTCAACTGGAAAGTTGAATAGCTTTCAATTACAAGAACACCGGAAAAAACGGCACCTCAATCCGAGCTACGATGAAAGAATTATGACCCCTTGAAGTTACGGAAAAATCATAGAAGAAAGGCTAGAAAGGCAAGTTCAAGGGCATTTTCGTAATTTTACAGCCCGATTCTGGAGGTGGGGCCTTCTGGAAAGTTGAAGAACTCGGAACAGCGAAAACACTGGAAGAAACGGTACCCAAATCTGAGCTACGGTTGATAAGTTATGCTCAGTTGAAGTTGAAGAAAAATCCAAGAAAAGAAGAGGAAAGCCAGAAAAATTCTAAGTGTTGAACTCCAGGCTAGCTTGGTACCCCAAACCCCACCCAGAACCGGTTCGGTGTGGGGTTCGGGGTACCTGACACGCGAATTTTCCCTTTTATGCTGATTTGTCCCAAAGACTCCTAATAGGTTTTAAACACCCCAAAATTGTGGGGAACGTAGGTACTAACCTAGGAGCAGCCATTAGGGATATTTTTAGAGAGTTTTTGATAGAAAGAAAGGGGAGGAACATCTAGGAACATCAAGGGCTAAGATTACTTCAAGAATCCATTGTTTAGGGTTTGTTTTTGCAAGTTTTAATTCAAGATTGTTGTTTCTTATTATTGTTCTTGCATGCTTAGTTTTTCCTATTTGATTCAACTTATTTCCGCGTTCATAATACGTATTTACATGTTTCTAGCTAGTTTCATCATGAATTCCTGCACATGCAACGTCATTATTTCATGCATTAGTCAAAGTAACATGTCCGGCTAGGTTTTTCAAGGTTGGGATGCATGAACCCAACCTGATGTGTTAGTGCATGTGTACAACGTCGATCCGCTGAATTTAATGATTAATTTTGATCGTATCGCGTAATTTCATAAGAGTTGTAGATCTTTATATCTCGTTTGCCTATGGGTACTCATGATGATTTAGAGTACAATTTGAGTGTAATTACCGCGATACCTATTTACTCATCCTCAGATTAGGTATGACGCGGGCTTGAACCTCGTATACATAATGCTTGGGAGTACTAAATTCTGGGTTTGAATTAATCGGATAAATTTATGATCAACGTTGTCACTGCATTACACTAGGGTTGGGGGATTGTATTCCCATCCTGTTTTCTCATCATTTAGTTAAAAAGTTTCATCTCAATCCTTCATTCGTAGTTTAGATAATTTAGTTAGTTGCATATTTTATCATAATTTCATAATTGCATTTAGTGTAATCAATCCCAAAAACCAAAATCAAATCTTTTTCTTCTTTTTCGAGTCATCGTTAGGATTCCTCCGTTGTATCCCGTCGTCACAACTCCGTTGTCCTTTTTCCCTGAGGATCGATACCTGACTTGTCGGATTATTACTTGAACGACAGGCTTGCACTTGAGCCTAGAGAGCACACACTTTAGAGACACATTCTGAGTCGTGTCAAGCTGCTCGGACGATGTGCTGGCTGGTTAGAGTTGTTCGAAAGTTTGAACAACGGGGACCTTCTCTCTTGTCATCATAGAAGATTCATCTGAAGCAGCCTCATCTTCTTTTTCTTCTCCAGGAGAGGGAGGAGGGCCATGAGTGTGTTGCTGGAACAACTCAGAATTCTCAGCAACCTTCAACTCCTTCAAGGCTGCTACCCATCCATCTCTAACATATTTGACACTTGCATACTCCATTTGAGAAGACATGGAAGCTAGGCCCTTGTTCCAACCTTTGTCCCAGCCAGCACTGAATGATTTTTTAACTGCAGTTTTCCTTTTTGCCTTCTCCGAGGAGGTCCTTTCCCTAAGGAGCTCTTCGGTAGACTTCAGCTTTTCTTCTACCTCTATCTTGTGTCGCTCAACATCTTGAAGTTTAGAAACATTTTCCTCAGAAGATTTAAGCTTGACCTCAAGCTCCTTGTTGCTCTGTTCAGCCTTTTTCAATTTCTTCTCCAACTCTTTGGAGGCAGTCACAACTTCATCTCGGTTTGCTTCAACAGACTTGATTTGCTTCTCCCAAGCTTTTTTGTCTTCCTCATACTTCTGACGAGATTCTCTCAAGGATTGAGTTAGTCCAGCAAAAGCTTCCTCTACCCCACCCGAGGAACTGGAGGCCTTGATGGCTTCATCTTTTTTCAAAATGCTATTAAAACACGTCACAAGATGAAAAAAGGAAGAACTTTAAGTCAATACATGAAAATGGTATTAGAAAATAAAGGACTCAGACTAAAGATACTTACTGAAGTAATGTGTTGAGCAACCAGTGTAGTAAGTCTCTCACGAGAAAAGGTGTCTTCAACACCTTGGGATTCTGGAACAGTCCAGGATCTTACCAAGCCCACAGCAGAGCTCAGAGGAACAAGATCTGGAACACTACCTTCAATATTTGAAGGTTGAGAGATAGGTTCAACAGGTCTCTCAGAAGAACTTCTTTTTAATCTCCTTAGAGGAGCAGGATCACTTTTAATTAAAGATGTTGTCTCTATTGGGGAGATGACAACAGTTTCACTCGAAGGTGAGAGGGCAACAGTCTTACTCAGAGGAACATGGGGCTTTTTGTCAGCTTCTTTGGCAGTAGTAAAGGGGGTACATCTGTGCTCTTCGTCCCCTCCTCTGGGACATCTTGTTTATTCTTCTTTGTCCCGTCAATGGCAAAGGCAGACTTATCAAAAAAGGCAGGAGCTCTCCTCTTCTTCATTAGGTCAGTAATAGGAATGCTCAAGTCAGAATAAGAACCTTCCACACTGGCCTCAAAGGTTGGTACTCGATCAAGATCAACTACCCCAAGATGAGGACGAGCAATGAAAGACGAGGTGTAGCTTTTGTATTGCAACAAATAAGAATCAGATCTAATATGCTCCCCAGCAATAGATTGGTGCAAACCCCAGATAAGTTTTAAATGCTTTATATTAACCTCCATTTCTTTTGGAGGTTTCCTTTTGCTTTCAACTATAACAAACAAAATCAAATGTCAGTGATGCATTTTATCAAATACAAAGAAAACAAGATTTCAAAAATAAAAATAACCTATCCCATTGCCATAAGGAGGACATCTGGGACCTTGGTATACATCATCTCCATGTAATGGAGGGTGTTGCCAATTTTTCATCACAGCCCCATGATCAAAATAGTCCCTATTGGCATCGGGAAGATTGACAACTAAATCTCTATTCGAAAACCTAGTTTTTAAATAGAAAGTACTGTCACTGGTAACCCATCTGTAGCAATAGATAATCTCTGGAAGCCCGAAACAAGTTCCATAAAGTTGATTCAACCTATGTACGCCATTAACCACCCTTTATGTATTTGGAGCCACTCTTGCAGGTACAATATCGAAATGTTGGTAAAACTCCAAACACAGGGGATTTGGCGGGAAAGAAAAACCACATTCGACTACAAAAATACTTGGGGACCAATGTCCCTCAGCTAAAGAAAAATAATCAGAAGGACTAAAAATTTCTTCCAAGATAACCCACGAAGGGATTGAA
This sequence comes from Sambucus nigra, assembly GCA_949130495.1. Lineage (NCBI taxonomy): Eukaryota > Viridiplantae > Streptophyta > Magnoliopsida > Dipsacales > Adoxaceae > Sambucus > Sambucus nigra. Next base: position 43,333,531 of record OX422213.1, read on the forward strand.
AACTCAGACGACCGAAATTTGTCTAACCATTCAACAAGATAAACCATGATTAATAAAGAAAATAAAGAAGAAGGAAGAAAATCTTACAGAGGAAATAGAGATCAGTTGTCAATGAACGATGGAAAGAACGAAGGCACAAGATAGAGAGAAGATGAAGAGTTCAGAGATACAAATTTGAAAAGTGAAAAATGATAGGATTTCTGTCGCACTTAAATACTTCACCTCGGGAATAGAGAAAAATAATGATTACAAGGAAAGATGTTTGCATTTTTGGTGGCTAAAAGAAGAAAATGGCACAAATATCGAAGTGATCATGAAAATTCAAAATATTCATCTTGATATTATGCGCTCAAAAAGTTATTATAAAATTTTCCTAAAATCTATGAAAATCAGTAATCCAAGCAGTTTTCAAGCAAAATGTTCCACACTCTCTTTCAACCTCAAATGTGAAACATTGGGGGCTTCTGTTGATACCAAATTTAGTCTGCTGACGTGGACCAATCACTTGAAGATACGTGTCAACCTACATGGAAAATACAAATACTTTAGACAAGCAACTCAAGCGTACCGAGTAACTTAAGCGGTCCGAGCTACTTAGCGTGCAGAGCATCCAAATCAAGATAATCAAAAGACAACTACGCATTAAATGCGTAGTTATTACCGTACAGATGTATATGTCTACTAGATAACAGCGCATTATCCTTTCATATGTACATCCTCAAGGCTATAAATACAATGTAACCTCCTCATAAGAAGGGGACTTTGGATCTCTTGGTAAACTGATTATCAAGATTCGAGGCAAACAGTCAGCAATACAAAACAGTGGACGTACGCCATTCTCATAAGGCTGAACCACTTTAAAATCCTTTGTCTTGTTTATTCATATTTATCTGTGATTAATAAATTAGACATAATCTAATTTTTTACATCAACAATCATCATCATCATCATCATCATCATCATCATCATTATCATCATCATCATCATCATCATCATCATCATCATCATCATCATCATCATTAGAGGGACGAGATCCCCCTAAATGAGAACCTTCTCTTGATGAATCCATTGAGTATAGCTCGTAGAATTTCCCTTAAAAAACAAATGGTCTTCAACTTCGTCAATAGATCTAATATCGATATTCAAACAATCCATGCACGAATATCTAACATCACTTGTTGGGACCATGTGTTTCTTAACGTACTGAATGAAAGATCTAACCCCGGTCACATATTTCTCGCAGAATCTATTAGTTTCTTGGATCCAACGCCAATCCATCTCCATTTTAGAATCCTATGATATTTTTTAACAAACATATTTTACATAAATACAACAAATTAACATGACATTAACCTTACCTATTAGCAAGAATATTATACAATAACCTTTGAGGATGATGATTCTTAGAGATATAAAGAGAAAAAATTAGGTACAACATCGCAAACCCTAAGGTACAAATATGTGTTGTCACCTAAACGAATATCTGAAAGGTTTTGAAGCTTACAAAAATGTGTGTGTGTCGCCCATTGTAAATTTCATTCTTATATTAATATTTTAGTGTATATACTCTTTTATAGTATTTTTAATTAATATTTTCATTTAGTACTTTATAACTTTTGTTTGCTTTTAATTTTATTTTTTATTTTTTCCCTATTTTGTTTTATCCCTGCTCAATTTTCCCATTACAAAATATAGTAGGCTTAAAACATGAGACAAGCAGGTCTTGTAAAAAAAATAAGGGTAGTAGAAATTGGATTAAAAAAATGATAAGCAGGTCTATTGTTTTTAGAATAGAAGCATAGACTTTGCCCACATTTAGAAAAAAAACATAGACTTCACCCACAATTAGATGCAGGACCTGAGAGCAAACAATTAGACAAGTTCAACACTTGCAAATTAGGTAGAGAAAGCTGAAATAGCCAGACACCAATCATACCCATGTTTTGAAATGCTCACACCATCAAGATATGGCTTCCCCAACCCTTACCTACCCCATTGCCATGTTCCTACACATGAATCTTTCAAATAAAATTTATAATTTACAATTAATCATTGATATGTTTTGACAATTATTCTTGTTTATAATTGAATAATTTGAATACATGCAACATCGACTATGGAGACAACGACTAGGCACTATGCCACCCGAAACGTAACAATGCTCATCCCTCCCAAATCCAAATTTTAAGCAAAATAAGTCAAACTTTAGTTAGAAAATAAGATTTACCTATTTTGGCATTTTGGCTGGTTTACGTAAAAAATGGGTCCCAAATCGTCACGCAGATGGTCTAACGCGATGTAAAATGAGTCCTAAGATGGTTGAACTTGTTGTATGTCATCTCTATCCTTAGTCTATTAACAAAATAACTCTTCCTAAATAAATAAATAAAATGGAACCAACAGCTTGATTGCTGCTTATAGGCCAAAACCATTTGAACCAGACCCCACAAATTATAGTAAAATAAGACTGTTAAGTGTAGGATTGTTTCGAAACTCCACTATTAAGACATTGCAAATAGATTTAGAACAATGTTTTTTTTTCAAATTTAAACTAGTTTATCCCACATCCTATTTAAAAGCATGAAAATTAAGCTCCCAAACATAACAAATATAAAGATGAAGAAACATCTGCACACAACAACTAATCTCCACTAAGAAGCATATTCGAGTACCAGAACATACATTGCATATACATATATATACACACACAATCAGGCATTGGCACAAGAAGATGAAAGAAACCAACAAATCATAACTAAACTAAAAGCAAAAGAACAGTTTTTAAAAATACTGGATATTGGCGATGGCGTTACTCAATCTGTAGTTGTCGGCGATGGCGTTACTCAATCGCTTTACTTTACCTTCTCTACTCAAAGCCCGTGCTCGAGCCAATCGGCTTAAAGAAGGCAGACAAATTCCTAGGGCGGGGGTTTTGGAACAATTTGGGGTTTTGGAAACAAGAGGGCGAAATGGCGGAGACGGGGACATGAGTATTTTTGGGGAACGATTTGGGGTTTTGGAAACAAGAGATATTTTTTTTTGTAGTAATAAGTATGGAAATTTTGTCACCAATTATTTTTTTTTGTGATAAATTTATTTGTTACTGAATATAGAATAAATTTGTCACAAATAGATGAATGGAGCATTTTAGGACGCGGGAACAAGCGGGCCAAAATTTTAATGATTAATTGGTGACAAATATCACTAATTCGTCACCAATTGAATATCATCACATTCAATTCGTGACGAAATTAATTTTCCTCACCGAAAGATTACTTTTTTTGACAAAAATACTTTTGTCCTAATTTTTTTTTATCACTGATAACACATTCTGTTGTAGTGTGTCTACTTTAACGAATTGGAAACGGAGACATGTATGGCTCTTACTATCCTCATATCATCACTTTGGTTTTCTCCCCGTCTCTATCCCTTAAACTTCATTGCCCCAATTAAATTACAAACTTCCACGTCTCGGCATCTTACATCCCTTTCCTTTTCTCTCTCTTAAATAAAAACAGTTCTTTCTTTATCGAGGAGTCTCTCTCCCATTCATTTTTTTGATGATTAAAATTCTCTCTAGTCTTTTTATTTCTTTATACGCTCCTTTCAATATTTTAACCCCTGAAACAGATTAAGGACGTGTTCTCTCTCTCTCTCTCTCTCTCTCCACACATTGGTGTTGGCCAGAATATAACAGTTAATCTTCAACAGATAATCCAATTGAGGAGGTATATCACCACATCACAGTTAGGGGCCAGAAGATAATAGTCATCTTAGAAGGCTACCCAATTCTCAACCTTGGTTATAGATTTTTTTACATGAATGAGAGAAAAATACCTTTTCAGTTTGAAAGTAGTTTTTATGCTCATATATGTTAGAATTTTTTTCCCGATGTTGTTTCATAAGTTAATAGACATGGCTTAAACGGGGATGTATTATATATGTTTGGTTTATTCATTCTGTTGTTAAAGTGTAATACTACTTACTTAAGCCTCTTTAATTTTAATTTTTTTATACTTAAATACCTCAAGTATATGGGCTCTAGACTTTAGTATCGTGCACTAGTTTTACTCACTATATTACTTTTTTCGTTAAGTGTCCGTTAAAGTTTGCATCACACAACAAGAAAGTGACTTTTTAATATACATATTAAATTTAATAACTAGAAAACATATTAATTATTTAGAGGTTGATTTTTTCTATTTTATGATTTTTTAAATTTATTTTGTATTTTACGAAGTCATTTTTGTCACGGGGTTGTTAATTTCGGACACTTAACAAAAATGGTAAAAAGATAATAACAAATTAGTGAGAGTTATGAAAGTTTAAAAGGTCATGTTACAAAGGTATTTAAGTACAATTTTTTTAATGGTCCATTTGTGAACTGAATTATATTCATTTGTATGTATTCTTTGGATCAGAGTGAAGTAAAATAACTATATATTCTGCTATCGATAGTGTTGATGTAAAAAACTAGATTGCTCTAATTATTCAATCACAGATAAATAAATAAGACAAAGATTTTTAAAGTGGTTCGGCTAGGAATAAAGCCTACGTCCACTGTTATGTTATTACTGAGTGTTTACAGAATTCTTGATTATAAGTTCTCTCAAGAAATTCCGGTCCCCTTGAATGGGTTTGATACAAGGTATTTATAGCCTTGAGGCTGTACATGAAAGGTTCAATACATTAAATGATATACATATGAAAGGGTAATACATTTAATGCAGCGTGTGCGTCAAGAATATAAGCATTCAATGAATATCTGAACTGTTGATTATCTGGCAATTAATGGTACGACCGAGGTGCAGCTCGGACCGCCATAGCTGCTAGCTGATCAGGAGTTCCTCGGAGAACTAGAGTACCTCGGTGCGCTGGAGTTCCTCGGTGTGCTATAATTCCTCGGTGTATCCTCGTTGCTCGGAAAGAAGCATGGTTGGTCGGGAAATGAACTTCCTCGCTGCTATCGTGCCACGTAGATTGACACGTGTCTTCGTATTATTCGTCCGCATCAGCATATTAATTTTGGTATCAACAGAAGCCCCCAATGTTTCATATTTCGCACTTTGAGGAGTATGGAACATTCTTTCTCGGTATATGGCAATATTAAATGACTTTCCTGGGTTTCAGGAACGTTGTGTTCAAATCTCCTTCTCATTTCGCGGCTTCCGCCTTTCTTTTGAATTTTTTATAAGCGCTTCGGTCTCCGTGCAATTTTTGTCCTTTTAGCCGCCGGAAGTTCAGTAGTTTCTTTTTGGTAATCATTTCTTTCGCTGCTTCCCAATGCAAAGTATTTAAACTTCTTAGGTAACCATACCGTCTTCTACGTTTTCCAATTTTCCGCCTTCAAGCTTTCTATTCTCTCCTTCTCTCTTGTGCGTTCATCTTTTCCTTCTTTAGTTGTCAGCAGACCTCCTTTCTTCCTGTAAGATCTTTTTCCTTTCTTCTCTTTTATTCAGTATGGTTTATATTGTGGAGTCTGTCGAGAAATTTCGTTCTGATTTTTCCATTCCTTCATGGGTAACTCTAGAGGTTCTTTCTGAGCCTTTAGATTACTTCCGATTGCCTGAGGGACATTGGTTCCCCAGTCTTTTTATTGCTGAATGTGGTTTTTCCTTTCCACCAAATCCATTATGTCTTGAGTTTTGTCAATATTTTGATCTTGTCCCTGCAAAAATAGCCCCCAATTCATGGAGAATAATTAATGGGGTACACAAATTAAATCTAACTCATGGGACTCGTATTGGGATCCCTGAGATTATGTATTGCTATAAGTGGGCCACTCTAGATAATATTTATTATTTAAAAACTAGGTTTCTGAATAGGGCTCTTGTAGTTAACCTCCCTGACTCAAATAGAGATTATTTTGAACATGGGTTGGTTATAAAAAATTGGCAATATGCCCCTTTAGCTGGAAATGAAGTATACAACGGTCCCAGATGTCCCCCATATGGCAATGGGATAGGTTTATTTTTCATTTTATTTTACTTATGAAATTATGCTTTCATCATGTTTGACAAAATGTATGACTGATATCTCAATATGTATTTATTTGCAGTTGATAGTAAAAGAAGAACTCCAAAAGAATCAGAGGTTAATATCAAGCATCTAAAACTTATCTGGGGTTTGCACAAGAATATTGCAGACGAACACATCAGGTCTGCCTCATATCTGCTACAGTATAAGAGTTACACAACCTCTTATACTGCTCGCCCTGTTGAACCAGCTTCAACTCCAGAAGGTTCATCTTCAGATTCTCATCTTCCTTTAAGTCAAAAGATGGGTAAGAAAAGAGCTCCTCCTGCTCTCTTTGATGATGTTACTTCCGTTGCTGGGGCCAAGAAAAGTAAAACTGATGCCCCAGAGGGGACTAAAAAAGTGGATGCTGGGTCTTCTAAAGTTGCCGAAAAGCCCCCAGTGGTTCCGAGCAAGAAAACTGCTCCTGTAAATGTAATTACAATTTCCCCGACCAAGACCTCTTTGGTTGAAGGCTCTAATCGCCCGTTGAAGAGATTGAGGAAATCATCCTCAGTTACTTCGGCTGAAACTGCCTCCTCCTTACCTGCTGGTGGTACTGATGTTCCAAACATCACTCTTCCAAGTTCTGCAATGAGCTCGGTCGTACCCGAGGTCCATGGTATTGATGAGAGAATTCCTAGGGATATGCTGACATCCTTAGTTGCTCGTCACCTTGCTTCAGTAAATTTCTTATACTTCTGATTTTTCTTTCTTTCCTTGAAAGCTTGCATTTCGTATTGACTTTGCTATTTTTCTCATCTTTCAGTTGGTGAACTGTTTTAATAATATTGTGAAGAAGGATGAAGCTATTAAAGCTTCAAGCTCCTCGTCAGGCGTAGAGGATGCTCTGTTGGGTTTGACCCAGTCTTTAAAGGAATCTCGTCAACAGTATGTTGACGAAAAAGCTGTTTGGGAGAAGAAATTAGCTGTGGCTGAAGCTGAGAAGGTGAAAATGGCTGAAACCTCCAAGAATTTGGAGGAGAAAGTTAAAGGTTTAGAGGTTAAACATCAGGCATATGATGGCCAGCTGAAAAAGGCAGAGGAAGAGTTATCTACCCTACGAGATATCAAGGTCAAAAAAGAGGAATTGGAGGTGAAGCTCTCCTCGGAGAAGTTGAGGAGAAAGGTCGCAATCAAGAAACATTTCAGTGCTGGTTGGGAGAAAGGATGGGAGAGAGGGATAGCTGCAATGACATCCCAAGTCCAATATGGGAAGTTGAAATACTTCTACGATGGCTGGGTAGCTGCTCTGCAAGAGCTGAAGGTCCAAGACGATTCTGAGCTATTCCAACAACATCTCCCTGGTCCTCCTCCACCAATTGTGGAAGAAGAAAAAGATGAGCCTGCCTCAGATGAGTCTTCTATGGCTATGGGTGACCCAGTCTCTACTTCTGAACCCTCTATCAACGAGGACGTTTCTTCCATGCCTCCTCCTCCCGAGAAGATTCCTGCTGATCAAACCGTTGTTACCACCGAGCAACCAAGCTCCTCGTCCCAGCCTCCCGAGAAAGTCTTAGGGGACAAGGAAAAGGTGTGAAGTTGTTCGGTATCATTTCTATATTTCCTTACTTGTAATCGAACAATGTAACTTTTTGATGATCTAATAAAATACATCTTCGTTTCTCTTCTTTGTTGATACTCTGTCTGCTCTTATTTATTAATTCCTGCTTCCTCTTCTTTATTAGTTTTTGGCTAGAATGGAATTGATATCTGCTCCTGATACTGAGTTGATGCGACAATGCAATGGATATTATAAAGCTGGTCATATAGACCTAAGTGTATCAGAGATTGTCGACATCCTTGGTCACGATGCTTCAGAACAAGCAGTTGAGGCTTACCGGTATCTGAAGGATTTGCTTGATAGATCTGTGGCCAATAATGTGGCGTATTACGAACTGATCGAGGAACTTCATGGTTCCATAGAGGATCTTCAAAATCAACACAATGTAACAATGGCCTCATTGCACGAGGATTATGAAAATAGATATCAGCAACTCTCTTCTGAAACAGGCCATAAGAAGATCATTGCTGGATACGATATTAGGGAAAGGACCTTAAAAGGTGAAGTTGAAGCTTGCAGGCAGATTGCCGAGATCCTGGAACAAGAAAATAATAATTTACAGAAAAAGTTGGCTCAATATGAATCTGCAGCATCATCTTCCACTGCTCTAGTGCCCGTTACTGATGAAGGTTTCTCTTTCTTAGAGGTCGAAAATGCCAAATTAAGGCAAGAGCTGGATGATTTAAGAAGATCTGCTGTTTCAGGGAACGCTCGTGGACGAGGAAGAGGTTCTCGGGGACGAGGAAGAATTGCCGAGGAGCAAAGTTCTCCAGTTGCTTCTCGGAGCCGATCAAGAGTTATTAGTCGCAACGTTGAAGAGGCTCGTACCCAATCTACTTTGGAAACTCAAGCATTCCAGTTAAACGTCAAAGATCGGGCCCTATCAGAAATGTCCAAGAAGAATCTATCCTTGGAAGATCAACTTACAACGATGAAATCTGCTCTGCATAATAAGGATCTTTTTGCCAAAAGCCTTCATGAACAATTGGATAGATTAACCTTCCAATTCCATAAACAGCCAAGGGAATTTTGGATGGCAGGATACAATGAAGCCCTTGTTCACCTGGATGCTCGTATTGAACATGCCAACAATGAGGGTTACAAGCAAGGATGGTTGAATGCACTGGGTGTGTTAAAATTAGAGCAAGGGCATTATTTATGGGATTATCATGCTCCATCATTATTAGACTTGCCTGTACCACCTTTCAAATTGGACATGGCATGGATCCCAGCTCGTTCCATTCCTCGTAGCTTGATTTCAAAGTACCTTGGTGATTACAGCCTTCATTCTCAGGTTGAATTGTCTCGTCCTGAGCATCTCTTGGATACACCTTCTGTGATGAACGTTAGAATGCTCAGGGATGTTAATTTCATTAACTCTCCTCTTTGCCTAGAGGATCCTCCTGTTGGCGAGGAGCCTGTTTCAAAAAATAAAGGAAAGAAACCAATAGAATAGGTTTTTAATGTAACTTGTTATTTATTCTAGATTTTTAATGAAAATACTTTCATTTTCTGTTTGCCAATTTTGCTATTGTCTTGTGTTTATCAAACACCTTTATATTTGTGCATATGTATCTATGTATTTGTTAAAAAGATAACAATATCGCGCTGTTCATCAACCAACTTAATAATAAAAATTTACAAGTATCAAGGTTGATCAATCACTTAATAATAATAAAGTAATGAATATAAATTGTTCAAACTGCTTCCAACCAACCAAGGTGGATAAATAATGTTTGTCGACCAACTACAGTTGATGGGTTTTTATCCCCGACCAGCTTTACTTGGTTCAATTTAGAATATAAAAATGCGTCCGACCAACTAAGATCAATAATTTGTCCTCGTCGACCAACTACAGTTATTGGGTCTTTATCCCCGACCAACTATACTTGGTGTATTTTTGAATATTTTGTTCTTCAAAGAACTTTTTGTAATAATATTACCTCCCGACCAATCATAAGTTGTAATATGAGAGTATATTTTATCTTACCAACCGTAATTGATCATGCTGGTGTACACCTGTACACCTTTTAACCAAAGGAATATTTTTTGGCTCCTTAGAGCTTTTGGCTACTTATAGCTGTCCTCCTAATCAAAGGAGGTTGGCTCCTTAGAGCACTTTTTGGCTCCTTAGAGCTGTCCTCCTAACCAAAGGAGGTTGGCTCCTTAGAGCACTTTTGGCTACTTATAGCACTTTTTGGCTCCTTAGAGCACTTTTTGGCTCCTTAGAGCTGTCCTCCTAACCAAAGGAGGTTGGCTCCTTAGAGCACTTTTGGCTACTTATAGCACTTTTTGGCTCCTTAGAGCACTTTTTGTGTAGTGTATTACACTAGTATTCCCGAAAAACTTTCAACCAGAAAGAAAATGGTGAAACATCCTTGCTTTATTCATAATGAAAGAAATGCTTTACATTTGACATTACTGATAATACTTGCGTAGGTGTTCAGCATTCCACGCATTCTTAAATTCTTCTCCCTCTAGAGTTGCTATTCTGTAAGTTCCTGGACGAACAACTTCTGTAACCCGGTAAGGTCCATGCCAGTTTGCTTCTAATTTATTGTGCTTCTGAATGACTTTCTTCAGTACATAATCTCCTTCTTTTAGATCGCATTTCTTCACCCTTTTGTTGTAAAACAAAGTTGTTCGTTGTTGATAAGCGGCATTCCTAATAGTTGCCTCTTCTCTAACCTCCTCGAGCATATTCAAATCCAATCTTCTCATCAAATCACTGATCGGAGAGTTGAAATTCAACACCCTATGTGTCGGTAGGCCCAACTCGGCAGGTATTACAGCCTCACTTGCAAATGCCAGCATGTATGGTGATTCTCCAATTTCTGCTCGGGGAGTTGTTCGGTAAGCCCACAAAACTGACTGTAGCTCATTAATCCAATTTGCTTTGGCCTCACTTAGCCTCTTCTTCAATCCATTTAATAATGTTAGTTCGTCACCTCAGTCTGTCCATTGCTTTGGGGATGGCCTGGTGCTGAATGAAACTTCAAAATGTTCGACTGATGACAGTAAGCAGCAAATTCTTCATTATCGAATTGTGTTCCATGGTCTGTGATAAAAGCATGTGGGAGACCATATCGACAAATGATATTCTTCCAAATGAACTGATATACCTTCTCGTACGTCATATCAATTAGTGGTTCAGCCTCTACCCACTTAGTAAAATAATCCACTGCAACGACGAGGTACTTGAATCTTCCTCGGGTGGTCGGCAGTGGTCCAACCAAATCAATTCCCCACATGGAAAATGGCCAAGGGGAAGTTATTGGTGTTAGCAATGCTTGTGGCGTTCGTCGGATGGAGGAAAAACGTTGGCACTTGTCACACTTCTTAGCATATGCTATACAATCAGCCCTCATCGTCGGCCAATAATATCCTTGTGTCATCACCCTTTGCAGAAGAGTCCGACCTGCTACATGAGCTCCATATGATCCTTCATGGATTTCTTCAATCAAATTTTTGACTTCTGATGGATGCACACATCTCTGCAAACCTGCCATAATTCCTCGTCTATACAAAACACCATTAGTTAGTACATACCGAGCAGCTTTATACTTCAACTTTTTGGCAGTGAGCTTATCCTCCGGTAGCACTCCTTCTTCAATGTATGCCCTGATAGAATCCATCCAAGATGGTCCTAAATCAAGGGTAATAATTTTCACCATCAGGTCTTCTTCTATGCTCCGACTTTCCAGTACTTCATTTGGTATTTTCCTTCGCATCTCGATGCGCGTAGCTGATGCTAATCGGGCCAATGCATCTGCTCTAGCATTCTCCATCCTTGGTATTCTCACCAATTTAATGGCCTCAAAGTCTGCCAATAATTCCATCACCTTTGCATGGCACTTCATCATTAATTCCCCTTTAACTGCATATATTCCCATCATTTGATTCACAATTAATTGAGAATCACTGTAAACAATTACTTGCCGTGCTTCCATAACTTTCACCAAATGAAAACCTGCTATCATAGCCTCATATTCAGCCTCATTATTGGAAGCTTTGAATTGGAATCTCAAGGCATACTCCATGTCAATATCATCTGGGGTGTTTAAAACAATCCCTGCTCCACAACCAGCTGTGCAAGATGATCCATCTACATATAATCTCCATGTAGGTAACTCGTCTTCAAATTTCTTATCTGTTAGAGTTCCTCGGTAAAATATCATATGTTTTCTTTCATCATCCCCGGGTATCCTTCGTTCCTCGTCGGTCATTTGTTCGCGCCCTTTTACCAATCGGAGTTGGTCTGGGTTTGAATATGATGATTTTTCTACATCCACAAGTCCTTTTACCAAGCTTGGTTGGTCTGGATCTGTGCCTGTTGATCCTGTATCGTCCACAGGTAGGTCAGCAAGTACCTTTTGTTCCTCGGGGGTATCAAGGTATGTGAATTCCGCTATAAAATCTGCTACAGCTTGCCCCTTTAATGATGATCTGGGTTCGTACACAATATCATATTCACCGAGCTCTATTGCCCAGTACATCAATCTTCCTGATTTTTCTGGCTTGTGAAGGGCTTGTCTTAATGGCATGTCGGTATACACAATGATTGTATGGGCCTGGAAGTATGGCCTCATTCTTCTACTTGCTTCAATTAATGCCAATGCCAATTTTTCTAGCTTTGGGTATCTGATTTCTGCACCTCGGAAAGCTTTACTTGTGTAATAGATAGGTTTCTGGACTCCATTCTCCAATCTGATCAATGCTGAACTAACTGCATTCTCTGATACTGCCAAATACAAGTACAGCTTCTCTCCAGTTATTGGCCGAGACAACAATGGTGGGGCTCCCAAATACTTCTTTAAATCTTGAAAGGCCTTCTCACATTCATCAGTCCACTCAAAACTTTTTCGCAGTGTTTTGAAGAACGGGAGGCATTTATCAGTTGCTCGGGATACAAATCTGTTGAGCGCTGCAACTCGTCCGGTAAGACTCTGTACTTCTTTCCTCGTCGTTGGGGATCGCAGCCCTAAAAGAGCTTTGATATTTTCTGGATTTGCCTCAATACCTCGTTGATTGACGATGTATCCGAGGAACATTCCTTCTCGTACTCCAAAGGTACACTTCGTCGGGTTGAGCTTCATTTGGTATTTGTCCAGTTGATCAAAGGTTTGGCCTAAGTCAACTAGATGATCAGTAGCTTTCTTGCTTTTGGTGAGCATGTCGTCGACATAGACTTCCATATTGCAACTGATTTGTTCGGCAAAAACCTTGTTCATCAGCCGCTGGTACGTTGCACCTGCATTTTTTAGACCAAAAGGCATAACATTATAACAGTAAGTTCCCCTTGGGGTGATAAAGGAAGTACTTTCCCTGTCTTCAGGCTTCATTTTGATCTGATTGTAGCCAGAATATGCATCCATAAAGCTGAGTAGCTCATGTCCCGAGGTAGCATCCACTAGTTGATCAATTCTGGGCAATGGAAAATGATCTTTTGGGCATGCCTTGTTGAGATCAGTGAAATCAACACACATTCTCCATTTGTTGTTCTTCTTCTTTACCATCACCACATTTGCCAACCAATCTGGATATTTCACATCTTCAATGAATTGGGCTTTTTGAAGTTTCTCGACCTCCTCTTGTATGGCCTGGTTCTTCTCGGGACTAAACACTCTTCTTCTTTGCTTCACATGCTTGATCTCCTTATTCACATTGAGTTCGTGACATAAGAAGTTTGGATCTATTCCTGGCATGTCTTCATGACTCCAAGCAAAAGTATTCTTCCTGTTTCTCAAGAAAGTTATCAATTCCTATTTTATTGAAACATCCAACGACGATCCTATCTGAGTTACTCGTTCAGGATGCTCGTCGTCCAGGATAACAATTTCTGTAGATTCCACCACCTGCCCTTTTACGAGTTGAGATTCATCCCTAGGGTCAAGAGTTTCAATTTCTGTACCTTCCTCCACTTGGTAAGTAGTAGTCTTTTTCCTTGACTCTTCAAGTTCCTCTTGCTCGGCAGACGAATAATAGCATTCCCGAGCTACTTTTTGATCACCTTTCATAATTCCAACTCCAAAATTCGTTGGGAATTTCAAACACTGATGTACTGTAGATGGAACTGCCTCGAACTTCTTCAATCCAACTCTTCCCATGATGATGTTGTAGGCTGACTGCACATTCTTATCCATCACAAAGAAGCGTATTCTTTCGGTTCGACAAGCAGGCCAAGTTCCAATGAGTATATCCAACTTGATCGTCCCAAGTGGAAAAACTTTCTCGCCAGCAAAACCCAGAAGGGGTCTGTGATAAGGTTCCAATTGAGATAATTTTAAATTCAAGCTATCAAAGCATGAATAGTACATGATGTCTGCCGAACTACCATTGTCTACTAACACCCTTGAAATGACCACATCCTTCATCCTCATTTTGATCACCAAAGGATCATCATGAGGGTAAAGAACACCTTCCAGGTCGTTTTTTGAAAAACCAATCACTAGCTTCTCTTTATTTACCTTCCTCGGACGATCATCCTCGGCCAGGTTTATTCGCTGAATGTATGAACAAGCTTGAGCCTCTTCGAGGTAAGCTTTTCTTTCTGCAGTAAGATCTCCTCCTCCTGCATCTCCTCCTGTAATAACATTACAATCAAATGACCCAAAACGTATGGAAAATACCTCTCGTTCAGGCTTCCTTGGCTTCTTGGGAAGATCAGGGTCATCATCTAGATCATCTTCATGGTCCCTCTTCTTTTTCTCCTCTGCACGACGAGGAGATCTAGATCTCTCTCTAGTTCTGTCGTCATTCTTCCTTTCACCTCGGCGATCTACATACTTTGACAACTTTCCTCTTCGGATGAGTGTTTCAATCTCGTTCTGAAGGGCTATGCAATTTTTTGTCATATGGCCATGATCTTTGTGAAACTCGCAATATTTGGCCTTATTCCTCAGATCGGGATTTGTCTTCAGTTTCTCTGGCCACTTGATTTCCTCGCTATTCCTGATTTCTTCCAAAACATGATTAATACCCATTTTCAATGGAGTATAATTATCATACTTCTTTAGGACTTCCAAGGCCATCCTGTTATTCCTGGAATGCTTGTCACCACCATTACCTTTCTGATCTTTTTTCTTAGACTTGTCAACCTCCACCTTGATTTCTTTATCCATATTCTTCTTCGCAGCCATAGCCTCCTCGGCATTCATGATTTTGTCTGCTTTAGCCATTAACTCCGACATAGTTTTAGGTGGATCTTTGGCCAAAGTATAGTACAGCTTATTAGGCAGCAAACCACTCATCAAAGCAGTGATCGCTGTCTTTTCTTCATAGTCTATGACTTCCAACTTCTCGTTATTAAAACGAGTTATGTAATCTCTAGTACTTTCACCTGATTTTTGTCTAACACTTAACAAGTGTGCTACTCGTTTTACCGGCTTCGCCCCAAAGCAAAAATTGCCAATGAACAACTCGGATAATTGAATAAAAGTTGAAATCTTACCCCGAGGAAGATTGTTATACCATATCTGTGCAGATCCGGTAAGAGTTCCCGAGAATGCCCTACACCTCATCTCGTCGGGTACGGCATAGATGTCAGCAGCAGCTTGGTATTGTTCTATATGAAGTACAGGATCTGTCTTTTCGTCGTACTTAGGGGTCACTACTAGTGCTTTGAATTTCGATGGTGTAGGAAAATCCATAATGGCTTGCACAAAGGGTGTCCCTTGAACAAAAGTTCTCTGTAAGGGATTCCTCGCCTTAGCCATTTCTCCCAATCTATCCTCTAACCGTTGAATAGAACATTTCCATGCTTCATTTCCTTCCTCAGGCCGCCTAGTCTGAGCAATTGATTGCCCCGGCGTAGCTTCCTGAGATTTATCTCGACGAGTAACTGGTCGTGATTGTGCTGATCCTTCTCTCAAACCTGATGGTGGCCGAAAACTTCTTGATGGAGCTCTAGGTGGACTCATATTCCTCCTTGGTCCTAATCGACTGAAAGGAGACGCCCTGCTTAATCTTTCCAAAGCGCTGGTTCTCTCCGGAGAGAGAGATATAGGTTGATTTGTATCCGTAGCCCGTATCGATGAAGTTCGCCCAGGTTGATAAGAATAATCATTAGACTCTTCATTGCGATATGACCCAGTACGTCTGGATCGTGATTGCCCATGATCACTCCGTTGTCCTGAATAGGTAGGTGCACCGCCTTGAAGAGTTTGAATGAGTTGCCTCATAGATTCTTGCATGGCGGTTTGTCTTTGAGCCAGATTTGTCATGATTCCAGCCAGATCTGAAGTTGCAGGTGGATTTGGAGGATTTCCAGCATTTCCAGCATTTCGATTACTGGATTCTGGATTATCTGCCATTGATAACAAATGATTTTTGCAAAAAACGATAGTAACAGTCGCTTCCCACAGACGGCGCCAATCTGTTGATGTAAAAAACTAGATTGCTCTAATTATTCAATCACAGATAAATAAATAAGACAAAGATTTTTAAAGTGGTTCGGCTAGGAATAAAGCCTACGTCCACTGTTATGTTATTGCTGAGTGTTTACAGAATTCTTGATTATAAGTTCTCTCAAGAAATTCCGGTCCCCTTGAATGGGTTTGATACAAGGTATTTATAGCCTTGAGGCTGTACATGAAAGGTTCAATACATTAAATGATATACATATGAAAGGGTAATACATTTAATGCAGCGTGTGCGTCAAGAATATAAGCATTCAATGAATATCTGAACTGTTGATTATCTGGCAATTAATGGTACGACCGAGGTGCAGCTCGAACCGCCATAGCTGCTAGCTGATCAGGAGTTCCTCGGAGAACTAGAGTACCTCGGTGCGCTAGAGTACCTCGGTGCGCTGGAGTTCCTCGGAGTGCTATAATTCCTCGGTGTATCCTCGTTGCTCGGAAAGAAGCATGATTGGTCGGGAAATGAACTTCCTCGCTGCTATCGTGCCACGTAGATTGACACGTGTCTTCGTATTATTCGTCCGCATCAGCATATTAATTTTGGTATCAACAGATAGTTTACTTTAAAAATCAAGATACCAATTTATATACTTTGGTTTGGATACTTTTAATCTTTTTTAGATATTGTTACTATATTTTATTTACTTTTTACAATTTAGTGGATTTGGTATCAAATGAAGAATAAAGTTAAATTGTTTTAATTTTTCCTACAAAAAAGTTTTTTATCGATAATAATTTTTATCCTTTTTCATTTCCATAACATTGCATTTGGGTTGTAAAACTCAAGTTCAATTAAATTTATCGGGAACATCTTACAAATTTGTGTATTCCCCACCTTATATAGTGTCAATTTGTATATTTTGTTTTTGATATTTTTAATTTTTGTTAGATATTATTACTATATTTTATTTACTTTTTACAATTGAATAGATTTGATATCAAATGAAGAATAACATTAAATTGTTTTAATTTTTCCTACAAAAATATCTTACTTTTGTAGATATCGGTTTCTATTTGAAAAAAGTACACATTCAGTGGCGGACCCAGGATTTTTGTTCAATGGGTACGAAATTTTTTGAATCATGGTCGAGGGTTCGGTGGCGGGAGCTCCCGAGGTGAATTTTAAGGTTGATTTAAAGTTTTTTAGCAAATTTTTAACCTATATAATTTCAGGAATTAAATGACAATAATTATAATTAGCAATTACAATTGGAAAAAAATCACAAATGTTCCAACAGATAAAATTTATCAAATAAATACCACTGTCAATATCAAATAACAAAACAATAAAACAAAAAGGAAGAGCAACATTTTTTAGAGTTATAAAATAGATCAAATTTTAGCAACTAATAAAACTAAAATACTCAAGGATCCCTCACACACATTAACAAGGGCTAATATGAGGCTAATATTTATTCAGCAAATAAAAAAATTTAGCAAATAAAAAATTTCAGCAAATAAAAACTTTCAGCAATGTGCATAAAAGAAGAAAATAAACTAAAACAAATTTACCCATGAATGAAAATGAGAGCAGGAGGGGGAGGCAGACGCAGCAGGACCTTACCTGTCCAGGGGTAGCGCAGCGGGAGGAGGCCGAATCAGGTCTATCTTGTCCAGGGGCGGGGGAAGCAGCATCCGGGAGAGAAGAGGGAGATGCGAGAGGTAGAGTTTATGGGAGAGGGAGGGAAATTAGGGCCATAGAGAAAACGGCCGATTAGAAAGAGATGGAGAGAAGAATGAAATTAGGTTTTATTTATGTTTTTGTCTATTTACAAAACCCGTCCCTGAAGTTTGAAAACCTTTATCTGTCTGCCTTATATTTTAAAAACTTACACATAGGTCCATAATTTTTTTTTTACAATATACTCATTGAAAATTTCCAAAAACATTGTGAGTGTGGCCGCACCCCTTCGGGATGGGGTGGGTCCGCCCCTGTACACATTCGAAAATATTTCTTGAACTATATTTACATGCTCGCTAATAGTCAATTTTAATTTCTCTTATATAATTTATTAAATAACCATTACAAAGTGTCCGCTCGTGGCCTAAATATAGTAACACATTATTTCCAGCTGCACCTCCCCAAAACGAGAACAAATAAATTCCATCCGACCAACGTTTTGAGTAAATCAAAACCATCTTTCAACGTGCGTAATAATAGTCTTCCAGCAGTAAATTAAGAAGGAATGTAACCCCTAATTCATTTTTCTAACTGACAGAAAACAGCCTATTTACAAGTACTTGTATATTAAAAATTGATCCAACTTTCGTCAATAAATTACTTGGTTCTTAACCTCCTCTCCGTTGCGATCCCAGTTGTCAATCCATAAGAAACAACCACAACCAAACTCCCTCCTATATATACATACATATGCATATGTAAGTAACAAAAAAAAAAACGAGTACTCTTTTATAATATATTTGAAGGAAGAAACATGTCTAAAACCCAGGAGGCGTCCCTTGAAGAACAACAACAACCTCTTTTGGAAGACGAACCAACACAAGCGAAACCTGAAAAAACACCCGCCCAAAAGGCCATTCGGAAGACTTTTAAAGGCACGGCTCATTTAGCCAATCTTCTCCCCACCGGGTCAGTCCTTGCGTTCCAAGTTTTATCTCCCATTTTAACTCATGAAGGCCAATGTCGATCCATTATCAGCCAATACTTAACCCTAACCCTTGTAGGCCTATGTGGCGCCTCGTGTTTTATTCTATGTTTTACGGATAGTTTTAGGGACCAAAGAGGTAAAGTCCGGTATGGTGTCGCCACGTTTCATGGGATCTGGGTTATTGATGCATCACCAATCGTGTTACCACCTGATGAGGCCGTTAAATACAGGATAAAACTCATGGATTTCTTTCATGGGGTTTTGTCAATACTTGTTTTTGGGGCGATTGCGCTTTTTAATCAAAATGTGGTCAACTGTTTTTATCCAATGCCATCGGAGGAAGCTCAAGATATTCTTACAGCGTTGCCTGTTGGAGTTGGACTCATTTGCAGCCTTTTGTTTCTCATTTTTCCAAGTAGGAGACATGGAATTGGCTTCCCCCTCTCGCGCAACTAATTCATATGTAATTATATATCCTCATTTTATTTAATTTCTGTGTATTCGTGACGTTGAACATTCCAATATCCATTATCAAAAAGTAACATTCTCATATATTTTCTCCGGGATGCTAATCGCAAAGGGTTTTATTGTTGTACCATTTCATTCAGTTTCTTCAATTAATTAATATATACTTGTACGAAATATTAATGTTCTTTGAAGTAAAATGGTGTAGAGAACATGTATTGATCATCTCAGTGATGAGATTTTAAGGTTTGTGGCAGCACTTCATGCATGAAACCAGATACAATATTTGACCTAATTTCAAGCCATTGCCTTCCCCACCCCCACGTACTTTATACTCGGTACATTTGTTTGATTAGAAAGTTGAAAATATAAATATAAAATAATATTTTCTATAAAAACTTGATCAAGTGGGGGAAAAATGACGGAGACATTCCCTTTAGTCAGAAAAATACAGAGAGCATATCACATTTATGGCTGTTCTTTTCATAAAATCAATTTGGTAACAAAAGTTTTACCAATAAAATATACGTAAAATGTTGGATTTTCTTAACAATATATTTAAGGGACATTAACGAATAAATCCCTTAAAAGACAGTTTATATATGATCAGTCCAAACGATACTCTTATTGTTATTTTAAATTCATAAACTTTTTAATTAATTAACGATAAGCGCAAAAGATGCAATTACACTTATTAATGTAGTTACAATTACACTAATTTGATTATATTCATGTATCTACATTAATAATGGTAAAACACGTGGACTTATTGAAAAATTATTTTTAGCCATGTGGACCAATATCACAGTGACACTGTCAACATTATCATGAAGCTGATCATACTTGGTTGGCACAAGTATTTGTTGGTCAGCTACCTAGTCGACCACCTGTAAGAAGAAGAACAGTCAGCCATATGGAAAGTCACACATGGAATATGCAACAGTCACAATGCACATGCACGTTAAGAGATACCCAACTACATACTGTTATGTAAATGCGTAAATGGTTAAAACTAGATTGGCATTCCACCTCTTGACTTACTACTTATTATAAATACACCATTTCTCTTAGAAGGGGAAAGTTCTTACAACACAATTGCACCTTGTAATCATCTTTAGCTGTAGATGTAGACTTATTCCCAAAGTTGAACCACGTAAAACCCTTTTGACTCTTGCATCATTTCTATTATTTATCTTTATTTATTTATTTGTGATTATAAGTTTGGACAATCAAATTTAAGATCAATCTCTAAATACCTTTTCCAAATTTAGATATCAATAGATTGGTATCGTCTTTGGAAACGACAGGCCATTGTCGTTTTCCACTAATTCCTTTCACCTATCCTTGAATCATTATGAAGGATAACTGAAATCCCAGAAAGCCGTCTTACTGGGGGCAACACCTTCACCTCTTTTGCTCCACCCTGCAGAGGGAATTCACAAGGAATTATACTCAACTTAGTCAAAGGGAAAGAGGCGATGCAAGAAATAATGAGGTAGCTGACTTAAAAACTTCAAGCAAGATATGTTGTTGCTCTATCCTCTCGGAGGGAAATGCCACCTTCACTTCCTAGAAATTAGAGGAGTGGATATTCTAGATCTTCACGCGGTAGTTCTTACCGTCCAAGAGCAATTTCCTTAATTAGATCCATCAAATACTATAATGGGCAGTCTCTCACTTCAGAATGGCCGAGCACTTTGGAAATGTTGAACAAGGCCTCTGCCTTCGATCGTCTTGGTCCCCGATCAGCTAGAGGCCATCATAGTGAGCCAACTAGATCACCTGATCATCGTGCTGAGCATTTTGAAGGATCAGTTAGAACCAAAATTAGTATCTGGGGATCCGTGTGTGCCGAGCAGACTTCTTAAGAAGAGATCTCGGCACAAATATACGATAGAGCTGCCAAATTTGCCTCAGCCAAATCTAAGACATAAGATTATTCTTGAAAGGGGATCAATACAGCGACTGGAAGATCATTTGGGGGAAATGTCCAAGACTTAAAATCCCTTCCAAAGGAGCTTTGTGAAGGGATCTCCCTTTGTTCCAGCCATTGTGATTTCTCCACACCTTTCAAATTCAAGCCGCCAGTATTTACTCCTAAATAAGATGGTAAGACTGACCTTGTCCTTTATGTTCACTACACCATATCTTGTGATTGGTCACCCCAATGGGGTCGCGGTCCAAAGCCGTGACCACATCAACTTTTGGCGTGACCATGTCCATAACCCAATGTGGTCATGAATTCTCCTGGACAATATCAGGTCGTCGTTGATATCTATTATGTCCCTGATGATATGCGTTGCAGAGTGTTCTCAAGTACCATCACTGGATATACCCAAATCTTGTAAAATAATTTACCATGAGGACAAATTTCCAATTTTCAGCAGCTCACCGAACTACTCATCAACAAATTTTATTTCAGAGATAAGCCTAACAAAAGAGAAGCTCATTTATTAAGCGCTCGCCAACGAACAGGAGAAACTACTCGCTAATACATTACCCGCTTCAACAGTGAGAAGTTAGAAGTAGTGGAATATGAGGAAAAGACTGACATCACTGCCCTGATGAGTAGACTGATTCTAGAGAAGCTATATTATGCATTGGCAAAAGAGCCTCCTAAAACCATGACAAAGTTAATGGAAAAGGCTAAAAAAATTATGAATGCCGAGGAAGCTATGGCTGCCAAGAAAGTGAAATTGTCCTTGCGTGTTTGTCTTAATTTTGAGACTTTATATTTTGGTTACAACATTTTAGTGCTCCTTTAGGTTTATTATTTTTTAGACTTTTTATTTCCCTTATATATTAAATTTAAGTTTAAAATTTATCTTTATTATTTTTTACTTAAAATTATTTTTATTATCGGTTATGAATTTAAAAAATATTTTTCTGTATTTTATTTTTTTTATTTTTCGTGTGTATTTATTATTATTTTTTTTGTTTTTGGGTGTTTAAACATTTCTTTAAATAAACAAAAATCATTTTTTTTATTAAAATGTTTGAACAAAAATCAAAAGGTTGTAATTTCGTGTGCTTCCTTTGAATGGCTAAGATTGTGCCATTTTGTGTTTCTTCTAGTCGATCCAGGTTTTGCCATTTCAACCAATATAATTGGCTTCATTTGTCCACATGATTTGATCACGTGTGGACAGTCGACCGTTTGTACTTGGTTTTCCCCTTTTGCCCCTTTCTCTCCCTTGGGTAAAGACACATGTATCCCTATGTTTCTATTTTGCCTTTTGTACCCCCATCCGCCTATGGTCAAATACACGTATACCCTTATTTGTATTGGGTATTTCTTTTTTTATCGGATTTTATCTTGATTGTTCTCACTCTCTCTATATATAATAAGCTATGGGGGCATTGTTTTTTAAGGTTTGAAATTAAGAAAAGCAGCCGACATTCTGCCCATTTTCTCTCTCAATTTTTTTACTGATTTCATACTCTTTCAAGTCTTTAAATCATATACACAGTGTGTGTAATATTGTGAGGGTGATTCCTTTGTGGTTGAAGCTCTTTATGTTGGTTTCGTTCCATTTTTTTGAGACGCAGAGACACCATTAAGTATTTGAGGTCTTGTGTTTGGCTGATTGAGATTTGCTACCTCCTGAGTATGTTTTACTAAGATATTTTGTGAGAGCTTTCTTTCTTACTTCAAGCCCTACCTCTACTTGCTCAATAAACTAGTGATAAGTAACGCCACCCCTCGATTTTTGGTCTGGTTGAGAAGCGTGAGAGGTTTGGTATTGTGGAAGCTTAAGGGTCTCCTTTTTTGATGGTGGTTTCTTTTTTCGGTGGCGGATTTGGAGATTTTACACTATCTATTGGGCTTTCACTTTGAGATGTTTCTATCTCTTTTGTTTATATATATATATATAGTTTTTGAACTGGTGGTAGCGTGTGGGTAAAAATGTGCATGTGGTAGATCTAATACCTCTTCTAGTTAGATCATTTTTTATGGCCTAAGAGATAAATTTGTCTTTAAAACAAATTACATAATCTTGTGTAGTTTTGCTACTAAAAATAGTTGGGTGTTTGATCATGTGGTCCTAAACCTGTACCCTCTTTCGTTACCTTGTTTAAAACGTGTGTTGTGTGTAGGTCAAATCTAACACATTCTTCTATTCTAGTTTAAAACTGATCTAATAATTATCAAAAGATAGGTACACCGATTTCCATTTAATCTACATTTAAAATAAAGTGGTGTTTCTATTCTCAGATACGTTTTATTGTTAAAAGAAAAAAATTGGGATTAAATTTCTTTTAAGTTTGTTTTTTTGGGTTAAAACGTAATGAGTTGTATTAATTTTCTGTGTTAATCTTTTTAAATCAAGGAGTGAGTTGGAGTGTGTTTGGATTGTGCAAAAGTCGTATTTATATCCTCTTTTGTTAGTGTGGAGCTTTTAGTTGTTCCTGTTTATTTATTTAATCACAATTGTTATTATTCTTGTTAACTAAATTAAGATAAAACTTGGACTGTGTTTAATCTTCTTTTATAAATAAAATAATTCGTGTTGTTTTGATTAAAACAAAATTTATAGCTAATTCTATGGGTTTCACAACTTCACTGGTTTCCTGGTATTGGGTGTGTAGTTGTGTGTGAGTCCAAGTTGTCACGACTCGGGTATTATTGGTTTGCTGATTTTCAGTCAGTGGGGTTATATTTAGACTAGGCTAGGTGTACGATTTCTATGTACTTAGCTTAAATCATTGTACACTTGTGGGACTGTAATCTATAATTAATAATTTATAATAGTGGACTTGGGCATGTGAGTGGTCCTGGAACTAAGGGATCCGGGGTTTTTCATTTCAGTGGTTTCCTCGTGATCAAATACTGGGTCATATTCTACTTTCCCTCATCCAATTCTAAATTATTTTATTTCAGCAGCATCATCACAAATCCGTTTTCTAATTGTGTGTGTGTACAACAGTTTCAATCAAGGCTTTAAACTGAAATTGAAAGAGTTAGAGTTTTATTTATTAACTAAAACATGTTAGGGTGTTTAGGTTATTTTCAAGTGATATCAGAGCTTCAGGACTCACTTTTCAAAAGTTTTATCCCGCAAAGCTCCCGAACTCTTTTGTTTTTAAATTAATTAATCTTTTATTATGGTTGACCATAATGGGTCTTCTGTACGTCCTCCCGTGTTCGATAGTGACAACTTCGCTTATTGGAAAGTAAGAATGGTTGCGCACCTCCAACACTTGGGAGATGAAGTATGGAATACGATTGAAACTGGTTTTTCAGCCCCTACTAAACCTAATGATGATGATGCTGAAATTTTTGTTCGAAAACCACTTTGAGAATTATCTAAAGAGGAAAAATTATGCTCTCAGTATAAAGCACATTTGTCTAAAACAAGGCATGATAGTTTCAATAGCGATAATGGATAAACATTTGATAATCTTATGGAGTTTACCTCCGTTTGTAATATCATACCTGAGGACATCTTTGATAACTTATCTACACTCTCTGATATTCCCGACTTGGGTGACGATTACTATGATTTAGACTTTGTAAATTTGTCCCACACCTTTCCTGCTCAAAATCACCCTACTGTTACGACTTCGCTTCTTGATATTGGGAATATTTATGTTGATTTGGATGAATCTGATATACTTGAGGATCCTACAAATGTTGAAGAGTGTGTGTGTGATATTTCTGAAAAAGACGCACTTGATAACAACACACACTTAGGTAGGTGAATGCTAGGTTATTAGCTAAAATTGACGTTTTAAATAATCAAATCAGACTAATATCTGAAGAATCTCCATTTCACCTAGAAGAATTAGAAAAAGATGTGGTTTTACTTAAAAAAAGGATTGTTATGCTAACTGAACTTAAGCACTCTCTTGAGAACAAAAACAAGGAAATTTTGTTTAAATTTGATGAATTAGAAAAGGAACTTGGGTTTACCTTGAAAAAATTAAATAGTTTTTGAAATGCTGTAAAAACTGTAAATAAAAATTTGAATTATGACCACTCTATAAGTGGACTAGGATTTGAAGGTAACGAATTCAATGTAACTAATTTTATCAACTCAAAGGAACAGTTTCCTGACTCGACTGAAATTAGGATGTCTAATAAACATGTTAAAAATGAGGGTTGTTCTACCTCCTCTAAACCTGTTTTTGAATGAAGTTTTTATCATAAAACTAGACATTTAGAAAAATCATTCTTTAAGAAATTAGGACAGAATAAACCTGTTTTAGGCAAATTAATGTAAACTGAAATAACTAGGAAATTTTAAACTGCAAAGCCTATTTTTCAGTGTCATTTTTGTTCTAAAACGGGTCATTTAGAACCATTTTTCAGGGGCGGTAGAGACTTGAAATGGCTTGTAAAGTTGAAATCACCCCCTAACCGAAGGGATAAGTCTAAGTGTTGTGAGTTTCACAAAGATCAGGAGCATACCACTGATAATTGAATTGCCGTAAAAATGAAATAGAACCTCTTATTCACCGTAGCAAATTGGCCAAGTTTATGGATTGAAAAGAAGATTTGGACTCCAAAAGAAGATCAAAATCCTATTGGAAAGTCAAAGATGATAATAAGATAGGTCGGGATGACAATTATGAAGATGATCTAGA
Source organism: Sambucus nigra (assembly GCA_949130495.1). Lineage (NCBI taxonomy): Eukaryota > Viridiplantae > Streptophyta > Magnoliopsida > Dipsacales > Adoxaceae > Sambucus > Sambucus nigra. The sequence goes on from OX422213.1 coordinate 43,359,192, forward strand.
CTTGCTGAAAAAACTCTGGGAACGAGATCTTGATATAAAATTGATATCCTTTAATTTTCATTTTATTGTAGGAGGAGATGTTGGGGGTGGAGACGAAACAGTTGAGAGAAAAGCCTACTGGATTGAGGCTAAATCTTGTTCTTATATTCGGTAGATCAACTTATCAGATGAGGTAGATGGCCGTCCCAGAAAGGTAAATAAAGACAAGCTAGTAATTGACTTTTCCAATAATGACCTATCATGAGTACTCTAGGCTCATGATGATCCTCTAGTCGTCACCTTTAGATTACACGAAGCATGAATTAGTAGGATACTAGTAGACAACCGTATCTCATATGATGTTATGGTTTGCAATTGTTTCCATAGTTTGGGATTGAGAGACAACAAGCTGGAACCTTATCACACACCTTTGATAGGTTTCTTAGGGGGAATTATTTATCCTTTGGGAACCGTCAAGTTGGAAGTTTTGATCGACACTTGGCCAGCTAGTAGAACTGAGAAGATCCATTTATTTATCCTCGATTAAAACATACAGTCATCCTACAACATGATCCTCGACGGAGTCGACCTGAAGAGATTTAAAGCAGTAACGTCCACATTTCACTAATGCATGAAATTTTCCACTCACTATGATGTTGACATAGTAAAGGGGAATCAAGTGGAGTCCAGAGAATGCTACTATACATCTTTTAACGAAGAGGAGTTGAAGAAAATTACCACCACTGACTAGAAGGAGACCCTGGATCCTCGGGAGGAAGTTAATTTGGTTAAAGGGCAAGTTGTGGAAGTCACCGAGACAGTTATAGTAGATAGTGAAAGACCTGAGAGGACCACATAAAGTGGATCAACCCTAGAACCATCACTCATGCAGGAACTTATAATATTCCTTCACCAGACCAAATATGTTATATTGCAGCTAATAAAAATATGAATCGTGTGTGTGTAGAACACTTATCAATTTTGCAACGGTTTTAAACACTTGCAAAATTTACAAGTGTTCAAAACCATTGTAAAATGAAAAATTTAATACATATAGAACCGAAAAGCACGTGGCTCTCGTGTGCTTAGAACTTAACATTTATGTCAAGGATCAAAATACATTTTGTGATTTTTTTTTATTTTTCCCATTTTGTTTTCTACGTTTTCTCAGTTAGGGTTAGAAAAAAACTAGGGTAAATCATTTGACAGTGTATTATGGATTGTGGATGATTATACTATGGATTTTGGATGACTTAGGGTTACCCTATTTTTAACAGTTCGAGCAGGGTACAATTGATTTGATTATACTCATTTGGCACAAATCATGAAGCGAATCTCGCTGAATATGAGCGACAATGAAACTTTCTATTCATGATACAATTGAATTGATTCGATTTGATAAATTGCTACAATTTTTTTTAAATAGTTTATAAAGTCCAAAAGAAAAACTCATTGTAATGAATCTTAATATTTTATTAGTCCAATCATGAAACACAATGAATTTGCATTTCACATGCGATTCAGTTGTGAAAGCGTTGTGATATCGATTTGAATAAATTCGCGAATTCCATTTAAACCCTAATTTGATCAATTGTCAATTTTAAACCAAATTTTAATTAACATTAAATAAGTATCAAGGTGTAGTGGATAATGACAACATAAATAAATATGAATTGTTGACTCACAGATTTCAAGAAAAAAACCCAAAAGGGAAAACCTTTTATTTCCCTTAATAATACTCACAATGATTACAACCAAAATTTACAATGAATATCCGCAGATACCCATAAGAACATGCAGTTCTGAATCAACAATGAATCAACCTCGAAAGATCCACCAATACACGCAGTCCCATCAGCCAAGAACACCCACGAGTACTCCCTATGACATGTAGTCAATGTCATCCCAGTACCTCCCCTCAAGTGGCACCTAAATAAGCAGTTGATTATCCTTCCTACAAGAGAAACTCCAGTAAAGACGTGTCTTGAGTTCCAAAATAATTCACTAAAGCATTTGGGATTTTTGTGAAAGAAAAAACAAAAGATTGAACCCTAAATTGAAGAAGACAAAGTGTTCTATTGTTTTGCAGTTTGTGCATAATGAAAATTTTCAGGTCTTCTTAACGAAAAATGACTCGTTTAACACGCTTTATATAAAAAATCGAGTCGGTGTTATCGCTCGAATGAATTAGAGATCTCGCTCGAACGATGCCACATGTCGTTTGAATGACATCATGCGAGAAGCCAATGTCATTTGAACGACATGCATATGTCACTCAAAAGATAGAGCGAAAAAATAAATTTTTATTTTTTTATTTCAAAAATCTACCTCAACACTTAGAAAAATATTTTGACGAAAAACAACACTTAAACACTTAGACAATATTTTATAAACCCCAACACTTTTAAATGAATTGTAAAGTAACCAAAACACAACCTTACCAAAATTAATCCTGCAGAGGCTTGGTTATTGAAGAACTTTTTATATTAGGATCCGTCTTCATGTATCTGTAAACTTGAAATTTTTTTTTTGACGGTTTGTAGCAGTATACAACATCAACTAATGTAAAACAGGTTTTATAAAATATGTCCTTACAAATTTCTCCCTATGTCAATGCCGGTACAAAATAAAAACATATGAATTACCAAATCAAAATGCCTATTCAATGTCTATTCAAGTAAATCAAACAACTATGATCATCCAAGATATACTTAAAAGCATTCCACAAACTATTTTTGATTTTTCAATTTTTCACCCAAAAATGCAAAAAATAATTTTACAAAAATTACACACCATGAATTTACACTAAGATAATCAAATTGTGAAAACGGAATGAATGGGTGTGAACAAATTCGATTCGAACAACAATGCAATCAAACATAACATAGGTGCACGATGAATACGGATACTCCTAACGAATGATCTCAAAATTGTCCTTAGGTGTCAAAAATGTGAACTCATATGACATCAACTCAATGTAATCGAAACATCAAAGTCTAAAATGATTTCCACACCAATAACGTCTAAAACTATATAATGCCTTTTCAAGACTTTGTCAGGATGTTCAAACCCATTTTTCATTTTTTTCCGTCTAAACTTCCTCATAAATAATATATCTTTTATTTTTTTCTTGAGGTGATCTATTTTCTCCCCTTAGAGAAATACTATTGGCCCCATTTTCGACATATGATTATTTTTATTACCTTAATTGTTTCTTTTCGCTCTCTTTTAAACGACGAATTTCACGACGAGTTAATTTTTCCACTCTCGCAGCCCTTTCCCGTGAACACTCATCATTTTTTGCAATTTAAATTCCCATGGTAAACGGTTCTTACATGCATTACTTTCATTATCAAGTTTTATCACATTTGGTTCATTTTAAAGACAGGATTGAGATGGAAACACTTCGACCACCATGTGATTTGACAAGTACAATAATCAAACAAATCCGTGCAACTTTGCAGTAAGGGAAACTAAGAGTTAAACATGTTGGTTGTAATATCAAATTACATCTTAATGACACCATACATTATAAAGCACAAAAATGAAATGATGACGCATATCAAAATACTATCAAACAGTCACATGGATATGGAATGAAATTATGACTCAATCATTCTAAATGTCCATCCAAAAACGGTGTAAGAAAAATACAAAACACTTTTTGTCTTTTTCCAAAAAAATTATCAAAATGAAATATTTTTGGCTTTTTCAATTTTTTTCTTAAAAAAATAGAAAATCTTTTTATATTTTTCCAAAAATTTTCAAAAACAAAATTCTTTTTGGTTTTTCGAAAAATATATATTAAGAATGGAAAATATAAATACAAAAATGGTACACACTAGTAATAGGCATATCATTATGAAAAATCATCCTATACTAGCAAACAAGTCTAAACCTTAACCGTTAGGTGCAAAGGAGTTCTTCAAAGGTGGTGACATCCTATGAACAACATCCATCAAGTCATGTGAAGTCTTGACTGAAAACTCAACTTGCTCCCTAATATGTGCAGACTCTCTCATATAATCATCCGGAGTATCACGTGTAGGTGCGTGTGTGTGAACATGCGGAAAATTTTTAGGCGACACATCACCCAACTTAAAGCGAAATTCCCTAAGGTGTCATTTCTTCTTGCAATGGGTGCAAACATACACGGCCCTAGGAACTGCTCTCTCAAAACGTCTACGGTTCACTCTCCAATCCTAAACAGGATGCCTAGGTGGATTAGGTTGAGATCCATATGGATCAATCACAAACTCGAGAACCGGCTTGGGTGCAACTTGTGAAGTAAATGCACCGTCATGACCTATTCCTAGTCTCTCAACATTATCTAAAGCGGGATCGGTGAGAATATTTCCTACCTTCTTAGATGTATCCTCTAAAGTAACCTTTACCTCTCGGCCACGTTCAAGATCTCTCTCTAATTGTGACACACGGGCTATAAGTTCACTCTTCTCCCGATTCACAACGAAAAACTGTTCACTCAAAGAAACCTTCACCTTCTTGAGTTGACTCGCCGACGCCTAAAATCCTCTCAAACTCACAATCTATATCTCCAAATCAATCACTCTAAGACCAAATTCCTTATTTAATTTCTTTGTCTTTAAGGTCTGGGCATACAAATCTCTAAACGTAATCTGGAGCTCACTATCACCCTCATTAGTGCACTCACTATCACACTCACTAGAAACCCTCAAATTATCATCCTTAGGGGTCTCACGTGCACAAGTATCCTCATGGTCATAGGACAAACGAGGAGTGCTCACATGACTAGCTAAGAAGGTAATAAACTTCCCATGTGAGGACTCATCTGCAGAATCTTTGACCTCTTCCTCACTATCGCTAAGAGTGACTCGCATGACAATCTTTTTGCCCATTCTCTTTAGTCTAGTGGGACACTCATATGTTCTATGATTTATGCCCTCACACTCAAAATATGTTTCTTATTCCTCTTTCTCTATCTCACTTCTTACTTTGGCCTCATCTTTATTTTTATTTTTCTCAAAAGCCCTTTTACTGGAAAAAATTTGCTTTGAAAATTTGAGAAAATTTTTAAAATTTTCGCAAGCAAAGCCATATCAAAATCAAACTCGCCCTCTGACTTAGACTCACAAACTTTCCCGTTATTTTTCTTATCTCTCTTGGACACTTTCTCTCCCTTCCTAGACTGGATTTAAGTGTTATTCCTCTATCCTTTGGCTTGAAAATATATGGAAACACGTCAATTTCATAAGTCTAGAAATCTCCTACCAGATCTTCCAATTTTAAATTGCTCAAATTACCTAAGGAATTAAAAACAGTCACTATAGGGATAAAATATTTTGGCAGCGATCTCAAAATCTTTTTAACCACTCGTGCATCAGGTATGTGCTCACCAAGATTGAAACTAGTGTTGACAATATCAGATAGGCATGCATAAAAATCATCAAAACACTCAGATTCAAGCATGGTTTTTGTTTCTAATCGAGTCGTTAAATTTTGAATGTTATACTCTTTGACCACATTTGTACCTTCATGTGTAAGTTGTAAGACATCCTATACTTCTTTCCACGTGGTGCAGGTCATAATACGTCAGAACTCCTCAGGAGTGATGACAGCAAAAATTGCACTTAGCCTACATGAATTAATAATACTGTACCTAAATTCATCATTAGTTTAGTCTACCACGGCTTTTAAATTTGTGACATTATTTGCGGTGACAGTGGGAGGAGTGCAAACACTTTTATAAACAACCCAAATAAGCTCATCGATTACTTTTAAATGCAATTTCATACGGGCTTTCCTGTAAGCATAATTAGCCCCGTAAAAAAATTGCAACCGATTCTAAAAGTTTTAATTTGGAAACATTGCAATTTTTGAAAAAAAATCAATATCATTAAATTTTGAAAAAAAAGGAATTCACAATAAATTAGTGAAACCTACTATAATACCAAATTGTGAAAGCGTTATGATATCGATTTGAATAAATTCACAAATTCCAATTAAACCCTAATTTAATCAATTGTCAATTTTAAACCAGATTTTAATTAACATTAAACAAGTATCAAGATGCAGTGGATCATGCCAACATAAATAAATATGAATTGCTGACTCACAGATTTTAGGAAAAAACCCAAAAGGGAAAACCTTTTATTTTACTTAATAATACTCACAATGATTACAAGCAAAATCTACAATGAATATTCGCAGATAACCACAAGAACACACAGTTCTGAATCAGCAATGAATCAACCTCGAAAGATCCACAAATACACGTAGTCCAATCAGCCAAGAACCCCCATGGGTACTCCCTATGACATGTTGTCAACGCAAGCCATGTACCTCCCTTTAAGTGTCACCTAAATAAACAGTAGGTTATCCTCCTTACAAGACAAACTCTAGCAAAGATGTATCTTGGGTTCCAAAATAATTCACTAAAGCATTTGGTTTTTTTGTGAAATAAAAAAGCAAAAGATTGAACCCTAAGTTGAAGAAGACTAAGTGTTATGCTGTTTTGCAGTTTGTGCAAAATGAAAATTATCAGGTCTTCTTAACAAAAAAGGACTCATTTAACACGCTTTATATAAAAAAATTGAGTCGTGTTGTCACTTGAATGAAGTAGAGATCTCGCTCGAACGATGCCACATGTCATTTGAACGACATCGCGTGAAATGCCAATATTATTTGAACGACATGCATATGTCTCTCGAACGACAGAGCGAAAAAGTAAATTTTTATTTTTTTATTTCAAAAATCCGCCTCAACACTTAGAAAAACATTTTGACGAAAAACATTTTGATGAAAAACAACGCCTAAACACTTAGAAAATATTTTAGAAAATTATCCCAACACTTTTAAATGAACCGTAGAGTAAGAAAAACATAAGATTACAAAAATTAATCTCGCAGAGGCTTGATTGTTGAAGAAATTTTGATATACGGATCTGTCTTCATGTATCTTCAAACTTGAACTTTTTCTTCGACAGTTTGTAGCAGTATACGCCATATACTAATGTAAAACACGACTGATAAAATACATCCTTATGAATCATCCCTATGTCTATTCTGGTACAAAATAAAAGCTCCTGAATTATCAAATCAAAATGCCTATACAAATCTAATACCCTCCCATGATCCCAAAACTGAAAAGGTACTAAAAATGCAAGTTAAAAACGTTACTTCAAAAATCTTTAACATCAAATCTTCAAGCTATTCTCATCAAGGTGTTTAATATATGATCATTAATCTTTGTACTTACACACATGAGACAAAGAAAATTCCTTCTTGACGTATCGAGTTTGAAATGAAATAAACATGGCATCAAAATAAATATTGAATCTCGAATTTCCCCCATAATGCGCTCTCCCCCTTTTTATTTATCCGAAATACACAAGGAAATTAATAAACAAAAATAAAAATGGAGTGTCACGACAAGCAAATCAAACAACTATGATCATCCAAGATATACTTAAATTCATTCCACAAACTATTTTTTATTTTTCAATTTTTCACATAAAAATGCAAAAAATAATTTTACAAAAATTACACACCATGAATTTACACTAAGATAATCAAATCGTGGAAACAGAATGAATGGGTGTGAACAAATTCGATTCGAACATCAATGCAATCAAACATAACATATGTGCACGATGAATACGAATATTCCTAACGAATGATCTTAAAATCGTCTTTAGGTGTCAAAAATGTGAATTCATATGACATCGACTCAATATAATCGAAAGATCAAAGTCTAAAATGATTTTCGCACCAATAACGTCTAAAACTATGTGATGCTTTTTCGAGAATTTTTCAGGACGTGCAACGCCATTTTTAACTTTTTCCATCTTAACTCCCTCATAAATAATATATCTTTTATTTTTTCTTGAGGTGATCTATTTTTCTCTCCTAAAAGAGAAATCCTATTGGCCCCATTTTTGGCATATGATTCTTTTTATTGCCTTAATTTTTTCTTTTCGGTCTCTTTTAAACGGTGGCTTTCACGATGAGTCAATTTTTTTACTCTTCCAGCCCTTTCCCGTGAAGACTCATCATTTTTTGCAATTTAATTCCTCGCGGTAAACGGTTCTTACATGCACTAATTTCATTATCAAGTTTTATCGCATTTGGTTCTCTTTAAAGACAGGATTGAGATGGAAACACTTCGACCAACATGTGATTTGTCATGTACAATAATCAAACAAATTAGTGCAAGTGTACATTAAAGGAAACTAAGAGTCAAACATGTAGGTAGTAATATCAAATTACATCTTAATGACTCCACACATTATAAAGCACAAAATTGAATTGATGACGCATATCAAAACACTATCAAACAGTCACATGGATATGGAATAAAATTGTGACTCAGTCATCCTAAATGTCCATCCATAAACGGTGTAAGCAAAATACAAAACTCTTTGTCTTTTTCCAAAAAAATTATCAAAATAATATCTTTTGGCTTTTTCAATTTTTTTTCTCAAAAAATAGAAAATCTATTTGTATTTTTCCAAAAATTTTCAAAAACAAAATCTTTTTGGTTTTTCAAAAAATATATATAAAAAATGGAAAATATAAATACACAAATGGTACACACTAGCAATAGTCATATCATTTTGAGATATCATCTTATGCTTTCAAACTAGTCTAAATCTCAACCGTTAGGTGCGGAGGAGTTTTCCAAAGGTGATGAGAACCTATGAAAAACATCCATCAAGTCATGTGAAGTCTTGGCTGAAAACTTAACCTTCTCCCTAATAAGTGCAAACTCTATCATGTAATCATCCTAAGAATCATGTGTAGGTGCATGTGTGTGAACACGTGGAAAAACTCTATGCGACACATCACGCAACTTAAAGAAAAATTCCTTAAGGTGTCTTTTCTTCTTGCAATGGGTGCAAACATACACGGGCCTAGGAACAAATCTCTTAAAATGTCTACAGAGCACTCTCCTATCCTGAACGAGACGCCTAGGTAGGTGAGGTTGAGATTCGTATGGATCAATTACAAACTCAGGAACTAGCTCGGGTGCAACTTGGGAAGTAGCCACACTATCATGACCTATTCCTAGTCTCTCGACATTAACTAAAGAGGGACCGAGGAGCATCTTTCCTACCTTCTTAGATGTATCCTCTAAAATGACCTTTACCTCCAGGAATGTTCAAGATCTCTCTAATTATGACACACCGGCTATAAGTTCACTCTTCTCCCGATTCACAACGACCAACTACTCACTCAAAGAAACCTTCAACTTCTCGAGTTAACTCGCCGATGCCTCAAATCCTCTCAAAATATCAATATCTCTCTCCAAATTTATCACCCTAAGACATAATTCCTTATTTAATTTATTCTTCTTTAAGGTGTCGGCGTACAAAGTTCTAAACATAATGTGGTGCTCACTATCACCCTCACTAGCGCACTCATTCTCACACTTGCAAGAAATACTCACACTATCATCCTCGGGGGTTTCACTTACACAAGTATCCTCATTGTCGTAGAACAAACTAGGTGTGCTCACATGACTAGCTAATGGGGAAACAAATTTCCCATGTGAGGACTCATCCCCAGAATCTTTCACCTCTTCCTCACTATCACTAAGAGTGAGTGACATGGCAATCTTTTCACCCTTTCTCTTTAGCCTAGTGGGATACTCAAATGCTCTATGCCCTCTACCCTCACACTCATAATATCTTTCTTTTTCCTCGTTCTCTTTCTCACCGGTCTCTTTGACCTCATCTTTCTTTTTATTTTTCTCAAAAGCCCTTTTATTGGAAGAATTTTGCCTTGAAAATTTGAGTAATGTTTTAAAATGTTTCGCAAGTAAGGCCATATCAAAATCAAACTCGCCCTCAGACTCGGACTCACACTTTTTCTTATCTCTCTTGCACACTTCCTCTCCCTTACTAGACTAGGCTCTAAGTTCTAACCCTCTATCCTTAGCTTGATAGGGTCAGGAAACATATCAATTTCATATGTCTGGAGATCTTCTACCATCTCTTCCAATTTTAAATTGTGAAAATTACCTAAGGAATAGAAAACAGTCACTATAAGGATAAAATGTTTTAGCAGTGATCTCAATTTTTTTTAACCACTCGTGCATCAGGTATGTGCTCACCAAGATTGAAACTAGTGTTGACAATATTAGATAGCCATGTATTAAATCATTAAAACACTCAGATTAAAGCATGGTTATTGTTTCAAACTGAGTAGTTAAATTTTGAATTTTAGACTCTTTGACCGCATTTGTTCTTTCATGGGTAAGTTGTAAGACATCCCATGCTTATTTCGACGTGGAACACGTCATAATACGTTGGAACTCCTCAGGACTGATGACATAAAAAAATGCACTTAACCCACGTGAATTAAAAGTGTTGCACCTAAATTCCCCCTCTGTCCAATCTGCCATGGTTTTTAAATTAGTGCCATTATTTGTGGTGACAGTGAGAGGAGTCCAGCCTCTTTCACAAACAACCTAAACACGCTCATCGATTTCTTTTAAATGCAATTTCATATGAGCTTTCCAATAAGCATAATTAGACTCCTAAAAAATTGGCAGTCGATTATATAAGTTTTCATTTGAAAACATTGCAATTTTTTAAAATTAGATTTTTGAAAAAAATCAATATCACAAAATTTTGCGAAAAAAAGGAATTCACAATAAATTAGTGAAACCTTCTCTGATACTAATTTCTGAAAGCGTTGTGATATCGATTTGAATAAATTTATAAATTTCAATCAAAATTAACCCTAAACAAACATCAAGGTGCAGTGGATCATGCCAACATAAATAAATATGAATTGCTGACTCACAGATTTCGGAAAAAAACTCAAATTGAAAAACCTTTTATTTTAATTAATACTACTCACAATGATTATAAGCAAAATCTGCAATGAATATCCGCAAATAGCTATAAAAACATGCAGTTCTGAATTTGTAATGAATCAACCTCAGAAGATCCACAAAGACATGTAGTCCAATCAATCGGGAACACCCACAAGTACTGCTTTTGACACGCAGTCAACGTCATCCATGTACCTCCCCTCAAGAGGCACCTAAATTTGCAGTAGGTTATCTTCCCTATAAGACAAACTCTAGTAAAGATGTCTCTTGGGTTTTAAAACAATTCACTACATCATTTGAGATTTTTATGAATTAAAAAAACAAAAGATTGAACCCTAAGTTGAAGAAAAAAACAAAAGATTGAAGCACTGACTTGACACAATCACATTCTCCCAAAAGCACGACGTAACACCCACTACTAAAGATGACGAAAAAAATTGTTCCATAAAAGCATGCAAAAAGACATCCTTCTAGTTGCGCCACAAACTACAGAAACTCTTGCAAGTAGTAGTGAATATAATTCATCTCTCTTGTAGGCTAATTGCAATTGATTCTTGCCCCCTCCTTGAACCCACAACTAGTCATCCTAGTTCCACACTAGTTTATGCCCACAAATTCCGGAGGATGTAGTGTTGAGTCTTGGGTGAAAGAATTTAAACATTCTACCCCTATTCCCCACTCCTTCTCAATATATATCTGGTCAATTTTGGTGGTTGATCATTGTTATTAAAGGCACAAGGCCTCAAGATCTCCCGAGAACTTAGGAGCACTCGATTGAAGTAACACACGCACTGTATAGAAAATGAAAAAGGTTTTTCTAATATGATCTTTAATAATGTTCTGTTATCATCTAAATTTGGAACGTATAGAATAATTTGTAATAATGTACTTGTGGAAAAATTTAAAACAATTTGATCATTCAAGCATACAAATCACCCGACATTGTTGTTATTAAATAAAGAATAGAAGCAAAATAACCAAATATTCTAAAATAAAGTCTTGCATTTTCAAAAGTCAAATCAAAAGGAACATGTGGTCTAAGATTACTTCGTAGCAATGGATGTTTCAATCTCTTTTGCCTCTTCCACGTATCTTATCTCTGTAACGAGTAAATTTTGCTAGTCCATCTCGTATTGCTTCGAGTTTGATCAATCTTGCGGTTTAAGTGATCTGATGCCACACGTTCATAAGAAAATTATTAAAATCAAAATATCAATTGATCTAAGATTGGAATTAGGATCTCTTTCAGAAAATATGAGGTTTTTGCATCCTAGGCTCCCATTTAACAACGCTGAGCCATAGCTTTTTAGTGATACCGTAATGCACAAACCAAAGTTAGTTGAGCTGGATCTGGTTCAAGCTTATGCCCAGCCTCGCTCAAACCTGCATAAAAACAATTAAGATAGAGTTGGATCTCTCTGTCTCTCTCTCCGTGGTCTACATTTTTAGTGCATTTGGCTATGATCTTATTTACTGCACCTGTCGAATCACATCATTTCTTATTTACAGGACTGCCATTTTATATTTGAGTTGACGGATTTTCCTTCCCATATAGACTATAAGCGAGAATGGTGCACTTTAATGCCTACTGAGCTTGTTAACCCATAATCATAAAAAGATCATCAAGAAAGAATCTTGTTGGGAAATCTTAAACATTACTGTTGGAAACAGAGATCAAATACAGGTAAACATGTAGCGTGTGGGTCTTGGCAATTTAAAGCTTGAAACTACAAGCTATGCTAAATAGAATTTTTTAGCCAGTTTCCTTTTGAGTTTATACCGTGTATTTGAAAATATGAGCAATGCTGAATTGCAAAGATAGAAATTTCCTCTTTAAAATTTTACCATATGTATGTATGTATGTAAAGAATATTTCTTGGTTGTGGTACTCGACTTTGAATTTTTAGTCCTTTTTGTTTCCCTTGGTCGAAATGCCCAATTATTTACTCGTTCCTTGGACTTTGTACAGGCTGTAATTGAAGATGGATTAATTGGTTCTATGGTCAATCTTATTCAAACTACTAAGTTTGATATAAAAAAAATAGGTTGCTTAGACAATTTCAAATGCCACTTCTGGCGATACTCATGAGCAAATAAAGTTTTTTTCATCTTCAGTTGCCTTAAAAATTCCATTCCTCGATGTAAATTTTAAGAATTTTCGTGCATTATGGTTGATAGGTACCTGGTGAGTCAGGTTTGTATCAAGCCATTATGTGATCTCCTTGTCTGTCCTGACCCAAGGATTGTAACAGTCTGTTTAGAAGGGCTAGAAAACATCTTGAAGGTCAGGGAAGTTGAGAAGAACTTGGGTAACTCCGGGGATAGTAATTTCTACGCTCAGTTAATAGATGAAGTTGAGGGTTTAGAAAAGACAGAGAACTTGCAAAGCCACCACAACACTGGCCTTGAGCCTGGACACTATTGTTTCCATGTCCACGCCCTCGGCGACACAACAAATGGTTTCATGTCGACTGGTAAATTTTATTGAATGAGTTTAAAAACACTAAATGCACATGAAGAAATGATAAATTTTATAATGTACAAGTATCCCCCACACCGTCTTCTATATTATTTACCTCCGTAAAGATTTTTATATTCTAGTTGAGATGGTTGTGAGGCTTGAACTTTATTTCCATTTTGATAAGATAAATATTTGTATTCTAGTGTGATTTTGAATGTTTTGGAACTTGGTTAATTAAATTCCAATTGGCCTACCAACTTGGAAGTACAAGTGGGGTGTATTGGATTATTTCCATTAACATGTGCACTTTAGACACATGATCATCACCCGTGATGGTATTATGTTGTCCATAAAAATAATCTTATGTTCATAATGTCAACTTGTGGCCTTCGGTTTTAGGATGGTGAGGGTTCATCTGATGATGAGGATGATGATAGCGACGAGGATGATGAAGAGACGCTGAAGAAGGTAATGGTCATAATATATAGTCTGGTTTAGAATTGTTAAAGGGTAATTACACAGTTGTAAGCTGCCAATGTTTTTATATCTTTTGTTGATTAAATTGTGTCCTTTTAATATATCGGTTGAATGTAGCAAGAAGAGACCTACATAGTCGACTTCCAAAACACCTAGGCTAGAGAAAGGCCAAGGCCGTTATTCCTGAAAAAATTGGTGATTCATTTTTTTTGCTACAATTATGTTTGTTTTTTCCAGTTCAACTTAGTTTAAATCTTCTCTTTCATGGCTCAAAATAGTGGTGTGTGGTTATATTCCCTAATCTGTATATAGTTGTTCTTGTGTTCTTGCTAATGACCACTATTGATTTATACATTGTTTTTCCTACTATATTTTGAGAGGATGTTTTGGATTTGTAGTGGTAAGGTCCTCACAGATTGTGATTTTGACTTGTATATACATAGTTGTTAGTGTTATAGTGTATAAATACAACACACAAGAAAATAATATGTATTTCATAAGTGCATCGCAAATAGCACTGCATCATAATCGTATCCCTCTATTATGTAGTTGCGTCAGTTCTTTTATAGTGAGGCTTATGGTGGAATTCAAACATTTGGTCTTGCCACAAACTTTAACGTCTTATCATTAGAAGTAATTATGTCCTAAGATTGGTTTTAAATTATAATATGTTTTATTGTTTATTATAATGTGTTCTATACATTTATTTATTATGTACTATGTTTTTTAATGGGTGTCTTAGATTCGATTCACGCGAACCATAGGGTTTTCGATCTGCGATAAAATAAATGATTTGATACTATGTGGAAATCTTTTTAATAGGGGCTTTGTAAAGTTTTTCGTTGCAAGTGTTTTTAAATTCATCGCAACTTTTATATGAAAAAATTCGCGAAAATTTATTGTTTGTGATTTCCATTATGCAATTGTTTATACTAGTATTTTGGGCACGTAGAGAATAATTATTTGTCGGTGCAGATGGGATGATAGGTGGGGCCCACATTGTAACACCTCATCCTTCAAAACAGGTTATGAAGACTACAAAATGGGAAGGGGGCATATCTTGCTAGTCTTGAAACAAGTATGTTCACCTTTAGATAGCATTTTTTCGTCTTATAATACAGAGGTTTTTAATTCACTCTATTAGCACCACAACTGTGCAGGTAATTCAAATCGGAAAATGCTTTAGATTCCCATAATAAGGCCAATTACAGTGCTGGAAATTAAGTTTTACATGAGTAACAAGTATGATTTGAGTAACAACTATAGTTACTAGGAATCTTTCTGGCCTTAAGCCTGGACTCCATGGTTTCTATGCCCACGCCCTCGACGACATAATAAATGGTTACATGTCAACTGGTAAATTTTATTGAATGCATTTAAAAATACTAAATGCACATGAACGAATGATAAATTTTAGAATGTACAAGTATCCCCCACTCCGTCTTCTATATGGCATACCTTAGCAAAGCTTCTTATATTCTAGTTAAGATGATTGTGAAGCTTGAAATTAATTTGCAATATTGATAATATTATCATGATTATGAAGTTTCATGTGCATTTCTATATATTCGACTTACATATAACAAGCCTTAGCATTTTATTTCCTATATTAGATTCAATATAAATACTAATCTCAACTTTGAACTTTCATTATATACTATGTATCTTTGAGAGTAATTTATCCCGTTTATTGATAAAAGATGATCTCGGGAAAAGAGTAAGTCATTTCTCCATTTATTTTTTCCTTTATTCTCTTGGTTCTGTCTGTTTTTATCTTCCCAAAGGGTTCTTGGCAATAGCGTGCTTCATATAGTTTGCATACCCTTAGCTATAAATCATCATTATGGCAGATACATAACTTCATTATTGATCTTAATATCAATAAGACTTTATTGTTGAGAATTCAACTGATCTTGGTAGTATAAGCTACCTCTATGGTTCTTTCTATTACAAGTCTTCTTTTTATTTGTATGGGATGCTTGCCCACAAGTTTGTTGAGAAATCGATGGAGTCGGATCTCTCCTTGAGAAAACAGAAAGCTAAGAGTTTATGGTGGTCATTTGGATGGAACGATCAATCTATTACAGATGAATATGAACCAATTTACATAATTGAAGAGGACAGGGAAAAGTTGAATAAAATCATTGGATATACAAGGAAGGTAATGATAAACAACTTCTTATGACGCATGATAGGGGAGATATCACGTATACTTCATTGGAGATCCACATGAAGCATAGTGCATGAAACATTATTGATTCTCAACAATGCCTTGCCGAATTATCATGTGAGAATCGTGATTGTTCAATAAAGTTTTATTCGAAGGTAAAAAATTAACTCGAAATTGGGATCATATCGCTTGTCATTGCCAAATGGTCTTCTTGTCGAGAGTACAATTATGTATGATTCATTGGTCGGTGTCTTTGGCTTTAATGCTTTTGATGCTGGAGAGGACTGGAGTATGGTTGTTAATTATCACTTATTACGTACGTATGATCGATGGATAGAGATAGCAATTTAGGTAAGCCGTTTGAATTTTTTTAACATTTTTCTTTTAATCTCAGTTTGGAGTTGTTGGGCAATTTTCTTTTAATGATTTCTGTTTGTTCAAGATTTTGTATTATTGGGTTAATTCCTTATATTCATGGTCATGTGGGTTGGGAGCATTGGGAGAAAGTCTATTTAGGAAGTGATTTCATAAATTGCACACAAACTCTATAGGATTTGTTGGGTAGTAAGATAGGCGATAATTATAGGTGATGATGTATCTCATGAAAATATGGAAGTGTAGTGGAAACTATGTTATATCTCATAATTAACTTAGAAACTATGATGTTTATTTTTATTTCATATTTATTTTGGATCATGTAAGGATTCTTTTGTAGTGGACCAACACCATCTTTCATATATAACCATTTTTAAGTCCATTTGAGTTGAGTTGATATTTATAGAGTTAGTGGTGCAATGTTGATTTCTTTTGGAGTTTGATTTTAGCTTGAGGGGTCTTCATGTTCTTTTTTACATTTGCTCAGTTATACCTATTAGATTATAACATTTTTATATTTGGGTCCTTGGCTTATGGGATTCTAGAGTCATACTAGTTACATTTGGTCTTTGGCTTTTTTTTACAGTCATATTGAGTTATACCATATTTTTTCAGGCTCTGTTCTTAGATTTTCCCTCACAATTATGAATGATTATAGTTTCATAGTAGTCGCTACTTTTTATTTAGATTTCTATCTCCTATATAAATTAATTGATTTCATTACTCTTATGAATTATTGAGTTTACGTGTGCCAATTTATGAAGTCACTGTTTGTTGAAGATTGTGTATTCTATTCCTTGCTTTCCTACATTTTAACGTTTTTTGTTAACATGCTTGTGTTATTTTTGTGTAGGTTGGAATTTGACAAAGAATATGCATTGGTGTTATCTACAACAATGAATAAGAAGGTTACCCAAAGCTCATTTGAAATATATGGAGATGTTTTTGATGGATTTGTATGAATAAACAATTGTATTATTACATTGATGTGTTTATTGATGGATTTGTAGTAGAAATGCAAAGTTTTGATTCTTTCCATGTATTTGCTTCTGTCCCACAGAATCTCCATGGGAATGGGTTTTAATAATATTTTTTTTAATATGTATTATATATTGGAAGTTTTTTAAACCGTTGCAAAAGGACCATTACAAAACAATGCACCTTTTTTTATTTGCAAGTTTTATAACCATTGAAAAACGAAAAATACTTACTGAATTTTGCAATGGTTTAGCACACTTGCAAATAAAAAATTTGCAAGTGCTTAGCTGACTTGGAAAATTTTCATTTGCAAGTGTTCTAAACCGTTACAATTTTTTTTGTAATAGTTATCCATAATGGACATTTGTTCCCAAAAAAATGTTGCAAATAGAATTTTCAACGGTTTTGAACACTTGCAAAAAAAATTCAATGAACCAATTTGCAAGTGTTTTGAACACTTGCAAATGCCATTTTCTAGTGTTTAAAACACTTGAAAATTCCCTATTTTGGTGTAGTGAAGGACATCCTAGTTAAGGATGGTTTAATTCAAGCCATAGAGGGAAAACCCGACTGAATGAACACGAATGGAAGGAAAAAGGCAGGGAGGCTTATTCCATTATTCGATTATGTCTGTAAAAAAAGAACAGACACATTGTTATGACAGAGACTTTAGCAAAGGTCATTAGGAAAAAGATTGAAAAGATTTTTTTGGAGAGGTCTCTTATAAATTGAATTAATCTCAAGAAAGAGTTATATCATTAGCATAAAGGTTGGTAGTTGTTGCAAGACCACCTCAATGATTATAATAGGTCTTTCTTAAAATTATTAAACATGGAATTGAAGATGGAGGAATAAGACTATGTCGCGGTTCTTCTGGCTTCTCTTCCCGAGAGGTACGATCATTTCGTGACTACTATGAAGTACATGAATATTTAATAAAGTTGAGAGATACATTATTATACACACCTCAAATCAGAAATAATTTTGATGCAACTAATCAAAACAATATAGCATGCACAAATATTAAGTACAACATTGAAAAACTTACAAACAGAACAAGCCACACACACAATCAAAAATTTTTGGTGACAAAATGGCATGTGATATTTACATTTGTTGGTGTTTGGGTCAAATCTTGAAAGTAATAAAATAATAAGAAGGCTCGTGCAAAAATCATAAAATACACACTAGCAGGGCATTGTGCACTTGCTCGGGCCTCCCCAATATACACACAAAATATATCAAAATTATATTTCGATCTAGAATTAATCGTATTTATAAACTATAAAAATTATAGTAAGGTTAAATGGAAATCTAATCTAATACTTATCTATGGTAATGAGTCATTTTCAAAATCAACATATTCAAAACAAAAAAAATATATTTAGTATAGATCATCACTAAACAACAAAACATAACCAAGAACATTGTACATTTGTCTCTCACCTAAAAAATGAGATTTAAAAGTGTGGGATATTTGAAAATGGAATGGAAGTGACAGAAGACATAATAAAAATATTTGGAAGATTGTTTGGGGAAATGTGAAGAGAAAAAATGCAGGAAGCCCAATGGAGTATTACTATCAAATTAATATTTCAAGCTTAAAGAGCGAAAACGTGTGTTCGCCTTAACTCATAAAGATGTGCCGGGAATTGATTGGAAATTTATATGCCATGAGATGAAAATCGTTAAGAGTTCTAAATCAATCAAGATAAAACGACGAGTGTTTAGTTTTGAGAAGAATGTGTCCATCCAGGAGGAGGTGGACAAGATGTAAAAGGAAAAATTCATTGAAGACGTAAAATAACCAGATTGGCTGACTAATGTAGTGATAGTGAAGAATAATAACAACAAGTGGCGTATGTGTGTTGACTTCACCGACCTCAATAAAGCACATCCCAAAGATCACTTTCCTTTACCAAGGATTGATAACTTGGTGGATGCCATAGAAGGGCATGAGTTACTAAGCTTCATGGATGCTTACTCAGGGTACAACTAGATAAAGATGAAGCTAGAAGACAAGGAGAGTACATCATTATTCACTAACCGAGATATTTATTGTTACAACGTTATGCCTTTTGGGATAAAAAAACGCTAGAGAAATATACCAGAGGCTGTTGAAAAAAAAATTTGAGGAGAAAATAGGGAACAATATGGAAGTATATGTGGATGACATGCTCACCAAGAGAAAAAAAGTTGCCAACCATATCAAGGATCTAAGCCAAACATTTGACCATCTTGAAAAACATCAGATATAACTCAATCCGATTAGATGCGTGTTATGTGTACATGATGGGATGTTATTGGGTTTCATCGTGAATCATATAAGAATTAAATCCCATCCAGATAAGTATTAATTGACATTCAATCTCCCATAAGATAGAAAGATGTACAGAAGTTGATAGGAAGGGTAACATCCCTCAATCGATTTGTCTCCCTAGATACCGATAAGTGTTTGTCACTCTTCAAAGTACTTTGAAAAACATTTGAGTGGAACGAGGAATGTGAAAAATCCTTTTAAGACCTAAATAAGTGCCTGGGTTCTCTACCACTATTCTCCCAACCACTCCATAGATAGATATTGTACTTATATGTGGATGTGTCTGAATCTGCCCTTAGCTCGGCATTAGTTCGACTGGAAAAATGGATACAAAATTCAGTGTATTACACCCGTAAGGCTTTTAGAGGAGAAAAAATTAGGTATCCTTCCCTTTAGAAATTGGCCCTGACTATCATTGAAGCATCATGAAGAATGAATACCTACTTCGAGGCACATACAATAGTGGTTTACATAGATTTTCCTTTGTACCAAGCAGTTCACAAACTAGAAAATCAAGGAGATTAATGGCCTAGGCAGTGGAGTTAGGAGAATATAATATACTTTATGAGTAGAGAACGATGGTGAAGGGAGAAGCTTTAGCATATTTCATCACTAAATTCAATTATTAAGAGGACAATACGAATTTTCCCATGGAGTAGACTTCCTTGAAATGAGCTCATCCCCAAATAAAATTGAGCAAACTCATCTGAAAGAAGGCTCTACATCCCGACAGACTTGAGACATTCACTATGCAAGAAATCACCCCACAATATGAAGAACACAGCAAAAAGTTATTTATGAAAGGAACCCTAAGTGAAGGGAATTTTGCTGATGACATCCCTATATGGAAGTTGTATGTACGATGGATCTTCCTGCACTAAGGGCAGTGGATCAAGGCTTATTATCAACACCCCTGATGATGTATACATGGAATTTGCACTTCGTTTCTAGTTTCCAGCCTCCAATAATGAAGCAAAATATGAGTCACTGATCACTGTCTTGGAATTAACCTTATCATTGCGTGTCTAACGGGTCAAAGCCCACAGTGAATCCTAATTAATCGTTAATCAAGTGCTCCGAGCATATGGGGTCAAGTGGGAGATAATGGCGAAGTATCTTTCCAAATATTTTGAGGTCATCTCCAAACTATTGGAAGTTAAGATGGTTCGAATACTAAGAATTAAGAATGCCTTAGCTGATGCACTTGCTCGGCTGGACTCGATGACCAGGATAGAGCTCAGAGGAACTTTTCTAGTGGAGATCCTTGCGCAAAGAAGCACGGATGAGGAGACTGTCAATTTAATCTGCATGGAATTAGGACCCTCATGGATGGATCATATGAAAGGCTACATTGACTAGGGTCTATTGCCTGTAGACTATAAAAATGCGAGAAAATTATGGTACAAAGCAGCTAGTTACGTGCTGGAAATGGGAGCCTTATATAAAAATGGCTATACTATCTCTTTGCTCTGATGTGTACACCCTACTAAAATGAAAGATTTAAACAAGAAAGTACATGAAGGATTATGTAGAGCTTACCCAATAGGCCGATCACTAGTAAGATGAATTGCAATGTAGGGGTATTACTGGCCAACTATGAAAGCAGATTGCGTTATATTTTCTTGGAGATGTGAAAAATTCTATAGATTCTCCACCATACATAGAAGATCAGGGGTTACCCTAACTCCAACCACTTAACCCTGGAATTTTGATATTTGGGGAATCAATTTTGTTGACCCATTGTCGAAGAAAAAATGACGATTTAAGTATTTGGTGGTGCAGTAGATTATTTCACCAAGTGGATGGAGATGAACCCTGGGTGGAAATGGCCTATGAAAGAGTCTTCCAATTTATATAGAAGCATATCATATGTCGATATGGGATGTCATATGCCTTCATCACTGACCATGGCACTCAATTTGATAACCAAGAATTTGAGGATTATTGTGTTCAATAAAAAATCTAGAAACTTCATTTTGGCCCTGGACATCCTCAATGCAACGGTCAAGTAAAGGTAACTAACAAAACATTGCTCAATAGCTTAAAAAAGAGACTTGACGATGCAAAGGCAAACTCGATTAATGAACTACACAGTGTTCTCTGGGCATATAGCACCACACCAAGAATAGCTATTGGAGAAACTCCCTACATGCTAGCCTTTGGAATAAATCTGACAGTAGTAGGCCTACCAAGCCACCGAGTGCTCAATTTTGACTCACCAAAAAGTGATCTCATTAGGAGGTTAGACTTGGACTTGATTGAAGAGGTAAGAGAAGATGCTTCACTCCAAATGGCTGCTTATCAGAAAATCACTGCTCGATTTTACAACAAGAGAGTCAAGCCGAGCAACCTAAAGGAAGGAGATTATGTTCTAAAAAAAGTACTCCAAAATGGCAACAAATTGGAAGCTAATTGGCATGGCCTTTACCGTATC
The DNA here is from genome assembly GCA_949130495.1 of Sambucus nigra. NCBI lineage: Eukaryota > Viridiplantae > Streptophyta > Magnoliopsida > Dipsacales > Adoxaceae > Sambucus > Sambucus nigra. The sequence continues at coordinate 43,381,204 of OX422213.1, forward strand.
TCGACAGTTGTCCGACCAATAATTATCATTTGGAAACACTTGAAGGATAAGAATTCAAGAACCCCTAGGATGTTGCGTAACTCAAAAGGTATTATCAGTGAAACTTTATGTAACCATTATGATCATTTCAATAAGAAAGTGCATGGTTTGTAAACTTTATTTTTATTGTTTTTTTACGGAATATGAGATGACAATCATCTCAAACAAATAACCAAGTATGATCACAAAAACACTTTATATACGGCTTCGTCTTTGACAAGTCACGAACAAGAAGTCCCTAAAATTTCTTGTATGATCTAAAGTTAAGAACAAGGATTTTTACCAAACTGAATTAAATTAAGAAAAGATCCTAAAACATTTAGTCGCCAATGGTAACTAATGCTAACACTTAGTTTAAAAATGACATAAAACAATTTTGATAAGCCTAAGTGCATTATTAGAACCTAAGGTTAGACAACTCGAGTTCGTCTCAAAATATAAGCCAAGTTGTGCAAATTAGTCACCTGGAACAACTGACCAACTAATCTCAATGCTTAATTGTTAAAGAAATTCCCAACACATAATTAACATGTGTTTTCAAACAGAGATCGTTTATTCAAAGAGTCCCAATGGTTAATTACAAACCAACATTAAATAGTAGAGTAACAAGATAAGAGAAAGATAAAAACAATCATCATTCGATAGCACATTTTCCTTAAGATTTATCCATCCCAGCAAGAGGAATGTCAAGAGAAGAAGGTAGAGCAGTAGAAATCAAGTCTCTTAACTTTCCATGACCACTTGAACCCGACCTATTCATTAGATGTTGGGGAGGAACATAAATGTCTTGTATTCTAAAATCACCCAAATACTTTCTGACCAAGCTTTGAGGAATGGGGTTAGTGGGGATCCGATCAACATCAATTTTGAAGGGATGATTAGGGTAATCTAACACATCTGGATCATGCCAATACCACAATTGATCCTTTTTAAGAATCTTTAAAATTGATAACACATTTAGCCATCCCCATTTATAACATTCACGCCAGGCTTGCTCTAACTCATACCCTAGATGTGCCCAGGCTTCATCATAGCCATCCATCCAAACTATCTTGGGTTGCTTATTGAAATGGAAAGTTAGCCAAACAACCTTATTAGTGAGTTTCTTAATGGCCACATCCTTACTCTTAATTAAGATTGCTTGATCAACTAAGGTCTTCTTGGTCCTCTCCTCCTCAACAGTTATTCGAGAACCCATGATACGACGTAAATATTGCGTATTTCATCCCTACAACCTACGCATTTTAGCCCCCTCGGGTATCTTATTCCCTATATTTATTCTCATTAACAAACAACCTCGGATTTCTACGTTAACATGTTTTGTAGGGGTTAATTAAGTTTTTATAGGTATTTGGATGCTAAGTGTGAAGTTCGGACGCATTTCACTCTATTTTCTTACACGATAGCTTGGTCACTTGGTCTAACATCTCACGAAAATTGTAGCCCTCCTCACAAGCTTCGCGTGGCGGTGAACGGTGCGCGATTCCGATTTAGAACGAAGAAGTTACGAAAGTTTTAGCGGACGAGAAAGGCAAACATGAAAAACAGGAGGCTGCCTTAGCTCATACCTGCTTGATCGATCGATCGATCCTTTATTTTTTTGCCATCGTGAGGAGACAGTGGGCATCATTTTTGAGCATCGATCGATTGAGCCCAAGGGATCGATCGATCGATCCCCTGTTTCCAGGAGATATTTTTCCTTATATTTTCTTTTTCCTTTTCTTTTCTTTACTTATTCCAACTTACTATAAATACCAATTTTTATTGTAATAATCAGATATTAAGATATATTCTAGTTTAGGATATATTTTAGCTTAGAATAACTTAGGGTTTGAGGGTTTTCGAGAGTTTTTCTTCAATTGTTCTTGGTTTGACGCCCCATTTGGGTTGAATGTTGCACTATTCATCATCCTCTCCATTAATATAGTGTGTATTTCCTTATTTCTTGCTTCGATAATTATATTTACATGCTTTGTTAATTAGTTTACATGCTTTGATTTACTTGCTTTGTAGTGTATATTTACCGCGTGTTTACCACGCTTTCTAGCTAATTTAAATTAGGTTGTGTTTGAATGGAACTCACTCGGGTTGACGCATTGCTTTGCTTTGGTGATGGCGTTTACGAGTCTATTTTGGGTGCGTTGAGCCTAGGATATTTGACGGGGCATATCATGTATGTCCCATACTTACGACCTTTCGTGCGTAATTTTTGGGGTATTGGTTGACACCAAAACCTTATTAGGCTTTTATGCGGATTTAGGGGCGTGACAACCCTTGATTCAATTAACAGTCGAAACAAGACGCATTCGTAATAACTCGTCGACCCATGTATCCGTTTTATACAAATTAACTTGGGTGAGGGATATTCGACGCAACCTATAGTTTTTACTTTCTTTCTTAATCTAGATTTATTTTTCCACGCCTTGATTAATATTTCCCTTTTATGCATCTTTTTCTTTTTAGTTTGTAATCAAATTTTTCCCTTTTATTTAGGAATATTAAATCATATAAATTCTAGCAACTCGTCTCAGTGGATCTTTCGATACCCGACTTACCACTGTGCTTGCCTCGAAAGTGTAGTCATAATTTAGGTTTTTGTATTGAGGAGGTGAACAGAAAACAACGACTGGCGCTTGACGCGCGTCGCTTTTCACCCTCGATCAACCCACCATTTGTTTAGATGAATAGCCAAACTTGGTTTTCATTAAAATTTCTAGTTCTTCCATCAACCTGGCATTCTCTTGTTCCAAGAAGGAGGCATCTTCCTCTTGAACAACCCTCAAGGATTTTTTTAAGATATCTATTTCATTCATAAGGGAATAATTCTCTTTTTCTAACTGGCTAGCAACCTCCTGAGCACTATCCACTTCACGATTCAATAAGAAATATTTCTTCTGGTAGGCTGAAGAAATATTTTGAAGATTTTTATCAAAACCATAACCATTGCTCAACAAGTTATACTTTGCTTTATAATCAACATGAAGGCTAGAAAGAGAAGCCTTGTGATACTCTTGCATTTGCTCAATCATTTCATAATAATCATCATTGTTTATCACTACCTGGTTAAAGAGTCTGTGAAGATAAAGATAGGCTTCCTTCACTAAGCTTGAGGCATATAAGCCAAGAAAATCTTCTAGATCAATTTTATCCAAATCTTCAGGACTAATGCTAAGTAGCCGAACACTTATCCTATACAAATCACTCTCAGTAGAAATTTTAGCATCTCTCGTGGATTTAAACTGGAAAACAAGGCTAAAATCACAACAGTGGATCAGTAATTTCTAAAGCAACAATTTGGGAATCCAATACAAACCTTTATCATTATTGAAAAGTAAGGGTACATCTTATAGGATATTATTCTCGGTTGCAAAAAGGGAATCAAACATTACAAAAGTAAAGAAATAACTGCCATCTAGCCAAGAAATTACACCTTCTCCTTGCCTTGAGACTCATCCTATATTAAAGGGATTACCACTGTAGAAGCTTCCTGCACTATTGAAGATTCGCCAAGTCCTTTTTAATCGTCCATTTTTCTTTATCAATGTTAAGGGGAGTGACAGGGTTATATTGCTGGAAGAATTCAGAGTCGATAGCAGTGCCGACTTAGTTTAAAGCCAATGCCCAACCTTCTTTGACAACAACCTTATTCATGTATTCAATTTGGATGGTAGCAGCAGAAAAAGCTTTGTCCCAACCCATGGTAAAGGCATTTTCTTTCCCCTTCATCACCACTACAACTTCCTCTTTTCTTCAGTAATCTGTAAGGCAAAATTAACAGCACTTTCTCGGTGTCCTTATTTTGTTTCTCGGCATCATTAAAAAGACCTTTCCATTTTTACTGATCCTTCTTATGTGACACCTTAGTGGCATCCAGAGAACTCTTCAATCCTTTGTAGTCCTCTTCAACATCAGTGGATGATGTCATCAACTGATCATCCCTTATGAACAATTAGTCATAATCAACCAAAAACTGCAAATAGTACAAGCACACAAGGCAATCATTAGAAATTATTAAGAAGTGTCAAAATTAGAGAAGACAAGTCTATATAAATAATTTGTGACACCCCGCCTAATTAAATACCGGGCGATCACTCCTTTATTAAATTAAATCAAGGTAAACAGTTGGTTCATTCTCAGCATCACTGTCGATAAAAATAAAAATAAAAAATTCCAATTTAACACCCTAAATAATTAAGCTAAGTGTCAAAACATTTTTTCATACAAACTTCCAAATTTTAATTAAAGAAAAGATTTATTTATACAAAACACGTTTCTATAATATGGAATCACACCACGATGAACTAAAACAAAACCATACATTCGTCAATCGAATGTCAACATAATAAAACTAAACATCATAACCATCCTGAATAAATCCCGTAAAATAATACTGGAATAACTGAAATATAAAAATCCCAACAATAAATGAAATGATTAAAAGGGCGACACGTGCCCAATAAATGAGAGTAGTAGGAGTGGAGTCAATAACAGAAGACGTCTACTCAAGTGACCTGCAACTCCCACCTAAGCTGCAGCTCGTTCTTCTCAAAGGATCCTAAGCAAGACGACCCTATGGCTGGGCACCTGAAAATATACATATATATACACAAGAGAGAGAGAGAGAAAAAGAAACGGGTCAGGGCCCGAAAGTGTGTTTGATTTTAAAATACGTTAAGCAAGTATTTAAATTGATACAGGCCAATGCAAATCATATTAGTTCGACACTCTCTTGAGAAATTCTCACCTCTCTTCTAATGTGCACGCCTATCGTACTAACCTTCCCAAATAATTTAGTTTATCTTAACTTACTCCTAAGTTTTCAAAACCGAACGATGACAATGTTTTAAAAAGGTTACTTTCAATATGTAGCACTCCTCTCGTTTTAGCTTCATTAAATTATAAAGTTTCCCAGTGTCTTCTCATACTTTCACAAAACAAGTATTTAATAATTTGAGTCAACAACCATGTTCTACTTATCAAATCACAGTAGGCAGTTTAAAGTTTATAACCTCATATATATATTAACTACTCGTATAATATATATATAACAGCACCCCAACTAAACTATGGTGCGGGCATACTCTGTTATCCAATCCCCGTATCGCTCACACAAAGGGAAATACAAGTTCGGAATCACTCTCGAACTGTATTAACATATACAAAACAACGTTGAGGCGAAGCATAGATTCCAAGTCCAAGAGGTCAGTACATACCCACACGTCTCTTAGGACCGTCCGACTATCAATCTGATAGCCCGTACCTAGGATCTCTATCTTCTAGGGTACGAATCAATATCCCCCATAAAGCAACACAGGATAAGATCGTCCCAGAGCGGTAACCTCAGGGATAGCAAGTAGCGCGGGTACGTTTTTTCACATGAATATAATATATGTACACACAATCATATAAATATACTCATTTCATCATATTAATATGGGTTCCTCTCGTAACCCATAGGCACAAAATTTATCCTTAATTTCCCATTATTATGATTACGTATAAGGTTTCGTCTCTAACCTTTATTCGAAGGGTTTTCTCACTTATTACCTAATACACATGGTTTATATCCTCACAAATCTGAAATTCAGTAAGGGACTTTATTTGATTCCAACGTAACTCTCTTACATACCTCACCCTTAAGTTATAAATCTATCAACCTAAAGTAAATATCCCATAATTACCATACTTGTTGAAGATTAAAGGTTCTAACATTTATCCATATACCCTACTGGTCCTCAATATCTCCCAAATCCTTTTATTTAGAATGCCCAAAGGTTATTACACGATAAATTAATTTAAGTAAATAAACAAGAGGAATAGGAGTCTTCCAGGAGGGGTCGATCGATCGAAGCTTGGGGCTCGATCGATCGATTAAGCAGGTCTGGGCAAAAAATTCTGCAGAAATTGCAGTGACGGGATTGATTAAAGTTCTTCATCAAAACTCATATTTTCCAACACTAATCGGCCCAAAAAGTTTACTGTTAACATACTAACATAATTCCAGATATCTTTAACGTTCAGCATGCGTGTATACATCATTAAACATGGTCAAACAACCTAAAATCTCATCTAATAATCAAGAACCCTACAGTTTTCTTAACTTTTGTTCTAATCAGTTTTCTCCAGAATTTCCTTCTAACATAACATCACAAATTCGTGAGTTAATCATCTACTTCACATATTATTTCCAGAATATGGTTATAACGATTTCTACATGCAAATCCCTATCAAAAATTGGGGTTTTCTTCCATTGATTATACTCCTAATCATTCCTACACTAATATGATTATTGCACCAATGAAAATACGCAAGTTAAACACTTGCCTGGGATTTCAGAGGTCTTCTTTCCTGCTGATATTGGTGTGGTTGCGTTCTCCTCCTCGCGATCTACGCGTTGGTGGTGACGGCGGTGAAATCGGTGGTGTTTTGGGCCTTGAATCACCTTGAGAGCTCTCTCCTCTCTTCTCCAATGGCCGTTCTAGGGTTCTGAATGTTCTAACCCTAAAAGGCTGACTTAAATGGCTGCTAAGGATGGCTGAAATTCGTGGGTTTAATTACCCTATTTTGTAAAATGACCAAAATGCCCTCTCGGGTCACTAATTAAGCCTAAAAACATCCCGAGACCCAAACTAAACCCCCGGGTACACTTTTCTGACTATCTCGACCCTTCCGGACGCGTTGGCACACTCAAAACGACCATACGGACAACTTATAAAATATTCCCTTTTTAATTAACATAATTAGTCCCGAAGTGACACGGGCACGTCCCGACTTAAACTTCCGAAATAGTCATTTAATTCACCTATGACATTCAATATAACCAATATAATATATTACTATGCTCATTAGTAATATTCAACCAGTTTCCCATAATTACTAACTCTAGTCACGTTAATAATTATAACATAATTAATTTCCGGATTTTTATTAAATAAATCATCACATTAAATTTAATAAATCCCCAAATTAAATATAGCATAAAAGTACGGGGTATTACATAATTACGAGAGCCAAGTTTTGGTTTATCCTCTCCAACAACATTGCCCTAGACAAGGGATCCGCCGATGACTTATCTGCAAGCAATACTCTAGAGTGAATCAAGCCCCTCACCAGACCAGGGTTCACTCTCATAGAGGTAGATGCTGAAGAGTCTTAATCTGCTGGATAGTGGTACCTCTTTTTCATCTCTTAAATTTAGATTAAATATTCTTGACTTCTTCAATAGTGACACCTACTAGCTTTTTTAACCTTCCCCAATGGTTTTCTTCTTCTGGTCTAGAAGGGGAAACATAACTCCAAACATCAAGTTGGGAAAATTTCTCTTCATCATGTTTCTTGGAGATGAGGATGTGGTCAGGATAGAAGTTAGATCAAGTGATTCAAATGGGGATAAAGTTTCTCCCAAAATAGTGTCTCCTTCTTCAAAACAAGATTTAGACGCATCAACTGATGAGATAGAATCCTCCAAATTTATTGGGGTTGAGGGGATGTCCTCCATATGTTGAGCTACAAAGGAGGTGATATAGCTATTGTACTCCAACAAAATAGAGGCCTACACGGGATAATATTCTCCGATTCTTTGCTGAATGGACCAAATAAACTTCAGCTCCTCAAAGTTCACCTTTGAGTTAAGGGGGCAATCTGTCTTCCTTCCCTCAACAAAAAGGCACAGTATATTGGTCGGCATATCAAGAAACAGAAAGTATGCATAAATGAAACATAAATTATATGAGTTTTCGACCTATGCCATGACCTTCCTGGGGGCATCTGGGACCATTTTACCTCACCCTTTTAGCAAGGGGTACATGTTGCTAGTTTTTCATAATAATATCATAATCCTAATAATTCTTATTGGAATTCGGTAAGTTAACTACCAAAGCCCTATTGGCTTGACGTGTCTTCAAGTAATAAGTATCATCTCTAGTGGTTCCCCACTTATAACAGGACATTAACTCCTTTATTCTTATGTGTGTTCTGTATAGTTCATTAAGATGGTTAACCCCATTTACTACCTTCCAACTATTGGCGGGTACTTTTATAGGGACCGCATCGAAGTATTGGCAAAACTCCAAAAATAAGTTATTGGGAGGAAAAGTTACTCTACATTCAGCTATAAATATAGTGGTCAATCAGTAACCCTCATCTAATTCACACAAATCATAAGGTAGAGACACCATTTCCATTGTTACCCATTATGTAATTTTCCTCCTTTCCTTAAAATCCTTTAAAGACCCTTTATTAACAATATAAACCATCCTAAAAAATTCAGAAAGACAAATATGGAGGAGAGAAAAGTCTTACAGTTGTTACTACATGGAGGGAAAACTATTAAACAACAAAGAGAAAATGCAACAGTAGAAGAAAGGAAGTTCGATAATGCTGAGGTGAAGAAAATAGGGGGAACTCAACCTCCTATAGATATAGTGAAGGCTAACGATATTCGTGATTTGAAATGATTAATTGAACCAAACGATTGAACTTTCAACGGATTTTCAAATCCCAAGAAAGTTAAAGGACCAGCGTGTCATCCAATGGTTATCAAATTTTTAAGTTATTTACAAAGGTACCCCCGCTCTAGTACAACAGTGAAATATTGGCAAGTCCAGGATTCCGATCGCCGAAATTCAACCTCTTTGAGCGCTGAGCAGCTTTTAAAAAAAAATACTCCATTCTTTTGATAAATCCTCAAGTATGGAGCATTGGGTGCTTTTGCTGGAGGTTAAAATTATTTAACCATGTAGATCAATAGCACCATGACGCCTATTAACATATCATGAAGCCGATCATACCTGGTCGACACAAGTATCTATTGGTCTGCTACCTAGCCGACCACCTCTAAGAAGAAGAATGGTAAGCCATATGAAAATCCACACGTGGGATATTCAACAGTCACCATACACATGCACATGAAGAGATACTCAGTTGCACAATGTTATGTAATGGTGCAAATGCTTGAATCTATAAAGGCATTCCACCTCTTGACTTTCTACTTACTATAAATACACCATTTCTCTTAGCTCAAGGGGAAAGTTTTCACAACCCAATTTCACCTTGTAATTGTATCTGAGAGATACTGTGGATGTAAGCCTATTCCCAAAGATGAACCACATAAAACTCGTCACTACTAGAAATAGACATTTTTATGGCCGACAAAAGGGTCATAAAAGGTTATTTATGAAGGTTTTCGAAGCTTCAAAAATCGTCATAAAGTTGTGTGTCATAATAAAATTAGTGTTGACCAAACCGTTATTAACGATAATATCATGTTCATATTATGACGGTTTTTCGTACAAACCATCATTAACGATAATATCATGTTCATTTCACCGTCATTATAAACTTCTTTAAATGCCGGATGTTAATAAAACATTCATAAACGTACATATTGCGACAATTACTTTGTTCATTATAATTGCAACGTACATTAAACAGTCATAAAAATACCCTTTTTTTCATTGTAATGACTGTATACTATAAACTGTAATAAAAAGTTTTTTTTTTAATTTATTTTTTTCTTTGATTTCTATTATACTATTCTATATCCCAAACATGTTACGCATAAAGTACGATATGCCAATTCAAAGCGCAAATTTCCATACTCGAAGTAGAAAATTCCAACTAGCAATATAACTTGAACAGTAAGTATAAAAAAATGTCATTAATATTTGAAGTTAAAGAAAATTAGTATACATCAATAGTCTATCAACTCATTTCTGGATGACTCATAATGAAAAAGATATCTAAAATGACCTATACTATAAACATAAAAACTAAAAAATTAAACTTCGATATTAGCTCCACTCATGTAGCATGGAAGCGGACAATTGCAATAGCTATACCAGATACGCAAACACAACAACATGGTCAATATCTGAACAAAAGGAGGAAACAAATTGCAGTTAACAACTAAAATAGATTAACCATATAAAGAATATAGCTCAAACAATAATGATATTCTAATATAATATCGAGCATCAAATATTAAACATTTGCATAATCTCAAAGTTAATTTTACTTCATTCTTTATTATGGCAGGGGAGAGAGAAATGGGTAAGGTGTCATGAAAATTTCAACAGAGTTTCATCTGTTTTTTTAATAATCCAAAATCATGACATGTTTAAACAATAATAACCATATAAAGCGCAATTCAGGCATTCACCGTCAACAATAATATAAAGCCCACCTCAGGCATTCAGCAACATCATCAACAACAACATAAATCCCACCTCGATAATTCACTATGAATAATAACAACATAAATATCACCATGTGCATGCATTATCAATAATAATAAAATAAATACCACCCCGAACATTCACAATCAACAACAATATAAAGACTAGAGATGTCATCACAATGAAATATTTGCATAATCTCAAAGTTGATTTTTACTTTTTTCTTCATTAACGCATGGGAGAGATAAATGAGGAGGGTTTTATGAAAATGTCGATAGAGTTTCCTCTATTTTTTTAATAATCCAAAATTACACATGACATGTTTAACCAAAAATGAAAATATAAAGCCCACCTCGAGCATTCATCATCATCATCAACAACAACAGTATAAATCTCACCGCGGGCATTCACTATCAACAATAGCAATATAAATACCACCATGTGCATTCATTATCAGTAATAACAATATAAAGAACACCTTGGGCATTCACAATCGACAACAATATAAAGGACACCATGGGAATCGCAATTAAATATTTGCGTAATCTCAAAGTTAATTTTGACTTCATTCTTTATTAAGGCTGGGGATAGATAAGTAGGGGAGATTTTATGAAAATTTCGACAGAATTTCCATTATTTTTTATATAATCCAAGATTAAACATGCTATGTTTAACCAACAACAATAATATAAAGCCCAACTCGCGCATTCACCATCAACAATAATATAAAGCCCACCCCGAGCAATCAGCATCATCAATAACAATAATAATATAAATTCCACCCCGACCATTCACTACCAACAACATTATTATTGACATCATGTTTTTATAGTGTTTTGATAATTTTAGTTACAAATTTTGTTATATTTTCATACATACTATTTGATTATCTATATTAAACATTATTAATATCGACACGAAATAATTAATTAGATTAAGGGAAATAAGGTACCTGAAAAAATATGCCAAAAGTGTCCACAATTGTAGCTCACTAAAAATAATTTTGAATGAAATCGATGAACTCATGTTGAACTTCATAGGTTGCTTTTTCATCCAACTCCTTCATCTAAAAAATTAAATAACATAAGTTGTATTCAATTTTTCCTTATGAAAGTAAGTAGCAGGGAAACAAAATATTATGAAATAAATATTTATTACCTTTAGTTTAGTAGATTAAGCTGGATTCTCTATTAGATCTCTTACGTACTTCAATATGTAAAACCCAGATTCAATATTCCTTGATTGTAGAGGGGCCTATAGAATGATATGTTGAAGATAATAGTTATATTAGGATTTAAGAAATAAGTCACTAATGTATATTCATTACCATTATCTTATCTTAACATTCTCCCAGTTTGAACCCGAAACTCTTGCTCCTTTCAATACCACCGACCATTTAAATTCACTTCAAGACAAAGATTGAAAATGAAAAACTTGTGTACAAAGACAATATGATTATATATATATATATATATATATATATATATATATATATATAAGCCATTACTCACATGCTTGTAAAAAGTTTCTTGTCTCGGTTTGGCGCCTTATGTAAAGAATCCAAGTAAAATATATTTATCTTTTCACGTGCAACTTAGACTCCAACTCACTAATATGCCTTTTTTATCCTCTCTAAGTGAGGTTGAAAAAGGTTGTGGGGGTGACTCCATGCCCTTTACCCCTAACATGATCGGGGTGATTGGGTGTCCCTAATGACAAAGTATGTCTGAGGTTCCTTCGGTGCCAAACTCCGAACTTTAAACTGAATGTTGAGCACATCCTGCAAAAAAATCAATCAAGTGAAGATATATAACATTAACAATAATTTAATTAGATGTATTTGATGTTGAATATTTAAGTAAACTATTTTATGTTGAATATTTAAGTAAACAAACTCATAAATAAAAACTCATAATTTTATCCGGTAGTTCCCTAGTAGCCTCATCACCAAATCTACCATTTTTATCTTGGCAACATTTTTTTCACAGATAAGCCCTATTGTCGTCAACAAACTTATCACCTGCCTCTTTTAGTTTACATGTTAGATTAAAAAATTGGATGAACTTAGAATGTGTAGTTAATTGACAAATATCAATGTTTGTAAACTGATAAAAACAAGTACATACAAGGTCTTCAATTGTGTGTGTTTTGTATGCTTATACGAGTTTACGTCACACTTACCATCATGATATGTCCCTATCGTGATCAAATTTATAAAAAGGTAAAAAATAAATGCATTTTTAGTGACATCTAAACACACCTAAAGTCAAGTACATGATTAACTACGAAACTATAAGCATAATTAATTGAGAACACACAAAACATTTTAGCAAAAATATAGAATTTTATGATACTTATAAGTCTTTATTTTTGTTTTAACATAAATTGATCGAGTTTAGCTTCTACATAGGTATGAACTAAAATTGCTAATAAATAAGGTTGTTAATATGTACTTTTTTATATGTATTTGTTCACAATAAGTGTTTGAGTTGTGCAAATGGTTGATCAAATTATAGTTTGAACGTGTCATTTGTTAAGAGTCTTTTGCTATCTCGATCTTTATGCAAGAATTTAATATTGTCATTTTCTTTTTAAAACTAAATTTTAGTTAGATATACTTGATTCTTGAATTTGTGTTGGTTATGTAATCTGGTATACATTTCTTTACTACATGTTTCACTTTGGGGAGTAACTTGTCGTTGTTAAATTTGTATCACTTTTCTCAACAAAGAGTGTGACCTGATCCATCTATTCAGACAGAGTATCCCCTCATAACGTAGCACATGACCCATCCTTATGTGAGGAGAAGATTGTGTTTTTTGGCATAAAAGATTATATAAGTTTTATTACTTATATAATCCTTGGGTAAGGAGAAGATTGTGTCTTTTGCTTACGGACAGACTGGGAGTGGAAAAACCTATACAATATGGGGAACCGCTAATGCCTTACTGTAACAGAACCTTTCCAATCATCAACAAGGCTTAACACCACGTGTCTTTCAACAGATTTTTTCCCGCATAAACGAGGAACAAAATAAGTATGCTCACCAATAATTCAGATACCAGTGTCGCTGTTCTTTTCTTAAGATTTACAACGAACAAATTATTAATCTCTTGGAACCAACACTAGGGAACCTCCAAATAAGAAAAGATGTCAAAACTTGTGTGTATGTTGAGAATTTGATAGAGGAGTGTGCATTAAAGCAAGTAGAATAAATCTGGTTGATCTTTTTGGGTCGTAAAGACAGAAGTTGACGGGTGTAGTAGGAGAATGCTTGAAGGAATCAGGGAACATCAATCGCTCCATTTCACAGCTTGGGAACTTGATAAACATTCTTTCGAAAGTTTCCCAAGAAGGAAAGCAAAGGCACATCCCGTACTGAGATCCCAAGTTGACATTCTTATTGCAGGAATCTCTTGGCGATAATGCTAAACTGGCAATAGTTTGCGCCATTTCTCCTACAAAAAGCTATATGAGTGAGACTTTAGGTACATTGAGGTTTTCTCAGCACGCCAAAGCTATCAAGAATAAGGAAATTGTTAATTAAGAGATTTAAGATGATGTGAATCTTTTGCGTGATGTGATACGATAGCTAATGGATGAACTGCTTCGCATGAAAGAAAATGGCAACCAAATTGACACAAACGGAGGCTATTCAATGGGGTGGAATGCTTGTAGAAGCTTGAACCTCCTGAAATTTAGCCCTAACCGTCTGATGGTGTTACCTAATTTGGATGATGATGGTGATAAAGAAATGGAAATCATAGAGGAGGCCGAGAAACCTCAGCCAAAGACATTTGGAAGTGCATATATTGAAGAATAATTTTCTGAAGATACAGACATCAATATGAAAGAAAACATTTCTGAAAAAGTTGACAATCATGAAACCAATACTATTCATTGTGGAGATTTCGGTATGGATACACCAAGTTGTTTAAAGGTGGACGTAAAAATAAGGGAAACTGCGAGGATAATTTGATACATTCATTGATTCAAACGCTTGAAGATTCTCTTGGGTTGCCTAGTGAGGAGAATCTTTCATTCGCAAGTAATTTATTGAGTGAAGAATTACCAAAATGCTAAAGTTTGGAAGCTGTGAGCTAAGATTCTGCAGATCTTATGGGACCTTCTTGTTGGAAGAGGTTGTTTATATATTTAGGGGAGGGAGCAAAATATATGAAAAAAGAGTGGAGAACTATTTGGTGAAAGGAACTATTTTATTAGAACTCACTAAATTTTGCTTGATACAAAATGTGGAGATTAAATTTACATCAAGGGTCAAGATTGAATCTCTAGAACCTTCCACATATATCTACCATTTCTTACACTCTCCACAATACACAAGATGGATCTAGAATGTTCTTGGCAAAATATCACTCTTAATGGGTCTAACTTTATAGAGGCCCAATACTAACTAATTAGACAACCCAAACATTTAACCCAAAAATACAAACTAATAAAGCCCAATTATTTTAATTTCAAAAACAAGTTTAATTTTCAACACCCCCTCTTAAACTTGGTTTTGCAACTCCAAGTAGTCTTCGTAGCTTGTGGAACACTTCATGCTTGAGTGGTTTGGTAAAGATGTCGGCAACTTGATCATGAGACTTTACGTACTTCAGTTGTACCTCCTTCTTTTCCACACATTCACGAAGGTAGTGATACCTTGTGTCGATGTGCTTGCTTCTGTCATGGAAAACTGGATTCTTTGCTAATGCAATCGCCGATTTGTTGTCGACGCATATCTCAACCGTATCTTCAGGTATGTTAAGCTCTTTCAATAAATTCTTCAACCAAATTGCATGACATACACAATTTGTTGTGGCGACGTATTCAGCTTCACAAGTGGAAAGGGTGACAATAGGTTGCTTCTTTGAACTCCATGTGAATGCAACGTCTCCCATGTAGAACACGAACCCACTTGTGCTTTTTCGGTCATCTAAGTCTCCTCCCCAATCACTATCACTGTAGCCAACTAGCTTGAAACTGTTAGAGACTGAATAAAATAATCCATAGTCAATCGTTCCTTTAACATAGCGAAGGATCCTTCTTGCAGCCTTCAAGTGTGTTATTGTTGGAGTTTCCATATAACGACTGATAAGTCCAACTCCAAAGAGGATATCGGGCCTTGTGCATGTTAAGTATCGCAAGCTTCCAACGAGGCTCTTAAAATATGTTGGATCCACTATTTCTCCTTCTTCATGCTTTGACAGCTTGGTTCCACATTCCACGGGAGTGCTTACGGGCTGACATTCATTCATCTTGAATTTCTTGAGAACTTCCTTTGCATAGCTTTCTTGAGAAATAAATATTCCTTCTTTCTCTTGCTTTACTTCTATGCCAAGATAGTAGGACATGAGCCCAATATCGGTCATCTCGAATTCTCTTGTCATCACCTTCTTAAACTCCTCGATCATCTTTGCATCATTTCCTGTGAAGATTAAATCATCCACATACAAGCAAACAATTAACATATCTTTATTTCCATTCACCTTTGTGTATAGGGCATGCTCATAAGGGCATTTTTTGAAACCATTTTTATGAAGATATTGATCAATTCTACTATTCCATGCCCTTGGTGCTTGTTTTAGGCCGTATAATGCCTTGTTCAATTTTAACACCTTATCTTCGTTGCCTTTCACAACATACCCCATGGGTTGCTCTACATATACTTCTTCTTTAAGATGGCCATTTAAGAAAGCAGACTTCACATCCATTTGATGGATTTTCCATCTATTTTGAGCTGCTAAAGAGATAATTAATCTTATAGTTTCAAGACGAGCAACTGGAGCAAATACCTCTTCATAGTCAATTCCATACCGTTGCTTAAATCCTTTGGCGACTAATCTTGCTTTGTACCGCTCTACTTCTCCTTTAGCATTCTTCTTGGCTTTATACACCCATTTGACTCCAATAGCTTTGTGCCCTTTGGGAAGACTTGTCAACTCCCATGTGTCATTCTTCTCAATTGTTTTTATCTCATCATCCATTGCATCCTTCCATCTCTTGCTTTGTATGGCCTCTTCAAAACCTATAGGTTCACAATCGGCAAAAAGACAAAAGAGAGTTATATCATTTTGATTTTCAGTTACCTCATATATTTCATCCAAACTTCTGAAACGTGGGGCTCTTTCATGTGAACTTTGACTTGATGATGATGGATCTCCATGAGTGGATGATGGTGGTGATGGAGGTGGCGTAACAGGCTCTTCTAACTCTCCATTGCTGCTATCTTCATCTTCTTCTTCAAACAAAGGAAGAAAGTCATAGTTTTCCTCCTAGGCATCCCACTTCCACGAGCCTTCTTAATCAAACTTGACGTCTCTACTAGTGATGACTTTTCCACTGATTGGATTGTACAACTTGTAACCTTTGGAGCGTGAATCGTAGCCAACAAATACGTATTTTTCACTCTTGTCATCAAGCTTTGTCCGCTTTTGATCTGGCACTTGAGCATATGCAATGCTCCCAAATACTCTCAAATGAGAAATTCCGGGTTTTCTCCCACTCCATGCTTCTTGTGGAGTTTTATTCCACACACTTCTAGTGGGGCTTCTATTTGACAGATAAACGGCACAATCCACAGCTTCGACCCAAAATTCTTTTGGCATTCTTTTACTTTTCAACATGCTTCGAGTCATATTTAAAATGGATCTATTTTTTCTTTCAGCAACTCCATTTTGTTGAGGTGAGTATGCAACCGTTAAAGGACGGCGTATCCCATTTTCTTCACAAAACTTTTCAAACTCTTTAGAAGTGAATTCGCCTCCTCTATCAGATCGCATAGATTTTATTTCATAACCACTTTCTTTTTCCACAAGTGCTTTAAATTTCTTAAAAGAACAAAATACTTCTGATTTTTCTTTTAAGAAATAGACCCATGTCTTTCTACTAAAATCATCAATGAAAAGTAGAAAGTATCTATTTTTGCCAAAAGAACAAGGAGTAATAGGGCCACACACATCGGTATGAATGAGTTCTAGGGGATTCTTTGCTCTTGTAATTGACTCTTTTGGAAAACTCATTCTAGAATGTTTTCCAAGTAAGCATCCTTCACATAATTGATCCGGATGATTAATGGGAGGCAACCCATTAACCATTCCTTTGTTATGCAATAATTTTAAGCCACCAAAATTTAGATGCCCAAACCTTAAGTGCCAAAGCCAAGACATGTCTTTAAAGCAAGCATTTAAACACATTGCACCTTCACTTTGAATGTTTAGCAAAAACATTCTATTTCTTGCCATAAGTACTTTAGCAATTAAATTCATTCTTTGGTCTCTTAAAGAAAGACTATGATCTTTCATGTGGATATCATAACCTTTCTCTAAGAGTTGCCCCAGACTCAAGATATTTGTTTTCATGTTTGGCCCATAGTAGACATTTGAAATAAATTGGTGCTTCCCATTTTTCATACGAATCAAAATTTTACCTTTTCCTTTCACCGGCACTTTTGATTCATCTCCAAAAGTAACATTGCCCTTTACCGATTCATCAAGTTCCACAAACATGTCCTTTTTTCCACACATATGGTTGCTTGTTCTTGTGTCAAGATACCACATCTTGCTTTCTCCATTATGTTCTCCTTTGTATGCTAATAACAATGTCGAATCCTTGTGCTTTTCCTTTTCAACATAGTTAGTCTTCTCCTCCACAATATTCGAATTACTTCTGCATTCCGAAGCATAATGGCCGAACTTTTGACAATTATAACACTTAATTTGAGATTTTTCGTACCTTGGTCTCGTGTTGCCTTCTCTTCCACGTCCTTTTGCTGGATATGAGTTTTGCCTTTCATTGTTGAAATACTTCACACCACCTTTTCTTCGAAATTGACATCTGCCTCTTCCTTTTTGGCTCCGTTCGTTGTTGTATTCTCTTCCTTCTTTTAGAGTAAGCTTTGTTTGAAGAGCTTGCTCTAAAGTCTCCTGATTTTTCCTGTTAAGTCTCTCTTCATGGGCTTTTAAGGAACCCATGAGTTCATCAATTCCCATAGAATCTGTATCTTTAGATTCTTCAATTGCTACAACAACATAGTCAAACTTGGAACTTAAAGAGCGGAGGATTTTTTCTACCACCCGTGTGTCACTCATATTTTCACCATTAGTTTTAAATTTATTAACAATAGCCAAAACTCTAGCAAAATAATCTGAAAGTAACTCGGAATCTTTCATATGCAAAGACTCGAACTCACCTCTAAGTGTTTGGAGACGAACCTTCTTTACCTTCTCAATCCCCTTATGAGAATTTTGTAGAGTCTCCCATGCTTCTTTGGCGGTTGTGGCAAACGCAATTTTCTCAAACGTACCTTCATCCAATGCTTGGTGAATGAGAGTGAGGGCCTTTTGATCTGTCCTCCTTGCTTCTTATAATCTATCCTTTTGAGCTTGAGATAGAGTGGCTTCATCTTGAGGCTCATTGTAGCCTTTTTCAACGATCTCCCAAACATCTTTAGAAGCGAGTAACACCTTCATCTTGATACTCCAATGGTTGTAGTTGTCTTTGGTGAGTTGGGGAATTTGGAAAGGAACCATACCATTAGCCATTTTAGAACCTTGGCTCTGATACCACTTTGTTGGAAGAGGTTGTTTATATATTTAGGGGAGGGAGCAAAATATATGAAAAAAGAGTGGAGAACTATTTGGTGAAAGGAACTATTTTATTAGAACTCACTAAATTTTGCTTGATACAAAATGTGGAGATTAAATTTACATCAAGGGTCAAGATTGAATCTCTAGAACCTTCCACATCTATCTACCATTTCTTACACTCTCCACAATACACAAGATGGATCTAGAATGTTCTTGGCAAAATATCACTCTTAATGGGTCTAACTTTATAGAGGCCCAATACTAACTAATTAGACAACCCAAACATTTAACCCAAAAATACAAGCTAATAAAGCCCAATTATTTTAATTTCAAAAACAAGTTTAATTTTCAACACTTCTAGCCTCAGCATAGTTCCACGTGATATATTCCCTGTACTAAAGTCTCTAGGTCCAAGTGTTTTATTGGGTGTTAACAGAAGCAGTAGGAAAATTCTTAGTACTTCATCAATGTTAACTGCTTCTAGGATAAATCTCAGAGACAGTGAAAAACCCTAAAAAAACATCAGTTTGAATGCTCGTAAAAGTTCTTTTCAATCATCTAAATATTTGGCAGCTAGTCTCCATTATGGTCTTGAAATTATTGATAGTCATCAGCATAGTTCGGCTCTCAGGAGATCCTCATTCAGGTTTTCTTAGAAACCCACTAATTTTAAGCCAATTTTATAAGTTCACAAAGTTGATGCTGGTGTCCAAACTCTTCTTCAAGATGATGAGTTTGTAGAAAAGGATTCACCAATATTTTTATGCCATAAACGTAGCAACATAAATTCTGAAGAAGAGCTCAAAAATACCAATAGCATTTTTAATATACAGTATGTACCTATTATTCAGTCACTAGAAGATGACAAATCCATGAAGATAGTTCCTAAAGCTATAGAAAAGGTTTTAACGGGAGCTATTAGGAGATAGATGGCATTTGAAGAGTTCTGTGAAAAGTAAACTTATGAAATTATGTAACTTTAGGGGTTGAAAAAAAAAGACCGACCCATTTGACCCGATTGGACCGAACTGGATCGAAACCACATTTATAGGCTTTTTTATAAATCGTTCATAATTCGATCATAAAGTAAGAGACCCGAATATTTTTGGTTCGGTCTAAAATAGCTATTTTAAATTCGGTCTTTGGACCGGACCGGATGTTTATTTTAATATTATATATATATATATATATATATATATATATATATATATATATATATATATATATATATATATATAGGAAGGCTCACCTACATCATACACTATACATCACACCTAATTCTAAGCCCTAGAAAATCTTTTTTTCAAATTTTATATTTTTTCCTTGAAATTAACCTTTCAATCAACACATATAAAAAAAATTAGGTCAAAATATATTTTGTAGCTATTTTTAAAAAATCCACAAAAAACTGCTGGCAGAGACCCTTATAAATAAGGTATTTTTAGCAGTTTTTTGTGGATTTTTTAAAAATAGTTACGAAATGTATTTTGACCTAATTTTTTGCATATGGGTTGATTAAAATGTTAATTTCAAGGGAAAAATATAAAATTTGAAAAAAAGAAGTTTTTTAGGGCTTGTAATTAAGCGTGATGCATGAATGATGTATAAAGCATGATGTAAATGAGCCTTCTCCTATATATATATATATATACTAGGGTAAGCCCGTGCCTGAAGGCACGCTGATAATTTTAAAAGCATGAAGTTGTGCCTTGGTGCGATGGCAAGTGACCTCACCAAAGCTACGGTTGGTCCCAGATTCGAAACATGGGAGCAACCTCTTCATATATGGGGGTATGCAAGCCGACATCCGCCTATTCAAGATCCTACAGTTAATCGTCTTGCCCTTTGACTGAAGGAAGGAAGATTTTTTTTCAAAATATCATGTCATGTATAATTTAAGTCTAATGTTTTTATATAAAATAAATAATTGTAAACAATTTTAAAATTTTGTACAGAGTTTCCATTATTTATAGGATTCTCAGCCCTAAATAAGAAATAAGAAATACATCAACAAAAAAAAACTAATAGCTTGTAATTCAATTATAATATCATTGTCTATAATAAGTTCTCAATATTACCAACATACATCATCTTGATTTATGAAAACACTTTTGAAGAAAAAAAGAGAAACGGTAGATCTATCGGTTTCCTATCTTCCATCCCATTAAAGATCTCATTTTCATCCACTTCGTATCAATTAATCGACTGATTTCACGACGAACAACCACACACTAATACCATTTGTTATTACCCTAGGGAGATGTCGCACCTCGCAGTTTCTTATCAACAATTGCACCAAGGGAAGGTGTTCCAAATATTCTAGAATTCACTTTCTCCATGTTTAGTTTATCTCCATGTTCAGCATCAAAAGTAGTGCCTAATCAATACAATAAAAATTGAAGATATGTCATGATCAAAGACGCATACTCATTGTTAAAGTCAAAATAATTGTGCTTCTGGCATTAAAAGAGAGCGTATAAGTGAATTCAACAATAGATGATGTAAAATGAATAGTCAAATAGACATACATCATCATAAACATAAATAAATTAAAATATATAATAAATCTCAATCTCTAAATAAATAGCCAAATAAACATACATATCATACCGGCACAACATCTATGCAAATCTCCTCATGAGTGTGCGCTTATCAAAACATCTGCAATTCTAGCCAAAATGCGTGCAATTTCAAACACTGGTTATTATTGGATGCTACTGCTATCTAATGGTGAGATACCTAAATAAGAAATAAGCGTAAAGTAAATAGTAGAAAACTCTTAATCGTGAGATCCCCCTCTTCCTTTGTTTGGGCATGAGCATTGAATGTTTCTATAATGAGACCGATATAGCCAAGAACAGGTTTACCCCAAGCTTATTGCCAATTAAAGTATGGCCATTAGAGAAATGGTACAATAATCACATCTCCCTATAGTCATCTATTGACGGTAGTGACAGGTGATCTATACAAAGGGATGTGAAGGAGCTCAAGAGGAAGCCAGGCACCATGCGAAGAATCTCAAGAGATAGATAGGTAGATTTCTCCACAACCACCTGAGCACTGTTGAATATGTCATCCCAACAGACCTGTTACTGCCCAAACAGAGAATTAATTGAATTACAAAAACAAAAAATTAACAATAACATTAAGTTACCTCATAATATGTACTAACTCAAGATAAATTGATATGGGCATTTACTTCAAACTGATATGGGCATAACTTCAAATGTTTATGGGCATAACTTTAAATTGAGATGTACCTGAT
Organism: Sambucus nigra; assembly: GCA_949130495.1. NCBI lineage: Eukaryota > Viridiplantae > Streptophyta > Magnoliopsida > Dipsacales > Adoxaceae > Sambucus > Sambucus nigra. Next base: position 43,403,274 of record OX422213.1, read on the forward strand.
AGACATATGGGCATAACTTGACTACTTTAGTACATAAATTGATATGTACCTAATAGACATATGTACGTATTTCTATGGGCATAACTTTAAATGTACATATTTTTAATTGATAGTACCTGTTGACTACTTTAGTACATAAATTAGAAATATGTACCTGATAGACACTGCATATGTTATGCCCATATACAACAGGTATATGTACACTTCATATTTACACTACAGACATATGCACCTGCATATGTACACTGCAGATACATATGTTTGAAAATAACTTTCCTGATTAATATCTGATAGGGAGAGTTTTGAGATGGGGTAAGTGTGTAAAAAGATAAAGAAAAATATTAATATCTGATTATATATACCTGATTAAATATATTCATACCTGATTATATGGGTACTAACCAAATTGATACCGCAAAATTTCCATAAATAGAAATAGGCATAATGTCAAAACAGAGCTAAAATCGAAACACGCATATTCCTATAAACATTTGTTTATATATATAAGCGGTCATTAGGTGTGAAGTGCATGTAAACACATGTTTCTATGGCGAGAGGATATCATCTTGGACTTCAACGAACAGTTCAAGCTGGGCAGAGAAAACCATCGTCTTAGAATCACTGCCAGATTCTATTTTAAGTGATTTAAGAAGGCTTCACGATGATTTAACCAAATCAGAAAAGAGCCCAAGTAGTTTCAATTTGGAATATCTTTTAGGCAGCTCAGATGACATTCTGGAAGAAGCCACACTTGTTGAAGATCTATCAAATACAAATATGCATTCTTGTAGCTGCGTAGTCAGACCATATAGAGCTTTAGAAAAGATCCTCTTGAAAAACAATCATCAGGATGTACAGCTATATGGAGTTTATGCACGAAGAGAGGCTGTTTTGGGCTTCCTTTGGATCTGCAGTCGCTTTAATCCCAAAGAGACATATCAAGAAGTATGCATATGTTATGAAATACTCCTTAACTTCACTTTCTAACATAAATTGGATATTTACCTCACTTTATAGTTATGAAATGCACACCCAATTTACAACTTACTTTAATTGATTTATGTTTATCTATTTGGACTTCAATATGAAGAAAAGTCTAGCAAATTTGTCAATTAATATTGATACACTGGACTCTAATATCCATAGACTTAGGCATCTTAGATATCACAATTTAGTGTCTGGATGCATATAGCCAATAACATATAAATACTTTAGTAATTAATAAGAATAATATAAATAATAACTTTACAAATATAAATAATAACTCTCCCAATGCACAATTGAACACTGATATTCTAGGATATGCTCTATAACATGTGATAAAAACTAATTTCATAAAATCTTTAATGATATTTAGGAAAGAATCAACTATTACAAACCTTTCTTATTAAAGAATCAATGATATTTAGGAAAGAATCAACTAAATTTTGGCCGGCAATCCAGCATTCGTCCACCATCTGCAGTCAAAACATAACAAAGACACACTTAAAGAATTTCATATCATCCATAGCTGAACCACATCACGAAATTCAATTAGGAATGGAAATACTTGTTTGGTTGCTGAGAAAATGTACAAAAGGAAATCTTAATATTGTTAATTTAAACTTGGAACTATTTCTACTGAATTGGGATTATTCTCATACAAACACTCTGATTCCATATTTCTAAACTGAACAATAACTGAAACTTTTGAGATTTGAATTTGCGATGAAGTACACTAAACACACTTGAACCCTATAGTCAATTTTCACTTTTGTAAATGTAATATATGCTCAACTTCTTTATATTTTAGAAAAACTTCAACCCTAAAACACAACAGAAATAACAATCAGTTACATAGTATTAAGTTGTCATTGAAAATACAGACATATAATTGACATTAGAACATTCAAACTAAAAATTCAAAATACTCATTGAAAATGCGAACAAATAAGTGGCAATCCTTTATAATGAAAACAAAAAACAATAATATCCTTCTTGATTGAACCTATAGCAGCATTATATCCCAATTAAAACATCGATACATGGAATCAAGAAATAACAGATTATAACACCGAAATTGACATAACAATGATGGATATATGAATTTTAATCAATAAAATGACTTAATTGAAAATGCCTAATATGTGCCACTAATAAAAGTGTGTGTGTGTGTGTCTTAAATGAAGCTACCTTGAACACAAAAAAGATGGGAATGCCATGAATCAACAAATACCTACCAATCAAGATGGGAATTCCCCTTTTTTTAGCTTCACCTTGACGGATTGTTAATCCATTCGAACTCCATCAAGATCACCACCTATAATTTTGACCTTGTCTTGAATGACTTATTCTTCACCCAAAGAATCCTGAACAAAATTGGCAATAACTTACTTATTAAAGAAAATGGGGAGATTCAAAATTGTAAAACAAATCAAGTAACTAACCTAGAGTTTGATTTGTAGGGAACTGAGATAATGCTAAAAAACATTTTAAGCAACAATAGGACACTTGGACAATTCAAATCTTACTTGGAAAATCTATCAAACAATGGGCCTTCAAATTTCAAGGCCCAATAGACAAACAAATCAAGTAGAAATATTCTCATGAAAATGTAAACCTAGCCAAAAATACCCAACGATGATATCAACCATATTCTGATTTAGAATTTTTAGCATGATATAGAGAACACAGTTCTGTATAGTTTCATCTGGACACGCACCATCTAAATGATATATGCTCGGGATGTGAATCATGATAATTTGCTCATCGTATCATAATCTGAAAATATAATTGATGGTATTAAATTTTAACCAAATGATATAAGATCAAAAATATAATCTCAAAATTATATACTATTTAAATATAAAAAATGATATAAGCTAAAAAATATAGACTATTTAAATATAAAATAGAACCATAACACCACACCACGTCGAGAGATATATGAATTAAACATATGTACTCCAAATAGCTTGATTAAGCATATCTATGTGAAAACTCATGGCTTATAAAAGGTCCAAATATAAATTTAGTGGACATGATTCAAGTTCGTGGAATGATAAAGATATTTTTTAGATAATTTACTCGATAATAAATAGTCAACGAAAGAGAGTAATACATATCATTATATAAGAGAATTGTCTCACAACCTACTAATACATATCATTAGATCAACCATTGTCTCATACCTTGCTATTTTGCAGGTAATTTGGAGTTGGAACAACCCTCTATATTTTCCCAAACATGACTCACATAAGGTGAGAGAAGTCAACACCCACTGTTGAGAAATGCAAGGGTTCACGATACTTCAACCTGAGGTATTATTAAACCATAGTGGTCTGCACATATGCAATGGATTATTATAAACAATCCACTATTGAGATTGGTATAGGTTGGGCACTTATGTCCAGTGATATATTGCTAATATCATAAACAATTTCATTGTCGATAAGAACTGCAATATGAGTATGCTCAAGAAGGGAGTGAGTCGACACTATTCCTTCTCATATCCAAAGATATTGTAAGATATAAAATTATAATGTAAAGGTATAGAAAAACCATCATAAATAAAAAAAAAGATTCTAATGATATGTATTAGCAGGTTATGAGATAATTGGCTGATATAATTGATAGACACAACATAATTGATATCATAAAATATAATTACCTTGAATGAGCAAAGGTGAAAACAAAATCTCACAACTATAATGAATTAGTTCGGGCAAAGAATTTCAGATTGATTTCATGGGTCCAAATAATATACTCACTGAGTAGTATAGATAGAGCTGATGAAATTCAGTGTAACTGTCAAAACAGGGAAGGACTGGTAAGCGGCGCAGTTGAGCGGTATCATACCGGTTCAGCATGGCAATGAAATATATGCTTCTATATTATATATGAAACCATTTTTTCACTCCTACGGTACTCGATACTAAAATGCTTCGTCAATATCCATAAAAAAACTCAGCCAAAAAGCCTCGGTTTGGAAATTTGAACAAAAATCAAATTTGTCAATAGGTACGCATTCATACATGGAACCATAGGTATTCACAATATAAAGATAGAAAAAAAACAAAAATACAGAAAATGTAAGCCAACAGTTGTCATACACAAATAATATACTAATGAAATACACAAAGTTCCAATCAAAGAGAGAATGTATACCTGATTAGGTTTCAATCTAGAAAAAAAACATAAACACCAAAGTAGAAACAAAAAATTAGATCTACGAAATCTTATTTTGAACTAAAAAAATACAAAGTTCTAATGAGATAGAGAGAGAGAATGTATACCTGATTAGATCTGCAAAAAAAATTTCGTCATAAAATACCTAACAAATATTTCGAGATCGATATAAGAAATGAACAAAACCCCCTAACATCACATGTTTCTTCCAAAGTAAACCAATCAAATCCACATCAAACTAACAAATAAGAAACCCATATCAAACCCAACACTAACTTCATCGTGATATATGATGCAAATCGGTTAAAACAACTTAGCCCAAATTGAACCACAAAAGTCTTAGGTTTGTTGTCTATGTGCATGTCTGTGTACATATATGTGGGTGCGTGCATGTGTAAGAGAGAGAGAGAGAGAGAGAGAGAGATTACCTGATGGTTACAACCTTGGAGGCGGATGGCAGCATTATTTGAGCAGATTGGCAGCGGGAGGGTTTGGGAGAAAAACCGAAATCAGTGAGAGGGGAGAATGAAAAGTTTTTGTGAGAAGTGAGAGAGCGTGAGAAGTTGATAAAATGGGTTTTACAAAAGTACCCCCGATTTTGAATTGAAATTTAAATTTAGTAAGCAAATAAAAGAGGAAAACCAAAAAATTCAAGGGCAAAAAAGGCATTGTAGGATAAAATCATATTGATGATGTCATCTTTCCATCTTATGACATACATAAGTTTCCTACTTTATTATATATATATATATGTTATTACTTAATAGTAAATAACGAAACCCACTTTCACACTTGTTATACTTGGTAGCTCAACCCAACAAAACAACTCTCACTTTCCTCTCTCTGTATACTCTCACTTTTCCATTTCTATCAACACCATAACAACACTCAACTCCCCATCAAAAATGGCAGCGACGACAGAACATCCTACCTAGGTATTTTTCTTAATCTTTTTCTTGTGATTTGTTGGTTTTTGTTGTGAGCTATTTACCTTTGTTATCACTTTGTTATATCGATTTCATATTGTACCAAGTTTTTAGAGATGGAAGTGATGATCAACTCTGAATAACTAAGCGCTTTTTATTTTCTCTAACTAAGAAAATCCAAACCAGAAGTTTAATCTCTCTTTCTCATTAATGACACCAATCTGAGTTCACATATAGAGCTGCATAACTTGTGTCGTGACTATAAAATTGCTACTATTTCCTGTGTTGTTTATTAGGGTTTCGGGCATTTCATAGCATTGAGAAAAAATTGCTATGGAAGGTATTAGAGGGCTTTCTTCACTTGAGAGAAGTTAGGGTGTTCCGTGTTTGCAACATCAACATCATCTGGAGATGACACTGCAACCACAACCCCATTCAGTATGCATAAAAGGAAAATTAAAAGATATTATTCATATGTTATATTTTCTATTTGGTTTCACATACTTTCGTACTGTTATAGTTTTCTGTTTGTGAATTTTATAGTTTTCTATTTGTGAATTTTATATTTTGCTATATTTGTTGAGAAAAAACAGTCTCAAAAGGATTTGAAGGTATGGAAAACAGCCTCTTAAAATGTTCAAAACAACCTCTAAATATTAAAAACATCAAAAAAATTACAAGTTTTTATTGAAAAAAAAAGTAAATAAATGTAATTGTGAACCGATTATTAATCGAACCGGACCGAAAATAGCCTAGACTGAATAAATAGGTTAAACCGATTAAATTGGTCTGAATTCGGTCTTCTCAAGTATAGGACCGAATAATTCGGTCCGGCACTTAAAATGGTCAAAAACCGGACCGGACCGGACCGCGCCCACCCCTATGTAACTTAACTATTTAGTTTAGCAATACAAACATGAAAGGGAATGCAATGCCATTATTAGGCAAACAAGGGAAGATAAAATCATCTGCCTCGAGATCCTAATGGACGATGATCTATCTATCGAGGAAAAATGAATTAGTATCATTGAAAAATGAGCATATGCTTTTGAAGGAAAAATACGAAAATCATCCCAAAGTTTTAGGTGCAAAAATTGAGTTACTAAGAGCTCGAGATGAGCGCGGACATTATTGAAATTTCTTCGACATGGGCAAGAGAGATATCTTGCTAGAATAGATTCAAGACCTGAGAATCCAACTACAATATTACATATACTCCTCACCTAAGTCAGCTCAGAAAAATTATCATATCTTGCAATTAACCTATTCGCGTGAACCAATTGTGGATCCCAACTTGAGCATAATTCCTGAGTCAACAGGGGAAAGTGCCAAATAGAAACTAGAAGCGGAGAGAACTCGATCGACCGAAGCATAATTCCTGAGTGAGTGGATCTCTCTTACAGATGAATTAAAAAGTGAGCTTGAAGCAAGACGCTCGCTTGCGCAATATGATGAAGAAATGCTCAGAAGAACTTAAGAAAGTAATGCAGATGGCCATGGAGAGACATGAACATATACTTGAGCAACATGTAGATCTCAAGGAAAAGCATATTCAAATGCTCGTGAGTCATAAACGGATCCGAGATGGGATAGAGGATGTCAAGAAAGCAACTGTGAAAGATGGAGTGAAGGGTACTGAGTCGAAGTTCATAAACTCATTAACGTTATAAATTTCGGCCATGAAAGCGGAGAGGGGAAAAGAGAAGAGCTATCTTAAGGGTGAGAATAAAGATCTTAAATCCCAGTTGAGGGATACTGCAGAAGCCATACAGGATGTTGGTGAATTACTCATTCGACTTAAAGAAACATAGGAAGTTGTTGTTGCTGCCTAGACACACAGAAACTGAGAAGGCCTAAAAACAAATTGATATTTTGAATAGAACACAAGAAAAGAGATTAGTAGTTTAAAGCAGTTACTGGAGGAGTAACATTTGCCTAAAGAAAGATTAAAGCCTGTTTGTGATGAGACTCACATGGTGACATAAGAGGATGCAGGGTTTATAATGTTAAAGGTGAGTTATCGAAACTGGCATAAACACCCTCTTCATGGTTCTCAAGGTATGATCGATGTAACATATAATTTGGCAAATTAGTTTATGTAATACTATACTAGCCATTTTTCTTAAATAAATATGAAATTATAGCAGTTATGCTCTTACCAGCTGTGAGGTGGGTGTATTGGTTCTCTTATTCCGCTTTGTATGTATTCAATTTGGGATGGCAGTTGAATAAATGAACGATTCTATTCTGAAAAAAATGTTTTATTAATCCTAATCAAACAATGTGGTATCGTGATTGCAAGATATTTAACAAGAAAGTTACAAAAGTTATTATATCTAGGTACTGGTGTGAAGGATGCCATAAGAATGCCGAAGATTTCAATTTGAGAGATATCATGGTTGTGAAAGTTTTTGATGCACATGGTGAAGCTTGGCTTTCTGTTTTCAATAACTAAGCAACGAAAATAATTAGGGTCACAACTGATGATCTTGATAAAATGAAATCAAAAGAGGGAGATGAAAATCCTTACCAACTAAAACTGAAAGAATCTACATGGGTCTCTATTTTTCCCAGTAAGTGTTATGCCACATGAATACATGAGTGAGAACGATAAAGGATAACAGTTAGAGTTGTTACCTCAGTTGATTAAAGAGTGAAGTTTGGATTTTTACTTGAAGAGATATCTAAGAAAGCCTCTCAATAAGGTGGTCATATAGATAGTCAGATAGAACAATGTTTAGGACTTTAAATACTAATATTGGTGTCTATCATACTAACTATTGCAATATATTTTCTAACCAATTAACACTAGTTGATTATTTTCATTCTAGAAAAATGCCTTCTAAGCAGTCCTACAATTAAGCTCCCATTAAGTGCATTCTGTTTGTTTATGATACTGCAAAACCTGAGTAACTAAAATGAAGGTTGAAAGCCTACTTTTAATATAACTTGTATGAGTTATCAAGAGGTGAAATTCATGGAGCTTCCCAATACAAAATACTATGGATTTGATCTAACTTGTATGCCATAAAGCACATGGGAAACTTGCAGGGACCTCTGCTTGGGAGATTTCCATTGCGAAGCATTTGCCTACAGGATCACGAGAGAAGTCATGTATTTTACAAAAATTGCAATTTTTAATGGCTACAAGTCTACAAGCTTCCCCAGCACTATATGCTTGAAATTGGTCATTAGTGTGAAAGAATCAGAACCCATATATATCTAATTGGATCTTGTGTCATATGTGATGTTAAGCCTGAAAATATACTACTAGATGGTGATTTGAGCCGAAGATTGCTGATTGTAACAAATGTTTGGAAAGTAAGTGAAGCTGCAACATGAATCGAAAAAATCTACTAAATGATTAACAAATATATAGTATGTAAAAAAAGAATATAAAAAGATGCATTTAAGAATATGTAAAAGAGAACAAAAAACTAAGAAAAAATGTATTTCATAATAGAAAATGAATGTAGTTGTATATGGAAGTAAAACCTGTTATATCTTGAAATGCGTCATCACCCAAGTAACACAATATATAAGTATAAAAATCTTCACAAATCAATCAAACTGGATAGTCAGAATGATGAGTTTGTCTCCAGAAAACTTAATGAATAACAATAGCAACCATGTGATTATTTAACACTAATGGTTCTTAAAATTAGCCTTTGAATGGTAAAATACTGAATATGGAGATTATAAATGAGGTTGCTAATTTTGGAACAAGTCTTCATGATTTGCCAGATAGTGATATATGGAATGGAAGGACAATAGGAATTGTGTTTTCTCCATTGCATACATCTGCTAAATCTATTGTTTCTCCTTTGTTATGGCAGAGAGATCTTCCTTAGAAAATTTCTATAGTTACAAGTCAACAAAATAACCAACTTGTTTTGATACAAATAACAACCATATGTAACAATGACCCAAAAGTAATAATTCATTCAAGGGTAGTTTTAATATAAATAACAACCATTTTAGATTAAAATGTGTTGATGTAATCAACCCCATAACGACATTTCAGCTAAATTATGACTTCCATTTGTTGGAAATTCTATAAAATTGAAGGAGAAAGACTGAAATTTTTTCATAAAGACGGGTACTTCAATAGAAAGAAAATGATAAAACAATGATACATCACTTTTACAGTTGCATGAAGTAAGATTATGGGGTTTTGATATAATACAGTTTTGTTTCCTCGTATAACAACCACTAAAATTGATCGATTCAATGAAAAAGAGAATTGTAACTAGTATAATTAACATGCAATGGGGGGAGTTAAAAAATTATCTTTAGTCTGGTGTGAAATGTCTTCCTCAAAAAATATTTACTCGAAATTGGCAAGGGGAAAATATCATGTTGCATTAAAAAAATACCATTTTTAGCAAATAAAATCCTAAACACACTTGAAAAAAACATGCGGTTATCTTTATAAGAACAAAAAACTTATTTGTGAATGAGAAAGCCTTACAGTGGGAGAAATAGAGTTGTAAGTCTTGCTTTGACCTCAAGGTCACTCCATTGCAATGCATCCCATCAATTTTGTTCCTCTTTAATGGACCTCGGTCTTTTTGCGTAATCTTTTATGAAAGGTAACTCCATTAATGTGCGACAAGTAAATATGTGAAGCTCCTCTAAGGTAGATGTAGTCCACTGATCAGTGCAAAGATTGTTCAAATTTGGCATATCAATAAGTATTAGCTTCTTCAGACTATTAAGAGAGGTTAAGTTAAATATCATGCACATATATTACTTTAGGAAGAGAATGTTCAGTGTGATGATTATCAGTTGAATTAAAAGACAAATCAAGAATCCAAGATGGAATTTTGATATATTACGACTATATATGTTGAAGTACTTAAAGATTAATATTGCTCCTTTGAGGGGAATATATCATTTATCAATAGTTTATCTTGTGATGCAAGCCAAATTTTATAAAATGGTGGGGTTAGGAGACACATTACGTTTTTTTCTCACGTTTCTTCTTGACAGGTATAAAGCCATCATGCATTTTTTAAGGAAAGCATTCTTAGAATATACATTTTCAGATAATTCCAGTAATCTCTATATGGAGATAGGATATTTGTTGCATTCTATTTATGAGTCTGAGACACATGTTAAATCCCAATAATTTTTTATCTTATGTTTTGAAGCAATTGATATTTTTCGAGGAGACAAATTCAATACTTTAATACATTATAGTTTTTACCATTGATATTTAGGAGGGAGGGGATTTAGAAGTATGGGTTGAGCCATTTACATATCAACCATTGTAATGTATCAAAAATTCCATTTTCCAAATCACACTCTTGAGTAGTGGCCACTAGAGGCTTCTCGATGATCAAACTAGTGCCTAAACCAAACTGCTGCCCAATGACCATTTGAGGTTGAATGATCAATTGATGCTAAACATAATTTAAATCCCCATTTTCCATTTCATACTCTAGAGTATTGGCCACTTGAGGATGTTTAGTAGTCAAACCAATACCGAAGCAAGAGTCCAACTCACTCACCAATTGAGGCTCACTGACCAAAACTAGGGTTGAAAATACATTAGACTAAATGCTTAGCAACACGTAAATCTGTAATCCTACTAATATACATCCTTATTGGTCTCAATGTCAATGAGCTGTTGACACGCTAATGTTGGTTTTTCTGAAGAAACTAATTAAATGAGCCACTGAAGAAAATATGTAAAACACAAAATTATTATATAATAGTCTTAAAAAGTGCATAAATCATAATGGTTAGGGCACTTTTCCAAGATTTCCTTTTAGTTTATCCTGTTTATATTCATGGTACAACATAATCTTTAGAGAAGATGAATGTAACATCCAATACAAAGGGATAAAAACTAGGTTGCATTCTAAAACATCTTCTTCTAGACTCATGCTCATGTCATGCAAACTTCTACGAATTATTCTCTGTGTAGATTGAAAAGATGGGTCTTTTTAACTCTCACACCCCACTCTGTTATGATATTTGGCTGTCCCTCAATTTTTTGAAATTTGATGAACCCCCCAAATATAGTTGTAACGCACAAAAGCAATGTTTTTTTTCAAATCTCTTCTTCATATTTTTATCTTTTACACGACACTCTATGAGCTTTAGCAATGCCTTTTATTGTATATCTCAAATTTAGAGATTTTTTTGGGGGGGGAGGTGGGATTTGAAAAAAACTGGGGGAAATTCAATATATCCAGTTGGATAAATCTTAATTAAAACGCATTTACCTTCTTATGAAAAATTCTATATCTATATAAAAAATCCTAACTTTTATATGGTTTGATTATTCACAAGCATCAGAAATCCTAACTACCTACTCAAGGAGTTTATAATATATTTAAATTGTATTGAAGAATACATTGTTTTAATATTTTAGTGAAAAAATCTCAATGTACTGGCAAGCCAAAAAGTAAAAATCTTAGCAAAGTTTAGGCAATTATATATCCAAAAATATATTCAAATACTTTAATTAGGTCAAAATGTGAAAGAATAACTCCACATTATCAATTAGTTACAAACTAAAACATTAACAACAATAAAATAAAATTACGAAATAAAACCCTATAAACTAACCTACAACCAAATGGGGCTTCATCAGTCTAAACAAACAGAGTAGGGTAGAATGAATAGCTTTGTGCAGAGTTGGAATTGAGGTATGAGCTAATAGCAATCAGACAAAAATTAGATTTAACATCACTATACTACCAAAAAGTTTCTTTGGCCACGAACACTGCAATCTCTACTTAAATGATTGATAGATAGATTTAAAGTATATTTACATGATTACATGTACTCAGGTGCAGACGCCTAATTTGATCTGTGAGTTATAAGGCAGCGACGAGAGGGGCAGTTGTTAAAGATGAGAGTTGTGGGAGTGCGACAGTTGTGCGGGGACAAGAGCGGTAACTATGTTGCGATGAGAGGGGCAGAGATTTAATAAAGAGCTATACTGTTTGAATTATTGAATGTACAGATTGAAGACATAGATCTATACAGCTGTGCAGGGGTTAAAGACGAGATGTGTAGGACGAGAGGGTTGTGGGGTTGAGGGGTTTCCATCTTTATCATAGAAGAGAGAGTTTGGGGAAATGGGACTTTAATTTGACGTGTAGTAGGATTCTATCACCAAATATGGCGTTTTCCGCTTACATTTTTTTTATTATTAAAAATGTCATAAATAATTAAATAAGTTTATTAAAAAAAATTATTTTGTAAATTAGAGTTAATATTACCATGTATACAAAAGTGTCATAAAAATTAAATATATTATATGATAGTTAAAATAATAGGGTAATAAGATATCATATTAATGTGACCCAACAAGTATACGTTGGTCATAATGATTTGTTTAAATGTATAAAGGGTCATAATTGTGAAACAATAGTATTTATTATGACGGATTAATAAAAACGGTTATAAAATTAAATTTTAAAACCGTCATAGAAAGGTATTTTCTAGTAGTTTGTGTCTCTTGCACCATTTCTATTCTTTATCTTTATTTATTTATGATTATAAGTTTGGATAATTAAAGTTAAATTTAGACATCAGCACCTCTACTATCCTTGAGTCTTCGTACTCAGACAAACTTGGTATCTATATGTCCAGCCACCACATCTTAATAAAACTCCCTAAAATGGGATAAAGGTGCCCTTGTTGTGGTTGTTGTTGCCTCTGCATTGTTTGAGGCCCTACAAATACTATTGGTGCCTTTTTTGCCATGGTCTGAAGTTCATCCACTGACCATGGCCCTTATAACTTCCTATATCTCAATACTAACTTCTTGTTGTCTTGGGTCCACTAGACTGGACCATCTTTTCCAGCTTCGTCTTATGCTCATGCCTATTCTGACAGCGCATCAAAGAGGCACCGCCACATGAGCATAGGTGGAATACTTAGGATACTCCATGATCATCTTCTTGATGTCCCATACCAGGACCTGCATAAATCACTCCATCTTTCACTATTAAGTACAAATCGCCTTTGGTTCAAACATAGACAATGTCATAAAATCTTTCTTCAACTCAACTACTGCATGAGATCCATGCTGCAAAAAAAATAACTCCCTCTTCTTATGCAACCTCAATGAGTATGTAACATACTTCTCGTCGTACTGAAACCATGAACTTATCATATGTCAAGCCATTCGTCTCTTCTAGAGCAGTCACACTTTCTCACCACTCGAGAGTGGCCCATGTCAGGAGATAAGTCGCCACACTTATCTTTGCACGTCTATGCAATACAATAATATCAAAAGATGCTCGATATCCTGGAGTCACTGAAAAGATACAACGGGATTCAAGCCAACAATAAATATAGGTGGGACATTCTTCATGAAAGAACCCCTTACCTTCTCCCATGAAGTTAACGAACTAAATGATGCACCACCACATTTGGGGACTTCTCTCGCTACCCTGCTACAAAAACCTGCCACCAATGAGTGGCGTATAAGCTTCGCTAACTCCTAGGGCCAAAGTGATATTCCCCTGGGCATTTAGTTCTAGTACTACTACTGCCTACGGTGGAATGATGAGGTTAGCCTATTCCGTGCGTGGTCTCACCGGTCGTGCTCTCATCTTCGGTGACATCTAAAATTCGAAATAAAGTCCTATCAAGATCGAGACATAAATAAAAGTAAAAGGAAATGACATTGAGATAACCCATGTCTAACTCTATCAAGTATCTTGACAATATAATGAAGTTGAGATAAGGCAAGTCCATCGAGTGATTTTGAAATTTTAATTCTTAATATAACATATGTGATATCAAAATCTTTCATGTTAAATAGACTGGAGAATATTCTCTTACTATATATTTAATGATATCCTTGTTACTTCCAATAATAATCATGCCATTTACATAAACACAAACCATGAAGGTAACCACTTTTATTGTTTTTAATAACATTAACATATTTATCATAATCATTTAATGTAAATCCATTTCACATCATTATGTTGTTGAATTCCTCATTCGATTGTTTAGGTGTTTTTTTTAATCCATAGAGATGTTTAACAAGCTCACAAACTTTCCTATCTTTCCCTAGAACATTAATCCCTCTTAGGTGTTCCATGTATATATTTTCATTTAATTCTCCATTTAAGAATCCGATTTTAACATCACTCGATGTACCTCAAGATTATGAAATTTTGCATAAGTATCAAAATAATCCAATACTTTCTTTAACTTATAGCCTTTTTCCACAAGACATGCTTTATATTTTTTAATCGATCAATATAACTTCAATTTTCTCTTAAATATCCATTTACATCCTAGAGGTTTATTTCTTAGTGGAAGGTCGAATAATTCCCAATTATGATTTTAAATGGTGGATTCAATTTCAAATCAAAGCTTTGAGGCCAAACTTTTAACATATAAGTTAGATAATATTGACCAAAAGACTTTGAAGTATTTTCTCTTTTATCGCATTTAGGTCATTGATAATCGTTTTTATTAATAGATTCATTATCTATATACTCTTGATGACTAATAGAGACAGTGTCATAATTTCTTTCAAAAGAACTTAAAATAAGTGCTTTATTATGAGGGAATATATCTTCAAAGAAATACACATTTATAGATTCAATGATTATGTTTACCACTACCTATCCAAGACACCCCCACAATTTGAGGTATTTATAAAGACTTTTACCTTTCCACAATTAATATGATGTCTTAGTAGTTTTTTTGTGAGACATTTTATTGACAATGTACTTGGAAAAAAGCAGAGCTTCCCCCACAAATTCTAAGGTTAACCCAAACATTTCAAAATAGAATTCCAGATCTCTTTTAGTGTTCTATTTTTGCCTTCAATAATACCGTTTGATTGAGGTGAGTAAGAGGTGGTATTTTGATGAATAATTTCATGTTCGGAATTAAATTGTTTTGAGGGGAATCATTTTCACTACTTCTTACCACTTTAATCTTTTTTCTAAGTTGATTTTCAACTTCTTTTTTATAAGGTTCAAAGACATTTACAAACTCATCATTGCTTCTTAGAGAATAGACATAATAATATTTTGTGAAATCATCAATAAAGTGATAAAATAAGTTTTTCCTCCTCTTGTTTGTACAAATTTCAAGTCGCATATATCACTATAATTAATTCAAGAGAATTAGAACTTCTTTTGAGTGAATGAAAATGATTTGTAGTAAATTTTTGAATCCACACACATTTTAAACTTATGATTTGAGTTAATAGTACATTTTGTCATTAAGTCTAAGTTAATTATTCTACTAATAATATCATAATTAATGTAACATAATCTACCATGTGACGCATTACCAAACTCAAGAAAATAAGCAGAAGATACATACGTCTTATTATTAATAGGCATCATATGCATTACATTAAGTTTAAAGGGCCCATCCCTTAAGTATCCTTTTCCCATACACACA
The DNA here is from genome assembly GCA_949130495.1 of Sambucus nigra. NCBI lineage: Eukaryota > Viridiplantae > Streptophyta > Magnoliopsida > Dipsacales > Adoxaceae > Sambucus > Sambucus nigra. Next base: position 43,418,768 of record OX422213.1, read on the forward strand.
CCAATACTAATTCAAATCCCTTCTTTCTAAGCAAGGATCCAAAAACTAAGTTCTTTTAAATGTCCGAGATTTGAAGCACATCATCGTGAGTAAGTTCCTTGCCCAATCTTAAGTACAATTTTTCCTTTCCCTTCAAACTTGGAACTAAATTAATTCCCCTTAGATATTTGTTCCTTGTGATCCGAGGCTAGTAGAAAGTAAACATATTCTTATAAAAAAAAGGTGACGAGTAACCCCTATGTTCACCCACCATGTTGACTTCAGAAACAATGACTAAGAGTATGAAATAATTAATATTGTCTGAAAAGTTCTCAAACTCAATGACATTAGCTTGTGTTGGTTTTTGTTTATTGTTCCCTTAGTTTTTGTGCTTGAGATAATCTTTAGCATCATGTCCTAGATTCTCAAACGCAAATTATTTGCCATTAAACTTTTTAAAGTTTCCAACTTTTGGTCCCTTGAAAGGACCACCTTGGTTCACACATTTTATTTTCTTATTCTTGCTACCTTGACCTTATTTCAGAACATATGTCATCTATTCCATCGTACTTTTAGTTTTCTTCTCGGATGCACGATTATTCTCTTTAATCCACAATGTTATGATCAAGTCCTCATTCCCCATTTTGTAGGTTTATATTTTAAATAAAATTTTTGAAATCTTTCCATGGTAGTCGAATTTTTTAATCATTGTAGCCAAATGGAAGAATTCACTCAATTCCATTTTTCAGAAAAAACATTTATGATGAATTAATTGGAGATCTTGTACTTAAGTCATTACAATATTATAATTAACCATTTTAAAATCCAAGAATCTACTAACAACGAATTTCTTCATGCCGACATCTTCCATTTTATATTTTTTTATCCAAAGACTCCTATACCTCTTTAGTCATTTTCATGGGATCGACATCTCATACAATGTGTTTTCTATACTATTGAGGATATGGTTTTTGCATTAAAAATTAGCATGTTTCCATGCATCCACAATAGCAATTACCTATCGATCAGTCTCATCTTCTTTTAGAGTTTGTGCAACTTTATTAAGGAGTTTCTCAAGTTCAATGTGGTTAGATGGAATAACATTTGATATTGCCAATGTTTAAAATTTGTCCCTTTGGACTTTTCATGCTGCTCACCATGTAGGCACAGAGAAACGATCAAAGCATAACTATAAGCCATTTCTTTTAAAATAAATGCAATAATAAATATATGACTATCACATGATATGTGAGTGGAAAAATTACATAATAATGATTGATGTGTTTTTTTTATCGAGTAAGAATATCAATAAAACTTGTAAACAAATATTGTGTATAAGAGATTAATTATAAATAATCACTAATATTTGATAAGTTTTCTAATCCACATATAATATTTCTAAAACAATCTCATCATCATTATTCAGATTCTGTAAATAAATTACTACATAGAGTAAATATTATAATATAGAGAAAAAATTCATCTTATAATTGTTATCCAAATATTATTTTAGTAATTAAGCAAAGTAGAACCATATGCTTACAATGACTAAATAACAGATTGATATTATTAAGGCGAGTGTTGAACAATTTGTCCTTAAGACGAATTTTGTAATAACTCGTTATTTTTTAAAATTTAATTAATTAGTAATAACTTAATTACTTAACAATCACATGTATTTAAATTTCAAATTTTAATTCTAATTCTACTTGGCAATTACTTTAAGGAAGGTTTAATTGATTTAAATGGTTAGTTGGGTTTGTTTATTTAAATTGATTCAAATGTTAAAGGATTCAATTGTCTTATTTATTAAAGGAACATACCTAATTGATTTAATGTAAATTTGAATGATTATTTGGTTAATAGATATTATACCATAAATATGGGGTGAGCCACAAGTGTAACACCCCGTATTTTTAACGATTTAAATAATTATGTGATTAATTATTATTATTATGGGAATAAGTAGGTAATTAATTATTGTTATTGGATTAATTAAATTAAAATGCGAGAAATTAATTTGTTACTAATCCGGATTAAAATAATTATTAACTAGCGTACCAAGAGTTAATACTTATTGTTGATAATTATTGAATATAATATGAAATTATGATACTTGATAAATTGTCGGAACTGAGAAATACGACACTTTGGTAATTTAAGTCTGACACGCGTGTGAGTCGTGTCGGGACTAATTGAATGAAATAAAAAGAGAATTTATTTTTATTAACTCGTATGGTCATTTTGAGTGCGCCGTTGAGTCCGAAATGATCGAGATAGTCAAAATAGTATACCCGGGTGTTTAGTTTTGATCTCGGGGCGATTTTAGGCCTAACCAGCACCCCGAGAGGGCATTATGGTAAATTGTAATTTGGGGCTAAATTAATGGACGAAAATTAAGATTAATTATATCATCTAAGGAAGGTCCATTAGGGTTAAGAAGTTACAGGAAGTTAAGAACGGCTATAGGAGGTGTGAGGTAGAGCTAATTCCAAGAGAAAAGGGTCAAGATAACACCACCTTACACAATCACCACCACCACCGTGTAAATCGGGACAAGGGGAACACACCCATACCAACAGCACCAACGGATCAGACCGTCATATTCGAGGCAAGTGTTTATTACTTGCTTTCTTTGAGCAATAATCATACTCATGCTAGAAATTAATCATGATTTACATGTTAATTGGGTGAAAATTGGAGATTTAAATTATGATTAAGGATTGGTTTAATTAGTGGTTGAAATTCCTTCATGTATGTAGAGGATTAATCACGGAATTGGATTATATAGTGATGAACGAATCTAGGTTGATTAGGTTCTTTAAATGAAAATTTGGAAACTAGGATTCATATGAATTAATTTGAGGATTTTAAATAATTATGATGTTTAATGACAAATTAATAATCCTAGGATGTTGGGAATGATTTATAATCCATTAGGTGTTGATGGGTATTAATGATGAGGCATTGGGTGTTGAATCTTAGAGGTTTTTAGGTCCAAAAATGGTAGAAAACGCTGAAATTTGGTGAAGAAGACGAAACAGTGGGTCTCGCGCGAAGTGGTTCGAACGACATGTGGAAGTGGTTCAAACGAGACGGGGATCTCGCACAAAGTGGTTCAAACGACATTTGGAAGTGGTTCGAACGACGTGTCATTCTGTTCGAACGACATGTCATCTGGTTGAGCGACAAAAGGAATTTTTGGGAATTTTCTTAGAGTCCAGTTTTGAGTTTACCGATTTATTGGAGTGAGAGAAACTGCCCAATAGTAAATTTAAATAAGGCGAAATTTCGAGAAAAGTATGTGAGAATAAATAGTATACAGAGAATATACCTTGGAGATTACAAGAGAGATAATAATCTAAATATTTATACTATACGTAGAGATGAGATTAAAATACGTATGACGAGTATATATGTAAGTTGGAGAAATACCTATAAATTATAATAGGATGTGTGTATGCCTATTATGGGAAATTATTGATAGGAGCACTAATGGGTGATAACCCGGGGGTGCAAGAATCTTATAGTTAAGCGCACTAATGAGTGATAACTCGAGGGTGCAGAAATTCTATTATTAAGTGTACTAATGGGTAATAACCTGGGCGTAAAAGGATGATTATTATTAGGCGCACTAATGGGTGATAACCCGGAGGTGTTGGATTATTATTGATAGGTGCATTAATGGGTGTTAACCCGGGGATGCAGGATTTTCTTAATAGGTGCACTAATTGGTCTTAGCCCGGGGTGCAGGATTAATATATATATATATATATATAGGGATGATGTGACTATATATATATATATATGAACTTGTGAATATTTTTACTGTGTGAAATTAGTAGACTTGGTAATAATAATAATCATTACTTTGCACCGAGTGGTCTTAACCTAAGGGTGCAGGATTAGTGTATATATATATAGGGATGATGAGAATATATATATGTATAAGTGTACTTGGGTAACTTTCTACTTTGTGAAACTAGTAGATAAAATGGAAATGAGAAATAAAATAATCTTAGTGAATAAAAGATTAACAATTCAAATGGTGAATAATGAAACTTAGTATGTGAGATAAACTATCTGAATAATGTATTGTATGGGCGATACGGGGATACTACTAGTGAGCATAGTTAGTATTAGTATGGTTTCTGACTAGTTAGACTAGGAGGTATAACTAGTGGAGATTAGATGTAAGTTAGGCATGCACAATAGACGAGAAGTGAGAAACTCATGTGATAGTTCGATAACTAACATGCGTATAAGACTTGTTTTAAGAGCCAGTTTTAAATACTTGATAAATCATTTTTACACCTCGGGTTCTGACCCGTTTCTTGTATTTCTCCGCTCTTTTGCTATATATATATATATATATATATATATATATATATATATATATATATATATATATATATATATATATATATATATATATATATATATAAGTATAGGTGCCTAGCCACAGGGACACCGGTTTTAGATACTTGTATGGTTTTTCGAGTTGCAACTGTTATGGAAGTTGCGGGTCATTGAGATTAGACGCTTCTCTCATTTTATTCAGTTCCTAGTTCAGAAACTTCAGTTCGGGCATGTGTCGCCCATCCTCATTAACGGGATTGTACTCAGTTCCTTTGTAGTTCTTTTCTGTTGGATTGAGTATTTATTTTGATTTTGTTTGTGACTTTGAACTGGAAGGTTTTATCCAGTCTTAATTATTCAGTATTTAATTCAATCATCATTCATTTCTTGTATGTGGTTTATAATTCAATGTTCAGAAATTAATTGAATTAATTAGTTTCAAATTAAATTGGAAAATGTTTTGACACTAGCTTAATTAAATGTTAGGTAATTAATTGGATTTAGTTTTTCGATAGTGATGCTAAGAATGATCCAACTGAACATTCTGTTATAAATTTTATAAAGGACTGATCATGCGATATTTAATTGGGCGAGGTGTCACAGGTGGTATCAGAGCATCAGGTTCTAGTGTCCTTAGGATATGTGCGACTTATTACGTTTCAGCGCATTGTTCTTTGATGTAGAGCCTTATGATAGGGTTGTTGTGTTCCCTTACTCATGCGACTTACGTTCTCCTGCTGCAAATTATAGTGGATGTGCCTCATTATACGAAATTCGGTGTGATTCGAACACCAAACATTTTAGGAGGACGAAGAGGGCCGTAAGAAGAACTGCGGGTGAAGAAGCTTAACAAAAGACATAGAGTAATCCGGAAAGAGTGATCGGGACAAAAATCACCATGAGGATTACTTAAGTAAGAGATAGTAAAATCATCACTCGGGAACGGTGGGTTCCCAGGACACGGTCATAGATAACGGTGGAGTGATTTCAGGACCACCTAGCATAGTCGATAAAGGGGAAATCAGAGGGACTCTTTTGAAAACCCATTAGTGAAGATGCAGAGAAGAGAACGAGAAAGTGTATCAAACCAGCAGAGGTAGAAAATCCGAAGGCAATTGTGTAGAGTGGGGTGTGATGACACTCAAAAATTAAATTTGGAGTTAAAAGCTATAGCTTTTAGGAGCATCATGTAGTGATTAGAGGCAATCACCATATTTCAAGAAGTGTGTTTGAAATTTAGAAAGAAATTTGGGTACGATTTGACCGTGAGGTCTTCCATTCGATGTGGTAACAAAATGCGAGTGAAATTTTGATGTTTAGAACAATGGGTAAGATAGAAACCGATTCTGAGAGAAAGGTTGAATTGCATAATGAACTTCGTACCTGGCAGAGGGGCATAAATTATCCAAATGGTTTATAGTTGATAAAGAACCCATGAGTAGAGCACAAGCATAGATGAGAAATCTAGCTAGGATGACTAATGTTAATGTCATCAAGGTTATACGGTGACTAGTTCTTGCGTTCCTTCCAGAAGAAGTAAGCCAGGAAGGTTAGAGAATCTCGCCGAAAAGCAAAACTGAACTTAACGGTGTTAGTGAAACCCCACATGAGAGTATACCCAATAGGAAACACGGTTAGAGGATTTTAAGTTAATTAAATTCCTACAAAGTGATGATGAAGTCAATCAGGGTCGTGGAGGCCAACCATAGTTCCGAAAGGCAAGTGTAGCCAGCAAGTTAAGACTACTGGATCCGAGAGAAGGACATTCCCAAAATGGTCAGTGGGACTAGTGACGGGGAAATAGTTTGTGAAGATTTCCTTATGTGAAGGAAGTAGAACTACAAGTATTGAAGGTTTCCAGAATTGAGAAGTGAGACCGAAGAGATTAGAAATGGTAAACCATGCCAGTTAGGCATAGCAATGGAGGAGCGAGACTTCCAGCGAAAGAATTTGGGGTCAAGAGAATTAGGCCCAGGAAATTTATAACTCGAGAGTGATGGGTTCAGGCTGGACCAGTAGATCCTCATTAATAGTAGCATACAATATGTCAGGGTTTATGGGGCCCGGGATGTAAATGGGAGTTTAATAAAGCTATAATGTAACAACTCGCATAATTTTGGGCTATTTTAATTAAGTTTTGGAAAATGGACGAAAATAAAGTTTTTGATAAAATTATTTTTATTGCTAAAATATGTTGGTTATTATTTTTAAAGGAAAGAATTTCAAACGGTTTCGAAATCGAAGTTAAGACGGATTTTAAAATGATTTTTAAATATTTTTAACTCTTGGAGTTGTTTTGACTTCCAACTCTTCATTTCTTTGCCTTATTTAAGGGAGTCTTTTGGATTCTAACTTTTCATTTCTTTGCATTATAAAACGAAGTCGTGGGCAACCTTTTAACATACTTTTGGTAGAAATTTTGGCAGCAAATATATTTTATATTCCTCTTCTTTTTATATACACATTGGCCCTTGAGATTTGTGAGTTCCAACCTTAGATTAGAGGTGTTCTTTGGGCTATTTTTTTTGGAGGTTCTTGGAGAAGATTTTGTAGATCTTTTGTGTTGATCTTGAGGATGTGATCGTTGGTTTCTCATCATGGTTTGAGGTATGGGGTTTTACACAATATGCTCCTTAAATCTTGCGAGTGTCATTCTCTTTGAATTCTTGTTAATTGAACTCATATTTGAATTGATAAATTCATTGAAATCTGGAAAATAATTGTTGAAATTATTTTGATTCATGTGGTATCATTATATTGTTGATGAGCATGTTGTCATGAGATTTTAATATGGCACGGATGTTGGGCACCCGCCAAAATTCCTGTTTCCCGGGCTATGGCTGGATAAAGCATATACGGATGTGGTGAGGCCTGGTGACCCGGTTAAAGTGTTGTTCAGAAATTATAATGATGAAATGCTATTGAGATTTGCATTTTGATTTGAATATTCGTACTCCTGTTGTTACGTTTTATTCATCGCTAACATATATTTGTTGAGCATCTTTCTTGTCGTATTGTGTACTTCCCCATATTTTCTTTTAGTTGGCAGGTTAGCGTGGATTTGGGCGCTATGGATTATTGGGATTATTTTAGAGTGGATTATTTTAGGAAGAATATTTTTGGGAGATTTGTATTATTTATTTTGTTGTATAGAGCATTGGAGATTTGTATTTTATTTTCGAGTTAGTTGTTGTATGTAATTCGAGAGACTTGGTATTTATTTGAAGAAATTGAAATTAGTGGTTTCGTTTATATTATGGGATTTTTTAGATGCTCTATACCTTGTTAATTGTGGATTTAGATTTATTTTATCGTATTAGCGCTCCGTTCGCTCTCCCCGAGCGGGCGGGGTGTTACATATAATTGAGGCCTAGAGAGTTTGGGACAACGTTTCAATAATGGGCGCGAAACCCACATGATGGAATAAATTGTCCATGATGAGAGAGGACAACTATAAGATGAAATCCTAGGATGTATGAAGATTGTAGATGTTCATAGATTGTGATGGCAGCCACGTGCTGAGACCTTGTGATTTGCGAGACTGGTGAGGTTTTGCTTCTTCCTTGTGAGTAAAGGATAGATTCTAATGACATAGGTGTGCCACAACTTTTATGTAAATTGGAAACCCTAAAATTCTCATACGGGTCGAGTTTAGTGGGAATGTTAGTTTTAACAGTCTTGCTACAAACGTATTTCTCGTCGTTAGCAGGGAATTTTGATGATTGCCCATGAGTGAACCGGGTGGACCCTAAGAATATGTTTTGTTGTTATAATTTACTACTGCATTGATTCAACTTTAGTAGATTTTATTATGGTAATGTATAATGATTAATTACCGTATGGTTAAACGATTGTAAAAATATAATGACATGACTGTCGTAAGGATACTCCGGGAGGAGGAATCTTTATTTTGTGCGGCACCACCTGAAATAGGGTTGGGCCCAGATATATGAATATATGAAAATTTCCATGGTATTATAGACCTCAGCGAGTATGTTGTCTAGTTATATGTAATTCCGGTGCGTAGGATTTTATTTTACTGAGGAGACTCAGGATGCATTGTGTTCTTCTTTGAGTAGAGAGATGGAGCTCGTTATATATATATATATATATATATAGCACTGAGTACCTGGGATAGTGAAAGTTCCATGCTTTATGTTATGTTTAGAGACATGAGAGTGACCGAGCAAACTCTTATGTCAACATACGGAGATTGTGGGAAAGTACATAGTATGTATTGAAGGACTTACAGACCTTGACAACCGGCTAGGTTAGATAGTAGTGTATCGGGGGGTTCCTTGTTTGGATTTCTCTTTGCCAGACATCCCACGCATGAAACTAGCGAACGTCGGGAGTTAGAGAGAAGTTTGGTCAATAATACATAAGTTTTGTATGTTAGTTATTGTACTTATAGGAGAATATAATTGAGAGTTGATAATTCTTTTATGACTTAAGGCCAATATAGTCACCTAGTATTAGTAGTATCATTCTGAATAAAGCAGTGATACCATTGAAGGATTGATTAAGTTTTGACTAGTGGGGTGGTTGAGTGCACCCCTACCACATCAGCATACCGAGTGTGCAAGAATTGAAGTAAGAAAATTTTATGTTTTTGTATAATGATGCGCGAGGCATAGAGTGTACGGGCGCCCTAGGGGATTGAATCAAACGGTGGATTATAATTATCTTATGAATTCGATAATATGTAGTCGGGTAAGCCGAATATTACTCCGTAAGATTTGTTAGAGACTTACGTTTTAAAATAAACTGAGATTTTTGAGCGGGAAAAGAGACTTGTGTCACACGGTACGACAAAGTCACACGTACCATGATTATAAGTACATTCAAGAGAGTATAAAATGTATCAGGATACAAATAACAGTGGTAATGGGTTTAATGTAGAGTAATTTTTAAAGTTAGTCTTGCAGCGGGTCGACTGACTGTGAGAAAAATGGTGGACAATTCGAAACCAGTAGGGACTCCTTCTACTAGAGAATGGAAGAGTATCCCTAAGGATCTTCTCATGTAGCTGAGATGGTAAGATTATAGGTATTAAAATGCGATTGAGTACGGCCTAATACTAGCGAAGGGATGGGCAGGACAAGCGGTCTAATGGGATGCGGGAGAGAAAATTTTATGTGGACCCTGAGATCTTAGAGGAGGACGGGAGAAGTACCTTACACTAGTGGAGTTTGTGTCCAAATAACTCCTATAAGTTCACGTTCGGGCAAAGTGCCAGTAGAAGTATGGCACGATAAACTTTGTTGTTGTCCTACTTGTTAGTTGAAGGTGGGGGGACCAGTTATGATTACAAATGTCGGAGGAGAATCAATATTATCGTATATATTGTGTGTGAAATATATATTACACAACCAATTTACTTGTATGAACGACACGAGACGAATTCGTATGTATCTGAAAGGAGGATAAATCTACTAAGGTGCAAATAGTAGAAGGCTAGATAATGAATACCTAAAATATAGTAAGTAATGAAACTTAAACGGTAAGGCTAAGGGAGGAGCCTACATGACAGGGTAACTTGGAGTTTAAAACAAACACATGTGAAGTGTTCATTACTAAGGGTATTCGATAGCGTACTATATGAGTGGTACGGAGTAGCTTACTTGGGAGCGTAAGGATTCAATGCGCAATGTTTTTACAGCGTTGTCTGTACCTAGTATACTTTTTCTGAATTTTGGGACGAAATTCCATTGTAAGGGGGGAAGTATGTAACACCCCGTATTTTTGACGATTTAAATAATTATGTGATTAATTATTATTATGGGAATAAGTATGTAATTAATTATTGCTATTGGATTAATTAAATTTAAATGCAAGAAATTAATTTGTTATTAATCCGGATTAAAATAATCATTAACTAGCGTGCCAAGGGTTAATACTTATTGTTGATAATTATTGAATATTATTGTGTGATATGTAATATGAAATTATGATACTTGATAAATTATCGGAAGTGAGAAATACGACAGTTTGGTAATTTAAGTCTGACACGCGTGTGAGTCGTGTCGGGACTAATTGAATGGAATAAAAAGAGAATTTATTTTTATTAACTCGTATGGTCATTTATAATGCGCCGTTGAGTCTGAAAGGGTCGAGATAGTCAAAATAATATACCCGGGTGTTTAGTTTGGGTCCCGGGGCGATTTTAGGCCTAACTGGTACCCCGAGAGGGCATTATAGTAAATTATAATTTGGGGCTAAATTAATGGACGAAAATTAAGAGTAATTATATCATCCAAGAAAGGTCCATTAGGGTTAAGAAGTTACAAGAAGTTAAGAACGGCTATAGGAGGTGTGAGGGAGAGCTAATTCTAAGAGAAAAGGGCCAAGATAACACCGCCTTGCACAATCACCACCACCACCGTGTAGATCAGGACAAGGGGAATACAGCCATACCAACATCACCAACGGATCAGACCGTCATATTCGAGGCAAGTGTTTATTACTTGCTTTCTTTTAGCAATAATCATACTCATGTTAGAATAGGTGAAATTAATCATAATTTACATGTTAATTGGGTGAAAATTGGAGATTTAAATTATGATTAAGGAATGGTTTAATTATTGGTTGAAATTCCTTCATGTATGTCGAGGATTAATCATGGAATTGGATTATATATTGATGAACGAATCAGGGTTGATTAGGTTCTTTAAATGAAAATATGGAAACTATGGTTCATATGAATTAATTTGGGGATTTTAAATAATTATGATGTTTAATGATGAATTAATGATCCTAGGATGTTGGGAAAGATTTATAATCCATTAGGTGTTGATGGGTATTGATGATGAGGCGTTGGGTGTTGAATCTTAGAGGTTTTTAGGTCCAAAAATGGTAGAAAACGCTGAAATTTGGTGAAGAAGACGAAGCAGTGGGTCTCCCGCGAAGTCGCGCCAACGACATGTGAAAGTCGTTCAAACGAGATGGGGATCTCGCGCGAAGTGGTACGACATGTGGAAGTGGTTCGAACGACATGTGATTCTGGTTCGAACGACATGTCATTTGGTTTGAGCGACAAAAGTAATTTTTGGGAATTTTCTTAGAGTCCAGTTTTGAGTTTACTGGTTTATTGCAGTGAGAGAAACTGCCCAATAGTAAATTTAAATAAGACGAAATTTCGAGAAAAGTATGTGAGAACAAATACTTTAATTATTTCGGTATGGAGAGAATATACCTTGGAGATTACGAGAGAGATAGTAATCTAAATATTTATACTATACATAGGGATAATGTGACTATATATATATATATATATATATATATATATATATGAACTTGTGAATATTTCTAGTGTGTGAAATTAGTAGACATGGTAATAATAATAATCATTACTTTGCACCGAGTGGTCTTAACCTAAGGGTGCAGGATTAGTGTATATATATAGGGATGATGAGACTATATATATATATATATATATATATATATATATATATATATATATATATATATATATATATATAAGTGTACGTGGGTAACTTTATACTTTGTGAAACTAGTAGATAAAATGGAAATGAGAAATAAAATAATCTTACTGGATAAAAGATTAAAAATTCAAATGGTGAATATGAAACTTAGTTTGTGAGATAAACTATCTTAATAACGTATTGTATGGGCGATACGGGGATACTACTAGTGAGCATAGTTAGTATTAGTATTGTTTCTGACTAGTTAGAGTCGGATGTATAACTAGGGGGAGATTAGATGTACGTTAGGTGTGAACAATAGACGAGAGGTGAGAAACTTATGTGAGAGTTCGATAACTAACACACGTCTAGACTTGTTTTAAGAACCAATTTTAAATACTTGATAAATTATTGGCCCTGACCTGTTTCTTGTATTTCTCCTTCCTTTTGCTATATATATATTAGTACAGGTGCCTAGCCACAGGGACACCAATTCTAGATACTTGGCTGGTTTGCTGAGTTGCAGTTGTTGTGAAAGTTGCGGGTCATTAAGATTAGACGCTTCTCTCATTTTATTCAGTTCCTAGTTCAAATACTTCAGCTCGGGCATGTGTCGCCCATCCTCATTAGAGGGATTGTACTCAGTTCCTTTGTAGTTCTTTTCTGTTCGATTGAGTATTTATTTTGGTTTTGTTTGTGACTTTGAACTGGAAGGGGTTATCCAGTCTTAATTATTCAGTATTTAATTCAATCAGCATTCATTTCTTGTGTGTGGTTTATAATTCAATGTTTAGAAATTAATTGAATTAATTGGTTTCAAATTAAATTGGTAAATGTTTTGACACTTGCTTAATTAAATGTTAGGTAATTAATTGGATTTAAGTTTTCGATAGTGATGATAAGAATGAACCAACTGAGCATTCTGTTATAAATTTTATAAAGGACTGATCACCCAATATTTAATTGGGCGGGGTGTCACAACAGGTTAATCAGAAGGAGACACATGTCCTTACACATACCAAGACAATGTTGTTGGCTATGACTGATTGTTTAGTTGACCCCGTTAGTTAAGGTTGTTAGCAAATATTGTTACAATAAGCATGTACTTCGTGAGAGGATGACGTCAGTAGCGTATATGCATGTGCACATGGTGAAGATATGTAGATATTCACACCTCATGTGCCAATAACTAACTTATGATTATTCTCTCATAATGTATGTAAAGCGTGTACTCAATCTATAATTGTGAGACATGTGTCCCTCTCTTTTATCTCACCTCAAACAACATATATATAGAACATGCACTACCCACATGTGGGGAAAAAAATGAGATTATCCTTACTATTATGTTGCCCAATTCTATAGAGAACTTGAGATCTTATATCTTGTACTCATCAATGGTATTTATACATTAATCAATACAATCAACACCAGTGGATGTAGGCACCAATTTGGGTCGAACCACGTAAATTCAGTCTCATATCTCTACAGTATACTCTAGCGTTAGTATTTTAGTAAATCGATCTCTTAGATGTTATTTACTAGTATTTTGTTTTTATTATCTAAGATAATCAATATATAAATTTAAACGATAAGAAATTGCTTCCCTCTATGGGAAATAGTTGGACATTGTCCTTTTCCACCTTTTCCAATTATTATACCCAACTCCATTGAACATGTGAATCACAATCTGATTCACCTTGGTTTCAAAGGATTACTCATTTTCAAGTAATTTCACTTGATTCTTAGAAATCCCTTGAATCTCCATTTAAATCTCTTCATTCTTGGCTTGCATTTACATTTCCTATAAGTCTCTTTACTATTATTCCTATAATCTATTTTATGTTGAACTTTTATTAAGAATGTCAAAAAACCTGAAGAGCAGTAGGGTAAGAGGGGGGATTCCCCCTTTATACCTGTTGATTTATGATAAGAGGTTTTTATGTATAACGTTGTTGCAAAGACTCTTTAATAAAGAATCCCTTTATACCTACAAATACACTAAAACATGTATAGGGTAAGTAAGGGGTATCAATCTAACTACTTACTGTGAACAAGAGCGAAGTGAACACTTACTATGATTTTTAAAACAATGTTTTAAGGGGTGCTTATTTTAACTAATGATGTGTTATTATTTAAACTAAACTAATAAATAAAACCGAAAAATAAGATATGAGTAAGATGAATAAATGTGATAACAAACAGAGGATATGATGTCGCATGTATTAATTATTTTAATTACTTAATTTATTTATTTAATTAAAATGGCCCAAGATAATACCAAAGTTACAAGTAAACTCTTGTCACAAATGTAATTTCAATATTACCCTCTTAAATAATTAATTCTAAAACTTTCACCCACTATCAAAATTTAGAATTAATTCTTCTTTATTAAATCAGCCGCTATAATAAACGTGTTAAAAATGATTTAATCCTTGAAAAAACTAAATGTTTAGAGTTAAAATTTAAGAAATAATATTACACTTGAGAAACTCCTACCTCTTGTTCGATTATAAAATGAATAGTATATCTAAAAAATCATTTACCCTCTCTCGAGGCGTAAATTTAAAAGTGAATGTTCAAAACAAATTTTTAAAGGAACTCAATAAATAAATACAATAAAATATGGGAAGTATTTTTACATATGAAATGTAAAAATGTTCCATTTGAGTTATGAAAGAAAGAATAAAAGATAGATGAGAAAACTAATAAGCCAAGTCCCCTTACATTTTTACTGAACTTCCAAGCACAGGCATTGAAAAACCCCTACAAGTATGAGTTTACAATTATATTTGAATCTCTGAATATAGCTCACAAACTCACAATTTGTCTCTCAGAAATAAATTCCCTCACACAATTCTCTAAAAAAATACAAAAGAATAAATTAAAAGATTATACTAAACTAGCCTAAATTACCCTACACATATGAACTAGGAATTATGTCTAATGTCCCCTTTTATAGGTGGAAAGAAAGGCTTGGGGGCACATTTGGTATTTTACAAAAGGAAGGTTTGATAAATTAAATAATAAAAAGAGGGTATGGGTAAAGGATTAATTTATTAAGAAAGTGGATTGATGATAACAGAGCACGGGGGAAAATAAAAATATTTAGTTTCCTTTTTGAAAATAAATAAAAATGAAATTTGGAAGAATGGGAAAGAAATGGAGGAAAGAATAAATAAATCAATATTATGGGTGGAAAGTGAAAATAAGGCAAATTGAATATCAACTGAACATGGTCATTGTCGTGTGCGCATGGAGCGTGGACTGGGTGAAGGCAACGCATAATCCAATGGTTGCTGAGCAGCCATTGGTATGCCAGGATGGCGCCACATGGCGCCCAACTTTTAAAATACAAAACCGGGGACCCCCCTAAGGCTCGAACTCGTGTCGATTTCTTTTTTCCAAACTCACCCAACCACTGAGGCACAATGTGTCTCAGTAATATGTATGCACAAAATATCTTTTAGCCTTAGTTACTTCCCAATTTTAATGATTTAAATATCACACCCAAATCTTAATATCTTTCGCATACGAACTACGATCGATGCACCATAAGAACCGAAGTTGCCCTAATTTTGAGACCAATAATATTTTAATAGTTCTCAGGTCACAAGGTTTGACGTTAGGTATGACCTGAGGCATTGACTTTGACATTCTTTCGGTTTCAAACATTGCACACTCAGAAAATCTTTGTATTTGAGCTCAGATTGACACATCATTTAAACCTAGGCGTCCTTCGATTTGAGTCTTACAATTTTGTGATTTGTTTTAGTCCAAACTTGGTCATCTAAATTACTCATTTGCTCCTAAAAGTGCATATGTGGTCGGTTCTTACCCGGATTGCCTTGAAATAGCGTGTTTGAATTCGCTAATGCATTTTGATCTATAAGATAAATAAATATTCATATAAGGCCAATTTTATCGAGAATTAAAAATTAAAATGCATCTATTTGCGTTGTAAATTTAACACTTTTGGGTGCTTATCCCACAACCCCCAAACAGTTAATTGCTAGTCCTCGAGCAAAAATTGAGAGAAAGAAAGATTAGAAACAAAAAGTGTGCAACTTTCTTGGGTACATTCGATCGCACTTATCATGTGCAACAAGCCATTAAAACTATATGTTTTCCTAGAGGATGAGTGTTGTCTCGTGAGGATTTGTAGTTAATATACTCATATGATTTAAAACATTTTATTTGAAAATAAAAGGGAAGTTAATCTATTTTTTGACATAGAATAAATCACACAATCCCTTATTTAGGAATATGAACAATGAACTATGAAGTTTATAAAAAGATAAGCTTACTTAATACACAAGGCAAATCGTTCCTAGAACTCAACGGGTGTAGTGTGATTTAATCAAACAGCTTCAAGTATCATAAGATTAATTCTTAGATTTCCTTTTAGAGTCAATGCTTCAACTTCAAATATCATCGGATATATCTCTAAAAAACAAAAATATTCGGGATTTGGGTAAATGTATCTTTCTTGTGTGTGAGGAGATGAGTAAATAAAAATAAGGTCAAACGTCGCTCACACATACATGAAAAAATGGATTCTTGAATGAATTTGATCTCATAAAAGGAATGAAAATTGCTATATTAACTACTATGTAATACCCCGAAATTTTGTTACTATTTAAAAAGGCATTTTTGGAATTAATTGATTAATTTAAAAATTAATTCAGATTTAAATATTACTTGAGAATATAGTAATATATCATATATGTTGAATATTACTTAGAGAACCAAAGTAATATATGACTTTACTTATGATTAATTTTAGAAGTTGTCGCGAATAGTGAATACGACAATTTCAGTGAATAAGTCAGACGCATGTGAATAGTAGTGTCGGGACTGGATTTATATAAAATAAAAGAGGAATATCGTTATGTCATCTAAATGGTCATTTTGACTACGCCAAAGTGTTCGAAAGTGTTTTTACAGTCAAAAAAGTCTACTCGTACATTTGTATAGGGTCTCGGGGCACTTTGGAGCCGAATAGTCACCCCGGAGGGGTAATATGGTCATTTCAATTGGGAGGTGAATAGTGTACACGAATTTGGGAGGTTTGCTATAAGTCTAAGGGGCTGAGATTATTCATTTCATTCTACAAACTTAGAGAGAAATAAATTGAGAGAGAGCGGGGGAGTCTCTGGGGAAAAGGAAGAGTTTTTGTGGGAACACCAAGAGCCAAAGGTCACCACCACCAACCACCACCGGAAGTTGATCAGAGAAGGGAAAACCACCAGTGGACATTCATCCCCAAAGGATCATATCTTCAATAGAGGCAAGTGATTTGATAATTACAATCTAGTTTGTATAATGTCCATGTTAGGATAACTAGGAATGAGGAGAAATTATATGTTTTGAAGATAAACTAGTTGATGTTAAATCATTTCTAGAAAATAAAAATAGGTAGGATTATTCTCATGTTGTTGGTAAAATTTAATCCACGAAATAAACATCACATGTTGGATAAATTCGGAGCATTATAGGATTGTTCTTGATAAATTTATGTTTTTAGTTTTCTAGGAAAAATATGAGAAACATGCTTTTAATTTAATCCCTTAATGATATTAGGTTGTATCAATCAGTGGAAACCATTTACATATGTTGCTATATCATGTAGCATGAATTATAAGGCAATTGAGAAGTTAAAATAGGGATTGGAATGATCAAAAGTTATGAAACCCGAAGGAACAGAATTGCAGAATCTGGGCAATCGATCGATCGACCCATGAAGCTCGATCGATCGACCTTGACCCTCGATCGATCAACCTTCCCAGAATTGATGAACTTGTTTCTTTTTAATCCTTCTCATAATCCGAAAACTTTTAGGAATTTTTAGTGATTATTATTTAATATAATGGAATTTTTGGAAGGTAAATAAACCATAGCTAAAACCCGAAATTATGTTATTATCTTTGGGATTTAAATTGGAGAGAATTACGTTAATTAATCGAATGAATTACGGTTGCTAAATTCATGTTTTGGGTTGTGAATTACTTTTATGGAGATTAAGGATAGGACCAGTAGGTTGGGGATAATTTTAATCACCTGAAAAATCCTAAGTCAATATGTGATTAAATCTAAGTGAAAGGATAAGTGGTTATGCGAAAATATGTTTTATCGAATTTAATTCAAATTAAAGATAAGATTAATACACGATAAATTCGGGGACTATGATGACACGGACCAGTAGGGTATAAATGAATTTCTTACTGAATATATATATCAAGAAAAATTATTTAATCTACGAGAAGTGAGATAGGCTCGGGAATGATAAATTAAAGAGTAAAGTCAAAATATTTAATACGTAGGACTTGAGAGATGAATAATACTGTGTATGGGAATTATCTTATGGTTGTGTGAATACCTTATTAATATATATATAGGTGGATGTATACCTATAGTATAGGTTATTATGTGTATGACATACCTACACTACTTGCAATCGGGGTGGAGGTTTCGCATTGTGAACGTTCTTATCCTGTGCGCCCAATTTGGGAGGATTTTTAGATTCATACCCTGAGCATAGTACCTTGGACACATGCTATCGGCGTATATGATAGTTTCAACGGTTGAATGGGAATGTAGTTATGTGCGTGACCCATTTGGATGGGGAGTATGCTCGCCTCCAACATATGTGTGTTATGTTTTTATGATTCGGGGAAGACGCTGAACCATTTGTCCTTTCGACAATGAGAATTGTGACTAGACATGATAGCAGAGTATGCATGCACCGCAACTGTGTCTGGGAGGTGCTATACTTCTATATATGATAGGATGAATATATATACTATTATCCAATCTGAGGTGGGATATTGTAATTGACTGTGAGTATAAGAAATTGAATTTAATTAAGTAAAAGAATACTTAATCCGAAGGCTATGAAAATTTATATTCATGTTAAAGAGAATAGAATGTGAATAATTATATTACGTATGGCATGGGACATACGGGGTTATCATATGGGATAGAATAATGTTGTGGGAACTAATTAAAAAGAAAACTATTCAGATACATTAGACATGCACTCTAGGTGAGAGGTGAGAATATCAAGTGAGAGCCCGGAATTTAACATGTACATTGATTCGTATAAAAAATTGCATATTTCCTCCCTATATCTTTATGCATTCTAGCACTTTTACGGTCCTTAATGCCTATATTTATGCTCATTAACAATACAACCTTGGATTTGGATATATACATACATTGCAGGGGTTAATTGTGCTTTTGTAGGTATTGGAACGCTAAAAGTGAGGATCCGTTGCATTTCAGAGAAGTTTCATCATCGAATGCCACTTCAAGGGAATTTTAGTTAATCCACATTTCATTTTCAGCTCATGGAAATTCCACAGAGGCATTGTTCATTGAGAAAACTTCACGTGGCCGCAAGAGGTGCGCGATTCCAAGTCCGGACGATGAAGTTATGGTCGTTTCCGTTTGCAACCTTTTCTCCCTCTTCATGGAGAAAATAGCTGCAAAAAATAGAGTACCGGTCGACCATAGTTTGAGGCCCAGTCGGCCGCAGTTTTGGATTTTGTCATGTAAAGGAGACAGTGTGCCTTAACATGAAGACGCGGTCGACCGCACCCCTGCAACCGGTCGACCGCCTATAGCAGATATTTTGCCACTTTTCCTTTTCATTTATTTTTCCTTTATTTTCTTTATCACTTACTATATAAACCAATTTTTGGTTTCTTATTCAAAAAATATTCATTTTAGGTTAGTTTAGCTTAGGGTTTGGGGGTTTGGAGAGTTCTTATTCTTCCTCCCTTGGTTTGACACCCATTTGGGTTTGTAAATTAACTATTCATTTTCCCCATCATTTTAATATAGTTTGTATTTCCTTTATTCTTTCTTTGTAGTTAATTTACATGCTTTCATAATTAGGTTTACTTGCTTTGTTTACTTGCTTTCTAGTGTAGTTTATCGCGTTTATTTATCGCTTTCC
Source organism: Sambucus nigra (assembly GCA_949130495.1). NCBI lineage: Eukaryota > Viridiplantae > Streptophyta > Magnoliopsida > Dipsacales > Adoxaceae > Sambucus > Sambucus nigra. The sequence continues at coordinate 43,438,490 of OX422213.1, forward strand.
TTTACCGCATTTTTATCATGCTTTCTAGTTAAGTTAGTCTAGGTTGTGTCAGATTGAACTCATTCTGGGTTAACATGTTTCTTTTCTTTGGTGATGGAGTTTACGGGTCTATTTTAGGTGCGTTGTCCTAGTTATTATGCTTAGGAGATTTGACGGGGCATATTATGTATGCTCCGTGCTTAGGACCTTACGTGCGTAATTTTCGGGGTATTTGTTGACGCCAAAACCATATTAGGCTTTTATGCGAATTTAGGGGTGTGACAACCCTTGATTTAATTAACTATCGAAACAAGATGCATTTGTAATAACTTGTTGACCCATGTAACTATTTTATACTAATTACCTCGAGTGAGGGATATTCGACGCAACCTATAGTTTTTACTCGCTTTCTTAATCTAGCTTTATTTTCCCATGCCTAGATTAATATTTCCCTTTTACGCATCTTTTCCCGTTTTGTGTATAAGCATCTTTTATACTTTTATTTTGGAATATTAAATCCTATAAATTCTAGCAACTCATCTCTATGGATTTTCAATACCCGACTAACCGCTACACTTGTATCGCAAGTGCAGTCGTAATTTAGGTTTTTGTATTAAGCGGTGAACATAAAACAATGATCGGCGTTTGACACGCGCTACTTTTCACCCTTGATCAAAATGGCGCCATTGCCGAGGATGAGTTTGTTTTAGAATTTATTTGCTTTGGTATTTCGTAGTATTTTCTTTCTATTTGTATTTTTTTCCTTACATTTTTTTGGACTTCTACATTTGAGCGCCAAGAAATGCTTGAATTTTTCCCGCGCGCATCTACTTTGTGGAATTCGCCACTTCGAGAAATTTTTTGGGTAAGCATGTCTTATTCAAATTCTTTCGGTAATCATTGTTATAATTCTCAAAATGCTCGTAATCCTATTGTGGGGACCCTGAATTTAGCACCATAGGCCTGGACGAGTAGCCTCTCCCTAGCGGCCCAAAGTCCAGGCCCATCACCCTCATAATCAATCCAATTACCCCACGATCCCATGAAGGGGAGTTGTTGGGAAACACGATTCCATGTAGGGGAGATGGATAATAAGAAGGAACCCATCACCCCCACTACTCCAACATATACATGTATAAATTAAACCCTAGTCCGGGGCAAAGGACAAGTTGTATTCTCTGTACTTATTCCTCAGAATATAGAGAAATAACACTGACTGAACCACCGTGGACGTAGGCACTTCTTTGCTGAACAACGTACCCCCGTTGTTGTGTGATTGGCCTTTTATTATCTTTTCTTGGTTGTTACCTCTTTCATATTTATTTGTGTTGAATAATAATTGTCACCACAATTGGCGCCGTCTGTGGGAAACGTTTATCTTTCCTTGAGAAGAGCCCAAGCCAAGAAAAAATCTAAGATGTCTGGTCACAGCAGCAACGCTCCTCAAGCAGGAGATATTCAGGAGCCACCCGCTCCTCGCAGGATTAGGTCTGAAGTCCGACGTTCAGATCACGGGGCTCACTTAGAAAGGCCAGCCTCAGAAGAAAGTCAAGGACCAGCAAGGTCCACTCAGATATCCAGATTGATCGATGCATACGAAGCAAGGCTCCACGAGCAGAGGGAGTCTTCTCGCAGGTATGAGGCTGAGAATGCTCGCCTGAAAAGAAGACTGGAAAAACTGGAAAAAGAACTACGCCCTGATACCAGGAGACGCCCCTATCGCACTCCTAGCCCTCAGACGAGCAAATCTCGCAGCCGAGGAAGGAGCCCTAGGCGGCAATATCAAGGGTTCGAAGGTGGCAGCTCAGACGACGACCTCCGCGAGTACCTGAGAAAAGCTCGCCGCTATCAGAGCCCTGCTCGCAGCGACGACAACATACGGAACCTAGTCCGCAGAGAGATGGACCAACATCCAGCTCACCGCGGCACCTGGTCAACTAGAGAACTCGCCAGGAGAGCCCTCAAGACCCAGATGAAATCACCCTTCACGAGGGAAATTGAAGAAGAAGAAGCTCCCAAAAAGTTTGTTATTCCAAGGTTCAAGATTTACTACGGGAAGACTGATCCCATTGATCATGTCATGCAGTACCAGCAGGCTATGACCCTCTAGAATCACCGAGATGCACTGATGTGCTGTATTTTTCCCTCGAGCCTTCATGACGTGGCCCAAAAATGGTTCGAGAAACTCCTTCACCGATCCATCAGAAATTTCAAATCCCTGGCCGATCTCTTTACGTCCCGGTTCATCACCAGAAGCTCCCATCCCAAAAGGATGGATGCTCTATTGACGATGAAGAAAACTCCTCAGGAGACACTTCGAGACTACGCGAAGAGGTACTGGGAGTTATTCAACGAAGTCGAAGACTGCACGGAAGAGGTGGCAGTGGCTTCATTCAAAATTGGGCTACCTAGCTCTTCCCCCCTTTACCAGTCCTTGACAAAGAAGGAAGCAACCACCATTGATGACCTGATGGCCCGGATTGAGAAATACGCAAAGGTGGAAGATGTCACCCGCCTTAACGTAGGTGAAAACGGTCGAGCCAAGCTTGCCGCGAAGGGAAGTGAGAAAGTTGATAACCAGAAAAAAGGAGGAAAGAATGGGAGCAAGAATGGCCCCAAGAACGGAGGAAGCCCTGACGTTGCAAAGTCGTTCCAGGCGGTCAACACCGTCTTCAAAGAACCAATTTACAAAATTCTCGCTAAGATCATGGATGAGCCGTTCATCAAATGGCCCCGAAAAATGGGAGGAGATCCATCGAAAAGAAACAATGCGCTGAGATGCACCTTTCACAAAGAGGGAGGACATAAGACCGAGCACTGCAAGGCTCTTAAGTCCCACCTCGAGGAGCTGGCCCAATCCGAACATTTGAACGACTTTGTGGAAAGGAAGGTAGAGAGAGTGATTGTCCACAAGGAGGCAAAACCCGACAACGTGTTAGAAGACGACACCGGACACGAATTCGCAGTAATCCATGGAGTATCCGATGTTAAACAAATCCAGGGCAACTCAGCTCGGATGGAGGTAAAGAAGCTGACAGCAGTAATGCAAGCTTTTCAAATAGATCCAGCGAAATCACAGGCAGGAAAACGCCGGCGAGCAGAGGACATCAACTACAACAAGCATATTGTTTTCACGGATGAAGATCTTGTGGGAGTAAGGACCCCACATCACGATGCCTTAGTCATTACACTCAGGATAGCCAACTTTGATATCGACAGGCTGCTCGTCGATCAAGGAAACTCATCCGAAGTAATGTACATCGACCTGTTCATAAAATTGAAGTTGAACATCGCCGACCTGAAGGAAACCACTGTTCCTCTGGTCGGCTTCGCTGGAAAAATGACCATGACTCTGGGCAAGATAGTACTACCAGTGCTCGCTGGGAATGTTTCGAAAATGATCGAATTCTTGGTGGTCGACATCGATTCACCGTATCAAGCCATCCTCGGCAGGGGATGGCTTCATGCAATGAGGGCAGTCTCCTCGACCTACCACCAGAAACTCAAATATATCACCGAGCGGGGAGTGATGGAGATACATGGCGACCAGGCGATGGCGAGAAAGTGCTTCATAGCGGCCATCCGATCGAAGCCAGAGAAAAAAGACGTTCAAACCAGCGAGAAAGTGGAGGAAGGTGCAATCCCTTCCAAATAGCAATTAAAATATGGAAGGCCCGGAGTGGAAGAGACCAGGCTCCTCCCCTCCGAGCGGGTTGTAGAGGACCTGGTAGAAGTAATTGCTAGAGAAGGCGACAACAGCAGAGTCTTCCTGATCGGAACCTCACTCACTGACGAAGAGCAAAAGGATTTGTTAACCTTACTCAGAAGAAACATAGATGTTTTCACTTGGGAACCCTATGAGCTGCCAGGAATCGATCCCAATATGGTCTGCCATCGGTTGCACGTCAATCCCACATTCAAGCCGATAGCACAGAAGGCACGACGAACTGCTCCCGAGAAAGCCAAGGCAATAGAACAAGAAGTCGAAAAACTGCTGGATGCAAGATCCATACGGGAAGTGCAATTCCCCAAATGGTTATCCAACCCAGTGGTAGTTCCAAAAAGCAACGGTAAGTGGAGAGTTTGCATAGACTTCACTGACCTCAACAAAGCCTGCCCCAAGGATAGCTTCCCTCTTCCAAAAATAGACCAACTAGTAGACGCCACTGCAGCTCACGAGCGAATGAGTTTCCTAGACGCATACTCAGGCTATCCCCAGATTCCCCTGTATGCACCAGATCAGGATAAAACGGCGTTTATCACGACGGTTGGTTTATACTGTTACAAGGTAATGCCTTTTGGGCTAAAAAATGCAGGGGCAACTTATCAGCGGCTGGTTACTAAAATGTTCAAGAATCAGATGGGAGACACGATGGAGGTCTACATCGACGACATGCTCGTCAAGAGCAAGGAGAAAGAAAACCACCTTTCGGACCTGGCAAGTACCTTCGAAATCCTCAGGAAATACCGAATGAAACTCAACGCGAGCAAGTGTTCCTTTGGTATCCAGTCAGGAAAGTTCCTTGGGTATTTGGTCAGCAAGCGTGGCATAGAGGTAAATCCGGACCAGATTGATGCAATTAAACGAGTGCAACCTCCTCGCACAATCCGCAATGTACAGAAGCTCACTGGAATGCTCGTTTCTCTAAATCGTTTCATTTCTAAATCCTCCGAGAGATGCAAGCCCTTCTTCCAGCTCTTAAAAGGCAGCAAAACGGTAGAATGGACCCCAGTTTGCTCGCAAGCATTAGGCGAGCTCAAATCCTACCTAAGCTCCCCACCACTGCTTGTCATACCACAGCAAATGGACCCTTTGTACCTCTACCTCTCTGTATCCAGCCATACTATCAGCTCAGCGCTAATGTGTGAAGTCACAGGGATCCAACATCCAGTCTATTACGCGAGCAAAACCTTACTAGACGCCGAGCAGCGCTACTTGCCATTGGAAAAGCTTGCATTCGCCCTAGTAATGTCCTCGAGGAAACTAAAGCATTACTTTGAAGCTCACACGATCATTGTCCTTACATCACACCCCCTCAAGGCTGTCCTAAGGAAGGCGGATTTGTCGGGCAAACTGTCTAAATGGTCAGTCGAGCTCGGCCGGTTTGACATCCAATTTTAACCAAGGACAACTATCAAGGGTCAAATCCTCGCTGACTTCATAGCCGAATTCACAGGCGAAGAACCCTTCGACCAGCCTAAGCCAACAGAACAAAACAGCCAGGCTACAGGGGGAAGCTGGAAGCTATTCGTTGATGGAGCCTCCAACTCAAAGGGGGCAGGAGTAGGAATTGTTCTCATCACTCCAGAAAATGCAGTCCTCGAGCAAGGAATCAGGCTGGGATTTGCAGCCTCCAACAACGAAGCAGAATACGAAGCCTTAATTGCAGGTCTCCAAAGGGCGCGAACTCTAGGAGCAAAGCATTTACAGGTATTCGGAGACTCGCAACTAGTTTCCAATCAGATAAGTGGAGACTACAACGCGAAGGACGAGAGGATGGCAGCCTACCTCTCCTTTGTAAGAAACTTGATGATGAACTTTGAAGAAATCAACATCCAACAGTTTCCCAGGGGGCAGAACAGCCATGCTGACGCTTTGGCAGCCCTAAGCTCGGCAGTTGATTCCAGCCTTAAAAGGATAATCCCTATCGATTTCCTTAGCTACCCGAGCATTCACCTCAACTGCGAGCTAACAAAAGCGAAACAAATACTCCAATTGGAACCATCCCCTAGCTGGATGGATCCCTTAAGAGACTATTTGAAAAATGGAACGCTCCCAGAGGATAGGAGGACCGCCCACCAGATAAGAGTCAAAGCTGCTCGCTTTCACTTATCCACGGGAGGTGACTTGTATAAAAGATCTTTCTCCGGCCCCTACCTTAGATGCGTCCACCCAGGCGAGGTTAAGACAGTGCTTCACGACCTTCACGAAGGAATCTGCGGAAGTCACGTCGAAGGAAGGTCTCTAGCCTTCAAAGCAATAAAGGAAGGTTACTGGTGGCCATATATGCAAAGGGACTCCGCAGTATATGTCCGCAGATGCCTAAAATGCTAGCTACGCGCCCCCATGGTCCACCAGCCTGCCAGCGAATTGAAATCCCTGACCAGCCCCTGGCCTTTCGCCCAGTGGGGAATGGACATCGTGGGACCACTACCCACCGCTGCCGGCAATCGCAAATACCTGTTGGTCGCCACTGATTACTTTACCAAGTGGATCGAAGCAGAACCACTGGCGAACATCTGAGATGCTGACATGATGAAGTTCATATGGAGAAATATAATCACTCGATTCGGGATCCCCAGAACCATCATCACTGACAATGGGACACAGTTCGAGAGTGGCCCCTTTCAGGACTTCTGCGACCAACACGGGATCAGGCACCACTTCAGCTCGGTAGCTTATCCTCAGAGCAACGGACAAGTTGAGGCTTCCAACAAAACATTGATTGCTGGATTAAAAAAGCGGTTAGAGCGAGCAAAAGGCGCGTGGACTACCGAGCTACCACATGTCCTATGGGCATACAGAACGACTCCCAGACGAGCCACAGGTCAGACGCCATTCTCACTAGCATATGGTATGGAAGCGGTCATCCCATTAGAAGCAGGGTTGCCTACAATGACATCCGACCTTGTCGAGCAGAATCAGAACGATCAGGCTTTGCTCGCTGAACTCGACTTGGCCGACGAGCGCAGGGAACTTGCCCTAGTAAAACTAGCGAGCTATCAGCAACAGCTCGCGAAGCACTACAGCAAAAAGGTCAATCCGAGGAAGTTCGAAGTTGGAGACTATGTCCTAAGGAAGGTCCTGGGCAACACAGTGAAGCCATCAGATGGTAAACTGGGCCCAAACTGGGAAGGACCGTAAGAGATAATTAGAGACGATCTGCAAGGTGCCTATCATTTGAAAACGATGGAGGGCAGAGAGATACCACGAGCATGGAACGCAGCTAATCTCAAGAAATTCTACTTTTAGGAGTTCTATTGTTAGATCTTTTATTGTACTCATTTTGGGAAAAGACAGTTTATTTCTCTATTCACCAATAAAAATCTCTCAGTTGATTACTCTCCAAAAAAGTAACAATTATATCTTATTGCACATCCTTTTCAAATCACAGGTATAATGGTTGACATAGCAGGGGAACACCCCTCCTCAGGTCATCGTCACGAAGCACGACAGACCTCTTAGCATTTCCCATGGCAATATATGAAGCCCTACAGAGTATTCTTAGGCATCAAACCTACTTTGGTTAAACAAAATCCTGACCGGATGAAGACATCCAATAACAGGTGTGTCCTCGCCAATTGCCCCTCTTAGACCTAAGGGAGTGTGACGACACAACCTAAAAGGTAAAGAGAGAGCACAATGGTATTCTTAATACTGGACTGGGCGGACACTCACATGACAAGATAAAGATTGTGAAGCTGCAAAAATATAACAAAGATTGGATAAACACGTTTAGTCGGCAAAAACGCCCAAAACTCAAACTTTCCATTAATCTTTTATATTTACAAACAATAATAGTACATGTTTAGTCGGCAAAGGCTCGCCCAAAGCATTTACAATTATTAAAAAACAAAATATCAAGAAGGGGGAAGCCTCCGAGCAAGGTAGTCAGCAACCTTAGCTCTCCTCCCGTCATCAGGGGCAGGATCGAATTCCTCAACAACTTCATTTGTGTCCAACTCCAGTGGCCACCGAGGAATAGCATCGATAGGAATCCATCGGTCATCTCGCCTGAATGGATTGGGCATCAGAGTAGAGGGAGAAACCTCGTGCCGATACCACAATATTGAGTTCCTTGGGACTTGCAGCTCTTTGAGAGCACTCAACCACCCCCTGATGAAGGAAAGCTCCTCGAACTCTGATAATCTCGTGGGAGCATCCAACCAGCCCTGATCATAGCCATCAGTCCACACTTGGCGAGGGCCCTTCTTGAATAGATGCTGCAGTCGGGTGACATCCCTCTGGAGCCCAACAGCAGTTACGTAAGCTCGCCGGACATCGCCGCGCAGCTCTTCCATCTCCCTCTCACGCTGCTCCTCAACTTCCCTACTCCTACCCCGTGTAATCCTACCAGCATGCGGGAGGGAAGGCCGAGCAACTCGCGACGAGGAAGAGCCTTGTAGGACTGCCGAAGCGGTGCTCGGCGAATGCTCCTTAAGCTTCAAGACCTCCCGCCTTAGGTCGTCATTCTCCCGCTGAAGAAACTCCACGACTTGATTGATCTCGGTGGCCTCCAGTAACTTTGCTCTCAGCTCGCTAACTTCTTCCTGCACTGAAGCTCCGATCTCTTCCATTTCCTGGAGCCTGTCCTTTAATTTGGCCACCAGCTCGGACTGATCTTTATATTTCTGGTTCCTTGATTTAGCAAACCTGCAAAGCCTAGCAAAAGCCTGGCGAACTGCAGGGCTTGCATTAGGACCCAGAGTCCTACCTAATTAGGAGGTAACAGGAACATAGTCATCAACATCAACCAACTACAAGTAAAAGAAAAAGGAAAGCAAGGGATCAGCATAAACAAAAATAAAGTCTTTTCATTGATAACGAGCGAGGTTACATCAGAATAAAAAAGGAAAAAATTACAAAGAATCCCTATCACTTAGCAACCTCGGTGGATGGACCTTTGTCTTTATCAGCATCGGCAGGGGCATTACCCTCTGCAGGGGCATCCACTGCCTCCTCGACCAAGGGAGCATCAGAAGAGGTCGCCCGAGAAACAGGATTGCTGCCTTCAGCAGTTGGGGCTGGGTCCTCATCCACGACCGGCTTTGGCCCTGGATCATGCTCGTCAAAGCGTGGGGATGCAACATCCACCCCAGCGGCCACAAGGGCCTTGTTCCACCCTTTCTTGAAGTTCAGACGGCTAATATAGCCTATCAGAACCTCGGCGTCTTCATACGCAGCAGCCCAGCCAGAATTGTATGAATGTTCTTTAAGAGTGGCTGCCTAGGCTTTCTCCGCCTCCAGCTGCTCGGCAAGAACCCTGTTCTTCTCCACAAAGTCTAGCTTGCTCGAGCAGACCTGATCATACGACTTCCTCAGCTCGCCGAGCTCCCTAACAGCATTATCTCTCTCGCGAGCAGAATTAGCAAGGGCCGAGGCAGAAGAAGCTCGAGCCGCATCAGCAGCCTTCAGATCGGCCTCAAGCTGAGAACCTCTGGCCACCAGAGTAGATTCTGCTGCTCCAGCTCGGTATTCCTTCTCAGAAGCTCGTCGCGAGAGCGATAGAGCACAACAAAGTCAGTCACAAACTGCAAAAAATAAGGAAAGGATCAGAAAGAAGAAACCATCAAAACGGATTAGAAAAAGTTGAGAAGTAGAAAAGGAACCTTACCAAGGCAAGCCTCTGGCTATCTTGCAAAGCCAGTTGATCGGACCCTGACGCCCTCTCACGATCTGCAGGGAGGACTTCCCTCTCAAGCAGCGCAGGGGCGAGCTGAGGAGAGGTGGCCACCGAAGCCCCCTCAGGAAGAGCAGATACTGGGACCAAGGCTTGACCGGTCTTGGACCTCAGTTCCATCTTCCTCCTCTCCTCCTCCTTTTCCTTCTCCCTCCTCTTTCTCTCCTCCACCTTCTTCCTCTCCTCCTCCTTTTTCTTCTCCCTCTCCCTCGCCTGCTCCTCCTCCCTCTTCTTCTTCTCTTGCTCTTGAGGGGAAGGCTGAGAACCAGTAACTATGGCCTCGGAGACAGTCTTCGATTTTTTGGACCTCTGTGCAAGAAGCACATCATCATCATCATCATCATCATCTCAGATCAAATTCTTCCTGGGAGGCCTTTCTTCACCTGAATTGCTGGTAGTACTCGAGGAACTGCTGCTATCAGCACTACCTCCACCCAAATTACTCACAACACCTGCAGGATCACTCTCCGAGCTGCTCTTTTCTTCGTCTAATTGGATGGGCTCAGCAGAAATCTCTTCGGAAGAGTCAAAGTCCGGAACAGTATCCACAGGTCGGGCTATGAAGCTGGAGCCTGTGTTCTTGTACTCAAGCAGAAAAGCAGCAGACCTAGGATGCTCGCCGTCACCCAAGGGTTCCCTGATGTTCCAAGCTTTCACCAGTTTCGAGATACGAACCTCACTGAGAGCAGGCTCCAAGTTCTTTATCTTCGCTATAAAAGAAAAAGCAAGGAGAAGTTAGAAAAACCACAAAGTCAGCAAAGGTTGAAATAATAATCTGGCATCTACCTATATATTCTTCCCCATAAAAAGGAACAGTAAACCTCTCAGAACTCGACCCTTCAAATTGTGGGGAAAGTTACCAATTCCTGACAAGAAAACCTTCTTGCCAGTAGTCCTTATGGGAATCAGGTAGATTTACTACCAATACCCTATCAGGGCTCCTAGCCTTAAGGTACAGAACACCTGAACTCGTTCGAGAAAAGGAGTAACAAAAATAGACCTCGGCAAGCCCTAACTTCGTGCCATACAATTGATTTATCCTATGCACGTCGTTCACTATTTTCCATACGTTAGGCGAACATTGTGCAGGCACAATACTGAAGTAGCTAAAGAAGTGCAGAAATAGATCATTGGGAGGGAAGGTAAGTCCCCCCTGGGAGAGCAACAGGACGTGAATCCAATGTGCATCATCTATATCCCTAACGTTCCTAGGAGGCGAGGCATAGCACTCAATCTCTACCCACTCAGGAATACTATAGAATTTTCTAAACTCAGCCACAGACCTATTTCCAATCTTCGCCATTGGAAAAACACAAGAAAAACTACAAACCAAAGAGAAAATGCAAAAAAGCACGAGAGACTTACAAGACAGAAGATCAGGTCAAATGGCGAAGAAGCAACAAAAGTTGAAATCGAAAACAGAGGGTACTAAGCGCAAGAGCTCTCAGAAGACGAAAGATTGCTGGAAAAGCCTGAAGCGACAAGAAGAAATGCGCCTTATTCCAACGAGCCTTCAAGTCTAATCATAGCACACGAATAGCGAAGCGGGTGCCGCCAAAGTAACTTCACAGTTTTCAAAGAAATCGACCATAATAGCTGATTATTTAAATTCATTGGACCTGAAAAGATGGCCCAACAAATTTAGGGGCAATTGTGGGGACCCTGAATTTAGCACCATAGGCCTGGACGAGTTGCCTCTCCCTAGCGGCCCAAAGTCCAGGCCCATCACCCTCATAATCAATCCAATTACCCCACGATCCCATGAAGGGGAGTTGTTGGGAAACACGATTCCATGTAGGGGAGATGGCTAATAAGAAGGAACCCATCACCCCCACTACTCCAACATATACATGTATAAATTAAACCCTAGTCCGGGGCAAAGGACAAGTTGTATTCTCTGTACTTATTCCTCAGAATATAGAGAAATAACACTGACTGAACCACCGTGGACGTAGGCACTTCTTTGCTGAACCACGTACCCCCGTTGTTGTGTGATTGGCCTTTTATTTATCTTTTCTTGGTTGTTACCTCTTTCATATTTATTTGTGTTGCATAATAATTGTCACCACACCTATGATTTTCAGTTAATACTTAGAGTCCCTAAAAATTACAAATTCAAATATGACTTTGGGAGAGTATAACGAAAGTCAAAACTTGGGTTATTGGAATTTTGATGATGATGATAATGATTTTGGGCCTCTAACTCCTTATAATAGGAATTTTGAAACGAATTGCAATAGTTTTCAAAATTCTTACAATAATGAGTTTAAGTTTAAGTCTGATGATAATTTTCAAAGTTCCCATTTTCAAGTATCCTCACCTCGACCTATGACTTTTAGCGAAGGCTTGCATATGCTTGGGAATGAGAAAATTGAAAATCTTTATCGGGAAGAAAATCGTTTGTGGGAACATGAATTAGATTTATTATTTGAATCCGACGAGGATTTTTCTTCTGAGTCTTTTGAAGTCGAACAATGTTTTGAACCAAATGAGGACTTTGTGCCTACTTTGTAACAACCCATTTTTGACTTTGCCCATTGCGTAATAGATATTGAAAGTGAGGATGAAATGGAAGTAATATCTATTTGCAATGAAATGATTTCTTCTTTGGCCCCCAAAGAAGAACATTTCATTGAAAATGATCTTATTTCTTTCCAAACTCAATCTTCAAGGGATGATGATTCATCTCTTGAATTTGAATTTCTTTCCTCCCTATTTTCATTCTCTGTTATCACACCATCACATGTACCCGATGATTCATTTTCAAACTTTAATGTTTTAAACCTTTTCGCCGATGAGGAGTATTTGCTCGAGTCTCCTTCTATAAAGGCATCTTTTCCCTCATGTGCGCCCCCTCCCATTCCAATTTCAAAATCCTTTGGAGGATATTCTGCTTTTCTCGGCCCCCATATGTTTTTGTCACCCATTCAATCCGAATCCCCCATCGTCCCTCCCAAACTTTTAATTGGCGATGGTTCATTTCTTTCGCCTTGCACATGCCTTCCATTGTTCAAACGGAAATCATATTTTCGAAAGGCATGCTCGAGAGTGAGGGTACACCGTTTATCCTCCAAAGTCAAATCATTTTCATGGTGGACCCTCAACTATTTATACTTCTAGTGTATAATTATTGTGAAGCCTAAATAGTAGGTTGTATATAGTTAGCTTTTTATTCTTTCTTTATTTTTATTTTTTCTTTCCTTTTTAATTTAGTCTAGTGTAATTAGTTGACTTTTTGTTATTTGTTTTTTCTATGCTCGGTATTAACTTGTTTTGTAGATTCTTTGGACTTTTTCTTATAGGGATCGCTCCAATTTTGGGTAATATGGTTATTTTCCTCTCTTTAACTTGGTTCTTAATTCACATTGAGGACAATGTCAGGTTTTAAGTTAGGGGGTGTGGGATATTATATCCATGTCTTTTGTTAGTCCTAGTTTTTTCTCACATGCTAGTTACTTAGTAAGTTTTTCTTAGAAAAATTAAAAACTTTTAAAAAGATTTTCTTTCTTTTTTCTTCTTTATTAGGCATTTTTCTTTTGTTTCCGATGATAAATTTCAGTAATTGCCCGATCCAATTGACAACCCAACAATGCATGTTCTCGATTTTAGAAGTTATTAGACTTTAGTCCTCGACCATTGATATTATGAATAACTTCATGAATTAAACTTGGATCCCATGAACACGTGCACCATTCTTGTTTTATTGATTTCGTTTAAAATTTTTATAACTCAGTAATCTTTTGTTGCATTGTATATACTTACACGGAGTAAGCTTTGTACTTTTCGTCGGTTGTGAGTGTATACACTATTATTTTCTCTTTGAAAACGTTACAGTCTTTGGTAATCTCTCTATTCTTTTATTTCATCGTTCATTAATTGAGTTTATATCTTGAAATGTGTTACTTGATCATTATTTTCATATATTCTTTTGACTCGAGAATTGTGTAAACTTTGTGAAATGATCATAGGCCATCTTTGTTATATTGCCCATATTAGCCTTGACCTCACCTTATATGTTTTTTCTAGTCAACCCCTTTGAGCCTAAATATAGCCTTTCGTTTAATAATCAAAATCCTATAACCAACTCTTAATTGGAAATTTAGCCCATACATACATCTTCCATATCTTTGTTTGGAATGTTACTTGGGATTGAATGTTATTGTTGTGTTGCGGTTGCAATTTAGGCATATGAGAATGAGAAAAGTAAAGAAAAGAAAAAGTGAAAAAAAGAGAAAAAGAGAAAGCAAAAAGCAAAAGAAAATATGAGAAAAAGAAAAAAAGAAAAGAAAGAGAAACTTGTAAATGTTGTATATACTTCAATAAGCTTTGATTACTCTCCATTTGTACATCTAATGCCTTTTATAGATTGTATTTTCTAAATTTTGATATTGCCCGCATTTTCCCATTATTCCAAGTTTTCATTCCGAACACTTTGAATCCGTATATACATTCCTCTCATTTCGTACCCTTGCCAAACCTACATTATAACCCTATTAAAGTCCTATGTGATTTAAGTAGATGTAATTCAAAGGTTTAAATAGTTTTGATAATCTGTGAAAATGTATTTCGCCTCGTTTAATGAGCGGTCTCTTTCATTGAGATTACAATTTTTAATTTCACATTGTGACATCTGTGCGGCCTAGTTTCCATTTACATTTACTCTTTATGCACGTATGTTCCGTATGTTACCTCCATATTTCGAGTGAATTCTCTTGATGAGTGTGATACCCGTGAGGATTGAATATATGCTTGTTTTAATTTTATCTGATTTATATAAGTTTTTACCAAATCACACTTTGCATGTGGTTGCTCCCCCTCCCACATTTTAAGGTTTCAATTCTATGAGGTGCATTCGATAATGTTAATGATTTCGGACTTTTGTTTGAATTCGTTCAATGTGCTAATAATGTGTATGAAATCTTGTTCTCTATTGTTGGTCTTGTCGCATGTTGGTTTGGGCTTATTTTGAGGAAACCTTGTGATGTTTGAGGGTATCATCCCTAAAAACCCTCACGAGACAACACTCGTCCACTATGGTAACCTAGGGGTTTAACGAATTATTGCATATGCTAAATATAATCGTGCTCCCTACGAAAGTGGCATTTATATTTTGATGCATATTTACGTCTTGTACTACCTTCTGTGGATTGGTTTTATTTGTTTCATCACGAGGGACTAGCGATGTCTAAGTTAGGGGGTGTGATTCGTATCAAATATTACATATTTTTGCCCTATATCTTTATGCATTCTGGCGCTTTTACAGTCCTTAATGCCTATATTTATACTCATTAACCAGATAACCTTAGATTTGGATATATACATGCTTTGTAGGGGTTAATTGTGCTTTTGTAGGTATTGGAATGCTAAAAGTGAGGATCCGTTGCATTTTGGAGAAGTTTCGTCATCAGAAGCTATTTCAAGGGCATTTTAGTCAATTCACATTTCATCTTCGGCTCATGGAAATTCCTCGGAGGCATTGTTCGTTGAGCAAGCTTCGCGTGGCCATAAACGCTGCGCGATTCCAAGTCCAGACGATGAAGTTATGGCCGTTTCCGTTTGCAACCTTTTCCCCCTCTTCATGGACAAAATAGTTGCCAAAAACAGAGTACCGGTCGACTGCGGTTTGAGACCCGGTCGACCGTGGTTTTGGATTTTGCTGTGGAAATGAGACAGTGTGCCTTAACTTGAAGGCGCAGTCGACCGCGCCCCTGCGACCGGTCGATCGCGTATAGCAAATATTTTGCCACTTTTCCTTTTCTTTTCTTTTTCCTTTATTTTCTTTACCACTTACTATATAAACCAATTTTTGGTTTCTTATTAAAAAATATTCATTTTAGGTTAGTTTAGCTTAGGGTTTTGGGGGTTTGGAGAGTTCTTCTTCTTCCTCACTTGGTTTGACACCCATTTGGGTTTGTAAGTTAACTATTCATTTTCCCTACCATTTTAATATAGTTTGTATTTCATTTATTCTTGCATTGTACTTAATTTACATGCTTTCATAATTAGGTTTATGTGCTTTGTTTACTTGCTTTGTAGTGTAGTTTTATCGCGTTTATTTATCGCTTTCCTTTAATGCATCTTTATCATGCTTTATAGCTAAGTTAGTGTAGGTTGTGTCGGATTGAACTCATTCCGGGGTAACATGTTTCTTTGCTTTGGTGATGGAGTTTACTGGTATATTTTGGGTGCGTTGTCCTAGTTATTATGCCTAAGATATTTGACGGGGCATATTATATATGCTCCGTGCTTACGACCTTGCGTGCGTAATTTCCGGGGTATTTGTTGACTCCAAAATCATATTAGGCTTTTATGCGAATTTAGGGGTGTGACAACCCTTGATTTAATTAAATGTCGAAATGAGACGCATTTGTAATAACTCGTTGACCCATGTAACCATTTTATAATAATTAACTTGGGTGAGGGATTTTCGACGCAACCTATAGTTTTTACTTTCTTTCTTAATCTAGCTTTATTTTCCTATGCCTAGATTAATATTTCCCTTTGATGCATCTTTTCCCTTTTTGTGTATAAGCATCCTTTACACTTTTATTTAGGAATATTAAATCTTATAAATTCTAGAAACTCGTCTATGTGGATTTTTGATACCCGACTTACCGCTACACTTGTATCGCAAGTGCAGTCGTTATTTAGGTTTTTGTATTAAGTCGGTGAACAGAAAACAACTATCGGCGTTTGACACACGCTACTTTTCACCCTTGATCAAAATGGCGCCGTTGCCGAGGATGAGTTTATTTTAGAATTTATTTGATTTAGCATTTCGTAGTATTTTCTTTCTAATTGTATTTTTTTCCTAACATTTTTTTAGGACTTCTACATTTAAGCTCCAAGAAATGCTTGAATTTTTCCCGCGCGCATCTACTTTGTGGAATTCGCCACTTCGAGAATTTTTTTGGGTAAGCATGTCTTATTCAAATTCTTTCGGTAATCATTGTTATAATTCTCAAAATGCTCGTGATCCTATGATTTTCAGTCAATACTTAGAGTCCCTAAAAATTACAAATTCAAATATGACTTTGGGCGAGTATAACGAAAGTCAAAACTTGGGTTATTGGAATTTTGATGATGATGATAATGATTTTGGGCCTCTAACTCCTTATAATAGGAATTTCGAAACGAATTGAAATAGTTTTAAAATTCTTATAATAATGAGTTTAAGTTTAAGTCCGATGATAATTTTCAAAGTTCCCATTTTCAAGTATCCTCACCTCGACCTATGACTTTTGGTGAGGGCTTGCGTATGCTTGAGAATGAGAAAATTGAAAATCTTTATCTGGATGAAAATCGTTTTTGGGAACATGAATTAGATTTATTATTTGAATCCGATGAGGATTTTTCTTCCGAGTCTTTTGAAGTCGAACAATGTTTTGAACCAAATGAGGACTTTAAGCCTACTTTGTAACAACCCATTTTTGACTTTGCCCATTGCGTAATAGATATTGAAAGTGAGGATGAAATGGAAGTAATATCTATTTGCAATTAAATGATTTCTTCTTTGCCCCCAATAAAGAACATTTCATTGAAAATGATCTTATTTCTTTCCAAACTCAATCTTCAAGCGATGATGATTCATCTCTTGAGTTTGAATTTCTTTCCTCCCCATTTTCATTCTCTGTTATCACACCGTCACAAGTACCCGATGATTCAGTTTCAAACTTTAATGTTTTAAACCTTTTCGCTGATGAGGAGTATTTGCTCGAGTCGCCTTCCATGAAGGCATCTTTTCCCTCATGTGTGCCCCCTCCCATTTAAATTTCAAAATCCTTGAGGGGATATTCTTCTTATCTCGGCCCCCATATGTTTTTGTCACCCGTTCAATCGAAATCCCCCATCGTCCCTCCAAAACTTTTAATTGGCGATGGTTCATTTGTTCCGCCTTACACATGCCTTCTGTTGTTCAAACGGAATTCATATTTTTCGAAAGACATGCTCGAAAGTGAGGGTACACCGGTTATCCTCCAAAGTCAAATCATTTTCATGGTGAACCCTCACTATTTAGACTACTAGTGTATAGTTAGTGTGAAGCCTAAATAGTAGGTTGTATATACTTAGATTTTTATTCTTTCTTTCTTTTTATTTTTTCTTTCCTTTTTAATTTAGTCAAGTGTAATTAGTTAACTTTTTGTTATTTATTTTTGCTATGCTCCGTACTAACTGGGTTTGTAGATTCTTTGGACTTGTTCTTATGGGATTTCTATGCTCGGTACTAATTTAGTCTATGACTTTACTTATGATTAATTTTAGAAGTTGTCGCGAATAGTGAATACGACAATTTCAGTGAATAAGTCAGACGCGTGTGAATAGTAGTGTCCGGACTGGATTTATATAAAATAAAAGAGTAATATTGTTATGTCATCCAAATGGTTGTTTGACTACGCCAAAGTGTTCGAAAGTGTTTTTACTGTCAAAAAAGTCTACTCGTACGTTTGTATAGGGTCTCGGAGCACTTTGGAGCCGAATAGTCACCCCGGAGGGGTAATGTTCTTCTACAAACTTAGAGAGAAATAAATTGAGAGAGCGTGAGGAGTCTCTAGGGAAAAGGAAGAGTTTTTATGGGAACACCAAGAGCCAAAGGTCACCACCACTAACCACCACCGAAAGTTGACCGGTGAAGGGAAAACCAGCAGTGGACATTCATCCCCAAAGGATCATATCTTTAGTAGAGGCAAGTGATTTGATAATTGCAATCTAGTTTGTATAATGTCCATGTTAGGATAACTAGGAATGAGGAGAAATTATATGTTTTGATGATAAACTAGTTGATGTTAAATCATTTCTGGAAAATAAAAATAGGTAGGATTATTCTCATGTTGTTGGTAGACTAAATCCACGAAATGAAAATCACATGTTGGAGAAATTCTGAGCATTATAAGATTGTTCTTGATAAATTCGTGTTTTTAGTTTTTTGGGAAAAATATGAGAAACCTGCTTTTAATTTAATCCCTTGATGATTTTAGGTTGTATCAATTAGTGGAAATCATTTACATATGTTGCTATATCATGTAGCATGAATAATAAGGCAATTGAGACATTAAAATAGAGATTGGAATGATCAAAAGTTATGAAACCCGTAGGAACAAAATTGTAGAATCTGGGCGATCGATCGATCGACCCCTGACCCTCGATCGATGGACCTTCCCAGAATTGATGAACTTGTTTCTTTTTAATCCTTCTTGTAATCCCAAAAATTTTAGGAATTTTTAGCGATTATTATTTGAACATAATGGGATTTTTGGAAGGGCGGTAGACCATAGCTAAAACCCGAAATTATGTTATTATGTTTGTGATTTAAATTGGAGAGAATAACGTTAATTAATCGAATGAATTACGGTTGCTAAATTCATGTTTTGGGTTGTGAGTCGTTTTTATGCAGATTAAGGATAGTACCAGTAGGTTGGGGATCATTTTAATCACCTGAAAAATCCAAAGTCAATATGTCATTAAATCTAAGTGAAAGGATAAGTGGTTATGCGAAAATATGTTTTATCGAATTTAATTCTAATTAAAGATAAGATTAATACACAATAAATTCGGGGAGTATGATGGCACGGATCAGTAGGGTATAAATGAATTTCTTACTGAATATATATATATCAAGAAAACTTATTTAATCTACGATAAGTGAGATAGGCTCGGGAATGATAAATTAACGAGTAAAGTCAAAATATTTAATACGTAGGACTTCAGAGATGAATAATACTACGTATGGGAATTATCTTATGGTTGTGTAAATACCTTGTTGATATATATATAGGTGTATGTATACCTATAATATAGGTTATTATGTGTATGACATACCTACACTACTTGCTATCGGGGTGGAGGTTTCGCATTGTGGACGGTCTTATCCTGTGCGCCCAATTTGGGAGGATTTTTAGATTCGTACCTTGAGCATAGTACATTGGACACGTGCTATCACGTATATGATAGTTTCGACGGTTGAATGGGAATGTAGGTATGTGCGTGACCCATTTGGCTGGGGAGTATGCTCGCCTCCAACATATGTGTGTTATGTTTTTATGATTTGGGGAAGATACCGAACCATTTATCCTTTAGATAATGAGAATTATGACTGGACATGATAGAAGAGTATGCATGCACCGCAGCTGTGTCTGGGATGTTCTATATTTCTATATATGATAGGGTGAATATATATACTATTATTCAATCTATGGTGGGATATCGTAGTTGACCGTGAGTATAAGAAATTGAATTTTATTAAGTAAAAGAATACTTAATCCTAAGGCTATGAAAAGTCATATTCATATTAAAGAGAATAGAATGTGAATAATTATATTACGTATGGTATGGTACATACGGGGTTATTATATGGGATAGAATAATGTTGTGGGAACTAATTAAAAGGAAATTACTCAAATACGTTAGACATGCACTCTAGGTGAGAGGTGAGAATATCAAGTGAGAGCCTGGAATCTAACATGTACATAATAAATGATTTATTGCACTTGTTAAACACTTTCTATTTTAAAATCATTTACACTCTGGCTCTGACCCGTCTCCTTGCATATTCTCTTCTCTACTATATCTATATTAACAGTCGCCCAACATCGGGGACGTGCAACTTAGGGTATGGATCTTTGATCATGAGTTGATGTTTCTGGAGATGTAGACTTGTTTAGATGTGTCATGCTTTTAATTCCTATGTCTTAGTACTTTCCTCGTTTAGGTCATGTTGCCCAGGATTTTGTTTACCTTTTAAGATATTGTATTGGGTTTATGTTGGTACATTCATTTCGGTTTGTTGGATTGATGTTGGATGTTTTAAACTGGGAAGTATTATCCAATTACATTAAATTTTGTTATTCGTCATTCAATTGTGTTATGAGACTTCTCTATTATTGTTCAGTGTTGTGGTAATGGTTTTAAATTGGTATAAATTATGGAAAAGGTTTTGAAGGTGAGTTGTTTTTAGAAGAAGAAAATGTTTTCGACAGTGATGCTGAGAATGAACCAATTGTATAGTCTATTTAATTTAATAAAGGAGTAGCTACCCAGTATTTAATTAGGTGGGGTGTTACACTTGGGTACATTCGATCTCACTTATCATGTGCAACAAGACATTAAAACTCCAGGTTTTCCTAGAGGATGAGTGTTGTCTCATGAGGATTTGTAGTTAATATACTCATAAAATTTAAAACATTTTATTTGAAAATAAAAGGGTAGTTAAGCTATTTTTAGACATAGAATAAATCACACAATCCCTTAGTAAGGAATATGAACAATGAACTATGAAGTTTATAAAAAGATAAGCTTACTTAATACACAAGGCAAATCGTTCCTAGAACTCAACGTGTGTGGGGTGATTTAATCAAACAGTTTCAAGTATCATAAGAGTAATTCTTAGATTTCCTTTTAGAATCAATTCTTTAACTTCAAATATCATCAGATATATATCTAAAAAACAAAAATATTCAGGATTTGGTTATATATATCTCTCTTGTGTGTGAGGAGATGAGTAAATAAAAATAAGGTCAAACGCCTCTCACACATACATGAAAAAATGGATTCTTGAATGAATTCGATCTCATAAAAGGAATGAAAACTACTATATCTGGGAATGTTGAGCAATTCACCATATAGACTTTTCATTCGCCAGAACACCCCACCAAAAGTAAAAATGAGGTTAATGTAAAGGATAAAGGCAAATAAGATGGGTAACATAGATGATTGTTGATGTCGAAAAATGGGTCCACCAGAATAATTCACGCCATCAAAGCTATATCCGACAATCTAAAGTATAGATAATAGAATAAAATATATGTGAAGAGATAGACAACAAGGTATAGATTGGTTTGACTATAAAAATGAGCCTACGTCCACTGTGGTTCCCTAATCTCATTTTTCAAATGTAGTAATACAAGATTTGGTGGCCTTAGAGGCATACAAAAGAGAAGTAAAGATTAATACCTGAACATATAAACTCTTTATCGAGAGGGAATGCGACCTTGTAGAGTAAGATATAGAAGGGACGCAAACAAGTGTGGCTCAGGTGATCAAAGAAGGTGACCTGAGTATTTCTTAGGTGTAGAGAGAGTGGAGATTTTGTCCGGAGTGTTATTCCAGACAAAATTACTTATTCATGTCATTATCTCATTATTCGTTGTTATGTGCATGGAAATGGTGAATGATATATGTATTCCGTTTATCTTCGTTGGATACTAATAATAAAGATTTTAAAATTTTGACACTAAGCCACTAGGGTATTAATAAATTGAATTTCCGACAGTGATGCTAAGAATGACACCATTAATGATTCATATTTAATTTAATAATGGATTGATCACCCAGGATTAGATAGGCGGGGTCTCACAGGTTTGAATTTGGATATGTTTTGGTTTGGAACCATTTTGGAGCTAGTTATGGGCTAAGAACATGAATGACTATTCATAGGTGTTATTAGCCAAAAAACTAAGCTTTTTATTTATGTGTTATCTTTTTCCCATGGATGTTGCCTTAGTTTTCCCTTTGGAATTTTTTTCCTTCCCACTTATATTATTGTAATGACCTAATTCTATCTAATGTCGCGGCCTATATTTATTAGGCAGTTTCTTTTTCCTGTATTTTGATCATAATGTTTGTGGCCCTCTAACTATGGAGCCCCCTTTGCTTTAATGGGTTCTTACTGCGACCATATACATTGGAATACTTGGGAGTACTTAGAAGATTTTTTAAAGAGGCACTATGATTTTCCTCCTCCTTTGGTGTTACACATTAAGTCTTTGAAAATAAGTGGGTCTTGTAAGATGAATGATTACCTCATCTGCATGAGTATTGACTTTGACTATGAAGAATCTTCTAATTGTAGGGGTAACATGGAGGCCTCAGAGTGTGTGCACATAGTTGAGGAAGACACATGCTCCACTAATAACTAAGTGCCTGTAGAAAGTTTTGTAGCGATCACTACTGGTGAAGTTAATGCTACAAAGGCTAGGAACACCAAGGCTAGACCTTTTAACCACGACACTGAACTTGTGAGGCATCTTGCGGCCCTTAACCATCCTTAATTTATGAACAAGGAATGGCTGTCCCAACTTACCGTGAGTGTTCGAAGGGAACCATATGCACTGTTTCCTCTACGTACTAGAGGTGATTTTTCGCATTCCCTTATAATGAAGTCAGCTTTCCCTTCCATGCTTTTCTTTTAGGGATGCGACTTCTTATCCCAGTACTAGTGAGGAAGATCTTCAAAGTGATGAACATGGTCCCAGCCCAAGTTGATCCAAATGACTAGAGGGCTATTCTTTCTTTCTTGGTGATCTGAAAGAACAAATTCGAGAGAGATATTATTATCGCAAAGTTCTTTGACTTCTACTATCCTACAGAGAACTTTATGGAGAACCCATAGTAAGACTACGTAGGTCTGTAGAGTGGTGACAGATACCTCATGAGGGGGAGGCCTTTTAGTACCAAAAGATGTAAGGGAAAATATTTTTACATCTCTGGGGATAATTGGGAAGTACACCCTGATGAGTATGAGAAGGGAAAAGCTCATAGGATTTCGCAGTCTTGGGGTCGTCCCCCAGGGAAGGTAACTTTTCATAACTCCACATCATTTCATTTTTACCATGTCGTGATTATATTCTTTTATTATGCCAAAATTTAACTTTTATTATGCCATAGCCTTTACTGACATAACTTGTATTCATTCCCTACAGTTTATGCAGGCTTGACTCCCTTTGAGCGACAGAGGAAGAAAATTGAGACTACGGTATCAATTTCTAACATGAAGAAATTCTTCCCTAAGATAGTGACTCTGCGGTCACTATTTTCACTTGGATATTACATCTCCCACAATCCACTATTGAAGGCTGTGACGGGTATTGGATTTTATTCTTTAACTCCTCGATCACTTTATTCTTGGAAATGCTATTTTTATTCTCTTAACTAATGCTTTGTGTTGTAAGCATGACTGTGGAAGGAGATCCTGCAATGGAGATCGATAATTACTTGCTACTCTCTCAGATGGATGAGCTTGAGAACAATGTCTAGGCCCTAAAACAAGATTCGTGTATGGACAAGGGCAAGAAGAGAAATAGGGTAACTAACAATGATGCTGGCCCAAATGTTGGAAGAAATATCATTCCTGAAGCTATCACGATATCTATTGTCTCTCAGGTGGAGATACCTACTACGGACCCCTCCAACGATGTCAGATGATGCTACTGCTAACCTGATTGCGACTAGTTTAGCTTCCATAATTGGGTGGATGACCATGTGATAGTGAGTTGTACACATATTTCCATCTCTGAATCCCCTCCACAGATGGCTATTATTGCCAATGCCAATGTTCCCACTCCTCAAAGTAGGGAAAAAGGGCTGAAGGTTCCCATTTGTGGCCACACCTTAGGCAACCCATTCCTAAATCTCCCTAGACACTACGACCATCACAATCCCATTAATGAGGAAGGCTTCACACCTTAAAAATTTTAATCGTCTTATTGATGAGGACGCGAAGGATCTGGAGGAGTATAAACTTCGTTTTCTCCTTAGGATAAGTTACTATACTTTAATTTTTACTTAGCATGGACATTTTTTTCTTTATCTTCCTTAACAGTTGTTATTTTCTCCAGGCTACTAAGATAATAATATCCTAGAGGACTAAATATGAGGGGCTCTACAAACTCTATTGGGATGTAGAAAGTAATCACCAGTCTTAGCTGGAGAGTGCCAAGGCCACCTCCTTTGAGGCTAAGAAGAAGTATGCGACAATCACTTTCCAAGCCCAGAGCCTTGATGCCCAGACTATGGTTGAGGTTGAGGAAAGGGATAAGAAGGCAGTTGAGCTCAATTTCAAAGAGGCCTAGGATGCTCTAAATATAACAGAGGCTAAATGTTTGGAAGCTTCTAGGCAGTTTGTATCCAATGAAGACAAGTGCTCCTAACTTATTCAAAAAACTCAAGGCCTGATCCAAGCCCCTATTGAGGAGTTTAAGAGGTTGGTTGATGAGCATGTCGCATCTCTGCAGAGGATAAATGATGACCATGCCACAGTCTTAAAAAAAGTTATTGAGGACACCGTGGCCTAGTTCAGGAATTCTCAAGGATTATTCCTCCTCCAAAAGTAGGAATACATATGTGGTTAGAAATAATTAGGCACAGGGGTACTTAAAATTAGCTTGAATGGGACCCTCAACTGCTCTTTTGACTCATCCATATCTTCTCTCATTCTATATCCAGAGAAAATTTTTATGCATGTAGGTTCATGAATGTTGAGCACATGCTTTGTGTTAAGGAACTCGAGATAACAAATGAGCTTTCCAGGAAGCAGCGGAAGGATGTCACAACTTTTAAATATCAGGATGACATAAATACTACCATGGAGGGTGATGAAGAAGATGACAAGTCTTAATCTTAGATCTTGTAATTTCTCCTTTCTTAATAATGTACTTTGTTAAAACAATATATTTCTCCAAAGTAATGAACATATACTTTCATAACATCTTTATAATATGTTTGCATATTTATGCACCCTTTTATAATATACTTGCAATCTTCTACAACTTTTCTTGTATGCTTATACAATTTCTTAACTTTAGTCCGCGGAGTATTGATATGGTAGCTTTAGGATGCTTGTTGCGGACATTACTGTTTGATTTCTTTAATCTATGCTTATGTTAGACTTTTTCAGTAGTACTGATGTAGTAGCACTAGTAATTGAACATAGCTGCCTCATACGCTAGGTCCATAGCCCCCACATTTTAGGTTTCTTTACAAGGATACAGTCATTAAGCTAGAGTTATCTTTTTTTGAACTTTGATTTTCTATTGTTGGGTATTTCCAAGCCAACCATGGCTGTCTTGGGTGTTTCCAAGCCATCCATGGTTGTCTTAATGTATTATGAAGCCACGCATGGCTCTGTTAGGGTATTTTCAAGCCACCTATGGAGTGCTTGGGTATTTTCAAGAAACCATGCCTATCTTTGGGTATTTTCAAGCCAACGATGGCTGTTTTAGGGTATTATGATTCCACCCATGGATTTCTTGGGGCATTAGAAGCCACCTAAGGCTGTATTGGGGTATTGGAAGCCACCTGAGTCTGTTTGAGGGTATTGAACAATACCCAAGGCTATCTAAGGGTGTTATGAGCCACCGGAGGCTATGTAGGGTTATTAGTAGCCACCAAATGTTGTCTGGGACTATTTCAGCCCCTACTTGGTCAGACCATTTTTTCTTAGGGCACTTTTACCATCCATGCCACTGTAATGGGATGAGGTGGTTCCTAGGTTTCTCTTCAAACATCTTGAATAAGAATATTTGGAAAGACTTAAAACTAAAGTGATAGTATTTCATTGATATGTGTGTATATATATGGTCGATGAAATAGAAAATTGATATATAAACTTGCAATTTTTGTAATGGATGCAAAAAGACAAAAAAATTCTCAAGGCATAAAGATCGATGTGCGGGCTGTAGTTAACTTTGGGCTTCAACCCCTTAAAATCATTGGAACATTCCTCATCCGATGAGCCTCTCAACTTCATTTTTAAGAATGAAGCACTTTTGAGTTATATGGTTGTGATCTTGGTGGAACTCACCCAATTTTTTCACGCCCATCTTATAAGCCAGAGATTTTAACTTTTTCGACCACTTGAGGAGATTTTACTCCTTTATACTTGATAAGATATCCTCCAGGTTATAGTTGAGTGGGGTTAACTCCTTATAAGGTTTTGTTAGTCCATGGTCTTCATTCTTCCTCTTCTTTTTCATTGAAATGGCTACAACCTTCTCTTCTATTGTCGTGGACTTATGAGGGTCTGTGGCATTCTGGCATGCTGGTAAAGGCTATGGACTCAAGCATCAAAATTCTATGTCCAAGGAGGTTAATCTGGCCCTGGAGGGAGGCCTGGACTTCATATAGATGGTTTGTTTATCTCATCAAGTGTGCTATATCTTCAGTTTGTTGAGGATCTGATCCTGAGCTACCTTCCATGACTCTTCTAGATTGTTAGTTCTTTAGAAAATATTCTCTGAGATGAACTAAATATAGTGACAATCCAGTAATTATATAGAAGAATTAAAGAGAGAAAGTAATATCAAGGGATGCAGCCATTGCACTAAGGCTTCGGCTAATCTAAACAACATGTGATAAGGTTGCGGCCCTTTAAAACAACATTTGTCAAGGATGTGACTTATTAGGTCAATTGTGGATGTAGCCATGATCTGTCCTTTACAAGGACTTTTTCTCCACCACAAGTGATTTGATCGAACATGAATTTCTCTCCTTAAATGGTTCAATCGGGCGGATAATTCGGTGGGCGCACTTTATTGGGTGGAATAGTAGTTGAAAAGTTAGTAAAAGCATCGTAACCTATCTTGGGTAGTTTATCAATCCTTAAGGAAATTGCCTACATGGATTTTGTTTGTGGAATCATTGCCTTTTAATCATATGACCTAGCCTTGTGCAATTAACCTGACCCACAAGCCATAAAATATGTTTTAGGGGGGTTTATGTATTTTGCAGCATCTTTGGTCTAAGATAAGACAATTCTCTAATAAAAAATGCTACTATGCCAGAATTAGAGAAATTGGCCGAGCTATTATAGAGAGGTGCAACCTGTTGCAAGACAACATGCAAGGCCGCGTCCAGTAGGGTACAAAAGTAGATTCTACCCTAAAATTTGCCCCAAAATCTGATTTTACACCCTAATAATAGGACTAAAAAGTCTTCTAGGTGTTAATCTAAGGCACAAAACTTCCTTATTTACAAAATAACGTATGTTTAGTAGCAAATTCCTACTATATATGTCACAATGCGGCAGATAATGCATAAAAGTGTAAAGAGAACTGAATATAGGTGCATCCCTAGTTACCAGCCCTTATAAGGCCATGATCTGTCAATCTTTTCAGGAAGATTTAAGCATGGAAACATCATCGGGGGTAAGTAGTTGTGCTAAAAAAATAATAAAACAAGCTTGAGAAAATAGTCTTGGAAAGATAAAATTACCCCTATAGGATTTATATGCAAATATGGGTCTAACTATCGGAATTCACCAATAATATATAGATCCGTAGATCCCCGTGGATGGAATAAGGGATTATGGACCCAATTTATGAGGAACTTGGTAGAACACCTCGTTCCCACACGCAGCGCCAAAATATTGATAACGAAAAATGGCTATACAAGAGTAATCCATGCCATCAAAGTTATACTCGACAATGTAAAGTATATATTACAGAATAAAATATATATGAAGTGATAGAACATAAGATATAGAGTTGTTCAACTAAAACAATGAGCCTACGTCCACTTTTGTGCCTTATTCTCATTATTCATATGTAGTAATGCAAGATTTGGTGGCCTTAGAGGCATACAAGAGATAAGTAAGGCTAAATTCTTCAACATACAAGCTCTATGCTGAGAGGTATGCGGCCTTGTATCGTAAGCTGTAGAGGAGACGTGGACAGGTGTGGCTTAGGTGATGGGAGCAAGTTACCTGAGTATGTTCTCAGGTTTATAGAGAGAGGAGGGGCAGAGTGAGAGCGAGAGAGAGAGAGAGGAGAATTTAACAGAGCTTCACTGCCAAAAGTGTCTTACCAAATAAGGAGATGAGGACTTATATTTATAGAAGTTTGGTGAGAGTATCATGTGCTTGGTGCACGTGATATATGGATAAGTACTATTGAGATGGAATCTTTGTAGAAGGTGTAGGCAAGTTCTATACTGACATGTTAATGTTTATGGAAAGCACTACACTAATGGTAGGGTTGGAAGCCACGACCTATCAAAGGCATGGTTGTGGCCTATTTAGCTAGTGATCATGGAGAATGGGTTCGTAACATGTGTGAAGCCCAGGCCGCGGTAATGTGCATATAAGCACATCCTTCTGCAGCCCTGCACTTTGTTATGTCTGTGTGTAATCCTTGCCACATCTTACGTGTTTATTGGTTGATATATTTTCGGTATAACAATGATTTGGGGATTTTTGCAAAGAGTGGGCTATAAATTGAACCCATAATGTCTTCATTTCACAAAATTTAATCACATGCTTTTCTTTTTCTAGATTTTTTTCTATTTTTCCATTTTTCATTTTTTTTCTATATCTTTATTTTTTTTTATTTGCAACTTTTTTTATGTGATGTGATTTTTCCTATTGAAACGCTAATGAAGACATTTTTACATTTGTAATTTTAGCCACTCTTTTTGTCAAAACTATGGGTGATAATGAGAAAATGAGATATGGATGGTGTGGGGGAATATATCCATGGTAATATGAAAAAATGAATGGTGGAAAATGGACAATGTTTAGAATGAAATGGTGAAGGACTGGTGCTTGGAACAAATTATGAGACACATGTTTCTTACAACTCCAGAGTGATGTCATTCTCATTACTTAAGACAAATAAAAAGAATAATGAGATCATGCCGTGACTTTAATGTGATACCAAAAGGAAGTTGAGACAACTTGTTTTCGGAGATTGCATAAAAAATCACAAAATAATGAAAAGCTCAAATCTCATGGGTTTTAGTCTCCACTGGTGATCCTTAAGATTCTCTTAAAAAATTTAACACTCATCAACTTTAGATTGTCGTGACATGATAAGTTTGCAAATAATGTTAAGTTTAGGAATTCATGGTGTAATATGGCTTACGAAGTATTAATTAAGCTTTTGGGTTTAAAGATCAACTTCATGCTCCATTTCAGAGTATTCTAGACTCAGACGATAAATAAATCACGTCAAGAACGAGATAAAATCGTATAAAAAGTAAAAAATATAGCTTGTTTCTGACAAAAGAATTCAAAAGAGGTACGATTTTGATAAAGTGACCCACCCCTAAACAAAAAAGAAAATCATCCTCGATGTTTAAAATCATATTTTGAACTTTTGAAATCACATGGTGGGAAAGATTATATTGAAATCGATAGCAAATGAATTTGCACGGTGTGATGGATCAAATGGTAAACCTAAAGAACAATGGCAGCAAAAAAAATATGTACAAGTGCATAAAGCATATCTAAAACACCGGGGAGCGAGAATAACACTACCCCCAAAATTGGGTAAGACCCATACTCAAAAATAAGAATAGTGGGTTGCCTTTCAATTGCGCTAAGTTTATTGTCTTCATCCAAACCTAAGTAACTCACCCTTAAAGATATGAACTACAATAACACGGGGTGGAAGTAGGTGTGGATGATGGTAATCACCCCCAAATAAGACTGAAAAATCAGTCTTGTTAGATAAAGGCTACATGGTCAATATACTTGTATGGCGAAATGATTCACGCGATGCAAAACATCGGTGGACTAAGGGTGGGTGGGGAGAAAAGTATGGCAAAAAAAGCAAGGGTGATGGTGAAGAGGCACCGATTATAGACCTTATTGAACCTAAAAGTGAGGGAAACAAAGGCCCTATAAGGAAAAATATTCTTCTAGTGATGTTTTTCAAAAGAAAAGAAAATCATTTTATGGTTTTTTATTACAAGAAAAATGAAAAGCTTTTTGGGATTTTTGAATATTTTGAAAAAGAAAGAAAACATTTTTGGAATTTTTGAAAAAGGGAAAAATGAATGAAAAATATTTTTAGTTTTTTTTAAAATAAGAAAAGGAATGAAAAATGTTTTAGCTTTTTTTGGGAGTTATGAAAAGTGGATAAAAATTGACCATCTTTGAAACACAAAAGGACAGAGCACACAAAGCGGACTACCAAAGGATTTGAGTTAGACACGTACAAGAAAATGATATGTCCTAACTAATACATAACCAATTTTTATCTTCAATTGAGTAATTCGGTAGTCAAATTTTAATTAATCAACGGGTGAGAAAAGCGTGGAGTGTTATACGCCGTCTTGAAAAATGTGCTCCTACTTGTCTTACTAGTTGGCTAATTTTAATTATATAATGCACGAGGTAACAAGCAAGTGTAATTAAGTGATTGAGTGGGTGATGAAATCCCAACTCTTTTTAAAATACCAGGTCTAGGTATTAAGTCCAATTAATTCATCAGACCATTTAAAGTAAGGCTATGCATAAAATAAAGTCACATGGAAGCAAACAGTCAAACAAAAATTGGGCTACCTAAGGGGAGATTCGTGAGTGATAACAAAATTTACCCCCCACGCCTTTTACACACATGGGGTGAAGATTGAGTTAAGTCGATTGGGGATAAGTTTGTCTAAGTCTAGTCATCCCTGAGAGTCCTACAGGCCCAAAATAGAGAGACTTCTAATCTACCCTAACGACGCTCTCTCTCTATTTTGTTTCGTTTCCCTTTTTATTATTAATTTAATTTTATTGTATTATTACAAATAATTGGTATCTAAATCACCACAAATAAATATATACAAGGCATCAATATAATAATACAACCGATCTATAAAAAATATAAAAAATATACAAATAATAAGTGTACAAGTATTCAAAACGCTCCTCCGCTCTAAAATTCGGCAACGCCAATTAATGGAATCACCAGCTTCGAAACTTAAGCAAAGTTTCAACGATTAAAAACTCGGCAATGACGCCATTTTATAAAAGGTCTTTTCTATATATCATTTTTTCAAAGACTCGAAAATCCCTTTATAATTACAAATAGACTAAAACATGTATATGGAAACTAAGGGGTATCGATCCAACTTCTTAATGTGGACAAGAGCAAAGTGAAGACTTAGTATGATTTTTAAGAAAATAGTTTAAGGGATTTTTATTTTAACAAATGATATGGTACTATTTAATCTAAAATAATAAATGGGTGTAATGAATAAATGTGATAACAAACAAGGGATAAGACTATGCCATATGTATTAATTATTTTTAATTACTTAATTTATGTATGTAACTAAAATGGCCCAGGATAAAAATAAAGTTACAAGTCAACTATCGTCACAAATGTAATTTCAATATTACCCTTTTAGAGAATTTGTTAGAGGAATATACCCTGAATTTTAAAATTCCAAAATACGGGATGGATGGTTCACAATATATTCCAAATTAGAATTTCTTTCGAATTTAGCAATTAAAGTTCTGAAATTTTAATTCCCACCAAATTAAAATTAAATCAAACAACTAAAACAAATATTTGAATTTTTTCTTCTAATCTCAATTAAACATCATGTGACACCCCGCCTAATTAAACCTTGGGTGATCAAGCCTTATTTTAATATAAAAAGGTTTCTTAAATGGTTCATTCTTAGCATCACTGTCGAACGCCTTTTTAAAATTACTAACCACCTAAATGTAATTAAAACGGGTGCCAAATTTTATCTTTCTTAAACAATAAATAATCCAAACCATACATTAACAAAACTAGATATGAATGCTCAGTACATAAAAATCTGAAAGCAAATAAAGTCTTGCCGTAAACCACGGCCCAAAGACAACTACAATTCCATAACTAGAATAAACTATAATAGTAAAGGTGGAACGACGTGTTCCAACTAGAAATAATAAAACTGAGATCCTGCACTAGAAATGGAAAAGAGGAAGCGTCTAAACAATCCCTACAACCTCCACACTGGCTGCAGCTCCCAAATCTCTGACATGGAATCAAACTGGGTGTCCTTGTGGCTGGGCACCTAAAAGGTTTTTAAAATTTTACATAGCAAGAGTTAGTACTCAAAACATTTGAAAATATTTTGCAAGCAGTTATCACAATTAAGTTATTGATTACACATATTAAGGTTTCACACACTCCCTTGAACATCCTCACCTCTCTTACGTAGCACGTAACTATCGAGGATACTTAGTCTACTTAATTAAACTTTCCATAACCGAAGTTAACTCATTTACTGTTCGTAGTCCTTATTCATGTAATAATTTCATCATGTTATAAATTATTACTAAGACATTTACATCTCATTTCATTGACTACTATTCTCAATTTGTAGATTATGCACATAGAAACATTTTGTCCCACAACAATGTATTTAATATTAGTTACTTCTAATATATCCTTTTATTACACACAAAGGACCCTTGGCTCGGAATAATTAATCGACTCCAAGTGAAAGTTGGTTCGGAATGATCCATCGACCCCAACTATATACAAATATAAATATATACACATATTCTGGTTCGGGACTCTTTCATCGCAGCACCAGTTCAAAGTTTGGTTCGGCATTAACATCGACCCCAAATATATAATAACTTTATGTTAGTTCGGAATGTCACATCGACCCTAACATAATTAGTTTAGGTAATATTCTCTTAACCCAAACCTATTTATATAGATATAGTAGGTACACACTCGACCTAATAAATCATACCCATACGTAATATATTTTACTTATATTCTCCGTACTTATTAATTACAATTTCTCTCACTATTGTATTTATTCAAGTATTCGCGTAACTCTAAGGGTCCTAGTTACCCCTCCATTAATTCAGTAGTTAAGTTAATTTTAACCTACTGGTATTTTCTTTCCGGAAATTAAGTCTCACTCTTCCGTAATTAAATTAACCATTTCAACTCACGGCTAAGCCAATCGTTCTATCGTCATTCCATTTCTCCAACATTCCTACTCAATCATTAGTGGAGGAACCTAATGGTACACCTACTGGTAATTTCCAAGTCCCCTCATAGGAAAAATATCAATTCTAAGGTTCCCATTAAGTAATGGCAATTAAAGAAATTTCTACACAAATTTTCTATAGTCCAGACAGGGTCGATCGATCGAACAAAGATGGTCGATCGATGACTGCTTCGATCGATCGACATTCAAGGGTCGATCGATCGATCGAGCAGTGACAGACCCAGTTCATCTTCTTCCTACGGGTTTCACCATTTTTACACCTCTAACTTTCATGATAGGCCATTATGTTCACAACCAACAATTTCTAATCATTCCTACATATTCTGGAATGATTACTAATGATTTAAAACATCAAAACCATTATAAATCTTGGCCAAATTCCTTGAAAATCTCACTAATATTCAAGAACCCTAAAAATGCATTCTTTATATTTTTCATCCAATTTCCAGATTTTCTTATGAATTTCTCATCAGATTTTCTATGATATAAACATACTTGGTAATTCAAAAACGTCCTACATGCAAATCCTAATCAATCATGGATTATTATCAACTGTTTGTTCCCAGGAATATCATAAAAATCATGTTCTTCCTCTAGCTTAATCATGGGTATTATAACTTAATTATTTTGCAAATAACCACTTGCCTTAAGATTTGTAGGGTCTGATTTCGTGGTTGTTGATGATGATTGATGATATTGATACTCCAATCCTCCTTCCCAACAATCCTTGTGGTGAAATCCTCCTAAGATGATCCCTCCTTCCTACTTTTGCCTTAGGATTTTGCCTCTCTCTCTCTTCTCTAATGGCTATGGTGTAACTCTCATTGCCAAACCCTATCCACCACTCTTATAATCAGATTTAGGGCTTCAAAATTCGTAGGTCGTCTTTCCCATAATTGTAAAGAGACCAAAATGCCCCCGAATGGTCCCGGTTTAGTCCAAAAATGACCCGACACTCAACTAGTACCCCCGGGTACACTATTTTGACTAATTCAACCCTTTCGGAATCAACTGTGGACTCTAAATTATCATTTGAGTCTCGTAAATATTTTTCTACTCTCATCCTTAATTTTTCCGAGCTACATTCGGTACGTCCATATAGTCACTAGACCGTACATATTAACATTGAAAATTTATATTCACCTTAGTAAATTTTCTATAACACATATTCATCTTTATTAGCATAATATCTATTTAAATTACTCTACTCACGTAATTTAAATCAAACATATTTAATCCCATTAAATTACTCTACTTACGTAATTTAAAATTAAGCAGAATTACGGGGTGTTACATACTTCCCCCCTTACAAAAGGAATTTCCTCCTCGAAATTAAGAAAAATACCTGCTATGAATAATTCTAGATATTGTTCTCGCATATCCTCTTCCCGTTCCCAAGTGGACTCATCCATATTGTGGTGTCCCCACTGTACTCGTACTAAGGGTACCACCTTGGATCTTAGTTTGCGCTCACTATAATCCAGGATAGCCACGGGTCTTTCTTCATACGAGATATCTGGCTGCAAATCGATCTCCTCCAGTGGGATGTGCCAGAAGGCTCTCTCGCTCCTCTTGTATTTCTTCTGCGATGCTACATGGAACACATCGTGTATTTGCTGAAGATGCTCAGGGAGTCCCAATCTGTAAGCTACCGGTCCCACTCTCTCAATGATAGGAAACGACCCCACATATCTCGGTGCTAACTTCCCCTTTTTGCCAAACCTCGTAACCCCTTTCATAGGAGATACTTGAATTAACACCTGGTCTCCCACATCTAATTCCACATGCCTTCTGCCGGCGTCAGGATAACTCTTCTGCCTATTCTGGGCTATTCGAATACGTCCTCGAATCAACTCTATTTTGGAGGAAGTCTCCTGTATCATCTCTGGCCCTAAAAGCCTGTTATCCCCCACTTCTAACCAACAAGCAGGTGAATGACAAGGTCTCCCGTAAAGCACCTCAAATGGAGCCATGCCAATAGTGAATTGGTAAGAGTTGTTATATGCAAACTCCACCAAAGGAATATATGGCTCCCAATTTCCCCCAAAATCTAGAATACACATTCTCAGCATGTCCTCTAGCATCTGGTTTACTCTTTCCGTCTGGCCGTCCGTCTGTGGGTGATATGCCGTACTCAACCGTAAGTCGGTGCCCATGGCCTCCTGAAAACTCTGCCAAAAGTGTGACACGAATATCTTATCTCGGTCCGACACGATATTAATAGGAACTCCGTGCATCTTAACAATCTCTGAAATAAAAAGCTGCGCGTACCGCATAGTATCATAATCCGTACGAACCGGTAAGAAATGTGCGACCTTAGTCAAACGATCCACTATCACCCAAATAGAATCATGGCCCTTCTGCGAGGTTGGTAACCCGGTAATAAAATCCATTGAGATACTCTCCCACTTCCACACGGGAATCTCTAGTGGTTGTAGCATTCCTGAAGGCCTCTGATGGTCAACTTTTATGAGTTGGCATGTAACACACTTTGAGACAAATTCTGCAATATCTCGTTTCATACCTGACCACCAATATACTCGTCGCATATCCTGGTACATTTGTCCCCACTTGGATGTATCGAGAATTTTGACCCGTGCGACTCTGTCATAACGGCATGCCTCAAATCATCGTCTTCGGGTACTATCAGTCTACCGTTGAAGCGTAGTCCACCCTCTGAACTGATGGAGTAGAACTCTGCCCCCTTGGCCAGTAACTGCCATACTTTATCCTGACAAAATAGGTCTTCTACTTCTGCCCTCACTATTCTCATAACGTTCTCGGAAGTGATAGCTAGAACTGCCATACATGCTCTTGCCATATCATCCTCGTGTCGGAGCTCACTCCACTTTGCCTTCCAAATTTCTGCTAACTCTCCGATAGGTCTTCTGCTTAATGCGTCTGCCACCACGTTAGCCTTACTAGGATGATACTGTATATCAAATTGGTAGTCCTTCACGAATTCAAGCCACCTTCTCTGCCTCATGTTCAGGTCCTTCTGAGTGAACAGATATTGCAATGACTTATGATCCGTGAATAGCGTAAACTGCTCGCCCAGAAGATATTGTCTCCAAATCCTCAAAGCAAAAATAACCGCTGCCAAATCGAGGTCATGGGTGGGGTAGTTCTTCTCATGTGGCTTAAGCTTTCGTGACGCATAAGCTATAGCATTCTCCTCCTGTTGTAACACACCCCCAAGTCCTTGTAAGGACGCATCAGTATAGACTCGGTATTCCACTCCCCTCTTAGGCAGGGTAAGAACGGGGGCTGATGTCAACTTGTCCTTCAATTCATCTAATGCTAACTGGCAACTATCACTCCATACAAAGGGACTTCCCTTCCGAGTCAGATTCATCAACGGTCCGATAATTTTTTAGAATCCCTTGATGAAGCGACGATAATAACCAGCCAAACCCAAGAAACTGCGGATTTCTGTCGGTGTCGTGGGCTGTCCCCACTCCCTCACCGCCGATACCTTACTTGGGTCAACAGCAATGCCCCTGCTAGATACGACGTGGCCTAGGAACTGAACCTCCCGAAGCCAAAATCCACACTTCTCAAATTTGGCGTATAACTGATGGCTCCGCAATGTCTGTAGGACCAATCGTAAGTGCTCTGCGTGCTCCTCCTCCGTACGGGAGTAAATCAGAATGTCGTCTATGAATACAATCACAAACTGATCCAAAAACTCCCTGAATACCCTGTTCATGAGATCCATGAATACCGCCGGTGCATTAGTTAGCCCAAAAGGCATCACTCTGAACTCATATGACCCGTACCGCGACAGGAAAGCGGTCTTAGGTACATCCTCTTCACGAATGCGCAATTGGTGGTAACCCGATCTCAAATCGATCTTTGAGAAGTATGCAGCCCCTCTCAATTGATCAAACAAGTCGTCAATCCTCGGTAATGGATACTTATTACGCATCGTTACTTTGTTCAGCTCTCTGTAATCTACACACAGACGAAGTGAATCATCCCTTTTCTTCACAAACAGTACTGGCGCACCCCATGGCAATGTACTCCGTCGAATAAAACCCTGCCCTAATAGTTGTTAAATATGCTCTCTCAGTTCCCGCATCTCCGAAGGAGCCATGCGATATGGTGCTTTGGCAATCGGTCTCGTCCCCGGTGTTAGATCAATCACGAACTCTATCTCTCTGCTAGGTGGTAACCCTGGTATCTCCTGAAAGACATCCTCAAAATCCCTCACCACAGGGATTGAGTCCAGAGAAACGACAACCCCATGTGAGGTCTCCTCCTCAATATAATATAAATGAGTTCGCGATCCTCCCTCGGGAAGTGGCATTGCCACAAGGAACATCTCCTGCCCTGGTATGGAGAACACGATGGTACTCTCATAACAATCTACCTTTGCCCTATTATGCGCTAACCAATCCATGCCTAGGATGACATCATATCCCTCCATATCCAGCACTAGAAGGTCCGCCGCTAGACTCAATCTCCCGAGCATAATGTCCACACCCTTACAAATCGAGTGTATAAGGGATCCACTACCCATCGGTGACTCCACACACATAAGATGAGTGTCTGCTGTCGCTAATAGGCCGGCTGCCCGTGCAAATCTAGTGGAAATAAACGAATGTGTCGCCCCGGTGTCAAACAAAATATTCCCCTCAAGCCCATGAATAGGAAACATACCCGCAACTGCCGGCGGTGCTGGCGGTGCTGGCTGAAATGGAATGTCACGGATGTTGAACACACGTCCGTACTGCATCTGCCCTGGCTGTGGGGCCTATACTGCTGCTGGGGCTAACGGTGCCTGCTGGCCCTGTTGGGCACCTTGATATTGTGCCCGGTCTTGCTATGGACAATTTCTGCTCTTGTGACCCTGCTGACCACAAGTGAACACTGCCCCTGAAACTGTCTTTGTCCTTGGCCCTGTTGGACCTGACGTTGTCCCTGTCGCCCTTGGCCTTGTTGTCCCCCATTTTGATTACCCTGGCCCTGTCGACCCTGAGTAACTGGTTGTTGAGGACCCTGCTGGCCCTGCCGGTCGAAGCGATACTTCCCGTGCTTAAACTTCTTGGCAGGGTTCCCCTGTCAGGAATCCTGCCCCAACTGTCCCGCTGCCTAATGCTGTGTTGCGTTGCTGCCACTACCTCCATACACCTTGCCCGGTTGGCTAGGCTCACCCCTCTTACTTCCCTTAGTATGAAAACGGTGATCCTGGCAGTGTAGTAGAGCGGCATTGATGACATCTATGTAGGTTACCAATGTCGGATTACCAATTAAGTGCTGTCTGATTCTCCAGGTTAGGCCCTCCATAAATTTGGACTTATTCCTCTCCCCATTGCTCACCTCGTTTGGCACAAAATTGGCCAAGCGGGTAAACTCCTCCTCGTAGTCAGCAACTGAGCGATCACCCTGAACCACTTCGTTGAACTTCTTTCTCATCTCAGACTCTACTACTGGAGGGAAATACTTGAGGTCAAACCGCACCCAAAACTCAAAAATAGTCAAAGTATCTCTCTCCTCGGTGGTGGTAACTGACTCCCACCATTGTAGGGCCGCTCCTGACAGACGGAAAGTGGCTAGCATTTATTCCTGTACACCGGTGCACTCTAGCATGCGCAAGTGGAACTGGATATTCTTCTTCCAGTTGCACGCTTCCACTATATCAGTACTGCCCTGAAACTCGGGTGGGTGCCCCTTCTGAAATGTCTCCCTGACTCGTTGCCAAGTAGATGGTCCTGCCGGAACTTGCACTGCCGGTGCCACAGGGGGAGGTACTTGGGGCTGTGGAAAGTGGGCTGCCATTGCCCTCATCGCTGTCTCAAATGCCCGAGCCACTATCACTGCAACCTGAGTAGTGGAGATTAGCTCAGGTGGGGGTGGGGGTATCGGTACCTGTGGCTCCTGATGTGCCTCCCTCACCTCCTCTCTGGCTTCAGCCCTCTCTGCTCTCAGTCTCCTTGGCGGCATTTGAAATCAGATTCAAATTGTATAAGTACACAGTTTATACAAAATTTAAGAGCAGAAGTACGATAACGCAACAGTTGGAAATTTTTATCAACAATCCTAATAGTAGGGCTCTAATACAACAAACGTAACGCTGAATCGTAGTAAGCCATACAGATCCTATGGACACTAGAACCTGATGCTCTGATACCATCTGTGACACCCCGCCTAATTAAACCTTGGGTGATCAAGCCTTATTTTAATATAAACAGGTTTCTTAAATGGTTCATTCTTAGCATCACTGTCGAACGCCTTTTTAAAATTACTAACCACCTAAATGTAATTAAAACGGGTGCCAAATTTTATCTTTCTTAAACAATAAATAATCCAAACCATACATTAACAAAACTAGATATGAATGCTCAGTACATAAAAATCTGAAAGCAAATAAAGTCTTGCCGTAAACCACGGCCCAAAGACAACTACAATTCCATAACTAGAATAAACTATAATAGTAAAGGTGGAACGACGTGTTCCAACTAGAAATAATAAAACTGAGATCCTGCACTAGAAATGAAAAAGAGGAAGCGTCTAAACAATCCCTACAACCTCCACACTGGCTGCAGCTCCCAAATCTCTGACATGGAATCAAACTGGGTGTCCTTGTGGCTGGGCACCTAAAAGGTTTTTAAAATTTTACATAGCAAGAGTTAGTACTCAAAACATTTGAAAATATTTTGCAAGCAGTTATCACAATTAAGTTATTGATTACACATATTAAGGTTTCACACACTCCCTTGAACATCCTCACCTCTCTTACGTAGCACGTAACTATCGAGGATACTTAGTCTACTTAATTAAACTTTCCATAACCGTAGTTAACTCATTTACTGTTCGTAGTCCTTATTCATGTAATAATTTCATCATGTTATAAATTATTACTAAGACATTTACATCTCATTTCATTGACTACTATTCTCAATTTGTAGATTATGCACATAGAAACATTTTGTCCCACAACAATGTATTTAATATTAGTTACTTCTAATATATCCTTTTATTACACACAAAGGACCCTTGGCTCGGAATAATTAATCGACTCCAAGTGAAAGTTGGTTCGGAATGATCCATCGACCCCAACTATATACAAATATAAATATATACACATATTCTGGTTCGGGACTCTTTCATCGCAGCACCAGTTCAAAGTTTGGTTTGGCATTAACATCGACCCCAAATATATAATAACTTTATGTTAGTTCGGAATGTCACATCGACCCTAACATAATTAGTTTAGGTAATATTCTCTTAACCCAAACCTATTTATATAGATATAGTAGGTACACACTCGACCTAATAAATCATACCCGTACGTAATATATTTTACTCATATTCTCCGTACTTATTAATTACAATTTCTCTCACTATTGTATTTATTCAAGTATTCGCGTAACTCTAAGGGTCCTAGTTACCCCTCCATTAATTCAGTAGTTAAGTTAATTTTAACCTACTGGTATTTTCTTTCCGGAAATTAAGTCTCACTCTTCCGTAATTAAATTAACCATTTCAACTCACGGCTAAGCCAATCGTTCTATCGTCATTCCATTTCTCCAACATTCCTACTCAATCATTAGTGGAGGAACCTAATGGTACACCTACTGGTAATTTCCAAGTCCCCTCATAGGAAAAATATCAATTCTAAGGTTCCTATTAAGTAATGGCAATTAAATAAATTTCTACACAAATTTTCTATAGTCCAGACAGGGTCGATCGATCGAACAAAGATGGTCGATCGATGACTGCTTCGATCGATCGACATTCAAGTGTCGATCGATCGATCGAGCAGTGACAGATCCAGTTCATCTTCTTCCTACGGGTTTCACCATTTTTACACCTCTAACTTTCATGATAGGCCATTATGTTCACAACCAACAATTTCTAATCATTCCTACATATTCTGGAATGATTACTAATGATTTAAAACATCAAAACCATTATAAATCTTGGCCAAATTCCTTGAAAATCTCACTAATATTCAAGAACCCTAAAAATGCATTCTTTATATTTTTCATCCAATTTCCAGATTTTCTTATGAATTTCTCATCAGATTTTCTATGATATAAACATACTTGGTAATTCAAAAACGTCCTACATGCAAATCCTAATCAATCATGGATTATTATCAACTGTTTGTTCCCAGGAATATCATAAAAATCATGTTCTTCCTCTAGCTTAATCATGGGTATTATAACTTAATTATTTTGCAAATAACCACTTGCCTTAAGATTTGTAGGGTCTGATTTCGTGTTTGTTGATGATGATTGATGATATTGATACTCCAATCCTCCTTCCCAACAATCCTTGTGGTGAAATCCTCCTAAGATGATCCCTCCTTCCTACTTTTGCCTTAGGATTTTACCTCTCTCTCTCTTCTCTAATGGCTATGGTGTAACTCTCATTGCCTAACCCTAGCCACCACTCTTATAATCAGATTTAGGGCTTCAAAATTCGTAGGTCTTCATTCCCATAATTGTAAAGAGACCAAAATGCCCCCGAATGGTCCCGGTTTAGTCCAAAAATGACCCGACACTCAACTAGTACCCCCGGGTACACTATTTTGACTAATTCGACCCTTTCGGAATCAACCGTGGACTCTAAATTATCATTTGAGTATCGTAAATATTTTTCTACTCTCATCCTTAATTTTGCCGAGCTACATTCGGTACGTCCATATAGTCACTAGACCGTACATATTAACATTGAAAATTTATATTCACCTTAGTAAATTTTCTATAACACATATTCATCTTTATTAACATAATATCTATTTAAATTACTCTGCTCACGTAATTTAAATCAAACATATTTAATCACATTAAATTACTCTACTCACGTAATTTAATTAAAGCGTATTTAATCCCATTAAATTACTCTACTTACGTAATTTAAAATTAAGCAGAATTACGGGGTGTTACACATCATTAATTCAATTCAAGTTAAAATTATGCTAAACAACCTAAATTATGTATTTTGCGAAATTAATTTTCCAACTTGAATTAAATTAAACTAAAATTTCCCCTATATTAAATTAGCACCAAATTAAAGTAAAGTTGTGATTTAGGACAAATTTTTGTCTGGATTAACCTAGCATGAAATTAAGTGATATTTTACAAGATAAAAAATAAATCACAAAGACATTACGCCACGATGTACGAGGAAAATCGACAAGGGGAAAAACCTCGGACGACCCTGCCTACAAGTCATCTAAGTATGGTTTTACAAATACAAGAAAAAAGACTTACACCACAAGACTTGAATCTTTTGAAGCCTCGACGCTTCTTATTGCATCCACCTTCGCCTAGTTGGTAACTCCGGAGCCCACCGAAGTCTTGGAATCCACCAATGGGGCACAACTATTGTCAATCCACACACGGTGCCTTTGACCGTATGAGAACTTCGCAGCAAACAATCTCTTTTTTGGGTAGAGAAGGATCTTAAACTTTCTTCTTAATGGGTAGAGAATAAACCCGGTGCCAAACATGTGTTCTTGTATAATGCATATATATAAACTTTTTTCACATTATACCTACGTGCACATGCAACTATCTTATATATATATATATATATATATATATATATATATATATATATATATATATATATATGAACTTAGATTTAAACTAAAACATAGGTGTAAACATGTCTTCTTGGAAGAAATTTTATCTTTTTAAACTCAACACATAAATGGGGCTTTTTTTGGGAAGTATTTTCCCTCTCCAAGAACTCTCAAAGGATGCAAAACGTCTCTTGTAAAAAGTTGTTCCCGCACTAATTTTATCAGGTAAAAATTTGGTAGGATAGTGGGTGAGTGGGGAGGTTTTTTTAAACAAAAACCGACGTCGGTCTTTCGAATGATATTCCAAGTTCGTTCGAACAACACGGTTCGAACAAGATTTCAGGATCCAAGTTCGTTCGAATGAGAATTCAGAAAACTTCTCGTTCGATATTTTGTTCGAAAGAATTCGTTCCAATGACCTTCCAATGAGAGAACAGATAAAAAATTGCATAATGTCGTTAGAAGTTCATTCGAACGACCTGGGAATTTTGTTCGAACGACTTTATAAAAAATCCTTAAATTATTTTTTAAGCCCAGAAACTTTTATGAAAAGTTCTAAAATGATTTTCTAAGAAAAGTAAAAAGTCGTTGACGATAAAAGTTTATTAAAGGAACACCCAAATAATTTTCTAAGCTCACACACACACACATACATATATATATATATATATATATATTATACTGCATTCATACCTTTGGAGACCTTGGAAAATGAGACAATGTTGATGATGAGAAACAAGGCACGTGAAACCGACAATGATATCTACACTTTTACTTAGATGCATCGTCTTCAACTCTTCAAATGTCATAGGCTTGAGGTAAGACAGTCTATCATATGACTGAAATTGTTTTGTCCGAAATTAAGCTAACACTACAAATTAACTCGATTGGAAACTTGTCCTTACAAATCTCCCCCTTGGCTATTTTGAGACAAAACCAAACCAAAAATCCTATGGGCTGTCAAGCATGCCTAGACACAATCCCACCCAAAAAAAAATTAAAAAAATACAAACGCTTGACTCGACTCATAGGAAATGCTTTTCTTCTTTAAGTAATGCTGC
This sequence comes from Sambucus nigra, assembly GCA_949130495.1. Classification (NCBI taxonomy): domain Eukaryota; kingdom Viridiplantae; phylum Streptophyta; class Magnoliopsida; order Dipsacales; family Adoxaceae; genus Sambucus; species Sambucus nigra. The sequence goes on from OX422213.1 coordinate 43,481,971, forward strand.
TAAAGATAAAATCCCGCACACTTAAACAAACCATCAAATGCATAGGGAATATGACAAATTAAAGTGCATAAAATTAAATACACCCCCCAATTAATTCTCCCCTTTTATCTAACCTGATCCACTTTAGAAATAATGATCTTCCCCTAAGTTGGATCTCCTAAACTACACGTTTAGATGCCATTTCTCCCCCTTTATGTTCAGGAATGGACAAAGGTCAAGAATAAAATGACTTATTTATCGTCCAAATAAAGTGAATAGTCCCCCTAAATTAAACAAGGGATAAGAAATAAGGAAAAAAAAGTTAAACATGCAACGGTGAATAAAGTGATAAGAGCATTAAAACATATGGGCAACAATGAAGTACAACTAATCCATACAAAGAGTAATAAATATCACCGATGTGATGACAAAAATACCATGAAAATGTACTATGATAAGCATGGGATATCAAACACAATTCGCGACAAGATAGATACCAATTTTGAATTCAAAGCATTCATGGACTAGAGAGTAAGGCTCAAAAACAAAGAAATACCATATATATATATATATATATATATATATATACACACACACCATTAACGCGCACACACATATACATAGGTATAAACACCACACAAGACATAAAATACATTAATCTAAAAATATGTCTAAATGCATGTGGTAGAAGTGAAGGGATGTAAGCTAGAAACTAAAGGAATATAGACCCAACCATTTAAACATGTTCACGGAGTTGTCATTTGATTGCAAAAATTTATCAAACTTAAATATAGCCTCATGCGATAATATAAATTGAACTCAATGAACCAACATACAAAATGCACACAAAGCTTAGAATATCGATGATCTTACAAACCAATAGAGTCATAAAAAAATAGCTTAAATAGGATACAAAGTCATTGTGCAAACCCGTTGATATATCCAACCAAACTTCCTCATTAATATTCTTTTTCCTTTTCTTTTCTTAATGGTTATAACAACTAAACAATGAAGGCATTGGCTAATTTTATGCCACATTTTTTTTACCAACTTTTAATGGTGGTTTTTCACGCAAAGTAACTTTTTCTTTCGAAACCTGATTCCTTTGATAAACAACAGCAACAACAATAACAATAACAATAACAATAACAACAACAACGGATAGATATTTTTCTATTTTCTTTAAATCCGGGAAACAGCTCTTACATGCACAAATCCTCCATAGTCATAGCAACATGTAGATGACTAAATTAATAGGAGAACGTCTCACTTAGCTTAAATATACATGTGAAGTTAAATATGAAATGAGCTTGTTCATGTGTGAATCGAGGCATATAAAAAGAGTAGTAATTAAGCAAGTCAAAGTTAAACTATTCCATGCAAGCATGATAACGAACATTTTAAGGATTGAAAATCTTAATCAAAAGTTCTAGCCACATGAAAGCGGGCGTGAAATTGGATTCAAACACAAGTATATGCCACATAAAATGTGTAAAACTAAAATACACACAAAAAAATATTTTTGAGTTTTTCAAATTTTTTTAACCAAACAAAAAAATTAAACTCAAAAGGAAACATAATTTTTTTTGTATTTTTCAATGAGACCAAATAAAATGAAATAAAATACAAAATATACACATATCATAATTCCAGCGCAATTTTTTATAATGAAGAAAAAACTAGAAAATAGCAAACAAGCATACAACTAGCAAGAATACATCATGATGCACATAAGATAGTGTATGTAAACAAAGCTAATACATTCATCCTTTAGATTTAGAAAGGGAGGTATCACGTGCAAGAAAATGATAATAAAAATCCTATTTTGTAAAGCCTCCAAATCGGATCTGCTAACCCAAACTAGTGAAGCGTGACACTCTTGAGATTTGTGAATTTTGGTGACTCTACCATTGGACTTCCTATGACCCTTTTTAAGATCAGAACAAAATTTCCTAAGATGACCTTTGTGACTATAATGTGAGTATGTAAAGACCCGAAAAAAGGTAGTACCTAAGGATTGATCTTTGAAATTGTTCCTAGTAGATTCTCTCAAACTTATGGTTTTGGCTTTATTAGCTTAACCATTTTGAGTATCAAAGAGAATACCACACAAGTCATTTTTAATTTGGATGGTTCCGAGCATTTTATCTAATTTTTTGGACCTAAATTACAAATCAAATTTGACTCGACTTGAGTGTCTCAACTTTTCTTCCAACTCTAAAGTACGTGACTCAAGCAAACACCTACTCTCTTCAAACCCAAGAATCTCTTTATTCATATCCTACATTAAACCTTTATGTCAATATCTCTCTCCTTCTACATACTCAAGATTCTCATGAAAATATCTATCACGTGCCCTAAGATCTTCTACTAAAATACTCTCATTATTTTCCTTAGCACATTCTCTCAAATAAGCTTCTAACTTCAAGTTTGCCCTTTTTAATTTAATCGATTCGTCACACAATTCTTGAAAAACTACTTGAAGTTCACTCACATCAGCCCATTCTTCTTTCTCACTCTCACTTACTTCTCCACTCTCATCACCATCAATTTTTTTGGATTCACAAATAATGGGCTCGGAAGTGTCATGTATGAATATGTCATCATTGGACGATTTCTCACTTTCACTTACATGACTTGCCATGAACACGGTAAAGTTTACTTAAATGGGGGAATCGGGTTTCTCTTCCTTTTCACTATCACCATGGGTGGAATTGTATGAAATTGGTCTCTTGCCCTCCTTCATTAGTTTAGTGGGACATTCTGTTGCCCTATGGCCATGACCCTTACAAATATAACATCTATTCGACTCGTCCCTATTAAGATCTTCATTATATTTTTTAGGGAATTTTTCGTCTTTGTCATACTTAGATTTATCAAATTTCTTAAACTCATGTTTAAGATTATCTTTATTAAACTTAAGAAATTTTCAAAACTTCCTAGCAAACATCGCCATCTCATCGAAATCGATGTCACTCTCATCACCCGAAACTTATTTTTCCTCCTTTTTGGCTTTCAAAGCGATGTCCTTATCTTTCTTCATCTCATCCTTGGAGGTAAACATATCGAGTTCATAGGTTTGTAAGTCACCTATGAGCTCTTCAAGTTTCGTAGAGGCTAAAGTGGGTAAAGAATTTAAAACGGTCACTTTTGAAATAAACCTATCGGGTAAGAACCTCAAAATTTTCTTCACAACACGGTTGTCAAGTATCTTTTCTCCCAAGTTAAAAGATGAATTAACAATGTCAAAAAGTCTAAAATAGCATTCATCAAAAGTCTCACTTTCTAACATTTTAATGGTTTCAAACTGAGTGGTGAGGTTTTGGAGTTTCGAAGCTTTAACTACACTTGTTCCCTCATGGTTGAGTTGGAGAATATTCCAAGCCTCCTTAGATGTTTCACACGTTATAATTCGGCGAAACTCATCAGGCGTAACCGCAATAAAAAGGGCATTCAGACCATGAAAATTAAAATTTTCTAATTTAAGTTCATTCTCACTCCATCTCTCTACGGGTTTAGGTAAATGCTGATTTTGAACTAGACACATAGGTGGAAACCACCCACTAACTACCGATTTCCAAACCCGCTCATCTAGGGATTTAAGTGCCGATTTTATTCTTGCTCTCCAATATGCGTAATTTGAACCATCAAAAATAGGAAATCTTGTAAAAAGTGAAATTTCCAATTTTTAAACCAAAAGAAAAAAGGATCTTAACACAGTAATTTAACGTTCATGCTCTGATACCACTTGTTAGATGAAAATATCCAGAATTTTAAAATTACAAAATAGGGGATGGATGGTTCACAATATATTCCAAATTACAATTTCTTTTGAATTTAGTAATTAAAGTTCTCAAATTTTAATTTTCTCAAACTTAAAATTAAGTCAAACAACTAAAACAAATATTCGAATTTTTTCTTTCAATCTTAATTAAACAACATTAGTTCAATTCAAGTTAAAATTATGTCAAACAACCTAAAGCATGTACTTTGCCAAATTAATTTTTGAACTTGAATTAAATTACACTAAAATTACCCATGTAATAAATTATCACCAAATAAACTAAAGTCGTTATTTAGGCCAAATGTTTATCTTGATTAACCTAGCATGAATCTAAGTGATATTTTTCAAGATAAAAAATAAATCACGAACACACTACGCCGCTATGTACGAGGAAATAACACAGCGGGTAAAACCACGGACGACCCTGCCAACAAGTCCACTAAGTATGGTTTTACAAATATAAGACAAAATGCTTACAACACATGGCTTGACTCCCTTTAAGCCTCAACACTTCTCCTTGCATCCACCTCCGCCTAGTGGACAACTCCGGAGTCCACCGAAGTCTTGGAATACACAATTGGGGCACAACTACCATCAACCCACACATGGTGCCTTTCACTGTATGAGAACGCCACAACAAAACAATCTCCTTCTGGGTAGAGAAGGAACCCAAACTTTCTCCTTAATGGGAAGAGAAGAAACTCAGTGCCAAATAATCTCCAATATATATATATATATATATATATATATATATATGAACTTGGATTTAAACTAAAACATGGGTGTAAACATGTGTTCTTGTAAGAAATTTTATCTTTTTAAACTCAACACATAAATGGGACTTTTTTTGGAAGTATTTTCCCTCTCCAAAAACTCTCAAAGGATGCAAAATGTCTCTTGTAAAAATTTGTTCCCGCACTAATTTTATTAGGTAAAACGTTAGTGGGATAGTCGGTGAGTGGGGAAGTTTTTTTAAACAAAAACTGACAAAACTGACGTCGATCATTCGAACGACATTCCAAGTTCGTTCGAACGGGAATTTAGAAAACTTCTCGTTTGATATTTTGTTCAAATGACTTCATTGCAATGATGTTCCAATGAGAAAACAGAAAAAAAAATTGCACAATGTCATTAGAAGTTCGTTCGCATGGACTGGGATTTCGTTCGAACGAGATTCTAGGTTCTTTCGAACGACTTTGCAGAAAATACAAAAGTTTATAAAAAGAACACCCAAATAATTTTTCGAGCTCGTATATACATATATATATATATATATTAATGCATTCATACCTTTGGAGAAATTGGAAAATGTGACAATGTTGATGACGAGAAACAAGGCACTTGAAATCGACAATAATATTTGCACTATTACTTGGCCGCATCGTCTTCAACTCTTCAGACGTCATAGGCTTAAGGTACAACAATCTATCCTATGACTCAAATTATTTTGTTCGGAATTAAGACAACACTACAAATTGACTCTATTGGAAATTTGTCCTTACAAAATTAACTCTAAAACTTTTACACACTCTTAAAATTTAGTATTAAACCTTCTTTAATAAATCACTTGCTAGGATAAACTTATTACGAATGATTTAATCCTTGAAAAAAATTAAATTTTTAGAGTTGAAATTTAAGAAATAATATTACACTTGAGAAAAACCTACCTCTTGTTCGATTTTAAAGTGAATATTATATCTCAAATTTGATTTTCTCTCGAAAATCATTTACCCTCTCTCGAGGCGTACATTCAAAAGGGAAAGTTCAAAACAAATTTTCAAAGGAACTTAATAGTTAAATAAAATATACTAATTAAAATAACGTTAACATGGGTGTCATCTCACCTCTTGAAGAGGGGATTTACCCTAATATGTGACATATTTTTACATATGTAATGTAAAAATGCTCTATTTAAGGCAAAAAGGAAAGAATAAAAGATATAGTAGAACAATAATAATCCAAGTCTCCTTACATTTCCATTGAGCCTCCAAACTTAGATATTGAAGAACAACCACAAATCAAAGTTTACAATTATATATGAATCTCGAAATATAGCTCAAAAACTCACAATTTGTCTCTCGGAATATAAAATCCCTTAAACAATTCTCTAAAAAAATACAAAGGATGAAATTAAATGATTATACTGAACTAATATAAATTACCTTACATATATGAACTTGGAATTATATCTACTCTCTACAAAAATTTGCTCTTAAAAATGAAGACCAAATGCCCCTTTTATAGGTGGAAATAATGGCTTGGGAGAACAGTTGGTATTTTACAGAAGGATGGTTTAAGAAATTAAATAATAAAAAGTGGATATGGGTAAAGAATTTAATTTATTAAGAGTGTGGGCTAATAATAAGAGAGTATTGGAGAAAAAAATATAAAAATATGTTTTTTTTAAAAGAAATTAGGAAGAGTGAGGAAAAAATGGAACAAATAATAAATAAATAAAGATTATGGGGTGGAAAGTGAAAAATAAGGCAAAAAGAATCTCAACTGAATAGGGGCATTGTTGCATCCGGGTGGAGCCCGTGTTTGCATGTGGGCTCGGCGAAGGCAACACAAAATCGAACGGTTGTTAGGTAGCCACGTGGTATGTCGGGTAACGCCACGTGACTCCCCACATTTAAAGTGCAAAATCGAGGGAAAACCCCGTGAGGCTTAAACTTTTATCAATTTCTTTGTCCAAAACTCATCCAACCTCTGAGCCACATATATGCCCAAAAATATCTTTAAGCTTTAGCTATTTCCCAATTTTCATAATTTACATATCACACCCAAATCTTCATGTCTTTCTCATATGAACTCTGATTGATGCACCTTAAGAATCGACGTGACCCTCATTTCGAGGCCAACAATATTTCATTAGTGCTCTGGTCACAAAATTTGAATTGAGATATGTCGGGGCTTTGTCTTTGCTATCCTTTTATTTCGAACATTGCATAGTAAAAAATCTTCATTTGAGATTAGATTGACACGTCGTTTCAACCCACGCGTCATTTGATTCAAGGCCTACAAATTCTATGATTTGTCCGAGTCCAAAATTGGTCATTTAAAATTACCATTTTCCAATGAAAGTGCATATGCACTTCTTTCTTACCCAAATTACCTTGAAATAGCATGTTTGAATTCGCTAATGCATTTTGATCTACAAGATAAATAAATACCCATGTAAGACCAATTTTACCAAGAACTAACAATTAAAACCTATCTATTTGAGGTATAAATTTAACACTTTAAGATGATTATCAGTTTGGGTGACTTATAGTGAATCCTGCATAGCTTCGTTAAAAGCTAAGAGGCCATGAAAGAGAATATGAAACAGTTAATGCCGAGTATTTTGGCTATACATAATAGGCTAGAATTTAACCCAATTACCCCAACAGTTAGAGAAAACACAGATCGAAGGCGTGAGTCACCACGTCATTCCCCGTTGAGGGACATGAGGTAAATGCACAATGAATGGGAGATGAGGAACCCCAGTTGACTGAATTTTGGCTCACATGATGAAGGAAGCATGTCTGGGAGAAGGGTTGAGTCAAATGGTGATGATTATTCCTACACACCAAGAACGATGTCAACCATCTAATGAAAATGTTATGATGATAATTAGACTTATTCTATGGAGCAACCGACTATCATAGAGAAGTTGAGTAGAGGCTAACACAACAATAACCATTTAAAGAACCTAAGGGGTGCAGATAGGAGTCTTGGAGATCTAGAACTAAGAATATTACATGCTCAAACCTATCTAAGAAGAGTGTAAGAGGATCATCCGGGTATGAGCACATATCCATGATAGAAGAGAGCTCCGTCAAAAGTTGGCATCGAGCAGAGAAATCCATTGATGTCGAGAAGATGGAGAAGGACTAGTCATGGATAGGGTTCATTCAATGCTTAGAAGACATATTAGGAGACTTGATTAAGATGAAGAACCTTTTGTAGATTGGTTACGTAGAAGGTTCACCCTTCACAACCTCTATCAAGAGCTATCCAGACCTGAATACTTTCAAGCCACCAATGATAACATTGAGGTACAATGGGAAGAGAAATATGATGCACCGCGTGGAAGAGTATCAAAATGCTTTAGTTATACATTCAATACGTGACGAGATGAGATTCATGCCTTTTTTTAGTACCCTTATTTAATTAACCCATATGTGGTATAGTGGGCTCCCAAGGGGGAAAATAATTAATTTCAAGAAGCTACCTAACCATTTTATTAGCAACTTTTGTTTTGGCACAAGCTAAAAAATGTATTTCACTTGTTAAGCATGCAACAGATAGAAGATGAAACAATAAGAGAGTAAATCACTAGGTTTAACATTGAGAAGTTATAGGTGATATATTATGATGAGAAAATAGTAGCCATTAGAATTATGAGTGGTCTGCTATTTGCGGGAAATATAATCTTCGAACATTGTGCCCAAACTCTTAGCCATTGGAAAAAAAAGAGTTTAGTGGTAGTAAATTTGATATTGGGAGAAATTTGGATAGTAAAGACAAGTCCAAAGTGTCTAAGAAGTCAAAATAGAAGAAATTTGATGAATACATACCTTTCACTATGGTGGTGTACCACATCTTTGACAAGACCCGAGGAAATGAGAAGATCAGGTAGCCCGATAATCTGAAGAGTCCTCCTGGTCGAAGAGATAAAAGTAAATTCTATAAATTCCACATGGTCCATGGATAAAAATTGACAAGTGTTTGGCTATAAAATATGAAATTGAATCATGATTATGAAGGGAAAAATGAAAGTACATGCATAACTCGAGATGAGATGTTACGATTAGGGGAGATCCTAGGATAAGGAGGTTATCAAAGTCTCCTTATAAGCCAGAGGATGATAAGAAGTAGGGTCGAGATGAAAAATTATATGAAGAAAGTGACCCATACATGCCTAAGAAGCGAAAATAGGAAGTCGATAATGTTGGTATGATTTGTTTTGGCATGCACTTCATCACGGATGGAGATACTGGTAGAAAATGTAGACCTGTCAAAAGGGAAGCATTCGTAAATGTGGCAAAATCTTGTGCGCATATCCTCAAGGTGAACTTGAATAAGATAGTTTATACCCCCCCCTCATAAGTTAAATAAATATCGCCTTATTGTTGGTTTTTCAAAATATGATTTATGTGGTCCATGAAGGTCCGTTCAAAGAATTCTGGTAGACATTGGGAGCTCTGTCGGTGTGATGTTTTATAATTATTTCAAGAGGCTCAAATTTTCAGAAAGAAAGATACATGCATACCACAATCCAACATTGGATTTTTAGGGGAAAACGTATACCCTTAGGGAACCATTAATCTCGAAGTCATAATAGGGATGTGGTCGACCTGTCGAACACAAATGATATATTTCGTCATCATATACAAGAATGTGGCCTCAACCTATAATATTATTTTTAATAGGTAGGTTTCAAGTAGGTTCAAGAAGTGGCCACAATGCACCAAGTCATGAAGTTCCCTACTCATTATGGAGTGGGTAAGTCAAAGGAATATAAGTGGTGGCAGAAGAATATAACTACACACTAACTGAGGAGTAAGATAAGCTAACACAGACTTATCAGATTAAGACATTATATCCTTATGATGAATATAAGTTGGTTATGGGAGAAGTGATTGAGAATATTGAGCTTGTAATCCTAGACGATGAGATTTAAGAAAGAACACCCAAATCGCTCATCTCTTGACCTAATGTTGAAGAGAGAACTAGAAGACTTACCGAGGAAAAGGAAAAACATATTCCCATGGATCCATAAGGTCATGTTGCAATTGATCTAGATGTGCTTTACCACATGCTGAGTATTGTTAAAGACTCGAATCTTGTCAAACAAAAGAGTAGAGTTTTTGCAAAGCATAATAATATAAAAAACAAATGTTGCAATGTACAAGAAAGACGAGTTCACCTAGGGCGTGAAATAATGTACAAGAAAGACGAGTTCACCTAGGGCATGAAATAACCGACCAAGATCTCAAATGTTGCAATGGTTAGGAAGAACAATGATAACTACAGGATGTGCATTAATTTTAGATACCTCAATAAGTCAAATCCAAAAGATCATTACCCATTACCCTGAATCAACTAATTAGTCAATGCTAAAGATAGACACGAGCTTCTTAGCTTCATGGATGCTTATTAGGGGGTATAATCAGAAAATATAAAGCCATAAGACCAGGTTAAAACCTCCTTCATCTCCAATCGATGTACATAATTCTATAATGTTATGACCTTTCAGATGAAAAACACTAGATCAATGTACCAAAAAATGGTCAACAAGGTTTTTACTGAACATATTGGGAACAGTATGGATGTCTATGTAGATAACTTATTGACTAATGGTAAGAAGGCATATGATCATATTCGTGATCTCGGATAGACTTTCGACGAGATGGAGAAGTATCAAATGAAGTCAAATCTTTCAAAATATGTCATTGGAGTCATGGTCGAAAAATTTCTTAATTTTATCATCAACCAAATGGGGATAGAGGCTAACCCCGATAATATTAATGTAGTGATCAATATTTAGTCTCCAATAATTAAGAACGAGACCCAGAGATATACTGTCCGTGTCACTACACTCAAGAAATTTTTATCAATATCTACCGATTAATGTCTTCCACTCTTTAGGTTTCTTAGGAAAACCTTTGAGCAGAATGATAAGTGCAAAAAATACATCTAAGAATTTAAAAAATGTTAGGGATCCCCTCATTCTCTATCAAATTCGATTCTATGAGAGAAGTTGTACATGTATTTGGTTGTATCTGAGTTTGTTGTGAGCTCGAAACTTGTGACATTCGAAGATAGTGTCAAAAAATCAATTTATTACATTATCAATGCTTATCGTGGAGCAGAAATTCGATACTCAAGATTGGATAAATTTTCATTAGTGTTGATTGAAGCCTCTAGCAAGATAGATCCATATTTTTAGGCTCACACAACCGTATTGTACATTATTTGCCCCTCCTACAAGACACCACAAGCATGTGAGGTCTGATATGATGATGGATTGGGTCATAGAGTTAGGGGAATATGACATCGTGTATGAACCGAGAAGAAACACTAAAGGCCACACAGTATATGACTTTATAATAGAGTTCTCGTGTGACGAGGAGTCAGTGGAGAAGACAAAAGAGGCCGAGGTTGTTCTAGTTCTGACCAGTGATATGCTATAATCTTCTACAACGAAAGAAGAAGGGGCTCATGATTTAGAGAAAATGAAGAAGCTCTTTAAGAACAACTCTAAAATTGAAGGTAATTTTGAGAAGGAACCGCCCACTTAGAAGTGGTTTGTCGATGGATCCTTATTCACCAATTATAGTCGAATGAGTTTGATCATTATAACGCTAAAAGGGGAAACTTTGAAGTATAAACCTCTAATAATATGGAAGAATATGAGGCTTTGGCTACAGGTTTAGTACTAGCCTTATCACTAAGAGCACAACAATTATCAGCTCACAGTGACTCTCTACTAGTCGTAAATTAAGTACGAGCTGTCTACAAAGAAAGGGAGGAAACCATGTCAAAGTATTTCTTAAGGGTAAAGTTTGTACTTCCAAATTTTTCTACTGCATGGATAGTAAGAATTCCAAGGACAGAGAACTCCCAAGATGATGTATTGGCTTATCTAGTGTCGATAACTTGGATCGAGATACAAAGAATAGTGATTGTGGAGATATTTATGCACCACAGTATTGAGGAGGAGTATGTGAAGGTAATGAAGTTATACATAGGACCATCTAGGATGGATTTCAATAGATCGTACTTAGTGGTCAGCATAGTGTTGAAAGACTCAAACAGTACGAAGGCTCTATTATAAAGTGACAACTTACTTATTGGAAGATGGGGTCTTATTCAAGAGAGGTCCTATTTTTCCCCTACCACAATGTGTTCACCCCAACGAAGTCACCAACCTAATTAAAGAGGTCCGTGGACGATTCTATGGGGGCACATTCGACATGAAGATCATTGGTAAAAAAGGTGCAACCTAGGGGTATTACTGGCATATAATAACGAAAGGCTATGCATAATATGCTAGGAAGTATGATAAATACCAAAAATATGCAATCATTCATCAAATAACTTTGTAATTAATAACACCTATTACATCACCATGGACATTTTACGTGTGAAGAATAGATCTGGTTATCCATGTACTGAAGAGTAAGGGCATATTCAGGTATTTGATCATTGTAGTGGACTACTTTACAAAGTCGATTAAGGCCGAACCATTGGTAATAATGAATAATGCGAAGGTCTTCCACTTTTTGTGGAAGAAAATTATATGTCGTTATGGAATTCCCTTTTCATTCATCACAAGTAACAAATCGTAATTCGATAATGAGTGGTTTAAGGCTTATTACGTCAGGTCTAAGGTCAAGAAGTTTCACTCCGTATATGGTCACCCATAACACAATGGGCAGACCTAGGTAACCAATAAAACTCTTCTTAACAAGATGAAGAAGATATTGGATAATGCCAAGCCTAACTAGATTAACGAAATACACAGTGTCCTCTGGGCTTATCGGATTACTCTGAGGAAAACCACGGGAGAAATCCCTATTTTGTTAGCAATCAGCATCGAAAGAGTGGCAACTCTAGAAATTGGCTTACCAAGTTATAGGCTACTAAAATTCAATTCGTCGAGGAGTGATTTGATGTAGTAACTTAATCTTGAGTTGGTTTAAGAGGTTAGAGAACAGAAAACCCTTAGAGTATCAGCGTATCAGTAGAAAATTGAGAGATTCTATAATAAAAATCAAGCCAAGCACACTGGAAGAAAATAATTTAGTTCCAAAGAAAGTGATCTAGAGAGCTAACAAGCTTGAGTCGGATTAACATGATCTGTATAGGGTTAGCACGACATCTGACCAGGCACTTATATAATTAAGACTCTAGAGGGGGAACCTTTCAATAACCCATGGAACACATAGCATTTAAGGAATTATTTTCACTAGGGCCACCAATGTCATTTATGAAAGAAATCAATGCAATAAAGTAAGTTATATAAAAAAATTCCGCATTATTAATAAAAATCAATCTTCTCTTCATGTTGTTGATTATTAAAGATTTTTCTCTATTTATTTCAAAGTTTATCAATTCGAAATATGTGCAAGAAGCCCAGCATGAAGAAATCTCATAGTTGAAGAAAATACCAACTATGACCAAATCACACTTAGAAAAGTTAGTCGACCTGTAGGAAATCAATGTTGTCACAATGTTAGGTCGACCATAAGCCGACCCAATTCTTTAGTAAGTTGACTAAAGCATGGGTAAAATCCATTATAAACAAACACATCACTGCCCATGGACAAAGACTAAATCCATAAATATTATAGAGGGACTTTAAGTTTACACTTATAACAACCTTATAAGAATAACTCAAGTTGGTCCAGTGGTAGCTAGTAAGTCAAGTCAGGTTGGCATGAAGCTGACTACAAGACCATAAAACTCAAATACTGGAAGGCCTAGTTTAACTTAAAGCATTACTTTAAAAACAATTGTTAAAATTAACTATGTCTAAGATGTTTTAAATATTAAGCTATACCCAAAAAACACATGTCGTATGTGTGGGTAATCACTTAGCCAAGCAAAAAATTAGATATGCATCAAAGAAATAGAAAATAATGAAGATCATTCAATGTAAAAAACATCCATTCTTATCAAAACTAATAAAATATCAACAATTGAAGGTTACAAGTATGACTGTTAAAAAATTATGATCAAATTACAGACAAATCATTATAAAAAGACCTTAGACATCCGGAGGATCTTGCGTAGGGATGACAACAGCATGATCAATCATTGGCATGTCCTGAGGGTTATCTTGGACCACCTTGGGAGCAATATGAAGGGCCTACCATATGGTTGTAGTCTGATCAACTTGTGTAGAAGGTTAGACTTCTGGTGTTAGGTTACCCGGCTCTATAGCAGATGCAATATTAGCTAAGGTCATCGCCACCTCGTCATCTTACTCCCAAGTGTTGACGACTCGGTAATATATGGGTAATGCTTTATTTCCCTCTTCTTCAGCTCTTTATATCCTTAAATAAAAAATATATAGTCTCCACTAAAAATTCAGAGGATGCCTTATACTTGGAAATAGCATCCTTATAGACCTTAGCCAGTGCTTCATTCAGACTTTGAATTTTGTCTGTGTTAAAAGATTGGGTTTTCTTTACTAGGTGATTGTCCTTGACTTGTAGATCATCTTCCTTCTTCTTCAGGTCATCCTGGGTTTTAGTGGCTTCTTTTCACAAAGTGATAACCTTCCCACCCAGACTGTCGACCCAATTATAGATCTTTTCATCTATTTTCTTCTCATTTTCAAAGGTCTGCTTATAAGACTCGGCTATTGTAGCTCTCTCCCGAAGAATATTTTTCTCCATGTTGTCCTAAAAAGGTGCAAAGAAAATGAGATTGTAGAATAGTAGAAAAATAAAAAAAAAGTAAATAGAATATCAAATTCTCACCAAAAACATCTTTTGGTTGGCAAAGGTCCACTGACAATCATTTGTTATAGTCTAGAGATACTCATAATCTCGACCATGCCCATGGTAGACGATCATATATAAAGCATTAGGCATGTGATGAATAATGTACCTTTTAGCCTTCTTCATCATTATACAAGTCACTGAGTCATTGATATCCCTAAAGTATAATTCAACCACATGCTATTGGTAAGACACTTTGGCCTCCCTTGCCAATCGACGAGTTGGATGTTCGCCAATCATCACATGCATTTTAGTTTCTCTTATAGTCCTTACCTTCTCCAACCTCAGCTATTTAGGGTTAGATTAGGAGGTGGAGGGACCAATTGGACTCTTAAGATAAGAAATTGAAGATTACCCTATATTCCTGAAATCACCTTGAGTTTACTAGAGATTAGTGGCGAAGCCTCCTATTTTCTTAAAATCTTCGATTTCAACCTTCTTTTTGGCCTCGACTTTACCTTTATTTTGTGTAGCCTCAACTTTTTATTAGTGAATAAGCTCAAGTTCTTAGCAATTAGCTCACCTGGGTGACATTCCTAAGAATTTTCAATGTGGAAGACGAAGGTGGATAGAGTAGATGTTCTACAAGATAATACAATGGTTAGCAAAACTATAAAGGAAAGACTAACTGACACTTATGAAAATTTCTTGACCTTATTCAATCTTTTTCTCAGCCTCGCATTCGGTCTCGATTAGAGATGGTGTGTGGGTTATTCATTGAGCTTCGACCCACCCTGGAGGTCTATAGTAACCAATCTCTGTAAACATATTCAAGTAGAAGGTGTCCTCAAAGACTCGAGGATTAGTAACACAATCATGTTCACCAATTTCTTTAAGGCGTGAGATAATTTAGGGGTAGCCTTGACTAAAAAGGGCAAATTCGAGTTAAAATACAAGTCAATTAAGAAAAGGGATGTAAAAATAGTGAAAGTATATACCAATTCTATTCATCCCATTCCAGTCACGAAGAACATTGGTAGTTATATCCCTTTCATTTTCCTTTCATTTGGGCCGAACTACCAAATTTCCTTTCAATATAAATTTTTTTGTTCCTAAGAGTGGTTTCTCATCTGAGAGAATTTTTAGGGTAAAGATAATAATACATTAGGGCTTTGTGTTGTCCTTTATCCCATGGATAAACTTGAAGACTTTTTCAGCTAGGTCAAACCCTAAATGCTCTCCCAACCCCAGGAAATTCCTATATGAATCTGAGAGAAGTTGGGTTAGAGCTAACCCACAACCCCTTAAAATTCCCCTAATAATTGGGTGGAGAGAAGACAAAGGACAACTTGCATAAATTAAATAGAGAAGAAAATATCATCGATCGAATGGCGATCATAAACTCTTTCGGTAGTTCCAAGCAACCTACATTTTATATTTAAATGTATACTACACAAATTCTCCAAGTCCATAACCTCGTCCTTGGATATGTCACAAGCATGTTGTAAATGGTCGAAGGGTCGTACGAACTATCATAACTGGAAGTAACCTCATCATTCAACGGGATAAACTACATGGGAACTAGGAGGTATAGAGGAGGTATAGATTCCATTACCTCCTCATAATAAACCCTAATATCGATTAAATACATTTGTGAAGTGTATCAAATTAGTTTCTGCCTCATGACTGACGGCTGGGACCGTCAGATTTCGTGGATGCTACAAACTTAGACTTGCTTAACTGGGCACTTAGGAGTTGAGGAGCTGACTCAATAGAGTAATAAACATATGGGATAAACTTGGGAGTATTACTATCCTCTTCGACATAATGAATAATTTGTAGAGGAACTAGTCTTCTTGCGTTAAAAAATTCAAGACAACTCTCCTTATATTCGTAAATAATCCTCAACACTCTACCAACCTGATAAACACCCAAAAGTGTATAATTTATACCCCGAATAGATGCATTTTAGTCGCTCTTTTTTAATAAAAATGGCCTTATGCTCGTATTTATTTATTTCTCAGGTCAATACGCAATGGCGGTAAAAATAATGCTAAATCAGTATAGTTGCGACACAGAAGCGGTTAAAGCAGTGCAACGAAGAAATCAAAAGAGACCACGAAGTCAGAGTCCCATTGAGCTTGCCCAGAAGAGTTTCGATGTCCCGAACCGTGTCCCAAAACCCTAACCTAATCTGAAATCGAGCCCAGTCCATACCCCAACCCGGTGTGTGTTGAGTTGTACCTTTATTATTTTTCTAGATTTTTTATTTTGAGCCGTTTTATTTTTAGGTTTTATTTTAGATTTATTTAGAATTTTTAAGATTTATTTTTATTTTTTTATTTTTATTTAGTATAATTTTATTTTTTACTTTTATTAGTTTTTAGTTATTTTATTTTTAGGATTTGTTTTTAGGAATTTATTTTCTAGTTTTATTAGATTTTAATTTCTTTTATTTTAGTTTTATTAAGATTATATTCTTTTTTAGTTTTAATAGAGTTTTATTTTTATTTTTATTTTCATTTTTTTGTTTAGTATCTTTTAAATTTTATTTTGAGATGCTAGATTTTTTTAGGTTTATTAGATTTTAAGTTTTTTATTTTAGTTTTAGTTTTATTTTTTAGGTTGTGTTAATTTTTAGGGGTACAAATTAAACACACACAACCCACTCACACCCTAAACCCATACACCTAAACACACCAAACTCACCTACACATTACATACACCAAATCTAACCCTCATTATCTTCTTTCCTAAACCACAAACTCTTTCTCTCACCTCCATTAACACCACCAAACCCAACCTTATAATTCCATATCAAACAACCCATTTCTCTCTCTTAATACCCATAAACCTTCATATCACCAAGCTCCACCCACTATCCATGGTGGGTCTTCCACCTAAAAAATTTCCAACAAAAAAATTGATCAAAACCACCATAACCTGAATTCGGCGACCCGAGACCCTTGTCCAAACCGTACAAACTCGAGCTCCTCGGTGCCCACCTAACCCGACCCACCTACCTCAACAACCCGAACCTGGTATCTAAATCCCCATACCCAATTGCTGAAATCGAACTCGAACCCCATTTCCATAAGCCATCGAACCAAGCCCCATCTCTGGCGAGAATCCGACGAGCCAGCTGACCTCCAGACCCAAACCCATTTCGAATAAAAAAACCCGACCACACCCCATATCAGAGCCACCTACCAAATCCCATAAAAATAGGAACAATCTTTATCCCAAACCCACATAGCTTTGACTTGGCCAAATGAATCCAAAAGAAATCTCCCCATCCAAACCAAAGCTTCGTGGCTTATAAAAAAAAAGCATCAGCTCATTATAAAAAGAGGGAGGACTCTCAGATCAGAAGAAAAAAGAGACGCATAGAGAGAAAAAAAGTGGGTATATTATGTACAGTTTAGGGTCAGAAAAAAATTCAGAAAAAAAAAATAGTTTAGATATAGAATAATTTGTAGGTTTAGTTTTTAGTGTTCTTTTTGTAATCAAGTGCTGAAAATTGTGAAGAAGTTGGGATGCATGTCAAGGTGTATTTCAAGACAGATTTGTTGAAAAAATTACGTATTGTATTTCTATATTCTCTTTTTAATTTATTTCCTTCTTGACATATTATTTATTGTTGTTTATGCACACATGATAATGTTTGGCTAAACACCCCGTTCAAGGGGTAGGATGCACTGCGAATGATGTTAGTTTAATTAATCAATTTCAGTAATGCTATAATTCTAGGAAAATTATTTTTAACTGTCACCAATTAATTTATGTAACGAGAGTTAGTAAATTAATTGAACAAATTAATGTTTAAATTTAGGAATCGAACTAGAGATAGGTTTTTTCGATATTTAAATATGAATTCGGTATTGAAATTTGAGGATTGATATTATTTTCTTTAAATTGATCCTAGCGAATAATTTTCTGAAAATAATATGATTCTTAATTTTTCATTGTGTGAAAATTTTAAATTAATCTTCTGAAAAAGATATTATGAAATTTATAATTGTAACGAGAGTTTGATTATCGATTTAATATTATCTCGAAATATTTCACATTAATAAATTGAGAAATTAAAATAATTGATTATGTAGTGTAATCCCATCTTTTGACCTTCTCACATTATTTCACACTCGATTGCACATTGTTTTTCATTATTTTGTCATTTCATAATTTTAGCATTTATTAGTTCACTCTCTCTTGAAAATATTTTTTTTTAAAATAATAATAAAAAAATTGAAATTGCAAGTATTCACATTAATTGTTTCACCATTGAAAGTTGGATTGATTCCTGTACTTACCGCAATACGAGTTATTTTTTGACAAGTTTTGTAGGTAATCAAGGAAATTTTGAGAGTGTCTTTTGAAGACAACGATCGTACGTAAAAAGCTTCTTATCAAACAACATCATTACCGCTTTCTTGGCCTGGAAGCAACGTTGAAGACTTGTAATTTTTTTCTTCTATTTTATATTTTTAGTGTAGTTTTTCCTTCCTCTCCCTCCTTAGACTTGTTGTATAGGATTATTGAGGCATTGTTATTTATTTGGGGTGCATTTTGACACCATATTATTTATTATAATAATTATTCGTAAAAAAAAGTGAAAAGGGAAACCGGATAAGGTAGAGGGAAAGGATTTAGAAGCCTCTCTACTTTGGGTCGGTAGGATTCCCGGGGATGACTGAGATAGGCAAAATCTCCCCCCGATCCCCTCAACTCATTATTCACCCCACGTGTGTAGAAACCGTGGGAGGTACAGTTTTTTTTTTCCCTCGCGACTCTCCGGCCAGCAAGTTCATTTTTATGTGATTAATTGCTCCTATGTGCTTTTAATTTCTGCATCGCACTTAAATTGAATGGTTTGATGAATTAATTTTCCTAAGACCTGGACTCGGTCATTGCAACGAGAAGGGAATTTCATCACCCGACTCTCTCGCTTATCCATTGTGTGCTACCCTAGCTGTCATTAAATTTAAAATCAATCAATTAGCTAGCCCCGTAGGTACACATTTTTGCAACAAGCGATCACAAAGATAAATTCCGTGAATTTTGTTGCTTGTGGACTTAATTAAAATTTGACTACCCCTTTCACTAATTTTGGAGATAATAATTGGCTATGTGTTCCTAATGATTTTTTCCTTAACTCGTGTGTGTCCAATTTCATTATTTCGGTAGTCGGTTTTCGTTAGTTCGTCCTCATCTAGTGTCCATTTTCTCCCCTATTCTCGACAAATACCAAATATATATATATTAAAAATATTTCCAAAAATACCAAAAAGATTTTCCTTTTATTATTTTCAAAAAATCACCAAAAGATTTTCTTTTCTTTTGAAAAATATTTAAACATAAAAAATACTCCTACTGTCATGGCCGAAGAACGCCGTTTACGGGAATACTTTGGCCATTTCCCATTCTCTCGAAGCTTGTTTGATGATAAGCCTGAATCGAAACTTCATTAATTACTTCATGGCTTTAAATCTCAAACACCCACTGTTCATACTCGTGTGTCATCCACACACACATCTCCTACTCCACCACCTCCGGTGACGAGTGTCAACCCATCCCATGCTTCTCCGTGCACACACTTCTTTCTTGTTGATCTTTTTTCCTATGAGTGTCCATTTATATTCTCTCCATCTGAACCCACCATGGAACATGGATATCCATATGACACTATTTAGGAACCATCCTCAACGTATTCTCATCCAATGCCAAAGGGTATGAGTACCCAAGCTATTCATGGAGGCCTTATCACCCTTCCATGCAATATGAATCCCAAAGCCAAGTTGTGGATCCTTACGGTTTCCAACAGTCATCATCGCCACCTCGTGCACGTCATATCTATCAGTACCATTACTATGCTCCTCATGTTGATCAACCTTTTGTCTCTCACGGAGATACTTCTCCCGTGTGTGAACAACTTGATCCCATTACCCACACTTCATATGCATATTCTCCACATCCTAGTGATTCTAGCGAGTTGTGTCCACCTCAACCACCACCTTGCACATCTTCTCTTGAACACCTCTTGCAAAAGTTCGTGCACACTCTTAATTCTCAAACTGAATCCCTTCAAAGGCTTGAACACCGATTAAATGATTTTGAGTGTGCGAATGAGTCAGATTTCACCCCTAGTCAATCCATTGTTGCCCCCACGTGGAGTGATGATGCTTCGTCTACTGCCACTGATTTTGAGTGTGACCAACTCTATCATCCTGAGAATCTTGAAGTTGAGACCACCCAGTGGTCCGAGCCCCAAGTTGACAATTGTGTTGATCTATCCCTATATTATGAGACTGATCCCACACCACCCCATCCTCTCGAACCCAATATTGAGGTTCTCTTTTCCCCTTCCATAGAATCCTTCATTACACCCGAGCTTTTACCTTATGCCCCAACTTCATATGTCTCTGACATGCCCCTATCTTTAAAGTTAGCTCTGGCTACAAGTGCTCACCAATGTCCCGAAATAACATCAAATATGGTCCCCACGTCTCTTTATATGGATCATACCCCATCATATTTGGCTCCCCTTGAGCCGAATATTAATGTAGATTCATCTATCTCGGATCTTAAATCCTCGTTAGACCCTTTCACCACCTCGAATGGTGATGTAATGGTGGCTAAGTTGATCAATCCCTCGTTTATTTCCACACTTCCTCTCGCGAGTGCTCTTGAGGATCACTCCGCGCCTTATGAGGAGTGTGTGTCTCCTACTCGTGAGTCAGATCATCTTCCCCCACCCTTTGTCCCACCTGATCCACCCACTGTCCCTTCCACCCCCCACTTGGTTTGGACCTTGTTATTGCACCTCACCTGTTCCCATCTACGTATTTAAGTCCTCACCTACATCCGCCCTCCACCCTAGTACTCCACGATCACATTTGTGCATTTTTCATTGACACCACTATCTGTGAGAGTATTAGTGCTACTCTTATCTTTCGTGACACCGAGCTTATTACTTTATGAACACCACTTCCTTGTGGTGTGTAAGGGCCCAAATTTCCAATTGAGTTCTTTGTTGTTTTGGCTCAATTCCGGACAAAAACGTTTGTGTCATAGGATAGAGTTTTTGATCATCCTTCAAGCCTATGACATTCTAAAGTTGAAGACGTAGCGGCAAGTTCATAAAGCTTCATCAAATGCCGTGTTTGTAGTGCCTCTTTCTACGTCAATAACATTTGTTCTGTTTACTCCTAAGGTATGAATGCATTATATATTTATATAGGAGCTTGGAACAAGTTTTATTGGGTGTAATTTATAATTTTTATAAATTAATTTTAACGACTTTGTATTACTCAGGAAAATATTTTTTAGAACTTTCCATTAAAGTTTTGGGCATAAAAATTAATATTTTATTTTTCTGACACGTCGTTCGAACCACACTGGAATCTCGTTCGAACGAGATTGCCTCGTCATTCGAACGAACTGGCATCTTGTTCGAACGATATTTCCAGGTCGTTCGAACAAGATTTTGACGATTTTCTTTTTTTTATTCTGGAACCTCATTAGTAAAACCGTTCGAATGAAAAGCCGTTCGAACGAATTTTGCGGGAACAGTTATTTTGTGCGTTTTTGACAGTTTTCCAACTTTTCCCACTTCTTTTCCCTACTACTTTTTGACAGAACTACTTAGTGCATGAACCAACTATTTTGAACTAACTTTTTCACTATCCTCCATCTCCTAGATAGAGTTTTTAGAGAGTTCAATTCCAAAAGAAAAAGTTCAAGTTCATGTTTTTATTTTTAAGGAAAAATCTTTAAAACACTTATGTTCTACACCCAATTGTATTGTTTATTTCAAGATTCAATATATATATCATTGCTTGGAGTGTTTGGCACCGGGTTTTACTCTACCGTTTGAAGAGTTCGTTTGGGTTTCCTTTTACATCCCATAAAGAAGAAGTTCTTGTTTTGCTGCGGCACTCTCACATGGTGAAAGGCACCATGTGTGGTTGATGGTTTTTCCTACAGCCTCATTGGTGGTTTCTAAGGTTCCGGTGGATTTTGGGATTGTCAACTAAGCGGAGGTCGGTACAAGAAGAAGCATAGGGGCTTGAAGGGAGTTGAGTCGAGTGTTGCAAGTCTTTTTGCTTGTACTTGTAAAATACCATACTTAGTGGACTTATGACTAGGACCGTCCGAGGTTGTTTCCCGTTTGTGGGTTTTTCCTCGTACATCGCGGTGTAGTGGTTCTTTATTTATTTTATCTTTTGCGAATTCACCTAGAACGCATGCTTAGGTAAAAAGATAAAATTTGGTTTAAATCACTACTTGTGTAATTTGGTGCTAAATTAATTTGGGTAATATTGATGTTAATTTAATTCAAGTCATCACTTAATTTGATAAAATTGGTTTGGCCTAATTTGAAAATATTAAAAATATAACTTAGGAAAATTTCAAGGACTTGAGTTGAGTTAATATGTTAAAGTGAAAAATTCATTTGTTAATTAATTTAATTTCAGTTTAAATTGTGTTTAATTTTAATTTGAAAAGAAATTAAAATTAGTCAATTTGTTTAATTGAACCATCTCGCTTCCGTATCTTAGAAGGAAATTACTTTTGTAGTAAAGATTTAAAAATTGGGAGCATCGTGTTCCAACAAGTGGTATCAGAGCTGGAGCACTAATTTATTGCGTCAAAGCTCCGTTTTTTTCGCCTTTTAAAATTTTTGTGCTCTTTGTATTTTTAGGTGGTTGATTGTTTTACTCACACTTATTTTTGTATTGTATATCTCGATGGGACGTCTTAATGATAATTTGTCCATTTCTAATGATAATGAAGGTTTTTCTATTCGAGAGGAATTTAATGGGCTTAATAAGTGTAATGAAAAATTGAAAAAATTAAATTTGAGATTTTCAAAAAGAATTAAATTTCTTGAAAATGAAAATTCTTGTTTTAAAGCTAAAGTTGAGTTTTTGCAAAACTCCCTACCTCAAAAAGATATTTTTCGTGAGAAGCTCATGGACATAAATTACAATTTTAATATTTTAGAAATGTCCAAGAAAGAGAGTGGTTGTCGAGAAAAGATTCTTAGGGACAAGTTTGCTCACATTGAGGGGGAGCGTGATAACCTTCTAGGAGTTATAGAAAATTTAAAGAAGGTGTCCCGTAAAATTGAGGATTCTAATTTATTACTTGAGTCCAAAATTTTAAAAATGACAAATGACTTACAAGACTCGAGTAGTAGTTGTAATAGTTTTAGTTCATATTGTTCAAATATTTCCGCTGCTAAAGCTAAGTCCATTGTTTATTTTAGAGGGTCGACTTTATCCAAGGACTTTAGAAAAGGTCACACCGTAGCTATCATTCCTCGTGTTTTCACATGCTTGCATTGTGGTAGGAAATGTCACCTTAGGTCATTTTGTTTTTATCTTAAAAGAAGTCCTAGGAAGTCTATGTCTAGCATTTCATTAGTTCCCAAATCCCATCATTTTAAATATACATCTATATGGGTTAGGAAATCATTTTTAGAGGCGCTAGATATTATATTTGTTGATTCTCATTTTCTTTCACATGAGACCTCCCTTGCTAAATTTAAAGGTTAAGTGTGTTATTTTTGTTTGCATACTCTAGCTTTTTGTGCTTCATATTATATATCATTGCTAGGTGTATGCATGTTTAATCATTTTCTAGTCTATGCTCCATGCTTAATCACATGCTAGAATTATGATTCTTGTTTATCTTTTGTATTATATTTTTTATTTTAGGTGGGATTTAATGAAAAATACAAAAAGATTTTTGTTTATCATTTGTGTTTCATCTTTTTATAATTTAGGCTTAATGAAAAATACAAATGATTTTTCTTTGTCTTTTGGAGTAAATATTTTTGTTGCTTAGTTTAAAATTTTCAAAAACTCAAAAAGATTTTTATTGTTGTGTGTATTTTAGTTTGACACACTTTATGTGGCATATATTTGTGTTTGAATCCAATTTTTTTTGCTCCCATGTGTCAGTGGTTTGCACAATATCCATTTATCCTAGTTGTACTTTCAATGTCATGACTCTATTGATTTGTAGAATCATAAAAATTCTAGGCTTGTATGCATTGTGTATGTTTGTTCATTGAGTTCAATCTATATTGTCACATGAGGTTATATTCAAATATGATGAATTTTGGAATCAATTGAGAACTCCGTGAACATGTTTTAAGTGATTGGGTCTAAATTTAATCGTTACTAGTTCACACCCCAAAACTTCCGTTTCCATATGACACATTTCTGCCATACGAGTGTGAAAAACTTATTGTATTTTGTGTCATGTGTGTGTTTATATCTATATATATGTGCGTGTGCATCTTTGGTATATCTAGAGTATGTATATATATGATATTTTTTATTTTGTCTTTGCCTTGCTTTCTAGTCCATCTATGCTTTAATTCATAATTGGTATCTATCTTGTTGCATTCTTTGTTGATATCACGTGCTTAATACTTTATGTATCATATTGGTATCATTTTCTTGCATCTTAGTTGGTACCCGTTATTATTTGTTGGATTAGTTATGATTTTGTTGCCCATGTGCTTCTATGCTCTCATCACTTTATGCACAATTGCATGTTTAGCTTGTTATCCCATTCTATTTATCCCTTGTTTATTTTAGAGGGTGTATATGCTTTAATTGGGGGAGATACGTTAATTTTTAATTCTTTAGCCTTTGTCTATTCCTGGACAAAAAGGAGGAGAATGATAGGGGGAGAAATGGTATCTAATCATATTGTAATCATATCATAGTTTGGGAGATTTAACTTAGGGGGGTCGCTATCTTCTTAGGTTGATCATAGTTGATAAAGGGAAGAATTAATTTGGGGGAGTATTTAATTTATATGCGTTTAATATTCTTGATATTCCCCGTGCGTTTGATAGTTTGCTTAGGTGTGCATGAATTCTTCTAAATGGCAACTTTCATCGTCGGCAAAGATATTGATCCTTGGGTTGTTTTGAGTCAAGCTATTGTATTTTTATTTTGGGTGGGATATTTTTTAGTTTAGTAGAGCTTGACGGCCCTTTAGAATTTTTGTTGGTTTTTGTCTCGAAATAGCCAAAGGGGGAGATTTGTAAGGACACAAATTTCCAATTGAGTCCTTTGTTGTTTGTCTCAATTCTGGACAAAGACATTTGTGTCATAGGATAGAGTTTTTTATCATCCTTCAAGCCTATGACATTCTAAAGTTGAAGACGTAGCGGCCAAGTTCATAAAGCTTCATAAAATGCCATGCTTGTAGTGCGTCGTTTCTACGTCAACAACATTTGTTCCGTTTACTCCTAAGGTATGAATGCATTATATATTTATATAGGAGATTGGAACAAGTTTTATTGGGTGTAATTTATAATTTTTATAAATTAATTTTAACGACTTTGTTTTACTCAGAAAAATATTTTTTAGAACTTTCCATAAAAGTTTTGTGCTTAAAAATTAATATTTCATTTTTCTGACACATCGCTCGAACTACACTGGAATCTCGTTCGAACGAGATTGCCAGGTCGTTAGAACGAATTGGCATCTCATTCGAACGAGATTTCCAGGTCGTTTGATTGAGATTTATGACGATTTTCCTTTTTTCATTCTGGAACCTCGTTAGTAAGACCGTTCGAACGAATTTGGTGGGAACAGTTATTTTAGGCGTTTTTGACAGTTTTCCCACTTTTCCCACTTCTTTTCCCCACTTCCTTTTGACAGAACTACTTAGTGCGGGAACCAACTCTTTTGAACTAACTTTTTCACATCCTTCCATCTCCAAGAGAGAGTTTGAGAGAAAAAATCCAAAAAGAAAAAGTTTGAGTTTGAGTGTTTATTTTTCAAAGAAAAATCTTTTAAACACTCGTGTTCACCCATATTGTTTATTCCAAGTTTCAATATATATATATATCATTGCTTGGAGTGTTTGGCACCGGGTTTTACTCTGCCATTTGAAGAGTTCGTTTGGGTTTCTTTCTACATCCCATAAAGAAGAAGTTCTTATTTTGTTGCGGCATTCTCACATGGTGAAAGGCACCATGTGTGGTTGACGGTGGTTCCTACAGCCTCATTGGTGAATTCCAAGGTTCCGGTGGAGTCCAAGATTGTTAACTAAGCAGAGGTCGGTACACGAAGGAGCATTGGGGCTTGAAGGGAGTCGAGTCGAGTGTTGTAAGTCTTTTTGCTTGTACTTGTAAAATACCATACTTAGTGGACTTATGGGTAGGGTCGTCCTAGGTTGTTTCCCGTTTGTGGGTTTCTCCTTGTACATCGCGGCGTAGTGGTTCTTTGTTTATTTTATCTTTTGCAAATTCACCTAGAACGCATGCTTAGGTAAAAATATAAAATTTTATTTAAATCACTACTTGTGTAATTTGGTGCTAAATTAATTTGGGTAATATTTATGTTAATTTAATTCAAGTCATCACTTAATTTGATAAAATCGGTTTGGCTTGATTTGGGAATATTGAAAATATGACTTAGGCAAATTTCTAGGACTTGAGTTGAATTACGTTGTTAAATTGAAAATTTCTTTTGTTGATTAATTTAATTTCATTTTGAACTTTGTTTAATTTTAATTTGAAAATAAAGTAAAATTAGTCAATTTGTTTAATTGAACCATCTCGCTTCCGCATCATAAAAGGAAATTACTTTTTGTGTTAAAGATTTCAAAATTGGGGCCATATCGCTTACATGGTGTTGATTTTTCCATCGACAGCTCCCTGGCGTGTCACGACGTGACTATCATCACCGTCCATTTATAGAACGGCCGTGCACTTTCTCTGAGGCCCACCCCATTATTATTTCCCAACCATTTTGCCTCCGTATCCAATTGGAGCACCATTCTTATAGGGCCCTTGTTGCCCTCACATTTATGCTCAATAAGGCCCATGACCGGTGCCGATACACCCTCACCCGTACCCTTCGTCCATGTACCCTCCTACCCACCAACCCATGGTCCACCAATGCTTTGCATCGAGTGATGCACTTTTCTATACAAGTGCATTGACCTCTTTTATCCTTTATCCAACAAGACCAAGGCTTCAGTCTTGTTTGGGGGTGCGTATCATCACCCTATTTTTCTACCACCCCGTGCGTTTCTAGTTCCTATCCTCAGGGTGATATTGGTTCTGTCTAGATGAAGATGTTAAACTTAGCGCTATTGGGAGGCATCCCTTCGTTCATTGTTTCTGAGTGTGAATCTTATCCTGTTTGGGGATGGTGTTTCACACCACCCAATGATTTTCACATGCTTTATAGACTTGTACATATTTGTGTACCTCATTTTTTCTTGAGGTTCTATCTTTGCACCACCATGAAATCCAATTTCATAAGAGGTTCATTATGGTAATATCTTTCCTCCATTGTGCTTTTATTTTAGTATATGGTTTTAAACATCGAGGACGATGTTCTCTTTTGTTTGGGGGTGGGAAATTTATCAAAATCGTACCTCTTTTGAAAATTTTCAGAAACAAGTGATTTTAAACATTTTGTGCAGTTAAATTAAAATTTTTATGACATGAATTGTCTATCATCCCTCCTTTAAAAATCTCGGAATACCCGTATTTGACCGTAAAATTACACTTTTTATCATAAAATCAAATAATACCTCTTAAAGCGTACTTGTACTATGAATTTCTAGACTCAACAATTTGCAGTATCACGTTTATAACCAAAAGTTAAGGAGTAATTATATTCTCAATAGAGCCTTAAAAGATCACTAGTGGCGACTAAAACCCGTGTATTTGAGCTTTTCGTCTTTTGAGGGTTTTTACGTATCTCCAAGTCACAAGTTGACTCAACTATCTTTGGGTACTATACCTAGCCGTTGCATGATCTCATTATTTTTTTTAAATTTGGCATAATCACTGAGAATGTCATTACTTTCGAGTTGTAAGAAACATGTGTCTTGTAGTTTGTCCCAAGCACTAAACCGAATTTTCCATACACTTTTCATTTTTACCCTTCACTCAACATATTATCATTCCATATTTTCCTTATCCATATATATCCCAGATACCATCCACATATCATTTCCCATCATTACCATCATTTTTGAGAAAAAGAGAGTTTGAAATTTTCCATGTGAATTGTCTTCA
Organism: Sambucus nigra; assembly: GCA_949130495.1. Classification (NCBI taxonomy): domain Eukaryota; kingdom Viridiplantae; phylum Streptophyta; class Magnoliopsida; order Dipsacales; family Adoxaceae; genus Sambucus; species Sambucus nigra. The sequence goes on from OX422213.1 coordinate 43,510,241, forward strand.
TTTGTGTTATGAAAAGAAAAATGTATCACAATAAAAAAAAAAAGGAGAAAAAGAAAAAAATTAGAAATATGAGCAGAAAAAAAAAGAAAAGAATAAAAAGAAAGCTTGCGATCATAATTAAAAAAAATGAAGACATTAGTCAGTCAAAATGTGTTTCACTCTTATAAAAAAACCTTATTATTCATCTTTTTCATCCCCTCATACCCTTCATAAACTACATTTTCACCCTTGGTAATGTGTTCGGGCAAAACGAGATGTCTATATGGTGAATAACTCGACATTCTCGACATAGTGGTTAGCATTCGTTCATGAGATCAATTTTCTTTCATATGTCCGTCATTTTCGATAAAGTGTGTGAGACGTTTGAACTTTTTTACATTTACTCGCTTCCTCACACAGTAGAGAGATACACTTACCCAATTATCAGAGAGTTCTATTCAGAGAGATATATCCAGTGAGAATTGAATTCAAAGCATTGATCCTATATAGGCAATCTAGGAATTACTTTAATGACACTTAAGATTGTTTCACATTACACATGATGAGTTTTAGGAAGGAATACGGTTTTGGTATTAAGTAATTTTTATACCTCACTTTGATTGTTCAATACGATGTTCCTTAACGTCCTTTTAAAGTTTGTATAACGTTTCATCATCTAATCAGAAACTGCATTTAAATAAGATTTCAAATTTTGTGGGTATATTAACTGCAAACCCTTACAAGACATCACTCGTCCTGTAGGGCAACCTATAGGTTTAACGGCTTGTTGCACATGCTAAGTGCAATCGCCAGTGTCTGTGTAAGTGGCACACTTTTGGTTACTTATCTCTGTTTTCTCTCTAATTTTTACTTGAGGACTAGCAATGTTCTGTTTGGGGGTGGTGTGATAACCACCCAAAAGTGTATAATTTAAACCCCAAATAGATGCATTTTAGTCGTTCGTTTTTAATAAAAATGGCCTTATGTTCGTATTTATTTATTTCTCAGGTCAATACACAAATGTGGTACAAATAATGCTAAATTAGTACAATTGCGACACAAAAGTAGTTAAAGCAGTGCAACGAAGAAATCAAAAAAGACTGCAAAGTCAGAGTCCCATTGAGCTTGCCCAGAAGAGTTTCGATGTCCCGAACCGTGTCTCGAAACCCTAACCTAATCCTAAACCGAACCCAGTCCATATCCGGACCCGGTGTGTGTTGAGTTGTACCTTTCTTATTTTTCTAGATTTTTTATTTTGAGATGTTTTATTCTTAGGTTTTATTTTAGATTTATTTATAATTTTTAGGATTTATTTTTATTTTTTATTTTTATTTAGTATAATTTTATCTTTTATTTTTATTATTTTTAGTTATTTTATTTTTTAGGATTAGTTTTTAGGAATTTATTTTCTAGTTTTATTAGATTTTAATTTCTTTTATTTTTGTTTTATTAGGATTATATTCTTTTTTTAGTTTTAAAAGAGTTTTATTTTTATTTTTATTTTTTTTCTTTAGCGTCTTTTAAATTTTATTTTGAGATATTAGTTTTTTTTTTGGTTTATTAGATTTAAGTTTTTTGTTTTTATTTTAGTTTTATTTTTTAGGCTGTTTTAAGTTTTAGAGGTACAAATTAAACACACACAACCCACTCACACCCTAAACCCATACACCTAAACACACCAAACTCACCTACACCCCACATACACCAAATCTAACCCTCATCATCTTCTTCCCTAAACTACAAACTCTTTCTCTCACCTCCATTAACACCACCAAACCCATCCTTATAACTCCATATCAAATAACCCATTTCTCTCTCTTAATACCCATAAACCTTCATATCACCAAGCTCCACCCACCATCCATGGTGGGTCTTCCACCTTAAAAATTTCAAAGAAAAAAAAAACAGATCAAAACCACCATGACTCGAATCCGGCGACTCGAGACCCTTGTCCAAACCGTACAAACCCGAGCTCCCCGGTACCCACCTAACCCGACCTACCTGCCTCAATAACCCGAACCCGGACCTGCTATCTAAATCCCCATACCCAATTGCTGAAATCGAACTAGAACCCCATTTCCATAACCCTCCCGACCAAGCCCCGTCTCCGGTGAGAATCCGACAAGCCAGCCGACCTCCAGACCTAAACCCATTTTGAAAAAATAAATCGACCATACACCATATCCGAGCTAGCTGTCAAATCCCATAAAAATAGGAACAATCTTTATCCCAAACCCACATACCTTTGACTTGGCCGAATGAATCCAAAAGTAATCTCCCCATCCAAAATAAAGCTTCGTGGCTTATAAAAAAAAGGCATCAACTCATTATAAAAAGAGGCAGGACTCTCAGATCAGAAGAAAAAAGAGATGCATAGAGAGAAAAAAAAATGTGTATATTATGTACAGTTTAGGGTCATAAAAAAAATTAGTTTAGCATTAGAATACATTTTAGGTTTAGTTTTTAATGTTCTTTATGTAATCCAATGCTGAAAATTGTGAAGAAGTTGGGACGCATGTTAAGGTGCATTTCAAGACAGATTTGTGGAAAAAATTACGTATTGTATTTTTGCATTCTCTTTTCAATTTATTGTAATACCCCGTATTTTTATGGCTTTTAAAATTGGGGATTTATTGAATTTAATTGAGATATTATTTTAATATTAATCCGACATTTTATTTTAAATATTTATCGCGTGACGAGAGTTAGTAATTATTGGGAATTTGTTGAATATTACTGGATGAGAAGACTAATATATGAGATTGATTTTATTAAAATTGTCAAGAGTAAATAAAATGACAATTATGGAAATTTAATTCGGGACGCGCCTGTGTCATGTCAGAACTAAATTATCATAATTAAACTGAATAAATTATAAGTCAGTCATATAGTCGTTTTGAGTGCGCCAAAGTGTCCGGAAGGGTTGAGATAGTCACAAAAGTGTACTCGGGGGTTTAGTTTGAGTCTCGGGGCATTTTTAGGCCTAATTGCCACCCCGAGAGGGTATTTTAGACATTTGGTATTTTTGGATAATTAAACCCACGAATTTTCTTAGTATTTATTAGCCATTTAGAGTTGTCTCTTGGGGTTAACAAACACAAGGCCTATGCCAACCATTAGAGAAGAAGGTGAAGTGATTAGAGAAGAAGGTGGAGAGATTTGAGAAGAAGGTGAAGTGTTTTTCAAGCAATCCAAGGTCTAGAACTCAATCGATTGCACCGCCACCACCACCAAAATGTAGATCGCATGACGAGGAATGCAACCATATATTTTTCATCGACAAATCATCCCCTTCAATCAGAGGCAAATATTTATCTTGCTAATTTCCAAGTTAATATACCTTCCATGTTAGTCTAGGAATGAAAATCATATGTTTTAATTGAAGAATTATATGTTTTGGAAGAGAATTCATATATGTTATAGGGAGAATCCATGTAGTCTAAAATCTTGATCATATGTAGAGGATTACCCATGAATTTATTATAATATTTGGTAAGAAAATCTTGATTAAATTAGAGGGTGGTGATTATTCATGCAAAATTTGGTTTTATAAAGAGATTTGAGATTAAGCCCCTTTTTGATTGATTCATTGAGGATTTATTGATGTCGTTACATTAGAACTTGTTTATGTACATTGCTTATACACTTGGATTACTTTGATGGGAGTTTGGGATGAAATTATAGAGGTTTGGATGGGTTAAAATGGTTGAACCCGTAGTTTGAATATTGCAGAAAACTGGGTAAGAACTGTTTGATTGATCGATCGACTCAAGAACATCGATCGATAGATGATCGATTGATCGACCCCTCCTGGAAAACTGCATATTTTTTCCTTTTTGTTTAGTCCAGTTAAAATGCTTAGGAACCCTTGATTATCATTGATAGAGTATAATAGTTTATGAAGATGACCAATAGGGTCTAAGTATACTCAGTTGAGTGAAATTAATATGAGATGAAATTTTGGGCTAACGGGGAGTTATTTATACATTGGGAATTGTGCATATGTGTACTAGAAGATTGAGACTCATGAAAGATTTAGACTAGAAGGTAAGTGAGGGTATACCTACTGATAATTATACTTAGTGAGGGAGAATACTTAGAGAGATGAGAAGTAAGAATAAAGTAAATAATAAATGAGAATAAAAGAGACGAATCCATTATGCGAGATAATTAAGTAAAATTTGTGCTAAGCACGGATGACAATAATTATGGGTCGTGGGCGAACCTAATTTGGAACATATGAATATTTATATGTATGACTTTGTGATTGTCCATATATTATGTATATGTGTATGACATACCTAGCTTACTTGCTATCGATAGGAGGTTTGCGCGTGAGGGAAGTCATATCCTGATGAATCCATGGGATTTTTGATTTGTCGCTTGAGAACATAGGACTATGAAAGACTTATCGGTAAGTTGATAAGTCCACTGACTATGGGAACGTAGGTATGTGCGTGGCCCGTGGTTAGGAGAACTATGTTCGCCTCCATTATTTATGATTTGATATTTGTGGTTCGAGGAATCTTTACTGAACCTATAGTCCCCTATACAGCGACGTGATGTATTGGGACAAGATAGCAGAGTAATGGAGCACCGCAGCTGTGTCTCGGGATGCAGTATAGTATATATATAAAATAGTGAACATATATATATATATATATATATATATATATATATATATATATGTGTGTGTGTGTGTGTGTGTGTGTGTGTGTGTGTGTGTGTGTGTGTGTGTGTGTGTGTATGTTTATAACATCATTATATGTATTATAAGGTTAATACGTGGGAATAATTTGGGCTATAAAGAATGGATACATGTGAATAATCTAGTTAGCGTGGGAACTATAACTAGGATGTCCTAGAGGTACGGTAGGAGTGCACACTAAATGAGAGGTGATGATTCTCAAGAGAGTGTCGCATACTAACATGGTTGTGATATTAACCGGTAATCATTTTAAATACTTGCTAAACTATTTTACACTCGGGCTCTGACCCGTTTTCTATCATTTCTTTCTCTCTTGTATATATATATGTATGTATTACAGGTACCCAACCACAGGGGCGTCATGCTTAGGTTCTTTGGATTGGACGTGCTGCAGCTTATGTGGGAGTTGCAAGCCCCTTTCTTTAGACGACTTCGTCATTGAATTAGTTCCTACTTTAGATCTTCATAGTTAGGGAATGTGTCGCTCGATTTCCTATTCCGTTTAGATCTTGTCAAGGATTTATGTTCATTTATATTTTCGGTATTCAATACTCCTTGGGAGTTAACTCTTGTCAGGATGATTTCATTTATGGTTCTTAAACTTGGTTTGGATTATATAGATGGCTTAATTCTTGTGTGTAAATTGCCATCCTTAGTATTTATGTAATTCTTAACTATTGGGTATTAAAAAGTTTTTTATTGGTATTTAATAAAGAAAAAATGAGGTTTTAAATGGTTTTGACATTTAGCTTAATTATTTAGGGTGTTCAAATTAGAAATATTATTTTACGACAGTGATGCTGAGAATGAACCAACCGTTCACCTTGATGTTAATTTTATAAAGGACTGATCACCCGGTATTTAATTAGGCGGGGTGTTACAAGTGGTATCAGAGCATCAGGTTCTTGTGTCCTTTAGGATCTGTGCGGCTTATTATGCTTTCAGCGTAGCTTTCTTTGATATAGAGCCCCATGTTTAGGATTGTTGATTTATATGGTAAGATTCAGTTCTCCTGCTATAATGTATATATTAGTGAATCTTATTTGCGTTCGGACGTGTTCGTACAAGAAGTATGGCAGATGAGGGAAATTGGACGGATAGCGGAGGTCGTACTTAGGAGGTTATGAAGTATGTTCGAGGATGATGACCGTAGTTGAGGTCACCCCTATTATGGCACGAGAGGCGAGGACTGTAAAGATGTTTAGGACGCAGCCTACAAATTCCAAGTGCTGCTATAGTCGAAGGTGATGCCAAATTAGACTCACCCAAAGTAGTATGCTTGGGAGAGGGTCAAATGGAAAATTGAGGAGAGTCATCAGTAGAAGTTCTAGAAATGCGAGAATTGGGTGTGTTACCCAACGAAGATAATATATTCAAAGGCTTGGACATATAGTGGAGGCTGGTTAACTAGAACTGAAAATTTGGGGTAAATTTTTTTCTTGACTCATCGGAGCAAAGTTAAAATAGTGGGAGTTAGTAACCACCGCTCGCGAATGAGGGTACATTTTCTATCTATGGAATTATGGGGCGCATAATGATTGTCATTAGGACCTCACATTCATTTATAGCTATTAGAATTGCATGGATCATAGCGTTACTAGACTTGGCCATTGGCACTATTATTTATGTAGACTCACCGATGGGTAGTGGGGCGCCTATTATTATTTTTATATATCATAACGTGAGTTTAATTTTATCGGGGATTTACTTTTTATAGACATATCCGAGTAGGATGTGATTATCGTCATGGATTGACTTGTTGTATATGAGACCAAGACTGATCATTATAGCCTGCGTATTTTCTTTGTTACGAGAGTGAATAAGTAGACTTTTATATAGATAGATAAAACCTGTTGGGATGTTATATACTATAGACTAAGGACCTGAGGAGTTTTGATGACCAACTATTTTAGGTAGTAGTGTATCAGGGAGTTCCTTGTTTGGATTTTGCTCTGCGAGACACCCCACGCATGAAACTAAAGAACGTTGTGAGTAGAAGTAAGTTAGGTCTTTAGAATATGAGTTTATAACCTTTGCCATTATATGTATATATTTATATTAATCAAAGAGAGTTATGAGTTGTAGCATGATTTGAGGCAAATGGAATCACCAAATGAGAATGTGGAAATCATAGAAATACGGATTATAGACTAAGTAGTCAGTTAATTAAGGGTAACCTTACATAGGAATCACATTCACTTAGACCTTATGATGGAATGTACACACATTGGGTGTATGGGCACCCTGGATGGTTGGATTGTAGTATTTTCCATATTTGTGACACATTAAGTATTCTAGAGGTTAATGAAAGTAGAAGTTGTGACTTCCATATTTAGTTGTTTGATGACTTAGGTAAAGTTTAACTCAAGATAATTTAACTAAACGGTAAGGCTTGGAGTATCACATTAGTGGGGGTATTTGATAATGTACTGTATGGGGTGTACGACGGAAATTACATGAGATGTGAGATTAATACCCAGAGTTGTCCTTACCAGTTACGCTTTATTTTTCTGAATTTCGGGACAAAATTCCGTTATTAGGGGGGAAGTATGTAATACCCCGCATTTTTATGGCTTTTAAAATTGGGGATTTATTGAATTTAATTGAGATATTAATTTAATATTAATCCGACATTTTATTTTAAATATTTATCGCGTGACGAGAGTTAGTAATTATTGGGAATTTGTTGAATATTACTGGATGAGAAGAGTAATATATGAGATTGATTTTATTAAAATTGTCACGAGTGAATAAAATGACAATTATGGAAATTTAATTCGGGACGCGCCTGTGTCCTGTCATGACTAAATTATCATAATTAAAGTGAATAAATTATAAGTCATTCGTATAGTCGTTTTGAGAGCGCCAAAGTGTCCGGAAGGGTCGAGATAGTCACAAAAGTGTACTCGGGGGTTTAGTTTGAGTCTCGGGGCATTTTTAGGCCTAATTGACACTCCGAGAGGGTATTTTAGACATTTGGTATTTTTGGGTAATTAAACCCACGAATTTTCTTAGTATTTATTAGCCATTTAGAGTTGTCTCTTTGGGTTAACAAACACAAGGCCTAAGCCAACCATTAGAGAAGAAGGTGAAGTGATTAGAGAAGAAGGTGGAGAGATTTGAGAAGAAGGTGAAGAGTTTTTCAAGCAATCCAAGGTCTAGAACTCAATCGATTGCACCGCCACCACCACCAAAATGTAGATCGCATGACGAGGAATGCAACCATATATTTTTCATCGACAAATCATCCCCTTCAATCCGAGGCAAATATTTATCTTACTAATTTCCAAGTTAATATACCTTCCATGTTAGTCTAGGAACGAAAATCATATGTTTTAATTGAATAATTACATGTTTTGGAAGAGAATTCATATATGTTATAGGGAGAATCCATGTAGTCTAAAATCTTGATCATATGTAGAGGATTTCCCATGGATTTATTATAATATTTGGTAAGAAAATCTTGATTAAATTAGAGGGTGGTGATTATTCATGCAAAATTTGGTTTTATAAAGAGATTTGAGATTAAACCCCTTTTTGATTGATTCATTGAGGATTTATTGATGTCGTTACATTAGAACTTGTTTATGTACATTTCTTATACACTTGGATTACTTTTATGGGAGTTTGGGATGAAATTATAGAGGTTTGGATGGGTTAAAATGGTTGAACCCGTAGTTTGAATATTGTAGAAAATTGGGTAAGAAGTGTTTGATCGATCGATCTACTCAAGAACATCGATCGATCGACCCCCTTTCCTCGATCGATCGACCCCTCCTGGAAAACTGCATATTTTTTCCCTTTTTGTTTAGTCCAGTTAAAATGCTTAGGAACCCTTGATTATCATTGATAGAGTATAATGGGTTATGAAGATGACCAACAGGGTCTAAGTAGACTCAGTTGAGTGAAATTAATATGAGATGAAATTTTGGGTTAACGGGGAGTTATTCATACATTGGGAATTGTGCATATGTGTACTAGAAGATTGAGACTCGTGAAAGATTTAGATTAGAAGGTAAGTGAGGCTATACCTACTGATAATTATACTTAGTGAGAGAGAATCCTTCGAGAGATGAGAAGTAAGAATGAAGTAAATAATAAATGAGAATAAAAGAGACGAATTCGTTATGCGAGATAATTAAGTAAAATTTGTGCTAAGCACGGATGACAATAATTATGGGTCGTGGGCGAACCTAATTTGGAACATATGGATATTTATATGTATGACTTTGTGATTGTGCATATATTATGTATCTGTGAATTACATACCTAGCTTACTTGCTATCGATGGGAGTTTTGCGCGTGAGGATAGTTATATTCTGATGAATCCATGGGATTATTTATTTTTCGCTCGAGAACATAGGACTATGAAAGACGTATCGGTAAGTTGATAAGTCCGCTGACTATAGGAACGTAGGTATGTGCGTGACCCGTGGGTAGGAGAACTATGTTCGCCTCCATTATTTATGATTTGATATTTGTGGTTCGAGGAATCTTTACCGAACCTATAGTCCCCTATACAACGACGTGATGTATTGGGACAAGATAGAGAGTAATGCAGCACCGCAGCTGTGTCTCGGGGTGCAGGATAGTATATATATAAAATAGTGAACATATATATATATATATATATATACATGTTATGATATCTACTATGTGGCTAAAGTAAAAATATAAGATAGTTGTGTATGAAAACACTTTGTTGAATTGAATTAATAAGGGACTTATCCATGTTGAATCTAAATGGATATATATATATATATATATATATATATATATATATATATATATATATGTTTATAACATCATTATATGTATTATAAGGTTAATACGTGGGAATAATTTGGGCTATAAAGAATGGATACATGTGAATAATCTAGTTAGCGTGGGAACTATAACTAGGATGTCCTAGAGGTATGGTAGGAGTGCACACTAGATGAGAGGTGATGATTCTCAAGAGAGTGTACTAACATGGTTGTGATATTAACCGGTAATCATTTTAAATACTTGCTAAACTATTTTAAAATGTTTTACACTCGGGCTCTGACCCGTTTTCTGTCATTTCTTTCTCTCTTGTATATATATATATATATATATATATATATATATATATATGTGTGTGTGTGTGTGTGTGTGTTTATGTATTACAGGTGCCCAACCACAGGGGTGTCATGCTTAGGTTCTTTGAATTGGACGTGCTGCAGCTTATGTGGGAGTTGCAAGCCCTTGCTTTAGACGACTTCGTCATTAAATTAGTTCCTACTTTAGATCTTCATAGTTAGGGCATGTATCTCCCGATTTCCTATTCCATTTAGATCTTGTCAAGGATTTATGTTCATTTATATTTTTGGTATTCAATACTCCTTGGGAGTTAACTCTTTCCAGGACGATATCATTTATGGTTCTTCAACTTGGTTTGGATTATATAGATGGTTTAATTCTTGTGTGTAAATTGCCATCCTTAGTATTTATGTAATTCTTAACTGTTGGGTATTAAAACATTTTTTATTGGTATTTAATAAAGAAAAAATGTGGTTTCAAATGGTTTTGACACTTAGCTTAATTATTTAGGGTGTTCCAATTGGAAATATTATTTTATGACAGTGATGCTGAGAATGAACCAACTGTTTACCTTGATGTTAATTTAATAAAGGACTAATCACCTGGTATTTAATTAGGCGGGGTGTTACATTTATTTCCTTCTTGACATATTATTTATTGTTGTTTATGCACATATGAGAATGTTTGGCTAAACACCCTGTTCAAGGGGGTTGGATGCACTGCGAATGATGTTAGTTTAATTAATCAATTTCATTAATGCTATAATTCTAGGAAAATGATTTTTAACTATCACCAATTAATTTATGTAACGAGTGTTGGTAAATTAATTGAACAAATTAATGTTTTAATTTAGGAATCGAGTTAGGGATAGGTTTTTTCGATATTTGAATATTAATTTGGTATTGAAATTTGAGGATTGATATTATTTTCTTTAAAATGATCCTAGCGGGTAATTTTCTGATAATAATATGATTCTTAATTTTTCATTGTGTGACACTTTTAAATTAGTTTTCTGAAAAAAATATTAATAAATTTATAATTGTAATGAGAGTTAGATTATCGATTTAATATTATCTCGAAATATTTCACATTAATAAATTGAGAAATTAAAATAATTGATTATGTAGTGTAATCCCATCTCTTGACGTTCTCGCATTATTTTACATTCGGTTGCACGTTCTTTTTCATTATTTTGTCATTTCATTCTTTTTAGCATTTATTAGTTCATTATCCCTTGAAATTGTTTTAAAATATATATATATATATATTTTAATAAAAAATTGAAATTGCAGGTATTCACATTAATTGTTTCACCATTGAAAGTTGGATTGATAACCGTACTTACCGCGATACGAGTTATTTTTAGACAAGTTTTGTAGGTACTCAAGGGAATTTTGAGAGTGGCTTTTGAAGACAACGACCGTATGTAAAAAGCTTCTTATCACAACCCATAAAGCCTCACTCAAAAGTGGTGAATATTAAGAGATAGAGGTATTTGGGGGTTGTTAACTCTCGAAATTGGAAAAATTAGGAAAGAAAAACCATAAAACCCTAAAATCTACGAATCTTTAGGCTAACCTATGTGACACCCAGCCTAATAAAATACCGTGTGATCAATCCTATACCAAATTAAAATAGGAATCCCAGTTGGATCATCCTTAGCATCACTGTTGAAAACTTTTTAAAACTTACTAACCGCCTAGTATTCCAAAAACTGGTGCCAATTTTAACTTTTTAATTAAACAAAACAATACATGCGGAATTAAAATATAAACCATTCACACAACTGAATGAAAGTAAATAGAATAATTATTACACAACTTGCCGAATAAATCACCGGCCACCAAATAAATAATCCAATACAAATATTCAACACCTGAATGAATTACACCTGAAAACTGTACCGAGAAGTCTGGGCTACAGGCCCTAAATAAAACTGAGACTGATACAAGATTCCTACTCTAGGAATGAATGGTTGATGCGTCTAATCCAAACTCCTGCTAGCATCCACATATGCCGCAGCTCCGTGTCCCTGGAATAGAATATCAATCCCGGCGTCCCTGTGGCTGGAACGCTAAATGGTTTTGAAAATAGTTTTATAGGAAGGGTTAGAACCCAAAACATTTTGAAAATATTTAGCAAGTGAATTAACTGCAGTAATTTAAAATGCATGAATGCGCTTCATATTTAAGTTAGTGTCGCACTCCCTTGCGGACATTCTCACCCCTCCACTATTATACACACCTACCGGTTACCTTAACCCCACCTAGTTGTACTACCCCGTCCAACTAGTCTTGGTATAACCTTCCCTTGTTGTACTACTCTAACCCGAGTATAATGATTCTTGAATTATAAGTTATTTCACAATTAACTTAATTAATTCCTTTTAAATAGCAGCATATAACTGTGTCACAAGTTATATAAAGTACATACATCACACACTGTATTATTCCCACAAATGATTAACTTAATTAATTTCTCATTAATTAACTACATATAACTGTAACCCGAGTTATATAAAGTAAATACATCACACACTGTATTATCACCTACATATAATATTTACTACCATATTATACGTACCTTTAATAACATCCACACATATATCATACGTGTATCCATCCTTCCGAGTTTACCCTCACCGGATGATTCCCTCTAGAATGCTATCTCACTAGGTGTGCTCACAAAACCTAGTTTTCCCAAGTTAGAATCGCTCACCAACTTGGACCAAAATATAAACGAAGTGGAGGCGGTCATATTCCTTCCCTGAAAGTGAGATAAATCCCTCACCCATATATATACCGGACGCTGTGACCTGGGGATATACTCACCCTACTCCTCAAGCTAGGGGATTCACCCACATCGCGCAACCTCCCTTGATAGCATTAGAGTATTTAAATTGAATAAATATCTACTCACTGATATTTACTATCACACACAATATATACACATATATATATATATACTATCACTGAACCTCGATTTTACCGTGAACTCAAAATCCCATACACTGCCTGTAATTTCCTGAGTTTGTGGCCCGACTCAATGTAATTAATTTTCTCATTTAATAACTTATCCTCTTCCCGAGTCTATGGTCCGACTCTAATATAATTAATTCACACCTCAATTAATATAATACTTTCTCCGAGTCTATGGTCCGACTCTCCTTAAATTAATTAACACACATTTTAATTTAATACCTCCCCGAGTCTATCGCCCGACTCTAATTAAATTAATTAACACACATATTAATTTAATACCAATCCGAGTCTGTGGTTCGACTCTAATACAATTAATTTACAAATTAATTAATCAATCCAAATTCCGAGTCTGTGGTCCGACTCTAATATAATTAATTATCACATTAATTAATAAGTACCCTTCACGAGTCTACAATCCGATTCTGATTAAACTAATTATTCCACCCATTAATTTAATCATACCCGAGTCTACAAACCGACTTTAATTAAATTAATTAACACCCTTATTAATTTAATCATACCCGAGTCTACAAACCGACTCTAATTAAAGTAATTAATACACTTGTTACACTTGTTAATTTAATACTACCCAAGTCTACAATCTGACTCTTATTAAATTAATTATCACTCTTATTAATTTAATATTACCCGAGTCTACAATCCGACTCTAACTAAATTAATTAACGCATTTATTAATTTAATAACTTGGTGTCACCCAACCATTATCCCTGGACTCACTTACTTGGCCCGTATCTTAATATTTCCCGAGTCTATGTTCCGATTCCAAATTAATTACTCTCTCTCTCAAAATAAATTTGATACTTTGGTGTCACATAACCAACATACCCGGACTCACTCACTTGGTCCATTTTTACATCTCATAATTTCTTTTCCACATTTTTCGCCCACAATGTGTCACACATTTATTTCCATAATTTCCCAATTATATTTACCTATAATTACCAACATACACGGACTCGCCCACTTGGTCCATAATTAAATATTCACCCGAGTCTATATCCCAACTCAAAATTATTTAGTTTATCTCCAAACTTAATTCACTACCTTGGGGTCGCATGACCAATATACCCGGATTCACTCACTTGATCCGTACCTCACTATTTTGGAATGAAGTCTCTCAAAATCATCCATTAAATGTCCCACATAAATTTATCCTAGTCCCAATTACTTTCTCCCATAATTGCTAGGAATATTTGTTTCATAATTATTTATCACTTATTAATGTATGGAGATTAATTTATAATTAATTCCCTCTTATATCTCACCCATGCCGAACTGCCCAGAATTTCCCATCGTCGATCGATCGATGCCCCCGATCGATCGATCTATCCCTTCGTGCCAGCGCTCCTTCCTCGCTGAATTCCACCATTAACGAAATTTCAAGGTTTCTTTCCTCAAAACCAACCTCAAATCAGTCCATTAATCATCTTATAACATTTCTCATGAACCAAAAACATAATCTAAACCTTTTAACATCATTAACACTATGAATCTTGACCCACCCAAGAACACAAATTTCTAAGGTATAATCCCAATTTCAAATTCAAATTCCATCCTTTTATATTCCAATTTTTCTCATTCAAACCAGATAATCATACTCAGAATTATATATCACAACTTATTCTTACCTTAAATTTCATTCAATGGTTCTATTGACAAACCCCCCTTTTTGTACCCATTTACCCCCAAAACGAATTTTGGTTTACACATCACTATGATATGAATTGATTATCACACTTTAAGAATCAAAACAGTTAACCACTTGCCTCTAAGTGTTTGTAGTGTCTAATCCGTTGTTGATGTCCCTTAATTTGGCTCCAATAACCTCCCATTTGCTCTTGATTTGTTTTTCCCCAAATCCCCTCTCAAACCCTAGGTTTAGAGTCACGTTGGCTGCCATTCCTTAATCTCCCAATTAGGTTAAAAACCCTCCATCCCGTTTTTAGCCTAATGGGATTAATTAAAGTGGCCCAACTCACCCCGTGTGGGCCCGGCTATGCCCAAAATTACCCCGAGACCCAATTACTACCCCCGGGTACTCTTTTCTGACTATCTCGACCCATCCGGACTCAACCGCGCACTCAGAATTGGCGTCCGAATTAATTTATAAAAATCCTTATCTCACACCCAATTTAGTCTATACCAACTCCCGGCTGGGATAAGTGTATACCTTATCATTAATACTCGAAATGACGTAATTAAATTATTACAATTCACTTAGTAAATAAATTTCCCTTAACATTAACCATTCACTCCCCGATTAATATTTAAATATATATATTGCCATAATTAATTCAATTAAAATTATAACACCCAAGTAATTTAAAATTCCCGAATTAATTAAATATTAAATGTACAAAAATACGGGGTGTTACATACTTCCCCCCTTACAAAGGAATTTCGTCCTCGAAATTAAGATGAACCTAGTGTTCCAACATTCACATCTTTCTCACTAGTCATGTGCCTCCACAGCCGTTATATCTATCTCGTCTGTTTCTAACCATACGTTACACAAGTATACATTTAGATTACCCAGGACGCCCATACACCCTATACCCGTGCGTAACCGCACCAAATTTGCCTTAATTAACCCGGGTGCCCATACACCTATCCCCGCACTCTGTCGCACGAAAGTTACCCGACTATGCTAGTCGTAACCCGTAATATAACTTCGAACCCGTAGTCATATTACATATATATATATATATATATATACATATATAATTACTTCTCGGGTACTCAACCCATTCTACGTCCAACTATCTCCCCATAAATACTTATCTCTCAACACAAAAGAATATACGCTTACCCTTATGTTACCAAAGACCACATCAATTACCGCGCCCTTACTATCACTAGTCCTTGCGCAAAATAAACCCCGAGCTATCTCTCTTCGCTCAAAAATAAATCTAATCACCCTGATTCACTTCAGTAAAAATCCCTACTTACCGGGATAAAATGTGAGAACACAAAACCTCACTATGTGCCATCGCACCACGCAATACAACATATATATCCACGTATATATAGGCTATACACCCTCTCCGGTGATACCTAGTACCAACCATACCCTGGTGTCGCGGACACCAAAATTTAACTCCACTATCCACAATAGTTAAATTCCATCGCTATCCAGCCGATGTTTAAAAAGTATTATCAACCCTACTCCCATAATTCTCGAAAGTAGTAATTCCTCGCATAATTCAACCAATCACTCAGTGTATGCCTCCACTCTCCCATGAAGAACACTAAGGAACTACGCTACCCTACGAAAAGTTTACCCACATGCTATGGCTGCTACCGCCAACGCACCCACTACGTTCGACTCACCTGCGAACTCTAGTGAAAAATAAGTCTTATACTGTGACATCCTCTTTGTCACTCAACAATATACCCCATGCCCCTAGGGTAAAGATAATTACCTTTATACTCCAGCTACAACGGCTGGTTCTCGGGTTTTCGGAGCAGCTTCTCCCTGCCCGAATGCACCCGTGACTTGCTTTAGTGGCTGTAACATCCAGGACCTCGTCCTGTAGTTGACCCCTGCCTCGCTTAAGGCAATATCTCTTCATGTGTCTTTCTTTTCCCACAAACGAAACACTTTCTAATATGTTCACCCTGCCACTGATCCCTTCCATGCCAACCTTGTTGGAATTCTTGGCCATCCCGCCGATAGCCTCCAGTTCTAGATCGTTTGGCATGATTTCCTTGCCGAAAATCCTGCCCCTGATCTCCCCCGGTCTGCTGCTGGGATACCCCACTGGTATTGTTCCCTTCTACCTCATCCGAATGGTTAATCCCCACTCCCTTCCCGCTTCCTTTCGCGTGGAAGCGATATTCCCGACAGTGCCGGAGTGTTGCGTTAATGACATCAGTATAATCTAATAATGCGAAATTATCAACTAAATGTTGTCTGATTCTCCAGACTAATCCATCCATAAACTTTTCTTTCTTTCTCTTTTCCTCGCTTACCTCATCCGGTACAAAATTTGCCAACGAGTGAAATCTTCCTCGTAATCGACCACTGAACGGTCTCCCTTTGAGTCTCCTCACAAAATTTTCTCCTCATTTCGATCTCGACCGCTGAAGGAAAATACTTGCGGTTGAACCACACCCAAAACTCTGCAGTAGCTAGTGTGTCCCTTTCCTCAACAGTGGTGATCGACCCCCGCCACTGTAGCGCCGCTCCCACTAACTAAAAGTGGTTAGCATTTATTTCCGCACCCCATCACAACCTCCCATGCGTAGGTGACGCTGGATACCTCTCTTCCTTGACACGCTAGTACTACACCTGAACCTCCTCGGAACTCTGGTGGTTTCCCACTAAAAATAACTTCTCTTTCTTATTCGCACCCCAACAACCCCCGCGTGAGTCTGAACATCCGACGCCACTAACACTTGTGGCGGATCCCGTGGAAAGTACCTTGTCGTTTGCGACTACCGTTGTTTCAATCGCCCGCGCCATTAGTTCGGTTACCTGTGCTACCAAAATTATCTTTGGCAGTTGCTGCCGTAACTCTTACTCCTGACGAGCCTCCCTCGTCTCACCTCCCCATGCTGCCCTAGCTTCTCTCCCTCTCCTGGGCATCGTCTGGAATGAGAATCGAATTGTATGAGTTCACTTTCAAATATAAATTTCGCAGAGGAACGTATATACGCATACGTATGAGAATACAACAATCCTATGATAGGGCTCTATATCAAAGATTGTTAAGCCGAAGCGTGAAAAGCTGCACAAATCCTAAGGACACTAGAACCTGATGCTCTGATACCATCTGTGACACCCCGCCTAATAAAATACCGGGTGATCAGTCCTATACCAAATTAAAACAGGAATCCCAGTTGGATCATCCTTAGCATCACTGTCGAAAACTTTTTAAAACTTACTAACCGCCTAGTATTCCAAAAACTGGTGCCAATTTTAACTTTTTAATTAAACAAAACAATACATACGGAATTAAAATATAAACCATTCACACAACTGAATGAAAGTAAATAGAAAAATTATTACACAACTTGCCAAATAAATCACCGGCCACCAAATAAATAATCCAATACAAATATTCAACACCTGAATGAATTACACTTGAAAACTATACCGAGAAGTCTGGGCTACAGGCCCTAAATAAAACTGAGACTGATACAAGATTCCTACTCTAGGAATGAATGGTTGATGCATCTAATCCAAACTCCTGCTAGCATCCACATATGCCGCAGCTCCGTGTCCCTGAAATAGAATACCAATCATGGCGTCCCTGTGGCTAGACACCTAAAAGGTTTTGAAAATAGTTTTATAGCAAGGGTTAGAACCCAAAACATTTTGAAAATATTTAGCAAGTGAATTAACTGCAGTAATTTAAAATGCATGAATGCGCTTCATATTTAAGTTAGTGTCGCACTCCCTTGAGGACATTCTCACCCCTCCACTATTGTGCACACCTACCGGTTACCTTAACCCCACCTAGTTGTACTACCCCGTCCAACTAGTCCTGGTATAACCTTCCCTTGCTGTACTACTCTAACCCGAGTATAATGATTCTTGAATTATAAGTTATTTCACAATTAACTTAATTAATTCCTCTTAAATAGCAGCATATAACCGTTTCACAAGTTATATAAAGTATATACATCACACACTGTATTATTCCCACAAATGATTAACTTAATTAATTTCTCATTAATTAACTGCATATAACAGTAACCCGAGTTATATAAAGTAAACACATCACACACTGTATTATCACCTACATATAATATTTACTACCATATTATACATACCTTTAATAACATCCACACGTATATCCGACGTGTATCCATCCTTCCGAATTTACCCTCACCGGATGATTCCCTCTAGAATGCTATCTCACTAGCTGTGCTCACAAAACCTAGTTTCCCCAAGTTAGAATCGCTCACCAACTTGGACCAAAATATAAACGAAGTGGACGCGGTCATATTCCTTCCCTGAAAGTGAGATAAATCCCTCACCCATATATATACCGGACGCTATGACATGGGGATATACTCGCCCTACTCCTCAAGCTAGGGGATTCACCCACATCGCGCAACCTCCCTTGATAGCATTAGAGTATTTAAATTGAATAAATATCTAGTCACTGATATTTACTATCACACACAACATATACACACATATATATATATACTATCAATACCCGTATATATATATATATTATGAACCCCGGTTTTATCGTGTACTCAAAATCCCATACACTGCCTGTAATTTCCTGAGTCTGTGGCCCGACTCAATGTAATTAATTTTCTCATTTAATAACTTATCCTCTTCCCGAGTCTATGGTCTGACTCTAATATAATTAATTCACACCTCAATTAATATAATACTTTCCCCGAGTCTATGGTCCGTCTCTCCTTAAATTAATTAACACACATTTTAATTTAATACCTCCCCGAGTCTATCGCCCGACTCTAATTAAATTAATCAACACACATATTAATTTAATACCAATTCGAGTCTGTGGTTCGACTCTAATACAATTAATTTACAAATTAATTAATCAATCCAAATTCCGAGTCTGTGGTCCGACTCTAATATAATTAATTATCACATTAATTAATAAGTACCCTTCACGAGTCTACAATCCGATTCTGATTAAACTACTTATCCCACCCATTAATTTAATCATACCTGAGTCTACAAACCGACTTTAATTAAATTAATTAACACCCTTATTAATTTAATCCTACCCGAGTCTACAAACCGACTCTAATTAAATTAATTAATACACTTGTTAACTTAATACTACCCGAGTCTACAATCTGACTCTTATTAAATTAATTATCACTCTTATTAATTTAATATTACCCGAGTCTAAAATTCGACTCTAACTAAATTAATTAACGCATTTATTAATTTAATAACTTGGTGTCACCCAACCATTATCCCCGGACTCACTTACTTGGCCCGTATCTTAATATTTCCCGAGTCTATGTTCCGACTCCAAATTAATTACTCTCTCTCTCAAAATAAATTTGATACTTTGGTGTCACATAACCAACATACCCGGACTCACTCACTTGGTCCATTTTTACATCTCATAATTTCTTTTCCACATTTTTCGCCCACAATGTGTCACACATTTATTTCCATAATTTCCCAATTATATTTACCTATAATTACCAACATACCCGGACTCGCCCACTTGGTCCATAATTAAATATTCACCCGAGTCTATATCCCAACTCAAAATTATTTAGTTTATCTCCAAACTTAACTCACTACCTTGGGGTCGCATGACCAATATACCCGGATTCACTCACTTGATCCGTACCTCACTATTTTGGAATGAAGTCTCTCAAATTCATCCATTAAATGTCCCACATAAATTCATCCTAGTCCCAATTACTTTCTCCTATAATTGCTAGGAATATTTGTTTCATAATTATTTATCACTTATTAATGTATGGAGATTAATTAATAATTAATTGCCTCTTATATCTCACCCAGGCCGAACTGCCCAGAATTTCCCATCGTCAATCGATCGATGCCCCCGATCGATCGATCGATCCCTTCGTGCCAGCGCTCCTTCCTCGCTGAATTCCACCATTAACGAAATTTCAAGGTTTCTTTCCTCAAAACCAACCTCAAATTAGTCCATTAATCATCTTATAACATTTCTCATGAACCAAAAACATCATCTAAACCTTTTAACATCATTAATACTATGAATCTTGACCCACCCAAGAACACAAATTTCTAAGGTATAATCCCAATTTCAAATTCAAATTCCATCCTTTTATATTCCGATTTTTTTCATTCAAACTAGATAATCATACTCAGAATTATATATCACAACTAATTCTTACCTTAAATTTCATTCAATGGTTCCACTGACAAAACCCTCTTTTTGTACTCATTTACCCCCAAAATGAATTTTGGTTTACACATCACTATGATATGAATTGATTATCACACTTTAAGAATCAAAACAGTTAACCACTTGCCTCTAAGTGTTTGTAGTGTCTGATCCGTTGTTGATGTCCCTTCATTTGGCTCCAATAACCTCCCATTTGCTCTTGATTTGTTTTTTTCCCAAATCCCCTCTCAAACCCCAGGTTTAGAGTCATGTTGGCTGCCATTCCTTAATCTCCCAATTAGGTTAAAAACCCTCCATCCCGTTTTTAGCCTAATGGGCTTAATTAAAGTGGCTCAACTCACCCTGTGTGGGCCCGGTTATGCCCACAATTATCCCGAGACCCAATTACTACCCCGGGTACTCTTTTCTGACTATCTCGACCCATCCGGACTCAACCGCGCACTCAGAATTGGCGTCCGAATTAATTTATAAAAATCCTTATCTCACACCCAATTTAGTCTATACCGACTCCCGGCTGGGATAAGTGTATAACCTTGTCATTAATACTTAAAATGACGTAATTAAATTATTACTATTCACTTAATAAATAAATTTCCCTAAACATTAACCATTCACTCCCCGATTAATATTTAAATATATATATTGCCATAATTAATTCAATTAAAATTACAACACCCAAGTAATTTAAAATTCCCGAATTAATTAAATATTAAATGTACAAAAATACGGGGTGTTACAACCTACTCAATGGTCACATAAATAAAAATGCAATAAATAAAAGAAGAAATAGCTAGAAACTAGAGGGAAAGACACATGGGGGTATCTAAAATCCCGAAAAGTAGAAAATGACTCTGGAAAATGGCCTAAAACGAACGAGGATTGCCAAAAATTGTAGACCTTTGTTGGGAACTTAGAAATTAGTCAGGATTACAACTGGAAATAATGAAGATCAAGAGGAAAATATTCGATAAATTGAAGAGTTTGAAAGAAAGAGGATTTTCTCCCTCTAAGACTTAGGTATGAACAATGTGAGTTGTGAAAGATTGAAAGGATGGTTATAATTTTTTTTATACATTTTTAGAAACAATCATTACCCTTTTAGGAAAGCCATTATGTAAATCCTTGGGGAAACATAACAATTCCTGAAAATCGTGTGCGCATTGCCCAAGACACGTGCATTACTCAATACATGCCATTCCAACCGGTGTTTGACATGTGACATAGCTTACAACCAGGAAGTTTTCAAAAATTCACAAGTAAATGTGCTTGGTAAGTTATGGTCCAATGAAACACTGCGCCAACAAAATCTCGATATTAAAACTTCACTCCCTTAGTCAACCTCGTACCTACCCATATGCAACACTCCAAGAAATCTCCTACATAGTTACAATCATGAATAATTTCTCCGGGGCTATTTTTATACCATAAATATGGGGTGACCCATGAGCCAATCAGAAGGAGACATATGTCGTCAAACATACCCAAAAAATGTGGTCGACCAAGTCAAACCATTTAGTTGGCTCAACGGGTTGTCTCCTCGGCTATGACTGATAAGACAATTAATCACATTAGTTGATGTTGTTACCTAACCCTATTACAAGAAGCATGTACTTTGTGAGAGGATTGTAATACCCCGTATTTTTATGCTTTCTTAATTTGGGGATTTATTAAATTTAATGTGAATTAATTATTTAATATAAATCTGGAAATTAATTATTTTATAATTATTAACGTGATGTGAGTTAATAATTATGGAAAACTTGTTGAATATTACTAATGAGCAAAGTAATATATAATATTGCTTCTATTAAATGTCACGAGTGAATAGAATGACAATTTTGGAAATTTAAGTCGGGACGCGCCTGTGTCGCATCGGGAATAAATGTTGATTAATAAAAGTTAAATATTTTTTGAGTTATCTGTATGGTCATTTTGAGTGTACCAACGCGTCCAGAAGGGTCGAGATAGTCAGAAAAGTGTACTCGAGGGGTTTAGTTTGAGTCTCGGGGCGTTTTTAGGCCTATTTAGCACCCCGGGAGGGCATTTTGGACATTTTGCATTTTTGGGTAATTAAACCCACGAAAATTATTAGGCTATATTAGCCATTTGGAATAGTCCTTGAGGGTTATCAGACTCAAAACTTTAGAACGGCCATAGGAGAGGGAAGGAGAAAGCTTTCCAAGCAATTCGAGGCCAAAAAGTCATCCGATTGCACCGCCACCACCACCAACACGTAGATCGCGCGACGGGGAACGCAACCACACCAAATTCGTCCACAAATCAGAACTCTGAAATTTCGAGGCAAGTGTTTATCTTGATTATTTTTGTTAATGAATCACTCATGTTAGTCTAGGGTTAATTAGGATGAGTTTCATGGAAGAAAACCCAAGTTGGAGATAGGAAATTGCATGTAGTAATGATATAAATGGAAATCTGTAAATCCCCCTTCATATGTAGAGGTTGAACCACGGATTTATGATGTTTTAGAAGAAGAAATTCTGGAAAAAGATTAATTAGAACAATGTTAAAGAAATTCTAGGGTTTTAGAGATTAATATGAGTTTTTGGCCTATTAATCCATGGTTATGGATGAAAATTTGCATGCTTTACGTAGAAGATGTATAATATGGGTTTATACTATTAGTAGTACAAATTTTTGGGCGATTGGGAATGAAAAATATGGATTTGGATGAGGTTGTGTGATAGAACCCGTAACTGGTAACCTGCAGAATTCGCCATACCTGCTTGATCGATCGATCGAGCCAAGAGCTTCGATCGACCCTGCCCTCGATCGATCGACCCCTTATGGCAGACTTATATTTCCCTCTTTTTAAATAGTTGAATTAATCCTAAATGAATAATACTCCTTAGACATTCTTATTACAATATTTTGAGAGATAAATATGACCAGTAGGACTTATTAATGATTATGAGACCTTTAATGTAAGGCGAGATTTGCATTTTTGGGGTGTTTATATATAAGAGATGATGGAATTTTGTATTAAAGGGAGAGATACATAAAATAGTCACGATGGAAAATAGATAAATACCTACTGAATTTTTCACTTGGGAGGATAGATCCCATGAGTGTTACGTAGTAAGTTGGAATAATCCCTCAAATTAAAGTAAGAGACGAACAGTTATACGTGATAACTAATAATGCGAAAATAAGGATAAATGTCGTAATTATGGGTTATGAGATGAACCTAAATTGATATGATAAAAGTAGTATATTTATATGACCGTGTTTATGCATATTCTATATACATGTGAAAATCATGCCCGCACTACATGCTATCCCTGAGGTTACCGCGCTGGGACAGTCTTATCTCGATGTGACCTTAACGAGGGATATTGACTTGTACCCAAGAAGATAGGAATCCTAGGTATAGGCTATCGTATCGATAGTCACGGTCCTAAGAGACGCGAGGGTATGTGTTGACCTCTTAGACTTGGAAACTATGCTTCACCTCAATATTGTTTGTGTTTTGTTTAATAAAGTTCGAGAGTGATTCCGAACTTGTATTTCCCTTAGTACGAGTGATTTGGGGATTGGATAGCAAAGTATGCCCGCACCATAGTTTTTATGTGGGGTGCTGATAGAATATATATATTATACGAGTATTTAATATATATATGAATTTCTGAAATTTAGAATTTCCTACTGTGTTATGGTAAGTAAGAGATGAATAATGATTTCAATTGAGAAATACCTGTTTCAAAAGTATAGTATATTTCTGGAAAACTTTATTAATAAATAAAGTTAAAATGAGAGCTTTCACTAAATTAAATTTACTTCTTAAACAGTTGAATTGTTAAGTTTAAATCTTACGAGTAACCTAAGATAAGATGACTTAAACCGTTGGGAAGGTTAGTGCGATAGGTGTGCACATTAGAAGAGAGGTGAGAATTTCTCAAGAGAGTGTCGCACTAATATGTTGTTGCATTGGCCTGTAAACATTTTAAATACTTGCTAAACAAATTTTAAATCATTTACACTATCGGGCTCTGACCCGTCTCTATTTTTCCTCTCTCTCTTGTATATATATGTATGTATTACAGGTGCCCAGCCACAGGGGCATCTTGCATAGGATCCTTTGGAAGGAACGTGCTGCAGCTTAGGTGGGAGTTGCAGGCCTCTTGCTTAGACGACTTCATTCATTTGATTCCACTCTTATCATATTTATTCAGTTGGGCATGTGTCACTCGTTTCCATTATCCAGCTGTTTTATTGGACATTATGATTCATTTATTTCTAGTATTATCACTTTGGGATTTATTAC
Source organism: Sambucus nigra (assembly GCA_949130495.1). Classification (NCBI taxonomy): domain Eukaryota; kingdom Viridiplantae; phylum Streptophyta; class Magnoliopsida; order Dipsacales; family Adoxaceae; genus Sambucus; species Sambucus nigra. Next base: position 43,535,123 of record OX422213.1, read on the forward strand.
TGTCTGGATGTTTTACTTTAAGTTTTAAATGTTGGGATTTAGTTGTTGAATGTTTAAATTATTTGGATTATATGTTCCAGGATAATTGTGGTGTGATTCTTTAATATTGAATTATGTAAAGATTTAAATCTTGGTTTATAAAATAAAATTTGGAAAGTAAGGTCTAAAAATGGTTTTGACACTTAGCTTAATTATTTAGGGTGTTTAAATTGGAAAAGTTATTTTTCGACAGTGATGCTAAGAATGAACCAACTGTTCATCTGATTTTAATTTAATAAAGGAGTGATCGCCCAGTATTTAATTATGCGGGGTGTCACAGGTGGTATCACAGCATCAATTTCTAGTGTCCTTTAGGATCTGTACGTCTTATTTCGTTTCCCTCTTAGCATCTTTGATATAGAGCCCTAATACTAGGATTGTTGTGTTCATCTCTATACATTGGGAGTTCGTGCTTCTGCGATTTGTTTATGCGAATGATGAACTCATCCAAATTTATTTAAATTTTCAGATAGATCGTCAAGAAGAACTAGCTAAAACGGTTAGGGGAGTCAACAAGCAAGATCGACTCACACCTCAGGTATCTCCAGAGAGAATATCAACCGCCGAGTTAGTAGGTATTGTGGCACAGGCAGTTACCACTACGGTCTTACAGTATCAAGAATGCATCACACAACTCATGGGGGCAAAAGATCTAGAGAGTACAGTCAGTCTATCATGACTGGAAATAACAAGTGTGTGAAGACATAAAAATCGCAACAAGAAGCTCCTCAGGCCCGTAAAAGCCACGAAGGTAATGAATTGTGCGTGGAAGCCCAAAAGCGTCAGGGTCAACAAAGCCAGGGTCCGAGTGAAGTCATGAAGGAGTGTTTCAGATGTGGAATGGACGGTCATGAATGTCAAACTTGTCCTGATCAGTCTAAAAAGGAACTCCAAATCAACTAGCGAGAACTTTCGAGACTCTGCTATATATATGTAAATCCGGGTCACAAGTGGAGGGATTGTCCTCACCCTGACATAGTTTTTTCGCAAATTTCCCACCAAGGCCAACAAGACCAGGGAAAAAGCGAGACTAGTCAACAACGTAGTGAAGTGAAGCAGTTTCGAGGGAGGTGGTTCCAATGTGGTAGAAATGGCCATAGGCGTCAGGATTGCCCAGAGAAGAATAGGTCCCCACGGCAAGAAGGTGCTAGTAATAAACCACAGAAGCCAGCTCCACCACCCTTTCCAATAGCCTTAGTTCATCAGAGTAAGTTACAGTATGGATGTGTCTGTAACGTCCACCAGATAGCAGCATATCAGGCCCCAACCGAAAAAAGAGGTATGTTTCCTATCTATGGTACTATGGGTCGAGTTTTATTTGATACTGGTGCGACGCACTATTTTATAGCTAATCATTTTACGAAGGCCTTAGGGCTATTAGTCACAACAGAGAGCACTGTGACATGTATCGACTTACCACTGGGAAATGGTTCACTTATTTTTCCTTATATGACGGGGTGTGGGAGTAGAGATTGGTAGCTTAGTATTACCAGCAGACATGTTAGTATTAGATATGCATGAGCATGACGTTATTATCAGTATGAATTGGCTCGCAGCTTATAGAGCCATGATAGATTGCTTTGGTGAGAGTAATGTCTTTGCCATTCTGGGGCAAGAAATGTTTGAGTGGAGATACCTCGCCTAGAAGGGGGATCTTGCACCTATTTTTATTATATAAAGGAGGATACCTCTAAGGAAATTGTAATTCTTCTGGATTCGATTCCAGTAGTTCGTGAGTTTTCGAATGTATTTCAAATGATAAGTGGATTAAATATCGAAATATCTTGCGGAGAGTGAGGTCACACGTGCTAAAATATTTTCCGAAGCAAGTATGGAGACAGAGTGTGGTGTCTAGTAAGGGACAACGATTATAGTAGTTTTTGTTTTGGTTTGGGCAGGCATGTTACATCCGGAGTCAATTTGTACGGTCAAGATGATTGGCAAGGCAGAATTATAGGTTTTATCCTCAGAGGGTGAAGCATGTTTTCTGTGACACGAGCGAGTCAATGTATTATGATCATTACTAAATTGGCATGTGAGGCAGGTTTAATGTGTATAACTACGAGCGGTATTATCATGTGAATATTTTTCCTAGTGTAGCGGAATTTTCCTTGATGCTATCCGCGGAGGATGAATTAGTATATTAATAGTGTTATATGCTTTATTGAGGTTACTCGTTTTAGTGTTGTGATATACGACTATAGTATGGTATTGATTACAACTTTATAGAAATGGTCAGTACAATAGTAGGCAGTTATTGCAAGGCTATTAAGGTGGTTGCTTTAGTGCAACGTGTTCTGTTTTGGCGAGGCCTCACATGCAAGAGGGTTGAACCCGCACTTATATATTATCTATCCTAGAGACTTTGGAGGGAATATTGAGTTCGAGATGTTCGATACCGGCGCGAGGGGACTTGGTTGTTATGATTCAATATGTATCGGGTTTACGGTTGAGCGAAAAGTTTTAACTCAGTATTATGGGTTGCGCTCAGGACTTGGTGATAGAAAGGGTGCATTATTATATATATCCTTTAGATAGGAGGGCATTAAGAGTGATACCTCTATTATTAGGGGAAGGAGTTTCAAAAAAATTACGATTATAAGTATTCGAGATTCATGGAACGTAATTTCCAACACCCAATTCTGAACGATAGTACAATTGGTGAGATGTTCTTTGTTAAGTGTAATTACAGGAGGAAATGTAACTTTTCTGTCAAAAGACGGAGTAAAGGGGTAAATTCTATGGACGGAGGACCTAACGGATCTCGATAACCGACAATACTAGGTAATAGTGTATCGGGAGGGTTCCTTATTTGGATTTCGCTTTACGAGACATCCCACGCATGAAACTTATGGTAAGGTTGGAAATAGGGAGACGTTTGGTCACTATTCCATGAGTTCGGTACCCCAATAGAAAGGGGATCAAGTAATTATATCTTTAAGTGGGAGGTTAAATTTTGATTTAAAGCCAGTAGAGCCAGTTGTGTGGTAAGAAAGCATTGAAAGTTTTGCTTTGTCACCACGAGTTAAGGGGGCAGAATGATAATAAGGAAGATTTAAAATTTTGATTTTTAGGGTGATTAAAGTGTTGTAATCACATTGCAAGAACCAGGGAAAACAAAGAATTTATTTATTAGTATGGAGCGTATGTGATGTTTACGCTAGTATGCACGGTTTATAGGGTGTGTAGACATCCTGGTTAACTGATGTTAAAACTCGTCCGAGATGAAGGGGCGTGGTAATGGACGTGTGGAAAATATGTTTGTGGGGCTAACAGAACGAAGTGGAAGTGATAGAGTGGATTAAACGTCACATGGGGGGTGATAATCCATACGTAAGTGTGCAATTAGAATAACACAACCTAATTTGATGGGAAGGCTGTGGGAAGCCATTTAAGAAAGGGTATCCCTTGAATAGAGTAGAAATTTAATTATTATGAAGAACCCTCGGAGCGGAGTAGTTATTAGTCAAGTGTGTGAGCGAACTTGCGCATGCAAAGAGTGATGATGTTAGTATGGTGTAAAGAATTCAGAAGTGCGCTTCGTGGAGGAAAAGAGCACGGGTCGGAACTTTCGGCATACACCAAGGGAGGAAAGGGAATGATACGTGTCACATAATGTGAGACAATTCAAGGAAAGATCGATGTTTAGCGGGACATAGTAAGTAGTCCCTACATGCACCGCCCATAGGTAGGGTTCGGTTGGAAGAGGAAAAGCGACCAGAGAATTTTGTGTTTATCGACAATTCCTGAATTGGGAAGATGTCGGAAAAGTTGATAAAGTTCTTGGATGGGTTACCACCCTCAAAACAAGATCAAGGCAATGTTAACTAGTGCGCCCCAAACTTCCTTTGAAAGGAAGGATCGCGCCAGTGCATGGTCTGGCGCAGTATTAATTCCTGAACCGAGATGAGATTTGTGAATCCCACCTTTAATATGGGATTTCAGGAACCGGCGGAGATAAGGTTTTGTTTCGAGAAGGATGTATCATCCCTAGCCAATAAATAGGCGCACGATGATTAGAAATTAGTGGAACCACGTGAAGGAAATTTTGGAATCTTAGTACGGTGTTTTCAGGAGTGCTCTGAAAAGGCACTCGTGCCTGTTAATCGCGTATAAGGTGCTTATTAAGGTTTTGGTATGGAAGAACCTCGAATATTCTCCTTTCGTATATTTAGAGGTGAGTGGATACTCAGAATTTTGGATCGGTCGGGAATACTCCGATGACTATGGTGAAATTCCACGACTATTTTAGGCGAACAAGAGTGGTCAGAGGTTTGTATGGTTTTCTCAGAATGGGAGTTTTGTATATAGATAAATCCGAGTAGCTGCCATGTAATGAGGCGCAACCTATGCAAATGTTGTCGGTTAGGAGCACCAGGTAAAGTTTCTCCAATAAGAATGTTAATCAAGCTTACTGTGAGGCGGGGGCTGTAGTGATTAAGCGCCTTACTATGTAGATAATCTGCGTACAAAGAGATACCCAGAATTGTTCTACCAGTTAGGCCTTATTTTTCGAATTTCGGGACGAAATTCCATTATTAGGGGGGAAGTATGTAATACCCCGTATTTTTATGCTTTCTTAATTTGGGGATTTATTAAATTTAATGTGAATTAATTATTTAATATAAATCTAGAAATTAATTATTTTATAATTATTAACGTGATGTGAGTTAGTAATTATGGGAAACTTCTTGAATATTACTAATGCGCAAAGTAATATATAATATTGGTTCTATTAAATGTCACGAGTGAATATAATGACAATTTTGGAAATTTAAGTCGGGATGCGCCTGTGTCGCGTCGGGAATAAATGTTGATTAATAAAAGTGAAACATTTTTAAGTTATCCGTATGGTCGTTTTGAGTGCGCCAACGTGTCCGGAAGGGTCGAGATAGTCAGAAAAGTGTACTCGGGGGTTTAGTTTGAGTCTCGGGGCATTTTTAGGCCTATTTAGCACCCCGGGAAGGCATTTTGGACATTTTGTATTTTTGGGTAATTATACCCACGAAAATTATTAGGCTATATCAGTAATTTGGAATAGTCCTTTAGGGTTATCAGACTCAAAATGTTAGAACGGCCATAGGAGAGGGAAGGAGAAAGCTTTTCAAGCAATCTGAGGCAAAAAAACTCATCTGATTGTACCGCCACCACCACCAACGCGTAGATCGCGCGAGTGGGAACGCAACCACACCAAATTCGTCCACAAATCAGAACTCTGAAGTTTACAAGAAAGGTTTTATCTTGCTTATTTTCATTAATGCATCACTAATGTTAGTCTAGGGTTGATTAAGACGAGTTTCATGGAAGAAAACCCAAGTTGGAGATAGGAAATTGCATGTAGTAATGATATAAATGGAAATCTGGAAATCCCCCTTCATATGTAGAGGTTAAACCACGGATTTATGATGTTTTAGAAGAAGAAATTCTGGAAAAAAATTAATTAGAATAATGTTAAAGAAATTCTAGGGTTCTTGAGATTAATATGAGTTTTTGGCTTATTAATCCATGGTTATTGATGAAAATTTGCATGCTTTACGTAGAAGATGTATAATATGGGTTTATACTGTTAGTAGTACAAATTTTTGGGTGATTAGGAATGAAAAATCTGGATTTGGATGAGGTTGTGTGATAGAACCCTTAACTGGTTACCTACAGAATTCGTCATACCTTCTTGATCGATCGATCGAGCCAAGAGCTTCGATCGATCGAAGGTTCGATCGATCGAGCCCCTACCCTCGATCGATCGACCCCTTCTAGTAGACTTATATTTCCCTCTTTTTAAATAGTTGAATTAATCCTAAATGAATCATACTAATTAGACATTCTTATTAAAATATTTTGAGAGATAAAGATGACCAGTAGGACTTATTAATGATTATGAGACCTTTAATGTAAGGCGAGATTTGCATTTTTGGGGTGTTTATATATAAGAGATGATGGAATTTTGTATTAAAGGGAGAGAAACATAAAATAGTCACGATGGAAAATAGATAAATACCTACTGAATTTTCACTTGGGAGGATAGAGCCCATGAGTGTTACGTAGTAAGTTGGAATAATCCCTCAAATTAAAGTTAGAGACGAACCGTTATACGTGATAACTAATAATGGGAAAATAAGGAAAAATGTCGTAATTATGGGTTATGAGATGAACCTAAATTGATATGATAAAAGTAGTATATTTATATGACTGTGTTTATGCATATGCTATATACATGTGAAAATCATGCCCGCACTACTTGCTATCCCTGAGGTTACCGCGCTGGGACCGTCTTATCTCGATGTGACCTTTATGAGGGATATTGACTTGTACCCAAGAAGATAGGAATCCTAGGTACAGGCTATCGTATCGAAAGTCATGGTCCTAAGAGACGCGAGGGTATGTGTTGACCTCTTGGACTTGGAAACTATGCTTCGCCTCAATATTGTTTGTGTTTTGTTTAATACAGTTCGAGAGTGATTCCGAACTTGTATTTCCCTTGGTACGAGTGATACGGGGATTGGATAGCAAAGTATGCCTGCACCATAGTTTTTATGTGGGGTGCTGATAGAATATATATATTATACGAGTATTTAATATATATATGAATTTCTGAAATTTAGAATTTCCTACTGTGTTTATAATAAGTAAGAGATGAATAATGATTTCAATTGAGAAATACCTGTTTCGAAAGTATAGTATATTTCTGGAAAACTTTATTAATAAATAAAGTTAAAATGAGAGCTTTCACTAAATTAAATTTACTTCTTAAACAGTTGAATTGTTAAGTTTAAACCTTACGAGTAACCTAAGATAAGATGAGTTAAACCGTTGGGAAGGTTAGTGCGGTAGGTGTGCACATTAGAAGATAGGTGAGAATTTCTCAAGAGAATTTCGCACTAATATGTTGTTGCATTGTCCTGTAAACATTTTAAATACTTGCTAAACAAATTTTAAATCATTTACACTATCGGGCTCTGACCCGTCTCTGTTTTTCCTCTCTCTCTTGTATATATATGTATGTATTACAGGTGCCCAGCCACAGGGGCGTCTTGCATAGGATCCTTTGGAAGGAATGTGCTGCAGCTTAGGTGGGAGTTGCAGGCCTCTTGCTTAGACGACTTCATTCATTTGATTCCACTCTTATCATATTTATTCAGTTGGGCATGTGTCACTCGTTTCCATTATCCAGCTGTTTTATTGGACATTATGATTCATTTATTTCTAGTATTGTCACTTTGGGATTTGTTACTGTCTGGATGTTTTACTTTAAGTTTTAAATGTTGGGATTTAGTTGTTGAATGTTTAAATTATTTGGATTATATGTTTCAGGATAATTGTGGTGTGATTCTTTAATATTGAATTATGTAAAGATTTAAATCTTGGTTTATAAAATAAAATTTGGAAAGTAAGGTCTAATAATGGTTTTGACACTTAGCTTAATTATTTAGGGTGTTTAAATTGGAAAAGTTATTTTTCGACTGTGATGCTAAGAATGAACCAACTGTTCACCTTGATTTTAATTTAATAAAGGAGTGATCACCCGGTATTTAATTAGGCGGGGTGTCACAAGGATGACGACAATAACATGTATGCATGTTCACATGGACAAGATATGAAAATATTCGCACCCTGTGTGCCAATAATTAACTTGTGATTATTCTCTCACAATGTACATAAAATATGTACTCACCTAACCTATAAAGGTGAGCCACATGACCCTCACCTAACAAATAATTAACTTATGATTATCCATACTTTTATGCTGCCTAATTCTAGAGAAAACTTGAGAGTTGTATCTTGTACTCATCAATGGAGATTTCCCATTAATCAATACAATCAATGCTCCACCTATGGACATAGCACAAATTTGGGTCGAACCACGTAAATTTGGTTCTTATTCTTTTTTATCATCCCTCTACACTTTTCTCTACCATTAGTATTTTAGTTAATGGATTTGTTATATGTTATTTGTTGGTAATTAATATATATTAGCTGTGACAATCATTATACCAATTAAAAAGGATAATAATAGATTTATTTTAAAGGTCGCTTAAGTAAAAGAAAGCGGGTCATTGGGCTTTTTTGTCCTTCACGACACTAAGCTAAAAAAGAGCTTGACCTTTTGGCAATTTTGTAGCATAAATTTTAGTAAAGTTATAGGTTTTTTTATTTAAGTCATGAGAGGCAGTGTATTTGAGAAGATTTTGGGAAATTCGAATAGGAAACGGGAGGCTAGGAGTATAGGTCGATGTTAGTAGCTAATGGGATGCATTTGGGGGATGATTTAATAAGTGATGTTTCGGCTAGGTAGAGATAAAACATATTTTTGTAGGGATAGAAACATAGGAAAGGGAAGTGGAACAAATAAAAATAGAAGGAAAAACAACGTTGAGTTGTTTTTAGAAAAAAATGGGTTGTGACTATATTTAAGGGGACTTTGACCCGCGCTAAATCCAGGAATCAATTAGAACTATTTCTCATTTTTATTAACGACACTAGAAATAAGGAAGGAGGTTAATAACACTCATTTGATTAATCTATAATTGTTGGTATTAAAGCTACCAATTAGTTACCTCTTTCCTCATCATTATCACCACTAACTCTCACCCAAACTTAGCCCAAATTACAAAAGAAACCCTAATTCTTATACATTTTGAAAAGATCGTTATAAATTTACAAAGAGGGTGGTTCAAGAGGGTCTTGAAGGATTATTTTCAAGGGCCATTTGAGGTTTCCTCACTAGCATGAAAAAGTTCAGGATGTATTTTTTAGGCAAGTGACTTTATACTCTCCTCCTTTTTTGTGCGTATTTGTTACATTTACCTAAAGTAAATTTTAGTGCTTAAAAATTATTAGTAGCCCTTTGGAAATTGTGTACTCCAAAATTATGTTATATTAGGTGGATTTAAATAGTCACGTATAATTGAAAATAAATGTTGAGCCCTATTGACCTGTAGAAATTCATTATAGGTCCCATAGCATGAAAATCACATTTTAAGGCTTGGAATCCATTGGTAGAAATTGACATATTGAGATTTGAAAAATAGATGCTATGGACTTAAATTAGAATTTATAAGTCCATAACATCTATTTTTCAAATCTCAATATGTCAAAAGCATTATTATACGAACTAATGTAAACAAATTATTAATGAGTTGGGACACTTTATATACATATATGAGCCCTTGCTTGAGAGCTTGTTATTGTTGACATCCATTTTTGTCATGTACCCACTAGAAGGAGTACAAGATAAATGTTGGTTGTTGCATAACAGTGTTGGACAAGTTGGATTAATTGCACGTGTAGATATTAATATCTTTCCTTACTCTCACGTATTAAATCCTAATTAATTTTTCTTAACAACTACCATATCTAAATGAAAGTGTATTCTAAGGGTTCCTTTCTTGGATTTCACTTCAGTGAGATGTCCCCTACATGAAGTTTATACACGAGTCGGAGTAATGACTCAAACCTTTAATAAAATTAATATTCTTTTACCTTAGTATCATATTTCGTGAGAAATATCATCTAGTGTTACTATCCTCTTAGCTCATTATGAAACAGACTAAAATATATTAATGTATATAAATTATAATGACCTGAGGGTGGGGTAATTTGGGAATTGATTTTATAGCATGTTGTGAATAAAGATGTGTTAAATGGTGAATTTCATTTGAACATGTGAAATGGAAATAAATCGTTGGAACCGAGAAGGAACAACCATTTTTTTAGAAATCTGAAATTGTGGCTATGAGAATAAAATACGGTTGTGAGACATGTAATGGATTATTTGTGTATCATACCTGTTGAAATATACGACTATGCAAATTCGAGGTGGAGTAAGGATGTGTAATATGATGTTATGAAATCGATACCACCTGATAGCATCAAGATGTGTAATGTGATGTTTATGAATTATACGCGTGTTATTCCGATGACGTGTAACAACGTGGCTATGAGTTTACCAATGCTACTAAATTGGAGACCGAGGTTTATGTGATAGATTTATTTTGTGTACCATATGTTCTTGAGATGGTCGGGAGGAAGGGGCACATGAAGGTTACATTTTTTTAACTAATGAAAACAATCAATAAATTATATTAATTGAGATAATTCTATTACATGGTGATGTTACATTTTATGGGATGGGCATTCATTAAATTATATAAATTGTGAATTTATCATCTACTCTTATGACTTTGAGTTACATAGCTAAGTTACTTTCTAGGATTTTAACCCATTTATTTTAAATGGACCTCAGGTGATTCCATCTCGCATTTTCTATTCATCTTTCTCTCACACTCAAGATATCAATCTCAAAGACATTGTGGGTCTCTACTTTATCTAGTTATAATTTTACTTTCATTCTAGTTTATTTTGCGATGTTATAATTTATATTTTCAAACTTGGTTAGCTTGTATTATTCATAGTCTCTTTTGTGATTATATTGAGGTATTATTATTAAAACGTTATTATATCTCTTATATGGACTATGGAAATTTTTGTATGAGTTTACATTAAAAAATTTCATATCGCTTTCATGTTATTGATTTTATATTTAAATTTGATCAATTGATGTTTTTAACTACACGGGGTATCACATTTGGTATTAGGGCATGATCCTAAGCGTCAAGAGTTAAAGGTTCTCTTAGACTTTTGCTTAGCATTATTTTATACGTGTTTATCTTTGTAATCTTATTTAGATGTCATTATTATATGGTTTCTACCAAGAATTTTCAATGTTGTCCAAGATGATAGTTTGTCAGGCGAGTGAGCTCACGGGCAAACCACTCCCACAACACGTCCACCATCGGCACCGAGAGTGATAGTTGTTCTGACACCCGTTGAATTGGGGCAATATGATTTTATGCCTCAGAAGCTATTTGAATTGATCAGGCAGTCTTCATAGTAGCCAGGCAAGAAATACCACCCATAGTACCTGTGCTAGCCATATTGATCACTACTAGAGACACTGATGTTAAGAGGCAACATTTCAAAACTGGGCAGGAGAGGTTCCAGCAAGGGACACATGTAGTCCCATTTGAGGTAGTATATTTTAGATTGGAGGAGGGGACATAAATTACTAATTATCTTAAGTATGGAGACTCTGGGCATCAAGGATAGGTGTGGGGATACTAGAGTAAGCATGACTTCAGGATCTAGCAGTAGCACCATACCAACCTGCGCAACTTCCAACATCAAGGCCACAACTGGTAGTGGTGCCACCCACAACACCACTTTCATAATAGTAGCCCCATCGTCAATATGGTAGAGTTTATCAAATATTTCATCCCTAACAGGAGTGCCAAGGGAATGTCTAAATGGTGGATGATATGTTTTTCATTTTTGGCACTTTAGATAGAGTTTTATTTGACACTAGATCCAAACACTCATTCGTATCATATAGGTTTACGGAGAATTATACTTAGCTTCCTAGACCTTGTGATATATCTTTATCAATAGATACTTAATTAGGCATATCTACTCGCAATTTTTTAATTTGGGATCATAGTGATATTTACATTAGTAGATTATGTTTTGAGGTTGATTTATTAATTTTGGACACTCACTTTTATGATATGATCCTGGGTAAGGTCTGGTTGGTTAGATATGAGACTCAGATAGATTGTACAGGTCGAGATATTCTTTTCATAACAATCAGTTCAAGAAATATGTATTGTGGCTACGCCTAGGCCAGAGGGTTGTGCTATTAAACACTTGTATTTTATGGATAAGGATACCTAGGAGGGGACTACTATTTCATTAGATTCGATTCCAACCGTTAGATATTTTTTTGATATGTTTGAGGAGGTTCTAGGGCTATAACTGACATATGATATTTATTTTGTAATTTATTTGTCTCCTGAAATAACTTCGATTGATAAGATGCCATATCAGATGGATCCTATGGAAATAAGGAAGTTAAGAGAGAAAATTAAGCACTTGTCATAACACGGGTAAATTCGGTGTGTTACATCATCGTAGGGCTCCATTTCTTTTTGTGAAGAAGTAGGATGGTTCACTCATGTTATGTGTCAAATATCGTGAGTTGAACAAGGTGATACTAGGGAAGATTTATCCTTTACCGAGGATCGAGGACTTATTTTATCAACTTCAGGATGCATTGTTTTTTTTTAACGTTGATTTGAAATCAGGGTAGCATCAGTTAAGGGTACGTGAGGAGGATATTTCTTTTAGACTCTTTATGGTTCCTATGAGTTCATGGTGATGTCATTTAGGCTGACCAATTCCCCTATCGTGTTTATAAATGGGATGAACCGGGTGCTACGATCGTATTTGGATCAGTTTACCATCGTCTTCATTAATTATAGTTTTATTTATTTTAGGACCAAGGAGGAGTATGCCTAGAATTTGAGGTTTGCACTTTAGGCATTGCGAGAGCATAAGTTGTATACGAAGTACTAAAAACGTGAGTTTTAGAAACAAGAGATGAAGTTTTTTGGGCCATGTTGTTTCGGAGTGAGGATCATCGATAGATTTAAAGAATGCATCTGCTGTTTTGGATTAGGAACAACCCACAATAACTATGAAGGTTCGTACCTCTTTTATATTGGTCTGATAGTATCATAGGCTCATTCGTGGATCTTCAAAGTTTGTGAGACCACTAAGTGAAATGACTTAGGATGGGATTCAGTTTATTTAGTATACATCGATGCTTCCTTCCTAAGGTTAGGTAAATTATTGATGCAAAAGGATTGTTGTATTTCCTATACATCTCAGAAGATGAAACCCCGCGATGGAAATTATATGAATCATTATTTGGAGCCAGAGGCCATACCGTTCACACTAAACATTTGGAGATATTATTTGTGAGGTGAGAAGTTCAGTCCCTAAGTGATCAGACAAGTATTCAGTAGTTGTATATGTGGAAGAATTTGAACATGCGGCAACAACCGTAGTTTGAGTTCATCAAGGATTACAATTTTACAATTTCGTATCACCTGGATAAGACCAATGTAGTGACATATTCTTTGAGTTGATGACCTAGTGGAAATTTGTCTTCCCTCCAGTCGATTGATGTGGGGTTTGTTCACATGGTTGGTGTGTTAGTCGATGAATTTACGGGGATGCTAATTGTGACTCCCAATATTCTTATGTAAGAGGTTAGAGCACATATAAATAGTATGTTTTTCAATGAGATAGTAATCAAGCTTTTGTACACTGATTTGCCTCTTTACTCTATTGATTCGGTTGGTCGATCGCAGTACAAGCGGAGGTTGGTTGCGCATCAGATGAGGAGTTACATAGGGTTATCATGTAAGAGGTCTATGGATGATTTTTTTCCAGTGTATCCTGGTGGGGATAAGATGTACCAAGATAAGAGGAGACAATCATGGTGGTCTGGGATGAATTGAGACTATCCTAAATATATGTCCCAGTATAACACTTGTCAAATAGAGAAGGTTGATCCTCAACAACCATCAAGGAAACTTTTACCCTTACCCATTCCCGAGTGGAAGTGGGAAAACATTTTGATGGATTTTAACATTGAGTTGCCTTTGATTCCAAGGTAACACGATTCCATTTGGGTTATAATGAACCAGTTGACGAAGGTTGCAAATTTCTTACCCATTCACATAAATTTCAGGACAGAGCATTACGCACGTGTGTATATGGGGGATATTATTCGATTACATGGGGGTACCATTCCCGATTATCTCAAATAGAGATCTGACTTTTGTATCTCGATTTTGGGGAAGTTTCTAGAAAGTTATGGGGACTAGATTGCACTTGAGTATGTCTTTCGGTCCTCAAATAGATGTGCAGACGGAACATGTGAACCATATTTTTAGAGGCTGTATTTGGGAGACTCTTGTACCTTTGGTTGAGTTCTACTACAACAACAGTTATCAGAATTATTTTAGTATGGAACTGTATGAGGTTATATATGGGTGACCCTGTAGGTCACTAATGTGTCAATTGGATCCAGGAGAGAGTAATTTATTGGGGACTGAGTTCTTCTAGGAGACTACATAGATGATCAAAATCATTCGAGAGAGAATTAAGATACCCTAGAGTAGGCAAAAGAGTTATATGAACTTGGATAAGGATGACGTGATGTTTCAATTGAACGATCAGCTACTTGTCCAAGTGCAACCCATTAATGGGGTGATGCCTTTTAGAAAGAAGGGAAAGTTATCCATGATATACGTTGGGTCATTTATAACCATGGATCGTGTAGGGTCACTATCTTATAGTTTAGAGCTTCCAGACTATCACGGGTACATAACGTGTTCCATGTTTGGTGCTTCGTAGATTCTTATAGGGTAATGCCACATATCAGCATATTCATTTAGATGATATCCAATTAGATGGCTATATTTCATATACTGAGAAGCCAACCCGCATCTTAGGTTGTATAGTCCAAATTTTGAAGATGAAGGAGATTCTCTTAGTTCATGTTTAGTGGGGTTATCATATTGAGGGAGAGTTCACTTGGAAGAGAGAGGATACGATGAGATTACAGTATCCACATTTGTTTTGATGTAGGTATGTGTTATTTTCTACGAATTCCGATGACATAATTATTTTTGTTAGAGGGGAAGAATGTAATACTCTGTTATTTATTAAAATTCAATTAATTCATAATAACTTAACTAATTAAGAAGTCATCCATATATAAATTGGTAATTTTAATGCTAATTCTAATTAGTATTTAGTTTAGGCGGGTTTATTGATTTAATGGGTTTTTTATTTAAATTGATTCAAATGTTAAAGGATTTAATTTGATTATTTATTAAAGTAATTTACCTAATTGATTTAATGTAAATTTTAATTATTATTTGGTTTATATATTTATTTGCTTAAGTGATTGATTTTAATTGCCTCTTAAGTAAAGGAAAATGGGCTATTAGGCTTTTTCGTCCTTGGCGCCTTAAAATAAAAAGGGGATGACCCTTTTGGTAACAGTCTCGAACAAATATAAGTAAATATATAGGGTTTTATGTTTGAATCATGAAAGGCGTTGTATTTGAGAAGATTTTAGGAAATTAAAATAGGATTGGGGAGGCTAGGAGTATAGGTTGGTGCTGGTAATTGATGGTATGCATTTAGGAGATGATTTAATAAGAGAAGTTTTTGGCCTGGGAGAGATAAATCATATTGGTGTAGAGTTGGAAGCATAGGAAAAGATAGAGATATAAATAGAAATCAAAGGAAAAAATCACTAAATTGTTTATAAAAAAAATATTTATGCACGGACTGTATTTAAGGGCCTTTGACTGGTGTTAAAATCAAGGAATTAACTGGGAGTATTGTTACTTTTCATTAATGAAATTAATAATTAGGAATGAAGTTAATAATTGTCATTTGATTTTTCTCCAATCATTGGCATTAAATAACCGCACTAATTTCCTCTCTCCTCGTCATTATCTCCACTAACTCGCACCCAAACATAGCCCAAATTACAAAACAAACCTTAGATCATATACATTATAAAAAGGATTTTAAATTTACTAAAAAGGGGTATTGTTTTCAAAGGACATTCGAGGATTTCTTCACCAACACGAAGTAATGTTCGGGATGCATTTTTTAGGCAAGTGACATTCTACTCTCCTCCTTTTATATACGTTTTTGTTAAATTCACCTAAACAAAATTTTCCTTTTGAAATTTTATTAGTAACCTTAGGATATTGTGCATTCCTAAATTATTTTATATTATGCGGATTTAAATAGCCACGTGTACTCAAAATTAAATGTTAAGCTCTATTAACTTATAGACATTTATTATTGGTGCCAAAGCTGGTAAATGACATTTTAGGGTTCGGACCCCATCTGCGGAAATTGAAAAATATATGCTATGAACTTAATTTAAAATTTACAAATTCTGAAATTATGTATACTTAGTAGGGTTGTACCTTAAGCTTTAAGAGTAGTAATTTTGATATATGTCCCCAACTGATGAGATTTTTATGAGAACCTTATTCATATTAGAAGAACAAATGATATTGCATTATTAATGACATGGCATACTTGATACACATATATGAGACCGTACATGAGACCTAGTTATTGTTGATATCTGTTATTTTTCGATAAAAGGAGTACATGATATATGTTGGTTATTTGTTTTGTTGTTGGATAGTAGTGTTGGACAAGTTAAATTAATTGCACATGTAGATACTTAAGGTCTTTCCTTCCACTCACATCATAAACCATAATAAATTAGTCTTAACAACTAGCTTACGAAAGTGTATCGGGGGGGGGGGGTTGATTGGATTTTCCTTCAGTGTGATGTCCTACACACGATGTTTAGAGACGGGTTATAGTGACGACTCAAAACTGTAATAAAGTTAACGGTCTTTTATTTTAGTATTATATTTCACAAGAAGTCTCATGTAGTGTTACTGAGAGTGCGCTTTTGTTCAAACAAAGAAATTATTTAATTAAACTCAGTTTTTTAATTAAATCCTAAAACATGCATCTAGGTGTGATTGAAGATAATATAATCATGCAAGAACATTCAATCATAAACAAACACACAAATGAGGAAAAATCCCCCAAAGGGGCAAAACCTTTTATTTTCACTATATTTTGTAAAGAACGATTTACACGGATTATACTGAAAATAAGATTGACATACGAAATACCCTCAGGTGTCGGTTTCGATGTCGTCAGCTGGAATCTCCCGCAAGAACTCCAGATGGGCAACAATGAAAAAGAGTCGGATTCTCTACAAATTACTCCAGATGAGTAAAAACAATCCTTTGAAGGTTTAAAGATTCACACACATATATAGGAATGGTTTTGTGAATAAAAAGATATTAAACCTTAAAAACTTGAAGTCTTTTTTCTGGGCTGTAAATTGCAGAACCGTGTACGAAAAAGACATGAAAAAATGTGCAGAATGGGCACAGATATTTATACAAAAATCGAGGTGGCTCCGTCATTCTAACGACATAGGCATGTCGCTCGAACGAGCCACGTGTCATTCAAATGAGATCGCGCGACATCCTCATATCTCTTGAACGACAGAGAAATGTCGTTCGAACAAGCTCGACGACCAAGGAAAGTCCGCTTCTATGCTTGGAAAAATTTCTGTTTTTGTGTTAAAAACAAATCAGACTTCAAAAAATATTTTCTAAAACATTCCAAAATATTTATGCAAATATTAAAAACTCCAATAAACCATTTTACAGATAACACGAAGTGGAGTAATGGGAACGGTTGAGCAGCATGTCGCATGAAGCATGATGCATGTGTGAAGATGGTGGATGCATGGATTCGAATCAAGGCCGTCATGGATGATCGTCTTGACGTGCCGAATGTAGATGTATCAGACATACATACTGTGATCTAGGACAAATAGAAAATTCCTAGATTCTACCCCGAACATTTAAAAAATTATGTCCTTATAAATCTCCCCTTTTTCTATGTCGATACATACATAAAAAATCCGAATTATGCTATCTCCATAAAGCAAATGACATATAAGATAATATCCCCATTAAACCCTCAAATTGAAAATACTAACTGACATGTCATCCATCAAACTTCAACATCTTCAAATTTTCAGCTTTTCAGAAACTCTCAAAGCTCATCAGGGTGTGCAATCCAATAACCATCGATTTTGTACCTACACACATGAGATAAAGCAGATACCCGTGACACATAATAGTTTGAAATATAATGATATGCAAAAATTAAAAATCAAAGATCAATTAAGCTTAAGTAAATCATTGATAAATCAACCCAACAATATCAAACAATTGCAATATCAAACAATTCTCCCCCATATTCATTCTCCCCCTTATTATGATGTCCCCAAATAGACAGATATGAGAAGCCCAAATAAATTCAAATGGAGAATGCCACAAGGTAATAAACTTTCTATTTTTTAATTTTTCAAAAATTTTCACACAAAATATACAACAAAGAATCACACCATGAAAGAACACAAAAATAACCAAGTCGATGATAGCGGAAATGTAGGGGTGTGAGAAAATTCGATAGGAAACTCACTGCATACAAACATAACATATGTGCACGATGAATATCAGATACTCCTAAAGAATGAAGTCAACATCTTCCTAAGGTGTAAAAAGATGAAATTATAAGAAATTGACTCAATCAAATTAGTAAATCAAAGCTCAAAGTGATTTTCACACCAATAACGTCCAAAATTATTTAATGTTTTTCAGGACTTTCTAGTAAGTGCAAGCCCGTTTAAATTCTCCAACCAAACTCCCTCAGATTTATATATTATTTAGAGGTAATCTAAATTCTCAAACATTGGAGAATTGATGGTGAAACCTAATGGCCCATATTCGGCATGTATTGCTTTTTATTGCCTTTAAATTTTTTCGGTCTCTTATAACCTCTTTGGACCCCAGATAACTAAAATACCTCAATTGTTTAGGTCTGATTTAACGGTGGCTTAGATTTAGCAAAGGCCAAATGAGAACCTTTCGCAGCCCTTTAACGTTTTAAAATACCACACAATCTCAACAGTTTTTACATGCATTCTAATCTTGTCAAGTTTTATCGCATATGGTTTGTTATATAGACAGAACTGAGATGAAAACACACAAGCCAATATGTGATAGACAAGTACAAAAATCAAATAAAGTCATGAATGTGTGCAAAAAAGGAGATAAAGAGACAAACATGTAGAAAGATATCACTATCAAACAGTCACGTGGAAAATGAAAATGGAAGTTGTGACTCAGCTATCTTAAATGCTTATCCATAAGAGGTGTAAACAAAATACAAAAATCTTTTTGTACTTTTCTAAAATTTTTATAAAAAGAAAATCTTTTTGGATTTTTCAAAAAAAATATAAAGTAAAAATAATAATAATAATACAAATGATACAAACTAGCAATAGGAATCATATGATATGAACATGACAATGCATCCTATCCTAGACACGGACCATCACCTCAGCCAACCTTACAAATCCCTAAATACTTCCTAAGACTATAAAATCTAAGGGCATCTAAAGGTTTCGTGAAAATATTTGCTAATTGAAGGTCAGTGGGTACGAAATTCACAAATACGACTTTCCCCTCAACTAACTGACGTATAAAGTGCTCGCGTATCCTGATGTGCTTTGTGCGCGAATATTGGACCGAATTATGAGATATGTGTATCGCACTCATGTTATCATAGGAGATGGTCATGGTGTCTTATGAAATCCCATAATCCTCCAACATTTACTTCATCCACAAGAGTTGCGTGCAATAACTCCCGATGGCGATGTACTCAGCCTCCGCAGTGGACAAAGAGATGGAGTTTTTCTTCTTGCTCATCCAGGAGACATGAGCAGAACAAAAGTAAAAACACCCTCCAGAAGTGCTCCTAAAACCATCTATATCCCCGGCCCAATCGGCATCCAAATAGGCGGACAGACAATCATCGGTATCAAAGGAATACCAAATATCGTACGAGAGAGTCCCACTCACGTATTTGATAATACGTTTTAGAGAGAGTAAGTGTGACTCTTTCGAGGATGCCTGATATCGCGCATAGACTCCAACATTAAAGGCTATGTCGTGGTGACTGGCAGTAAAGTAGATATGACTACCTATCATACTCCGATACAAGGTTTGCTCTACATCCTTGCCTGAAGTGTCCTTACTAAGCTTGTTAGAAGTACTCATAGGTGTACATTCATGCTTAGCAAAGTCTAAACTAAATTTCTTCACTAGGTCTCTGGCATACTTGGATTGGGAGATAAACATCCCATCCTCTAGCTGACGAACCTGGAGACCAATGAAGAAAGTAAGCTCACCTAACATGCTCATCTCAAACTCACTTTTCATCTCCTCCTCAAAGTGATGAGAATGATGGGAGCACGTGGATCCAAAGACTGTGTGGTCTACATAGACCTGGGCAACTAAAATACCACTGTCATCTCTCCTGACAAACAACGTCATATCAACTCCCCCTCTCTTGAAGCCACAAGCTAAGAGATAGGAAGTAAGCATCTCGTACTAAGCACGGGGTGATTGCTTCAAACCATACAAGGATTTCCTCAGATAGTAGACGTGCTCTGGGTACCTAGGGTCTTCAAACCCTTTTGGTTGTTCCACATAAACCTCCTCCTCTAGAATTCCATTTAGAAAGGCACTCTTGGCATCCATATGATATAACTTGAAGCTCAGATGACATGCGATGGTGAGTAGTAAGCGGATAGACTCAAGCCTTGAAACAGGAGCAAATGTCTCCCCAAAGTCTACACCCTCTATCTATGTGTAGCCTTGAGCGACCAACCTAGCCCTATTTCTGATTATGGTACCATTTTATTCATGAAAATCTACCCGATACCTATCACATTTGTCTCACTAGGTCGGGGGACAAGTTCCCAGACATTATTCTTTTTAAACTGAAGTAACTCATCCTGCATAGCAGATATCCAGTGTTCATCCTTGAGTGCTTCTTTGTGATTCATGGGCTCGACTGTGGACGTGTAGCAAAAATGACTAACAACATTCTCCAGCTGAGCATGAGTCTTTACCCCTAAAGTGGTATTGCCTATAATTATGGCAGGGTCATGACTCTTGCAAGCCCAAGAAGGTGTGTCCCCTAACACAGGAGTAGGCCCACAGGGTGTGTATGCGGGACAAGTAAATCGCTGCCAGAAAAGTCCTCATCCTCACACTGAAGTCTAGGGTCAACAAACGTCAGAGGTTCATCATCTTGCACGGTGACTTTTATTTACTCCATAACCTTAGATCTACTCAGGTTGATAACCATGTATGCTCTACTGTTGGATGAATATCCAAGAAAAATTCCCTCATCACTCCGGGAGTCAAACTTTTCTAATTGCTCTCTATCCCGTAGGATATATCATTTACTCCCAAAGACACAGAAATATGCAAGGTTGGGTTTCTTGCTAGTCCACAATTCATAAGGCGTTTTAAGTGTATGTGGATGCAGGTAAACCCTATTCACCATGTGGCATGCAGTAGACACCGCCTCTGCCCAAAATCTCCTAGCAACCTTACGACCCAAAAATCATAGATCTAGCCATTTCCTGAATCATCTGATTCTTCCTCTCAACAATCCCATTTTATTAAGGAGTCCTTACGGCTAAAAATTCATGTTTAATCCCATGGCTATCACAGTAAATATTTACCTTTGCTTCCATAAGTTCCGTGTTGTTGTCACTACATATCCTGTTAATAGTGAGTCCGTGTTAGTTTTTCAGGACACGACACTTGGTCGTTAAAAACTCTACAGGATCGGATTTCTCTTTCAAAAAACCTACAATCGAATATCTGGAGAAATCGTCCACCATCACGAGGATATACCTCTTACCACCCAGGATCTCAGTACGAGTAGGACCCATAAGATCCATATGAATCAGCTCAAGCACACGGGAGGTGGTAATGGAATGCAACTTCCTATGGGGACAACAGATTTGCTTTCCCAACTGACAGGGTCCACAAATCATGGAAGTTGGCTTTCCAAGTGTTGGTAAGCCACGTA
Source organism: Sambucus nigra (assembly GCA_949130495.1). Classification (NCBI taxonomy): domain Eukaryota; kingdom Viridiplantae; phylum Streptophyta; class Magnoliopsida; order Dipsacales; family Adoxaceae; genus Sambucus; species Sambucus nigra. The sequence goes on from OX422213.1 coordinate 43,556,597, forward strand.
CTAGGTCCTTTTTAGCTAATCGCGTCAAATCTTTAAAGTTCACGTGACCTAGACGTTGGTGTCACATATCCATAGGAATGATCGTGGCGCTGTTGCAGACAAGTGAGGACTTGGGCACAGTCCTATAGCAATTATCCTATCTTCACCCCTTTCACTTAAAGTTTACCAGATTGATTATAGACATTAAATGCGTCCCAGTCAAACTTTATGGTAAAGTCAGCGTCGCACAACTGGCTAATTCTGAGAAGGTTTACTTTCAAACCTTTGACGTACAAAACATTCTCTAGCTTAGGAAATCTTGGTTACTCTAATGTACCTCTTCCTACGATGCTAGAATTTCTCCCGCCTCCAAAGGTGACTTTACCTTCCTTATGATCCTTTAGGTAGGTAAAAAATGAGACACCACCGGTCATATGTCTGGAGCACCCGCTATCGAAATACCACTGTGAGGTATTATGTGCTTTGAGAGTGACATGAACAACAAGGGCCTTTTCGTCTTTCTTAGGTACCTAAGAAGTGGTAACCTTTTGTTTACCCTTATTGTTGTTGGTTTTACCCGGGATGCGGGACATATTCACTAACGACAAAGACATCCGTCGAAATTTTTCCATCAAACTCTGTGATGTGGCAGCTAAAAACTCAACACGATCTCTCAGACTGGTAAAATCATCAGTACGATGTGGTGGAGCATATGTACGTGAATTCCAACCCAAACTATAGCAATACTCTCTTACTTGGCCTTTTCTTTTGTAGAACATACAAAAGAACACAGTCTTAGGCGGACCTTGGTTTGCTTTTCTTGGTCAAACTCTCCTTCGTGGATTTTGACGATTGATATATGGAGTTGTAGTAAGCTTAGGAACTGGTCCAGGTGCTATTTGGGAAATGGAGGCACCATCAAAACCTATTCCCTTCCTATCACCAAAACCTAAATCGGTACCGAGGAGCATCTTTCCCATCTTTCCATATATGTCCTCGATTTCAACCTTGACTTACCGTGCTCTCTCAAGATCATGAGTAAGCTGGGCTACAAGGGCTTGAAGTTTCTTCTGAGTTTCCAGGGAGGAATGGAGCTCACTCGTAAGACTAGCCACTTGATTAGTCAAGTACCCTTTCTCTCTCTCTCTCTCTCTCTCTCTCTCTCTCTCCAAACAGTCTCTCTCTTTCTCTAAACTGACTTTCTCTCTCAACACAGACAGACTCTCTCTCTTAAAGTAGTGCAGGTGGAGGACTATCTCTCTCTCGCTTTTCTTAAATCTTCCTCTAAAGTGGTGATCCTAAGAACTAACGCTTTGTTACGCTTTTTGGTTTTAAATGACTCAGTATATAACTCAGCGTAGCCGCGTTGAAGATTACTCTCGCTCTCACTTGCAACATCCTCCCCCTCACTCACTTCGTTCTCACTATCGAGGTGTCCCTATGAAGTAGCATCCTCATCATCGTGAGGAGCACTAGAGGTACTCACATGACTAGCTATGAATGCGATGAGGTTACACTCATGCGATGACTAGTCTCCAGAGTGCACCGACTCGACCTCACTGTCGTCACTAAGGATAGCATTAAGGACAACTTTGACCTTTTCTTTAGCAAGTCTGTTCAACCTAGTATCACACTCAAAAGATCTATGACCCTTAGGGTCTTTAAAGCTTTTTCATTTTTCTTTTCAAACTTATTTTTCTCAAAATTCTTTTTATCTTTGAAATTTCCATTTTTCTTGAATTTTAGAATTTTCTTGAATTCTTTTGCAAACATGGCCAAATCATCTAAATCAAGCTCACACTCGAAAACTGACGTTTCTTTCTCCCTTTCTGTAGATGACTCTACTCTCTTTCTTGCCGACCCCTCACTCTTCCTATCCTAGGAATTAAGTGCAATTCCCTTATCTTTTAGTTTAACACACTTAGGAAACATATCAATTTTAAAAGTTTGTAAGTCTGCAACCAATTCCTCTAATTTAAGCGTGTTTAAATTACCCATAGAATTTAGCACAGTGACTTTAGGGATAAAATGCTTAGGTAGTGATCTTAGAATCTTTTTAACAACTCTATCATTAGGAATGTGTTCACCAAGATTAAAGCTAGTGTTTATTATATCAGATAATCTATCATAGAATTCATCAAAACATTCAGACTCATGCATAGTGATAGTTTCAAATTGAGTTGTTAAGTTTTACAATTTTGATTCTTTCACGGTATTAGTTCCTTCATGGGTAAACTGTAAAACATCCCATGCCTCTTTTGACGTGGTACACATCATTATCTGCCGAAACTCATCAGGTGTGATGGATCTAGAAATAGAACTTAGACCCTTAGAGTTAAAAGATGACCATTTAAATTCTTCTTTAGTCCATGCAGTAACAGATTTTAAATTTGTCACGTTGTCAATAGTGATGGAGGGAAGTGTCCACCCTCTTACAACCAAAATCCAAACTCTTTAATCTATGGCTTTTAGAGCAGATTTCATATGGGCTTTCCAGTAAGCATAATTTTTTCCATAAAAAACTGGAATTTTATTATATAATTTCTCCATTTTCAACACGACCTTTTTCAAAAATCAATTTTTTTAGAAAATTGATATCTTTAGAAAAATTTTGTGAAAAATTACACGGTATAATTGTGTAATTGGCTCTGATACCAATTTGAGAGTGCGCTTTTGTTCAAACAAAGAAATTATTTAATTAAACTCAATTTTTCAATTAAATCCTAAAACATGCATCTAGGTGTGATTGAAGACAGTATAATCATGTAAGAACATTCAATCACAAACAAACATACAAATGAGGAAAAATCCCCCAAAGGGGAAAAACCTTTTATTTTCACTATAATTTGTAAAGAACGGTTTACACGGATTATACTGAAAACAAGAGTGACATACAAAATACCCTCAGGTGTCGGTTTCGATGTTGTTGGCTGGAATCTCCCGCAAGAAATCCAGATGGAAAGCAATAGAAAAGAGTCGGCTTCTCCACAAGTTACTCCAAATGAGTAAAAACAATCGTTTGAAGGTTTAAAGATTCACACACATATATAGGAATGATTTTGTGAATAAAAAGGCATTAAACCTTAAAAACTTGAAGTCTGTTTTCTGGGTTATAAATTGCATAAACAAGTACGAAAAAGACTTGGAAAATGTGCAGAATGGGCACAAATATTTATACGAAAATCGAGGCGGCACCGTCGTTCGAACGACATAGGCATGTCACTCGAATGAGCCACATGTCGCTTGAATGAGATCGCGTGACATCCACATGTCACTTGAATGGCAGAGCGATGTCATTCGAATGAGCTCGACGACCAAGAAAAGTCCACTTCTACACTTGAAAAATTTATGCTTTGTGTTAAAAACAAATCAGACTTCAAAAAATATTTTCTAAAACATTCCCAAATATTTATGCAAATATTAAAAACTCCAATAAACCATTTTACCAATAACGGGAAGTGGAGTAGTGGAAGCGGCTGAGCAGCACGTCGCATGATTCACGTGTGATGAGGGTGGATGCATGGATTCGGATCAAGGTCGTCGTAGATGGTCGTGTTGACGTGCCGAATGCAGCGGTATCAGACATACATACTGTGATCTAGGACAAATAGAAAATTCCTAGATTCTACCCCGGACATTTATAAAATTATGTCCTTACAGTTACTATCCTCTTAGCTCCTTACAAAACAAACTAAAATATATTAATTGCTCTAAATGATAATGACCCAAGGGTGGGGTAATTTGGGTATTGAATTTATAGAACAAAGTGAATAAAGATGTTTTAAATGGTGAATGTCATTGATAAATGGACACATGAAACAAAAATCCCTATGTTTTGAAATGTTAAATGTTGTCCATGCGAATAAAGGGTGGTTATGATATATGTAATGGAATTTTTATGTATCATACATGTGAAAATAACCAATCACGTAAATTCCATATGGCGTTAGGATGTGTAGTGTGATAATATGAAGTCCTCCCATGCTAATTCCAAGTGGAATCAGGATGTGTAATGCGATGTTTATGAATTATACGTGTGTTATTCTAGAATTATGTAGAAGGGTGGCTACGGGTTTATCGAGGTTGGTAAATAGCCACTGAGGTTTATGCGGCTGATTGATTTGGCATATCAAATGTTGTTGAGATAGCCGAGAGGAAAGGATGGATGACAATTACGTGATGTTAAATTAATGAGAAGAATTAATAAATGATATGAATTGAGATAATTCTATTACACGACAAGGTTATGTTTTATGGGACGGGTCGTTCATTGAATTATATAAATTGTGATTTTATTATCTACTCATATAACTACTTTTTGTTGCATATTTAAGTTACTTGCTAGGGTTTTGACTCATCTCTTTTACGTTGAACTCGGGTGCTAGGCCTGTACAACCCTCTTAGCTTCCTTATTCCAGCCAATATTTGTTATTAATCTCTCTCACTCAGGATGTAAGTTTTAGAGACTGATGATGCTAAGATTTAGCACCACCGAATAAGTGATAGTGAGCTCAAACAGTAGCAGCTATGGCAGCCATAGAGATGTATAAGTGTGTAGAAGGGAATGAGTATAAGAGGAACTAAGACAATGATGTATAGTGGTTCAGCCAATTTGGCCTACAACCACTGTGAGTGTGTGATCCACTAAGTATGGGCACTAATGGCCTTGGATACAATGCACATAACCCTCTCTCTCTCTCTCCTGTGTGTACAAGCATAGTTTTAGCTAGGGCTACAGTTAATGGATTGATCCCTTGCAGGGTTGTAGGTGACAAGTATATATAGGTCTTGGGGGGTGTAGTGTACCCCCCAAGTATGCATGGTGCATGTGAATCATGATCTAACCAGTCCCCTGGGGACACCTATAGATGCCAAATAATGACATAATATTCCCTCACGTGAGGGTGTGATTTTGTTATAACGGTCTCCCCTGTGCCATGTCAGCTTCACGCGCACTGTTCCACGCGTCTCCCAAACCACGCGCTGCGATGATGTCACCCTCAGCCTATGGGTCGAGGCCAAGGGCAAAGTTCCCTCCGGCAGTGAGTCTGGTCCAATTCTGGCCTCGTACTGTCGGCCCCTCGTAGGGTCGTCTGGAGAGTGGTGAAGGGTCGGCCCCTCGTAGGGTCGGCTGGAGTCTGGCGAAGGGTCGGCCCCTCTGAGGGGTCGTATGGATCCCGTTGGAGGGGTCGGTCCCTCGTAGGGTCGTCTGGAACATGATGAAGGGTCGGCTCCTCTGAGGGGTCGTCTTGAGCCTGATGAAGGGTCGGCCCCTGAGGGGTCGGCCGTTTGGAGGTAATCCTCAGCCAGGCCGAGGATATAAACGGGTATATCAATCACCCCCCAGCCCTTAGCCATAGGTGCTGTTGAGATGGCTGAGGGATAGTGTTTTAAATGAGATGCATGTATGATCAGTTAGGTGAGTGACACCTGGGCAGACACTCATTGCTATTCCAGTTTCCAAGGCATGGCGGCTGCACACTTTGCTTGGGGCCTTGCACCCTAATGATGCCTTCCTCGTGGGCTGTGTCCTGCCTTGGTCAATGGGACCACTCATTGCTAAGGTATTTAAGAGATTTTCAAACTCTCTCTCCTTCTTCTTTTTCTTTGCGCCCAAGCCTTCTCTCTCTAGAATTTTATCAGTTTTCATCGCCATTTTTTGCAGCCTTCAATCCTTCAAGCCTAGCAACGTTCTTGCTCTCTTTATCAGGTAATCTATTTCACCCAGCGCTCTCTTTTGCCTTCATTTCTATTTGCTTTTTAGGGTTGTGGGGCTGCATTTTCTTTGGGTTATCCCATAGCTTTTTCCGGTGTCTCTCCGGCAACTGTTTCTTGGATGTTCTTGAGTGTTCTTGAGTGTTCTTGAGTGAAAATCATCAATTCCCTTTTTAATCCAAAAGTCTAATTCGGTCAACTGCAAACTTGTTTGTAGTTAAGTTCCCCAAATTCCTCCAAGTGTAGGGTCTTCCCTTTTAATGCTCAGGAAGCTTTACAGTTTAGCGTCTGAATTCCCATCCTTGAGAGAAAAGCTTTTTGCAGAGATCAGACGAGTAGAGGAAGAGGAAGAGAGGAGACGAGGGGCCGACCCTAATTGGGTACGACCCATCTTTCCCATTCCTCTTGCCACCATAAAACCATTTGAACCGTCTGAGTCCTGTGGGTCGTCCCATTGTCCAGCCGATTGTCATTCAAGCAAGATGGATGAGAGAGCGTCCTCGCCAACTGGCGCTGGACCTTCCGGTAGGCAAGGGACATCTGACCTAAGCCCAGGCCGAGAGGCCGAGGGCATGTTCCCCTCCGAGGCAGTCTCTGTAACATCCGTGTCTCCCCATGCCTTCCAAGTGGCTTTTCCCCAGGGCCCTCTGGCAGAGGGAGAGGGGACTGAGGACGAGGACGATGATATAGATGACGAGGTTGATACCTCCCACGCCTTGTCCTTTATTTCCTCTGTTAGGGATCACGACCTCCTAATATGGAGGCATGCCTATGGGGTGTCACCCAGCATAACTATGAGGGTTCCCTCTGAGTCTGCGAGGGTTTTTGATTGTGAAGAGGGAGAGGTTGCAGTCTATGAACAAATGCTCAAGGTTGGAGTCAGATTCCCTCTACATCCTTCCATCGTAGATATCCTATCTGCCCTTGGTTTTTCTCCCTCTCAACTTCCCCCCAACTCTTGAAGGACGATCTTGGGCTACATCTCCCTGTGGAAGAATGCTTTCACCGACGAGCCCTCGGCCGACCTATTCTTGGGTTGCTACAACATCACCTCCTCGTCTAAACAGCCTGGATACTATCATCTGGGGGCAAGGAGGTCTGAGAAGAAACTCCTCCACGTGGCACAAACTTCCAACCACGATTGGAAAAAGAGATTCTTCTTTATCTCAGGGGAGTGGGAGCCCACCGTCGATGGTCCGAGGGTCCCCAGAAAATGGTCTAACCCTTCCATGAAGGACAGGTCAGACCCTGGACTTAGTCTGGAGGAGAAGGACATCGTTGAATATCTGAGGGGACGAGGGAGAGAAGGTGAAATTCCAAAAATTTGAAGACCTGATGACCCCCCGGTTCCTCAAAGAAGCTGGCTTGAGGGTCGGCCCTCTGACTGAACTATGTGAGTTATACTGAACATTTTCTATTCTTTGCTTTTTTTTTAAAGTGCTTCCACTTTAGATCTGCATTTTTCTAACGTGTCGTCCTCTTATCAGGTCGTCCTGTAGGTACATTAGACTATCTTTGGGAAATGACTGCTCCCAGCTTATTATCTAGATTGGCCAAGAAGAAAGGCATGGAGTCTCAGCAGGCTCCGAGGAAGACAAGGGCCGCTGGGCCGACGGTGGTGGAGCCGACCATCGATAGCAATAAAAGGAAGGAGCCTGAGGCCCCTATGGACCCTCGGCCTGATTCTCGGACGAGGGCTAGGGTCGAAGCCTCTGAGAGGACGACCTCTTCATCTAGTATGGGGGCCTTCTGGTCTCAAAACCTGGTGCATCTGAGGGCCGATCCCTCATCACTTATTGCAAACTTGAGGGAAGCCAGGGACTCAATGTTTTCTACACCTTCGGCCTGTGACTACGAGTTTCTATCGAAGATGCCTCCTGCCAAAGTGTACGACTATGGTCTGCACTCCCTTGCACAGGTATTGGTCTTGACCTATTTCTTAAATTTCATTCTTTCAACAACTGTTTTCTCGGCCTCTTGACATGTGTTTATTTTTCTATGCAGTCCGTCTGTGCCTTCACCTCGGCCACAAAGTGGATGGCTGAAAATCAGGCGAAGTTCCATGAGGCCGAAAGGGCCATTCAGCATGAGGCCGACCTGCAGACGGAGCTTGAGACTGCTAGGGCCGAACTCGAAAGTGCTAGGACAGAGCATGCTAGGGTCTTGGATGAACTGACGAGGCAGCACGACGAGGACCTTAAGGCCAAGGACTTGCTGATCAAAGAGAAGGATGAGGCCCTGATCAACGTGGAGGCCAAGCACAAGACTGATCTTGAAGTGGCTGTTAGGAAAGCCGAGGCCGATGCTATTGAGGCTTATAAAATTTCTGACGAGTTTCAAGGCTTTGGCCTTGAATATTTGGAGAGGGGAATCAGGACGGCCTGCCGGTGGGTCATCCTCAGATTTGGTGATGTCGTCTCCTCGGTTCGTCCTTCACTGGAGGGTGTTCAACTGGACGACCCCCTAATTGCCGAGGCTCTAAACCAAGTGGATTCCCAAGTCAAGGGGGTCGGCACATCTGAAGATCATCCAGTTCTGGTTATTGAGGAGACCACTCCTGTAGATGTTTTGGCCCTGCCCTCCGATATCGTCCCATAGGGTGGCTGCCTGTAGCCCATACCCTCTTAGTGTATTTATCATTTTTGTGCTCTCTTTTGTAAAACACTTGATATTTTATGTAACACCGGCATTTCATTAATACCATCGTCTTCTTTACTGTCTTCCATATTTATTTCTTGTATGGTTTACTGTCTTCCATATTTGCTTGTTGTATGGTTTGTTGTCTTTGTTAATGCCACTAACCTCTCCCCCGTCTTTCTTGAGGGTGAACAAGGGGTGATCCCCTGCGTTGGCCCTCATTATAGCCGAGGAGTCAAATTACCAAACTGGTTTTTAATAAGTTTTTCCCTCATCTTTCTTGAGGACAGTGGTGGGGTCGTCCCCTCCACTGGCCCTCATTATAGCCGAGGGATCAGGTTACCAAATTAATGGGTTTTTAACAAAGTTTTCCCTCGTCCTTCTTGAGGACAGTGGTGGGGTCGTCCCCTCCACTGGCCCTCATTATAGCCGAGGGTTCAACTTCCCAAATTAATGGTTTTTAACAAAGTTTTCCCTCGTCTTTCTTGAGGACAGTGGTGGGGTCGTCCCCTCCACTGGTCCCCATTATAGCCGAGGGATCAACTTACCAATTTAATGGTTTTTAAGTCTTCCCTCGTCTTTCTTGAGGACAGTGGTGGGGTCATCCTCTCCACTGGTCCCCATTATAGCCGAGGGATCAACTTACCAATTTAATGGTTTTTAACAGTCTTCCCTCGTCTTTCTTGAGGACAGTGGTGGGGTCGTCCCCTCCACTGGTTCCCATTATAGCCGAGGGATCAACTTACCAATTTAATGAATTTTTAAGTCTTCCCTCGTCTTTCTTGAGGACAGTGGTGGGGTCGTCCCCTCCACTGGTCCCCATTATAGCCGAGGGATCAACTTACCAATTTAATGGTTTTTTAAGTCTTCCCTCGTCTTTCTTGAGGACAGTGGTGGGGTCGTCCCCTCCACTGGTCCCCATTATAGCCGAGGGATCAACTTACCAATTTAATGGTTTTTTAAGTCTTCCCTCGTCTTTCTTGAGGACAGTGGTGGGGTCGTCCCCTCCACTGGTCCCCATTATAGCCGAGGGATCAACTTACCAATTTAATGGTTTTTTAAGTCTTCCCTCGTCTTTCTTGAAGACAGTGGTGGGGTCGTCCCCTCCACTGGTCCCCATTATAGCCGAGGGATCAACTTACCAGTTTAATGGTTTTTTAAGTCTTCCCTCGTCTTTCTTGAGGACAGTGGTGGGGTCGTCCCCTCCACTGGTCCCCATTATAGCCGAGGGATCAACTTACCAATTTAATGGATTTTTAAGTCTTCCCTCGTCTTTCTTGAGGACAGTGGTGGGGTCGTCCCCTCCACTGGTCCCCATTATAGCCGAGGGATCAACTTACCAATTTAATGGTTTTTAACTGTCTTCCCTCATCTTTCATGAGGACAGTGGTGGGGTCGTCCCCTCCACTGGTCCCCATTATAGCCGAGGGATCAACTTACCAATTTAATGGATTTTTAAGTCTTCCCTCGTCTTTCTTGAGGACAGTGGTGGGGTCGTCCCCTCCACTGGTCCCCATTATAGCCGAGGGATCAACTTACCAATTTAATGGTTTTTAACTGTCTTCCCTCGTCTTTCTTGAGGACAGTGGTGGAGTCGTCCCCTCCACTGGTCCCCATTATAGCCGAGGGATAAACTTACCAATTTAATGGTTTTTAAGTCTTCCCTCGTCTTTCTTGAGGACAGTGGTGGGGTCGTCCCCTCCACTGGTCCCCATTATAGCCGAGGGATCAACTTACCAATTTAATGATTTTTAAGTCTTCCCTCGTCTTTGTTGAGGACAGTGGTGGGGTCGTCCCCTCCACTGGTCCCCATTATAGCCGAGGGTGGTTCTCTGTAGATGTTTCCATGCGTGCTAGAACTGATAACCACAGGATGAGGGGAAACACTGATATTTCTCATTCATTTTCAAAGTGTTCTGTTGGAGCAACTCTTATTACAATTATGGTCTATCAAGACCTTACAACACTACTGATAGTATTTCTTCAAATGATCTACATTCCAGGGGTTGGAAAAAGGTTCCCCCTCTAGGTTTTCTAGTCTGTAGGTCCCAGGGACGACTTCATCGATGTCCCTATATGGGCCATGCCAATTAGGATGGAGTTTGTTGGTCTTTTGCCAAGTCTTCTTGAGGACCAAGTCCCCCACTGCGATAGGCCTCTGTTTCACCCTCTGATTGTAGAACCTTGCGGTCCTCTGCTGGTAGGCGGCCTGCCGTATCTCAGCGTCCTCCCTTCTTTCCTCAATCAGGTCCAAGTCGAGTCTCCTCTCCTCTGCATTTTTCTGGGGGTCATACACCTGGACTCTATGCGTAGGGAACTCAATCTCGGTGGGGATGACGGCTTCTGATCCATAAGCTAGCATGAATGGGGTCTCTCTGGTAGAGGTCCTCACTGTCGTCCTGTATGCCCATAGCATAGCATATAACTCCTCGACCCATCTTCCTTTTACCTCCTCAAGCCTCCTCTTGATTCCATCTAGGATTGTCCTGTTTGTGACTTCTGTTTGCCCATTGGCCTGAGGTCGGCCAGGGGTGGAGAAAAATTGTTTGATACTCACCCTTTCACAGTACTTCTGTAGAGAGGTATTCTTGAACTGAGTCCCGTTATCCGAGATGAGGGTGTTGGGGAGACCATATCTGCATATAATATTTTTCCAGATGAACTGGAAGGTCTTCTGCTCGGTGATCGTCACCATCGGCTCCGCTTCCACCCATTTTGAAAAATAGTCAATGGCTACGATGAGGAATTGATAGTTATTGATGGCCCTAGGCAAGGGTCCTACTAGATCAATTCCCCATACTGCAAATGGCCATGGGGATGTAATGGAAGTAAGAGGCTGATGGGGCTGGTGAGGGATGGTGGCAAATCTTTGACATTTGTCACACTTTTTTACGTATGCCGCGGCGTCTTTCCCCAAGGTCGGCCACCAGTACCCCTGGGTGATCACCCTTTTCCCTAAGGATCTGCCCCCCGATGTGGATTGAGCACGATCCTTCGTGCACATCTTGTAAAATGGAAGGGACTTCTGAGAATGCACACACCTAAGTAAGGGGAGCAAAAACCCCTTTTTGTACAAGGTGTCTCCGATGACAATGAATTTTGCAGCCCTGTACCTCAGCTTCTTCCTTTCTTGCCTTGCTTCTGGCATCTCACCCTCTTTAATGTATCTGATCAGGGGGTCCATCCACGAAGCTTCTTGAGAAACATTTAGGCAATTGCTGAGTGTTCCCTCAGCGTTCTCAAAGTTGGCCGAAGCAAAATTTCTACTGGGACCGTCCTCCTGATGTCTGTTTTTATTGCCGAGGCCAACCTAGCAAGGGCATCAGCATGGCCATTGTCGAGCCTAGGTACCCTCCTTAATTTCACTTCTCTGAAGCCCTTCAGTAATGACCTCACCTTCTCAAGGTACCTAGCCATCCTCTCGTCCTTAGCCTCGTAGGCTCCTAGTATCTGATTCACTACTAGCCTAAGAGACTTGGCCAAGGAGAGGCCTACTACTAAGGCCTCATATTCAGCCTCGTTGTTGGAGGCTTTGAAGTTGAACCTCAGGGCGTATTCAACGTCTGTGCCATCAGGTGCTGATAGTATCAATCTAGCCCCACTTCCGCTTTCACAGGAGGACCCGTCAACGAAGAGGCTACATAGAGTTTTTCCCTCTGAAACATTTCCCTCAGAGAGGGACCCCTGTCTAAAGATGTATCTTCCCTCTTCGTTTTCAGTCGCTTTCCTTCTAGCGGTGCTCGTCTCAGCCCTATCTGTAGGTGTGTCTGCGGGTCTATCTTCTGTATCCGTCTTCTCGGGGGTCTCACCCTCGGCCTCATCATCTTCCCAAGTGAACTCAGCCACGAAGTCTGCCAATGCCTGCCCCTTAATGGCCGTCCTAGGCTGATACACAATGTCAAACTCCCCCAGCTCTATAGCCCAGGCCATCAACCTACCTAATTTTTTTTGCTTGTGTAGGATCTGCCTAAGAGGAGAGTCGATGAGGATGACCATTGTATGGGACTGGAAGTACGGCTTCATCTTCCTCGAGGCATGGATCAAGGCGTAGGCCAACTTCTCCATCGTCGGGTATCTTTGCTCTGCCCCCTGGAGTGCTTTGCTATTAAAATACACAGGCTTCTGTATCCCGTCTTCGTCTCTCACAATGGCTGCACTGATGGCCGACTCTGAGACGACGAGGTACACATAAAGTCGTTCACCCTGCACGGGTCGTGATAGCAGCAAGGGAGATCCTATGTATGACTTTAGGTCCCTGAAAGCCTCATCACACTCTTCACTCCATTCGAATGACTTCCTAAGGATCTTGAAGAATGGAAAGCACTTGTCTGTGGCCCTAGACACGAACATGTTCAAGGCAGCAACTCTCCCTGTGAGCCTCTGAACGTCTTTAATGGACTTGGGGGTCTTCATTTCAACAAGGGCCTTTATCTTTTTAGGATTGGCCTCGATGCCTCTTTGATTGACAATGAACCCCAAGAACTTCCCTGCTCCGACCCCAAAGACACACTTGGCCGGAATAAGCTTCATCTTGTATTTGTCCATCGTATTAAAGGTCCTCTCCAGGTCTGCCACATGATCCTCGGCCTTTAGACTCTTAGTCAGCATGTCATCTATGTAGACCTCCATAGACTTCCCAATTTGGTCTTCAAAAATTTTATTTACGAGGTGCTGGTACGTTGCCCCCGCATTTTTTAGGCCAAAGGGCATGACCCTGTAACAGTATGTCCCCTTGTCGGTGATGAAGGTTGTCCTCTCCAAGTCTTCAGGGTTCATGAAGATCTAGTTATACCCTGAATAGGCATCTATGAAACTCTTGAGCTCATGGCTTGCGGTAGCGTCTACCATCTGGTCAATGCGGGAGAGAGGGAAGTTGTCTTTGGGACAGTGTTTGTTGAGGTCTGTGAAGTCCACGCACATTTTCCACTTCCCGTTGGCCTTTGGGACAATGACTGCATTGAACAGCCATTCAGGGTAGATGACCTCTCTGATAAATTCAGCGTCTTCTAATTTTTTGACCTCGTCCCTAATGACCTCATATTTTTCTCTGGAATAAATTCTCCTCTTCTGCTTCACCGGCTTTGCTCCCTCTACCACATTGAGCTTGTGGCACATGATTTCGGGATCAATCCCTGGCATATCTACATGACTCCATGCGAAGACGCTTCGCCTTCTCCTCACTAGTTTCACGAGGTCTTCCTTGATATTGGGCTTCAGAGACTTGCCGACTTGGACGGTTTTTTCCGTGTCATCCTCGTCGAGGATGATGGATTCTACCTCTTCCGCGGCCTCTCCTTTCTTCAGCTTCGTCTCATCCCTGGGGTCTAGGGTATTAATATTGTAAGTGGTCGTAGCCCTCTTGAGTGTCTCCTTTTCTTCAGCGGAGTTGTAATAACATTCTCGCACTGTCGTCTGGTCTCCCTGAACTTCCCCCACCCCGTAAGGGGTAGGAAATTTGATCATCTGATGGACCGTAGACGGCACAGCTTCAAACCTCTTGAGAGCCACACGCCCCAGTATGATGTTGTAGGCCGAAAACACCTGCTCGTCCATCACAAAGAAACTGACCTTCTTGGTGAGCTATCTCGGCCACTCGTCCCCCATCCTCACATCGGCCTCATATACCCCGAGGGGATGAACCTTTTCCCCACTGAACCCAATCAATGGATGATGGTAGGGGACGAGTCTAGCACGGCTGAGACCCAAGGCTTTGAAGCATGGCCAAAACATCACATCTGCAGAGATCCCCCATCTACCAAGATCCTCGGCACCTCGCATCCGTGCACCCTGGTAGTGATGACGAGAGGGTCATCATGTGGGGATAAGAGGCCTTTGAAGTCCATTCTTGAAAATCCCACTATCAGTGTGTCCATATCAACCTTCGTCATCTTTTCTGACTTGACCTCCAGGGAAGTTGCGTGTACCGTCTTCGTCACTGCCTTGGCCTCAGCCACATGGGCCTTCCTGTCGACGACCTCAGACCCTCCTCCTGCAAGACCCCCGGAGATCATTCCCACTCCGAGCGAGATCATATTAAGCCTCTTGATAGGGACGTGGTCGTCTCTCGGCGGGAGGTCAGGGTCTTCCTCATCATCAGAAGGGTCGTCCCCTCTTTTTTGAGGACCTTCTCTGCATGCATTGCCTCGCTTCTTTCTGGGGTCGTCCCCTCGGCCCCTCTTGAAGACACCTTTGTCAACGTACTTTTTGAGCTTCCCTTCCTTCAGCATCTTCTCAATCTCATCTTTCAGAGCAAAGAATTTATCCGTTACGTGGCCGTGGTCTTGGTGAAATTCACACCACAGGTTCTTATTCCTCTTGTCGGGGGCTGCCCTCAACTTCTCAGGCCACTTCAGGGACCGATCACTCTTAATCTCATTGAGAATCTATTCACAGCTGACCGTCAGAGGGGTGTACCCAGCAAACTTATCATCCATGGACCTCTTCTTCCCCTCTTTGTTCTTCTTAGGGTATTTACTCCCACTAGCACCTCCTCTTTCGTCTTCATATTTTACAGCCATCGCCTCTTCGGCGTTCATCACCTTTCCTGCTGTCGACAACAGTTCGGTCATCGTCCTCGGAGGGTCTTCAGCAAGCTTCCGTAACAGCTTCCCCTTTTGGAGTCCTCCAATCAGGGCTGTCATAGCTATGCTCTCCTCATAGTCTTCCACCTCCAGCTTCTCCTTATTGAATATGGCTATATAGTCCCTCAGACTCTCATTCTTCCCCTGCTTAACATAGAGCAGGTGGGTGGTCTTCTTCTGTGGGCTCACCCCAAAGAAGAAATTATGGATGAACAGGTCTGCCAACTGCTTAAAGTTTCCAATGGAATTTTTTGGAAGAGACGTGTACGAGACATGCGCAGCCCCTGTCAAGGTACCAGAGAAGGCACGACACCTCATCTCATCTGAGATAGAGTATATGTCTGCTGCTGACTGATACATCTCCACATGGTGGACGGGGTTGGTGCTCCCATCATACCTTGGGGTGACCACGGGTGGCTGAACTTTGACGGCGTGGGGAAGTTGACTATCTTTGCCACAAAGGGTGAGCCTATGGTGTACCCCCTCTGAAGAGGGTCTCGGCTCTTCAGTATATCACCAATCTTATCCTCTAACCGCTGGATTGAGTCATTCCAGGGCCTCACAGGGTCGTCCTGGCCGATGTTATCCCCTGCTGCCTCTCCGAGGTGGACGGAGGGTTCTGCTGCAGCAGGCCTGTGTCGGCTGTTTACTTCCCTTTGGCCGTCATCTCGTCCTCGGGGTCGGCCATCTGCTGCATCCCTCCTGGATCTCGCAGCACTTCTTGACCTGGACAACTGTTCCCGCGGGTCATTTACTGGGCCTAGCCTCTCAAAGTCCGACCCCATGCTCAAGCGATCAAAAGCAGAGCCCCTCGGGCGATCATCAGGGTTTGGTCTCCCGCACTTTCCTCTACGGTCCTGAAAAGGTCGTACAGTATTGTTAGAGACCTCATAGGGTTCCCAGCACTCTATAGGGGCCTCCTCTCCCTCCGGATCAGCATACCTCTCCTCAGGGCAAGGGTTCCCTTGCCTCCCCAAGCATAGACGTCGGGGGTCAGCAATATCCCTACGCCGCTGAGGGGGTGGCAGGTCTTTGCGTGGTGCCTAGGGTGGTCCCCTGGCCTCATGCTGTCCCGGAGCCGCTGTCGGAGTAATCATCTCAGGTGAAACCCCTGGTGCCCTTAGTATGTTCTAGCTTAGAGCTGTGAACTGCTCTTGCATCATCCGCTGGCTTGCTTCCAGAGACTTTATGGCTGCCGCCACATCAGCCATCTCAGACTGAGGTGGCGGCTGACTGGAACTGGGTCTTCCCCCCTCATCAGGCGGGGGAAGTGGTGGTGGTGGCATCTCAGGTGCCATGTGCTTGAGCTATGAACAGTTGAACTGAAGAAAATACTGGTGAGCTTGGGAACCTTAGTGTGTCTCTTTCAATGGTGAAACACCTCCTCTCAGGGGGAGCGTTGGTTCACCACCAGAGTGCCCAGTGAGGTCAAGCTGTACAAAGGAAGAGATGTCTTCTCGTTCCCACAAACGGCGCCAAACTGATGATGCTAAGATTTAGCACCACCGGATAAGTGATAGTGAGCTCAAACAGTAGCAGCTATGGCAGCCATAGATATATATAAGTGTGTATAAGGGGATGAGTATAAGAGGAACTAAGACAATGATGTATAGTGGTTCAGCCAATTTGGCCTACATCCACTGTGAGTGTGTGATCCACTAAGTATGGGCACTAATGGCCTTGGATACAATGCACATAACCCTCTCTCTCTCTCTCCTGTGTGTACAAGCATAGTTTTAGCTAGGGCTACAGTTAATGGATCGATCCCCTGTAGGGTTGTAGGTGACAAGTATATATAGGTCTTGGGGGGTGTAGTGTACCCCCCAAGTATGCATGGTGCATGTGAATCATGATCTAGCCAGTCCCCTGGGGACACCTGTAGATGCCAAATGATGACATAATATTCCCTCACGTGAAGGTGTGATTTTGTTATAATGATCTCCCCTGTTCCATGTCAGCCTCACACGCACTGCTCCACGCGTCTCCCAAACCACGAGCTACGATGATGTCACCCTCGACCTATGGGCTGAGGCCGAGGGCAAAGTTCCCTCTGCCAGTGAGTCTGGTCCAATTCTGGCCTCGTACTGTCGGCCCCTCGTAGGGTCGTCTGGAGAGTAGTGAAGGGTCGGCCCCTCGTAGGGTCGGCTGGAGTCTGGCGAAGGGTCGGCCCCTCTGAGGGGTCGTATGGAGCCCGTTGGAGGGGTCGGCCCCTCGTAGGGTCGTCTGGAACATGATGAAGGGTCGGCTCCTCTGAGGGGTCGTCTTGAGCCTGATGAAGGGTCGGCCCCTGAGGGGTCGTCCGTTTGGAGGTAATCCTCAGCCAGGCCGAGGATATAAACGGGTATATCAGAGACATTGTGGGTCTCTACTTTATCTAGTTATAATTTTACTTTTTAGACTACTTTATTTTTAGATGTTATAGTTTGTATATTGAGACTTAATTGACTTGTATTATGTAGAGAATGTTTTGGGATTATATAGAGGATTAGTTTTGAGTGACTATTTTATATGTTTCATGGAAATTTTAATATGAGTTTACATTGAGAATTTTCATCGCTTCCATGTTACTCATTTGTTATTTCGTTTGCTCTCTCCATGATGATAATGATATTATATTATTTATTTTCCTGTTTAATTTTATTTTTAGATTTGATCAACCTAAGTGTTTCATTACACGGGGGTATTGATTATGAATAAATTCTTCATATTTATCCACGTAATTTAAAGTCTTTTCACACTCCGGTGGAATAATTAGAGTTAATTTATCTCATATCATTGCTACTGACATTTTCTAATGAGTACGCCAAGTTTAGTGTATTTCTCGTATATTTTGCAGGCATTTAGTGCCCACAAAGAAAGAAAGAAATCGAAAGAAAGAAAGGAGAGAAAAGAAGAAAAGTCAAGGGGCAAAAAATTAATTTTACATCTAGAATTCGGACGAGAATCCTAAGAAAAGTTGAAGACCTAGAGTCCATATGGATATAGGGAGAAACGACATCCAAATTCGAGTCCTGGATAAAGGGTTACGAAGAGTCAAAGTTGAGAAGAAATCAAGAAGAAAAACAAGGAAAAGGAGAAAACTTCATAAACTAAATTGAACCAAAGAAAAGGAAAAACGAATCGGTTCGATGATGGTAAATGTTCTACAAGAAACGAACCGATACACCTAGCCCAGACCGGTTCAACTGATGAATTTTCAGATTATCTTTCTTTATAATTAGACTTGTGCATGGACCAAACTCTTGTAAAAAAATGTAGTGTTTTTATTCCAACTTGTTACCAGACATTAAATAAGTTCCTTTTTGCATAGTTTTAGAATGGGAAGAAGGACAAGAACCCTAGGAACTCAAGTTTACAATTTCATGGTTTATAATTTAAGATTTTTGCAATAGAGTTTGTTTCTTCTCCTTTATTATTTGAGGTTTATAATTCTTGCATGCTTTGTTTCTTTTTAGAAGTTCTTATATTCCATTGCTTATCTAGGTATAGTTTCATAATGGTTTTGAATATATGCAAAGTATAAAACAGAGCTTTACGTAATTGCACCATGTTAGGCTAGATTTCTAATGGTTGGGATGCATGATCCTAACCCGATGTGGTTTGCCTAACTATAAAATTAGTTCTATGAATTAAATAAATGATTGAATCGTGTTGTGTAGTAATCAAAACTATCGTAGGGCTTTTAATCTCGTTTTCCTTAGGTAACCGAGGTGTTTAAGAGTCCGACGCGCGTGTTAGCCATTTTGACACCACTTTATTCTTACTTTTGATTATGTATGATGCGGGCTAGTACCCTCATATATGTAATGCTTGAGATTGATAAAGATTGCGTTTAATCAAGTATCTAATTCATGACCGGTTTTATATCTGGTAAACATACTAGGGTTCGGGGGATTGTATCCTAACCTATTTTTCTCATTCATCTATAGTTAATCACAGTTAGTTCACTTTTGGTTAAGTAGTTTAATTTAATTTTTATTTATTTAGTAGAAATCACATTCCATAAATTCGTCACCTTTTTCTTTTCATTTTCTGAGTCAGTTTAGTGTTAGTCATCTTATCTATTGTCGTCATGAGCATTCGTCATATTTCCTTGAGAAATGGACCCCGTTTTATTGGTTTTATTACATCTGCGACCAGCTTCACTTAAACCGTAATTATCACGCACTCGAGACGCTTTTTCAGTTGCGTCAGGTATCATAAATTTTTCCCCGATACCGAGGTCGATGGACTCAATGACAATTGTCTCCCTGGATAATAATCCTATTCTTGTAATAGCAGCACTCCAAATTAAAAGAATGAAAAGAACCAACAATTAAATAGCTCTCTTTTAATGAATGAGATAAACAGATTGGGACATAAATTATGTTTGAAAATTCAGTGTAAAAAAATACAAAGGTTCAATTTATGGTTATTCAAATGATAGTTAGGTGAGATTAAAACAACGTTTGGACCAAACTTTCACAACGTTTGGACCAAAACTTTCACAACGTTTGACCTAAAAAAATGTAAAAATCCCAACAGAATTTGGTAAAAAAATTAATATTCAAGATAAGGCGCAAGCCCCTCGACCCACGAACCCATGTCATGACGTGTCGTGTCGTGTAATGCCAAGTTTGGTTAGGTGGATAGTGGAAACATGGGTGTGTGGATTTGGAAGTTGATCAAAGCCCATCTAGGTCATCCCTCCTTTAAATAGTTAGGATAACCCAAGAGAACCAATCCCATAGGCCAAGTTGGCTCAAAACATATTACACCAATTCCTCATAACACTTAAACCATATTCCATCTTACAAATGACTATGGTGAACAATAATTTCTCATTCATACATTCATTTATGATTTTGTACATGTGAGTATACCACATTATACTCCCCGAGAAGGAGAACACATTTAACTTGGAATCATCTCGAAAGACGTTTGGGTCCCATATTAAATTGACCAAAAAAAGGATTTATCAACTCAAATGAACCATGAATTCTTACAAAATGTGCAACATTGACTCACTATTTATCAAGTGAATAAAATTATTACATAAGTAAAAAAATGAACCAAATCCATCATATGGCTACTAGATCGAGAAATCAATCCGTTGATTACTTTTCTAATAGTGACAAGCAACATATCTTCAATAGGAGGGAATCTATAGTTAAGGTATGTGTCAACATTTGTTTTCCTATATTGAAATTTTATGAGCATCCTGTGACACCCCGACTAATTAAATACCGGGTAGCTACTCCTTTATTAAATTAATACAAAATGCCAAGTTGGCTCAGTTCATAGCATCACTGTCGCAAACGTTTTAACAATTACTAGCCACCTATTATTTAAAAAGTGAGTTGTCCATTTTAATTAAATCCGATTAACATGCAATAAATGAATTATGGGAAGTTAACATAACCAACACAACATAGTCACAATAGAATAACCATCCAATAATAATGAGTCTGGAGGAAAACTCCTCACAACAATCCGAATACCGAAATAAATAAATACAAAGTCTGCATCTCTAAAATTAATTACAACCCAAAGTCTGAAATAACTGAATAAGTAAGATGTCTCTAAAAGGAATGGGTGACATGCCCAACAAATGATAAAAACTGATAATGGAGTCAAGATTAGAAATGGAGGCGTCTACTGTCAAGGTCCTGTAACTTTCACAGCAGCTACAACACGTCACCTGAATAGAACTCTTACGCATGGTGTCCTTGTGGCTGGGCACCTAAAAGGTTTTTAGAAAAATAGATTTGAAAGCAAACGGGTCAGAGACCGATTGTGAAAATAATTTAAAAAAAATTGCAAGTGTTTAATATCATTAAACAGTGAATATAAAGTACATGATAGTGGGTGCACTCACATGAGTTCCTCACCTCTCAACTAATTGTGCACTCCTATCGTACACGTACCCATTCTAGTTATTCCCATTATCTAACTAGTCCGATACCAAATTTTACATTACTACGATAACCAATTCAATTCCCAACTACTTTTAATTAATAGAGTGTTATAACTTGCTACACAATTTCCCATGTTAGTACTACTAACTACTAGCGATCTTCCATTTTCTCTTTACAAACTGTTGCTATTATTTATACTCACATTCATTCATGACAATTCATTTCAATTAACATTATTGTGGATACCCGAAATTTAGAACTATGGGCCTGGACGAGTAGCCCAGTCTTGGCGGCCCAAAGTCCAGGCCCCTCATCTTTTATAATTGATCTGGTCTCCCCCCACGATCCCATGAAGGGAAGTTATGGGGGAAATGGAAAACATGGAGGACCCATCACCTCCACTCATCTACAGGCACATGTATATATTCAACCCTAGGTCCGGGGCAAAAGTACAAGTTGTATTCTCTGTAATCACTCTCCGGAGTATATAGAAATAATATCGACTGCACCACCATGGACGTAGGCACATCTTGGCTGAACCACGTACATCCTTTGTTGTGTGATTGTCCTCTTGTATTCCTTGTCCTCTTCTTGATAATCTTTCTCTCATATTTATTTGTGTTGCATAATAATTGCATCCATAATTGGCGCCGTCTGTGGGAAGCATTCATCTTTCCCTGAGAAGAGCCCACATCAAGAAAGGAGTTTAAGATGTCTGGTCACCGCAGCAATGCCCCCCAAGCAGGAGATATTCAAGAGCCACCTGCTCCTCGTAGGATTAGGTCTGAAGTCCGACGTTCAGATCAGAGAGCTCTCTTGGAAAGACCAGCCTCAGAAGAAAGTCAGGGACCAGCGAGGTCCACGCAGATATCCTAGTTGATTGATGCGTACGAGGCAAGGCTCCACGAGCAGAGGGAGTCTTCTCGCAAATTTGAGGCTGAGAATGCTCGCTTGGAAAGAAGACTGTAAAGACTAGAAAGGGAGCTTCACCCTGATAACCGGAGACGCCCATATCGCACTCCTAGCCCTCAGGCGATCAAGTCTCGCAGCCGAGGAAGGAGCCCTAGGCGAGAATCTCAAAGGGACGAAGGAGGCAAATCAGACGACGACCTCCGCGAACAGCTGCGAACAGCTCGCCGCCACCAGAGCCCTGCTCGCAGCGACGAGCACATACAAAACATGGTCCGCAGGGAGATGGACCAGCATCCCGCTCACCATGGAACAAGATCAACTAGAGAGCTCGCGAGGCGAGCTCTCAAAACCCAGATGAAGTCACCTTTCACAAGAAAAATCGAAGAGGAGGAAGCTCCCAAGAAATTTGTCATTCCAAGGTTCAAGATTTACGACAGAAAGACTGATCCCATCGATCACGTCAGGCAATACCGACAGGACATGACCCTCTGGAGTCACCGGGATGCCCTGATGTGCCGTATTTTCCCCTCGAGCCTTCATGATGTAGCACAGAAGTGGTTCTAAAGGCTCCCCCACCGGTAAATCAAGAATTTCAAATCCCTAGCCGAACTCTTTACGGCCCGATTCATTACCAGTAGCTCCCATCCCAAAAGGAAGGATGTTCTACTGATAATGAAGAAAACGCCTCAAGAGACCCTCTGAGAATATGTGAAGAGGTACTGGGAGTTATTCAATGAGATCGAGGACTGTGCGGAGGAGGTGGAAGTGGCCTCCTTCAAAATTGGGCTCCCTAGTTCTTCCCTCCTCTACCAATCCCTGACGAAGAAGGAAGCTATGACTATTGACGACCTTATGGCCCAAATCGAGAAATACGCAAAGGTGGAAGATGTCACCCGCCCTAATACAGGAGAAAACGGTCGAGCTAAGCTCACTACCAGGGTAGGTGAGAAAACTGAGAACCAGAGGAAAGGAGGAAAGAAAGGAGGCAAAAATGTCTCCAAGAATGGAGGGAACCAGGACGCATCAAAAGCATTCCAGGCGGTCAACACCGTCTTTAAAGAACCAATTTACAAGGTTCTCGCGAAGATGAAGGATGAGCCATTCATCAAGTGGCCCAGAAAGATGGGGGGAGATCCCTAGAAGAGGAAAAATGCGTTGAGATGCGCTTTTCACAAAGAGGGAGGGCACAAGACCAAGCACTGCAAAGCTCTTAAGTCTCACCTCAAAGAATTGGCCCAGTCCGGGCATTTGAACGACTTTATGGAGAAAAGGGCAGAGAAAGTGACTGCCAATAGAGAGATGAGACCCGACAATGTGCTGGAGGATGATGCTGGACATGAGTTCGCTGTAATTCACGGAGTATCTGACGTTAAGAAGATACAAGGAAACTCAGCTCGAATGGAGATGAAAAAGCTTACAACGGTAATGCAGGCTTTTCAAATCGATCCAACAAAGTCACAGTCAGGAAAGCATCGACGAGCAGAGGACGTCAACTATAACAAGCATATTGTTTTCACGAATGAAGATTTGATGGGAGTAAGGACCCCACATCATGATGCCCTGGTCATTACACTCAGGATAGCCAACTTTGACATCGACAAGATGCTCGTCGATCAAGGAAGCTCATCCAAAGTAATGTACCTCGACCTGTTCAGGAAATTGAAGTTGAGCGTCGCCGACCTAAAGAAAGCTATTGTTCCTTTAGTCGTCTTCGCTGGGAAAATAACCATACCCCTAGGCAAGATAGTGCTGCCAGTTCATGCTGGGAACGTCTCCAAGATGATTGAGTTTTTGGTAGTTGACATCGAATCACCATACCAGGCCATCCTCAGCAGAGGATGGCTTCATGCAATGAAGGCGGTCTCCTAGACCTACCATCAGAAGCTCAAGTATGTAACCGAGCGAGGAGTAATGGAGATCCACGTCGACCAAGCGATGGCGAGGAAGTGCTTCATAGCATCCATCCGACCAAAGCCAGAGAAGAAGGCCGGTCAACCCAGCGAGAAAGTTGAAGAGGGTGTGATACCTTCCAAATAGAAACTAAAGTATGGAAGACCAGGAGTAGAGGAGACCAGGATCCTCCCCTCCGAGCGTGTCATCGAGGACCTGGTAGAAGTTATAGCCGAAGTTGGTGAGAGTAGCAGAGTCTTCTTGATTGGAGCATCTCTCACCGATCAAGAACAGAAGGAGTTGACGACCTTGCTGAGACACACCGTAGATGTTTTCGCATGGGAACTATACGAGCTGCCTGGCATTGAACCTGATATGGTCTGTCATCAGCTGCACGTCAACCCCACATTCAAGTCAGTCACGCAAAAGGCACGAAGAACTGCACCCAAGAAGGCTAAAGCGGTCGAAAAGGAGGTCGAAAAACTACTAGATGCAGGATCCATACGGGAAGTACAATTCCCCAAGTGGTTGTCCAACCCAGTAGTAGTTCCGAAGAACAATGGGAAGTGGAGAGTTTGCATCGACTTCACGGACCTCAACAGAGCATGCCCTGAGGATAGTTTCCCCCTCCCAAAGATAGACCAACTAGTAGACGCCACTGCAGCTCACGAGCGAATGAGTTTCCTGGACGCATACTCAAGATATCACCAGATCCCCTTGTATGCCCCAGACCAGAACAAAATGGCGTTTATCACGATGGTTGGGTTGTATTGCTACAAGGTCATGCCATTTGGGCTCAAGAATGCAGGGGCAACCTACCAACGACTGGTCACAAAAATGTTCAAGGATCAAATGGGAGACACAATGGAGGTCTACAACGATGACATGCTCGTTAAGAGCAAGAAGAAGGAAAATCACCTCTCAGACCTGTCAAAGACCTTCGAAATCCTCAGGAAGTACCGAATGAAGCTTAATGCGAGCAAGTGTTCCTTCGGTGTCCAGTCAGGAAAATTTCTTGGATACTTGGTCAGTAAGAGAGGCATAGAAGCTAATCCGGACCAGATCGATGCAATCAACATGGTACAACCCCCTCGAACAGTCCAGGACGTGCAGAAGCTCACTAGAATGCTCGCTGCCTTAAATCGCTTCATTTCCAAATCCTCTAAGAAGTGCAAGCCTTTTTTCCAGCTTCTAAAAGGGAGTAAACCAATAGAATGGAGCCCGGACTGCTCGCAAGCTTTGGACAAGCTCAAGTCTTACTTAAGCTCTCCACCGCTGCTTGTCATACCACATCAAATGGATTCTTTGTACCTGTACCTCTCGGTATCCAGTCACACTGCCACCTCGGCGTTAATATGCGAGGTTGCAGGAATCCAACACCCCATCTACTACGCGAGCAAGACCTTATTAGACGCCGAGCAAAGGTACCTGCCATTGAAGAAGCTCGCCTTTGCACTAGTGATAGCCTCGAGAAAACTGAAGCATTATTTCGATGCTCATACTATCATCGTCCTTACATCGCACCCCTTAAGGCGGTCCTAAGGAAAGCGGATTTGTCGGGCAGATTGTTTAAGTGGTCAGTCGAGCTCGGACGGTTCGACATCCAACTTCAACCAAGGACAGCTATCAAAGGTCAGATCCTCGCTGATTTCATAGCTGAATTCACTGGCGAAGAACTCCCCGACCAACCTCAACAAATAAAGAAAAAAGAGGACCCAACAACAGTGGAAACCTGGAAGCTATTCGTTGATGGAGCCTCCAACTCAAAGGGGCAGGCGTAGGCATCGTTCTCATCACCCCAGAAAACACCATCCTTGAGAAAGGAATCAGGATTGGATTTGCAGCCTCCAACAACGAAGCAGAGTACGAAGCCCTAATAGCCGGTCTTCAAAAGGCACAAACTCTGAGAGCAAAAGGTTTACAGGTGTTCGGCGATTCTCAACTAGTCTCCAATCAGATAAGTGGAGATTACAACGCGAAGGATGAAAGAATGGCAGCCTACCTCGCCCTGGTGAGGAAACTAATGACGAGCTTTGAGGAGATCAACATCCAACAGTTTCCCAGAGGGCAAAACAGTCATGTCGACGCCTTAGCAGCCCTAAGCTCGGCAGTTGATTCTAGCCTTAAAAGGGTCATTTCCATCGATTTCCTCATTTGTCCACGCATTAACCACAACAGCAAGCTGCCAAACGTGGAACAAATACTCCAGGTGGGATCCGCCCCCAGCTGGATGGACCCCTTAAGAGACTATTTAAAGGAGGGAACGCTCCCCGAGGATAAGAAAACTGCCCACCAGATAAGAGTCAAAGCTACTCGCTTTCACTTATCCACAGGAGGCGACTTTTATAAGAAGTCCTTCTCCGGTCCCTAGCTTAGATGTGTCCACCCAGGCGATGTCGAGCAAGTGCTGCGCGAGCTTCACGAAGGAATCTGTGGAAGTCATATCGGAGAAAGGCCTCTAGCCTTTCGAGCAATGAAGGAAGGCTATTGGTGGCCATATATGCAAAAGGACTCCGCGGTATATGTCCGCAAATGCCCGAAATGCCAGCTTCACGCTCTAATGGTCCACCAACCAGCCAGCGACCTAAAATCCCTGACCAGCCCGTGGCCCTTCGCCAATGGGGGATGGACATCGTGGGACCACTACGCACTTCTGTCGGCAATCACAAATACCTGTTGGTTGCAACTAACTACTTCACCAAATGGATCGAGGCAGAACCATTGGCAAACATCCTAGACACTGACATGATAAGATTCATATGGAGGAATATAATCACTCGATTCGGAATCCCCAGAACCATCATCACTGATAATGGGGCACAATTCGAGAGTGGCCCCTTTTAGGACTTTTGTAACGAACACGGGATCAGGCACAACTTTAGTTCGGTGGCCTACCCTCAGAGCAATGGGCAAGCAGAAGCTTCCAATAAAACTCTGATCGATGGATTGAAAAAGCAACTAGAGCGAGCCAAGGGCGCATGGGCAACCGAGCTACCCCATGTCCTATGGGCATACCGAACAACTCATCGGCGAGCAACAGGAGAAACCCCATTTTCGCTAACATATGGCATGGAAGCAGTCATTCCACTAGAAGCGGGCTTGCCAACAATGAGATACGACCTTGTCGACCAAGGCCAGAATGATGGGGTGTTGTTCGCTGAACTCGACCTCGCCGACGAGCGTAGAGAACTGGCCCTGGTGAAGCTTGCGAGCTATCAGCAACAGCTCGTAAAGCATTACCACAAAAGGGTTAACCCAAGAAGATTCCAAGTTGGGGACTATGTTCTAAGGAAAGTCCTGGGCAACACAGTAAGGTCATCAGACGGCAAGCTAGGCCCAAACTGGGAAGGACCCTTTAAAGTAGCTAGGGACGACCTGCAAGGTGCATATCATTTGGAAACGATGGAGGGCAGAGAGATACCACGAGCATGGAATGCAGCTAATCTCAAGAAATTATATTTTTAGATTCTCAAGGAATTCTATTGTTGAATCTTTTTCTTGTATTTGTTATGTGAAAGCAACAGTTCATTCCCCTTATTACTAATGAAATCAGTAACTGCATTTTATCACACATCTTTTTCCAAATCACAGGCACGATGGTCGATATAGCAGGGGTATACCCCTCCTCGGGTCATTAATTAAGCGCGAAAAGTAGCGCGTGTAAAGACGCTAATCGTTGTTTTCGTTTCGCCAACTCAATACAAAAACCTAAGTTACAACTACACTTGCGGGGCAAGTAGAGCGGTAAGTCGGGTATCGAGAATCCACAGGGACAAGTTGTTAGAATTTACAAGGTTTAATATTCCTAAAATAAAAGTGTAAAAGATATTTTTCTAACTAAAAAGAAATAAAAGATAAACTATGCATGAGTGTATTTAAACTAAAATTAACAAAGCGAATAAAAACTATAGGATGCGACTAATATTCCTCAAATCGAGTTAACATGTATAAATGGTTACATGGGACTGCGAATTATTAGGATTGCATCTCGTTTCGTCAATTAATTAAATTAAGAGTTGTCACACCCCTAAATTCGCATAAAAGACTAATAAGATTTTGGCGTCAACAAATATCCCGGAAATTACGCACGCAAGGTCGTAAATACGGCACATACATGATATACACCGTTAAATTTCCTAGGCGTAAAAACTAGGACAACGCACTCGAAATAAATACGTAAATCTCCATCACCAAAGCAAAGCAACAAATCAACCCTGAAAATCTCATTCTTCTTGTGTTGGCTCAATCTTGAGACAAACAATTTTTAGTTATATGCTCTTGCATTTTGTTATTTTTATTCAAATCTATTTTTTATATCTTAAATCATATTTTCCTATATTGATTTATTATATAAATTATTTTTTTGAGAAAAATATTTGTTGTGTAATGTACAAATTATTTTTTTGTGTCATATAATTTATTTATTTTTTCCTGTGTGAGTTTTGGTATTTTTCTGAATTTAAAGTTTATTTTATATTTCAAGTCTTTTATTTTATTTGACTTGATATATAAAATATTTTTTTTATTCAGAATATTTATTTTTGTGTTTCAATTTTTTATTTTATTTTTTATTCTTATTTTCGGATTTTATATCTTTTTTGTGTGCTTTTATTTTTTTGGGGCTTTTTAAGTTTTGGGTTTTTGGAGAAAGCCCTTTAGGGTTTGTTTTATTTTTTGGTATAAGTTAAACATCTCTCTCTCTCTCAAACCCTCACCTTTGACATAGCCGTCATTTTTTTTCAAGACCACCTCTCTCATTTCTTTTGTCCAAAGTTTCTTTCTTCCCCTTTCTTTAAACCTTAAAGTGGGTTTAGTTTTGGGAGATTATTTCTGGCTTCTTGCTACATATTTTCGGTGGAGGTTTATTTCCGGCCTGTTTTTCCGGTGCCACTGATTTTCCGGCGTTTGATTTGTGGTTTGGATCAGGGGTAGCGGTATTGGTACCGGCGACGCGGTTGTGGCCCCTTTTTTTTTCTCCGGCGTTTTTTTTTTGGTGGTGGTCCGGTGGTTCACTGTTTTTCCGGTGACCCTATTTCCGGCGTGGCCCTATTTCCGAAGAATTTGTGGGGTAAGTTTTCTTTTATTTTATATATATATATATATTCTGCTATTTATATAAACTGATTTTTATATATATATATAAAACTGTTTTATATTTATATATATATAAAACTGTTTTATAAAAACTGATTTTTATAAAACTGTTTTATATATATATAAAACTGTTTTATATATATTTATATAAACTTTTAAATATATTTATATAAACTGATTTATATATATATATATACTTCTAGTTAACTGTACACTTTTTGTTTAAGCTTCTTGGAATTTTTTTTATTAACTGTTGTTGGTGTGTGATTTAGTTCTGCATTTTTTTTGTTAAAGCTTTTGTGTGTGATTGCTTCTTGGTAAAAGCTAAATTTTTTTTTTATCAAAAAAAAAAATAATATAAGTTTTTTTTGGTGGTATTTGAATCTAGATATAATACTGTTTCTATCTTCAAAAGGTTTGTATGAGATTGTTGTTTGTTATTGTTGACTCACTAAACTTTGGCCTATACATCTTTGGACTAAATATTTTATTTGGATTAAATCCTTTTGACTAAAATTATTTTGTTCTTGGACTTTAATTTGAACCAAAAATTAATTTGAACTTGGATTTATTTTCAACTGTAATTTGGGACTGTTTTGGATTAAGTCCTTTTGTTGGGTGTGTATTGTTGGCTCTTATTTTACACCCAACTCATTTATTGTGTGTACACCTTTTATATTGAACTTAGATTATTAAAATTTTGTGTCACACATTTTTTATAAAAATAATATTTTAATCTGAATTAAAATTTATTTGGGTGTTGGGAACTTGTTGTTGAAGCTTAGTTTATACCCAACTCATTTAGTGTGTACACTTTATTTATTTGGACTGTGACTTTATTTTGGGCCAACTTTATTTGGATAAATTTATTTGAACTAAAATTTGTTGGGATTGAATTTTAGTAGGGTTATTGGGTGTTTGGTTTGTAGAGTTTATTTACACTCATTTCAGTTTGTGTGTACACTTTGTTATAAAGACTTATTTTAGTGTGTCACACATTTTTATTAATTTATTATTATAATCTGGTTTGATTTATTTTGGGAATAAAGATATTTGATTTTTGATTTTAAACTAGTTACACCCTCTAAGTTGAACTTTTGTGTGTTCACTTTATTTAGTTGGGTTTAATTAGTGTGTTGTCTTTATATCACATCTTTATTTATTTAAATTTTATTTTAGTTAAACACATCCTATTTTAGTGAGTCGAGTGCTACACTCTTTATCTCGTACTCATTTGACTTGGATTGGACCATTTGACTCCTACACTTTTTATTGCCTAAGTTGAATACTTTTTGTTGTATTCTTTTATAACTTAAGGTAGTGTTTATGTGTGTATGAGTATTTGATCCAACCCTTGTCATAGTATTGGTTTATACTAAAATTGAAATTTAATTCTTGAAACCTTATTTTATCTTTTTTAATTAAGTCTCAATTTGTATGAGCTAAGTGCTACACTTATTTATCTTTTGCTCATTTTACTTGGACTTAATATTTTTAACACCTATTTAAATTGATTCATATTATATTTGGTGTTAGGTTAATTTTTATCTTAGTTGCGCGACACAATTGTTGGAATTTTATTTCCTATTTTATTTGTGGTCATTTGCGCCAACTAATTTGTTTTTAGAATTAATCCTTACTTGAATATTAAATATTAAGGAAGACCTTACTTGTGTCTTGGGACTTAATATTTAAGCATTCTTTTTAGTATTGATTAATTCAATATTGTCTTACCTTTCAATTAGTCCTTGATTGGTAATTTGTCTTGTCAATTAAAATAGATTTAAACCTTGGTTGTTTGGTCTATTTTTAAACAAGATTATTTTTGTTGTTTTGAATAAACAATATCTATTATTATATTTGTGTGTTGCACAACTTCACGGGGTCTCGGGTTTGAGTGTGTCGTTGTGCTTGTGTTGTGAGTGAGTGATAGTCTCTATTACCGGGGTGTTATTGGGTTGACTGATTTTCAGTCAAGTTGGGTTGTTTTAGACTAGGCTGGGTGTACTGGTTTGTATTTGCTTAGTTTAATTCATTGTGGACTTGGAGGACTGTAATCTGTAACTTGTAATCGGTAATAGTGGACTTGAGTGCGCGGGCTGTCCTGGGACTAGGGACACGGGGTTTACCACTAAGGTGGGTTCCTCGATAACATATATTGTGTCACACTCTACTTTTCCTCATCTCATTCTTAAAGGGAATTATTCTTTACTTCTAGCATCATCACCTTTTACTTACTAGTGTGCGTGAGTGTTTTCTCACTTAAAATTTATAATAGATTTTGTATTAAAGATTTAAAAGAGTTGGAGATTTTTTAATTTACCTAATACGCATTAGCAAGTACCACTCGGTTCTTTCTAGTGTGACCCTTAGGTCCTTATTTTCAAGTGGTATCAGAGCATCAGGATTCACTTTATAAAAGTTTTTATTCCGCAAAGATCCTGAACTCCTTTTAAAGTCTATATTTTATATCATTTAAAATCTATTTTTTATTATGGGAAAACAAATTGGTGATGCTATTTTTTCTTTGAAAAAATCCCTTTATGAATGTTCTAATGATGAAAAGCTTTACTCTCAATATAACATTCCAAAATCTTCTACATCTTGGTTTAAAATGTGGGATGATATGTCTGATAATGATAGTGATGAGGATAATTTTAACCATATATTTGCCTTCTACACCTATTTGTGATACTAAATTTGTTGCCCCTATTTCTACAAATATTTGGGATGGTATTACTGATAGTGATTCTGATAGTGATAAAGATAATTTTGATCACTTATTATCTCCTACTACTATTTGTGGCACTAAATCTGTTGTTGCCCCACTTACTTTATCCAAAGGCATTTATGATTGCGTTTCTACTAGTTCTGATGATTCTGATTTATATGTAGATAATTCTGTTTTAGACAAAGTGATTTTATTTCGTACCTCACCTTCTCGATGTCACCCTACATTCACAGCTTCTATATCTAATGTTGATGATAGTTTTGATGATGTTGATGAATTTGAAAATGAAGACAATGATGTCATTTTGGAAGGGTGCGTGAGTACAAATTTAGAGGATTGTGTGAGTAATAAATCTTTTGAGAACACGATTGAGGATTGCAATGACTTAGGTCAAATTAATTCTAGTTTAATGGCTAAAAATGACATTTTATGCGATCAAATCAAGTTAATAACCGAAGAATCTGTTTTTCGTATTGATGAACTTGAAAATGATGTTTCGTTTTTAGAGAAAAGGATTGTCATGTTAACCGAGCTTAACCATTCTCTTGAAACCAAAAACAAGGAATTTTTATTTAAATTTGATGAATCTCAAGTTGAACTTAAGGCCGTTTTAGATAAGTATGATGAATGCCAAAGAGAACTTAAGATTGCATCTAAAAAGGTTGATGGTTTTTGTAATTCTCGATTAATTGACGAATCTCATAATAAGTATGTTAAGGAATTTGCTCCTTTTAGAACACTTGGATTTAAAGACGAAACTTGTGATGAAAGTAAGTTTGTTAGCTGTAGCGAACAATGTCCTGATTCGACTGAATTTAAGCTAAGCTATAAAAATGCTAACTTTGAGGGTTCTAAGACCATATCTGCTAAGCCGGTCTTTGTTTGTAGTTTTTGTCATAAAAATGGTCATTTAGAAAAATTATGCTTTAAGAAATTAGGGCAAAATTATTCTGATTTAGGCAAATTTAGGCAAATTCAAAATGTTAGGAATCTTAAAACTCCTAAGCCTTCACTTAAATGTAATTTCTGCTCTAGAAATGGTCATATTGAAAAATTCTGCTATAAAAGACTTGGGCAGAATAATGCAAATATAGGCATTTTTAGAAAAATTGAAAATCAGAGAAATGTTAAAACTGCTAAACCTATTCTGAAATGCAGTTTTTGTTCTAAAACTGGCCATATTGAAAAATTTTGTTTTCAGAAATTACTGCAGAAACAAGCTGTTTTAGGCAAAAATAGTCATTTTGATAGCAATATACATGCTGAAAATTCTGTTTTTAGGTGTAATTTCTGTTTTAAAATGGGTCATTTAGAGCAGTTTTGTCATAAAAAGTTGAATTTTGATTCTGAAAAGCTGCCCACTATATGCAGAAATTCTAAATTGCCTCTGAATGCTAAGTGTAAACATGCTGTTAAACCTGTTTATAAATGTAATTTTTGTTCTAAATTTGGTCATTTAGAACAATTCTGTTTTGAGCGTTTGAATTTAACTAGAAAATTTGCATATGATAAAAATGTGAGCTTTCATGATAATGCTAAATCGAATGATAGGCATATATTTAAATGCAGTTTTTGTCTTCAAAAGGGTCATTTGGGACAGTTTTGCTATAAGCGTTTAAGTAGACAACAAAATGGTGTTAAAAATTTGTCCAAGATCCATTTAAAGTCTAATGTTGTTAAGATTTGTTCTCATACTGATGTTAATTTTGCCCCATTTAAGACCGTTATTCCTAATGTCAAATCGAAGTGGGTTAAGAAAAATGATTTAGGTACTCAAATGAGGAGTATCGAAATTTCAAACTAATTTTGCTTTAGTTTGTTTTAGTTTATTTGTTAGTACATTTTAAATTGCATATTCATGTTGTACTAACTTTTATTTTGTAGGATTCTTCCCTACCCTTTGTCCCTTTGAGACAAACAGGGGGAGAATTGGAGACTCTTTTGGTATTGTATTTTTGAGTCTTTTAGGAATTCTTCTTGTTAGTAGAGTTGTGTATCTTCTTTTGTTTTAGGACTCATGTGTATAGTCGAGTTATGTAATTTTTGTCGTTCTTTGTTTTTGAGTCTCGATTTTTGTTTGTCTCAAAATTGGCCAAAGGGGGAGATTGAAAATCTCATTCTTCTTGTGTTGGCTCAATCTTGCGACAAACAATTTTTAGTTATATGCTCTTGCATTTTGTTATTTTTATTCAAATCTATTTTTTATATCTTAAATCATATTTTCCTATATTGATTTATTATATAAATTATTTTTTTGAGAAAAATATTTGTTGTGTAATGTACAAATTATTTTTTTGTGTCATATAATTTATTTATTTTTTCCTGTGTGAGTTTTGGTATTTTTCTGAATTTAAAGTTTATTTTATATTTCAAGTCTTTTATTTTATTTGACTTGATATATAAAATATTTTTTTTTATTCAGAATATTTATTTTTGTGTTTCAATTTTTTATTTTATTTTTTATTCTTATTTTCGGATTTTATATCTTTTTTGTGTGCTTTTATTTTTTTTGGGCTTTTTAAGTTTTGGGCTTTTTGGAGAAAGCGCTTTAGGGTTTGTTTTATTTTTTGGTATAAGTTAAACACATCTCTCTCTCTCAAACCCTCACCTTTGACATAGCCGTCATTTTTTTTCAAGACCACCTCTCTCATTTCTTTTGTCCAAAGTTTCTTTCTTCCCCTTTCTTTAAACCTTAAAGTGGGTTTAGTTTTGGGAGATTATTTCTGGCTTCTTGCTACATATTTTCGGTGGAGGTTTATTTCCGGCCTGTTTTTCCGGTGCCACTGATTTTCCGGCGTTTGATTTGTGGTTTGGATCCGGGGTAGCGGTACCGGTACCGACGCGGTTGTGGCCCCTTTTTTTTTCTCCGGCGTTTTTTTTTTGGTGGTGGTCCGGTGGTTCACTATTTTTCCGGTTACCCTATTTCCGGCGTGGCCCTATTTCCGAAGAATTTGTGGGGTAAGTTTTCTTTTATTTTATATATATATATATATATATATATATATATATATATATATATATATATATTCTGCTATTTATATAAAACTGTTTTATATTTATATATATATAAAACTGTTTTATAAAAACTGATTTTTATAAAACTGTTTTATATATTTATATAAACTGATTTATATATATATATATACTTCTAGTTAACTGTACACTTTTTGTTTAAGCTTCTTGGAATTTTTTTTATTAACTGTTGTTGGTGTGTGATTTAGTTCTGCATTTTTTTTGTTAAAGCTTTTGTGTGTGATTGCTTCTTGGTAAAAGCTAAATTTTTTTTTTATCAAAAAAAAAATAATATAAGTTTTTTTTGGTGGTATTTGAATCTAGATATAATACTGTTTCTATCTTCAAAAGGTTTGTATGAGATTGTTGTTTGTTATTGTTGACCCACTAAACTTTGGCCTATACATCTTTGGACTAAATATTTTATTTGGATTAAATCCTTTTGACTAAAATTATTTTGTTCTTGGACTTTAATTTGAACCAAAAATTAATTTGAACTTGGATTTATTTTCAACTGTAATTTGGGACTGTTTTGGATTAAGTCCTTTTGTTGGGTGTGTATTGTTGGCTCTTATTTTACACCCAACTCATTTATTGTGTGTACACCTTTTATATTGAACTTAGATTATTAAAATTTTGTGTCACACATTTTTTATAAAAATAATATTTTAATCTGAATTAAAATTTATTTGGGTGTTGGGAACTTGTTGTTGAAGCTTAGTTTATACCCAACTCATTTAGTGTGTACACTTTATTTATTTGGACTGTGACTTTATTTTGGGCCAACTTTATTTGGATAAATTTATTTGAACTAAAATTTGTTGGGACTGAATTTTAGTAGGGTTATTGGGTGTTTGGTTTGTAGAGTTTATTTACACCCATTTCAGTTTGTGTGTACACTTTGTTATAAAGACTTATTTCAGTGTGTCACACATTTTTATTAATTTATTATTATAATCTGGTTTGATTTATTTTGGGAATAAAGATATTTGATTTTTGATTCTAAACTAGTTACACCCTCTAAGTTGAACTTTTGTGTGTTCACTTTATTTAGTTGGGTTTAATTAGTGTGTTGTCTTTATATCACATCTTTATTTATTTAAATTTTATTTTAGTTAAACCCATCCTATTTTAGTGAGTCAAGTGCTACACTCTTTATCTCGTACTCATTTGACTTGGATTGGACCATTTGACTCCTACACTTTTTATTGCCTAAGTTGAATACTTTTTGTTGTATTCTTTTATAACTTAAGGTAGTGTTTATGTGTGTATGAGTATTTGATCCAACCCTTGTCATAGTATTGGTTTATACTAAAATTGAAATTTAATTCTTGAAACCTTATTTTATCTTTTTTAATTAAGTCTCAATTTGTATGAGCTAAGTGCTACACTTATTTATCTTTTGCTCATTTTACTTGGACTTAATATTTTTAACACCTATTTAAATTGATTCATATTATATTTGGTGTTAGGTTAATTTTTATCTTAGTTGCGCGACACAATTGTTGGAATTTTATTTCCTATTTTATTTGTGGTCATTTGCGCCAACTAATTTGTTTTTAGAATTAATCCTTACTTGAATATTAAATATTAAGGAAGACCTTACTTGTGTCTTGGGACTTAATATTTAAGCATTCTTTTTAGTATTGATTAATTCAATATTGTCTTACCTTTCAATTAGTCCTTGATTGGTAATTTGTCTTGTCAATTAAAATAGATTTAAACCTTGGTTGTTTGGTCTATTTTTAAACAAGATTATTTTTGTTGTTTTGAATAAACAATATCTATTATTATATTTGTGTGTTGCACAACTTCACGGGGTCTCGGGTTTGAGTGTGTCGTTGTGCTTGTGTTGTGAGTGAGTGATAGTCTCTATTACCGGGGTGTTATTGGGTTGACTGATTTTCAGTCAAGTTGGGTTGTTTTAGACTAGGCTGGGTGTACTGGTTTGTATTTGCTTAGTTTAATTCATTGTGGACTTGGAGGACTATAATCTGTAACTTGTAATCGGTAATAGTGGACTTGAGTGCGCGGGCTGTCCTGGGACTAGGGACACGGGGTTTACCACTAAGGTGGGTTCCTCGATAACATATATTGTGTCACACTCTACTTTTCCTTATCTCATTCTTAAAGGGAATTATTCTTACTTCTAGCATCATCACCTTTTACTTACTAGTGTGCGTGAGTGTTTTCTCACTTAAAATTTATAATAGATTTTGTATTAAAGATTTAAAAGAGTTGGAGATTTTTTAATTTACCTAATACGCATTAGCAAGTACCACTCGGTTCTTTCTAGTGTGACCCTTAGGTCCTTATTTTCAAACCCTACGTGAGTTCCATTAATCGCACCCTAATTTAAATTAGCCCCTACACATATTAAATGACATAAATAAATTAACTAATTAATTAAAGCACACCACTAATTAATTTAGCAACTAAAATTATCTAGGCATGAAAATTAATTAAGCATGAGAAATAAAGCAAATACAACTTAAAGGAGATAATGAATCGTAACACTTACATTAATGGTGGAAAATAAGGAGAGGGATTATCTCCAACAAAAAATCCCCAAATATATCAAACCCTAGGTTTTAAGAGAGAAGAGAACTAAAAATCTAATTTATTACATGATATTTACAAAAATAAACCAAGTCTCCTATTTATACTAAGTTGGAATTAACAAAGAAAAGAAAAGAAATAAGAAAACAAAAAGGGAGATAAGTCTCCAAATTAACTAACAAAAGAAAAAGGAAAAGGAAAAAAGAAAATAAAGAAAGAAAGCTACAGCAAAAAAAGGGACCAAAATACAGAGTACCGGTCGACCGGGTGTGGTAACCGGTCGACCGTACGTAATGGGGGCTGCCCACTGTCTAGTACCACGGCAAAAATGGAAAACGCGGTCGACCGCCGGTGAGAGGCCGGTCGACCGGCGCTGCTGGAAACACCCAATCCATTCATAACTTCGCACACTCCCCGTCCAAATATGGCCAAGAATCTCCATGCCCATTGACGGTGGCAAACACCAAATCAAGACCCATTTCCAAAAATTACCAACAAAAACCCAACTCCACATATACCAAGACCATTCTTGGAAGCCAAAACCGAGACTAACTTGTGTTCCACCATTAAAATGCAAAAACCCACTTCTAAGCTCCAAAACCTCCATAGCCATTAATGGACAAAATCCAAGCTCCAAAAAAATGGCCAAAGAGACCCATTTGCGTGTGTGGTCCCAAATCAAGCTCCAATTTCGGACGAAAGGCTCGAATTTCGGGCGAACCCAAAACCCGAGCAAAACCCGAGCCTAGGGCCAAATCGCCATCTTCATTTGCTGCTAAAAACGTTTTGGGGACACAAAGGGAATTAATGAATTTGTTATTAAAGAAGAAAAGGGACATGGATGGAATTATTTAAATTGTTAATGAATCCTTATAATTCGTTCCGATTAAAGCTCCGTGTTTCCTTCATTTGGACTCCGATTCGAGCACCGTTTGTGGCCACGCGAAGCTTGGCCCAAGGGCTACAACTTCCGTGAAGACTTCGGGCAAAAATCTTAAAGTGTAAAATTACGAAAATGTCCCCGAACGTGCGAGTCGCGACAAAACTTAGTCGGAACGTGCTCAAACTTCATACTAAGCACTTTAATACCTATAATAGCTCAATTATACCTCAAATAACATTTTAGCATATAAAACCGAGGTTGTCTGATTAACGAGCATAATTATTGGCATTAAAGTACCCGAGGGGGCTAAAATGCATAAGTATCGAGGGTAATTAAATGCATAATTTGATACGAATCACCGTCATGAAACACGAGAGACCTCTTAGCATTGCCCCTGGCAATATATAAAGCCCTACAGAGGATTCTTAGGCAATGCGACTAGATTTTATACTGGCCATCAAACCTACTTTGGTTGAGTAATATCCTGACCGGATGAAGACATCCAATACCAGGTGTGTCCTCGTCAATTGCCCTACTTAGGCCTAAGGGAGTGTGACGACACAACCTAAAAGGTAAAATGGGGCATAATGGTATTTTGGTATTATACTGGACTGGGGGGACACTTGCATGGCAAAACAAAAAGAATTATGAAGCAGCGAGAATATAAAAAGATTGGATGAAAACGTTTAGTCGGCAAAATTGCCCAAAACACGAACTTTTCATTAATCTCTTATATTTACAACAGTGATAATACATGTTTAGTCGGCAAAGCTCGCCCAAAGCATTTACATTATCAAAAAAGACAAAAGAATAACAACTTGTTATATTTACAACAACGATAATACACGTTTAGTCAACGAAGATCACCCAAAACGTTTACATTATCAAAAGAAAAATAACTTGCAAAAAATTCTAGAAGGTGGAAGCCTCCGAACAAGATAATCTGCCACTCTAGCTCTTCATCCATCATCAGGAGCAGGGACCAGCTCTTCCACAACCTCATCTGCGTCCAACTCTAATAGTTGCCGAGGAATAGCATCAATGGGGATCCATCTATCACCCCTCCTGAATGGAGCATCAGAGTGGAGGAGGACATCTCGTGACGATACCATAACATCGAGTTCCTCGGGACCTGAAGCTCTTTCAAGGAACTCAACCACCATTTGATGAAAGAAAGTTCCTCGAACTCGGATAGTCTTGTGGGAGCATCTATCCAGCCTTAATCATAACCGTCAGCCCACGCTTGTCGAGGACCCCTCTTGAATAAATGTCGCAATCGAGTAACGTCCCTTTGGAGCCCAGCAGCAGTTACGTATGCTCGGCGGACATCATCACGGAGCTCTTCCATCTCCTTATCCCGCTGTTCTTCTGCTTCCCTGTTCCTGCCCCTGGTGCTCCTACCAGCTCGCGGGAGGGGAGGACGAGTGGAACCTCGCGGCATAGGAGGAGTATGTCCAGCTCGCGAAGACGAGGAGCCTTGCAGAACCTCTGAAACAGTGCTCGGAGCATGCTCTCTAAGTTGCAAGACTTCCCTCCTCAGGTTTTAATTCTCCTGCTGCAGGAATTCCCCAACTTGATTTATCTCGGTGGCCTCCAGCAACCTAGCTCTCAGTACATTGACTTCCTCTTGTACAGAGGCACCAATGCCTTCCATATCCTGGAGCATGTCCTTCAGCCTAGCCACTAACTCGAACTGCTCCTTATACTTTTGATTCCTTGACCTAAGAGACTTGTAAAGCCCAACAAAGGCCTGATGAACCTGAGGACTGGCATTGGGACCAAGAGTCCTGTCCAATTGAGATGTGGCAGGAATATACTCTTCTACATCAGTCAACTACAAGACATAAAAGGGCAAGGGAAAGAAAAATCAATCAATGCATTGGAAAAAGAAGCCTTTTTATTTCATTAATCAAGGTCAAGTACATCGAGCAGAAAATGGAAAAATTACAAGCAGAAGTACAAAAATAATCCTAAGAGAGGATTAACTAGCAACCTCAGGCTGCCCAGAGGTGGCTGGCTGCCTCCCCTTGTCAGCAGAAGTAGAGGTATCCCCC
Organism: Sambucus nigra; assembly: GCA_949130495.1. Lineage (NCBI taxonomy): Eukaryota > Viridiplantae > Streptophyta > Magnoliopsida > Dipsacales > Adoxaceae > Sambucus > Sambucus nigra. The sequence goes on from OX422213.1 coordinate 43,596,541, forward strand.
TCTACAGGGATTCCCTCATTCGCCTGGGCAGGAGCAGCATCGGCAGGAGTTGTCTGAGAGGTAAGATCAACACCCTCGATGGCAGGGGCTTCTTCGTCCACGGTTGGCCTTGGACCCGGGTCATGCTCGTCCAATAGAGGAGACTCAGCATCAACACCAGCAGCTAGGAGGGCCTTGTTCCAGCCCTTCTTAAAGTTCAAACGACTGATATAGCCTATCTGAACTTCGGCATCTTCATAAGCAGCAATCCACCCAGAGTTGTATGAATCCTCCTTGATGGTGGCTACCTGGGACTCCTTCTCCTTCAGTTGCTTGGTCAGAGCCTTATTCTCCTCCACAACACCCAGCTTGCTTGAGCAGACTAGGTCATAGGCCTGCCTCAGCTCACTCAGCTCCTTAACCGTCGTATCCCTCTCTCGGTTAGAATTGATAATGGCCAGATCAGAGGAAGCTCGGGCGGCATCAGCAGCCTTCAAATCAGCCTCCATTTGAGAACCCCTAACTTTCAGAGCAGACTTCTGCTGCTCCAGCTCGCCATTCATTCTCACCAACTAGTCGCGAGAACGATAGAGCACGGCGAAGTCAATCACAAACTGCCAAAAATAAAGAAGAAATCAAAAAGGAGAAATAATTAAAACTTATTAAGGAATTGAAAAAAGGGAGAGAACCCTACCAAGGCTAGTCTCTGGCTAGCTTGAAGGGCTAATTGATCAGACCCCAGCGCCCTCTGTCGATCTGCAGGAAGAACTTCCCTCTCGAGAAGCGCAGGAGCCAGCTGAGGAGAAGTGGAAACTGAGGCCCCCTCGGGCAAAGCAGACACCGGGACCAAGGCTTGCCCATCCTTCGTCCTCGACTCCATCTTCCTCCTCTCTTCCTCTCTCTCCCTCTCCATCCTCTTCCTCTCCTCCACCCTCTTCTTTTCCTCCACCTTCTTTCTCTCCTCCTCCTTCTTTCTCTCCCTCTCTCTCACCTACTCTTCCTCTCTCCTCTTCCGTCCTCCTGAGTGGAAGACCGAGAACCAGTAGCCAGGGCCCCAGAAGAAGACTTTTTTTTCTTTGACCTCTGTGCAAGAAGCACATGGTCCTCATCATCATCGTCTCTAATCAGGTTCTTCCTTGTAAGCATCTCTTCGCCTGAACTGCTGGAAGTTCTCGATGATCCTCGAGCTTCAGAATCCTCTTCAGAAGAACTGCTACTGTCAGAGCTCCATCCACCCAAATTACTCGCAGCTCCTGCAGGCTCACTCTCAGAGCTGCTCTCCTCTTCGTCCAACTGGATAGGCTCAGCAGTAGTCTCTCCTAAAGAATCAAACTCTGGAACACTATCCACAGGCCGTGCTATGAAGATGGAGCCTGCGTTCTTGTACTCGAGCAAAAAGGCAGCAGACCTGGGATGCTCGCCGTCACCCAGAGGCTCCTTGATATTCCAAGATTTCACCAACTCCGAGATACAAACTTCGCTGAGAGCAGGCTCCAAATTCTTTGTCCTCGCTGTGGGAGAAAAAGAAAAGAGAGGTTAGAAAAGTCACAAGTCAGCAAAGGTTGAAACAACAATACAATGTCTACCTATATATTCTTCCCCGTAAAAAGGGACGGTGAACCTCTCAGACCTCGACCCTTCAAACTAGGGAGGGTACTGCCAATTCCTAACGAGGAAACCCGCTTGCCAGTAGTCCTTATGGGAATCAGGTAGGTTTACTACCAATACCCTATCAGGACTCGTAGCTTTGAGGTATAAGACACCTGAGCTAGTTCGAGAGAAGGAATAACAGAAACAGATCTCGGCAGGTCCTAACCTAGTACCATACAACAGGTTTATTCTATGGATGCCATTTACTATCTTCCACACATTGGGCGAGCACTGTGGGGGAACAATATTGAAATAACCAAAAAAATACAGAAATAGATCATTAGGGGGAAAAGTAAGTCCCCCCTGGGAGAGAAACAAAACATGGATCCAGTGGGCATCCTCTATATCCCTAACTTTCCTAGGAGGGGAGGCACAACATTCCATATCTACCCACTCAGGAATATTGTAGAACTTCCTGAACTCAGAGATTGACCTATTTCCAATCTTCGCCATTTAAAAACTCAAGAAATTCTACAAACCAAAGAGAAAGTGCAAAGAAAGGGTACGAGAAACTTACAAAATAGAAGATCGGTTCGAGTGATGAAGAAGCACGAGCTTAAGACGACTAAGAAGCAATGGGAATGGGGATTCAGAGAAGAAGGTACGAGGCGCTAGAGTTCTCAGAAGAAGGAAGAGTACTGGAAAGGCTGAAACGACGGAAGAAAAAGTGGCTATCCCAACAAGCCTTCAATTCTAATCATAGCGCACAGATAGCGAAGCGAGTGCCGCCAAAGCAACTTCATAGTTTTCAAAGAATCACAAATCAGCCATAATGGCTGATCATTTAAATCCATTGGACCCATAAACGTGGCCCAACAAATTTAGGGGCAATTGTGGATACCCAAAATTTAGAACTATGGGCCTAGACGAGTAGCCCAATCCTGGCGGCCCAAAGTCTAGGCCCCTCATCTCTTATAATTGATCCGGTCTCCCCCCACGATCCCATAAAGGGAAGTTATGGGGGAAATGGAAAACATGGAGGAACCCATCACCTCCACTCATCTACAGGCACGTGTATATATTAAATCCTAGGTCCGGGGCAAAAGGACAAGTTGTATTCTCTGTAATCACTCTCCGAAGTACATAGAAATAATATCGACTGCACCACCGTGGACGTAGGCACATCTTGGCTGAACCACGTACATCCTTTGTTGTGTGATTGGCATCTTGTATTCCTTGTCCTCTTCTTGATAATCTTTCTCTCATATTTATTTGTGTTGCATAATAATTGCATCCACAAGTATATTATTCACATCATAAATATATGGTACTAGCACCCCGAGACTAAGTTGCGGTGCACACATACTCTGCTATCCAATCCCGGTACATCATGTATATAAGGACCACGTATTCCGAATCTCTCAGGAAACGTTTCATTAATCAACAATCACAAATAATTGAGGCGAACATAGTTCACATCACATGGGTCACGCACATACCTACGCTCCTATGATCAACAGACTTATTTACTTCTCAATAAGTCCTTCTCTGACCTATGTCCTCGAGGTACCAATCAAGATCCCCCCGTAGGCACACAAAGATTAGATGTCCCTGAACGAACATCGACCTCCCATGATAGCAAGTACGGTAGGTATGTTATACACAGATAACTACGTATACTAAGCATTCACACATCTTAGATATCACAATATTTCATTAGTGGTATACTACTCGTTCTTATACCAACATTTAGTGTTATACCACTCACACGTCCCCGGTTTATATGTATTTAAGTTATCAACTCTTCTCACGTCGTGATTAGTTACTCGCTTCCTAATCCACAAATGTCATTCGGTTTACTACACAATTATAAGTTTCACTATTCAATGCACCCCAATCTCCCAACTATACCCACTAGTTAATAAATGAAGGTTACCTCAACATTTAAACAAGTCTACGGGATACTAAAAATAAATTTAAGCCAAAAAGGCCATTCTGTCAACTCATTAGAAATCTCGTTCGAACGAGTGTCGTTCGAACGAAATGGCTTCGAACGAACTACCAACTCGTTAGAAGAGATACTGTCATCTCGTTAGAAGTTCGTTTGAACGAGGTCATTCGAACGACCTGGGCAGGTCTTCTAACGAGATGGCAGTTTCAGCCCAGAAATTCCCAAGTCCGTTTTTCTCAATTCTTCTCTGCTATAAATCCACCCTAAGTCCATCCAATTTATGTTCTAACGTTTTTAAACCATTTCTAATCATCCTAAATCATCCCTTAACTTATTTTAGGGGTCAAATCTTACAAATCAACAAGGAATTAATATAAATTTCCAAATATTTCCCCAAACCCTATGAACATGAACTCATAATTTTCTTACGACCAATTACTCACCAAAAATCCATTTTTAAATCATCATATATAACTCTTCAGATATTAAATCAGTCCATCACCATTCTACATGCAAATCCTAACCCAAATTCAAAGTTTCTCCAACAATTTCATGGATTTTCTTCAAAAATTTTAATATAAGATAATTTCCTACACTAAACATGGAAGACATATTCAATGCACTAAAAATATCAAATCACTTGCCTTAGATTGTTCTTCATAATTGATGTTGGTGAATGAAGGTTGCTTCTCTCCTTTCTCTACAGATTTTCTCCCAAGGTTGAAGATGGTGGTTGGAGGTTTCTTTTTGGAACTTTTCAAACTCTCCTATAACTCCCGTAGCTCTCTAACTCACTTAATGTTGATCATGGGCTTAGTGGGTTCCTAAATAATATATAATTAACTCCTAAAATTCGTAGGTTTTAATTTCCATATTTTTAAAATTACCAAAATACCCCTCTAGGTTGCCGGTATGGCCCAAAAATGCCCTGGGATCCAAACTAAACCCCCGGCTAGTGTTTTCTGACTATTTTGACCCTTCCGGACACGTTGGCGCACTCAAAATGACCATTTGATTGATAGAAATAACATTCACTTTTTAATTCAAATAATTACATTTCTTACGCGACTGACATGTGAGTCCCAACTAAATTTCCCAAATTGTTGTGTTGTTATCTCGTGACAATTTAAATATTTTCAATATTCATATATTACCATATGTACGCATCATAATCAAATACCAACTCACATCTCGCTAGTACTTATATCCGGATTAATTTCTAATTAATTCTCATTTAATTTAATTAATCCCATAATTAAAAATCAATAAATATACGGGGCATTACATATTTCCCCTCTAATAACAGAATTTCGTCCCGAAATTCGGAACTAAAGAGTACCTGGTAAAAACAACTATGGATAATATTCGCGCATCTCCTCCTCAAGCTCCCATGTGGACTCCTCGGCATTATGATGCCGCCACTGAACACGTACTAATGGTACTATCTTCGACCTCAGTTTCCGCTCGTTGTGGTCCAGAATAGCAATCGGCCCCTCCTCGTTGGAACTATCGGGCTGAAGGTCCTCCAAAGCAATGTGAGTATGGGCCAAATCATCCCTAAGATATTTCCTTAGCGAGGAAATATGGAACACAACATGAATCCTATGCAAGTGCTTCGGTAACCCAATTCTATACGCAACTGGCCCAATTCGCTCGATGATAGGAAATGGCCCCACATATCTCGATGCCAGTTTCCCCTTCTTCCCAAAATGCATAATCCCCTTCATAGGAGATACTCTGAGTAAACCTGGTCCCCCACTTTGAATTCTCTGAAGAATCTATTGGCATCGGCATAGCTCTTCTGCCAGTCCTGAGCTACCCGAATGCGACTCCGTATCATCTCTATCCTTGTCGAAGTATCCTGAATCACTTTCGGCCCAAGGAGTTTGTTGTCCCCCACTTCTAACCAACATGGTGGGGAACGACAAGGTCTACCGTACAAGGACTCAAATGGAGCCATACCAATGGTGAACTGATAGGAGTTATTATAAGCAAACTCCACCAGTGGAAGGTACTGTTCCCATCCACCCCCAAAGTCTAGGATGCACATACGCAACATGTCCTTCAACATCTGATTTATTCGCTCGGTCTGCCCATCGGTCTGCGAGTGATAAGTTGCACCCAATCGCAATTCAGTGCCCATAGCCTCCTGGAAACTCTCCCAAAACTGTGAAACAAATATCTTGTCTCGGTCAGACACGATATTTAGAGGCACACCATGAAGTCTCACTATTTCGGCAATGAAAATCTGGGCATACTGTCCCGTAGTGTAGTCTGTCCTCACGTGTAGAAAATGGGCAACTTTGGTCAACCGGTCCATAATTACCCAAATGGAGTCGTGAACCCTCTGCGACGTAGGTAACCCCGTGATAAAGTCCATGGATATGCTCTCCCATATCCACGTCGGAACCTCTAGTGGCTGTAGAAGTCCTGCCGGTTTTGGATTATCCACCTTTACCAGCTGACAAGTGGCGCATTTAGAAATAACCACGACAATATCTCTCTTCATCCCGCTCCACCAATATTCACGTCTCATGTCTTGGTACATCTTATCCCCACCAGGGTGTACCGCGAACCGTGAACCGTGCGACTCTGTCATCACCTCGTGTCGCAAGTCTTCCCCTTCCGGAACGACCAGTCTCCCATTGAAGCGTAATCCCCCGTCTGAGATAATGGTATAGGACTCAGCTCCCTCTACTAGTAATCGAACTATCTGCTCCTGACAGAACGAGTCATTTGCCTGGGCCTTTACCACTCTTGTAACAATCCGAGGTGTAATCGTCATCACAGACATGAACGATCGGGCCACTGCATCCTGGTGTCCCAACTCCTTCCACTTAGCTTTCCACACCTCGGCCACCTCATTTACTGGCCTACGGCTCAACGCGTCTGCTACCACATTAGCCTTCCCCGGGTGATATTGGATATCAAACTGATAATCCTTCATAAACTCAAGCCACCGTCTTTGACGCATATTCAACTCCTTCTGCGTGAAGGGGTACTGTAAAGACTTGTGATCCGTGAACAACCAAAACTTCTCCCCCAGGAGGTAATGTCTCCAAATCCGAGGGGTAAATACAACTGTCGCTAAATACAAGTCATGGGTGGGGTAATTCTTCTCGTGAGGCTTAAGCTTACGGGAAGCATAAGCTATGGCCTGACTCTCCTGCTGCAATACACCTCCAAGTCCTTGTAAGGACGCATTGGTGTAGACTAGATGCTCAACTCCCGGTCTTGGCAATGCTAACACAGGTGCTGAGGTCAACATGTCCTTCAACTCATCGAATGCCAACTGACAGGCATCGCTCCAGATGAATGGCACACCCTTAAGAGTCAGATGTGTCAAAGGACCCTCTATCTTTAATAAACCCCGAATAAACCTCCTGTAGTATCCTATTAGGCCCAAGAAACTATGGATTTCAGTCGGTGTCGTGGGCTGTCCCCACTCCCTCACCGCGGATACCTTCCCTGGATCAACAGATATCCCCCAATCTGAAATGATATGCCCCAAAAATTGAACCTCCTTCAGCCAAAACCCACACTTCTCATACTTTGCATAAAGCTCGTTCTGACGTAGCATCTGCAAAACCTGCCTAAAATGCTTGGCGTGCTCCTCTTCTGTCTGGGAGTAAACCAGAATGTCATCAATGAAGACAATGGCGAACTGGTCTAGGAACTCTCTGAACACCCTATTCATCAAGTCCATAAACACGGCTGGAGCGTTGGTCAAGCCAAAAGGCATAACCTGAAACTCGTAGGAACCATATCTCGTTAAGAAAGCAGTCTTCAAGATGTCATGTTCCCTGATACGCAACTGATGGTATCCCGATCGTAAATCAGTCTTTGAGAAGAAGGAAGCTCCTCTCAACTGGTCAAATAAGTCATCGATTCTGGGTAACGGATACTTATTTCGTATCGTGACTTTATTCAACTCTCGATAATCTACACATAACCTCAACGATCCATCCCTCTTCTTTACGAACAACACAGGGGCACCCCACGGAGAAGTACTCCTCCGAATAAACCCCTAACCCAAAAACTATTCTATCTGATCTCGTAGCTCTCTCATCTCTACTGGAGCCATACGGTAAGGTGCGCGGGCAATAGGCCGAGTGCCCGGCTTCAAATCGATCACAAAATCTATCTCTCTACTTGGAGGTAGTCCAGGTATATCCTAAAATACATCAGCGAACTCACTAACAACGGGTATCGAATCGAGTGGTATCACCACTTTCTTAGAGGTCTCCTCCTCTATATAGTACAAATGAGTGGACGATCCTCCCTCAGGGTGAGGCATCGCCACTAAAACATCTCCTGCCCGGGAATGGCAAAGATAATACTCCTACTAAAATAGTCAATCATGGCTCGGTACGCAACTAGCCAATCCATACCAACAATGGCATCATACTCAGTCATCTCTAACACTAACATATCCGCGAGTAAAGTAGACCTCCCGATCTCTATACCCACACCTATACAAATAAGAGAAATCATGGAACCTCTACTCAACGGTGAATCTACACAAGTAATCGTGCTCTCGGCGGTGTCTAACAACCCAATGGTGCATGCAAATCTCATGGAAATGAAACAATGTGTGGCCCCCGTATCAAATAAAATACACCCCATAGTCCCCTGGATAGAGAACATACCGTCAATGGTCGGTGGATCCTGTGGGGCTGCGGCATGATGGAGCTGATACACTCTCCCATACTGAAGATGTCCCTGCTGAACTGGGACTGCTGGAATGGGTGGTAGTGCTGCCATCTGTGGTGGTGCTGGGAGGGCGGCGGGAAACATAGGCCTCTGTGGCTCGTGTCGAGCCCCTGCTGCTGCGGTGGGGTCCTGCCCCTGTCAGGACAATCCTGGTATTTGTGACCAGTCTTGCCACAAACGAAACACTTCCCCGGGAAGTTTCCCCCTCATTGTCCCTGCTGCCCTCGGCCCTGGTGGCCGTTACCATTCCTCCCCTGGCCATGTTGGCCCTGCTGAAACTGCTGCTGCTGACCATTCTGACCCTACTAGCCCTGATGGCCGTTCTGACCCTGATGGTCCTGTCTGAAACCACCCTGACCACTCCTAAAACCTCCAGATCTGAATCTCTTATGATCCCCCTGTTGGGAACCCTGATCACCCTGCCTGTGCTGTCCCTGAGCAAATTGTTCCCCGCTGGCACCATTTCCCCCGGTCCTGCCCTGATGACTGGACTCTCCTGATCTCTTTCTCTCGGACATGTGGAAGCGATGATCCTGGCAATGAAGTAGTGCAGCATTAACCACAACAGAATAAGTGGCCAACGAGAGATTACCCAACAAGTGCTGACGGATCCTCCAAGTCAACCCATCCATAAACTTCTGAATCTTCTTCTCCTCAGTCGAAATCTCATCCGGAACAATGTTCAAGAGATTAGTAAATTCAGCCTCATACTCGACTATGATCCTCCCCTCCATCTTGAGGTTCATCAATTTCCTCCTCATTTCAGTGTGAACAGCTGACGGAAAATATTTGCGATCGAACCGCACCCAGAACTCCTGAATAGAAAAGGCGTCCCTCTCCTTTGCGGTGGTAATGGACTCCCACCACTGCAATGCAGATCCTACTAGCTTGAAAGTAGCCAGTATCTACTTCTGAACATCCGTGCACTCGTACATCCTTAAGTGCCTCTGAATGTCCTTCCTCCACTGACTGAATACCACAACATAGGAGCTACCTGCAAACTCCGTAGGGTGTGCTTTCTGAAAAGCATTACGGACACGTTCCCAAGCAGACGGGAATGCATGAGCCTGAACTGGTGCAACTACCGACCCTGGGGTGGTGCCTGCTGTACAACGGCTAAGGTGGCATTTATCGCTTGGGCTATAATAGCTGCAACCTCGGCGGCATTCATAGTGCCCGAACTGGTGAAGGCTGTGGCTCTGGCTGTGCATCCCTAAGAACTCGCTGCGCACGTCGTGGAGGCATCTGAAATAAGAGTAAAGTCTTATAAGTTTGCAGTTATTATCTCAAAATAGCTGAAGAGCGAAACATACACAAAAGAATACAACAGTCCTAAAATATAGGGCTCTATATCAAAGAAAGATCAGCGGAAACATAATAATACGTACAGATCCTAAGGACACTAGAACCTGATGCTCTGATACCACCTGTGACACCCCGACTAATTAAATACCGGGTAGCTACTCCTTTATTAAATTAATACAAAATGCCAAGTTAGCTCAGTTCATTGCATCACTGTCGCAAACGTTTTAACAATTACTAGCCACCTATTATTTAAAAAGTGAGTTGTCCATTTTAATTAAATCCGATTACCATGCAATAAATGAATTATGAGAAGTTAACATAACCAACACAACATAGTCACAATAGAATAACCATCCAATAATAATGAGTCTGGAGGAAAACTCCTCACAACAATCCGAATATCGAAATAAATAAATACAAAGTCTGCATCACTAAAATTAATTACAACCCAAAGTCTGAAATAACTAAATAAGTAAGATGTCTCTAAAAGGAATGGGTGACATGACCAACAAATGATAAAAACTGATAATGGAGTCAAGATCAGAAATGGAGGCGTCTACTGTCAAGGTCCTATAACTTCCACAGCAGCTACAGCACGTCACCTGAATAGAACTCCTATGCATGGTATCCTTGTGGCTGGGCACCTAAAAGGTTTTTACAAAAATAGATTTGAAAGAAAACGGGTCAGAGCCCGATTGTGAAAATAATTTAAAAAATTTGCAAGTGTTTAATATCATTAAACAGTGAATATAAAGTACATGATAGTGGGTGCACTCACATGAGTTCCTCACCTCTCAACTAATTGTGCACTCCTATCGTACCCATACCCATTCTATTTATTCCCATTATCTAACTAGTCCGATACCAAATTTTACATTACTACGATAACCAATTCAATTCCCAACTGCTTTTAATTAACAGAGTGTTATAACTTGCTACACAATTTCCCATGTTAGTACTACTAACTACTAGTGATCTTCCATTTTCACTTTACAAACTGTTGCTATTATTTATACTCACATGCATTCTTGACAATTCATTTCAATTAACAATATATTATTCCCATCATAAATATACGATACTAGCACCCCGAGACTAAGTTGCGGTGCACACATACTCTGCTATCCAATCCCGGTACATCACGTACATAAGGACCACGTATTCCGAATCTCTCAGGAAACGTTTCATTAATCAACAATCACAAACAATGGAGGCGAACATAGTTCACATCAAATGGGTCACACACATACCTACGCTCCCATGATCAGCAGACTTATTAACTTCTCAATAAGTCCTTCTCTGACTTGTGTCCTCGAGGTACCAATCAAGATCCCCCCGTAGGCACACAAAGATTAGATGGCCCTGAACGAACATCGACCTCCCATGATAGCAAGTACGGTAGGTATGTTATACACAGATAACTACGTATACTAAGCATTCACACATCTTAGGTATCACAATATATCATTAGTGGTATACTACTCATTCTTATACCAACATTTAGTGTTATACCACTCACACGTCCCCGGTTTATATGTATTTAAGTTATCAACTCTTCTCACGTCGTGATTAGTTACTCGCTTCCCAATCCACAAATGTCATCCAATTTACTACACAATTCTAAGTTTCACTCTTCAGTGCACCCCAATCTCCCAACTATACCCACTAGTTAATAAAGGAAGGTTACCTCAACATTTAAATAAGTCTACGGGATACTAAAAATAAATTCAGGCCAAAAAGGCCATTCTGTCAACTCGTTAAAAATCTCGTTCGAACGAGTGTCGTTCGAACGAAATGGCTTTGAATGAACTACCAACTCATTAGAAGGTATACTGTCATCTCTTTAGAAGTTCGTTCGAATGAGGTCGTTCGAACGACCTGGGCAGGTCTTCTAACGAGATGGCAGTTTCAGCCCAGAAATTCCCAAGTCCGTTTTTCTCAATTCTTATCTTCTCTAAATCCACCTTAAGTCCATCCAATTTATGTTCTAACGTTTTTAAACCATTTCTAATCATCCTAAATCATCCCTTAACTTATTTTAGGGGTCAAATCTTACAAATCAACAAGGAATTAATATAAATCTCCAAATATTTCCCCAAACCCTATGAACGTGAACTCATAATTTTCTTACGACCAATTACTCATCAAAAATCCGTTTTTAAATCATCATATATAACTCTTTGGATATTAAATCAGTCCATCATCATTCTACATGCAAATCCTAACCCAAATTCAAAGTTTCTCCAACAATTTCATGGATTTTCTTCAAAAATTTTAATATAAGATAATTTCCTACACTAAACATGGAAGACATATTCAATGCACTAAAAATATCAAATCACTTGCCTTATATTGTTCTTCAGAATTGATGTTGGTGAATGAAGGTTGCTTCTCTCCTTTCTCTACAGATTTTCTCCCAAGGTTGAAGATGGTGGTTGGAGGTTTCTTTTTGGAACTTTTCAAACTCTCCTATAACTCCCATAGCCCTCTAACTCACTTAATGTTGATCATGGGCTTAGTGGGTTCCTAAATAATATATAATTAACTCCTAAAATTCGTAGGTTTTAATTCTCATATTTTTAAAATTACCAAAATACCCCTCTAGGTTGCCGGTATGGCCCAAAAATGCCCCGGGACCCAAACTAAACCCCCGGCTAGTGTTTTTTGACTATTTCGACCCTTCCGGACACGTTGGCGCACTAAAAATGACCATTCAATTGATAAAAATAAAATTCACTTTTTAATTCAAATAATTACATTTCTGATGCGACTAACACGCGCGCCCCAACTAAATTTCCCAAATTGTCGTGTTGCTATCTCGTGATAATTTAAATATTTTCAATATTCATATATTACCATATGTACGCATCATAATCAAATACCAACTCACATCTCGCTAGTATTTATATCCATATTAATTTCCAATTAATTCTCATTTAATTTAATTAATCCCATAATTAAAAAATCAATAAATATACGGGGTATTACACATGCACTTGTCAATAGGGTATTTTGGTATTTTAAACTGCAAAACAAATTTTAAAATCTCTTAGGACTGTGAAGTTATGTATTTAAGTGGGAATGATGATGATGATGATGATCGAGATAAGAAGGTCACATGTCCGGTGTAAGTTATTGAAAATGTAACATTTTCTATTATTATATTAGTTTGCTTTATTTCATGTCAGAGTTTAAGTCTTGCATCATTTAAGTCCAAAATCTTGAATCCTTATAGAAATTGTAAAGAGAATGAGGCTCGTTCATTATAATTCATGAACAATTTACTTAGAAAAATCTACTTGGCTTTTCGACGACACCAATACTACCATTAATGAACTTTGAAGACTCATTTTGACTTCGATTTTATGATTGAGCGTTTGTGGTTATGTACAGACAAACATTTTTCATTAAGTTTTTTAAAAGTGTGTTTTGAATAGAACAAGTGATTTTCTATCAAGAGAAGTTTTGTGTATAACCTTTGGGAAATACCTGCATTTTTCAAAATATTTTTTCATTAAGGAGATTTGGTTTTCTGCTATAATTCATTCGCACATTCACTTTTTACGTAGTGTGATGCACTATTTTATGGATTTTGAAATCTCTGCCTAACAGCGTGCACACGGTGCAAAATTGGCCCCATGTGCAGGACTATATGTTTTAGTCAAGCTTTGGCTATGGATTATTGATCCACATATCTTTTATCACTTCACCTACTTCATCATTAAGCTAGGATTACTAAAATTGGTAAAAAATTTAAAATTGGGAAAAATTGGGAAAAGTTTGTGATTAAACCTATTTACCCCTCTAGGTTTATTTTACTAGAACACTAATATAGAACATACCAAATACTCAAATGGTATCAGATTGGTTGCAATTATAAGCATTAATGTATTAGATTTTGATCTTGCGTTGTTACGTGCTTCTATTGTTATTCATTACCTGTAGATCTATTATCTTTTTGATTAGTTCTTGTTTCGTGATTGATTATGGATCAATATAGATATAGTAGAGCCATGAATAGGTCATCGTACTTTGATGGATCTAACTATGGTCATTGGAAGTTTAAGTTGGCACATGATCTCTATAAAAGGAAGAATATTTCTTATCCATTTAAGGAAATACAACCATATATTTTCCAGCCAAAAATACATAAACAATATTTTAGCACTTCATTGGATGCTGGTACTTAATAACATCCACCATGTTCAAATTGAAGGTTTTGTAAATATATGATATTTTATAATTACTAAGGCCATCAAATCCATATCTAAAGTAAAGTCGTTCTTCAACTTCTTTTGATGGATGCAACAACTATAGACGACCAAGTGAATCACAGGTTCCACAGTGAGAGATATCCTTGTCATTTTGGTTCCCCTCGTGCAATAAATCGGTTGTGATTGTCTGAGAATCTTCTTTGTGGAATTTAATTAAACACTTTATACGAATTAGGTAAAATTCCAAAGAGTATTTTAAAAGAAATTCAAAGTATGTTTTCAATAGTACTACTTAAAAAGATAGGGAAAAAGTATATAGTATTTGAAAAAATAACTTAGTAGAAGAAGAAAATATATTTTCAATGTACCCTTAAAACTAAATGTGACAACCTTTTTTGTTTATCTTTATTCTAGAATTTGGATAATAGTTTATATAAAGCCTGCAAAATTCAAAGAGGAAATTAGACAGAAATGAATATCGAAATTTTTACACCCATTCTACTTGTAGAGCTAGTGAATATAAATAGTATTCGTAAATATTGAAAAAGAAACAATTCGAGTTTGCATAAAATTGTGTTTCTAACATCTAAAAGGAAAAAAATATAAGCAAGAGAAGAAAACTTGTGTTTAATTTATCACATCTGGAGAGTTGAAGTAGAGAATGGTTCACTAATAGTGATGTGTAGGAGCACACACACATATATACAAGAAGAGAGAATGAAAAAGAACTCGTGTTAAGGTGAGTGGAGAGAGAATGTCAAATGTCCTTGATAGAAGATGTTTGGTATGGGCGAGTCAATCAAAATCCATGGAAATTAAGAGATATTAAGATGAGATGAAAAAAATTATAAAAAATCTTCTCTAATAAATCCTTTATTTAAAAAAACAGGATTCTCATATGGATCATTCTTAGCATCACAGTCAAAATTCGAATTTCTTACTAATAACCTATCAGTCCGGTGTCAAATTTTAAACTTTCTAATATTTTTAACTAAAACACACAATAAATCCATCCACACAATAATATAAACATCAACTGAAATAAATAAATAATAACCTATAACTCTCGGTGAATTATTTACACAATCATAACGAATATGCGCAAATGAAAATGCGGAAAAATAAAATAAAGGACAACAGTTAGGAAATATGCCCGAATATAACTCACTGTGGTGACAATTATATACAACACAAATAAATGAGAAAAGTGCAATTACCAAGAAAAATAAAAAAACATAAAATGCCAATCACACAACACAGTATGTACGTGGTTCAGCAAGAATGCCTACGTCCACGGTGGTGCCATCAGTTTTATTTCTATATACTCCGAGGAGCGTTTATAGAGAATACAGTGCGTGCATCGTGCCCCAGGCTTAGGGTTTATTATATACATGTTTATCTTCGGGGAGTGGGGGTGTTGGAATCCCCCATGTCCATCTTTCTCTCCTGGAATATCTCTATACGAGATTCTAGGAAAAGGCTAAGTCATAACTGAAGTTAGTTAAGGTGCGAAGGGTTCGGACTTTGGGCCGTTTTTATTAGGCTACTCGTCTGGGCCCATGATGGAAAATTCGGGTACCCACAATTGCCCCTAAAGTTGTTGGGCCACAATTTGGGCTCAATAAATTTAAATGATTTGTCATAATGGTTCTTTTGTGAATCGTGTAATTCTTCCCAAAGTTAAGAACTGATTTAGGCGGCTGTTGCTTCGTGTCCTGTGCGCGATGATTGGGATCATTTAAAAGTTATTTGGAGCAGCGTTCCATAAGTGTCGTTTCAAACTTCTTAGTGTTCTCTCATCTTCTGCGAGTTTTAGCCATTGTGCCCTCTTCTCTAGGTCTTTATTTTCTTCGCTTTCAATCTCTCTCATCATCTGGGCTTGCGATCTTGCATCGACCAAGTCAAACTTTCATCTCGTAAGTCCCCTTTGCTCTCTCTCTCTCTGTGCTTTCTCTGTTAAGTTTTCTTTGAATTTGCAATTTAGGGTTTACAAATGACAAAGATAGGTAATAGATCAGTGTCTGAGTTTAGGAAGTTTTATAATATCCCAGATTGGGTAGATATTAAGTGCGCCTCTCTCCCTAAGAATGTTAGAGAGATAGAGGGCGCTCATTGGATTCATGTCCTGTTGCTTTCCCAAGGGGGCTTACTTTTCCTCCAAATAATTTGTTCCTGCATTTCTTTGGTTATTTCAACATTGTCGCTGCACAGTGTTCGCCCAACGTCTAGAAGATAGTCAATGGTGTCCATAGAATAAATCAACTTTATGGCACTAAATTGGTTCCCGCTGAAGTTTGTTTTTATTATTCCTTCTCTAGAACGAGCTCTGGTCTTCTCTACCTCAAGGCCAGGAGTCCTGACAGGGTATTGGTAGTAAATTTACCTAATTCCCACAAGGACTATTGGCAAGATGGCTTTCTTGCAAGGAATTAGCAGTTCTCCCCCCAGACTGAGGGGGCGAGGTCTGATAGGTTCACTGTTCCCTTTTATGGGAAATAATAAATAGGTAGTCTTTACTCTGCTCTTTCGATCTCCTTATTAATGTGTGATTTTTTTGATACTTTCCTATTTTCTTTTCAGCGAGGACAAAGAACTTGGAACCTGCCCGTAGTGAGGTTCGAACTGCCGAGCTGATTAAAGCTTGGAATATCAGGGAATCTCTGGCTGACGATGAACATCCCCGGTCCGCTACTTTCCTGTTGGAGTATAAGAACATCGGGTCCAGTTTTATTGCGAGACCTGTGGATAGCATTCCTGACTTAGATACTTCTGAAGAAGCTGTTGTCGATCCCGTTCAGTTGGACGAGGAAGAGAGCAGTTCTGAAAGTGATATCGGAGGAGATGCTGAAGGCAGTTCTGGTGAGGCGAGCTCCAGTAGTGAAAGTTTCTCCATCTTAGAAGAGTTTTCTGAGGCTCAAGAGTCTTCAAGTCTATCCAGCAGTTCTAGCGAGGAAATGGCTCCTCTTAGGAGGAACCTGATTCGTGATGATGATGATGAGGATGATGTGCTTCTCGTTCAGCGTTCGAACAGGCAAAAGTCCAGTAGTGGGGCTATTGCCACTGGTTCTCAGTCTTCTTCTCATGAGCAGAAGAAGAAGAGCAGTTGAGAGATAGAGATAGAGATAGAGAGAGAGAGAGAGAGGAAGAGAGAAGAGGAGAGGAAAAAGACTAAAGAGAAAAAAAGGTTGGGGAAAGGAAGAGGGTAGAGAAGGATAATGAAAGAGGAGGAGAATGGAAGCGAGGACGAAGGCTGGGTAGGCCTTAATGCCCGTGTCTGCGTTGCCAGAGGGGGCCTCCATTGGCATCTCTCCCCAACTGGCTCCTGCGCTGCTCGAAAGAGATGTCCTGCCTGCTGATCACCAAAGGGAAATGGGACTGACCAGTTAGCCTTGCAAGTGAGTCAGAGGCTAGCCTTAGTAGGTCTATTCCTTCTCTTTAACACTTATAAAATTCTGTTTGTTGCTTTCTTCTAATGCCTTCTTTTACTTGCAGCTCGTGACTGACTTTGTCATGCTCTATCTCTCTCGCGATGAGCTGGTGAATAAGAATGATGAGCTGGAGGAGCGAAATGCTGCTCTGAAAGTGAAGAGTATCGAGATCGAAGCCAGCTTAAAGGCTGCTGATGATGCTCGGATGTCTTATGATTTGTCCCTTGTTGAAGCCAATCGAGTGAGGGAGGCAATGGTCAAAGGACTGAACGAACTGCGATAGGCCTATGATTTAGTCTACTCGAGCAAATAAGCGATGGTGGAGGAGAAAAGGTGCTGGTGGAGAAGATGAAGAAGAAAGAGTCCGAGGCGGCCACCATTAAGGAAGATTCATATAATTCAGGGTGGGCTGCCACATATGAAGATGTTGAGGTTCATATAGGCTACATCAGTTGTCTGAATTTCAAGATGGGTTGCAATAATCCCTCATGGCTATCGGGGTGGATGTTACTTCTCTATTGTTCGATGAGCATAATCCAGGCCAAAACACTGTCGTAGATGAATCTCCTGCCCCATCCGTCGAAGGTATTGACCCCGATTCCCAGTCAGTTCCTGTTGATGCCCTTCCTACTCGAGCGATAGAATTTATCCCTCCTGAGGGAGATGCTCCTACTACTACTGATAAGGGGAAGCAACCAGCTTCTTCTGAACAAATCGAGGTTGCCAGCTAATCTACGCTTAGGATTGCTTTTATATTTTTGACTTGTTTGTAATGTTCCTTTCTGATTCTCAATGTACTTTGATCCTTTATGTATGAATGAAATGAAAAGACTTTTTCCCTCAGTGTACTAATTCATTTTATCCTTTACTGCTCCTTTATGGCCTGTAGTCGATTGATGTAGATGAATATATACCAGCCACTTCTCGATTAGGAATAATGCTTGGTCCTGATGTGAGTCCTCAAGTTCGCCAGACCTTTGTAAGAATTTATAAATCGCTGCGATAGAGGAATAAGAGTTTCATAGATCAGACGGAGCTCGTTGCTAAACTGCAAGACAGGCTTCAGGAAATAGAAGAAGTTGGAGCTTCTGTTCAAGAGGAAGTGAACACTCTGAGAGAAAGACTCCTCGATGCTACTGAGATTAACCAAGTCGAAGAAGTTTTGCAGCAGGAAAATGAGTCCTTGAGGATGGAAGTGTTGCGCCTCAAAGAGCATGCACCGAGCACTGCGCCTCACATGTTAAGGGGTTTCTCCTCATCACGAGATGGCACAGGACCAAGCGATGCTCCTTCGGTGCTGCGAGGTTCTACCCCATAGACTATTCCATGAGCTGGTACAAATGTAAGAAGCCCATCTAGGGAAATGGATGAGCTCCATGAAGATGTCCGTCGAGCATACGTGATTACTGCTGGGCTCCAAAGGGATGTCACACGGCTGAGGCATCTGTTTAAGAGAGGACCTCGACGAGTATGGGCTGATGGTTACGACCAAGGTTGGGTAGATGCTCCTACGAGGCTGACAGAGTTTGAAGAGCTTGCATTTATCAAGATATGGTTGAGTGCCCTCAGAGAGATGTAAGTTCCAAGGAACTCATTACTCTAGTACCGTCATGAGATCTCTCCTTCCACTTTAAGGTTTAACCCCTTCAGGAGGAATGATCAGTGGATCCCTATCATTGCCATCCCCCGACAGCTATTGGATTCATATGCGAATGAGGTCGAGGAGGAATTAGCTCCTCATTCGGATGACGGTCTAAGAGCACAAGTGGATTATTATCTTGTTTAGAGGCCCCATCCTCATTAGGATTTTACCAGTTGTAACTCTGTGTACATATGTAATGAAGTAATATAATATTAATGTTTTGGGCGATCTCGCCGATTAAACATAGGTTGTGCATTCTTGTTATAAATGTGATGAAGTAATAGAATATCTATGTTTTGGGCAAACTCATCGACTAAACATGTGTTTTATATTTTTTATGTCATTTATTCTTCGCTTAATAATCTTGGGCCTCTCGTGGCCGACTAGATTGGTAAGTTTGCATTGTTGAGTAAGTGTCCCTCCAGTCCAGTATGTTTATGAGATACCATTCTGCCTTACTTTATCTTTTAGGTCATGTCATCACACTCCCTTAGGCCTAAGTGTGGAAATTGGCGAGGACACACCTGGTGTTGGATGCTCTATCCGATCAGGGTTTTGTTAACTAAACATTATTTGGCGTCCAATTTGACTTGTCCGGATTGCCTAAGGAGATCCTATAGGGCTTCATATATTGCCAGGGGCAATGTTAAGAGGTTGTTCGTGCTTCACAATAAAAGCCTGAGGAGGGTGTTTTCCCTGCTATCGTGTATTGAGTAGTGTGCTTGTCACTTGGAAAGGATGTGCAAGTTATAAAGTTCATATATTAGTTAACTGACACCTCACAGAATGCAACTGCCAAACAACTTTTATTAATCACAAGTAAATGAGCTTCCAGTTTCATAAATCTGGTGAAAGACGAAAGAAAAAAATAGAAATAGACTTTTTTAAGATTGGACGCATTCCATGCTCGGGGTATCTCTCTGCCCTTTAGCGTTTTTAAGTGATAGGCTCCTTGCAGATCATCTATTGTTATCTTGAATGGTCCTTCCCCGTTTGACCCCAACTCACCGTCTGATGGTTTTACTACACTGCCAAGGACTTTCTTTAGGACATAGTCTCCAACTCGGAATGACCTTGGATTGACCTTCTTGTTATAGTGCTTTGTGAGCTGTTGCTGATAGCTCGCTAGTTTCACTAAGGAAAGTTCTCTGCGTTCGTCGGTTAGGTCGAGTTCAACGAGCAATGCTACATCATTATGGCCCTGGTCAACAAGGGTGGACCTTATAGTTAGTAGGCCTGCTTCCAGTGGGATGACCGCTTCCATTCTATACGTTAGTGAGAATGGGATTTCCCCCGTTGCCCGACGTGGGGTAGTGCGATAAGCCCACAGAATATGCGGTAGTTCATTCACCTATGCGCCTATGGCTTGCTCTAATCGTTTCTTTAACCAATCGATCACCGTTTTGTTGGAAGCTTTGGCTTGACTGTTGCTATGAGGATATGCTATCGAGCTAAAATAGTGCCTGATCCCGTGATCATTATAGAAGTTCTGGAAAGGGCCACTCTCAAACTGTGTTTCGTTATCAGTGATGATGGTTCTGGGGATTCCAAAATGGGTAATTATGTTTTTTCATATGAATCTCATCATATCTGCATCTCAGATGTTTTCCAGTGGATCTGCCTCGATTCATTTGGTGAAGTAATCCCTTACGACCAACAGATACTTACGGTTACCAGTGGCGGTAGGAAGTGGTCCTACGATGTCCATTCCCCATTGGACAAAAGGCTAGGGGCTGGTGAGTGATCTTAGGTCGCTGGCAGGTTGGTGAACCATAGGAGCATGTAGTTGACATTTCTCGTATTTGCGAGCGTACACTACCAAATCTTTTTGCATATATGGCCACCAGTAGCCTTCCTTCATAGCTTGAAAAGCTAGCGCTCTTCCTCCAATATGGCTTACACAGATTACTTCGTGGAGCTCATGTAGATTTTTCTTGACATCCCTCGGTTGAACACATTGTAGGTAAGGGCCAAAGAACGATCTCTTATACAGCTTGCCCTCAGGAGATAAGTGAAAGCGAGCATCTTTGACTCTTATCTGATGAGCGGTCTTTCTATCATGTGGAAGTGCACCATCTTTCAAATAGTCCCTTAAAGTGTCCATCCAACTGGGTGCTGACTCAATCTGGAGCACATGTTCCATGCCTGGTAGCTCATCTCTCTGGTTGATGCTCGGATGAGCAAAGAAGTTGATGGGGATCGTTCTTTTTAAGTCGGAATTGATTTCCGAACTCAGGGCTTCTAGGGCGTCAGCATGGTTGTTCTGTCCTCTGGGAAATTGCTGGACACTGACTTCCTCGAAGCTGTCCATTAGCCTCTTTGCCAAGGCAGGGTAGGCTGCCATTCTTTCATCTTTTGCATTATAGTCCCCACTTATCTGATTGGAGACTAACTGTGAGTCGCCAAACACCTATAATTATTTCGTCCCCAAAGTGTACGTCTTCTGGAGGCCGACTATTAAATCCTCATACTCTGCCTTATTATTGGAGGCTTCAAATCCAAGCCTGATTCCCTGTTCGAGGATTGTATCTTCTGGAGTAACAAGCATAATACCTACCCCTGCCCCCTTTGAGTTGGAGGATCCATCAATAAATAATTGCCAAACTCCCTCTGTTGTGTGATTCTCTCTTTGCTTCATGGGTTGAAATTGGTCGAGCGGATGCTCGCCTATGAATTCAGATATGATATCAGCAAGGACTTGTCCTTTGATTGCATTCCTTGGTTGAAATTGGATGTCAAATCGTCTGAGCTCGACTGAACATTTAGTCAATCTTCCCGATAGATCCTCTTTCCTCAGGATTGTTTTAAGGGGGTGCGATGTAAGGACGATGATGGTGTGAGCTTCAAAGTAGTGCTTCAACTTCCTTGAAGCTACTACAAGTGCAAAGGCGAGATTCTCTAGTGGTAGGTACCGTTGCTCAGCCTCTAATAAGGTCTTGATCGCGTAATAAATGGGGTACTGGATTCCTGCTTTCTCGCACACCAGCGTAGAACTGACGGCATGGTTGTAAACGGTGAGGTATAAGTATAAAGAATATCTTTCTTGAGGTATAACGAGCAGGGGTGGTGAGCTAAGGTAAGCCTTAAGCTCGTTCAATGCTTGCGAGCAATCTTGATTCCATTCTACTGTTTTGTTTCCCTTCAAGAGCTGAAAGAATGGTTTGCATTTCTCGAAGGACTTCAAGATGAAATGGTTCAAGGCAGCGAGCATGCCGATGAGTTTATTTATGTCCCGTATTGTGCGAGGGGGCTATACCCTATTAATTGCATCGATTTGGTCCGGATTAGCCTCGATGCCTCTCTTACTGACCAAGTACCCAAGAAATTTTCATGTCTGGACACCGAAAGAACATTTGCTCGCGTTGAGCTTCATTCGATATTTCCTGAGGATTTCGAAGGATATCGATAGGTCTGAGAGGTGGTATTATTTGTTCCTACTCTTGACGAGCATATCGTCGATGTAGACTTCCATGGTGTCTCCCATTTGGTCTTTGAACATCTTGGTGACCAGCCACTGGTAGGTTGCCCCTATATTTTTGAGCCCGAAGGGCATGACTTTGTAATAGTATAATTCGATGGTGGTGATGAATGTTGTCTTGTCCTCGTCTGGTGCATACATAGGGAACTGATGATACCTCGAATATGCATCTAGAAAACTCATTCTTTCGTGAGCTGCTGTGGCGTCCACCAATTGGTCAATTTTTGGGAGAGGGAAACTGTCCTTAGGGCAAGCCCTGTTAAGGTCAGTGAAGTCAATGCAAACTATCCATTTCTTGTTACTCTTTGGAACTACTACTGGGTTGGATAACCATTTAGGGAATTGAACCTCCCGTATGGATCCTGCATCCAGTAATTTTTCAACTTCTTTTTCTATGGCTTTTGCCTTCTCGAGCACAGTTCACCGTGCCTTCTGCATAATAGGTTTGAAAGTGGGGTCGACATGCAATCGATAACAAACCACACTGGAATCAATTCCAGGCAGCTCGTATGGTTCCCACGCAAAAACGTCTACGTTGCTTCTCAACAAAATCTTTAATTCCTTCTTTTCTTGATCTGTGAGAGAATCTCCAATCAAGAATATCCTGTCCATATCGCTACCACCAGCTGTAACTTCCTCCAGGTTTTCGATGACCCGCTCAGAGGGGAGGATCCTGGTCTCTTCCACTCCGGGCCTTCCATACCTTAACTTCTATTTTGAAGGTATCAGACCTTCTTATTCCTCGACCTTCTCATTGGGATTTTTGACCTTCTTCTCTGGTTTTGGGCGGATGGCCGCTATGAAGCACCTTCTTACCATCGCTTGATCGCCATGTATCTCCATTACTCCTCGCTCGGTCACATATTTGAGTTTCTGATGGTAGGTCGAGGGGACTGCCTTCATCGCATGTAGTCATCCTCTGCCGAGGATAGCTTGGTATGGCGAGTCAATGTCTACTACTAGAAACTCAATCATCTTGGAGATAATTACTGCCCTTACTAGTAGCACAATCTTTCCCAATGGAATAATCACTTTTCCAGCAAAGCCAACTAGAGGGACAGTGGCTTCCTTCAGGTCGGCGATGTTCAACTTCAATTTTTTGAATAGGTCGAGATATATTACCTCGGACGAGCTTATTTGATTGATGAGCAACTTATCGATGTCATAGTTGGCTATCCTGAGCGTAATGATCAAGGCGTCATGATGTGGGGTTCTCACTCCCACTAGATCTTTATCTGTGAACACGATATGTTTGTTATAGTCGACGTCATCTCCTCGCCGACGCTTTCCTAATTGTGTCTTTGCTGGATCGATCTGAAAAGCTTGCATTACTGCTATAATCTTTTTTACCTCCATCCGAGTTGAATTCCCCTGAATCTGCTTCATATTAGATGCCCCATGAATTACCACAAATTCATGGCCAACATCGTCTTTGAGTACGTTGTCGGGTCTTATTTCTCCATTGGCAGTAACTTTCTCTGCCTTCTTCTCCACAAACTCGTTCAGGTGCCCATACTGGGTCAGTTCTTCGAGGTGAGACTTAAGAGCTTTGTAGTGCTCAATCTTATATCCTCCCTCTTTATGAAAAATGCATCTTTGTGAGTTGTTTCTCTTTGAGGGATCTCCTCCCATCTTTCTAGGCCACTTAATAAATGGCTCGTCTTTGATCTTCGCCAGAATCTTATAAATTGGTTCTTTGAAGACAGGGTTGACTTCCTGAAATTCTTTTGAAACATCATTCCTTCCTCCGTTCTGGGAGCCATTATTGCCCCCATTCTTGCCTCCTTTCTTCTAGTTCTCATCTTTGTCGTTGCCTTTGGCAGCGAGCTTAGTTCGATCATTTTCCCCTATGATGAGGCGGGTCACATCCTCCACTTTGGCGTACTACTCGATGCGAGCTATCAGGTCATCGATGGTCGTGGCCTCTTTCTTCATCAGGGATTGGTGCAGAAGGCAAGAGATGGGTAGCCCAATTTTAAAAGAGGCCACTTCTACCTGCTCCGATCAGTCCTCGACCTTATTGAACAACTCCTGGTACCTCTTCGCGCAGTCTCGGAGGCTCTCTTGAGGCGTCTTTTTCATTGTTAGTAAAGCATGCATCCTTTCGGGTTAGGAGCTACTAGTATTGAAGTGGGATGTAAATAGCTCGTCCAGGGACTCAAAGATCCTGATAGGCCTGTGAGGGAGCCTCTCGAACCATTTTTGTGCCACGTCATGCAGACTTGAGGGAAAAATTCGGCACATCAGTGCATCCCGATGGTTTCAGAGAGTCATGGCTTGCCTGTACTGCCTAATGTGATCAACATTTTTTCGATTATAAATCTTGAATCTCGGAATAGGAAATTTCTTGGGGGCTTCCTCTTCTTCTATCTCCATTGAGAAAGGGGATTTCATCTGGGTCTTGAGAGCTCATATAGCAATCTCCCTGGTCGATCTTGTGCCACGGTGTGCTGGGTGTTGGTCCATCTCCCTTCGGACCAAATTTCGTATGTTCTCATTGCTGTGAGTTGGTCTCCTATAATGGCGAGCCGGTCGCTGATGATCGATAGAGTCGTCACTTGACTCGTGCTTCTCACTCTTTTGGGATCCACGCCTTGGGCTCCTTCCTCGGCTGCGAGACTTGCTTGCCTGAGTGCTAGGAGTGCGATTTGGACGTCGCCTAGTGCTGCGATGGAGCTCTTTCTCCATCCTTTCTAATTTCCTTTTGAGGAGAGCATTCTCAGTCGTTTGCTTGGGAGCGGACTCCCTTTGCTCTTGGAGCCTTGCCTTATAGTCATCAATCAGTCTAGATATTTTTGTGGATTTTATTGGTCCTTGGCTTTCCTC
This sequence comes from Sambucus nigra, assembly GCA_949130495.1. NCBI lineage: Eukaryota > Viridiplantae > Streptophyta > Magnoliopsida > Dipsacales > Adoxaceae > Sambucus > Sambucus nigra. Next base: position 43,621,667 of record OX422213.1, read on the forward strand.
TGAGGCTGGTCTCTCTGGGCGAGCCCTTTGATCTGAACGCCAAACTTCAGATCTGATCCTGCGAGGAGCAGGTTGTTCTTGAATATCTTCCACCTGAGGGGCATTACTGCTATAACCAGACATTTCAAACTTCTTTGTTGTGTGGGCTTTCTCAGGGAAGACAAACGTTCCCACAGACGGCGCCAATTGTGGTGATAATTATATTCAACACAAATAAATGAGAAAAGCGCAATTACCAAGAAAAATAAAGAACATAAAATGACGATCACACAACATAGTATGTACATGGTTCAGCAAGAATGCCTAAGTCTACGGTGGTGCAGTCAGTATTATTTCTATATACTCCGGGGAGCGTTTATAGAGAATACACTACGTGCCTCTTGCCCCAGGCTTAGGGTTTATTATATACATGTTTATCTTCGGGGAGTGGGGGTGTTGGACTCCCCCAAATCCATCTTTCTCTCCTGGAATATCTCTATACGAGATTCTAGTAGAAGACTAAGTCATAACTGAATTTAGTTAAGGTGCGACGGGTTCGGACTTTGGGCCATTTTTATTAGGCTACTCATCTGGGCCCATGATGGCAAATTCGGGTACCCACACCCACAATACCTCATATCTAGATCACAAGGATGGAAGCATCTAAATAATCCTTGCTATCATCCATAACTGTTGCAGCATCGTTTGACTCGGAGGAATTTTCATCTAGACGTCCCTGTGTCGGGACAACTAAAAGATTTATAAAGATTTTGAAAATGGGTCAGAGCCCAAAACATTTTGAAAATATTTAGCAAGTATTTAAACTATGATGTTCTTCATATTTAAATTGGTGTCTCACTCACATGAGATACCCCTCGCCTCTCATCTAATAGCGCACACCTAACGCATGTGTATTAAACACCCTAGTTCGCTACCCCGCCTTATTAGCATTCTCTCAAAACCTCTAAATCACCCATACGCTATCTCATACCCCATGTATGCAATATCTTAAGCTTTCGCTTGAACTTATGCATTATAATTTCTCACTTATAATTTTATCTGTTCATAATAAATAACTTTCACTAGTTATTATAAACTATTCACGATTTAATGTTGTTAATCCCGTATATAATTTTCTCATCTTTATATATGTATGTCACATTTTATCTCTGGATTTTATCCTCCCGTATGAACCAGAAATCATTTCATTATTTATGAATGGAGTCAATAAATAACTTAATATAACTTATTATATCTATATAATAAGTTACAATGGTGTTTTCATTATTCATAAGATGGGAAGACACTTCACGGTTCAGATCGAAGCCAACAAGGCAACTATCCAATGATTGGGATTAAAATACCCCTCTTCGCATTTTTGTCCCTTACATATTTGAGTTCCCCCTATTTTTTAACACTTATTTACTTTCCCCCTCTTACCCAAAAAATCAAAAGCATGGGTAAACCAGGAAACTATACCCTTGGTCCATACAAAGACTCTCTCTCTCTCTATCGATCGATCAAACTATCGTTACTAGACATTCTCTCCGCTCATTCAAATCAACAAGAACACAACTCTCACTCTTCATCCCTTCATTTGGTAACTTCTTACCACGGTCATTTGGGTCCTCTATCTTTTTATCTCAAACTGGTGAGTATTTGAGTTTTTTTTTTAATTATTTTGTTCTTAGATATGTGTATAAGTGATTGCGTATATTTCAATGTTATAGTAAAATCTGTCCATTTTAACTTCAATTGCTCAATCCAATTTTCTATTTCCCAATCTAACTTCGATCTCTTGTTAGTTTGGGTTAAATTTGTTAGTTTATTTTTCTTTGCTTCGTTTAACTTTATTTTGTTGTGTTGTACAGGTACGCACCATCTTGAGGTATGTTTTAAATTCTATCTGTGTTATTGGTACACATTATTTGTTGGTTGAAATGTTTGATAGAACAAAAGTTTTTAGTATTCACATTTGGACTGGACTCGATGCAAAAATGGTTTTTGTTCAAGGTTGTGCTGGTAGTGTATTTTGTGTTGAAATTACTGGGGTGGAGTTTCCATCGATCATCACCACAACTATTTTCTCGGAGGTAAACATTTTGAAATTTAATTTCCCCTGTTTTTCTTATGATTAAGAATGTTAAGTTTTCCTCTTTTTTGGTTTACTCACTCAAATATTTTTGAACTCTTTTTGAGATATTAATTTTAGGAGTGGTAACTCTTAATTTTGTGTGATTCTTAGGACTATCATTTCTAAAAATCGTGATTAATGAATGTGGTTTCTTTATTTTTTGATAATTTTTAGAATTGGTATAATAGTGTTAATGACGGTTTACCATTAGACCATATAATGTTGAATTATTAGACTCTGGACATAATATATTGTGTCCTTAACTTTTTGTGAAATCAATTGTTAGTGAATGGGAAGCTTAAAAAAGCCATGCTTTGCTTCATTGCATTTATGTTGGTAAGTTCTTACCCCTGAATAATAGCCTTTTAAGTGTTTGCTAAAATGCTTTAGATATAATTTTGGACGAAATACATTGTATATGTTTGGTTTTTCAAATTGGAATTTAGAGTTTTAATTTGTATTTTTACTACTTTTTGTGATTTTATCTACATTTTGTGTGTTTAGGTTTGGCCTTTGTCCAACTCCGATCCCCACCATATTTGGATCCTATTTTCGGCTCTGTTTTCGCCCCTATCCAAGATCAAATTTCCATTCATAGTCTCCCCTCCTTCATTCATTTATAGTTTCATTGCTTTTATTTTAAACATTTCACTACTCATATATGTTTGAGGATTACTATATCGCCCATTTTTTTAATGCACTCATTTTGATCATGTAGGCATGTGATTTATGGAAATTGGAGATTAAATAATGCAGCAACTGGCAGGGCCCTTCTCTTGAGATTGTTAAATGTACGGGATACTAAACATATTTATTTAATTGGAGTATTAGTACTCTAGATAATGAGCATTTACATGTATTTATTTCATTCGAGTTCATTTGTTCAATAATAGTGGTCTACAATATGTTTTCTTTATTAATTTGTAGGCTTTGAATTTAAATTCTTCAAAATAGTAATCCAATATGTAGGATGTTTCGAATGGAAACTTTGGCTTAAGTATGACGTAATTGTGAGCATAGGTTTCAATTTTCCCTAATTTTGACAATATATAATTGGGAGCATTGGCGTTCACTCTTCTTTTCATGATCTATTGTATGAATTTTGAAACTATTTTTAATAATCTTCATTTTAATGAGCTTGCTTGATATCAAATAGTGCAGTTTCAGACTTTATTTGTGTCAATTAGTGCGTCAGCATGTATGTTCATAGACAAATTTGGTATACGAGGTTAAGTGTGATGTATAGAGACATATGGTCAGTAAAATAGAATAGCTAAAAATTGACTCACACTGATAAGACATTGATTGCTATATTGAATCACTGCGTGACAATATTTAGGAAGAGGTTGCTGAAATCATGATTCAAAAGAGAAAGGCCTTTTATTTCCTATGGGTTCATTAAGGAACAACAGGTTGTCGTAGCTATTCTAAAGGACCATTAATCAGTTGATAAACATTTTCTCTTCTTTTTGCTCTATTTTAGACATGGGGGCATACAAAAATACTAAAGTTGTGAGGGTAGTGACCTCAGAATAGTTATCCAACATCAGGTTCTCTACATACAAAACTGTGGGGGTAGTAACCCCACCCAAGGGAGTTCATAATACCAATATGTTGTTCAACATCTTGGCTCAAGTTGACTAAGAAGTCAATAATTTGTTTCCTTCTCTACACATATGAACCGACCTGACTTCCCATTGTCGGCTTTTAAGGGCCCTGTAATTCTCAATGAGCCTCCAAAATCAGTGTTGAGATTCGTGGGATGACAATTAAAAGCAATACCCAATTTTGACTTCTCCCTAATTCCATTATCCTCATGGATCACCCCTCCAATTGGGATAATTTTGACCCCTCATAGGCGTTCCCGCCCATTTTGATTTTAACCTGTCCATCTGCTAGATTTTCTTACCTAAAAATGTTGGTTTTTCTTCCACGCTACCGAATTGGAAAGGTAGTGCTCATATCCACTGCACAGACGTGATCAGAAGCATGGAAACACTTTACAAAGGTTAATGTTGTTATCGCTGCACCATGTTTAACGTTGCTCCTAGGTTGAACTTCAAACTTAAAAGTTTAACACTGTTCATAAATACATATTTGGATTGTTTTCTTCTCCCTTTTATAAAAGTTTAGGATGTTGATCAATTTAACATGTACTTATATGGTTGAACAGTGTAATCATAGAGAAAACAACTATTTATATGCAACAATTATTTATATGTGACAACATGTACTTATATGCTAAAAAAACATCTCTTTTGCGGATTTGGTTGTTCAATATTCTCAATTGGTGCAGATGGCGCATGTTTATATTATCGCGATCATGGGGCGTACCTTGGGATTTGAATTGGACATCAGTAGACACATGCAGAATGTTTTAGGCCCAACATTAGACATGATTCAGACACATCTGTTGTGAGTATGTAAATACACTTTGGCAGCATAGGTAAAGGAGTTCTTTAGACACATAAATATCTCTTTTAAGTCGTCCTCCATAATATGCATTCTTTTGTTTCTTTATCATCATTGGTGATTGTATTTTATAGAATCTGTATTTCAGTCCAAATGCTCCACTGCCACAGGTTAAGTTCATATATTCTACCCTAAAAGGTCACAAATTCAAGTGAGACCAAGATTTGAAAATGATTACTAGATGCATAAAAGTCTTTATAGCCCCACCCACTTCTAGAAAAGAATTGCCATTTCCAGATTTTTTTTACATTATCCTCCATTTATCTGTGTTGACTTACTCTGTCCTTCGTAAATTGCACTTCTTGGCCTATAACCTCAGGAATGACTTTTCTACAACACAACATCAAAGTAAGTGTTGCAAAAACATTATGCCAAGTGTAAATAAAGGCTATTTTAGAGCTCAAGTACCAAGAAGTGAAAACTTTACCTGGGAGTAGTGGGGAAATAGGTTGGCACAAATAAATGGAGGGACAAACAATTAGGGAGAAATGGAAAAAAAAAACTTGATATATGTAATTTATTATATACTTGAGAATTTCAGTTAGCATATTTATCACATTTGATAAACTTTTTTGTTTTGTCAATTTTGATCCACCATCACCCGGCCTAGAGGAGGCATCGATTTGAGGATCACCTGCTGCAAATAACTTATTTTAACAGTTCAGTAGATGATCCATCGTCTGGTCCAACATAGTTCGCTGTGAAGATGATCTTGCAAACTCAGTGGAATCCTTTTTCTTGGTACCGATATGGTTCTCACCATTTTATCTAACATTTCTAAAAGATAAATGAAGTGTGAGCATTAAGTAAGTTTTTGGAAACGTTATTGAGTTTGATTTCATTTTATATTTTTTTGTGTTGTACTATAATTTTTATTAAAATTAATTTTGTTTTTCTTTTGACTTATCTCAAGTGGAAATATACTAAAGTCAGCAATAAGGCAGCAACACCACACAATAAGCTCTCCCAAACTCTCTTTTTTCTTGGCTTCACCTTGATGTGCTACATTATTGAGTCCATATTCTCTATTTTTCTTCTCCTCCTACAGAATGTATAAGCAAGGCTAACTTGATTTTGTTTTCGGGTTATGGTCCTGGAATTTATAGCTTTCATGTTCTATTATAGTCAGTCCTTCTTCCCATTAGCAGAAAGACGGAAATAAAACAAGTTCCCGAATAACAGATTTGTGAATAAAGACGTACACAGTTAAGCTGACACCATTATCGGCACTCGAGTTGAATCTTCTTCGGCTATGCTGACAATTTCTTTATTATTTTTGACTCTGTTTTGTAATAGATTAAACCAAAGACGACAGAAAGAGTGATGCTTCACCGTGGAAGGTACACAACCAATTTCATTTCAAAGTTAATAGGTTATGAAGATAGAAATAGTTTGATGACGAGTCACTTGATTTTGATGAGATAAAAATCAGTATGGTATGTGGATGTATTATTTGAATACTAAGTTCCAAATGACTTACCTCCCACACGAAAGGACCGATTGAAAAAATTCAAAAAAGAACTGGAAATAAGTTAAGGAAAAAGGGCAGAGGATCACAACTGTAGCCCCAAACTGCACAAACATAAGTTGCTTGCAAGTCTTATTGAAGTTCAATATTCTAACTTCATATTACTTTGATTCTGTTCAACAAACTACCCTATAGAACTTACTGTTGAATCTGTTCAACATTTTTCTCAACTCATCAGATTATTCAATTAGTTTGGTCTAATTTTATCAACAAGTTTCAATAAACACATATTAGTTTGGTCGGATTACTCAACAATTTTCAATAAACACATATTCCAAAATGTGCAGAATAACTAGCCTTAACAAGTTTTTTTCTTTATTTACTTTTAACAGGGATTTTGGGTGCATATGTATGCTTATTTACTTGCATCACAACTAATACAATATGAAGAAAAAATTATACCCACAAAAAACATAAGATTTTCACACAGGTTAAATTTAAGCTACGAAATCAAATCTTTAAAAAGTATAATGTAAATTGGAAATATTAGTCAAGATTGACGCCCGAGATGTCATTCTAACGCATTAAGATAATATCCAAAGTTGAATGTTTATGCACATTAGGATTAACTTATATGAATGTATTTTGACGTGTGTATAGAGATAGATATATTACATGGTCCACCCATTGACAAAAAGCACCGTTGAAGTCAAAAACAGGGTCTTTGAGTAGCTCTAATTTGAGAAGAGAGTACACCTAAAGAAATTTATGTGCACATGCTCCTTCATTTTCTCCAATTATTTTGTTGAGCTTCACTGTTGTTTCGGAAAAACCTCTTGCAACAGCAGTGAAGATATTATACTGATTTAAAATGGAAGTTTTTAATTCATACTCTTTTCAATGTATTTTTACATGGTCAAGATATGTGTTGATGCAGCATGTATACTCATTCAATGGGTAGGGCAGTTAGCAAGTGATTCATGAGAGCACGCCAACTCCAAGAATAGTTCAATCGATTTGAATTACTTTTGCAGTTCAGTAGAGATTATGCAACCACTTACAAGAATAGTTCCAATTGTGATATTGATGCAGACATGATGGCTTCATTCTTTTTCAAATTACATCAATTCATACCGAACACAGATATTAATTTTTTGAGAGTATATTTGTTTATGTAAAACCTTTGTAATATTTCACAATATTTACTAATTTGGTATTTCTTAAATTAACCATATTCCATTCATTGTTATTTAAATTTATAACATTTTATTCTCACACTAATTATTTGGTACATTAATTGATAAAGAAAACAAATCGAAACCTAGATGAAGTTAGAGACACTGTTGTTGGAACTATGCTCGCTCCCGGCTCCCAAAGAGCAAGTGAATACAGGATGGGTGCATTGTACTCTTTAATATTACTGCATTCAAAGTTGTATATGTTTTGAAAAGCTCATATTTATTCATAAGTATACTATCAATGTTTTGGAGAAACTGTTCCAATTATGACTATGAATATGCAATGCTCATCAGGTCCTTAAGTTCTGATGATTCAGAGAGATTCAAAGCAAAGTTTTCATTCCATATGATATCTTTAAACCCAATTGATCAGGTTTCCTTTATTAAAATCGATTTTTGATGTTTTGTTGTAATTTATCTTTTTCTTACAATGAATCTCAGTCGGAGATTTGAATCAACTTCTCTATGAATCCATCTTCCACCGTATCATCATTTGAACTATTTCTCCTACGCTAACTCCCACCCTTGATTTTCAATAGCATATTGAAAAGTGATTGACCTCGAATTCAATGGCGGATTCAACCCATCACCTCACCCACCGATTTCAACAATCGCCGGACTCACTTTTGATTCAATGGGTAACAGTGGCGATTGACCAGAACCCATGAGATTTGGGGATTTTTGTTGAGGATTAATTTTTTTTTTACTTTGATATGTTTTGTTTTTCATATTCATATTGTTCATACTCATACTTTGTAATAAACATACTCCGTAATACTCATACTCATACTCTGTAATCCCATATCACTACATTTTATAACTTCTGTTTGCTACTTTTTTACTCCTATTGAATTTCACCTTGCTTTTTCTTCCACTGTTTATTAATTATTTGACAGATGATACGAGTATGAATGTATCCATCTCATCCTTGTGTTGCTTTTTGTAATCTAAGAAATTCAAGAGATTTGTAATTTTGGTTAAATAGTAATTCTATAATAATATTCATAACCGAGTAGATTTATTGTTGACTTAAATTTGTATTGTTCTATACATATAACCTTGATGATTTTCTTTAACTCTATTTTTGGCGTCATAACATAATAGTGGCTGAAAGTCTTAAACTTGCTTAAACATTTTTCACTCAATTATTAGTTTGGGGTGAGCGAATGTATTTCTAAAAAACCTAATGATGTGTGCTAATGTATTTCTCATCTATTATCTACAGGTAATGAAGAATTTTGTATTGAATCTTATCAACAATGGAGGGAATGAAGATTGACAGTGATTATTAAGTGTTTTCCCATATCTAATGTTTTCAATTTTAGTACCTCAGAACTCAATAACGAAGGTAACTATTTAGATTGCGTACATTTATTTTATTGGCGATATGGAGGCAATCACACATTTGTATTGCGTACATTTATTTTATTTGAGTTCAATTGTAATGTGTATTTATGACTTTAAAAAGTAAATGTTGAATATAGTTCCCTCTTTTATGCATATATTCTTGGGATTGAATATTGTTGTTGTTGGAATATTTTTTTATTTCTTAAACATGGCGAATAATCCAATAAATAAAGGAGATTTTACCCAAATTTTCTAAATTGTTTACACATTTTTGTTGTAAACTACAAGTGTATGACTTAAATTAGTATTTAATGGCTATTATGTTATTTATATGAAGTCCTTGACGGAATATTAATATTATTGCTGGATCATTTTTTATTTTTTAAATATGGTGGATAGTTCTATAAAAAAAAGTAAAATTTGCCAAATTCTAAAAATGCTTAAATATTTGTGTTGTAAGAAAAACAGACTTCAATTGTTTACACATTCAATACTTTGGACGAACTATTGATGTTTTTAATTCAAGGTCGTGGATGGACTATTGATATTGTTGATGAAGTATTTTTATTACTTAAATAGTGCGGAGAGTTCTATAAAAAGGAGTTATTCAACAAAAAAAAATTTGAGTTGTTTGTGCTTATTTATATGGTCCAATCAACAACATACACTGTCGAAAATTTGCGTCGTGCCTTCTGGCACGGGCATACCCTAGTGTGTGTGTATGTGTGTGTGTATATATATATATATATACACACACAATATACTATACACATCAAGTATATCCATACTTATATATCACACACTATATAAGTATAATAACCATCCCTCAGAGATATACCTCAATGGATGCAGTCTCTAGAATGCTATCATCTTCGAGGGAATACACACCTCAACTTGGGTACCACCGGTTAGAATCTCACAACGACCCAATAAAACATAACACAAACATATAGTTCCTCACCTGAAAGTGAGACGAATCATACCCAAGATGCCTCACCCATGATAAAGTGACATACTGCATAAATAACTTGACGTTATTACCTGGGGACTATACTCTCTCTACATTCACTAGCCAGAGGATTCACCCACATCGCGCAACTTCCCATGATAGCCCTAGAGGGGTATGTTCCACACAAATATATCATCCACACACATATATTTATAATCATATCATATATACAATAAATCTATACCCGTATATATATATATATATATATATATATATATAATATGATAGGTGGGTGTTTTACTGTTCCAAAATATCAACGGCTGTGATGGAATTTTTTGAGACAATCTAAGGGTCTCAGATTGTGCCATATCACCATTTACACATTGTGACATGGCAAAGTTGGAGATAATCGGGCCTCAAACCATCATCCCCTATCCCTCTCACTTCATTTCACCCAACATAAAAGAATCCTCCCTAACCCTAAATGCCCCCACTCCCCTGCTACTCTGCCCTGTTACCCCTTACTTCCCCCTCCCACGCTACCCTCACCTGTCTCCCTCCCACCCTCCCAAGTTTCCACCTTCCTTTCCCCCTCTCGAAGAGACCTATCCTTCCTCCTCAGTTGTCTTCCCTGCCGTCGACTATCTTCCACGCTCCGGCGTTGCCACTGTCTTCCACGCTCCGATGCTACCACGACCTTGCTTCGACACTACCAGGATCCTGCTCCGACGCTACCGTTTCACCAGATCTGATTTGTTAAAAAATTAGATCTGGATCTCCACTTATTTTGGTTTTGGGGCTTTTTTTGCATAAGATTGGTTCGGGTTTTGGTAAGATTGATTTGGATTTTGTTGTTTATGTTATGTTTTTCAAGTCAGTTGGATGTTGTATAACACTGATTCGAGTTTTGGGTTTTTACAAATTTATTTCTTGGTATTATTTTGCATAAATAACACATATTTAGGTACAATTTTTTTTTTATAAATAATATTTGGGGCAGTTATTAATTGTTTGTTCCCAAATCTTTTCCATATTGGAATGGATAAATACTATTACTTTTTATGATGATTATTAATTCAGTTGGTATACGTTGTTTATTGAATCCCATTTTTGTGTCCAATTTTTTACATTCCTATTATTTGAATTACATCAATATGTGAGACTTTGTGGATGTTTGTATGTTGCAGGTACCATTGGGTGTGTTTTTGGTAATGTCACTCAGATATAATTTTTTTTTTATAAATAATATTTGGGGCAGTTATTAATTGTTTGTTCCCAAATCTTTTCTATATTGGAATGGATAAATACTATTACTTTTTATGATGATTATTGATTTAGTCGGTATACGTTGTTGTGACACCCCGCCTAATAAAATACCGGGCGATCACTCTTATAAAAATAAAAGAGGAGTCTCATATGGATCATTCTTAGCATCACTGTCGAAAGTTCATTTAATTACTAATAACCTATTAGGTCGGTGTCAAAATTTTACTTAACTACTCTTTTTAAACGACTAAAAATTTAAAACATCCACATAGCATTGCGTAAATGAAACTGAAATAAAATAAAATAACCGAACACTCGGTCAAAATATACAACCATAAAGAATGATGTGCTAAAAGAATAAATAAATGCAATTGGACCATTGGCCCGAATGTTTATACAGTACCTCCTATCTAGAGTACAAGGATAGAAGCGTCTATCAAGATTCCTGCACGCATCCACAGCTGCTGTAGCTGACATCTGACTCGAAAAAAGTGCCATCCAGGCGTCCTTGTGTCTGGACACCTATATATATATAATATATAACAAGAAAGGAAAAGTAGATAAATAGGTCAGAGTCCGAGTTTGAAAATATTTTGCAAGTGCATAAATGCTTTATTTTTAGAAAAATATTTTATCTCATATTTAAATTGGTATTGCACTCCCGTGAGCTACTCCTCACCTCTCCTCCAAAGGTGCACACCTAGTTCATCCCTCTAAACATCCTAGTCCACCTACCCTGCTAAACTAGTCTATTACCCAACCACTATCAACCCTAGATAGTCCAAGTACTAAGGGCTAAACTTCACCCCAGTCTTAACGCTATGCCATGTTCGTGCGTAGGGTGTCTCCCAGAGTGAAATCCAAATAAGGAACCCCCCCCCCCCTCGATACACTACTATGCGGCAAGGACGATCGTCGGGATCCATTAGACCAACGGCACCCAATTTATCCATAATATATATACATATTCCCATCAACATCCAGATCTATCTCCCGGACTAAGGATTTATATACCAAGTATTTATCAATACTTATCATATTTATCTCAAAACTTTCCATTTCCTTTCTTATATCAAGGAAATGTATATAAAAGCCAATTCATTATCATGAATTGCTTTAACATAACATATAACTTTTTAAAAGCTAAGTTTATTATCATAAAAATGCTTTTCCATTTTAAAATAACCCATTTCCCTTCTCATATCCAGGAAATTTAATCAAAAGCCATTTTTATCATCATAAAAATGCTTTTACCATATCATATGCTTACACTTCCCTTCTTCCATCCGGGTCGTGTTACTGAAGCCAAACATTATCCCATTTCCCTTCCTATATTCGGGAAATGTAATTAAAGTCATTTTATTATCATAAAATGATTTAACAAATCTAAGACCGTCCCTCCGAGTTTCCCCACTGGACGCGCCCCTAATTGGCTATCATCTTCCAGGGCCCATTAAACAAGACATCCTCGGAACCTAACAACGTTGGGAAGCGGCCATATGCCTGCGGGAAAGTCAAAACCACACCCAGAATCTCCTAACCAACGCAGTAAAATATAATCGCCATATGGCCTAGACTATATCCACCCTCCATTCATTAGTCAGGGGGCATCACTATACGCACGCAACTTCCCTTATGATAGCGATTTAGGGAGGTGTGTAACCATAATCTTTATTAATTATGAAAATAATTTCTTTTTCATTTTGAAAATATTCATTTTTACATTTTCAAAATCATTTACATCATACCATACATATATACTTTAATCACATAGTATATACATATACCATATATTCCTCCTAGAATATATAAATGGCCATATGCCAAGTACATCTAGCGATGACCAAATAATCCCAATGATTCCCTCAAGGAATCATAATCATGCATTCTTATACGCATGATACTAAACCCAAAGTATCTCCTTACTTTGATAAGTCATACACACCTCAATTCCCTTTAAGGATTCATTGGATATCTCCAATTATACCCTATTAAATAAGTGAATATATATCTATATTCCCAATTTATCCTAACTATCTCGTAGGATATCCTCAATCCGCCATTGATCATAATTATGCTTCCTATACACATACTATATAGGCCTAATCGCCCACTAAAATATCCTAGGGATTTTATCTCTCCCGAACAACCTCAAAATTTAATGGGGTATGGATTTCATTCCCATAAACGTAAGGACTATACCTCATTCAAATAGTGATCTACAGGTCCCCACTCTATATTTAGGAACCCCTAAATAAAGTCCCAAATTTTAATTCACTCCCCATAACCACAAGAGGAGAAAATTGGCAATTCTGCCCAAAGCGAATCGATTCGCCCCTTTTGTGAATCGATTCGGGTAGGCGAATCGATTCGTTTCCCAATCTGAATCGATTCGGAAATGGTTCTGAAAACAGGTCCCTAAATCCGAATTGATTCGGTCTAAATTCGAATCGATTCGGCCCACTGCAGAAACCCAATTCCCCTTGGGCGAATCGATTCGGCACAGACCCGAATCGATTCGGCCCATTCGAGGGTCAGAGTTTGGGCAACTTTCAATCTCCAAATATACCCAAAACTCCATCTTTCTCCATTTTTGTTGTTTCTAACCTCATCCAACAACTCAATAAACATCTAATCTAGGTTTTACAACCAACACAACAATTATTTTGGGGTATTAACCCATATCTCTTGGATTTGAACCCTAAAATCCATAAAACCTAGGTTTGGGCATTTCTCCCATTTAAATTCAATCTTACTTTCCATTAACATGGTTTTAACACTAGAAATCATTAAGAGTTTACATTACATCAATTTGTAAACTCATATCCAAATTTTACCAAATTTATTTTAAGGGTTCTAACCCTAAAATCATGTTTATACCAACTATGATATGAGATGATTGCACAAAATGAAATAAAGCAAGTAAACACTTGCCTGGAGGATGAAATCCGACGACCTCGAGTCGAATCCGACGGAGTTTTGGCCGGAATCCCCCATCTCTCTCTCTTTTCTCCTCTTCTCTCTCTCTCTCTCCTCTTCTTTTCTATTTTCTTTTCTTTCCTTTTCTCTTTCTCTTCCTCTCTCTCTTGACTTATAAGGGAGAAAAATAAGGGTTTAACCCCTAAAATCCCAAAAACGACTCGTTTACCCAATCACGAGTTACTTTTACCTCTAAAATTCCCCGAAACTCAGTTTCGAAAATCGGACACTCTTTTCCGACTATCTCGGACATTCCGAGACTCACCGCGCAGTCAAAATTTCCATCCAAGGTACTTGACCGCAAATCACTATTCTACCCCATAATACTTAATGCAGGCTTTCTAATCAAAATCTGACCTTTTTGTCGCTTTACTCCACGGTGACATGTAATTAAAATACTTCGACCTATTTAATCCCAAAAATAATTACAACACTTATCGAAAATCATTAAATCCTCAAAAATCCCAAAAATTGCTATTTCGAGAAATTTTCCAAATTGCCAATTTATATTTAATTATGGAATTTAATCATCCCCCCAAAGGGCGGGTTGTTACAGTTGTTTATTGAATCCCATTTTTGTATCCAATTTTTCCATTCCTATGATTTGAATTACATCAATATGTGAGAATTTGTGGATGTTTTTATGTTGCAGGTACCAATGGGTGTGTTTTTGGTAATGTGATCTAAGTTTGATTTTTTTGTGTTCTAATTTAATTTATTTGGCATGTATTTTAGTGATTGGCTTTCTATTTTATTTTATTTTTGATGCATCTCAAGTGGAAGGTTGATTCATTTAAGAAATCTTCCCAGTTAGTGAGTTACTTATTATCATTTCATATGGTGTGCTAAACATGAGTGTGTAAATTATAAACTATGTTTATAATTTTTAATTTGAATACAATTAGTTTAGATACATACAAGAGGAGATTTTTTTAAAAAATTTAATTTCAATAGTATTACTTTTTATGTTGATTATTAATTTTTGTATTGTTTATGAATTCAGTTGGTATCACCAACATAGAAGCGTAAACAGGTAGCTAATGTACGATTTGAGGGGTTTTGATCTAAACTTTGGTTTCACATGCTATCGGTAATGGTGGAGGTTTATCGATCGGTTCAGATCAAATTAATTTGAGTATTTTAAGCCAGAATAGCAGTGACATTGGCGTTAGTACCCAGAATAGAAGCGACAGTGGCTCATGAGGTAATCTACGTTTGAACTTCAGATTTCAATGTTTTTCTCAATCTCTTAAGCGTGTCATTTCTCTCATTTTTCATAGTGTACGATCACAGGTTACTTATATCATTTCTCTCATTTTTTTACTTTTAATTTTTCTTAATGATAATATTAGATTCTCACCACAAAGTTTTGAAGAGAGTTAATGAGGACGTCAGGAAAGTTCACCTAGGGAAGGAGGAAAAGTCACCGCTCTTAAAGGAGGGCCAGTAGGTGAAGCTCACTTCGAACATGTGACAGTTGGTTAGTTCACATCGAACAAGGGCCAATAAGAAGTTTGTTTCATTGAAGCTTTTGTTAGACGAATTTCGGATTTTTTTATATTGTTGGATTTATTGTTATCTCTTAAATAGGGTGGATAGTCCAATAAACAAAGGAGACTATGCTCAATTTTTTTTTTTTTAAATTGACACTTTGTTTTTTTAAGACATAGTGAATTTGATTGATAAATATTGTATATTTCATTTTATATGTGAATTTGTTTGATGAATTTAGATAATTTGGATGTTGTTGGACTATTTGTTATTTGTTAATTAGGGCAAATAGTTCCATAAATAAAGGAGACTATACCCAATTTTTTTTTTAAATTTGACACTTCGTTTTTTGGGGACACAATGTGAATTCGATTAATGAATATTGTATATTTCATATTATATGTGAATTTATTTTATGAATTTAGACTATTTGAATGTTATTGGACTATTTGTTAGACATGGTGAATAGTTCTATAAACAAAGGAGGCTACAACCAATTGTTTTAAAATTACACTTTATTTTGTTAGGAGCGATATTTTTTCCGTTTTGCAATTACGTACTTTGAAAATTTTTGTCGTTTTGTAATTATGTGCTTTCGAAATTTTTGCCCATTTTTTTAAAAATTGTTTACACATTTATTATTTATATTAAATAATAAATCTACACTTATAATATACAAAATATTTATTATTTATATTATGCACTACTTTATATTTTTCAAAATTATATGCGTTCCTTTATTGAAAATTTTCGTTGTTTTGCGATTACATACTTTCAAAATTTTCACAATTTTGCAATTACGTACTTTCAAAATTTTCGCTGTTACACGATTATGTACTTTGGAAATTTTTGTTGTGCCTTCAGGCACGGGCATTTCGCTAGTGTGTGTGTGTGTGTGTATATATATATATATATATATATATATATATATCAAATCTAGTTGTTCCTGCCTATCTCATTGGCCTTAGCCTATAATCCCGAATATACCAATTCATATTTATTTATAAGTATACACACCACTTATTTTAATCCCATAAATATTCTCTCACTTATGATACATATATCACATTAATAGATTCCTGAATATTAGCTTGTCACATCTAGCTAGTATTCTAGTTTCACCTACTCACACATTCAGATTTCGCTCATATACTATCGGCACATACATTCTACACGCATAAATGTATATATATCAGCCGAAATGACTTTTTCGAGTGTCGTTCGTCCCAAACACTCCTAAAATTTATAACATGGATCTTATTTCCACTAAGCCGAGATTTATATACCACTCATTAAATCTTTTAGGGGCCCGCACACTCTATTCAGGGTCCCTAATTATTTACCTCCAAAATGAATTCTTTTCCAATCCTTTTAGTCCAAGAGAAATATCCCGAAATTAACTGTCATAACTGAACCGAACCTATGACCATAAAACAAACTGATTCGATTCTGAAATAAACGAACCGAACTGATGGCTCCCAAAAACGAACCAATATGGTGACCAATATACGAACTGAACCGCATCCGAACCGGTTCAAGTGCTCAGTTTTGTTTTCGGGGAGTTCATCTTCTTCTACAACTCCAAAAATCACTCCAACACTCATCTAACCCAAGATTTATAGTCTCCAACATCATCAACCATCAATATACTCATCTACACACTAATTTATTCTTGGGATTCATCAAGTTAATTAAGATTTAAATCCTATATTAATTAAACTCTAGATTTTATTCAACCCTTCCAATTTCATACCAAAACATTACACCATCAGCATGGATTTTAATCCAGATTTCATATGGAGTTATTATCACCTCAATTTACATGAAATAATTTCCCAAAACCCCATTTTGGTTTAAGAATACCAATCCAAAACGTATAGTTTTCACCAACTATAATGTGAAAAATAAATACACATAAATAGTTAAAGCAAGTTAAACACTTGTCTCGTTGGATAAATTGGACGACCCGGTGCCGGAATCCACCGAAGCTTGGTCGGAGTTCTCTTCCTTCCTCACTTTCTCTCTCTCTCAGCTTGGTATGAAGACTTAGGATGTTTAACAACACAGCATCCTCTAGTACCTAAAATTAAATCACGATAACGATATGGTTACTTCATCAGCTATAAGGTCTCACCTCAATAACGGCACATCACACATTGTGCTTCTACCAACAACATCCAAGTAAGACGAGCCTATACATTACTGGCTCAATAGCTTTAATACTATTGGAAGGCTGCACATCACTAAGTTTCGGCTTCCCAAAGCTATCCCAACAATTTGTCGTTACCCCCTTATCAACGGACCCTACCTCTCGTTCGATCCAAAAGTTTAGTTATCTACTCACCCTCAATCAGAGGGAGAATGGTCAGGCTTTTCCACACAAATCCTTAATAAACACCATGTCCATAATAAATCATTACGAGTTATTACACACAGCTCTAACAATTGGTAATTCCCTTCCCAATTATAGTATATTTTATAATGCTCACTTCTCGCATTATCCAACATTGTAAATCACCTCCCGTATACTCATCGGTTATAGATGACACAATTTATCTAAAACAAAATGCCATCCCTCTTCTTCCCCAAAATCCTTATCGGAGGTGGGGTTCAAGGGTCTTTATCCTAATTCACAACAATATTGGGCGGGACCTCGCACTGGTGAAATCCTTCTTTACCAACCTGTCTGCCCGTTCCATCACTGGAATCATCGATTTGATACAAAATTTCTGGTTAATCATCTCAAACCAACCTATTTCCATCAATGAGTGGTTTACTTGGAGACAATCTCAGTATGTCTCACCTAACACCAATTCCCACCTATAACATCTCACATTAGGTGGTACTTTATCTTCCCCTTCTTTCCCCGGGGTATACCAAAAATCACGGTCCGTGCACTTTTACCACAATGTGCACTTAAGGGTCCTTCTTACCTTATAGACATCAACATTCTATTTTCGATCAAGCTACCCTTAACATTCGGCTGAGTAGGATTTCGTTTCACTTTACCACAATAGTTGGATTTTCCTCTTCTCAAGAGATATCCTTTTAAATGGCTTCCCACATCCTTTCCACCCATCTTGAGTGTGCTAGCTCTTATTGCACACATATACTTGGATCATCCTCCTTCTCACACGACGTTCAATCAGTCCTGCCATTCCATCTTTATTTATAACTACCCCATAGGCATATATTCCACACCTTTATTCCCACATCCTCCTACCTCGAATGATTTGAAATCAACTAACTAGGGCGTCCATACACCCTATAATCCATGCATATTGGCATAACACTGGAAACGTCACACACTTTCGTCAAAACTGGCCTCCTATTCTATGTGTGGCTACAACACATCGGTCTTATCAATCACCTCTTAAATCAAAATTTAATTCTCCTCAACATAGTTCCACCCTTCAAATCGTGGTGAGAAAAAAAATTGTGCTCTCTCATGGAACTACCGACTCCACTGGCCTTATAATATATAATATCTCTCAGATCAGAGTATTTTTTCTACAATTTTATTGACTATCATTCAAAGATGATGCCCTAGCATCCATCAACATATCGCTACTCATGAATTTGATCAAAGTTCATGCGTATTGCATCCCGCAATAACATTCCAATAAGGAACTTTCCCCAAATGCACTATCACTGAACATTGGCGGTAAACAAATTTCATAAACTTCAAACACATACCCGGGACTCTCAAAATCCCATCCCTAGACATATAAATATCAATCTCAACTCCCACGTCTCTAAAGGAGTAATATAACAATGTGCTCTCCCTATCCTATCCCCGAACAGGTGAATCGATTCGATTTTTCCCAAGAATCCAGTTTTTCTTGTTTTGATGATTTAAGCTTTGGGAATTTATCCATGTGAGGGACAATGGTTATTAAAAACATAGGAAGAGTTTTATTGGGGACCTAAATACATATTTAATCGAGATGAGGTCGTAATGTGGAAGGTCATGCACGATTACTTAAGAGGCAAGTTACCTACGCGAATAAGAGGATTTACATGAAATTTTTGAATAAAACTATAAGAAAAAAGTGGGTTAGATGGAAGTGATATACCTAGTTGATTTGGGTAATTTCAATAGGGGTACATAGAGGATAAGACCCTAAGAGATATGGTAATAATATTATGATTAATTCGAGGCGAATTAAAATAAAAATAACACTTATTCGAGATAATTCGAATGTATGAGGTTAAAAATTTATAATTAAATTTACTCATATGATTGTCGTATGACAAGGTTAAATATGGGTGTATCTTAAGCCTAGGTGGCCAAGTCTAAAAGATTAACGTCGATTGTGATAGTAGGTTGAGTGACACTACTTACCATATTAGAAGATTCCTTATACATGTACATATAATCGTTATTGACGTTAGTTGACTCCTTATATATGTACATATAAACCTTATTGAAAAGGTAATAAGAAGCGAATAGTTATTGATAATATGGAATAATTTAAGTCTAAATCAAGATGACAATATGCTAAAATCAGTAATTATATTGGTAAGGTTAGTTGGGAATAACTATACCTATAATTGTATTGGTAAGGTTAGTTTGGGAGTAACTATACCTATAATTATATTGATATGGTTAGTTTGAGAGTAACTATACCTATAATTATATTTATAAGGTTAGATTAGGAGTAAGTATAACTATATTAATAAGGTTAGTTTGGGAATAACTATACCTATGATTTTATTGACAAGGTTAGTTTGGGAATAATTGTACCTATATATTTTAAAGGAAATGAATGATGAAGTAAATGTGATTTAAGTCCAAAAAAATTGTATGAGACTTAACATTTAATGGGGAAGTAGTCGTAGGATAACGACTTAAAAATGAGTCATGTAATAATTGACTAAAATGTCATAGTTAAGCTAAGAAGGCTATATTTTATATGAATTGAGATTTTCCAGGATTAAGGTAGTTATAGAGTAACTACTCATACATATTGGATGATAATATGTACTTATATGCATTTGTGTGGACATTCCAATGTTCGTGGACTGTCCTATCGATTTGGGGGTTCATATGTTCGGATCGGGTACCACATGCCCGTACATGTGGGCTTGGACATTTTGTAGGTCATATAAATACTATGCGGATGCTCCATTTATAAGGAGGTAGGTGTTAACGCTGACCCAGCCTGTATCACTGCTGGGTATGTGCCGTGAACATGTATCCTGCGTAGGGACCGCCCCCAGCTTATGTGTGTTTTGGGATGTCCGCTTAAGATAAGTGATTCTCCAAACTTGCTGATAGAGTACGAACGAGAAACCAACGGTAGATGCTTTTGTGTCACACACACACACACACACACACACACACACACACACACACACACACACATATATATGTATATATATATATATATATAGACATGTGTATTTTTATCTATTTACACATTTGGTGTGCCTTTTATGGGAATGTGCCCTCTTAGTCCAAAGATGTAGACAATAATTAATGATACTAAAGTCGGGTTAATAAAATGATGTGGGTAATTAAGGACGAAGATGAGTCCTAACGAATAATGTGGTAGACAATTATTAACGAGAATAATAATTGAATACTCTACGAAAGTAGATGACAATTAAAGATAATAAATAATGGGGTAGCCAATTATTAATGAGAATAATAATTTTGTAATCTATGAGAATGAAACTTATAGTCTAACGGGGTAGATGATAAGGAATATGAATTAAATTATTAAATGGTATGAATAGATAGAAAATGATTACGGAATATTATGATGAAAGAATATGCACTGAGTTTACGTAAATTGGTAGTCAATATTATGAAATCTATTCGGGGATTGGGGGTGTCAGACATGAGTAACCACTTTTACTTATCCCATAGCTAGATGGCTTATTCTTTACATGACAGATTAAATAATGGAAGTTACAATTGACATTTTGTTTGAGGATACGAGTATGACTGCTTCTAGATGAGAGGTGAGTATAAGTTATGTATAGATAAGAGGTGAGGATACGAGTGTCGATGAAGAGACGTGCTATATAAGTTAGTAACAATTTGTATATCTATTGGTGAAGAATCCTTGAATCTCTAGGGCTCTTACCCAAATTATAAATGTTTTTCCACCGTGTATTCTTAATGATATGGATAGCAGGATTGACGATGGATTAATTTTGCAGTTGCGTTGGACATACTGGATTTCGCTCCATTGATTATAGTATAGGTTGTACTTCAGTATTTTATCATTTTATTTCATACTAGGATTTGTACGGGCATAAGCACAAGTGGTTATTTATAGTAGTTGTACTTAGCTTTATATTATGGACATTGTATAATAATTCAGTTTTTCTTATTCATGTTTTAAATCTACTTTATTCAGTTGTTTTTATTCATTGTGGATTTTGATATAAAATAAAGATGTTTTTATTCCTTTAGTGCTGAGAATGGTATAAATTCTTGATAAGACCCATCTTCAGAGTATTGATCCTGACCTGCTTTTACGTGAGAAAATGAGGGTTGTTATAATTTTCTACCTCATTGAGTTAACGCATCATGATTCCATCTTTTCTCTAATGGTAACCGAGTAAGTTCGACAAACGTATAGTAATTGCCATACAGTTGAAGATATAATTTTGGACTTTTGAAATCTTGCATTCTACATTACATGGATCTTATGATGTATATTTTTATTCATTATTTTTTTTGGATCTCTTTTTTCAGTTCTGTTAGGGACATGCTCTTCCTTTATCCCTTTTTTCAAAATTTTATTTATTTTTTACTTCAACTAATGGATGTGAAATGAAGTGAAAATGGAGTTCAAATCTACGAAGAATTAAATATCTTTCATTACACTTCAAAGTATTGTGTTTAATTATGTCCTTCCTGATCACTTTTGTATGTATATTATTTGTATCTTGAATGTTTTTATAACTTAACTTTAATCTTTCAATCAGAGTTGCATTGGTATTGATTGAAACATAAATGTTATTTGATTGCATTATTTATATATTAAATGAGATATTTCCAAAAGGGATAAATCATAAAATTAAGCAGCCAAAACAAGATGTTTTGAACAAATGATATTTTATACACACACACACACACACATGAGGTATTTATGTGTTATGTTTATAACTACATATGAGATAAATCTTTTGTAATACCCCGTATTTCTGCATATTTAGAATTTAATTAATAGAGTAATTAAATCGGAGATATTTTTTAATTTAAATTACGTGAGTAGAGTAATTTAATATGATTTGATGATAATTATGATTATGATTATTAAGTGAATAAATAATAATTCTGATTATTAAATATTAATCGATAGATAGACACTGATTAATATTATGATTCAAATTTACTAAGTGTGAATATTAAATGTTGATAGTTAATTTGTACAACATAGCGGGTGATATGGACGTACTTAATTTTTTATCTCACCCGGATGTCACATGTAAACTAAATTGAGGTTGAGATAGTAAATATATTTAGTGACTCAAATGATAATTTAGAGGTAACAGATGATTTCGAAAGGGTCAAATTAGTCAAAATAGTATACCCAGGGGTACTAGTCGGGTACCAGGGCATTTTTGGGCTAAATCGGGATTGTACGGGGACGTTTTAGGCTTTTGGCATATCGGGGTGAGAAGACCTATGAACTTTAGTGTGTTTTATCAGCTAATTAAAAGTGTGGTTAGGGTTATAAACCTCATAACACAAAGGAAAACCATTAGAGAGAGAAGAGAGATCATTCTCAAGGCTAAAAAGGAAAATTGAAGGGGATTTCAAGGAGTTCTTGCACCAAAAGTGATTGAGGAAGGAAGATTGGAAGAGAAAGCAACCCAACACCTTCTGCAAACTCGAAATTATATCACCATCCAATCAAGGCAAGTGGTTATTTGCAAATTATTTTGAGTTATAATATCCATGCGTAGGATTTACAAATAAATTGATTTTGATAAATATTGTTGGAGAAAAAGAATTGATTAATTGCATGTTTGGGTAGATATAACATGTTGTTAGATTTATATCTGTAGAGGATTGAAAATCAGAGGAATCATAGTTGTTAGTAAGAATTAAAAATTTGGGTTGATGATTGAAAATATGGGAAGAACATGTCATATTAGGGTTCTTAAATAATTAGAAGTTTTGAATTATTTTGGGCTAAATTGGAAGGATTTATAGTGTTTAATTCGTTGGAAACTATTTTAGCATATGTAGGAATGGTTAGGTATCGTTAGTTACAAGTCTGGTGGATTATCATGTGAGTTAGATAATTGAATACGGTGAAAAATGCATGAATAAGAAGAAGATTTGCGTCTGTCACTCCTCGATCGATCGATCGATCGACCCTTGAATATCGATTGATCGATGGAGTCGATCGATCGATGCTCAAGGTCGATCGATCGACCCATGCTGACTTTGGGTTCTTTTGTTGGTTGAGTCCTATTCGACTGCTGATGCTTGAGGGGAACCTTAGTGATGATATTATACCTATGTAAGGACTTAGAGAGTACATGTAGGTGTATAGTGGGAGTCCGTCATAATCATTGAGTGCAAAATTTGAAGTGATGAACCGACGAGGATAAACCGATCAAGTAGTGTATCGGGAATTTTGGATTTGAGTTACGGAGAGAGTAAACGTCATTCCAAGGAGTATACCAATAGGTTAGATATAGCTTAACTATTTAAATGAATAAAGGGATAACTAGGGCCCTTAGAGTTGTGTGAATACTCAATTAAAGTTCAATAGTGAGATAAATCGTAACTTAATAAGTCCGGTGAATATTAAAGAGGAAATATTTCATCCGAGCACTATTATTAGGTAGCGTTCATACCTACTGAATTATATAGATACTTAGGTGGAGAGAATACCTAAAGTATACTTGCCTATATTAGGGTCGAGGTAGGATTCCGAACTAATGTATGTAAATAGTAATTTGGGGTCGTGACGAAAGAGTTCCGAACCAATCTATGTATAAAATTTCATTAGTGGGGTGGAGGTGATTTTTTTGAACCACTGCATGAAATGAACTTGGGGTCGAGGTGACATTTCGAACCAATCCTTTTACTTGGTGTCGATGGACCATTCTGAACCAAGATTCCTTGATGTGTGTTAGGAGTACATATTAGTAACGAATGAATTTACAAGTATATATTGTGTGTGAAATGTATACTATATTAATAATCTACTTATGCGAGTTAGTAGATAATGAGATGCCGTGAATACATCTAAAAGAAAATTTAGTAGGGAAACTTAATTATTAATCGGTTAAAGATAACAAAGCGTAAACAATTATCTTAGTATATAAATCATGAGATATGGTTACTATTACATACTGAATAGGGAAATGGGCACACATGCCCTAACTAAGCAGAACTAAAATAAGAGCAGAATCAACGAAGAGGTCGTCTAAAGCAAGGGCCTGCAACTCCCACATATGCTGCAGTACGTCAAATCCAAAGATCATATGCATGACGCCCCTGTGGCTGGGCACCTGTAACACACACACACACACACACACACACATATATATATATATACACTAGGGTGTACCTGTGCCGATGACACATTTGTAAAAACGATCCAAATATTAACTCATAGTGATTACATCCAATCACGGTTGAAAAAACATTCTTGAGATTTCAACAACATGATGACCTTTGGGTTTACTTAAAAATTTAATAACCATTAGAACTCATTAATTTTGGTAAAATAAGTTTGTTCCTGTAATATTTCTTACCCATGCCGATAACACAACGATAAATTTATTCCGGTGATAAATTTGTTCCCGTAATATTTTGTATTTTAAACGTGTCGCCATTTACACAACACTTTCAATTTAAGATTGTTTAAACCTAACCTCAGTTTTGTCACTTAATTATTTTATAACAGAATTCATTTTATAATTAAAAAAAAAACTTAATGGTTTCGAATATTTTTACAATTAAAAAGTATTATAAAAAAATTAAAATAAAACTTTTATAAATACGAACTTTTTTACAAAATAAAAATATTAAACTTGATTTAATGTAATATTTACATTGAACACACTCAATGTTGAGAATGAAAAGGACTTGAATTTACGTAATCATAAATTCAACAGTAAGAAACTCAGTGTTCAATAAAGGTCATTGGGCCATGTGCCAATGCTTCTACAATTGGTAAAGGTCATTGAGACATGTGCCAATAAATCATTATCTTCTTCCTACCTGTTGATTTTGACATATACCCAGACATAACTTTGAAACTCTTACTACCTAATCCGATATTTCACAAATCATAATTAAACCCTGAAAATTCTCAAATTTTTTTGAGGTTTTTCTAATTAATATTTAAACATTTTATAATATTATTTTTCACATTACCAAAATTGGTTGGAGTTATCATATCCCACCGTGAACTAAAAAAATCAAATTAAAAATTTAAATTAAAGAAAGATGAGTGGGTGGTGAAATTAGGAGCTCAAACCCCGCTCATTTAAAATTGCCAAATAAATAAAATAGGGAATGAGTAAGCAATCTAAATTACTTAAGGGTGTTTTTGTTTACACTGTAGTTAAATTTTTACATCCCCCAATTTGAGAAAGAGATAAATTTAAATAAAAACTTAAAAAAAGACAGGCAAATGTTACGGCTACAACAGGGACGTTTGTGACAGATATTTTTTTTTTACTTTTTGATTTCTCTGTCGGAAGAGTTGAATTATATATATAATTTTTTTTTGTTCGGAGAAAGTAAAAGGGGTATATCAGTTATTAAAACCTACATCTAGTTTAATACATATATATGTAGACACATATCGGTTATTGAAACCGTATTGTTTATATCAGTTAGGGTCTTTTTATATGAACCCCTACAATCCTTTAATATCCCCCACCTACTGAAAAAACAATTATTAAACCTCCATACAACGAATTCCAAAGGCAGGAACAAGTTTTACCCATCTAATTTGAAAAAAAAAACTTTACCTAAATCCAACATCATTTGCCCACATGCTCTCCCAACTTCTCTGCTCCATCTAATTTGAAAAAAAAAACTTCAGAAGCCAAGGCAGGAGCAACTTTTACCATAGAACGAATTGTTTGAATCTGGGTTCATTGTCAACAATACTTCTTCAAAGGCTTTCTTGAAATAGTGTGTTGGACTCTTTTTCCCATAGAAATCATGTTCTACTTCCCAGTTATAGATTGGGTTTATACAAAAACAGTCTAACTTAAATGGGAGTCTTTGAAAGCCTAGAAACCCACCGTCAATCTCTCACACACATGTAATAACCTACAAAAAGAAAACATTAATATAAAAAAACTTCTCAAATCGAATAGTAGTTACCATAGGTCACTTAGAAAAAGAAAAGATCTGAATAAAATGAGGAGTGAGAGATCAAACCTTGGTGGAGATCGAAGAAAAAGAAAAGTAGGAGAGAGTGAACGAAAGGTTTTGAGCTTGCTTTGATGTGGTTTAACACAACATTGGGTATGTAGAAAAGAACAAATACATTAAATGCAGATCGATGATGAACCTGTAAAAAAAATTATTATGTGGCTTGTTAGATCTGCTAAAAAAATATAAACGGGAAAAAAACAACAGAAACGATCAGAAATTGAAACCCAAATAACTTTTAGTGAGAGAGATGTGGATGATCTAAGACAACCGCTTGCCACTACTAAAAAAGTCAAGTGGAAGTGGTTGGGTGCTCTGTGAATATAACTTCTATCATCATTTTTCTGGAAAAAAATACATATAGAAAATAATGGAATGACTTACAAAAGATAAAAAAAGCTCGTTGAAACTGTTGCTACCACCTACAGATCTAAGAAATGCAAACAAAAGATAAAAGAAGCTTGTTGAAACTGTGTTAACCACGTACAGATCTGAAACTGTGTCAACCACCTACAGATCTAAGAAATGCAAATGTTTGCTCGATCAGACAAAAGGTACAGAAAAATGTCCCTTCAACATCGAAAAAAACAGTCTTTAATGGTTTGGAAAAAAATAATATTTGAAAGGCAAGATCAAAAATCATTTCAAGGTGCTGAAAACAAATCTTTCTTAAACGAAGGCCTTTACTTAGATTTACGGTGACATGTGGGAAATATAATACTAACAAATGCAGGGAAAAAAATGGGATTGCTTACAGAGAGAGGTCACCGAGAAAAGAGAAGAGCCCATGTACTATGGTCAAGCAAATATAATGTCCCTGGAAGCTTGGATACTATGGGCATCTTACGAAGAAAATAGAGGAAAAGATGAAGTAAACCCGTCTAGGGCACGAACTGTGAGGTTTTCTTGTCAAGAGCAGATTTGAAGGTAGTGGGGTGGGTGAGAGATTGAGAGACTCGAGGATGAATACTCAGAGTTTGAGAGGCTCGGTAATTGTGTTTGTGTGGGTGAGAGAGAGACGCGTGATATTGATTTTTACTAACCTCGAGACATGGGACGTATTAGATTTTACGGATGGAAAATGGCATGATATTGTCCCATCACAGCCACATGTCATCATTTTCAGTCTTTAAGATACACACTTCAAGATTTAATCTCAACCATCAGTTGATAAACACCAAACCAATCAACTTTCAATCTCAGCCATCAGTTGGCCTAGACAAAAAAAGCCCTCCTCCTTTATTATATATATATATATATGAGAGAGGGAGAGAGAAAAGATGAAAAATGGGTCAGAGCCCGAGTATGAAACAGTTTAAAATAGTTTAGCAAGTATTTAAATTGCTTACCGGCTAATGTAACAACCCTGTTAGTATGCGTCACTCTCTTGAGAATTCTCACATCTCGTCTAGTGTGCACGTCTACCATAGTACTAAACTCATAAGTTTATCTAACTTATTTTTTCATAAAGCTTCATCCCGAGAAGTAAAAGGGTTATGATATTTAGTTTAAACAAAATCAATCTCTTCAAGCTTTATTACGTTACTTAGAGCAACACCATACCGTAACAAGTTTCCCGAACACTTATTATAAAGTTGGAGCATTTATTCATTACTTATACGCACAGTAGAAAGTTCTCATATATATATATATATATATATATATATATATATATATTTATATATATATAATATCGGCACCCCACACAATTTCTATGGTTCTGGCATACTCTGCTAGCAAGTCCCCGTATTACTCGTACTAAGGGAAATACTAGTTCGGAATCACTCTCGAACTGTATTAACACAATAGACACAAAATGGAGGCGAAGCATAATTCCAAGTTACTAAGAGGTCAGCACATACCCCTCACGTCTCTTAGGACCGTCTGACTATCATTCTCAGATAGCCTATACCAAGGAATCCTATATTCTAGGGTACAAGTCAATATCCCCCATAAAGGTCCTATCGAGATAAGACTGTCCCGGCGCGACAACCCCCATGATAACAAGTAGCGCGGGTATGATTATTCACAATTAAAGTATTTAATTTATGTACACAGTCACACAGTCATATTAAGATAGACAATTTCCAATAAGGTTCGCCCACGACCTATAATTATTATTAAACGTATTCAATACAAAATTTACCCAATTATCTCTTATAAGGGATTCATCTCTTTTATTCCCAATTATAATTTATTTCATACTTACTTCTTATCTCTCGAAGTATTCTCTATTACTAAATACAATTTCAGTAGGTTTACCCTCTCTAACCTTCCGGTCTAAGTCTTTCACGAGTCCCTCAATTCATTCACGAACTTACGCACAATCTCTAATGTGCATCGAAATTCTCCGTTAACCCACAATTTCATCCCATATTGAATTTCGTTCAACGGAGTCTATTTAGACCCTACCGGTCCTCCTCACGACCCATTATACTCTAAAAATAATAATCAAGGGTTCCTACGTATTTAAACCGGATTAAACAAAAAGGAGAAAAATATGCAGTTTTCCAGGAGGGGTCGATCGATCGAGTAAAGGGGTCGATCGATCGATCGATGTTCTTGGGTCGATCAATCGATGTTCTTGCCCAGAAATTACGTTTTTAACCTACGGGTTTCACCTACTAAATTCCTCCAAACCCCTATTAACGATTTCCAAACACCCAAACAACAATGCTACTAGTTATATATACTTATATATATGATTTCCTACGTGAAACATGTCCAAATTCATCAAAGGTATTCAATTTTTGGGATAAATCATCATATTTAACAAGAACCCTAATTTTCATAAACTTTCATTCTTTTAATTCTTTTCCAGATTTCTTTCTTCTAAACTCATACAAATTCGTGGGTTATTCTCTACCTATGATTGAGATGTCCAGAATATATTTATTTCCATCAAGACATGTGATTGAATCCTCAAATTCTTCAAATTCTTTTATGAAACATGTGTATAAAAATCCTAATCTAACA
Organism: Sambucus nigra; assembly: GCA_949130495.1. Classification (NCBI taxonomy): domain Eukaryota; kingdom Viridiplantae; phylum Streptophyta; class Magnoliopsida; order Dipsacales; family Adoxaceae; genus Sambucus; species Sambucus nigra. The sequence continues at coordinate 43,651,343 of OX422213.1, forward strand.
TGAATGAAACAATAACTAAAAGAAAAGAAAGTTAGATACTTGTCTGGAAATTCAAGGGTCTGATTTGTGGATGAAAAAGGTATGGTTGCGTTTCTCTTCGTGCGATCTACGTTTTGGTGGTAGTGGCGGTGCAAACGGATGAGTTCTTGACCTTGGATTGTTTGAAAAACTTCATACCTTCTTCTATAATGGTCGTTCTTAACTTTTTTGATTGTTAACCCTAAGAGCCTAACTCAAATGGTTGATATACCTTAGGAAAATTCGTGGGTTTAATTACCCAAAAATACAAAATGTCTAAAATACCCTCTCGGGATGCCAATTAGGCCTAAAAACCCCACGAGGCCCATACTACTGACTATTTCGACCCTTTCGGACACGTTGGCGCACTCGAAATGATCATACGGGAGACTTATAATTTATTCACTTTTAAAAATAATAATAATTTAGTCCCGACACGACACAGACGCGTCCCGACTTAAATTTCCATAATTGTCATTTTATTAAACAGTGAAAATTTTAATAAAATCAATATCATATATTACTTTACTCATCTAGTAATATTCAACAAATTCTCAATAATTACTAACTCTCGTCACGCTAGTAATATTTAAAATAATTCTCGGATTAATATTAAATTAATATCTCAATTTAAATTTAATAAATCCTCAAATTAGAAGTCATAAAAATATGGGGTATTACATAGTCTAGTTAGCTTGGGTAGTACAACTAACTAGGTGGATTAAATACATGATGTTAGGCGTGCACTAGATGAGGGGTGAGGTAACTTAGTAGAGTGTGTGCATATCTTAACACGTGTAATCAATAACTCATTTTAATGTGATAATCACTTGCTAAATATTTTCAAAATATTTTTAGTACTAACTCTTGCTATTTAGGTGTCCAGTCATAGGGACGTCAGACTTGAGGATTCAGTTTAGGGACTCGTAACTGCAGCTTTGTGGACGCTAGTAGGACTTTGCATAGACGACTCATTTATTCAGATCTAGTGTAGGATCTCCTCTTTAGTACTCTCTATTGGGGCATGTTGTCCATTTTCATTATTGCAGTTATTCAGTTTTGGGTTATGTTGGTTTTATTTAGCAGTTTTGGATTTTAGCAGAATGTTGACTCGGCAAGACTTTATTCTTTATATATTGTGTGGTGGTTTGAATTATAGCATAATGTGAATGTTTAATTATTATTTCCTCATGAGATATTTTATTGGGTTAATGAATTATAAAATTTGACACCGGTCTAATTTTACTTAGGTGATTAGTAATTTAAATTTTTTTCGATAGTGATGTTAAGAATGAACCAACTGAGGAACCTGTTTAATTTAATTTAGGACTGATCACCCGGGATTTAATTAGATGGAGTGTCACATCTTTTTTACTTAAGTTATAAAAAACTTATTACTTTGGAAAATTATCTTTGTGCCTTCAGGCATGGTAAATTATCTTTGCTTTTTGTTCTAATTAATTTCCCATTTTTTGATCTATCGGGATGTTATATTTTGAATCTCTCGGAATCGTATTCATTGGGGTACTACTTCTTACTGTGTCTCATTATGATTTGTAGATTTTTACACTGGTGTTCGGCATGCTTTCCTCATTTTGTTTTAATTTTTTGGGCTTTATAAATAGGGATTTGAGGTTCAAAATTGAAGTCTGAATTTTATTTTGGAGTTTTTGCTTTCAATTAGTCTTGAGCTTTAAAACTAATGATGATTAAGGATGGATTTCTTATGATGATTTTTATAATTTTTATGATTTTGTTGGCTTTCTTATTAGTCTAAGTTTCCTCTTCCAATCTTTCCAATTTTGACTGACATTCATGCATAAGTAAGTTTAGTTTTTCCCATTTTTCAGGTTATAGCTATCGATATATATTTATATTCCTGGCGCCAAAATAGTGTAATGAAATGCATTTGGATCTTAATTGTTGAATCTTAAGACAATAACTGTGTGGCTTTTGAAATTTCTCTCTTTTTTTATTTAATTAAACACCAGAATTATTTAGTGTTTAGTTATTGTGTGAGATGTGTTCTGAGTGATTTTCTTTGATTTTTTTTGTTTACTTCCACGATAATTTAGCCATGAAACAAATATTCATGTGCAAGTTTGCTATTTTTATCTTTGTTTGATTCATTAATTTTTTTTGGTTAATGTAGTGAACATGGGTCTGGGTTCACACATAATAAAGTGAAGATAATGATCCATGCCCTCACCTAAGACTCACTAGGGATGCCCCATTGAGTACATACAAAACAAATTGAAGACATGTTAATATACTATCTCATTTGTTTTTTAAATTAAATATTCCATTGACGTTTCTTTTTAGGTTCAGATATAAAAGAGATGAAGAAAGATTGAGTTAAAATTGATGGATATTTTAGTACTTGCTCTAGATCTATTTGAACGTTGGAACAAAATGGTGACCGCTTCAGCATATTCTGGATTTCGTTAAAAAGGTAAGACTTCATCACTAATTGTTCTAACTTATACCATTACTAGTATGTTTCATGACAAAGTTGTTTAATATTATCTTACTGATATTCTGGATTTCGTTAAAAAGGTAAGACTTCATCAGTTTAGGGATAACGAGTCACTCATCCCTAAATATTGCTGTTGAGAATGCTGGGTAAGTGAAACATCAGGCACTAATTTCTTTTATTGATATTAATGGTTCATGTACTAACCATTGACCATTGTGTAAGAGGTTATGTGGGGTGACTAAATGTTAATATTATTTAATAGTTGACATAAATTCTGTTAGCAATGGTTATTTGCCAAGCCTTCCTCATTGCACACAAATAAGTAATGTAGTACGTGCTATTGTTGTTAATGCAAAATGTTTTAGGTTGGCTGTATTTCGCTTTATGCCAGATGACCAGAATAAAAAGAACATAATTTTTGCATTAATGATAACTCCATTTTGAATTGTTGTTTGTTGATAATCATAGCAGCAATCGTGGTTGTCTTACTCAATGTTGGAACAACTAAATATAACCAACATGGTCTATTGATGTGTTTTTCAATAGAGTCATCTTTGAATTCAACTTTTGTATCTATTCCCAAACTTCTTTAATTCCGTATATATGAATAGTTTTTACGTAGACTAACTATTCATTTTGTTTTTTAGATTATACAATGGATAGTTGACATAGCAATATCCCACCATTTTATCGATTTAAATTAAAATATTAGGGAGGTGATACTTGATCAACAACTGATGAGAGAATAATGTAACTTGGTTAGATGGGAATGCGACAACATAGTAAAAACACTTAGTTTTTTCTCTTCTCTTTCATTTTCGGTAATTTTTAACCTCTATTATTGATGATTAACTTGGTTAGATGGGAATGCGACAACATAGTAAAAACACTTAGTTTTTTCTCTTCTCTTTCATTTTCGGTAATTTTTAACCTCTATTATTGATGATTAACTTGGTTAGATGGGAATGCGACAACATAGTAAAAACACTTAGTTTTTTTTCTTCTCTTTCATTTTTGGATATTTTTAACCTCTATTATTGATGATTACTAATTTTGGTATTTTATCATTGTCATTTACTCTGTTATCTAAAAGTAGAAAAATTTCCTCTAATGATTGAAAATTCTTTAAAGGTATAAATAATCGACACTTATTAGTTACTCTGTTACTAAAAAGTAGTAAACTTCTTAATTTGGTCGTAGTGTTCTACTTATTTTGAGTAAAGGTTATATATTGTCACTATGAAGATGTAATAGCACCATAAACCTCTAATAATTGAGTTTCTTAGTTTAGTTGGAAAGGCATAGTAACTCTGTTGGAATTGGAAAACGTTAATATGAGTTTACTAAAACATTTTGCATTTTGCTATTACAGCCAACCATAATCATTTCTTTCTTTAAAATTATTTTTTAATTAATTGAATTAGGCCCAGTTTGGTTGCGCAAATTGTTTGATTAAGTAAATTGGTTCATTGTGAATTAGTGAATTGTAAATGAGTGAATTTGAAATGAGTTAAATCCAATTTTACACAATGTTTGGTAATTTGAAATTGATGTTAAGGTTCTATGAAAAAAAGACAAAAACAAATCAAGAGAGAGAGGGGGAGGGGGAGGGAAAGAGAGAGGGAGAGGAGGAGGGGGAGGGGGGGGGGGGGGGGGGGAGGGAGAGGGAGATGGGACATGTACTTTATGTGACTTCTATTTCAAATGGATACATTTAAACTTTTCTGTGAAATGATACAATTTCAGATTTTGCACATGAGCTAAAATTGGACAATTATTGAATGCTTTCATTAATGAAACCAAACACAATTAATGGGTCAATTTGTAAATGGATCAATTTATTAATGATCCAATTTACAATTTTGAGACAACCAAACGGAGCCTTAGGGCCCGTTTGGTTTCGTAAATTATTTAATTTTATAAATTGATCAATTTGAAATGAATAGATTGTCGATGTATTAATTTTAAATGGGTTTAAATCTAATTTGTGGTGTGTTTGGAAAAGAAAAATAGAGTTATTTACTTTTGATATATGCGTGTGTGTGTAGAGAGAGAGAGAGAGAGAGAGAGAGAGAGAGTACTATGGTGAGAGTACTCTATGGGAGTGGTGCATTTAAGATTCATATTGTAATTATAAATTGTGCAATTTCAAGCTTTTGGTAAAATGAACTAATTTAAATTTTTGTGAATAAATATGAATTGGTTCATTTTTGAATTTATTCATTCTTGTAACCAAACACTAATAATAAGGCAATTCATGAATAAGTTATTTTAAATTGACTAATTTACAATTTTGAAGACAATCAAACAACCCTTAATATTTGACCATAATCATTTAGATGTTTCTGTTTTAGATTGTGGTATTTGAGTGACATAATGGGATTGATTTTCTCAATTGCCTCGTTGGACAACTCCCATACTTTAAGAGCACACATTTTTCGAATTCTTATTCTCTTTGTGCACAATTTGCAATGTTCATTACCTTTGATATAATCACTGACAAGAAATTCGGTAGCTTCTAAAGTGTGTGAAATTCTTACTATATAATATTTTTATTATGTTGTACAAATAATATATTCTTTTCAATATAACTTATTAAAAGTTTGAGACATACGTCTTAAATATTAAAATTCGATGTCGCTATTAATATATTGTGGGTTCTTTATGCAATTAGAGAATATTTCAAAAGGTAGAGTTATGAACAAAATATTCTTATGAATGAGCTATGTTTTTTCCCTACATTAAGACATTTTTTTATAAATTTTTAATTACTAAGAATTATATATAATGCCGATTCAAATTACTAACATGTTGGATAAGATCTACTAGTTTGAAATGGTTGTTTGTATTTTTTGTTAGTGGATATTAGGCAATAAGAGGATGCATGTTACTTAAGACATGTAGTGTAAGCTAGTACACGAATGAGCATCAAATGCACAAGATATGACATTTCATAAATATCCCAATATTGACTATTCATTTACTTAGTCCTTTTTATTATTAAAATAAAGTTTACTATATTAGGTAAAACTTTTCAATACATTGACTAATTCTAAAAAACTCTGACACTATTTTCAACTCATTGATAAGCCTGTGTTTGGTTTTCAGAAGTTTCTTTGTTAGCTCCCTATGATGTTGATAATCTGAAATGATACAATAATCAGATATCTTTCTTAAGGGTTCGTATTCTAAGCTCTATATGTACAAGTTTGGTTGTCTTTTCAGGATGTGGTCACCAGGAGCTTTCAGAATGCCCTATAAAGAAAGTGAGTTTTAGTTTCATCACATTTTTATACTAACATGTTTTAGGAGCATATACCGAGACCTTCCTTTACAACCATTTTACACACATTTGTCTAAGACGTGGGTATGATTTAGTGTACACTCTATTGGGTTATTTTATGTAATTTGAAGTGTTTCAAATCTTGATATTTCTTTATTGCACTTCGGATGTTTAATAAAATATTCAATTTAATTATCTATTTCAATTGAGATTAAAATTCCATAATGTTTTACAAATTATGAGGCGTAATTTGCAAATTATGAATTGTTCTGATAGAACGAAATATGTTAATTTAGTGATTAAAATTTTCTTGGTGATAAGTAAAAACGAATGTTTCATTTGTAAAATGTTGGCTATATCCAGCTTAGGGTTTCCCATTCAAATTACTAAAATGGTTTCATTTTATAGTCCTAGAATGTTTCATGGAAATGGGGAAGAAATTATGACTAAATTGGATGCCGTCTGGACAAATCTGTCTTTAATTTCAGATTATCTTTAATTTCTACATTTAATTTTTCCATTAACTTGAACTATTATATTTTTGCTTTTGTTGTCGTGCATTTTAGTTAAAGACTAGCATGTAAGCCACGCGATGCGTGACCGAAAATCAAACTAAATTCATTAGAACCCAATCATTTAGCATCGTAGGTAACATTATTTTATAATATAATCAAAATAAAATTTCAAATTACGAAAAAAGGCAAACAATTGCGGTTGCTTCATTTTTTAAATAATTTCGAGAATGATTAAATTTTAAATTTAACTATATAATACAACTATTAATTTTGTAACTAAATAATATAAATGAAAATCATCATATTCTTGATCATTTAATAATTTTAGAATTTCAATATCCATTAGGCTAAATAATTTCATTCTATATTTTTGTATAACAAAGCCTAATCCTCTAACGTTGCAAATTATACTTCCTTATAATAAAGCCTAATCCTCCAACAAAGCTTGATTAAGTTAATTCTACTTTTTTGTATAACTAAGAACACCAACTACGTTGATAAAAAAAACGTAATGTACACATCCACTAAGAATGACAATAATAAATGTGAAGACCAAAAAATAGCAGGATTTAACCTCCTTCATAATAAATGCGAAGACAAAAAAATGACAGGATTTAACCTCCTTAAAAACCCATGATGTTAAAGATTAAAAATATCAAAGTATTTGATAAGCAAAAATAGAATAAGCCTCATCAAATATGGACACATGCTTCATCATATAATTATGATTTTAAATGCAGCACCAACCTTCAAAATCATATGAATTGAGGTTGCGTGCATTGAAAAATTTGGAGAGAGGGAGAACTATTCTTTTGTAAATTCCCAAGTAAAGCTAGAATCTATAGAGGAATATTGAGAGTCTATAGAAATATATTTAGAGTAACAACATAATGAATTCCAATACAGATTAGTTCAAATAAAATCTAAAGTGAGTCTACATACAGAAATTTATATATATATATATATATATAATTTGAAGAAAATGGGCTTTCATTCCATCACGCAAAATTACAGTTTTTAATATAACAACAGATAAAGCTGTTAACTTAGTACAACATTAAAGAGTAATGACTACTAAAAAAAACTGTGTATCTAAATTGAAGATGCGACGCATGCAATGAGCCACAGTCCCTAACCTTACTAAGAATAATTATTAAAAACTTGGTTCTCTCCTTAGCTTTCAATTGTTTGTGGCATCAACTTCTCTAAAAATTTGCTTCCACCATCATTGAATATCCTAACCGAATCAAGTCAGTAAATATACTTGACCAAACATAAAAAATAAAGTTTATGCAAAACTTAAAAATACGAAATGTGTTTTAAAAAACGAAATGGAAAAAGAAAGAACTTGCAAGCTTAGGAAAAATTGAAGGTCTACAAAACTTAAAATAATGAAATAGGTTCTAAAAAAATGAAATGGAAAAAGAAAAAACTTTCAAGGTTAGGAAAAATTGAAGGTCTGCAAAACTTAAAACAATGAAATGGGTTCTAAAAAATGAAATGGAAAAGAAAGAACCTGCAAGCTTAGGAAGAATTGAAGATCTATTGGGTTTATAAATATTTGGTCAAGATCTGTTGGGTTTTCACTTTATATATATTGTTGGATTTTCAAGATCCGTTGGTTTTCACATTTTCAAGTACCGTTGTGTTTTCTCATTTTTAAGATCTCTTGGGTTTTCAAGGATATTAAAAAACGAAATGTCAGTATATATGGTAGCATTAATGGCAAGGTTCAGTTATAAGTGATGTGCCACGTGGATAGGCTAATTGCAAAGCATAATAAATGCCTTGTTTTGCATTTTAGAGTATATAGAGATTATGAATGTTTCATTATTACTCTAAAGTTTGTGTTATCATACAGATTCTTGAAAGTGTTCAGGATACTTCAAACTTCATGAGTTTTCAATAAGTTTTTTTATTTATTTTTGCTATGGTGCTCTTACTATTTTTGTTGATTGTAAATAATTTTTTATTTGATTTGTGTCCTATGAATTTGTAAAAGCGTTGTTTAATTAAGTTTTTTAGTGTAATTTGTGGTTAGGTACAAATCATTTCATAAGCATGGATAGTAAAAACAGAGTGGATAGTCCTATAAACATCGTGCCTAAATTAGTGGACGAACTATTAGTAGTATTATTGGAATATTTTTATTTCTTAAAGAGAGTGGATAGTCCTATAAACAAAGTTCCTCTACCTCAATTTTTTATAATTATTTTCAATTATTTGTGTTATATGAAAAATATTTTTGACTTGAATTATACACAACTTAATACTTTGAAGGATTATCTTTATCCCTTTAGGCACGGACAATCCGCTAGTCTCTCTCTCTCTCTCTGTGTGTGTGTGTGTGTGTGTGTGTGTGTTATGGTTTAAGAGCCGAGAAATATCAAGAAAAGGCAAGTAGAACCACATCTACTATTAATCCATTTTTTTTGTTTTTAGGGTTTGTGAATTTTGGACATAAATTTATGGTATTATATTTTTTTGTTATTTTGTTCAGAGAAACATATATTTTATTTTTCAAAATGTTTATTTTAATATCAATTGAATCCTTCACAAATTGTGGTTTCAATATGAATGTTTTTTAGTTTCCAATATCATGTTTTAATTAATTCCTAATTTTAATTAGTCTACTAAAATATAAATTAAATTACTTTTGATGTATAATTTTTAATTACAAGATGGCATGTTATTTTTTATCATTGTATTTCATTATTTTTCAAGAAAGATTCTTAGCGTATTGATTTATTAACACATATTTTTTTTGTGTGTGCCTTGATGATCTCATGTCTTTAGAGGTGCTTCATGAAAAAATATTAACTTTCATGAAGTACCCTAGCACTAATGGTGCATTTTTAATATAAATAATTAAGTCGCAGTCCTAACCTTCTTTCTTTTGTTGTTTAAATCATGGGAGATATGAGATATGCTTATGTTTTTACTTCATTTCCTATTCAAAGTGTTGTTTTTATTTGTCCTTATCCTTTTTTGATAAATAAATGTATTAAAAGACCAACCGCTAAGGGGGAAGAACCCGTATATAGAGAGTATACATTACATCCTAAAAAATAAGAACAATAAGAAACCTTTACCCCCAAAACTACCAGAACTACAAGTCTCTTTGCAAATCCTCCACAAACTCTAAAAAGTTAGGAAGTGATGCGGTATATCTCTCTGTATACCAACACGACAGGGTACTTAGAAAAAGATAACAGATTGTAGATTGCGCAACCTCTTTACCTTGAAAGTATCTTAAATTTCTCTCTTGCCAAATTATCTAAAAGATAATATGTGGGACCATACACCACACTTTTCTACCCCTTCTAACCCTTAGGGGGATGCCTCACCTCTAATAATGCCCTCACCATCTAAGGCATAACCCACAAAATTCGGCTTAGGGATAAGAAGACATACCACATGCCTCTCATCACACTGCAATGCAAAAGTAAATGATTGTTCTTCTTTTTCGCCCCCTTACACAACCAAGATCGACTAGCCATTAATTAATTTCCTTCTCTTTTGCAAGCCCTCAAACGACAAAATGGTGTGTCTCATCGCGGTCCAAACAAAGAAAATCACTTTTGGGGGCACCTTGGCTTCCATATATGCTTCCATGGGAATTGATATCTTTGATTCCCTTTGCCTCTAAAAAACAAGTAATAGCCCCTCACCATGAAAAAACCCTTTCCTGCCTACTTTCCATCTCTAATCATCATCTCCACTCGATGGACGCGAGGTCGACCCCAATTAGTCAAAAAAAGCTTCATCATCGAGACAGATTCAAATTCCTTGTATAATATGGTGTGGAACAAATGGAATTCTCCTTGGAAGTTGAAAAAGTGTATTGAATATTGTTCAAAGACAATTTCTTCTTATCAGTACAACATTCATCATATTTTTAGACAAAGAAATGGGGTTATAGATAGCCTTGCAAACTTGGCATCTTCTTCAGCTACATCAATTTTGTTTAATTTTTGCAATCAGCTGCCTAAATTTACAAGGGGTTGTATGAAGATAGATAAGATTGGACTTCCTTCAATTAGAAAAATATCCTAATTTTATGAATTCTTCTCTCACTATCTCTGTAAGGGGAATATATATAAATTCCCTCATTTATTGCTTTTCTAAATTTCCTCTTTGGGTTTTCCAAAGTTTCTCGAATTTCATGTTTCTTCAAGTTATAAATGCCATCTAGGAGAGGCTATTCTCCTAACGTAATAAAATCATAGGGGGAGCCCTCCCTCTTTTTTTTAAAAAAAAGCTTCAACATCCTTGTTATACCTTACCTAATGTTTTTTTATTTTTCCCATCATAAATTATAAACATATGAAAACCTTGGTATTTGGATCATTATGATGTAATTTATAACTATAATTGACTGTTACAGTCTTGATTGTAATTCTTAGAAGTTTGTGGGTTAAAATTAAAAATTTGGAGAAAATAGGAATATGGTCTTTCAAATGAGGTTTAGGTCGTTTGAATGAGAAACTAAGGTCGTTCGAAGCAAGGGATCAAACGAGGTTCGAACGGGATCCCACTTCATAACAGGTCCAGGTCGGTCGAAGGTCCTTTTAGGTATTGGATCGAACAAGGTTTGAATGAGATGCCTTTCTCGTTCGAACGAGGGGAAAATATCATTCAAACGAGGCCATTCATATTTTTAAATCAAGTTTCCCTTGTGCGATGTCTCATTCTGGGCCATTCGATTGATGAGGTGTCGAACTCTGACAAACTCAGATTGGGAAAAAATGGGATTTTGGTGTTTAATGGGTTTTTATGAGGGGGTTTTGGGTTCATTTAGGTCATTGGAGTTGGAAGAAGAGAGAGAGGGGTGTGGGCCTTCCACCATTTTTGTGTGTACTTCTACCTCTCTCCACCATAAACTACTATGACACCACTAACCTTCCACTTTATATCCCCATGCATGTTATGTATTCCACCATATTTTAACCATATATACCCATTTCCACCATGGATGAGGAGAGGCACAAATTTATGGAGTTATTATTTGGGGTCCTTGAAGATGGAAATGGAAGATTAATGGAGTTTGAAGGGGGTTACTTCTTGGAAGCTTGATGGAGTATGATTAAAGAGTTGGGGTGAAACCCTGGGTTTTGGTTTTGACTGAGTAAAAGCAAGAGTGGAATAATGTGGACATTTACCAAATGTTAAAACACATTAAAAAGGAACTCGGACGACAACGGGAAAATTATGGAGGGCCGGGAGCCCTGGGATGAAAGAACCAAAACATTAGCCAAAGCATGAGGTGGCGGTATGTTAGTTTGGGCCGGTCACGATAGTTTTGTTGATGGTTTAGTTCATGTCCTCGAAGGTGAAGTCAAAGAGATTAGCATGACGGGTGAATTCGTTACCAAGTTACAGGTGACTAGGTTAGTTGTTGTTAATCACTTTTGTGCTTTTGATTTAGATATGCTAGTATGTTGTGAGTGTCTGTGCAAGCCAACGGTGGCAACATCATATGTTTTTAGTGTGAGGTGCTTGTGTGTCAATCCATAGTGATATGAGAAACCAATTACGATGTAGAGAATTGAGAATGACATTTATCGAATTAAAAACATAACTCGTGTATAGTCAACTGTGAAAATTAGATGGCTAGTGCATCATACCTAAATAGTGTTGGTTTATGATAGAAATGCATTAAGTTCTTTGACTAGATACTTTTAGGTAGTTAGTACCGATAAGGTGATTAGACGAATTCGATCCTTAGGATAATGTCATGTTGTGAGTCAATTGGTGATTTAGTGGGTATGACAAACCATGTTGGTCAACACTTGGGATGTGTACTCAGTCTAAGTCAGTAAAATAGTATTGTTATAAGTAAGTGTATTGGTGATTCTTAATCGAAGGTTGTACCTCGTAGGGTATGATAAGAGTTTCGATCAAATTACGATGAGTGTATTACGTATGCAATGATGATGGTTGGGAATACTTAGGAATGAACTCTAGATAGTCTTCTATGTCGGGGTTTTAGAAAATATTATGTGATTTTAAGGAATAGGATCCTTAGTGATGTCGGTGATGCAGAGGTTTATAGGTTATAGGTGACGTCCTGTATCTTGCCAGAATCCTTAGTAGTATTAGTTACGGTTTGGTACATGGCTTATGTTCACGGCCGTTTGTAAGAGAGATTTTTTTGGGTAATTAAGTATGTATTAAGGGAACCAAAAAATGTATAGAAAAAAGAAGGGGGCATACCCCCTTAGACAAGGAAACAATAATATGAATCCAGACTTACAGAACAAACCAAAGAAATATGATAAATATCAAATAAATAACACTAAATAAAATATGACCAAACCCTCAATTCAGAAGATGAATACAAAATATCCAGTTAGTGAAATTTCTTTTGGCTTTAGGCCACATTATAGCTTTGCAATTGATGAAGAACTCAATGTCTTTAAGGGTGGTTGATGGGTGATGGATAGAAGCATTGAAGATTTTATTGTTCCTTTCAATCCAAATACAATAAACTCCAGCAGCAAAAGTTGTTCTTTTGATCTTATCCTTGAGATGCTTTCTATTATTGAGTATGGTAGGGTCATTGATGTCATTCCAATAGTTAACATTAGTATCCATGGAGTTTCTGAATTTAATCTCATTCCAAATATCAGTAGAGAAGGGGCAGCTGAAAAATAGGTGGTCTCTAATTTCAATCTGGTTGTTGCATATGGCACAAAGGTTATTGTAACAACCCGCGTAATTTTTGGAGTATTTTCAAAATAAAGAGGAAAAATAAATTTTGAGATAAAATTATTTTTATTGCTAAAATATGTTGGTTATGTTTTTAGAAGATTAGAACTTCAAGCAGAATTGAAATCGGATTTAAAATGGATTTTTAGTGGAATTTTTAATATTTTGCCTTATAGGCATTTTTTTAGGCGAACTGCCAGTTTTCCTAGGCGATCCATCGATCGACGCCTGGGGGTCGATCGATCGACCCCAGTAGAAAACGTGCGCAACAAGCAGTTTTAAGAGTTTGTGTTTGTTTTCAACTCCTACTTCTTTGCCTTATAAAATAAGGTCGTGGGTGACCCTTTTTGGTACAACTTTTTGGCAGCAAACATGTTTTTAATTCCTCTTCTTTTTATACACTTTGCCCCTTTAATTTATGCTTTCAACCCATAGGTTTTTGGAGGTGTTCTTGGGGCTGTTTTGAGGTTATTCTTGGAGGAGTTTTTGGTGATCTTTGTGGGCTGTTTTGATGGCTTATTTTGTGAGTTCTGGGCAGATTGTTGGTTCTTGTTGGTGGTTTAAGGTATGGAGTTTTACACAATATGCTCCTTAATCTCGCGAGTATTACTCTCGTTGTTTTCTTGTGATTATTGACTCTTATTTGAATTGATAAATTCATTTGGAAATCTGGAAATATTTGTTGGAATCTAATTTCGATTCATGTGTATTATATTTGGTGTTGAGCATGTTGTCATGAAATTTTATTATGGCACTGAGGTTGGGCACCCGCCAATATTCCTTTTTCTGGATATGCAAAAAAAATGCATAGGCGCGGTACGGTGGTGAGGCCTGGTGACCCGGTTAATGTGTTGTTGAGAAATTTATTGATAAAATGATATTGAGATTTGCATTTGATTTGAATATTCGTATTGGTATTGTTACGTTTTATTCATCACTAATATTTTTATTGAGCATCTTTCTTGTCGGATTGTGTACTTTCCCATATTTTTTTTAGTGGAAGGTTAGCGCGGATTTGGGCGCTTTGGATTTGATTTTAAGAATGGATTTTAACGAGGATTATTTTGGAAAGATTTTTAATACAAGTTGACAAGATTGTATTATTTTGATGTATAGAGCATTGGAGATTTGTATTTTATTTTCGAGTTAGATGTTGTAATTTATTCGAGAGAATTGTTGTATTTATTTGAAGAGATTTGAGATTAGTGGTTTCTCTTTTGTTGTTTGGGATTTAGATGCTCTATACCTTGTTATATTGTGGAATTGGTTAGTTTTATCGATAGTAGCTCTCCGTTCGCTCTCTCCGGGCTGGCGGGGTGTTACAGAATCTATCAGAGCTTAGGTATATGACCACCCTCGGGTCTTGGGTTTTGGGTATTTTGCGTTTTTGTGGCGCGTATTTTTGGAGATAAAATCTTTAGAGAATCGTTTCGCGTTAGGCATCTAGATTAAATGTGACGAATTTATTTTTTTGGTGACGAGATTATTTTTGGAGATTGTTGGGCTGATTTTTTAAAGTTAGGTATTCGGCGAATTTCGAGGGCGAAATTCCATTGTTAGTGGGGAAGTGTAACAACCCGCGTAATTTTTGGGGTATTTTCAAAATAAAGAGGAAAAATAAATTTTGAGATAAAATTATTTTTATTGCTCAAATATGTTGGTTATGATTTTAGAAGATTAGAACTTCAAGAGGAATTGAAATCGGATTTAAAATGGATTTTTAGTGGATTTTTTAATATTTTGCCTTATAGGCATTTTTTAGGCGAACTGCTAGTTTTCCTGGGCGATCGATCGATCGACGCCTGGAGGTCGATCGATCGAACCCAGAAGAAAACGTGCACAACAAGCAGTTTTAAGATTTTGTTTTTGTTTCCAACTCCTACTTCTTTGCCTTATAAAATAAGGTCGTGGGTGACCCATTTTGGTGCAACTTTTTGGCAGCAAACATGTTTTTAATTCCTCTTCTTTTTATACACTTTTCCCCTTTGATTTATGCTTTCAACCCTTAGGTTTTTGGAGATGTTCTTGGGGCTGTTTTGAGGTTATTCTTGGAGGAGTTTTTGGTGATCTTTGTGGGCTGTTTTGATGGCTTATTTTGTGAGTTCTGGGCAGATTATTGTTGGTTGTTGTTGGTGGTTTAAGGTATGGGGTTTTACACAATATGCTCCTTAATCTCGCGAGTATTATTCTCATTATTTTCTTGTGATTATTGACTCATATTTGAATTGATAAATTCATTTGGAAATCCGAAAATATTTGTTGGAATCTAATTTCGATTCATGTGGTATTATATTTGGTGTTGAGTATGTTATCATGAGATTTTAATATGGCACTGAGGTTGGGCACCCTTCAATATTCCTTTTTCCGGATATGCTAAAAAAGTGCATAGGCGCGGTACAGTGGTGAGGCCTGGTGACCCGGTTAATGTGTTGTTGAGAAATTATAGTGATTAATTGTATTGTTACGTTTTATTTATCACTAATATTTTCATTGACCATCTTCGTGTCGTATTGTGTACTTCCCCATATTTTCTTTCAGTGGAAGGTTAGCGCGGATTTGGGCACTTTGGATTTGATTTGGATATTGGATTTTAGTGAGGATTATTTTGGGAAAATTTTTAATACAAGTTGAGAAGATTGTATTATTTTGATGTATAGAGCATTGGAGATTTGTATTTTATTTTCGAGTTAGATATTGTAATTTATTCGAGAGAATTGTTGTATTTATTTGAAGAGATTTGAGATTAGTGGTTTCTCTTTTGTTGTTAGGGATTTAGATACTCTATACCTTGTTATATTGTGGAATTAGTTAGTTTTATCGATAGAAGTGCTCCGTTTGCTCTCCCCGGGCGGGCGGGGTGTTACAGTTATTTGTTGTTATACCCCAATTAAAAGCCTTATCCCTGGTGCAAATAGCATTTTTCCAGACCATCCAGAGAATTTTGGAACATTTAGGAATAATGCTATTATTCCAGATTTTAGGAGCCCAAATAAGAGGTGTATAAGAGGTCCTGATAGCATTCCAAGGAGTAGCAGTGGATAAAACTCCATTTGACTAGGCAGCCATGTGAGAGAGTAGACAACATTGGGTTTGATGTGGGGGGGGGGGGGGAGACAAGCATTCTTGATATCATTTAATTCCCAGGTGATAGTATGTGGCCAATTCTATCTGTCATGAATGAGAAATTGGCTTTGTTATTACTTGTAGCATTATAGACCGTTCTATCACCATAAAATTGTCATAGGGGGCCATTGGGGTGCCAAGGATCATTCCATTAGTAGGTAGAAGAATCATTTCCTATCAATCTCTTGATGAAAGGTTTGAATTTGTCTCTGAGATTCATGATTTTGAGCCACCTCCAAGGAGCATCAGAAAATATAGGGATATGCCAAATACTTATGCCTTTGATTTTGTAGGTGTGGCACCATTCGACCCATATGTTATCTTTCTTATTGGAAAGGTTCCATAGGTTCTTGAACATGGTTGCAATATTTCACTCATAAATGCTTTTTTTTTTAAGACCTAAATCCCCCTCCATCTTTTGTTAGAAGATATCACTCCAATTGACCTTGGCACCATAGAGCTTCATATCAGGTCCAGACCAAAGGAACCTACTAAGGATAGTTTTAATCTCATGAGAAGTTCTTTTAGGAAGAATGAAGAGGCTTGACTAATAAATTTGGATGCTGAAGAGGACTGTTGACTAGCTTTTAACTCTATAGGTAATCTTGTTAATAAGATCAAGGCAGTCATTATACTTTAGTTTTGTGGAGATGAGAGGAACACCAAGATACTTGATTGGAAAATTCCTAACATGAAAACCAATAATGTTGCAAAGCTCATTTTGCTCAGAGGGTGTGATACCAGCAGAAGAAAGGATGCTCTTTAATGGGATGGGATGAAGACCAGAGGGAGTTCCAAACTCAAAAATAGAAGTATTAATGATGGTGATGGACTGACTGTCAGCACTTGCTAAGATGAAGAGATCATCAGCAAAACACAAATGGTTAATACAAAGATCTTCGCATTTGGGATGAAATGTGATGTTAGGAGAGGTAGTGTGGTGGTCTAGCACACCAGAAAATGCGTCCATAACAAATATGAAAAGGTAGGGAGAAAACGGATCTCCCTGCCTGAGACCTCTACTAGCCTTGAAGAAACCATGCATAGAGCCATTAATGGTTATAGAGTAAGTCACGGTGGTAACACATTCTTTGATCCAAGCAATAATAGTCCTAGGAAAGCTCATATGATGCATAACTGCAAATAGGAAGCTATAGTTTACAGTATCATATGTTTTTATAAGGTCAATTTTCAAAGCACATCTGGGTGGGACATGGTTCCTATGGTAGTTTATCATAAGTTCTTGTATCAGAACGATATTATCACCAATGGATCTCCCACTAATAAAGAAAGATTTCCGATGACTGATTAAATGGGGGATGGGGGGGCTTGATTCTATCTGAAATAATTTTTTAGATGCCCTTATAGATGGTGTTGCAGAAGGTAATAGGTGTAAAATCTTTCATGGAGATGGGGGATTTATTCTTAGGGATGAGGATAAGGTTAGTGCAATTCCATTTCTTGAGAATCTTACCACTTTGGAAGAAGGATGAAACAACATTAGTGGCATCCTATTGATTAGACATAAATTCTTCCCAATTTATCCCTTAATTTAGTTACTTTTAGCACCTCGAACAACGCAATTGCTTGCCCGCACCTCGAACAACGTAATCGCTTGATTAGACACAACTCGTCCTACTAGGGTAACCTAGGGGTTTAAAGGCTTGTTGCATATGCTAAATGCAATCGCTTGACCGCAAAAAAGGTATTCTATCCCAATAAAATGTTTTTCAAGAGTTAAGCCTTGCTAGGATTCTTTTACATTGCTTGGTACGCGCAAAGTTCTAAGTTAGGGGGGTTTAATTAGACATAAATTCTTCCCAATTTATCCTTTAATTTAGTTACTTTTAGCACCTCGAACAACGTAATCGATTTGACTTTATCTCATAATATTTCTATTAAATTATCCTAACGAGTACACCAAATTTTTGGTATTTCGTATTGATTTTACAGGTATTTGATGTCAATTAAAGGAAGAAAGAAATTGGAACAATCGAGAAAGAAAAGAAAGAAAGTCAAAAGGGCAAAAGTGTAATTTTTGCCCAAAATTCGGATGAGGCACCTAAACAGAAGTTGAAGATATCAAGTTCATGAGCATATAGGAAAAACAACATCTCAATCGGAGTCCCGGTGAGAAAGATATGAACAGTCAAAGTTGGAGAAAGGAAAGTCAAAGGCAGACCGATCCGCAAGAGGACCAGACCGATCCGCAGTGCCATATTCCAGAGAACCCCGGACCGAAAGAAAATCAAAGGTGGAAGAAAAATAAAAGAACCGATTCCGCATTTCAGGTAGACCGATCCGCAGGAGCCCCGGACCGGTCCGGCTATTGAGATTTTATTTTCTTATCTTCCTCTAATGGAGAGTCCTAGTGCTGTTAAAACTCCTGAAACTTTGTAGGGTATATAAACCATTTTAATATCATTTTTAGTATGGAGAATTAGTGTAATTTTCCAATTATTTCTGTAAACCCTAGTTTCAAGGTAGATTACAATTTTAATTCCTAGAGTGAAGATTATTTAGATTTCTATGATTACAAGTGTTCTTAATTGCTGTTATTACTTCTTTGGTAATATTAGTGAGTTATTTTCTTCTATCAAATTCCTTTCAACATCATTCCACAAATTTTCCTTAGTTTAATCATGGTTTTCTGCAATTCAAAAATTCTTTTCATTAGTTTCAGCATGCTAGGCTAGATTTTCTAAGATCGGGATACATGAATGTGACAACCCGCTCACCAAAATAAGGGGTGGCCAGCCCAATACTCTAATATAACGGAATCATGGGTGAAATCATTCTCAGCATCATAATAAAAATATAGAGTATCCAGGATAACCACCCAATATTTCAGAAAACGGGTTGCCAAAATTTTTTGATTTGAAAGTAAATAAATGAAAACAAACAACCCAATTCCTGAAAGATAAGGGAAACCCCAAGACATATATAAATAATACAACAAGAATACGATAAAAAGACCGAATAGGTAACCGGTCACTAAACTGATACACCAATAATACACAAGTACAATAAGCTACTTATTACATTTCATTAGAAATTTACCAAAGCTTGGGCCTCTCGCCCGAATAAAAGACTTGATCTTAACTAGAAGAAAAAGTGAAAACGTCTATACCAAATGTATCCCGTAATACCCGCAATGCATCACGGCTCATCGAAAACATCGGAATAGGAATTCAAACCAGGCATCCTTGCGGCGGAGTACCTGAGCAGAGACAAGATGAATATGCAACAAGAAATGTAACCAGGTCAGGGCCCGGTTCTATATGATTACCAGATGAATAAAGAGTATGACAGTTATGTATGATAAATCGTGAAGAAAGAGAAATAAGAGGTAACCTATAAAATTTAAAACATAAGCTAAGCAGGAACAAAAATAAGAAGCATTAAACTAAAAACTTCACCAAATGTGCCAATTATTTCATATATCTTTTCCTTAGCAGGAAGTATATATCTATAATCACAATCTTTTGCTCTTTAAGGAGATTTTATCTCAATTTTACCTTTTGTAAAAATCCTTTCCTTATCAGGAAAATAATCATTTTCAAATGCTCTTTGTGGCATTTACATGTGCTCTTTGTGGCACTCCATCATGCTCTTATGGCATATCAAATACATCAAGTCCCACTTGATTATGAATTGTTATAATTATATACATATAACGAACTCTAAGACCGCCCGTCCGGGTTTTCCCACTGTGCGCGCCCCTAAATGACCATCATCTTCTAGGGCCTATCATTAGACAACCTGGGCACCTATATAGCAAGACGTCGGGAAGCGGCCATGAGCTTGCGGGGTAGTCAAGACCACACCCGGAATCTCCTACCCATCGCAGAAAAATATACAACAATAAGCGCTCCCATGGCCTAGGACTATATCCACCCAGCATTCATTAGCCAGGGGGCTTCACCTCACGCGCGGACTTCCCTTATGATGTCATTTAGAGAGGTGTGTTTAAACCATTATATTCATTATCTCAAAATCAAGTAAATCATTATTTACCGGTTTCAGAATTAAGTAAATTATCATTTACTAATATCAATACCATTACCATTTATATGATTCATTTATTCGAAACCATTTCTATTTATTTTGTAAATAATCTAACTTACCATCCGTAGTCATACGGTAGCTTATATCAACACTACAACCTCAAAGGAGTAAATAAACTCTTCATTATCTCCAAGCATTCTAGGAGGTTATTTTAGAACCCCAAGGTTATCATCTTTCGAAGGAATGAAATGACTTTCAATTTATTCTCCAAACTCACCTTTAATGTAATATTATGAACCACCAAGGTTAACATAGCTCAATCGAACTTTTAAAACCTTCCAACATTCTTTTGGGGTGGTAATATAAACCATCAAAACTAGTATAGCTTAATTAAGCTTCTAAGGTCTCCCGAACATAACACTACATCTCCTAGTTTTATAATAATTAACTAGAAGAAAAGAATGCCCTATCATTAATAGGCCTAACCCCGGAAAAGTCCCCACATAAACCATTCCTAATGTAGGGTAGACAACTAACTCATATCACACTCCAGGACTCTAAGTTTACTTCATTCAAGAAGGTTCCTAATCCCTATATAAAAAGAATTGGAATTGAGTTATAAATTAACTCAAAAACAGCAGGAAAACGAATCGATTCGCCCAAAAAGCGAATCGATTCGGACTACTGAACCAACTTTCTGCAATTGACCGAATCGATTCGGCATTAACCCGAATCGATTCGGGTTATGCAGACCTACCAATTTCCCTTAGCGAATCGATTCGCCCAAAGGGCCGAATCGATTCGGACCTGCAAATTTGCCAAAAATGGCTACGAAGGGTTATGAACCCTAATTTCTCCAAACTCCAACTCTCTCCCTTTATACACATCCAGCAACAATAATCTACCCCAAAACATCCTATATGGCTAACAACAACTATAACCCAAGATTTCATCCTCAAAAACTAAGATTAGGGCTTAAATCCCATAAATTCCACATTTAAACCATAAATGTAAATACACAACTAACATACAATTTATGCACCTTAAATCACATATTAGCAAGTAGAAAACTTGCCTTAGGGTTGATATCTCAGATTTATTCGGAGAAGAAGCAATCCCAAATCCTCCATCTTCAATCTCTCTCTCATTTCTCCATTTCTCTTCTTCTTCTTTCTCTCTTTGTCTCTCTCTATGTTCAAGACATAAAATGGGGAAAAATAAGGGATTTAGAAGACTAAAATCGTGGCTTAGGTTAAAACTCCCAACTTAAATGGTTAATACCACATTAAAATGACTCGCGAATACGCATATAAGCTAAAACTAGGTAAAAGTTCCCGAAACACAAAAATACAATATGGCACTTATTTTGACTGTCTCGCACATTCCGAGACTAACTACACCCTCTAAACTGGCATTCGGAAATTTGATAAATTATTTCGAGTTCCAAAATCATTTAAACTAAAAAGGCCATTTAAAATACATGACACTACAGACATGCAACCTGATGTTATTTACTTTCACATGCAGTAAATATGCATCAATCTAGTAAATATTAACTTTCAATTCATTAAATTAATATTTACTCCGGTCCCCACATTTTATATAATTACCTTATGCGGTAAAATTAGTATAAAATGAGCCTCCCAGAATCGAGGGTTGTTACATACTCCCTCCCTTAAGAGGGAATTTTGCCCCCAAAATTCGGGCATACCCAAATCTGATAAGGATATACTACTCTAAACTAGGATTCTTTCATCCTAAACAAACTCCTCGTTATTGCAACGTCCCAGATGGACTCAGACTAAGGTCGACCCTATCGATCTCAGCCAAACATCTTTTGTTCTCTCGTAGCACACGACGCTCTTCACTAACTATCGATTCTGGCTTCCTACGGCGGAACACGATGCCCACATGACTCGGCACAAATTGCCAAATCTTCAGAATTATGTTACATCTCACCTCGGGGCATCCATACCGACTCTAAGTGGATTAGCCCTAACGCTACTCAGCTATCCCCCGCATCGACGTATCTCATCGAGGCGTATGGCTTAAAAGCCAAATCTCTAAAGAAATGTTCCGAGACCACTCCAAGTCCAAGGAACATATTACCCATTGGTTCCATCCATCGAGTATACGAATTACTCAACTGACCACGCTAGGCCACTCACGGTACCATGCCTTAGGAAATGATCCATAAGACCACTCCAAAACCTAATGGTTGCACGAAAACCTCCATCCGTACCATTATGGCTCCCATCTACTAGGTATACTAAGGCGCCCGTTCGTAATATGCCTTTCGGCATAAGTCAATTTCCTCCCTTTCATCCATCCACTTTAGGGTGGTAGGATATACGCCATTTCCATACGGTTCCCATTACTTCGCGGAAACTTTTTCTAAACCTTCGACACGAATATCTAGTCTCGGTCCACCCTATTATAATAGGCACCCCCCATGGATTTTCTATTCCTCCATCGAGAACGGGGCATACTCTTCTACAAGTAGTCAGTCCATAATGGCCGGGAATGCAACAGTCTGATCAAACGATTAACCATTTTCTCAAATGGGATCATGACCAGTTCGATGTCGGTAGTTCCATGCAGGCGTCTATGAATACCCTTCCTCGTTCCACTACTACTCTCTTTACACGAGTATGTGAAATGGTCAATCACAGACATAACGCTCTTACTACCGAGTCTTCCTATTCATGCTCATTCTACTTGGCCTTCCATGCCATTACCATTATCTCTGATGAATTCTCTACTCGACACGTCCACTACCCCAATCGCATTTCCTTAGCGAATGAGAAAATATCCAATTACTAGTTCTTCTGAACTCCGAGCACCAACTCGATTTCTCCCACAACATATTGCAACAACTTGTTGCCTACGAGAAGGACCAAATTTCCTGCCTAGGAAGTAGTGCCTTATCTATTTAAGGTGATCACTACCACGATGAATCTTAATTCAAGCACAGGATATTACTTTCCACAAGTTTAAGCTTGTGAGACGCATAAACAATGAGTCTATGCTCCATTATTATTACTTCCCAATCTTGGCAGAACTTACTCATTAAACTCACTCTCGAGCTTACAATCATGGCTCAGGAGTGAGGATCCACCCGTCCTTATTAACTCCCCGAAAATGAAGTTACCAACGTAACATTATTTCTAAGAAATGCCTCATCTCCTTCGGCCGAACCTACCAAACCTCTCGAGACCCCATAATCTCGCTCCTAAGGGATCTAATCTCTTATAGAGTTAACCCACAACTTATTCGTGGTCAACTCCCTAACGCTTTCCTAAACTAACACCACCTACCCTCAAGGTCTTACATCCTAAAAATCCTAGGGTCTATCTATATATATCCTACCTAAATCGTAAGCATATAATACCAAATACATCCCTAGTGCCCAAGATCTTACTCAACTTCAGACATTCGCTCGGGTTCATGCGTGGGACGTCTCGCCGAAGCAAAATCCAGACAAGGAACCCTCCCGTTACACTACTACCTCGCATCGTCGGTCATTAATATGTGACGGTCTAAGACACATGATCGGGATCTGTACAATTCTAATTTACAATTCTACTAATAAGATTCTACTTCTAGACTTTACCTTAGCATTCTATACACGAAATAAGAGAAAGGAAATATGGCATCTCTCCACTCCCAACGTCGTTAAGGTTCACGCATGGAGCGTCCCGCAAAAGCGAAATCCAAACAAGGAAACCCTCCTATGCATTACTGCTTAACTTTGTTGGTCGTGAAGATAAGTCATAGCATCTACACCCAAGGCAAGTAAATAATGGAACACTCAAACCAAGTAACACATATGACACATATACATTAAAAATATCATCACTCGCTTCATAACGAATGAAGAAAAGATAGAACTTCCATACCACGGAAGTCATATAATTACCCTTCGATAATAGCGTAAATACTACTACAAGCTCAATATACACACCCGAGTCTATCGTAGACACAATACTACTAAATCTTATCCTAAGGAATATACACTACCCACCTATAAGGTAGAATTCCCTCCACAATTTGCCAAGCACTCCGGGTCAATACTAATGGTTCTCAGACTCCATATTCGAGCCTTACACATACCAACATTATCTCCACCAACTCCCCAACCAGACACTTTACTCTTGCCCTTGCTTTCCACTCAACGAAGTTTAAAATGAGTGGTTCTACACTCCACATCATAGCCGTTATTCCGACTCTGGCTGACAATAATTGCCCATGCAGTCCCTCTTACTTTCTCAGTAAAAGAGGACACGCTCTTGGCCTCCTCTTCCTCAGTTTAATGAAATTTCCCCAGGTGGGTGTCCACCGATGGGGTTTCACGATTCTTACTCCATCAGAAGTGTTAACAACACCTATTTTGGAGCCTATCACTTCATGGTGCATGGTCTCGACTCCCTAACCGTACAACACCTTATTCGTCATTGGTCTTTAACCGAACATTTTGTGAACATTCGGGAATCCACCTTCTCCTCAGTCCAGTTATCCCAGAGAAACTCGCCATTGCAAGTATCCACCGGGCTTCTCTATGGGCCAAACTTCTGGCACCCACGAATATAGTGACCACATTTTCACCACCTCAACACTCCTTCTACGGGTGAAGGATTTTCCTCCATTCTACTACAGGGCACTTCTCCACTTCAATATAATATCGCTTGAATTCTCAAGTTTAGTACCACTTCCTACTTCTAGCGGTACTTGGGAAACTACATCAACTGAAATTTGCAGTCGTAATAGCAAGACAAGAAAGTGCTACAAAAAGGGAGCGACCTCTAAAGCGGTCCCCCTCCCCGACCACAACTTACAGTTCTCCACACTCCTTCCCATAACGCCCTTCTTCTATCGACCAATTATTCTCACATGAATACGCAAAAGATTTTATAGATTCTACCTCATGGTAGAAGAACGAAATCTCACAAGAGAAATCAACGATCTTAATCCTAAGGCTTTACATCAAATCAAGAGCAACGCTGAAAACTTAAGGCGTCCACACAAATTCCTAAGGACTCTAGAACCTGATGCTCTGATACCATCTGTGACAACCCGCTCACCAAAATAAGGGGTGGCCAGCCCAATACTCTAATATAACGGAATCATGGATGGAATCATTCTCAGTATCATAATAAAAATATAGAGTATCCAGGATAACCACCCAATATTTCAGAAAACGGGTTGCCAAATTTTTTTTATTTGAAAGTAAATAAATGAAAACAAACAACCCAATTCCTGAAAGATAAGGGAAACCCCAAGACATATATAAATAATACAACAAGAATACGATAAAAAGACCGAATAGGTAACCGGTCACTAAACTGATACACCAATAATACAAAAGTACAATAAGCTACTTATTACATTTCATTAGGCATTTACCAAAGCTTGGGCCTCTCGCCCGAATAAAAGACTTGATCTTAACTAGAAGAAAAAGTGAAAACGTCTATACCAAATGTATCCCGTAATACCCGCAATGCATCACGGCTCATCGAAAACATCGGAATAGGAATTCAAACCAGGCATCCTTGCGGCGGAGTACCTGAGCAGAGACAAGATGAATATGCAACAAGAAATGTAACCAGGTCAGGGCCCGGTTCTATATGATTACCAGATGAATAAAGAGTATGACAGTTATGTATGATAAATCGTGAAGAAAGAGAAATAAGAAGCAACCTATACAATTTAAAACATAAGCTAAGCAGGAACAAAAATAAGAAGCATTAAACTAAAAACTTCACCCAATGTGCCAATTATTTCATATATCTTTTCCTTAGCAGGAAGTATATATCTATAATCACAATCTTTTGCTCTTTAAGGAGATTTTATCTCAATTTTACCTTTTGTAAAAATCCTTTTCTTATCAGTAAAATAATCATTTTCAAATGCTCTTTGTGGCATTTACATGTGCTCTTTGTGGCACTCCATTATGCTCTTATGGCATATCAAATACATCAAGTCCCACTTGATTATGAATTGTTATAATTATATACATATAACGAACTCTAAGACCGCCCGTCCGGGTTTTCCCACTGTGCGCCCCCCTAAATGACCATCATCTTCTAGGGCCTATCATTAGACAACCTGGGCACCTATATCGCAAGACGTCGGGAAGCGGCCATGAGCCTGCGGGGTAGTCAAGACCACACCCGGAATCTCCTACCCATCGCAGAAAAATATACAACAATAAGCGCTCCCATGGCCTAGGACTATATCCACCCAGCATTCATTAGCCAGGGGGCTTCACCTCACGCGCGGACTTCCCTTATGATGTCATTTAGAGAGGTGTGTTTAAACCATTATATTCATTATCTCAAAATCAAGTAAATCATTATTTACCGGTTTCAGAATTAAGTAAATTATCATTTACTAATATCAATACCATTACCATTTATATGATTCATTTATTCGAAACCATTTCTATTTATTTTGTAAATAATCTAACTTACCATCCGTAGTCATACGGTAGCTTATATCAACACTACAACCTCAAAGGAGTAAATAAACTCTTCATTATCTCCAAGCATTCTAGGAGGTTATTTTAGAACCCCAAGGTTATCATCTTTCGAAGGAATGAAATGACTTTCAATTTATTCTCCAAACTCACCTTTAAGGTACTATTATGAACCACCAAGGTTAACATAGCTCAATCGAACTTTTAAAACCTTCCAACATTCTTTTGGGGTGGTAATATAAACCATCAAAACTAGTATAGCTTAATTAAGCTTTTAAGGTCTCCCGAACATAACACTACATCTCCTAGTTTTATAATAATTAACTAGAAGAAAAGAATGCCCTATCATTAATAGGCCTAACCCCGGAAAAGCCCCCACATAAACCATTCCTTATGTAGGGTAGACAACTAACTCATCTCACACTCCAGGACTCTAAGTTTACTTCATTCAAGAAGGTTCCTAATCCCTATATAAAAAGAATTGTAATTGTGTTATAAAATTAACTCAAAAACAGCAGGAAAACGAATCGATTCGCCCAAAAAGCGAATCGGTTCGGACTACTGAACCAACTTTCTGCAATTGACCGAATCGATTCGGCATTAACCCGAATCGATTCGGGTTATGCAGACCTGCCAATTTCCCTTAGCGAATCGATTCACCCAAAGGGCCGAATCGATTCGGACCTGCAAATTTGCCAAAAATGGCTACGAAGGGTTATGAACCCTAATTTCTCCAAACTCCAACTCTCTCCCTTTATACACATCCAGCAACAATAATCTACCCCAAAACATCCTACATGGCTAACAACAACTATAACCCAAGATTTCATCCTCAAAAACTAAGATTAGGGCTTAAATCCCATAAATTCCACATTTAAACCATAAATGTAAATACACAACTAACATACAATTTATGCACCTTAAATCACATATTAGCAAGTAGAAAACTTGCCTTAGGGTTGATATCTCAGATTTATTCGGAGAAGAAGCAATCCCAAATCCTCCATCTTCAATCTCTCTCTCATTTCTCCATTTCTCTTCTTCTTCTTTCTCTCTTTGTCTCTCTCTATGTTCAAGACATAAAATGGGGAAAAATAAGGGATTTAGAAGACTAAAATCGTGGCTTAGGTTAAAACTCCCAACTTAAATGGTTAATACCACATTAAAATGACTAGCGAATACGCATATAAGCTAAAACCAGGTAAAAATGCCCGAAACACAAAAATACAATATGGCACTTATTTTGACTGTCTCGCACCTTCCGAGACTAACTACACCCTCTAAACTGGCATCCGGAAATTTTATAAATTATTTCGAGTTCCAAAATCATTTAAACTAAAAAGGCCATTTAAAATACATGACACTACAGACATGCAACCTGATGTTATTTACTTTCACATGCAGTAAATATGCATCAATCTAGTAAATATTAACTTTCAATTCATTAAATTAATATTTACTCCGGTCCCCACATTTTATATAATTACCTTATGCGGTAAAATTAGTATAAAATAAGCCTCCCAGAATCGAGGGTTGTTACAATGAACCCAGCCTGATGTGATAGTTGCATGTGTATAACATTAATCCTCTGAATTAATTGATTTATTACGACCGTATTGCGTAGGAACACGACAATTGTAGATCTTTGAATCTCTTTTGCTTCCGGGTAACCTGGATACTTTAGAATGAAATTCGATTGTAACTATCGAAATACCAATTTACTCTCGTCCTCTGATTAAGTATGGTGCGGGATTGAACCTCATATACGTAATGCTTGGGAGTACTAAATTCTGGGTCTAATTAATCAGTTAAATTTACGATTAGTATTATACCAGCAATACACTAGGGTTGAGGGATTGTATTCTCCTCCTGTTTATCTCATCACATAGTTTAAAGTTTTAAATCAGTATTCACCAGTATTTTAGGTAATTTAGTATACTTGCATCTTTTCATACTTTCAAAATTTCATTTAGTTGTAGTCAATTCACAAAACCAATCATCTTTTCCTTTTTCTTTAGAATCAGAGTTAGGATTCATTGATCTATCCAACGTCGTTACAATTCCATTATCATATTTCCTTGTGGATACGATCCCGACTTACCGAGTTTATTACTAACGCGATAGGCTTGCACTTGAGCCTATAGTGAACGCACATTAGAGACACTTTCCGAGTCGCGTCAAATTTTTGGCACCATTGCGGGGGATTTAGGTAGACTTAGGATTAGATCGAGTCAATCTAAAACTTTGACCAAAAATTTCCAAAAATCCAACAACATAAAAAAATTCAAAAAGCACAAAAAGATCCATCATCATCTCTCATAAGCCCGTTAATGCAAAATTTTGAACTCACTCCAACACCCCATAATTCTCTAACCAGCATTCACGAAAATCCGATTGTTGAGTACGATCCTGATAGCCCTCACACTCCTAACGCCGCACAGTTCTGGATTCCACCTCCCACACCGTCACACTCAATCTCAAATAACACTCCATTTTCGTGCTAAGGGCACACCTCCGAGCACACTTCGAGCACACCGAGTGAGGACACTGAGTCTTTAAGAGAGAGAGAAATGTCGCAACACAGTAGTGCAGCCTCAGATGAGGAAGAGGCCCCATACCGAATGCTAAGAGAAATCTTATATCCCGAGCGCACTGTCACTCCGGGATGCATTATACTCTCGTGTAATGCTGGGAAATTTCGTTTTAAAAATAGGATGATCCAGATGTTACCCCATTACCATGGTATGGATTCTGAAAAGCCATATTTCCATATCAGGGAATTTGAGGATGTGTGTGATACTCTCAACGATCAAACTAGCACACAAGAGGTGATTCGCCTAAAACTCTTCCCCTTCTAGCTAAAAGATAAAGCTAAGACCTGGCTATGGTCTTTACCTCCAAGCTCGATTCCGTCTTGGAACGAGTTGCAATCTATATTTCTCAAGAAATTCTTTCCACCACATCGAACAATCTCCATAAGGGCTCAAATTCAAGCTTTTAGGTAATCGGAAAATGAGCCATTTCATCGATGTTACGAGCATTTCAATGAGTTAGTTACTCCGTGCTCTCATCATGGATTTGATACAGAGCAAATCATTTCTTTTCTTTATAATGGGATGAATCTTAATTCCAAACAACTCGTTGAAACCATGGGTAGTGGTCCTTTTGTCGAACTAGACACCCACGATGCTGAGCTTCACCTGAGGTATGTCGTCAAGACTACCCAATCCTGGGATACATCTGATCCTAATGCTCAAAATCGAAATCGTCAAGTGACCACCACTCCAGCGGCGTCCGGTCTATTTCACGTTAATAAGAATTCTATGACGGACAGTCGATTGGATACACTTGAGAAAGGCTTTCAAGACCTATGAGAGGTATATGGAAGAGAACCAACTGGATCCATACCAAACCCCGTCGAGAAGGTGTGTGAGATTTGTGAGGCGGGCCATTCAACTGAGGAATGCCCGACTCACTACACCAAATCTGCCGAATTGTCAAGGTCATTGACCTTGACAAATCCAACTTGTCAAGGTCAATGACCGTGACATTTCGAGGCGAGACAACTTTTTTTGTCACGATCGTGTCACGGTCATTGACCTTGACACAAAACTCACGTTTTGTATCACGATCGTGTCGCGGTCAATGACCGTGACACGTTTGTCACGGTTTATAACCGTGACAAAGCCGTGACCATTTTAAAAAAAATTGTCACGGCCATTGACCGTGACACGTCCGTGATAACTTTTTGTCACGGACGTGTCACGGTCAATGACCGTGACAATTTTGGGCAGAATTTAAAACAAATCTGCTGGGCAGTATGGCCACTGCCACTGCCCAGCTGTATATTTGTACCTGTTATAGCAACGTTGTACCTGTTCCAAACATCATATATCCAAACAAACTAAAGATAATGCAAATATATATTCATGACGATATAATCCAAATATTCAAGATAGAAATAATATACATGACGATATAATCCAAATATAATTAAAATGGACAAACTTAAAAATAATGTTACTACATGTCTTGGGTAAATGTGAGGAGGTGAGTAGGTCACACGACATACGAATTGACACACCCACTAATATACGTCGTGTCGCATTATTCGCGCAACCACAATAGGGAGTTCTCCTTCCCGGGTATGACATGCGTGACGAGCACCCTGGACTCCATCTGTTGAAGCGCCCTCGACGATATTCGGGTCCCTTAACCCCCGCCCTATCCCCTGGCCATCAAATACGTCCAATATGAACATGCTCGGCCAACCAAGTGTCGACATTGGTCTGTTAAAGGGAGCCAAATAGGGAAGTGGATCATCGAAGTACAAACGTGTCGGTGATGAAGCAGCGAGGTCCATATCCTCGTCATCCTGCGCCTCGTCCTCCCGCACCTCCTCCTCCACCGCCTTCTCCTTCCCTTTCCCTTTCCCTTTACGGTCTCCGCCCAACGTACGCTTCATGAATGCGTACATATCTTGGACCATCGCCTCCAAACGGGACAGCTTCGCGTCGTGTGAATCCACCGTTCGATCCAACCCAGTGTCGCGCGTCTCCAATCCGATGATCCTAGATTTGGCCACCCGCGAGCTCACCCCCCTTGTCCTCCCCTTGCGATCAGAGCCAAGCACTTGGCTGAGTGCATCAGTGGACAAAGATTCCTTGTCGGCATCAGACTGCGACTCATGCACTTCCTTAAGCTTTGCCTGAAATGACAAAAAGCACATGATTAGTAAAATAAGTAAACTAAAAAATTATAACGTAATTAACAAAAATTAAACTGTCGGATTACTTACAATCGTGGCCGCGACGCTCGGGGAAACCTCCTTGTCCTTCCCCTTCTTCGTCTGAAGAGCCACATAAGTATCGAGCCTATGTGGCTTACCCCCTGGCCCACTCCCTACCCCCTGAAATAAAATAAAGTAAAGTAAAGTAAAATTAGTATCGGCCCCGCAAAGTAAAATAATGAAGAATAATATATTTCTGTAGTTATAGAAAAATTAAATCTTACCTGCATCCTATGCTCCACCTCGGCGTAAGAGGTCCGGCCGGAGTAGTGCACGTCCGTCTTTTTTGCCCGATTTTCCCTCCCCGATTGGCGAGATGCCAATTGTCGATCCTCGATCTCATTGTCAATGAACTTCTGCCATTGTGCCAATGAGATCGGCTCCTTGGGGGGGACAGATTCATGCCATTGGATAATCGACTCTCGTGTTTTCCCAAAGTACCGTGCCCGCATATTTTTTTTCCACGACTTGAGTTACCCCCAAATCTGCTCCAACACGGGATCGCGTAGCTTTGGATCCAAGTTGAATTGTTCCTGTCCAACAAATAAAATGTTAGTTACGAATAAATATAAATATAAATATTCATATAAATATAAATATATTACCTGTAGTGCCGCCCAAATAGCTAACTTGAGCTCATATGTGAGGTGACCCCGAAAATGCGGGTCGGTGCGCAAAGACTTTATAAGCGGAAGTAAACTATTGTTGAGTGAACACCTTAAACCTACGAGTTTATATGAATGATGCCAAGGGGGACCAAATTAAACTTTTACTTAATCTGATTAACTATTATGAAAATAATTTTAATTTTCAAAGTTAATTAAAGTCCAAAACAGATTCAATTTTTAGGCGAGTTTCTAATTATTTAGTCCTACCTTTTCGTGTGAGGTGAAATGCAATAAATGTACAACACACAGTATTTATTTAACGTCGCAAAAACCCTTCCCCGGGAAAAACGACGAACTCTCTAGGAGTTACCTAAACTACTTCCACTAAAATAATAAAAGAATAGGTACGAGTTACAAACAACAAACTTAACAATTAAAGAAAAATGATCTAGCTATTATCCCACACGACCAAGTCTCTACCCTGGTTGCTTATTCAGTTATCTCTTTAACTTGTCCTCACTTGTTTTTGCGTTCTTCACTTCTCAGCCTCCCCTTTAACTTCTTTAAGCGCAGGTTGGCTCAGTGCCTATTATTTACTTTCTAGTGAAGTGTGTGTGATGCAACAGACTATATAACACCTATATCTTTGCAAGTCTTGTGTTATTCAAATCAAGTCATCTTGACTTTGAATACACTTTTTAAAAGCTTTCTTTTCTCTTTATTTAAATCTCGAACACTAGACTTGTTCAGATATTACACAAACATGTGTCTACGTGAATACAAAGTGAGTGATATGTGAGTGATATGAGATGCAAACAATTTCAGAAAATCACCAACACAACCAAGTAATCAAGTTCGCACAAATATATTCTAGACTGAACAGAAATAAAACATATCAAGCATACAGTCAGAAATAATACAAACTGTTTAAACTATTTCAGATTAAAATGATTTAATCCAGTTTAGATCAAGTTCCAATTAGTCTGAACAGTTCAGGTTCTTGATTAGGTCCAGTATGTTCTTGTTCTCAGTCCAAGTCCTTGGTCAAGTACACAGGTATAAATTTGTTTAGTCCAAGGTCATATATCCAGTATCAGGTAATTCTGTTCCTGTTCACAACTCGTATTAGGTTTAAATCTCTAAACCTAGAATCAGTTGTTCTTTAGTGTAAATCAGATTTCCAGAAAAATCAATTTAAAACAAAGTGTTTTAAATGAAGTAAGCTCACTACTAGTTCTAATGTGTGTAGTGTTTATAAAATATATTCCAACAGATATGGGCATAGGGTCCTATGTGGCAACAGCTATTGGCAGATCATGGCACTTCACACAAGGCTACAAGCCACATGTGCTATCTTACACCCAAAGCAAAATCGGCCAGAAACTTTAAATGCCAACATAAAACAATCCTATATGCATGAATACATATATAATATACATATAATATTATACACACGCACACACCATATATCACACACACACACACACACACATATATATATATATATATATATATATATATATATATATATATATATATATATATATATATATATATATATATATATATATATATATATACACGCATTTTGTTTTAAAAAAAAATTATTTTTAACAAAAAAAATTATTTAAATAACAAAACGTATTTTTGAGTTTAAAAAAATATTCTGCAATTTTTATTAAAAAAATATTTAGTGACAAACTTATTTTCGTACAAACATTTTTCTTATAAAAATTTCAAATTAAAATTTTTGAACTTAAAAAATAATTTTATTATGACGAAACAAAACATTATCATAAGGTATGATAAAAATGCAAAATGCAACGTGGTGTCTTGTCCTACGTGAGTAAAATTCCTATGAGCCATAAGATTACCTTTCTCTGAGATGGCGGACTGAATAGAGTGCACATTTGATGTAGATGGACAAGGAGCGCTTGGAGTCGATATGGGGACACGCAATCCTAAATTACAAAAATATTTTGTCAAAATTCAAGTCCAACTAGATGAAGTCCTATATAGCTAAAGCACGAAAAGCAAATCCTAGGTGTGCTCTATATAGGGCCTTCAAACTCCCCCATTGGACTAATTTTGACAAAATCCTTGAGTACATCAAATGATATACTAAGGAAAAATAATACCTAATTTATCCTATACAGAAAATATCTATCTACCCACCCATCCTAGAAAAAGAAAAAGACACAACTCGATCGGATGCATGGTTAAGAAAACCTGCAAAACATAAATACACAATCTGCCAAGAAATCAAGTTAGTAGCATTTGTTCTACCAAAATATGAAAATGACAGAATTAACTGTGCAGAAATTATAAAACATGATACGTACGAAAAATATCAACAACAAATGATTAAAATAGGTACTCAATTCTCCCCCATTTTGTCTAAATTAGACAATGGAAAATAAAGAAAAAAATAAGTGTTCATAATCTGCAAAATAAGCGTCTCCTACATTACACATGGCTTTAAGAGATACCGGTTATTAGTAGGTACCTTTATCCTAAAACCTTGGAGATCTAGTATACAGAAAGCAGATTAAACACAACTAATTGTCGAGTACTGTCATTCCAATCATATGTCTCAATTTCTCAAACCGGGATTTATCTAACGGTTTAGTGAACAGATCAGCTAGTTGATTTTCAGTAGGAATATGTTCGATTACAAGTTCTTTTGCTTCAACCAATTCTCTAATAAAATGATGTCTTATGTTGATGTGCTTTGTCCTACTATGCTGGACAGGATTTTTGGCAATACAAATGGCACTTTCATTATCACAATAAAGGTGTAGTTTGGACTGAATAATACCATAATTTGATAGCTTTGTTTAATCCAAATAAGTTGAGCACAACATGCACCAGCAGCAACATATTCAGATTCAGCAGTTGATAAAGTTACACTAGTTTGCTTTTTACTAGACCATCCAACGAGATTCTGTCCTAAATAATAGCAACCACTCGAGGTGGAACGACAATCATCCGTGCTACTGCCCCAATCCGCATCCGAGTATCCAATTATCTCACAAGAAGAGTCATTGGTATACCAAAGTCCAAACTCAATTGTGCCTTTAACATATTTTAAAATATTTTTAGCACAAGTGAGGTGAGACTCTTTCGGACTGGATTGAAACCGCGCACAAATACAAACAGCATACTGAATATCAGGTCTAGAAGCAATTAAGTATAATAAACTACCAATTATGCTACGGTATAATGTGGGATCTACATCTGGGCCACTATCGGATTTAGATAATTTAGTTTTTAGAGCCATAGGTGTAGATGAGATTTTAGCATTTTCAAGTCCAAATTTAACAAGTAAATCCTTAGCATATTTGGATTGTGAAATAAAGAGGCCATCACTTTGCTGTCTTATTTGAAGTCCTAGAAAATACTGTAGCTCCCCCATAAGTGACATCTTAAATTCACTACTCATGTCTTTTGAAAACTTTTTAACT
Organism: Sambucus nigra; assembly: GCA_949130495.1. Lineage (NCBI taxonomy): Eukaryota > Viridiplantae > Streptophyta > Magnoliopsida > Dipsacales > Adoxaceae > Sambucus > Sambucus nigra. The sequence goes on from OX422213.1 coordinate 43,686,813, forward strand.
TCATTTGGTGAGGTTGACCCAAAAATGATGTCATCTACATAAATTTGAGCAATCAATATGTCATTTTTATTAGATTTCTTAACAAAAAGAGTTTGGTCAACACCTCCTCTAACAAACCCATGTGAAGATAGAAAAGTAGTCAAAAGTTCATACCAAGCACGAGGGGCCTGTTTTAAACCATATAAAGCCTTCTTAAGTCTATAAACATGATTAGGGAGTTTGGGATCTTGAAAACCTTTGGGCTGCTCAACGTATACTTCTTCGGAAAGAATACAATTAAGAAAAGCAGATTTTACGTCCATTTGAAAAAGCTTAAATTGTAAGTGACAAGCAACAGCTAGAAGCAATCTCACTGATTCAAGACGGGTAACCGGGCAAACGTCTCGTCACAGTCTATTCCTTCTATTTGAGAATAACCCTGTGCTACAAGTCTAGCCTTATTTCGAATGACTATCCCTTTTTCATCGGTCTTGTTTTTGAAAATCCATTTTGTACCGATTACTTTGATATCCTTGGGCCTTGGAACTAAATACCATACGTCATGATCCGTGAATTGAGCTAGCTCCTCTTGCATCGCATCAATCCAATATGAATCACTAAGTGCCTCATTTACTGATTTTGGTTCCACTAGGGATACAAAAGCAGCCATATGAGCTACTTGACGTAGTTGATTTCTAGTCCTCACGGGCGCACGAATATCACCAACAACTTCGGCGGAGGGATGATCTTTTGAAACCCAGTTAGGCACGGCAAGGGTTGGTGCTAGTAAAGATTCATCTTCTGTCAAAACTGAATCATTTAAAATATTTATATCCAAATCAGTTTCTACAAGTGGATCTTTACTAACAAGTTCAATAGTGCTATCAATTACAACAACATTAATAGACTCTACAATGGATTTGGTTCTTAAGTTGAAAACTCTTAAAGCTCTACTATTCTGAGAATAGCCAGGAAAAATGGATTTATCGCCTTTGGCTTCAAATTTTGAAAGATTATCACGATCATTGCAAACATAACAAATGGAGCCAAAAGTACAAAAATATTTAACATTGGGCTTTTTGTTGAACCAACATTCTTAAGGGGTCATTTTGGTATTCTTCCTAAGATATACACGATTGATAATATGAACTGCAGTAAGACAAGCTTCTTCCCAAAAGTAAAGAGGTAAATTTTTAGCATGGATAAGGACTCTAGCCATTTCTTGTACAACTCTGTTTTTCCTTTCAACCACTCCATTTTGTTGAGGAGTTTTTGGAGCACTAAACTCATGAGAATAACCATTAGCCTCACAATACTCAATGATACCAGTTTCTTTAAACTCACCACCTCTATCACTTCGAATTCGAGTTACTTGGGTGTCTTTCTCATTTTCTATCCTAGTCAGAATTTTCAAAAAATTGTTAAATGTTTCTGACTTAGCTTTCATGAAAGCTACCCAAGTAAATCGAGAAAAATCATCCACAATAACAAGGATATAAGAATTTCCATTCAAACTAATAGTCCTAGTTGGACTCATTAAATCCATGTGGAGAAGTTCAAGAGGTGCCGAGGTGTTAATGTCTATAACCTTTTTGTGAGGAGATTTGGTAATCTTACCCACTTGACATGGACCACAAACAGCAGTGGGGCATTTCTTTATATTAGGTAGGCCTCTAACAATGTCTTGTGATGATAATCGATTTAAGGTATCAAAACTGATGTGCCCCAACCTATTGTGCCATAGGTCAGTATCATCCAAAAGAGTTACATTACAAGACAAGAAGCCAGAAGCTTTGTAACAGTTATCCGTGGTACGATTGCCTTTTATGTAATTTTCTCCCATATTAGTCAAAACATCACAGGAGGTTTTGGAAAATTTAACTTGGCAACCATTATCACAAAACTGACTGATAGAAAGTAAATTAGCTCTCATTCCTTAAACTAATAACACATCATTAACATTGGGTAAACCTTCTTCATTAAGAGTACCTTTGCCAATGACATGGGAGGTCTTACCATCTCCAAAGGTCACGTTGCCACCTTTATAATGAACAACATCCTTAAGTTTGGTAATATCACCCGTCATATGACGCGAGCATCCGCTGTCTAAGTACCAACCAGCACTATGCATCTCACAGCGTAGGGCTGTTAAGACTACAAAATATTTTAAATTCGAATGTTTTAGCTGGGGTCTTAGATCATCAGATCTGATCCAAATAGGCACCGTTTTAAATTTGTTTTGTGCAATAATTTCGGATCTGAGAAAGGATTTACCAAATGGTCTTGATTTGTGATTAGTCCAAGTTCTAGGCTTACTAAAATAGTGAAATGATACATTGCGATTTGAGGTTTTATAACCAAATCTCCCACTTTTTGGGTTAAAGTAAAAATTATCATTTTTCTTTTGAAACCGTTGGCACTCAAAGTTTTGGTGTCCAAAAACATTACAAATAGTGCAGAATTTATTAGATGTAGGAAGGCCAGAATTACAATGTTTTCTAACAAAGCAAGTTTCAAATTTCTTACAAGAATTGGACATAACATGTCTAGAAAGTCTCTTAGCAGGGGGGCAGTATCTAGAGGAGGATGTATCAACAAAATTTTCAATGAAGTAATCAATGTCATTTTCAAAGTCATTTTCGATTAAAACTTGTTTTCCTTTGGCCTTTTCATTTGACTTGCTTTCCAACGGAAGAGCCATTTTTTCTTTGGCTTTAACAAAGAGGACTGGTTTGGAAAAATCATTTATTTTCGTAATAGGACCATCATAACCAAACCCTCTTGTATCACCATGATAACGTTGGACAACAATCAATTCTTCAAGGTCAAAGAATTTTATGTCACGACTACGACACATTTTAAAGGCAGTTTCACAAACTTCTTTAGACTTTTCAACTTGCAAAAGAGCAGCATTATATTTGTCTTCTAAAGAAGTCAGATTTTCATTTAAGGTCGTAATCTGAATTTTAAATTCAAGTGGCTGTTTTTCAAAATCAATTTTGACATTGCACATTTCCACAGAATTTTGTTGATTTATCTTATATTGATTCTCTAGGGATTCACTAAGCAATTTAACCAAATTCGATAATTCTTGTCTATTCTGCAAAGTCCTGACATACAATTCAGCATAATCATCATAGCCAACAAAATTTTCATGCTCATTAGTGTCTGTGTGTGAATTGTTGCTATCATCAAATTCAGCATCATTAATGGCACGTTTAGCATCAAACGGAGCAGTTATTTCTAGGATAGATGGTTGACTAGCTAGTAAAGACTTAGCAGCAGCAATTAAATCAAACACTTCTTCAGAATCAGAATCATCTTCAGAATCAGACATTCCAGCAAGATATACATCTCCACAACAGTCATAAACTTCTCCTAAAAACGCAAGGTAATTTGATTCAGTTTCAGCTTGGTCTTTATCTGATTCAGAATCAGAGGAATCATCCCAAGTTTTTGTAATGTTTGCCTTGAGCTTTTTAGGATACTTTGACTATGGTTTGGATCTACATTCAGCAATAAAATGTCCAAGTTTACCACAATTGTGACAAGCCATTTTCGATTTATCAACCTTACTAGTAGAACTATCATGATCAGCATTTACTTTAGAATTTCTGTTATGGGGTCGATTGGCCTGACGAGATTGATTATTCTCTTGCATACGTCTTTCAGCAATAGAGTTTCTATTCTTCAAGAGTTTCTTAAATTGAGAAGACATAAGTGCAAGTTGATTGTCAATCTTATCAATGTCATCCAACTCAACATCAGAATCATTATCAGACTCAGATTGTTGCTTAACTACCTCATGTTTGTATTTATTAGGACATGCAGTTTTAAATGCAACTTTAGAAGAATTAGTCAGATCATTCTTAGCATAAGAAGTAAGAGTCTTTCTAAAAGCTGTTTCAAGTTCCATAGTTCTCAATTTAGAACTAAGCAATTCAGGCGTAAGAGAAGGATCATCCATTTCTTCAATGATATAACGTTTATGATCAAATCTAGGGGCAAGGGATCTCAAAATCTTAGCACACACTTCTTGATCAGTATACTCAACATCATTAGCATGCAATTGGGTAATAATATCAGTCAAACGCATATAGAAATCATCAAATGGTTCGTTATCTTTCATAATAAGCATATTGTACTGTTGGATAAGCATTTGAGTTTTGCATCTTTTTACCCTAGCATCGCCTTCATGTGCTATTACTAAAGTATCCCAAGCATCCTTACTAGTAGTGCAGTGACATATACGTTTCAATTCATTTTCACTTACACTCATGAAAATCGCATTCTTTCCCTTATTATTGAAATTGCTTATCTTTTTCTGATCAACATTCAATTCAGTGGTTTTAAGTTTTCTGAAGATAGTGCTACCTTCTGCTATAGGAGTAGTGGGGTGTTTATAACCATTTTCAATTAAATCCCACACGTCATCTCCTAAAGTGCCTTGAATAAATGCTACCATTCTGATTTTCCAGTATGAAAAATTTGAGCCATCAAAAATAGGAGGTCTGCTAAAATTACCAAGCCTAAGTAATTGACTTGAATCATCCATTAAAACAAGGTGAAAAGTGTTTAACAAAAGTTTTGAAATATGATCTTTAAAAGTCTAGCTCTGATACCACTTGAGGTGACCACGAAAATGCGGGTCGGTGCGCAAAGACTTTATAAGCTGAAGTAAACTATTGTTGAGTAAACACCTTAAACCTACAAGTTTATATGAATGATGCCAAGGGGGACCAAATTAAACTTTTACTTAATCTGATTAACTTTTATGAAAATAATTTTAATTTTCAAAGTTAATTAAAGTCCAAAACAAATTCAATTTTTAGGCGAGTTTCTAATTATTTAGTCCTACCGTTTCGTGTGAGGTGAAATGCAAGAAATGTACAACACACAATATTTATTTAACGTCGCAAAAACCCTTCCCCGGGAAAAACGACGAACTCTCTAGGAGTTACCTAAACTACTTCCACTAAAACAATAAAAGAATAGGTACGAGTTACAAACAACAAACTTAACAATTAAAGAAGAATGATCTAGCTATTATCCCACACGACCAAGTCTCTACCCTGGTTGCTTATTCAGTTCTCTCTTTAACTTGTCCTCACTTGTTTTTGCGTTCTTCACTTCTCAGCCTCCCCTTTAACTTCTTTAAGCGCAGGTTGGCTCAGTGCCTATTATTTACTTTCTAGTGAAGTGTGTGTGATGCAACAGACTATATAACACCTATATCTTTGCAAGTCTTGTGTTATTCAAATCAAGCCATCTTGACTTTGAATACACTTTTGAAAAGCTTTCTTTTCTCTTTATTTAAATCTCGAACACTAGACTTGTTCAGATATTACACAAACATGTGTCTACGTGAATACAAAGTGAGTGATATGTGAGTGATATGAGATGCAAAAAATTTCAGAAAATCACCAACACAATCAAGTAATCAAGTTTGCACAAATATATTCTAGACTGAACATAAATAAAACATATCAAGCATACAGTCAGAAATAATACAAACTGTTTAAACTATTTCAGATTAAAATGATTTAATCCAGTTTAGATCAAGTTCCAATTAGTCTGAACAGTTCAGGTTCTTGATTAGGTCCAGTATGTTCTTGTTCTCGGTCCAAGTCCTTGGTCAAGTACACAGGTATAAATTTGTTTAGTCCAAGGTCATATATCCAGTATCAGGTAATTCTGTTCCTGTTCACAACTCGTATTAGGTTTAAATCTCTAAACCTAGAATCAGTTGTTCTTTAGTGTAAATCAGATGTCCAGAAAAATCAATTTAAAACAAAGTGTTTTAAATGAAGTAAGATCACTACTAGTTCTAGTGTGTGTAGTGTTTATAAAATATATTCCAACAGATATGGGCATAGGGTCCTATGTGGCAACAGCTATTGGCAGATCATGGCACTTCACACAAGGCTACAAGCCACATGTGCTATCTTACACCCAAAGCAAAATCGGCCAGAAGCTTTAAATGCCAACATAAAACAATCCTATATGCATGAATACATATATAATATACATATAATATTATACACACGCACACACCATATATCACATATATATATATATATATATATATATATATATACACGCTTTTTGTTTTAAAAAAAATTATTTTTAACAAAAAAAATTATTTAAATAACAAAACGTATTTTTGAGTTTAAAAAAATATTCTGCAATTTTTATTAAAAAAATATTTAGTGACAAACTTATTTTCGCACAAACATTTTTCTTATAAAAATTTCAAATTAAAATTTTTGAACTTAAAAAATAATTTTATTATGACGAAACAAAACATTATCATAAGGTATGATAAAAATGCAAAATGCAACGTGGTGTCGTGTCCTACGTGACTAAAATTCCTATGAGCCATAAGATTACCTTTCTCTGAGATGGCGGACTGAATGGAGTGCACATTTGATGTAGATGGACAAGGAGCGCTTGGAGTCGATATGGGGACACGCAATCCTAAATTACAAAAATATTTTGTCGAAATTCAAGTCCAACTAGATGAAGTCCTATATAGCTAAAGCACGAAAAGCAAATCCTAGGTGTGCTCTATATAGGGCCTTCAATATGGCACCTCCTTCCAACTCATAAACCCCGGGCCGATGACCGTCTTTAGCAGCTCGAGGGATCTCGTTAATAGCTCTGATTTGTTCTCGACGGTAATCCCAAATTTTCCATATTTGGGGAGCCTAGGGCGGAGGAGCCCTCGTCGCCTCCGCTACCACCGAGTCCAGACGACATCATCATAAACAACATCATCATCTTTGCCTTAATATCTGAAGGAGACATTTGCTGTAAAAAAATGTTATTAGTACATATAAAACAAATGTTAATAGTACACATACACACACCCCTACCCCACCCCCACCACACACACGCACACGTCATGCCAATTTTAAAACTAACCAACCCAATATTTCATCAATTAAATTAACAATTAAAGTATACAATTATTGATTTACTAATTTACAATGAGGGACAATCCTACTTTCATATGAAATTGGCACTAATTATTAATTTACTTTCATCTAAAACTATACAATTAAAATTACAATTAAAGTTATACAATTTCTTAATTAAAGATATACAATTGTTAAAATTGCCCCTCAACACCCCCCACCCCCTCCCCCGCCACACACACATGCACACACCTACGCACACACACACCCCCCCACCCCCACCCCCTCCCCCCACCACGACCGTGACAACTACATTTATTATTTATCAATAAAATTATGACATGAGATAATTATAATTGGAGTATAAATTTCATTATCATAAAGGGATAAATCCAATTAAGTACAGAGATTCTACAAATTAAAGTGAGAATTAAATTTAAGACTTTCTAACAACATGCATGTGTATGGATTCTACATAGTTGGGCACGAAAGTAACTAATGATATTCCTAAAAACATACAATTGGCAACATTTTGTGAATTTACTAAACTTTATATAATATTATCAAATTCTGTTAAAAAATTATCTAGGGTTTTACCTAATTGAATTAATTTCATGAATAAAATTATTATCAATTTAAATATTTATATAATTAAATTTAACATATGAATTCTAGAACTTTTCTAACATTTACACAATTCTAACACATATATACACACACATACACATATACATATACACACACACACCACCACACACATATATACACATACATACACATATACATATACACACATATATACACACATACACATACACATACACATACATATAGAAATGAAAGAGAAAGAGAGGAACAAAAATATACCTTAGAGAGAGAGAGAGAAGAAATCGCGGATGAGAGATAAAGAGGGGGAAAACCAAAAAAGGTGGGAAAAAAGAATCCTAGGGCTTTTTTTGCTGCAAAAGTTGTCACGGTCGTGTCAAGGTCATTGACCGTGACACAAATCTCGCGTTTTGTGTCACGGTCATTGACCTTGACACGACCGTGACAAATAATTGTCACCGTCATTGACCGTGACAATTATTTGTCACGGTCGTGTCAAGGTCAATGACCGTGACACAAAACGCGAGATTTGTGTCACGGTCAATGACCTTGACAAGGGTGGCCGGCTGAAAGGTGACAATTTGGCCATTTTGGTGTAGTGACTATACCCGCCTACAAAGTGATGCTTCAAGAGCAAGTTAGTGATATAGGAGGATTTAAGCGTAATTTCGGTGCACCGCATAGGAATTCTTACAACCCTTCATGGAAAAACCATCCTGGTTTTAGCTTTGGGCAAAAACATGCTGTGATAAACCCTACTTCACATGTTGCCCCTCCTCCACCACAACACTTTCAACAAGCTCCACACATGCAAGGACATGTGCAAGCACCACCACCTCAAGGAACATATATCCCCCCACCACGGAGAACTCTCGAGGATAATATGAATCAATTTATCAATAGCCACACTGCAACTAATGCTAGATATGATCGCCTGATTAGCGACATAAATGCAAGTTTGTCAAAGATACAATCCTCGTTGAGTGTCCAAGGGAAGGGAAAATTTTCTGCCCAAGGCCAAAGACCTCCCCAAGGTCAAACTAGTGTTAGCTACACCTCTACTGAACATCAGGAGCAATGTCAAGTTATGACCATTCTTCGTAGTGGGAGAGTCGTTGATTTATCACCTCCCCCACACGACACAACGAAAGACAAGGAGATTTCGTCCGACATAAAAGAGGCAGAAGATGCAAAATGAGAGTGATAAAGAAGACACTAGTGAGCTCGAGGTAGTAGTGAAACCATCCACCACAGAACCGTTTCCTCAAAGGTTGATTCCTTCCCATAAAGGAAACCCACGTGAGGACGTGATAGACGTGCTAAAGCAAGTAAAGACGAATTTACCTTTCCTCGATGCTATTAAGCAAATTCCAGCTTATGTAAAAGTCATCAAAGACTTGTTGAAGGTAAAGAGAAAGATGAAGGTAAAGAAAAATGTTTTCCTAGCACAAAACGTGAGCTCCATTCTACTTAACGATCTCCCGCCTAAATTCAAAGATCTCGATGCACCCACCATTTCATGCATCATTGGAGAAAATAAAATCGAAAGAGCCTTACTTGATTTGGGAGCAAGTGTCAATATCCTATCTTACTCCATCTATAGGCAACTTGATTTGGGCGACCTTAAGCCCACAATAATCACTCTCCAATTAGCGGATCGAGTTGTGAAGATCCCACGAGGTGTAGTTGAGGACTTGATCATCCAAGTTGACACTTTCTACTTCCCGGTAGACTTTTTTATTTGGGACACGGAGCCTTCCTTCGCCTCGAGCAATCATGTTCCCATCATTCTCGGGCACCCATTTTTAGCTACGGCTAATGCTATTATCAACACTAGTAATGGGAAGATGCAACTCACTTTTGAGAACATGACCTTAGAAACCAACATCTTTCATATAGCCCAACATACGGTGGAAGAAGATGATCTTCACGCGGTGAGATTCATAGATGAGATAGTAGAGGAGTACTTTGAGGAGAACTATTGTGGAGACACCTTAGGGTCCTTTTTAGTGTCGAGACACGAGAGTGAGGGGACGTACACCTAATTCGAGAGGGAGGTTGGGGAGTTGAGAGAATTACTTGATGAGAGAGCTTCGGACGAGGACGCGAGAGATGTAAATTGGGTTTCTAGATTCGAGGAGTTACCTCCGAGGGATACATGCATGGTTCCCTCCAGTGACAAATTTCCAACCCTCAAATTGAAGAAACTCCCCTCCCATATTAAATATGCATACCTAGGAGAGGATGAGACATTTCCTGTTGTTGTCTCCTCTAGCCTAGACGAAGAGAAGGAGGGTAAATTGTTAAAAATTCTGAGAAAGCACCAAAGTGATTTTAGTTGGTGTATTGCTGATTTGAAGGGGATAAGTCCTTTGATTTGCACTCACAAGATCCATCTCGAAGAGGATGTCAAGCCCTCAAGAGAAATGAAAAGAAGGTTAAATCCCAATATGAAAGAAGTAGTGAGAATTGAAATTATTAAATTATTGGATGTCGGGATTATCTACCCAATCTCGGATAGCAAGTGGGTGAGCCCTATTCAAGTCGTCCCGAAGAAGTCGGGCATGATAGTGATTGAGAATGCTAAGGGAGAGCTAGTTCCCCAACGTACCACCACCGGGTGGCACATTTGCATTGATTACAGGAAACTCAATGCGGGGACTAGGAAAGACCATTTCCCCTTGCCATTTATTGATAAAATGCTTGAGAGAGTAGCGGGCCACCCTTACTATTGTTTTCTTGATGGTTATTCCAGATATAACCAGATTGAGGTAGATGTACTTGACCAGGAGAAAACGACGTTCACTTGCCCTTTTGGTACGTTTGCCTACAAACGTATGCCATTTGGCTTGTGTAATGCACCCGCGACCTTTCAAAGGTGCATGTTGAGCCTATTTAGCAACATGGTCGAGAGAGGACTCGAAGTTTTCATGGACGATTTCAGTGTTTTAGGCACCTCTTTCGATCTTTGCCTAAAAAAACTGGAACAAGTGCTTGCCCAATGTGTGGAAAAAAACTTAGTGCTGAATTGGGAGAAATGCCATTTCATGGTCACTAAGGGAATAGTTCTTGGCCACATAGTATCATCCAAATGGATAGAAGTTGATAAGGCAAAAATAGATGTCATAGCTGATCTTCCCCCACCAAAATCGCTCAAGGATGTGCGCTCCTTCTTGGGCCATGCGGGGTTTTATCGAAGGTTCATTAAGGACTTTAGCGCCATCGCTAGACCCTTAAGAAACCTAATCATGAAGGACACCCCATTTGAGTGGATAGAAGCATGCCAAAGCTCTTTTGAAAAACTGAAAACCATGCTTGTGTCCACCCCCATCATGCAAGTTCCAGATTGGTATTTACCATTCGAACTTATGTGTGATGCTAGCGATTATGCAATAGGGGTTGTTTTGGGACAAAGAAAAGATAAGCAGGCTCATGTCATCTACTACGCTAGCCGGACTCTTGCTGGACCATAACTCAACTACTCTACCACGGAGAAGGAGTTGCTAGCGGTAGTTTTTGTCCTTGATAAATTTCGATCATACCTTATCGGTTCTCCCATTACTTGCTTCACCGACCATGCGGTATTGAAATACCTACTTGCACAGAAAGATGCAAAGCCGCGCCTCATAAGGTTAATCCTACTCCTACAAGAGTTTAATTTCTCCATTAAAGATAAGAAAGGGGTAGAAAACTTCGTTGCCGACCACTTATCACAGCTTTCGTCCGACGTACCTAGTGATACCATACCCATAGACGAATAGTTTTCGGATGAGCAACTCTTTGCTACCTCTTCTTTGCCCTGGTTTGCGGATATAATGAACTACCTTATCACGGGATCCGTCTCTCCCGACTGGACACCGCAAGATAAGAAGAGGTTTATTACTTGGTCGGGTATGTTTTTCTATGATGATCACTTCCTTTTTAAATATTGCGCCCACCAAATCATCCGACGATGTGTACCGGATGACGAGTTCTCGAAAGTCATCTAGTTTTGTCATTCGGGAGCTTGTGGAGGGAACTTTTCGACGAAAAAGACGGCCGCTAAAATTCTGCAATGCGACCTCTATTGGCCCACAATATTCCAAGATGTGAACGCTGCTTGTAAATCTTGCAATAGGTTCCAACGGATGGGAGCCATTACCCGACGAGACATGATGCCTCTTACCCCTATACTCATTATTGAGATCTTCGACTGTTGGGGTATTGACTTCATGGGACCTTTTCCCCCGTACTTTGGTTTCCTATACATCCTTATTGCGGTAGACTACATTTCTAAATGGGTGGAAGCTACAGCTACTAAGACAAATGATAACAAAGTGGTGATAAAGTTCCTACAGGAACACATACTTTCCCTCTTCGGTGCACCGAAAGCGATAATCAGCGATTATGGCACTCACTTTTGCAATATGCCATTTGACAAGCTAATGAGAAATAAGGTGTCGTTCACAAGGTTGGAATGACTTATCACTCGCAAACGAATGGTCAGGCCGAACTAGAAAATCGGAAAATCAAGAACAATCTTGAAAAGACCGTCAATCCTACCCGGAAAGATTGGTTACTTAGATTGAACGATTTGCTATGGGCCTATCGCACCGCATATAAAAATCCACTCGGCATGTCCCCTTTTCGCTTTGTGTATAGCAAACCTTGCCATATTCTCCTGTAATTAGAGCATAAGGCATATTGGTCAATTAAGAAGTTGAACTATGCCATGGATAAAGCTAGTGAAGCTCGCAAGCTTCAATTAAATGAGTTAGAAGAGCTACGTAATGATGCATATGAGAATGTTAAAATTTCCAAAGAAATCATGAAACTCGCTCACGATAACATCATTCGTCGCAAAGAGTTTCTTCCCGGGAAAAAAGTTCTTCTCTATAATTCTCGACTTCATCTCTTTCCGAGCAAGTTACGGTCACGATGGTCTGGCCCGTTCATTGTGAAGAATGTTTTCCCTCATGGAGCTGTTGAATTAGACGATTTGAAAGGGGGAAATACGTTCAAAGTAAACGAAAAACTCCTAAAGCCATATTTAGAGGCGTGTGTGGAAGAAGTCAACACCATTTGGTTATCGGACCCCGTTTACGGGGTAGAGTGAGCTGCTATAGTGAGGTCGTCGCACCCCCGACGTGTATGGGGTGAATTCTTGTGTCTATAGACGAGAGTCATATACGTCGTGAGAGTCTATAGGATTAGGGTACAATAAGGTGAAAGAATTCACATTTTTGGGAAATTGAGTCAAGTTGTGTTGACCATTGGTATCGAGAGGTTTTTAATCCAAAATTGATAGGGAGTATGTTGTGAATGTGAAAATTTTCGGAGAAGAGCGATCGAAATTAAGTTAGGGGGAAAATCCAGCTCACAAACATGAGTCGGACCGGTTCCTTTAATTTTGGGCCGGATCGGTCCTCCCCAAACCAGTTCCTTATTTTAGGGTCGGATCGATCCGATAGTTGAAAAGACTCAAAATTTACAGGACCCGACCGATCCGCTTTCTGTAGAAATTTCCCCCTTTCCCAAGGTGCACCCCCTATCCCCAATCCCCTTCATTCCCTCCCAATTCGTCCCCCTCACACCCAACCCTTCAATTTCCCTCCCAAATACACCACCTTTTCCCTCCAAACCCTTTCCCTCCAATTCTAAACCCTACCCATACCCTTCCACCTATAAATAACCACCCATCCCCTCCCTTTCTCTCCACACCTTTAACCACATCAATCCTCTCTTATTTCTCCCTAATTTTCCAATATAACCTCTCCCTATTATCATGGCTCAATGACCAGCCCCCACTAAATACGACTCCATAGATATCCTACAGTCCGTCCATGGGGAATTCCGTTCCCGCCAAGAGGAACGTTGGTGCAATCGCTTCTTCGGATCAGATCACAAACTCCACATGGAGCGCGCTATCCAATGGATAAATATGCCCAACTTCATTACCGCCCTCTTCATGGCTAGGGGTTGGTGCCGATTCCTTAATGAACCGTACGAAGCGGTTTGGGCAGTCGAGGTTTGCTTTTTTTATGGCACCCTTATCCGGACGGGCCAATTCGAGGCTCAAGCATACGTGGATGGTACCTTCATCCCCTTTTCGTTGGCCCTTATCACGGCCAAGTTGGCCGAATACGATGTTCCCGATGTTAAAGAATTCACTTACCCGAGGAACATCGCCCCGATTGCTAAAAAAGTGATCATGGATCGCATTGCCCTGGATGTTGCATGGACGGGGCAAACTGTCGCTGTGGTCCGCCTCAATGAGAAAGCATGCCTCACCTTCCAAATAGTGTGTTCTAACATCTAGCAAACATCCAACGATTTCGTGATATGGCCCCGTCAGGCCACATTGACCTACCACTTATTTGATCCACACACTTCCATCCACTTGGCCCGCACCCTATACGCCGACATCATGGTCGCAGCCCCGGATAAAAAAGGTGCAGCCCCACTTCCATATGCACGATTGATTACCTCCATCCTCAAGGATGCTAGCATTGCGGTGCCGCTCAATAGTACTCGCCTTCCCGGTCCCTTTGAACAGGGAACCCGCACTAAGAGCGCCAAACAGCTAGCCATCCTTCGGGCGAGGCGGGGCAGTGATAGTGAGGATGAGGCTACCTCGAGTGAGAGCAAAGAAGAGGAAGAAGAAGCAGCCGATGCTGATGTAGAGATGGGTGACATCGGTGCGGATGAAGAGTCCGCAAACGAAGAAGACGACCCTGATTTTGAATGGGCGGGTAGCGACCTCACGAACCGTATGGCGGCGCTTAAGACGAGATTCGACAACTTTTTTACCGACTACCGTTTCGATACGAGCATGATGTTCCGTTTCCAAGCGAACATATACCGACGCCAAGGGGATCCCAACGAACCATTGCCATCCTACTTCTATAACCCCTATGGCCCCGACGCGCCCGGTTCTTCACAACCCCCGCCCTAGTGAAGCTGTAGTTTGGTTGTGGGAGTTTTTATTTGTTTTCCCTGTTTCACATGGTTGGATGTTTTTCCCTTCTATTGTACCACATTCCTGTTTTATAAAAATCTGCATTTTCTTTATTTGTTTGTTTTATTTATCTCACTTATTATCTTGCCTTATTTAGATTTTAGTCCTTTTTGCTTGAGGACAATGCAAAAGTCTAAGTTAGAGGGGGTCACAAGTGCGTACTTCTAAAACTTCACAAATTTTCAAAAATGCTCAAAAATCTCAAAAAAATCATAAAATTTTGAAAAATCCAAAAATATTTTTGTTCAAAATAAATAAAAATTGGAATTCAAAATTTTTAGAAATATCATTAAAAGTTGGTTTAAAGTCTCAAATTGTAAAATTCAACATATACAAAGCCGAAATTGACTAAAGATGGAAATTGAGCGAAAATTGATGACTTAACGAATAAGTGTGGAGATTAACAAACCCGGTGAGATTCGAGCCTATCACTTTTTGCGAGTTTTTAAATAAATCCGAGTTAATTGTTAACTCAAAGTTCTTTTCAGCGCCTAAAAAGTCGTCGAGGATCTCAATCCTTTCATTTTGATCGGTTATGAAAAACGTGTGTAATATTTCTTGAAAAATGTGCCAAAATTAATCTTTAAACTTAAATTCATCTCGAAACGCATATTAACGAAATTGATATTTTGGAAAGTGTCACCCAAAAATATTAGCCAGAAAAAGATGCGAAAAATCACCTCTTTTGTAACCCAAATTGAGCCAAATAGGTTTTCCCTTTCGCTTGACAACCCGAAAAACCCAAATAGCCCAAAATTGCGAAAAATGGAAAAATTCAGAAATTTCGACAAGTGCATGCAAGAAAAAAATAGATATGCTCAACAAAAATAGCAAGAAAAGAAAAGAAGTGAAAAACAAAAAAAATAGAGAAAAAGGAAAAAATGAGCAATAGCCTGGAAAAAGCACAAATGGACATCTTAAATGACCTTTCCAATTCCAACCTTCCCTACCATTGTCATTTTACCCCATATACCTTAAAACCTGAAAAAGTCCTAATCCAGTCTAAATTACGAAATTGGTTACCGCGTGGAGAGCTAATACACCAAAAGATAATAAAAGAGATTGAATGCGCGAAAAAGAGGCAATGTTCCCGTTTTTAAAACCGTAATCCGTTGATGAGATCCTATTACTATAAAATTTTCGTCTTTCTACTTGTATGCGTGACTTTGCGTCCATTATATTTACTTTTTATATCACGCATACCGAGATAATAGCCACACTCCGAGTGATTCATTTGAGAGAGCATTCCGTAAGAATTTGATATCAAAACGAATTTTCGGATAAGTAACGTAATGGTCAATCGGTGGAAATCCAGGGTTAAATTTCTGGCTTCGCACACACACACTACGGTTTGAGACTTGTAAATATGACTTGATGATGACTATTTTCTGGGAACGTTTGAATTAGACAATTTTTATGTATTTTGAATCTTCTTTGAGTCAAATTTTGTGGGTGCATTCTCTGTAAACCCTCACAAGACACAACTCGTCCTACTAGGGTAACCTAGGGGTTTAAAGGCTTGTTGCATATGCTAAATGCAATCGGTTGCCCGAAAAAAAGGTATTATATCCCAATAAAATATTTTTCAAGAGTTAAGCCTTGTTAGGATTCTTTTACATTGCTCAGCACGCGCAAAGTTCTAAGTTAGGGGGTTTAATTAGACATAAATTCTTCCCAATTTATCCCTTAATTTAGTTACTTTTAGCACCTCGAACAACATAATCGATTTGAATTTATCTCATAATCTCGCTACTGACTTATCCTAACGCGTACACTGAGTTTTTGGTATTTCGTATTGATTTTACAAGTATTTGATGTCAATTAAAGGAAGAAAGAAATCGAAAGAATCGAGAAAGAAAAGAAAGAAAGTCAAAAGGGAAAAAGTGCAATTTCTACACAGTATTCGAATGAGGCACCTAAAGAAAAGTTGAAGATATCAAGTTCATGAGCACATAGGAAGAAACGGCACCTTAATCGGAGTCCCGGTGAGAAAGATATGAACAGTCAAAGTTGGAGAAAGGAAAGTCAAAGGTAGATCGATCCGCAGGAGGACCAGACCGATCCACAGTGCCATATTCCAGAGAACCCCAGACCGAAAGAAAATCGAAGGTGAAAGAAAAATAAAAGAACTGGTCCGCCCCGAACCGATCCGCCCCAGAAATAAAAGAATCGGTCCGCATTTCAGGCAGACCGATCTGCAGGAGCCCCGGACCGGTCCAGCTATCGAGATTTTATTTTCTTATCTTCCTCTAATGGAGAGTCCTAGTGCTGTTAAAACTCCTGAAAATTTATAGGGTATATAAACCCGTTTTATTATCATTTTTAGTACGGAGAATTAGTGTAATTTTTCAATTCTTTCTGTAAACCCTAATTTGAAGGTAGATTATAATTTTAATTCCAAGAGTGAAGATTATTCAGATTTCTGTGATTACAAGTGTTCTTAATTGCCGTTGTTACTGTTTTGGTAAGATTAATGAGTTATTTTCTTCAGTTAAATTCCTTTCTACATCATTCCATAAATTTTCCTTAGTTTAATCATGGTTTTCTGTAATTCAAAATTTTTTTCGTTAGTTTCAGCATGCTAGGCTAGATTTTCTAAGGTTGGGATACATGAACCCAGCCTGATGTAATAGTTGCATGTGTATAACATTAATCCTCTGAATTTAGTGATTTATTATGACCGTATTGCGTAGGAACATGGCAATTGTAGATATTTGGATCTTGTTTGCTTCCGGGTAACCGAGATGCTTTAGAATGCAATTCGAGTGTAACTATCAAAATACCGATTTACTCGTCCTCTGATTAAGTATGGTGCAGGCTTGAACCTCATATATGTAATGATTGGGAGTACTAAATTCTGGGTCTAATTAATCAGTTAAATTTACGATTAGTATTATACGAACAATACACGAGGGTTGGGGGATTGTATTCTCGTCCTGTTTCTCTCATCACATAGTTTAAAGTTTTTAATCAGTATTCATCAGTATTTTAGGTAATTTAGTATACTTGCATCTTTTCATACTTTCAAAATTTCATTTAGTTGTAGTCAATTCACAAAACCAATCATCTTTTCCTTTTTCTTTAGAGTCGGAGTTAGGATTCATTCATCTATCCAACGTCGTTACAATTCCATTGTCCTATTTCCCCGTGGATACGATCCCGACTTATCGGGTTTATTATTAACGCGACAGGCTTGCACTTGAGCCTAGAGTGAACGCAAATTAGAGACATTTTCTGAGTCGCGTCACCTATCCAACACTAGCCCAGTTATTAGTAAAGTACTTGAAGTTGAAACCATCAGGGCCTGGGGCTTTGTCTTTACCAAGGTTGAAGAAAGCATTTATTATTTCCTCATGGGTGATGGGGTTCCCAAGAAGGTTGTTTTGGTCCTCATTAAGTTTCTTGGTAATAGCATATCTGAGGATGTGATGGTTATGGTTTATGAGGGATTGACCAAGAGGCTAGTGAAGAAAGAGACAACTTCATTTACAACATGAGAGTGGCCTTCAACCCCGATTACCTGCTGGTTTTGTATGAAAAGGATTTTATTTCTAGAAATGATTCCATTGACCTTATTGTCGAAGAATTTGGTGTTCAGTTATCCCTCCTGCAGCCATTTTATTCTAGATTTTTATTTATAATAGGTTTCTTCTTTCGTTCTCTAGTCAGCACACTCCAAGACAACAACTTTTACATCAGCTTGGACAGTGGGATTAAATCCATCCTGGTCAAAAAACTTTTGGTTATGCATCATCTTGTTCTTAGCATCATTTGTTCTCTAGGTAATGTTACTAAATAATCTCTTATTAAAGTCTTTAAGAGAAAATTTAGTAAGTTTAGGCTTGGAAGAAAGCCTATACATGGGGCTGCCTAAAATATCATAGTCCCAAACCTCAATCAGAGTGTTATTCAATTCACTGTGCTTCATATAGTAGTTAAAGAACTTGAGAGTTTTTAGAGGTTTGGGGGCTTTGGGATGATGGTGGTGACCGAAGGTCTATGGTCATAAATACCATAACAAAGGGCTTTAGCTTGGGACTCAGAGAAGTTAGTAGTCCAATAATCATTAGTGAGAACTCTATCAATTGTAGATTAGGAATTGGAAGAACTGGCTTGATTTCTATTACAAGTAAAACACAAACCTCTATGACCGGGCGGAAAAAGTGTGCGCGTGTAAAGTGCACAATCGTAGTGTGTTTCGCCGCCGCGATACAAAATAACCTAATATACTACTACACTTGACAAGCAAGTACAGTGGTAAGTCGGGTATCGAAAATCCACAGGGAGTGATTGAATTTTAGACTTTAATTGTTTTAATTACTTCAGGAATAAAAGTGGTGTAAAATAAATAAAAGAAAAGGTGATAGGGTGGTTATGGTGACAAAAGAAAAGAGAAGTTAACTCTAAATAAAAGGAAAGCGAGGATCGGGATCGCATCCTACCATTCACGGGCTAAACAACTACTAATTAGAATTACGGCTCGAAAGCAGTTTAATCGAGCATTTACAATTAAGCATAAACATCGCACAAGAAGGAATTTAACCCAAAGTTACGAGATAAAACATTTAACTGAAAAATGGTCACACGCGGATTAAATTCGGATAATCGCTATAAACACTAACGTTGCATGACAAAGAAAGTTAAACGCAAAATAATCCAACTTTAATACACGCAGTTTCAATTAAACGCGATTTTGCACAAAACCTAGTTTTCGGAGCTCGGGGCCCGAAAATGGCGGAAATGAAATCCCGACCCTATTTATCTAAGGGTGCATTGTGAGTTAAACTAAATTATGCTAATTAAACTAAGAAAGCAAGAAATTAAAGCAATAAAACCTAATTATAAAGCATGGAAATTATCTAGAAAGCAAGGAAAGAATGAAAACAAGCTATATTAAAGGAGAGGGAAGATAAATAGTCAATCTTACAACCAATTTGTGTGTCAATCCAAGAGAGATTGAAGAAGAACCAAGCAAAAACCTTCCAAACCTAACTAAAACTAACCTAAAAACGTTCTCCCCACTTTATTACAACAAAATTGGCTTATATACCAAGTGGGATCTAAATTAGAAAAGAAAAGAGAAAAGAAAAGAAATGCAAAAAATATCTGCAGAAAACAGAGCATCGATCGATCTATGATTTGGTCGATCGATCTACCAAGGCCAATTTTCGGCAATTTAACATAGTCGATCGATCTACCAAATCGTCGATCGATCGATCAAGCAGGGGCAGCACACTGCATTGCTGTTTTGGTTTCCAAGCTTTTCTCGTCCGCTAAAATCGCCGTAACTTCTTCGTTATGAATCGGAATCGCGCACCGTTCGCGGCCACGCGAAGCTAGAGAGATGGGGTACAACTTCCGTGAGATGTCGGGCCAGGTACCCAAGCTGTGAAAAGACTAAAATGCCCCCGAATGTGCGATAGCATACGGAACTTGAGCGGAATGCATCCGAACTTCATACTAAGCATCCAAATACCTACAAAAGCTCAATTAACCCCTACAAAACATGTTAACATAGAAATCCGAGGGTTGTATGGTTAACGAGAATAAATATAGGGATTAAGATACCCGAGGGGGCTAATAACGCGTAGGTTAACGGGTGAAATACGCAATATTTGTGTCGCATCACACCCCCTAACTTACACATTGCTAGTCCCTAGCAATGAAATAGGAAACAACAAGAACTACAAGAAAACCAAAAGCAGGAGAAGAACAAAAATATGGTATAAATGCATAAGGCCACTTTCGTGGGCGATTCGATTGCATTTAGCGTATGCAATAAGCCGTTAAACCCCTAAGTCACCCTAGTGGACGAGTGTCGTCTCGTGAGGGTTTTCAGGGATGATACCCACAAACATCACATGGTTTCCTCAAAATATGACCAACCCAACATGCGATAAACTCAACAATGGCGAAAAGGATTTCATACACATTATTAGCAAAGTGAATGAATTCACACAAAAGTCCGTTGTTATTAACAGGTTGAATGCACCTCATAGAATTGAAACTCTAACATGTGGGAGGGGGGGAGAGCATATGCAAAATATGATTTGTCAAAAACTTAAATAAATTGGATAAACATTAAAGCAAGCATATATTCAATCCTCACGGGCATTACACTCATCAAGTGAATTCACTCGAAACAGGGAGGTAACACACGGGACATGCGGGCATAAAGAGTAAATGTAAATGGAAACTAGGCCGCACACATGTCACAGAAGAACAACGCTATATATAAAATGAAAAACTGTAATCTCAATGAAAGGATACCGCACATTAAAAGAGGCGAAATGCATTTTCACAGATTATCAAAACTATTATGACTTTTAAATTAAATGCACCCTAAGATCACATAGGACTTGTAAAGGGTTGTAATGTAGGCTAGGTTAAGGTACGAAATGAAGGAATGTATGTACGGATTCAAAGTGTTCGGAGATGAAAACTTGGAATAATGGTATAATGTGGGCAATAACAAAATTGGAAAAACAAGTTCCAAAACGGCATTAGATATATCATCGGGGAGAGTAATCAAAGCTTATTGAACTATATACACAACATATACAACTTTCTCTTTTCTTTTCTTTTCTTCTTTTTCTCATGTTTTCTTTTGTTTTCTTTTGATTTTTGCTTTCTCTTTTTCTTCACTTTTTCACATCACTTTTCTTTGCTTATCAAACTCTCATATGCCTAAAATTGCAACCGCAATACAACAACAACTTTCAATCCCAAGTAACATTCCAAACAAAGGTATGGAAAGTGTATGTATGGTTTATAACTCAAATTTAGAGTTGGTTATGGGATTGCGGTTATGAAACGAAAGGCTATATTTAGGCTCAAAGGGTTTGACGAGGGTAAACATATAAGGGTGAGGTCAAGGTCAATATGGGTGATATAACAAAGATGGCCTATGATCATTTCCCAAAGTATACGCAATTCTCAAGTCAAAACAATATATGAAAATCATGATCAAGTAACACATTTCAAGTATGAACTCAATTAATGAACGGTCAAATGAAAGAATAGTGAGATTACCAAAGAATTCAACGTTTTCAAAGAGGAAAGAATAGTGTATAACACTCACAAACGATGAAAGGTACAAAGCTTACTCGGTGTAATTATATACAATGCAACAAAAGATTACCGAGTTATAAAAATCTTAAACCAAATCAATATAACAAGGAAAGTGCATATGCCCATGGGATAAAGTTTAATTCATGAAGTTATTCACAATATCAATGATTTAAGGACTAAAGTCTAATAACTTTTAAAATCGAGAACATGCATCATTGAGTTGTCTATTGGATCGGGCAATTATTAAAATTTGTCATCGAAAACAAGGAAAAATGCCCAACAAAGGAGAAAAAAGAAAGAAAATATTTATGAAAATTTTCAAATTTTTCACAAAAAGGCATACTCAGTAACTAAATGTGAGCAAATCCATGGACTACACATGAAATGGATAGAATATCCTGCACCCCCTAACTTAAATGTTTCATTGTCCTCAATGCGCATTAAGAACACAACACAAAGAGAGGAAAAGAACGATATTACCCAAAATTGGAGCAATCTCCATAAGCGCGAGTCCAAAGGAATCTACAAAACAAGTTAGTACCGAGCATAGCAAAAATAAATAACAAAAAGTTAACTAATTACACTAGACTAAATTAAAAGGAAAGAAAAGTAGGAAATAAAGAAAATTAAAAAGCTAACTATTTACAACCTACTATTTAGGCTTCACACTAACTATACACTAGAAGTCTAAATAGTTGAGGGTCCACCCAAAAAGGAATTTGACTTTGAAAGATCAACGGAGGACCCTCCAAAGCGAACATGCCTCCCGAAAGATATGAATTCCGTTTGAAAAACGGAAGGCATGTGGGTGGTGAAAAAAATGAAAAATCGCCAATTTGAAATTTTGGGCGGACGATGGGGGATTTGGATAATAAGGGGGAAATGAACACTAGAGGACCAAGAAAAATCGATTCATCTCCCAAAGGTTTTTCAAGTGGAATGGGAGATAGGGCACACATGGGGATAACATCCATCGAAAACAAGTCCGGTAAAGAGTCCTCATCGGCAAAAAGTGTAGAAGTTTTAAAAGTTTCTACCGACTCATAGGAATCAACCGGTAATTCTAATGGTTCGATGACGGAAAACGTAAATGGTGATGAAACAAATTCAATCTCAATCGACTCATCGTCGGAAGGAGATTGAATTTCGAGGGAGAGAGATTAACACTCGATGAGAAATTCTTAGAAAAATTGAGGTGAAACACAAGTTTCCACCTCCTCGTTGTTTTGTGCATAAGAATTCATCTCATCGCAAAGTTCACCAAGTCTCATTCCAGCGTCATTTAGGCTTTCCAAACCTTGGTAGTAAAGAAGCAAAGTCTCTTCCAAAGTAGGCTTCCTCGGCTCAAGAGCCTCGGACTCCTCATTTGGTTGAAACTCATCTTCGAAAGTAATGAAATAAGAATCGTCATTGGATTCGAATAATAAATCCAACTCAAGCTCCCAATAACGATTTTCATTCCAATAAATGTTTTCAAGTCTTTCATTTTCAAGAAAATCTTGAAAATGAAAAACTTGAAAACTATCCCCAAAGTAAGAATCATTAGAATAACCGTAATAACTATAATAATAGGACATGATTACCTCGTTGTTGAAAGATGGAGAATCCAAGAAATAAAGTGAGCAACCGCGAATCAAAGTTTCTTAGCCCTCAAAGTATGCAAATCCTGCAAAAAAGGTTAAAACAAAGAATACAAATACAAAAGGAAAAATACTACGAAATAATAAAATAATTACAATCTAAAACACACTCCCCGACAACGGCGCCATTTTGTGACCGGGCGGAAAAAGTGTGTGCGTGTAAAGTGCACAATCGTCATGTGTTTCGCCGTCGCAATACAAAAGAACCTAATATACTACTACACTTGACAAGCAAGTACAGTGGTAAGTCGGGTATCGAAAATCCACAGGGAGTGATTGAATTTTAGACTTTAATTGTTTTAATTACTTCAGGAATAAAAGTGGTGTAAAATAAATAAAAGAAAAGGTGATAGGGTGGTTATGGTGACAAAAGAAAAGAGAAGTTAACTCTAAATAAAAGGAAAGAGAGGATCGGGATCGCATCCTACCATTCACGGGCTAAACAACTACTAATTAGAATTACGGCTCGAAAGCAGTTTAATCGAGCATTTACAATTAAGCATAAACATCACACAAGTAGGAATTTAACCCAAAGTTGCGAGATAAAACATTTAACTGAAAAATGGTCACATGGGGATTAAATTCGGATAATCGCTATAAACACTAACGTTGCATGACAAAGAAAGTTAAACGCGTAATAATCCAACTTTAATACACGCAGTTTCAATTAAACGCGATTTTGCACAAAACCTAGTTTTCGGAGCTCGGGACCCGAAAATGGCGGAAATGAAATCCCGACCCTATTTATCTAAGGGTGCATTGTGAGTTAAACTAAATTATGCTAATTAAACTAAGAAAGCAAGAAATTAAAGCAATAAAACCTAATTATAAAGCATGGAAATTATCTAGAAAGCAAGGAAAGAATGAAAACAAGCTATATTAAAGGAGAGGGAAGATAAATAGTCAATCTTACAACCAATTTGTGTTTCAATCCAAGAGAGATTGAAGAAGAACCAAGCAAAAACCCTCCAACCCTAACTAAAACTAACCTAAAAACGTTATCCCCACTTTATTACAACAAAATTGGCTTATATACCAAGTGGGAATTAAATTAGAAAAGAAAAGAGAAAAGAAAATAAATGCAAAAAATATCTGCAGAAAACAGAGCATCGATCGATCTATGATTTGGTCGATCGATCTACCAAGGCCAATTTTCGGCAATTTAACATAGTCGATCGATCTACCAAATCGTCGATCGATCGATCAAGCAGGGGCAGCACACTGCATTGCTGTTTTGGTTTCCAAGCTTTTCTCGTCCGCTGAAATCGCCGTAACTTCTTCGTTATGAATCGGAATCGTGCACCGTTCGTGGCCACGCGAAGCTAGAGAGATGGGATACAACTTCCGTGAGATGTCAGGCCAGGTACCCAAGCTGTGAAAAGACTAAAGTGCCCCCGAACGTTCGATAGCGTACGGAACTTGAGCGGAATGCATCCGAACTTCATACTAAGCATCCAAATACGTACAAAAGCTCAATTAACCCCTGCAAAACATGTTAACATAGAAATTCGAGGGTTGTCTGGTTAACGAGCATAAATATAGGGATTAAGATACCCGAGGGGGCAAATAACGCGTAGGTTAACGGGTGAAATACGCAATATTTCCGTCGTATCACTCTAGTAGTTGAGTCATCCACTTGTATGTCAAAAAGATAATTATTGAAATCATCAACAGATTGGGCATAAATGCTAACAAAGTCATTCTTTTCATTATTATGCTTAACAACATTGAAATCCCCTAAGAGAATCCAGCGATGGTCAAGGTAGGAGGGAGAAATATGGACAAGGTAGGACCAAGTAGATCTTTTATCATAGAGAAGGTTAAGACCATAGACAAAGGTTGTGTAAAAGTATATATCAAGGGCAAGAAATTTGATAAGACATATTAAAGCTTGGTAGTTAGAGAAGTGGACAGTAGCTTTGAAGAAATTAGGATTCCATCCTAAAATAATATGGTCTACCCTTCCATTAAGAGGACAGTTATGAATGTATTTCCAAGAGGGAAAGCAATTATTACAAACTGTGGGAAGATGGGAATTTTTTACTTTAGTTTCAATAATACTAATAAGAGAAAGGTGGTACTCACTAGTGAATTTACAAACCTCCTGTTATTTCAGGGGAGAGTTTAATCCCCTTATGTTCCATGAGGCTATATTAATCATCAAATTTGGGGTTGGGCACTTGTTCTTGCTTACTACTATTAGAGGCCTTAGTATGTAACTATTTAAGAAATTTCTTCTTTTTTTTGTTCAAGAGGCTGTCAAAGACAAGGATTCCCACTCCATCAATTTTCTTGATCTTGAGTATTAAGGCACTAGGAACAAGTGTCACTGAATCAGGTTCAACGTCAGCTAACACAATAAAACTATTATACTGGGAGGTGGAAGGCGGTTCAGTGGTAATAGTCTCCTAGTTTGGTTATTTCTCTTTATTACCAATAAGGATCTAACCTCACTTGTCTTATCTTCCTTCACAATAACATAAGGAGGAATGGGGGCTTGAGATGGAACTTGAGTTTGTTTGATAACCCAGTTTCTAGTGATCTTAGGACATTTGAAAGCATAGTGGCCAAAGACATGGAAATGAGGGAAAGAATGAGGCATCTCATGGTAGTCAACATGGATTTCAACTTTCTCACCACTTTCAAGAATGAGGTATATGATTTTGGGGTAGGTATTTTTAGCTTGAGGGTCTATGAAAATGCGAGAATAGCTAAGTCTGCTCATAGAGTCAGTTATGTCATCGACATAAAGAGGAATCCCAATTTATGTAGCTTAGACCCTTCTCAGTCCAATATTAGATTGGGATATTATAGAATCTAACCCAAATAGGTATTTTTTGCATAATATCCTTAATAAACTTGAAGTTTGGTTGCCATGTCTTAAGTATTATAGGGTTATTGGCAAAGTGCCAAGGTACATTGTGTATAATTACATCTCTATCAATAGCCTTCTTGAATTTAAAGAAAAATAATCCATCTTCATATGCCAGGACTTGGATAAGGTCAAAATGATCCCATAATTTATGGGCAATGGTATTAAAAAGAGAGAATGGAAATTTTCTTCCCTAACAGAAGCCAATAACACTATTATTCCAGATGGAATTACCTTCAACAACCACCATTGCAGGTGGGTTAACTTGAATCTTCCCATCCATAATGCTTGATTTGTGATATGTGAGTTGAAGGCTATGGTGTATGTTGGGGGTAATCAAGGAGCTCCAAGTTTTCTTACTAGTTTCACTAGTAGGTTGTTGGTTAGAGGTTGGGGGAGCAATAACTCTGTTCTTACCCATATCAAGGGGAATATCCACCTTGGACTGTGCAAAAGGAGTAGTAGAAACACGGGGGTTACCTTGGCAATCCAGTTCTTATCAGTTCACTGGATATTCTTCATTTAATGGTCATCAACATTCTTATTGGAGGATTGGAAGTTACAGATTTCATCATGAGTAAAACCCTATTGGTAAGGAAGCTACGATAGATGTTATTTTCCTTATAGAGATCATAGACTCTAGAGATATTGGATTTGTATTTAGCATCATCACTTTGGTTAACCATACAAGTCACCAAAGGTCTCTCATCAACCACATCAGTGTATTGGCCTTCTTCAACCTCATTGCATAAGGTGGTGGAAACAGACACTACCGAAGATTTAACAGTAGCATGTTGGGGTGGAAGTGGTGGTGATACCACAACCATCGCGATGGAGGTGTGAATAAATGGTAGGGTTGTTGGCTTGACACATTGGGTGACAGACGAATTTATATGGAAAGGGGAAGCTAAAGAGGGGAGTTGGTGGTCATTCGGGGGGTTAGGTGGGTTTGGTAGTTTGGGCGGGAGAGCAAAATCCTATAGAGAAAGGAGATAATTTTCAAGACTCACTCCCTATGTCTAAATGCGAGGTAATCCTAGTGTGAATGTGGTTTAAGGGCATCTTGGAGTGCCTGTAGGATAAGCTGTGTGTGGCATTATTGGGGGGTAGAAATCGACCTGTTATGACGTCTTGAGGTATTCAATGGTTAAGTTGTGCCATATGTAGACGCTCATAGACTAGTGTCTTTGGGAGCACCTACTAATGACGGTATGGGTATTGAAAGGTTTGTAGAGTGAACCTACAATGATAAAGGTATGGATGATGAAAACTTATCGGGTCTTAGGGTCTTTTACATGGAATGTATTTGGTGTCCTTAGGAGGCCAATTAAGTCTGATATGAAGAAGAATTAACGTCTTAGTAGTGATTGTGTTGAGGTTCAGGTGATGATCTTTGGTTAATAGTCAAGGTTTAGAAGAATTGAATCACGTATGTGCCAAGTACGATTTATCGAATCGACACAGATGGGTGGTGTATCCTCTAAGGAGAAATTAGAAGCTCGTGTCATCTATGGGGGATACCCAGATGTCATGGAATAACTAGTAATGGAGGTGTGACACTTGATTTTGAGTAGTGTTAGGAGATGTATTCAATACTTAATTTGATGATGCCATATGGAGACTTGAAAATGGAAACCAAGATGGGTTAATATCGAATCATGATTAGAATGTTGCAATATGTCAATGGTATATGTTAGGATAGCTTTAGCAAGGTAAGGACTAATTCTTAGAATGTCCTGCCAAACCAGTACGGATTAAGAGATGTGGCACTGTGTGATACATACTACCTTAGAATGCCAATAGCGACCGGTGTGGTCGTCAAGTGAGTTCAGTCTGGGTAGAACTTGGGTGTAAGCTTAGTGACAAGCTCGTATAGTCAAAGGATATAATAAGGTGAATGTGTGTCTTGAATGTAATACTACTTAAGGGGATTTTGGGGTGCGATCACGATATGATAAGGAACACGGTAACCTGGGTATAGTAGGTTGGTGACGTAGTCATGTGTAAATGGACAAGGTCGGTGTAAACAAGGGCATTAGGCCTTCGCCAACCAGAGTGGTTCATGTGTGCCAAGGATGCGAGGGGTATGTCCTTAATCCCAAGTAGGGAAGTCGGGCATTAACTTTCTAGAGAATGAAGGGCTCGTATATTGCTTTTGTGTTGCGAGGATCAATGGGTGTGATTCAATTCGTCATAATTGGTGACCCAATCTGGGGTATGCCGATAGGTTAGTACCCAATAATAACGTATGGGATGAGTGATAAGACTTCGAGCATGTGGCATATGTTTGCCTTTGTAAATCATAGTCTGATGTGTATGGATGGGATTTTCTCAGAATGGTTATTTATTCTTTCTGACTCGTGTGTGTCTTTATAATTTTTGTAAGTCAAGGATAAGTATTCTCATGTATATGGTATCATGTAATGGTACAACATGGTTGGGTATAGTAGAGCGCGGGTGGACCCAGTGTGGTCAATGTGTAGATGCAATTATTATGCAACACAAATAAATATGAGAGAAACAATTATCAAGAAAATAACAAGGAATACAAGATGCCAATCACACAACAAAGGATGTACGTCGTTCAGCCAAGATGTGCCTACGTCCACGGTGGTGCAGTCGATATTATTTCTATATACTCCGGAGAGTGATTACAGAGAATACAACTTGTCCTTTTGCCCCAGACCTAGGGTTTAATATATACATGTACATGTAGATGAGTGGAGGTGATGGGTTCCTCCATGTTTTCCATTTCCCCTATAACTTCCCTTTATGGGATCGTGGGGGGAGACCGAATCAATTATGAAAGATGAGGGGCTTAGACTTTGGTCCTCCAGGACTAGGCTACTCATCCAGGCCCATAGTTCTAATTTTTGGGTACCCACAATTGCCCCTAAATTTGTTGGGCCATGTTTATGGGTTCAATGGATTTAATTGATCAGCCATTATGGATGATTTGCGATTCTTCGAAAACTGTGAAGTTGCTTTGGCGGCACCCGCTTCGCTATTTGTGCGCTATGATTAGAATTGAAGGCTTGTTGGGATAACCACTTTTTCTTCCATCGCTTCAGCCTTTCTAGTACTCTTCCTTCTTCTGAGAACTCTAGCGCCTCGTACCTCCTTCTCTTAATCCCCATTCCCATTATTTCTTAGTCGTCTTGAGCTCGTGCTTCTTCATCACTTGAACTGATCTTTTGTTTTGTAAGTTTCTCGTGCCCTTTCTTTGCACTTTCTCTTTGGTTTGTAGATTTTCTTGAGTTTTTCAATGGCGAAGATTGGAAATAGGTCAATCTATGAATTCAGGAAGTTCTACAACATTCCTGAGTGGGTAGATATTGAATGTTATGCCTCCCCTCCTAGGAACGTTAGGGATATAGAGGATGCCCACTAGATCCATATTTTGTTTCTTTCCTAGGGGGGACTTACTTTTCCCCCTAATGATCTATTTTTGCATTTCTTTGGCTATTTCAATATTGTTCCCGCACCGTGCTCGCTCAATGCGTGGAAGATAGTAAATGGCATCCACAGAATAAACAAGTTGTATGGTACTAGGTTAGGACTTGCCGAGATCTGTTTCTGTTATACCTTTTGTCGAACTAGTTCAGGTGTCTTATACCTCAAAGCTAGGAGTCCTGATAGGGTATTGGTAGTAAACCTACCTGATTCCCGTAAGGACTACTGGCAAGAGGGTTTCCTCGTTAGGAATTGGCAGTTCCCTCCCCAGTTTGAAGGGTCGAGGTCTGAGAGGTTCTCTGTTCCTTTCTACGGGGAGGAATATATAGGTAGACATTGTACTGTTGTTTCAACTTTTGCTGATTTGTGATTTTTCTAACCCCTCTTTGTTTTTTCTTGTGCAGCGAGGTAAAAAAATTTGGAGCTTGCTCTCAGTGAGGTTTGTATCTCGGAGTTGGTGAAATCTTAGAATACCAGGGAGCTTCTGGGTGACGGCGAGCATCCCAGGTCTGCTGCCTTTTGCTTGAGTACAAGAACGTTGGCTCCAGCTTCATAGCACGGCCTGTGGATAGTATACCAGAGTTCTATTCCTTCGAAGAGACTACTATTGAGCCTATCCAGTTGAACGAAGAGGAGAGCAGCTCTGAAAGTGAGCCTGCAGGGGCTGCGAGTAATTTGGGTGAAGGGAGCTCTGACAGTAGAAGTTCCTCTGACTTGGAGGAGGATTCTGAAGTTCGAGGATCGTCGAGCTCTTCCAGCAGTTCAGGTGAAGAGATGCCTCCAAGGAAGAACTTGATTAGAGATGATGATGATGAGGACCACGTGCTCCTTGCACAAAGGTCAAAGAAATAAAAGTCCACTTCAGGGGCCGTGGCTACTGGTTCTCGGTCTTCTACTCAGGAGCAAAAGAGGAAGAGGAGAGAGGAAGAGCAAGTGAGAGAGAGGGAGAGAAAAAACGAGAAGGAAAGAAAGAAGGTGGAGGAAAATAAGAGGATGGAGGAGAGGAAGAGGATGGAAAGGGAGAAAGAGGAAGAGAGGAGAAAGATGGAGTCGAGGACGAAGACTGGGCAAGCCTTGGTCCCGGTGTCTACTTTGCCCGAGGGGGCCTCAGTTGCCATTTCTCCTCAGCTGGCACCTGTGCTGCTCGAGAGGGCAGTTCTTCCTGTAGATCGCCAGAGGGCGCTGGGGTCTTATCAATTGTCCCTACAAGCTAGCCAGAGGATAGCCTTGGTAAGATCCTCTCCATTTTTCAATTCCTTAACAAGTTTTAGTTGTTTCTCCTTCTTGATCTCTTCTTTATTTTTGGCAGTTTGTGACTGACTTCGCCGTGCTCTACCATTCTCGCGATGAGTTGGTGAGAAGGAATGGAGAGCTGGAGTAACATAATTCCGCTCTGGAAGTCAGGGGTTCTCAGCAGGAGGCTAATTTGAAGGCTGCTGATGCCGCCCGAGCTTCCTCTGATCTAGCCTTCATCAATTCTAATCGAGAGAGGGATGCGGCGGTTAAGGAGCTGAGCGAGCTGAGGCAGGCCTGTGACCTAGTCTGCTCGAGCAAGATGGGTGTCGTGGAGGAGAACAAGGCTCTGACCGAGCAGTTAAAGGAAAAAGAGTCCCAGGTAGCCACCATCAAGGAGGATTCATACAACTCTGGGTGGACTGCTGCTTATGAAGACGCTGAAGTTCAGATAGGCTACATCAGTCGTTTGAACTTCAAGAAGGGCTAGAACAAGGCCCTCTTAGCTGCTGGTGTTGATGCTGAATCTCCTCTGTTCGACGAGCATGACTCGGGTCCGAGGCAAACTGTGGACGAAGAAGCCCCTGCCCCAGCCATCGAGGGTGTTGATCTTGCCTCTCAGATAATTCCTGTCGATGCTGGTCCTGCCCAGGCGAATGAGGGCATCCCTGTAGAGGGGGATGCCTCTGCTGCTGCTGACAAGGGGAAGCAGCCAGCCACCTCTGGGCTGCCTGAGGTTGCTAGTTAATCTTCTTTTAGGGTCCGTTTGATAGAAAACTGGGAAAATGCAAATGATTCCAGAACATTTGATTCCAGGGAAAACAATTCCAAGGCAAATGAATATTTTCCTACTTGTGTCTGTTTGATACAAGTTGGAAAATCATCAATTTTCCACATTTTCTATCAAACGCAAAAGTTGGAAAATAGATATAAATGTGGAAAATCTATTTATGGAATATATATATATATATTATTTGCGAAATATATATATTTTGTATATATTATTTGCGGAATATATATATTCGGATATATATATATATATATTCATATATTTTGTAATATATATTCATATATTAAGTATATATTATTAATATATATATTCGGATATATATATATATATATATATATATATATATATATATATATTCCACATAAATAATATAATATAATATCCATAAATATATTATATTATATTATATAATTATTTATGGAATATATGAATATATATTATATTATATATTGAATATACTAAATATATATTATTTGCAGAATATATCCATATATTATATATATTCAGTATATATATAATATATGTGTATATTCTGTAAATAATATTATATATTGAATATACTAAATATATATTATTTACAGAATATATCCATATATTATATAATTCAGTATATATGTAATATATGTGTATATTTTGTAAATCATATATATTCAGTATATATATATATACACAATAGTGCTCCCATACGGTACTACCGTATGGGAAGCAATCCGGACTGGAGTGTAATGCGGAAGAAAGACTTTCACCTCTCTCCTCTCATGTCAAACCTCACGTTTTCAATTACTGTCAACTTCTTTACTGATTTGATATCAAGATTTAAAATATTAGAGATATCATCCGTTCACACTTGAGAAATATTAGATCAGCAACATTTTAAAAGGCTAGGGAACTCAACTCTTATACTACTTTCATAAAGATAGTTGTCTTTGTATTTAATGCCTAAAAAAGAAGACTAACACCTCTTTGTTTTTTTGTGAAAAAAACAAAGTAATAATTATCGCTAGCAATATGTCAAATGTCAAATGTCTAACTTTAAATGAGCAAAATAATTGTATAAAAAATGTACTAAAAATAAAATTTTGTGTAGAAATTCTCATCGTCATCTTCATATTTGTCTTCATCTCCACCTGTTAAATTTGTAAAAGAAAAGCATGCAGTGTTAAAATAAATTACAAATTTAATGAATTACTCAGAAAAAATCCCATTTTAAATTCATATTACCCGTCGTAAAAAAATAGTCCGTGGATGCATCTCCATAAATATCATCGCCTTCACTGTTCCATTCAAAAAATTTAGAAGAAACATATATAAAATAAATAAATAAAAACTGACGATATTTTGTAATTGCGAAAAATAAATAAATTTACCTCGTGTTTAACATTGGAAAATTTCTTTTATCGTGTGATTGACCACTTCGAACACATCCATGACAATGCCGACCTTGAACCTTTATTTTTTCCTTCCCTCTTTGCAATCTGTGTTTTCCACATCCTTTCGCTCGAACTGTATTTGGTTCATTTAAAGAAATTTGTTGATGACTTATTTCCTCCCTACGAACACCACCTATTCTACTTGCATTGACCTCCTTAATTTTTTCATGCGCCATTTTTATATAATCCTCATAAATGGTAGTCGTTTCTTCGCTAACAACAATGTCATCAATAACCCTCGATGTAAGAAGAGATAATTTTTTCTGCCTCAACAATAAAAAATTGTCACTATTATCTTTCACCTCCGTGCCACACCCTTCTATCACTTTTTCCAATTTTGCATTTTGTGTCCATCTCCCCAATATATATTCATTCGGTAAAAACATGATTTGATTAAATTTAAAAAATGCCAAAATATGCCTACATGAAATTCCTTCAAAATCAAATTTCTTGCAACTACAACTCACAAACTTTGAAATCTTATCATATAAATTTTTTCTTACTCTCGAATCCCTTACATTTGACCTTTTCACAATGTAGAGATAATAATCACCTTCATCTTGTGAACTTTCAATTACGTACTCTAAACTCTCCCATAACTCGTGCTGAAACTTAAAAAAAATAGTCCGTGTGTATATAGTTGACATTTGCATCTCCATTGACATTGGCGTTTTCATCACCGGACGTTCATTTATATCGATGTGATCGGCTTTTAATCCCTTGTGACGTTGGTATTCAAGTACCCTATTGAACCGTGTCACAAATTCATTTAGTGAGTTATTTTTTGACAAATATCTTTTAAAAAATGCATGTGCACTCTCTGCGCGCTGACTACTTGACATTCCAGCAGCAAAAATATGTTTCACAAATGCAGGAACCCATCTATCTCGAATAGCATACAACCCAGCTAACCAAGTATTTTGTTTCAAATCACTTTTTTCAATTGTGTCTTCCCAACTTGCTTCAAACTCTTCTTTCGTCTCTGAATCCCAAATAGATTGTTGAAAGTGGCTAAAATGATCTCTATAATTGATTGTATCCAACTTTTCAGAAAATTTATTCACAATGTGCCAAATGCAGTATCTATGATATGTATCGGAAAGAACTTGAGCAATAGCTTTTAACATTGTCGGATCTTGATCAGTGATGATTATTCGTGGTGGGCCACCAGGCATAAGTTCCTGCCATTTTTCTAAAAGCCAAATAAAAGAGTTTGTGGTCTCATCATTTAAGAATGAACAACCAAAAATTACGGTTTGCCCATGATTATTAACCCCGGTGAATGGTGCAAAGATCATATTATATTTATGTGTGTTGTACGTAGTATCAAACACAACCACATCACCATAAAATTTGTATGCCCTTCTTGAAATTGCATCAGCCCAGAAACAGTGAGTTACCTGTTTTCATCATCTCTTTCGTATGTAAAAACAAATGACGAATTTTTTTCTTGTTCTGACAAAAAGTACTCCATCAATAATTCTGCATCATGTCCGTCAATTTGTTTTTTTGAATCATGTATAAAATTTCTAATATCTTTTTCAGTACAACCGATATTTTCAATCCCTCCTACTTGTACCGAAAGAAGACTAATTTGTTGATGTGTAGGTATGTTAACAAATGCAAGTTGTTGGGTTAAAGCTTTTTTAGTTTCGGATACGGAGCGGTGAGATCTCAAAAGATGTACTTTACGTGGGGTCGAAAGAGTGTGACTGTGGCCTTCAACAAATTGACTTACTATGTAATTTGACCCCGACTTACTCTTCACAACACATAACTTTGCTTTACAACCTTCTCTTACAATTCCACGATACCTTTTTTTTCTTCACTTTTTTGGTTAGACTTTCCTTCTTTAAAACAACAATATTCCTTCTTGATAATTTCATCTGTATCTTTTTTCTTTTTTGAAGAATTACTCCGTGTACTAAATCCTGCCACTCTCGCATAACTATTGTAAAATTCATAAGCATCATTTAAAGATTGAAATTCTTGTCCAATTTTTGGTTTATCCTCATCTTTTACTTGAGGAATAAATAATGCGTCAGATTGTTCATCAGAATCCAACAAATCGAACTCGTCCATCACTGAAAAATTATAACAATAATAATTTAGATGTATTTTTGGGGATCATTTGGTCTTTGGGACCTATTAGTGTGTCCAACCTAGAGTTTGGTAGCAACACATTTCATTTATACATATTTGGTACTTAATAACATTTAATAAAAATAGATTTCGAATAATTAATAAAAAATAGTTTTATTACAGAGTTGTTTACGAAATAATTCCTCAACCATTTTCTAATATACGTTTAATCCAAGCCTTTTTTTTTGTTCCAAAAACCTCCTCACCACGTAAAAATACTCAATGT
This sequence comes from Sambucus nigra, assembly GCA_949130495.1. NCBI lineage: Eukaryota > Viridiplantae > Streptophyta > Magnoliopsida > Dipsacales > Adoxaceae > Sambucus > Sambucus nigra. The sequence goes on from OX422213.1 coordinate 43,722,169, forward strand.
GTGCTGCTAGCGTGGACCTTTAAAAATAAGAGAATATGGATTAAATGGGTGTTTGAACATTGAATGTGTGCTGCTAGCGCGGACACTAGGCGATTAATTAGTGTCGCTGGCGCGGACCCAAATTCTTGGACCCAAATCATTTGTTGAATGTGAGTCCGCGTCAGTGGCACTAATTAATCGCGATATTTTTTTATTGAAAAATATCGTGATTAATTAGTGCCACTTGCGCGGACCCACATTCAACAAATGATTTGGGTCTGGGAATGTTACACTAATTAATCGCGATATTTTTTTTTTGAAAAAATATCATTTTATAGTTTTTTTATTAATAAACATAGTTTTCTTTATTTATGAAATATATATATATTTTTAATTTTAATTAAAAGTTTTTAATTTTAATAATTTTTTTTATATTAATAGGAAAACAGTTTTTTTTTTATATATAAAAACTGTTTTTTTTTTCATATACAAAATTGTTTTTATATGAACAAAAGAACTGTCAAGCTTAAAAAAAAAAAAAAATGAATCGTGCAACAAAATGAGTATCAAATTAATAACCTTGCTGTAAATGAATGAGTAGCAAAAGTACAAAAGTATCTATTTTATTATCTAAAAAATGCTATCCTACCAAGTATTAAATGAAGCATACCTTTAAGAAGCTTACAATTTAACTTTCTGCAGGAGTTGAAAAAAATTCTGATTTGTTGTTAAGTAAAAAGAGGTAGCAGCACTATGTTTGGCGTGAGGACTTGCACACATAATTTCTGATTTGTCTTCTTATATAGGCATCACATCAAAAAACGTGTACACAAAGGAGAGGAGAGAGGATAGAGGAGAGAGGAGAGAGATCAAGAAAAAAACGTGAAAGGAAAAAGGACGTGAGAGGAGAGATAATTGAGGATCCGAAATTGTCTCTCATTAATACACGCAGGTAGTCCGGATTGTTCCTCATACGGTAGTACCGTATGAGAGCACTATTGTATATATATATATATATATATATATATATATATATATATATATATATATATATATATATATATATATATATATATACATATTTATTAACAATATATATTTATGAAATATATAGAGTTTACAAAAAAAAATTGGTTTTGAATGATTTGCCACCCAAAGGTGGCAAACAAAAACTTGCCCCCCCCCCCCCCCCAAAGAATTGAATTCCACCTTAGGATGGCAAATTGTGCTTAAGGGGTGTTGTACATAGAAAACAAATTCCAAGGCAAATGAAGGCTATCAAACAGACTAAAAGCTGGAAAAGACCAGAATTTTCCAACTTTTCTGAATTTGCCCTGGAATTAAGACGCTATCAAACGGACCCTTAGGACTATTTTTGTACTTCTGCTTGTAATTTTTTCAATTTCTGCTCGATGTACTTGACTTTTATCAATGAAATAAAAAGGCTTCTTTTTCTAGTACATTGATTGATTTTTCTTTCCATTGCCCTTTTATGTCTTGTAGTTGACTGATGTAGAAGAGTATATTCCTGCCACATCTCAATTGGGCAGGACTCTTGGTCCCAAATGCCAGTCCTCAGGTTCGTCAGGCCTTTGTTAGGCTTTGCAAATCTCTCAGGTCAAGGAATCAAAAGTATAAGGAGCAGTCCGAGCTAGTGGCTAAGCTGAAGGACAGGCTCCAGGAGATGGAAGGCTTTGGTGCCTCTGTACAAGAGGAAGTCAATGTACTGAGAGCAAGGTTACTAGAGGCCACCGAGATAAACCAAGTTGGGGAGTTCCTGCAGCAGGAGAATGAAAACCTAAGGAGGGAAGTCTTGCAACTTAGAGAGCATGCGTCGAGCACTGTTTCAGCGGTTCTGCAAGGCTCCTCATCTTCGCGAGCTGGATATACTCCTCCTATGCCGTGAGGTTCAACTCGTCCGCCCCTCTCGCGAGCTGGTAGGAGTACCAGGGGCAGGAACAGGGAAGCAGAAGAACAGCGTGATAAGGAGATGGAAGAGCTCCGTGATGATGTCCGGCGAGCATAAGTAATTGCTGCTCGGATTCAAAGGGACGTTACCCGATTACGGCACTTATTCAAGAAGGGTCCTTGACAACCGTGGGCTGGCGGTTATGATCAAGGTTGGCTAGATGCTCCAACAAGACTATCCAAGTTTGAGGAACTTTCTTTCATCAGAGGGTGGTTGAGTGCCTTGAAAGAGCTTTAGGTCTCGAGGAAGTCGGTGTTATGGTATCGTCACGAGATGTCCTCCTCCACTCTGATGCCCAACCCATTCAGGAGGGATGATCGATGGATCCCCATTGATGCTATTCCTCGGCAACTATTAGAGTTGGACGCAGATGAGGTTGTGGAAGAGCTGGTCCCCGCTCCTGATGACGACGAAGAGCTAGAGTGGCAGATTATCTTGTTCGGAGGCTTCCACCTTCTTGAATTTTTGCAAGTTGTTATTCTTTTGATAATGTAAACGCTTTGGGCGAGATTCGCTGACTAAACATGTATTATCATTGTTGTAAATATAACAAGTTGTTATTCTTTTGTCTTTTTTGATAATGTAAATGCTTTGGGAGAGCTTCGTCGACTAAACATGTATTATCATTGTTGTAAATATAAGAGATTAATGAAAAGTTCGTGTTTTGGGCAATTTTGCCGACTAAACGTGTTCATCCAATCTTTTTATATTCTTGATGCTTCATAATCCTTTTTGTTTTGTCATGCAAGTGTCCCCCCAGTCCAGTATAATACCAAAATACCATTATTCCCCATTTTACCTTTTAGGTTGTGTCGTCACACTCCCTTAGGCCTAAGTAGGGCAATTGGCGAGGACACACCTGGTATTGGATGTCTTCATCCGATCACGATTTTGTTCAACCAAAGTAGGTTTGATGGCCAGTATAAAATCTGGTCGCATTGCCTAAGAATCCTCTGTAGGGCTTTATATATTGCCAGGGGCAATGCTAAGAGGTCTCTCGTGTTTCATGACGATGACCTGAGGAGGGGTATTCCCCTGCTATATCGACCATCGTGCCTGTGATTTGGAAAAGATGTGTGATAAAATGCAACTCTTACTGATTTCATTAGTAATAAGGGGAATGAACTGTCCTTTCACATAACAAATACCAGAAAAAGATTCTACAATAGAATTCCTTGAGAATCTAAAAATATAATTTCTTGAGATTAGTTGCATTCCATGCTCGTGGTATCTCTCTGCCCTCCATCATTTCCAAATGATAGGCACCTTGCAGGTCGTCTTTAGTTACTTTAAAGGGTCCTTCCCAGTTTGGTCCTAGCTTGCCATCTGATGACTTTACTGTGTTGCCCAGGACTTTCCTTAGAACATAGTCCCCAACTTGAAATCTTCTCGGGTTAACCGTTTTGTGGTAATGCTTTGCGAGCTGTTGCTGATAGCTCGCAAGCTTCACTAGGGCAAGTTCTCTACGCTCGTCGGCGAGGTCGAGTTCAACGAGCAACGCCTCATCATTCTGGCCTTGGTCGACAAGGTCGGATCTCATTATTGGCAAACCCGCTTCGAGTGGGATGACTGCTTACATGCCATATGTTAGCGAAAATGGGGTTTCCCTTGTTACTCGCCGAGGAGTTGTTCGGTATGCCCATAGGACATGGGGTAGCTCGGTTGCCCATGCGCCTTTGGATCGCTTTAATCGCTTCTTCAATCCATCGATCATAGTTTTATTAGAAGTTTCTGCTTGCCCATTGCTCTGAGGGTAGGCCACCGAACTAAAGTTGTGCCTGATCCCGTGTTCGTTATAGAAGTCCTGAAAGGGGCCACTCTCGAATTGTGTCCCATTATCAGTGATGATGGTTCTGGGGATTTCGAATCGAGTGATTATATTCCTCCATATGAACCTTATCATATTAGCATCTCGAATGTTTGCCAATGGTTCTGCCTCGATCCACTTGGTGAAGTAGTCAGTTGAAACCAACAGGTATTTGCGATTGTCGGCAGCAGTGGGTAGTGGTCCCACGATGTCCATTCCCCATTAGGCGAAGGGCCATGGGATGGTCAGGGATTTTAGGTCGCTGGCAAGTTGGTGGACCATAGGAGCGTGAAGTTGGCATTTCAGGCATTTGCGGACATACACTGCGGAGTCCTTTTGCATATATGGCCACCAATAGCCTTCCTTCATTGCTCGAAAGGCTAGAGACCTTCCTCCGACATGACTTCCACAGATTCCTTCGTGAAGCTCGCGCAGCACTTGCTCGACATCGCCTGGGTGGACGCATCTAAGGTAGGTACCGGAGAAGGACTTCTTATACAAGTCGCCTCCTGTGGATAAGTGAAAGCGAGCAGCTTTGACTCTTATCTAGTGGGCGATTTTCTTGTCCTCTGGGAGAGTGCCCTCCTTTAAATAGTCTTTTAAGGGATCCATCCAACTGGTGGCTGATCCCACCTGTAGTATTTATTCCACATTTGGCAGCTTACTGTTGTGGTTAATGCTTGGACAAATGAGGAAATCGATGGGAATGACCCTTTTAAGGCTAGAATCAACTGCCGAGCTTAGGGCTGCTAAGGCGTCGGCATGACTGTTTTGCCCTCTGGGAAACTGCTGGATGTTGATCTCCTCAAAGCTCGTCATTAGTTTTCTCACCAGGGCGAGGTAGGCTGCCATTCTTTCATCCTTCGCGTTGTAATTTCCACTTATCTGATTGGAGACTAGTTGAGAATCGCCGAACACTTGGAAACATTTTGCTCCCAGAGTTTGCGCCTTTTGGAGACCGGCTATTAGGGCTTCGTACTCTGCTTCGTTGTTGGAGGCTGCAAATCATAGACCGATTCCTTGCCCAAGGATGGTGTTTTCTGGGGTGATGAGAACAATGCCTACACCTGCCCCCTTTGAGTTGGAGGCTCCATCAATGAATAGTTTCCAGGTTTCCACTGTTGCTGGGTTCTCCTTTTGCTTTGTTGGTTGAGGTTGGTCGGGGAGTTCTTCGCTAGTGAATTCGGCTATGAAATCAGCGAGGATCTGACCTTTGATAGCGGTCCTTGGTTGAAATTAGATATCAAACCGGCCGAGCTCGACTGACCACTTAGACAATCTACTCGACAAATCCGCTTTCCTTAGGACCACCTTAAGGGGGTGCGATGTAAGGACGATGATAGTATGAGATTCAAAATAATGCTTCAGTTTCCTCGAGGCTATTACCAGTGCAAAGGCGAGCTTCTCCAATGGCAGGTACCTTTGCTCGGCGTCTAATAAGGTCTTGCTCGCATAGTAAATGGGGTGTTGGATTCCTACGACCTCGCATATTAACACCGAGCTGACAGTGTAATTGGATACCGAGAGGTACAAGTACAAAGAATCCGTTTGCTGTGGTATAACAAGCAGTGGTGGAGAGCTTAAGTAGGACTTGAGCTCGTCCAAAGCTCGCGAGCAGTCCGGGCTCCATTCTATCGATTTACTCCCTTTTAGAAGCTGGAAAAAAGGCTTGCACTTCTCGGAGGATTTGGAAATGAAGCGATTTAAGGCAGCGAGCATTCCAGTGAGCTTCTGCACGTCCTGGACTGTTCAAGGGGGTTGTACCCTGTTGATTGCATCGATCTGGTCCGGATTAGCTTCTATGCCTCTCTTACTGACCAAGTATCCAAGAAATTTTACTGACTGGACACCGAAGGAACACTTGCTCGCATTAAGCTTCATTCGGTACTTCCTGAGGATTTCGAAGGTTTTTGACAGGTCTGAGAGGTGATTTTCCTTTTTCTTGCTCTTAACGAGCATGTCATCGATGTAGACCTCCATTGTGTCTCCCATTTGATCCTTGAACATTTTTGTGACCAGCCGCTGATAGGTTGCCCCCGCATTCTTGAGCCTAAATGGCATGACCTTGTAGCAATACAACCCAATTGTCGTGATGAACGCCGTTTTGTCCTGGTCTGGGGCATACAAGGGGATCTGGTGATATCCTGAGTATGCGTCCAGGAAACTCATTCGCTCGTGAGCTGCAGTGGCATCTACTAGTTGGTCTATTTTTGGGAGGGGAAACTATCCTTAGGGCGTGCTTTGTTGAGGTCAGTGAAGTCGATGTAAACCCTCCACTTCTTATTGTTCTTCGGAACTACTACTGGGTTGGACAACCACTTGGGTAATTGCACTTCCCGTATGGATCCTGCATCCAGTAGTTTTTCGACTTCCTTTTCGATCGCTTTAGCCTTCTCGGGTGCAGTTCTTCGTGCCTTCTGTGTGACTGGCTTGGATGTGGGGTCGACGTGCAGCTGATGACAAACCATATCAGGATCAATGCCAGGCAACTCGTATGGTTCCCATGCGAAAACATCTACGTTGTGTCTCGGCAAGGTCGTCAACTCCTTCTGTTCTTGGTCGGTGAGAGATGCTTTAATCAAGAAGACTCTACTACTGTCACCAACTTCGGCTATAACTTCTACCAGGTCCTCAATGACACGCTCGGAGGGGAGGAGCCTGGTCTCCTCTACTCCTGGTCTTCCATACTTTAGTTGTTATTTAGAAGGTATCACACCCTCTTCAACTTTCTCGCTGGGTTGACCGGCCTTCTTCTCTGGCTTTGGTCGGATGGCTGCTAGAAGCACTTCCTCGCCATCGCTTGGATGTCGTGGATCTCCATTACTCCTCACTCGGTTACATACTTGAGTTTCTGATGGTAGGTCGAGAAGACCGCCTTCATTGCATGAAGCCATCCTCTGCCGAGGATGGCTTGGTATGGTGATTCGATGTCAACTACCAAAAATTCAATCATCTTGGAGACGTTCCCGGCACGAACTGGCAGCACTATCTTGCCTAGGGGAATGGTCATTTTTCCAGCAAAGCCGACCAAAGGAACAGTAGCTTCCTTTAGGTCGGCGAAGCTCAACTTAAATTTCCTGAATAGGTCGAGGTAAATTACTTCGGATGAGCTTCCTTGATTGACGAACAGCTTGTCGATGTCAAAGTTGGCTATCCTGAGTGTAATGACCAGGGCATCATTATGTGGGTTTTTACTCCCATCAAATCTTCATCCGTAAAATAATATGCTTGTTATAGTTGACGTCCTCTGCTCGTCGACGCTTTCCTGACTGTGACTTTGCTGGATCGATTTGAAAAGCCTGCATTACCGCTGTAAGTTTTTTCATCTCCATTCGAGCTGAGTTCCCTTGTATCTGCTTGACGTCAGATACTCCGTGAATTACTGCGAACGCGTGTCCAGCATCATCCTCCAGCACGTTGTCGGGTCTCACCTCTCTGTTGGCAGTAACTTTCTCTGCCTTTTTTTCCACAACGTCATTCAAATGCCCGGACTGGGCCAACTCTTCGAGGTGAGACTTAAGAGCTTTGCAGTGATCACTCTTGTGTCCTCCCTCTTTGTGAAAATGGCATCTTAACGCATTGTTCCTCTTCGAGGGATCTCCCCCATCTTCCTTGGCCACTTGATGAATGGCTCATCCTTGATCTTCGAGAGAACCTTGTAAATTGGTTCTTTGAAGACGGTGTTGACCGCCTGGAATGCTTTCGACGCGTCCTGGTTCCCTCCATTCTTGGAGCCATTTTTTCCTCCGTTCTTTCCTCCTTTCCTCTGGTTCTCACTTTTCTCACCTACCTTGGTAGTGAGCTTAACTCGACCATTTTCTCCTGTATTAGGGCGGGTGACATCTTCCACCTTTGCGTATTTCTCGATTCGGGCCATTAGGTCGTCAATAGTCATAGCTTCCTTCTTCGTCAGGGATTGGTAGAGGAGGGAAGAACTAGGGAGCCCAATTTTGAAGGAGGCCACTGCCACTTCCTCCGCGTAGTCCTCGATCTCATTGAATAACTCCCAGTACCTCTTCGCATATTCTCGAAGGGTCTCCTAAGGCATTTTCTTCATTGTTAGTAGAGCATCCATCCTTTTGGGATGGGAGATACTGGTGATGAATCGGGCCGTAAAAAGTTCGGCTAGGGATTTGAAATTCTTGATCGACTGGTGGGGGAGCCTTTCAAACCACTTATGTGCTACATCATGAAGGCTTGAGGGGAAAATACGGCACATCAGGGCATCTCGGTGACTTCAGAGGGTCATAGCATGTCGGTATTGCCTGACGTGATCGATGGGATCAGTCTTTCCGTCGCAAATCTTGAACCTTGGAATGGCAAATTTCTTGGGAGCTTCCTCCTCTTCGATTTCTCTTGTGAAAGGTGACTTCATCTGGGTTTTAAGAGCTCGCCTCGCGAGCTCTCTAGTTGATCTTGTTCTGTGGTGAGCGGGATGCTGGTTCATTTCCCTACGGACCATGTTTCGTATGTTTTCATCGCTGCGAGCAGGGTTCTGGTAGCGGTGAGCTCTTCGCAGCTATTCGCGGAGGTCATAGTCTGACTCGCCTCTTTCATCCCTTTGAGATTCTCGCCTAGGGCTCCTTCCTCGGCTGCGAGATTTGCTCGCCTGAGGGCTAGGAGTGCGATATGGCCGTCTCCTGTTATCAGGACGAAGCTCCCTCTCCAGTCTTTCCAGTCTTCTTTTCAAGCGAGCATTCTCAGCCTCATATCTGCGAGAAGACTCCCTCTGCGCATGGAGCCTTGCCTCGTACGCATCAATCAACCTAGATATCTGCGTGGACCTCGCTGGTCCCTGACTTTCTTCTGAGGCTGGTCTTTCCAGCGAGCTCTCTGATCTGAACGTCGGACTTCAGACCTAATCTTGCGAGGAGCAGGTGGCTCTTGAATATCTCCTGCTTGGGGAGCATTACTACTGTGGCCAGACATCTTAAACTCCTTTCTTGACGTGGGCTCTTCTCAGGGAAAGATGAACGTTTCCCGCAGACGGCGCCAATTGTAGATGCAATTATTATGCAACACAAATAAATATGAGAGAAACAATTATCAAGAAAAGAACAAGGAATACAAGATGCCAATCACACAACAAAGGATGTACATGGTTCAGCCAAGATGTGCCTACGTCCACGGTGGTGCAGTCGATATTATTTCTATATACTCCGGAGAGTGATTACAGAGAATACAACTTGTCCTTTTGCCCCGGACCTAGGGTTTAATATATACTTCTACATGTAGAGTGGAGGTGATGGGTTCCTCCATGTTTTCCATTTCCCCTATAACTTCCCTTCATGGGATCGTGGGGGGAGACCGGATCAATTATAAAAGATGAGGGGCCTGGACTTTGGGCCGCCAGGACTGGGCTACTCGTCCAGGCCCATAGTTCTAATTTTCGGGTACCCACAAATGCATCTCGATAACTGGGTGCATAATATCTGAGGTACTCTTGATATTGCAAAAAGTTCACTGCATGAGTGGCTATGCTTTTGGTCATACCGTTTGCTCATAGTATTTAATTTTCTTAGGGTTAGTGACCTTTCAACTAGTCGGCATGGAAATCAATGGCTCGAGTTGTAAGAGAGGGATGATTACTTAAGGACATGGTATAGTGTCAGAAAACGAGGAATATAGTACACAATGTTTCTTTGCCACAGTGAGGGATTGGTACAAGGCTCGAGTGAGTGCTCAAAGGCGATATGCCTAGAGTAGTACTACGGTCATCAGAGTGATGCAGCGAAAGGTGTCCGTCGAATGAGCGATGATGACTTGGTAGGTGCATTACTTCTCGGAGTGAGAAATTAACAATGTATGATTAGTTTTAAGCTCATGCAAATTGTGTAGGCAGGATGACCCAAAATTTTGTGAGGATATAGGATATGTAGTCCTAAGAGTATGATTCTTAATGATGAATTTATTGATTGGTCATATTGCGATTCACTCTTGGGTGAGTGTCAATCACTACAGAGAGTTTCCCTTGAAGGTGCTGGTATGCTTTGGGTATTAGCAAAGTTAGTCCTAGAACTCGATTGAGCATGATCATTAAGTGAGTGGAGACTCGGAGTAAGCTACGCGATGTTCATAATTAGTGAAATGATGAGCGTTAGAGCATGTCATATGTTGAACCTTTGGCTACAAACCCCGTACAAGGGCGCATTATGTGACCTTAGTTATTGAGGACTTCAATGATTTGGCCTTAGAGGGTATCTATGAGAATTAGAGTTGGTAAACCCAAAAGATTTGAAGAATTGATTGAACAAGAATTTTGGGGATGAAATTCTCGAAGGATGGAAGTTTGTAATACCCCACCCAATTGTTTTATTTATTTTTGCTCGCATAAATTCTAACCATAGAAAACCTTGGGATTTGGATCACTATGATGGAATTTATAGTTACAATTGACTGTCAAGGTCCTGATTGTAATTATTGGATTTTTTTTTATTAAAATTGGAAATTTGGATGAAATAGGAATATGGTCATTCGAAGGAAGTGGAGGTCATTTGAACGAGAAATCAAGGTAGTTCGAAGTAGCAGATCGAACAGGATCCACTTCATAATAGGTCCACGTCATTCGAAGTTCATTTGAAGTGTAGGATCGAGAGAGGTTTGAACGAGCTGCCTTTCTCGTTCGAATGAGGGGAGAATCTCCTTCGAACGAGGCCACTCAAATTTTTAAATCGTGTTTCCCTTGTGCTCTTTCTCATTCTGGGTCATTGGCTTGATGAGCTGTCGAGCTATAGCGAACCCAGATAGGCAAAAACGAGATTTTGGCGTTTAATGGATTTTTATAGGGGATGTTTGGTTTCATTTGGGTCATTTGAGTTGCAAGAAGAGAGAGAGGGAGGAGTGGGTCTTCCACCATTTTTATGTGTCCTTTTACATCTCTTCACCACAAACCACCATCCGACTGCCAACCCTCCACCTTATATCCCCAAATTTATTATGTATTACACCATATTTAAACCATACATTACCCATTTCCACCATGATTGAGGAGAGTTACGAATTTATGGAGTTATTATTAGGGGTTATTGAAGTTGGAAATGGAAGATTAATGGAGTTTAAAGGGGGTTTTGGGTTAGAAGCTTGATGGAGCATGATTTTGGAGTTGGACAACCTCCTTGAGGTCATCTTAGGAGGTGGGAGGTTTTCATCTTCTTATACATTTCATGCCTATCATTGTTAGAGCTCCATTTGAGGCGGGGAACTCTACTCTTAGTATTAAGACTCTTTTGCATATTGTAGTCATCTTGATCAGATTATATGACTAGGATGCGTATGACTAAAATGATGGATTTTTTAGTAGAGTTGGTATTAAACATTTTATGGAGTAAAAATATTGGTAAAAATGTTTTTTTTGTGGGACATAAGAAGTGAGTAAATATTTAAAGTTTTTTTTTAAATAATTGGGATTTTCATGCAAATGGTATGTTTAAAAAAGTTGGGTGAGAAATATTTTTATGGAATAATTTTTTTTTTAAATTTACGTTTTATTTTGCTAAAGATATTTGGTAAATTAATTTTAATTTCTTGCAAAAAAATAAAATTTTTATAATAATGGGACATTGTTTGATTTTTGAGAATTAAAATGTCCTTTGGTCTAGAAAAGTATATTTTTGGCAAGTGTTATGAATTTATTAGAATTAATTGCATGTTTAACCCATTTAGTAGGGGTTTTGGAGTTAAAATCCATCTTCTCATGTAATAAATTGGTAGTATTTGGGTAATGGATATATAAGCAAGTTTAAAGAAGTTTTCATTCGGTTTAAATATGAAATGAAGAAATAAGAAAATTCAGTCATTAAGGTCCGTGTGATGGGTGTTGAAATGTGTTAAAAATGTGAGGTTCTAATACTACAAGGGTTCATAAAGAAAATGATATTTTTCTTATAATGTAGTCTTATATGTTTAATGATTTTTGAAAATAAAATTATTGAAATAAAGATGTTTTTAATTGAGAAGAATATTACTGCAAAAGGTTAAAAATGTGTTAAAAATACTTAAGAAGTTTGTGTGGATAATTGAATGGTGTTTTGGAAAATTAACACTTATGAAAATAGAGTAAAAGTTGAGTTTGAAAACAAATGAGTAAAATGGTAATTTTACGTAAAGTGAAACATTTTTATGAAATAAAAATGTTGGAAATGGTGTTACACATTATAGACCTAATGATCATAATTTTTGGAATAAAATCAAGGCAAAAGTGTAAAGGACATGAAATGATGATTTCAAAGTTTAACACAAGTTGGGGGTAAACCTTGGTTTTAGCTTTGGCTGGGTAAAAGAAAAAGTGGAATAATGTGGACATTTGTAAAATGTTAAAACACATTAAAAAAGAACTCGAATAACACCAGAAAAAATAAAGGAGGGCCCAGAGCCTTGGGGTGAATGACCCAAAATACTATCCAGAGCATATAGTAGCATCGCCGACGGTGTGGAGCCCTTAAAGTACCCGGTTACCAAACGATTTCGAGAAAAAGATAAGGAATAAGCAACATATCAAGAAATGGTTGTGTGGTGAAATCGTCTTACGACAACCTAACTTGAATGAACTAATAAATGTTCCCATAATGGATAAAAATGAACAAGTAAATGTGTAAATTGATTAATGTCCATAAGGTAAAAAAAGGCAAAGTAAGTGGATAAATGGGTGGATAAGCAACCTGAGAGGTTTAATCCAGAACTAACACAATGGTGTGTTGTGAAAGGTTTTCAAAAGCTAAATAGGTATTTTCTGACACGAGGTTTTAGTATATTGAAAGGGTGATTTTTAATGAAAGTACTAATGTGTATTGGTTAAAATAGAAAGGGTAATTTTGGTAAAGAAATGACTTTCGGTCAAACCAAGTGGAGTTGTTTAAAATATTTAACCGTGCGTGTTAAATAAAGGGATAAATGTCAATATCAGAAAAATGAAATATTTTACAAGATAAAGGTGAATTAATCGGGATAAATAACATTTTCTGACGTAAAATGGTTTCATGCATTAATTATATGTACATATATGTGTATATATATACAAGGTGGTTGCATGTGGATGTAGGTATGACGTGTTACAGTCTTCATTCTGCCATTCGATTCTATATTGCATTGTTGTATATTTCCCACTGAGCATTCGACTAACTTCCTTATTTTGTTATGGTAGGTTGGGCGTGGCTATGTATTTTGAGAGCGTTATACAGGTAAGTACTCTATTTTATTTTACGTTAGTAGCTTTGTATGCTTGGACTCTGGGTGCTCCCATGGGTCCCTCACGTATCTTGATTTGAAATTGGAATTGCATGATAAACAATTGAGTTGTTAATTAAAATAAAACTGGATTAGCAACATTATATAGGTTGTTCCATTGTACTTCACACCTGACGCTAGTGTCGGACTGGGTTGACTACAAGTAACCCATAAATTCGGGCCAGGACGTTACACTCCTCGAGCTCCCGATACCATCTTTGTCTTCTAAACTTAGGATTTCACACCACTTGATCCCAATAACTTCATGTGATCTTCCACCAAACCACCTATAACCCCACCTAAACTGAACATACTAGGAAACTGATCCTGAAGAGAGCCATGCTTACCCAATCTATCGTTCCAAAACCTAACTCTATTACCTCTCCCCAATTGAATCTCTGTGTACCTATATAATTCTTCCCATTCCTTCGATACGTGCTTCCACAAACCCACCCCATGATCATATTGGCCCACTCCGGATCCCCACCCCATATGTATACACCACTAGCTCCCATTACACTCCTCTAAAACATGTTCTCCTCCTAGGAAAACCTACACAACCACTTACCTAACAATGCTTTGTTAAAATACTCTAGGTTCTTTACTCTCTTTCTCCCCCTCTTTAATTGGGTTGCAAACCTACTCCCACACCACTAGACAAATATTTAAACTTATCCTCATTACCCCTCCACAAAAAAATTCTCATAATCTTCTCCAACTTTTTATGCACTGAACTCGATAATGACATGATTGACAAGGAATAAGTGGGAAGACTAGACAATGTAATTTTATTAAAGTTAACCTCCCACCTTTCGATAAATAACAATTCTTCCACCCCTGCTAACCTACTTTTCATTATCTCTAGAATCAGGTCCTAAATCTCTTTACACTTAAACTTATCCCCTGACGGTAAGCCTATATATGGTGAGGGGAATGTTTCAATCCTACAACCTAGTGTGCTTGGCCAAGCCCTCCACATATCATTCCCCCCCTATTTGAGTCATTTCATATTTATCCACATTAATGGAGAGACACCGCCTCAAAGAATATAGGGACTAATCTTAAATCTTTCACCGGGCCCTCTTATTCCTTACAGAAGACAATCATATCATTAGAAAATAGAAGACGGAAAATCAAAATCGAATTCGCGATCGGTTGCCCAATCCTGAAGCCACTGATCCACCTTACCAAAACCACATGGCCTACCATTCGATTGAATGCCTCCATCACAAATATGAACATAAAAGGAGATAATAGATCTCCCTGCTGAAACCTGCAAGAAATGGAAAAAAAAATCCCTCTGGAACCCCATTAATTAGAGCAGAGAACTCGATAGTAGAACTACACTGCTTAATCCAACGACAACACCTCTCTTCGAACCCATCCTCCTCAACAAGAAAGAAACAAAATTCCAATTGACACGAACACACGCTTTCTAAATGTCAAACTTTCATGAAATACTCGGTTCCCCACTCATTAGCCTAGATTCCACGCACTCATTGGCTACAAGAATTGCATCAAGGATTTTGCTTCCACCGACGAAAGAATTTTGGGATACATAAATAAGATGATCAATGACTTTCGTGAGACTAACCAACAATGCCTTAGAAAGAATCTTATATGCACTCCCAATCAAACTCGTAGGTATGAAATCATAAACATCTATCAGCCCCCCTTATTGGATATCTAAGTTATGAACATCACATTCGAACCCTCAAAAAGTCCACTTTACCATGAAACTCACAAAATAATGCCATCATTTCCCCTCTAACAATTGACCGGTAGCGTTGAAAGAAAGCCATCGTTAATTTGTCAGGGTGTTGTTAACTTATAAAATACTGCAAGTGCAGGTGCTATTATAGAATAACGAGTGTAATTACGAGTCGAATGCATAGAGATTTGTCAATTTTATTGTTTAAAATGATTATAAATTTCCAACTAGACTAAATTTGGGTATAGAAATAGTCTGTAGAGAAAAAATAAAATAAAAGCAATAACCCTATATCTAACAAACATGGAAAAATTACTGGGATGTCATGTCCATTTATTGTTCACACTCGTTAGTGATTAATTAGTCTATAACTCAAAATATTACCGAATTTGTCGCATAAATTTCAGAATATGAAAAGTTACATTCAAAAAATAGTATTATAACTCTTTTATATGTCATATTTTTCATTCCCTTAAAAAAATTAAAACTCACTTCTAAGTATAACTTATCAAACATAAAAATGGACAATCAAAAGACTTAACGTAAATCATCATCATCATCATCATCATCCTTGATTTAATCCTATCATATGAGGTCGGCCACATTGATTCTTCTTTTCCATTCTATTCTCTTATGTTTATTATTATCATTCAAGTTTAATTCCTTAAGGTCTCTCCTAATAATTTCTTCACACGATAGCTTAGGGCGACCTTTTTTATTTTACCCTTTATTTCCAACAAACGTAAGAAAAAATTATCAAAGAATATAAATTTTAAAATTAAAATTGAAGGTTTATAATATCACTCTCGTGACTTTTTAATGAATAATTTTTTTAAACGTTTTAGAACATATAGGGAATTAAACCGAATTAGAACGAATTATAAACACACTAAGTAATCATGGCAAACTTCACCTAGTCCTAGAAATTAACTTAAACTATAAACACAATTAAAAGAAATAAATTGCAAGATGAAATAAAAAATATCATCAATAATAAAGTTACAAATTCGAGTTCCAAATTTTGAATCCAGATACAAAATTTGCTCCCAAACTTGCATATAAATTACCTCACCCAAACAATAAAATTCGGCCCAAAAATTGTGTCCCTCAACTTAATATAAAACTCCATTTGGTAGGTCATATTTGGGTTGGTAATTATCATATGGGGTCTTGGGAAGAGTTGGAAACAATTGGGAAGTCTTTTCTTTTTAATTATTACCCAATTTTCATCATTAGTCGCATTTTTTTTACCTCCAAAACTTCAAAATTTTATTTTTGCCTAAACTTTAAATTATGAACCTTTTAAAGACCTTTCCGAAAAGATATGATATGGCCTCAATGGACACTTGTGCGATTTTATAAAAAATTATTTAGTATAGATGTGTCAACTGTGTCACATCATGACATATCATAATATTTTTTGCAAATCAACTCCTTCATTGTCCAAACTCTCGAAGTACCTATAAAAAGGCAAAATAAAAATAATTAATTCAAATTTAGGGTCATAAATATTTATGAGATTACTGTTTTTCCCTTAATTGCATTTTAGTCCCCGAGCTTATAAGTTACTCGTTTCAACTCGAAATTCAACCAAATTTCAAAGAAAACTTTATTTTGCCTATATAAACATTAAAAAATTAATTTTAGGCCATAAAGTTTCTAAAATTGTGCTTTAACCCCTAGGATTACTAAAATTTTATTTTTAACAAAAAATCTTTTCAAACTTGCATTTTTCTTTCGAATTGGAAAATGGCTTTAGAAGCTCATTATTAATGATACAATAAGCCTAAAAAGGTCACGATTTGGGAATAATTCACAAAAAATTAGGCACTTGTCAAATACCCCCAAGCCTATACTTTTCTAGTCCTTGAGAAAAAAATACTATTTCAAAATCTAACTCACTTTTGTAGGAATCATAATTACACTTAGCATGTGCAACAAGCCGTTAAACCTCTAGGTTATTCTGGTGAAAGAGTTTTGTCTCATGACGATTTTAAGTAAATGTACCAACAAAATTAAAAAAATGTGACTCAATACAAAAGACTCAAAAGTAATATAACTAAGTCTCAAATGCAAACTTCGTAAACATAGTAAGAATTCTCCTCTCAATCTCCACTTATCATGTATGTGTGTATAGACAATATAACCATCCATTTCAAACGATTTTATCGTTACCTTTCTTATTCGAAAGTTCATTTTGATTTTCAAATCCCACAAAATGCACTTACAATCGAACACTCAAAAATTGATTATTTTCCCATAGTATATGTGAGGAAAATAGCAAATTTAGATGAGCAAATTTCATATATAGGTAATCGAAAAACAAACTTATTATATGGATGAATATGATATCATGAACGAAAAATTAATTATGTTTTTAAACCTATGAATTGCACCATAAAACTTATTCATCTTCCCTCCCCACACTATAATTAAATTTAGTTGAGATCTATTTGGGCTTTCTTTGATTGTATTATAGGCTTGAGTTTTGGTTATAAAGAATGATTTTTGGCATTCGAAATTTCTGAGAATATAGAGATTTTTTGTATTTTGACTTTTAGGCCTTTCTTCTATTCTAAGAAAAATGAGTATAGCTTCTTTTTATGAGCTTTTAAAACTCCAAGTTAGAATTGGGTAGGATAACGGATTTTCAAGAAAAGGCTTATTTATTTTTTTTTGCTCAAATGGCCTTGTAATAGAAGAATGTAAAAAGGTGGGAGTTAAGCTCAATTTTTGAGTTTCCAAACAATGGCCTAATCTTCATTTCTCAAGTCCCGTTAAGTTGATTTATGTCTGAATTCGACTTACTAAAACTTCTAGTGCTTGAGATTCATTTATTTGACTTTTGTTTTCAGTAAACGAACAAAACAAAGAATTTGAGATCATCAATGATTTCTTATTATAGGAAATTTTGAGTTATTTTAACTCAGATTGGTGTAAATCTCTCTAAAATGATGAATGGCACAATATCTCACCACATTAAAATCTCCACAATTATTCGTTAAGCATAATAACTTTCGCCTTAATATCCACTTCGATCATATTTTTTTGCCCATGTGTAAACAATTTCATAAGTTGAGATGTTCTCAATTAAATCTATATTAAGAAATCGTTTCAAAACTCAATTATATTGAAAATCTTTTTGGATTTTTGAAAATTTTCTACTTTTTATGAAAAAAAATTGATTTTTTCAATAATACTAGCCTTGCCCCCAAAGCTAAATTTTATATTGTCCTCAACGTATGCTCAAATAAAAATATGAACAATGAAAATAAATAGAGAAGTAAAAGGACGACAATACCCATGCATTTTACTTGTTCCCAAATTCCAATCGATCTTACATGCCTTTCATCATATACCAAAAGCCGAAATAGTTGGGAGTTAACCAAATACACAATATGCATACATGAAGGTACACAAAGAAAATAATGAATGTGATAATGGTGATGTACAATCACATTATACCATAAATGGTTAGACCCAAACATACTCTCATAGTGGAATCTCGAATGATGCTTTACACCTATGTCTCCCTAAATATCAAGAATGAATAAATTGGGCTCTATGTCCCATGATACTCTACTTATGTCTTCGTTATCATCAAAACACTCGAATGACGAAGATGATGGACGTGGTGGAAAAATAATGATGTGATCGTCACCAGAAGAAAATTCTCAAATGAGTTTATCAACCACCTTGTTACTCAAAGATGAATCCTCATATGCCAGCATACTCTCGAAAGGGTCGGGTTTGCATTCACAGAGAATGAATTTATCTATCCTATCATCTAAGCATGTTTCCTCCTAGTGACTAAATAAGTCCAATAACGATTCGACTTCAATAGTGAGATACTCGTAAACCGTGTTGAATTCTTACTTAAAATCTTCAATATTTATATCTAAAGACAGATTAGGTGGCCAAGAACATAGATCGAATGTGTCACATAGGATAGTGACATCACTCACTTCTTGAATGTATTTGACTTAATTCTCTTCCTCATCAGATGATGGCCTCTCTAAATTAAACACATTCAAACCCATGTTATTGTTCCCAAATAAAAGGTTCAGTTGCCCATTATGACATCGAATGATAGCATTCAAAGTGGATAAAAATGGTCGATCGAGGATGATCGGGATTTGTGTGGATTAGTTTAGTACGTATTATGTCTTTAAGACGACAAAGTCTACCCCGAATGACAAAATTAACCACTGTAATCAATACATCCTTTATAATACCTATAGGCATCTTAATTGATCGGTTAGCTAAGGAAAAGGTCATCTTAGTGGGCTTTAAATCTCGAAAACTTTATTTCTTATACACAGTGTATAATAGATGGTCCACACTTTCCCTAATTCTAATAGAGATTTATTGAAATGATGCTCCCCGATCTTTATAGAGATTGTCGACAAACTGAGATTCTTATACTTGATAGGAGTTTTATACAAAATAATCGAGCCATCTTGATCAACACGATACATTTTCTTTGGAACGTTAGTGGTTCTCTTGAAGGTACAAAGATCCTTCAAAAATTTAGTATAAGACGGGACTTGTTATATAGTGCTAGGTAGTGGGATATTGATTTTTACTTGGTTAAACACTTCCAACATCTTATCAACTTATGCCTTCTTCTCTTATGACATCAAAGTTTGGGAAACGAAGATTTTAGGACACTACAGGCGGCTTGAAGGACAAAGGTGATGAGGAAGTTGGATCCATAGGCGGATCTCGCTTCCCCGTATATTTTTCAGGTTCATGATCGAGTGTGAAATGCGTGCGCATGTAAGTGCACGGTCGTTGTTTTCGTTTCGCCTACTTAATAAAAATAAACCTAAATTACGACTACACTTGTGGGGCAAGTCTAGTGGTAAGTCAGGTATCGTAAGATCCATTGGGACGAGATGCTAGAATTTAAGTGATCTAATACTCCGCAATAAAATTGTAAAAGGTGATTACAAACTAAAATAAAAATGCATAAAAGGGAAATATTATTGTAGGCAAGGGAAAATAAACTAGATTAACAAAGAGGTAAAACTAAAGGTTGCGTCGAATATCCCTTACCCGGGTTAATTTGTATAAAATGGTTACATGGGTCGACGAGTTATTTAGACTGCGTCTCGTTTTGACAGTTAATTAATTCAAGGGTTGTCATGCCCCTAAATCCGTATACAAGCCTAATAAGATTTTGGCGTCAACAAATATTCCGAAAATTGCGCGCGAAAGGTCGTAAGCACGGGACATACATGATATGCCCCGTTAAATATCCTAGGCGTAATAACTAGGACAACACACCAAAAATACACCCGTAAACACTATCACCAAGCAAAGAAACGTGTTAACCCGAGTGAGTTCCATTCAAACACAACCTAATTTAAATTACCTAGAAAGCATGTTAAAAACGCGATAAATGGAAAATGGTAAATAAACATGATAAATCTACCTAGAAAGCGATTAAAGAAAGCAAGTAAACTAATTAACAAAGAAAGAAATAAGTAAATACACACTATATTAATGGAGAGGATGATGAATAGTGCAACATTCAACCCAAATGGGGTGTTAATCCAAGAACAATTGAAGAAGAACTCTCCAAAACCCTCAAACCCTAAGCTATTCTAACCTAAAAACTATTCTAAAACATTGATATATGTTATTACAACAAAATTGGGTATTTATAGTAAGTGGGAATTAAAATAGAAAAGAAAAGAAGAAAGAAATTAAAAGGCAAAATATCTCCTGATAATAGGGGATCGATCGATCGACCAAAATCGTCGATCGATCGATCAAGAAGAAAAAAATCCACTGTCAAGAAGGATCGATCGATCTACCAAAATCGTCGATCGATCTATCAAGCAGGTATCAGCCCACTGCAAGCTATTTTGTAAAGCTTGCCTTTCTCGTCCGCTAGAATCGCCATAACTTATTCATACGGACTCGAAATCGCACACCGTTTGCAGCCACGCGAAGCTTGCGAGGAGGGATACAACTTCTGTATAGATGTTGGACCAGGTTACCAATATGTGAAAAGACTAAAATGTCCTTGAACGTGAGATCGTGTACAAAAATCGAGGTGAATGCGTTCGAACTTCACACTTAGCATCCAATTGCCTATAAAAGCTCAATCAACCCATGCAAAACATGTTAACGTAGAAATCCAAGGTTATCTGGTTAACGAGCATAAATATATGGAATAAGATACCCGAGGGGGCTAAAATGCGTAGGTTCGGAGGATAAAATACGCAATATTTGCGTATTATCAGTTCACTCTCGATTGGTGGTTAGACATTATTTTCAACTTTCTTATTGGACCTAATAGTGATGATGACCATGACATCCTCTTGGGTTTGTGATGATTCGACATTTTCTTCAACAAAATATTGACCTTTAGTCATGTTCCCTTTACGATTGGGCTTAGGTTGACTTGGGAATGAACCCTTATGTCTCTCACTAATCGCATTCACTACTTGTCTTAATTTAACATTGAGTTTGGCTATGGATTCGCGTGCAACGTCTGTTAGGTGGATTGGAGGACACTTTGAGTCAACTATTGGAATTAAAGGGTACTTTGGGCAAGAAGGTTCACTGTATACTCTAAACATTGGATCTTTTGGCAATAGGTATACGATGGTGCGAGGAGGTGCATTTGGAAACCTGGGGGTGGGTTACCTGAAGATTAACCAACACCTCCTTGGTACCGACCTTCAGACCCCGAAATATTAAGGTGGTCTTGCCACCCTAAATAGTACACATTGGAGTACGATTCGTAGTTTGACCTATTTTGGCATAGGCATTTTTTTATTCGGTGCGTGCCTTATGTGTCTGCAGGGTGGTGAAAGTTTTGACTAAATGGTCAAAACTATATCAAAGTATACACATAGGTGAACCTACGTGTTGCACGTCTATATTTGCGTCTCAATTGCTCTTTGACTCGCCTCTAACACTTTTAAATGTCAAGCCAATGTGGCCACTTTGGCATTTAAATCATTACATTATTTGACGTAGTGAGCGAAAGCCTCCTCGGATGTGGTGGACCTAGATTCTCTATTAGGTGCCATCATTGGGACTTCTTTGCTATGTCTTCTAGGAATACCCATGTGTCGACCTCATTTTTCTCGGTGAAATCACAATTGCATAATGACTTGATCATGTCTCGAGTATTATAATTGAACCCCTCATACAAAATTTCGATGGCATCCCATCTCAATCCCATAGAGCGCAAATTGCTATACCGAGTCCTTGAATTGCACCAAATACATCTACACGTCTTCTCCCTTCTTTTGGCTAAATGTGTTGATGGCGTGACATATCGATGTCATATTTTAGTTAGGGAAGAATTGTTTACAAGAAGGTGACACTGATTTGGTTCCATGTTGTGATGGATTCAGGTTCTAATGAGCTAAAACCCTATCCTTGCTTTTTCTTTCAAAGATAACGGGAAAAATTTAAGTTTAACAATACGGTCGGTAAGTTGTTGCTTCTTAATTATTCGATAAATCTCTTCAAACTCACGTATGTGTAGGTACGAATCCTCTTATTTGTTTTCTAGAAACACATGTAACAATTGGATTATTTCTGAATGAAATTGGAAATTGTTCGTTTTATGGTTGGGTTGAAGTACGCATAAAGGTTGCCTAGACCTGACCGAAAAAAGTTAATATTTAAGGGAAGGGGGTGCTAACTCATCTCCCATGTTGGTGAATATAAAAAATCTACCTACGTACGTATCAGGAATGTTAGACTCCACACTCGATAAAATACTGGTATGAACTCGGCACCAACTTCGCATACGTCGCGAGCCGTATCGAAAAAAGAAAAATGTACTGCTAGCTAAAATCAATAGGGGAATGAGGCAGTATTTGAGTCTCGCTTAGTCGTGAGCGCTCACCAGGCGACTTTAGAGATAGGGTTGGTAAAGACACACAGGTTCCGAAGGAACGAGCCGTGAAGGTAGGTTCGCGAGCAATCATCATACGAAAACTAACCAACTACAACTTCGTTCAGCAGAACCACTTGCGCTTATTATGGGAGATCCGGGAAGCTACCTAAATGGAGAGCCCGTTCACTCGAATTTCTCTCTTTTTTTTCTCTTTTTATCCATTCCGATTTTTTGTTTGATTTTTTTTTTTATTTTTTATTTAAACCATGTAATTCCTAGCTAACACAAAGAAAATTGAATTATTTAATTTAGGTGAGGGGAATTTCAATTTTAAAATCTGGTATTTCCGAGTTTAATCGACGTTAACGAGGGTCTCTAAATTTTTCTCCCTAATTAGACAACCTCTACTCTTTGACAATGGATAATTTAAAAGATGTCCAACTACGATTATCGCTTTAAATCCCGATTTTACCTCGAAGTAGGTGGTTGGTACGAAGATGCATTAAAAACCACAAATCCTAGACAAGATAAACGAAACCAATTTGACAAGTTCGCATTGGAGTATCTTTTAATTCTAGCCTTGTTAAGAGGTTTTAGACGAGCTATGCGATATCCTAAGGCCAATGTCTACTTCATTTTAAATTAAATTTGATGGATTGGGATATGAAAATGCTTGGTTCATTTGTTATTTTCGACCCAAAGAAGGGTTATGAAATCTCCACCTTATCTTTCACATGGGTGTTGCCCTGAAGTCAATTCATTCAACGTGTTAATTTAAACGCAAAATTAAATCACGTATGAGCACACAAAAATGTACATCCGACATAAAATTTTTATGGTCAATGGTTTACGCCGGGTTGAATTTTAAGTTGACGTCGATCTGGGGGAAACGTCGCCTATGTTTCAGTCGTTACTGAAAGTTCCTTGTGCTCATGACAAGATTGCACAAGTATTCTTCATATCCATTCCCCATTGCACACTTTTTCCAAAATTTTCTACACTTTTTCCCTTTTTTCCTTCTTTTTGTATTTTTTAAAGTGCTGCTAAAAAATAACACACACAAAAAAACTACTGCAAATGTAAAGTGAAACTCAAATAAAAAAATATAACACGACACACGCATTAGTAATGTATTTAACAGAGAAAAAAAACCAAGCACACTTATGAAACAAATTATATTTTTTTAAATATTTTGAACATAACAAAATTATTACTAGAAATAATAATTATTTTCTT
Source organism: Sambucus nigra (assembly GCA_949130495.1). Taxonomy (NCBI): domain Eukaryota; kingdom Viridiplantae; phylum Streptophyta; class Magnoliopsida; order Dipsacales; family Adoxaceae; genus Sambucus; species Sambucus nigra. Next base: position 43,745,963 of record OX422213.1, read on the forward strand.
TAATTTTTGGATTTTTTAGGGCCTACTTAGAGAAAAAGCGAAATCTGGAAATTTTCAGAAAAAATATATTTTATATTTTTGGAATTTTCAAATTTTTTAGTATTCTTATGGACATTTTCTAACATAAATTCAAAATGTAAAACAAACTTGTCCGAAAGTCATATTTTTTTTAAAAAAAAATTGGACAAATCCCGGGCAACGATGCCAAAAACTTGTTTTCTATTAGAATTTATTGCAAGTTCACGAGCTATTATAGAATAACGAGTGTAAGTATAAGTCGAACAGAGAGATTTTCCCATTTTAATTTTTTAAAATAATTATAACTTTCCAACTAAACTAAATTTGGGTGTAGAAATAGTATGTAGAAAATAAATAAATAAAAGAAACTATGGAAAGCAAACACAAGATATGTAATAAGTATGGAAAAACTACTACGACGTCGGATCCATTTACTATTTATCCTCGTTGGTTATTAATTAGTCTAATTTGAATTCTGAAATTTGCATTCCGTTAAAAAAATTAAAACTCACTTCCTAGCATAACTTGTCAAACATGATCCTGGACTATCAAACGATTTATGTAAGTATAATCCATCAATTGTAAGCGTAAAACATTAAAGAATATAATTTTTGAATTTAAAATTGAAGGTTTAAAATATCACTTTCGTGACTATTTTAATGAATACAAATTTTTTAAAAACGCTTTAAAACACCTAGGAAATTAAACCAAATTAGAACTAATTAAAAACACACTAAGCAATGATTGAAACGTCACCTGATTCTACCAAATAATTTAAGCTCTAAATATAATTGAAACCAATGTTCTAAAAACCGTGGGGCGTGATCGAGGCGTGGAGGCCAAGTCTTAAGCCTTAGAAGCCTAGGCGGGCCTTAGGCGTAAAAATACGTGAAAAGGCGTTTAGGCCTTTTTTAATATTTTTAACCATAATTGTACATACCATAAAAATTGTACATCCGTAAAAATATGTCTAAATATTTGCAAATTAAAATACTATTTGATTGTTTTTTATGAGATAATGGTCTGGTTTATACAAAAAAATATTAAAAAGGCGATATTGTTTCACTAAAACATTGTTGTTTTTAACAAAAAGTGCGCCTCAAGGCTTTTACCAAGAATAAGGCGTAAAAGGCTTAAGGCGGGGTGTTTCTCCCAAACCTCAAGCCTAGGCGGAGCCTAGGGGAGCTTTTTAGAACACATATTGAAACAAACAACATGCAATATGAAAATAAAATTATCATTAATAATCAACTTATAAATTTGAGTTCGAAATCTTGATTCCAAATAAAAAATTTCCTCCCAAACTTGCACACAAATTGTCTCACTAACAAAGTAAAATTCTACCTAAAAATTGCCACCCCTTAAATTGTGCGCGAACAAGTGAGCCCAATGGTCCTTTCATAGGCCAAAATGTGAGGTATTTGGTTTGGGACATAACTCCATTTGGTTTGTTGTATTTGAGTTTGTAATTATCTCACGGGGTCTTAGGAAGAGTTTGAAATAATTGGGAAGTATTTTTTTAATTAATATCCCTAATTTTTGTCACTATTCATGTCATTATTCATAGCACCAACTTCAATCGCATTTTTTACCCCCAAGACTTCAAATATCATTTTATCCCGAACTTCAAAGTTGTGAGCCATTTAAGGACCTTTTGAAAGTTATGGAACAACCTTAATGGTCACTCATGCGATTTTATAAAATTATTTTGTACTGTTGTGTCAACTATGTCGTGTCGCGACATATATTAACAATTTTTTCATATCAACTCCTTCGTTGTCTAAACTCCCGGGGTACCTTTAAAAAGGCAAAATAAAAATAATTAATTTAAATTTAGGGTCATAAATGTTTATGAGATTAAGACGGTGTACCTTGGTGTGATGGCTAGTTCTCTCGCCCAAGCTACGATTGGTCTTGGGTTCGAGACATGGGATCAATCTCTCCATATTTGGGGTTAAGGCTAGTTAGCATCCACCTCTCCCAGATCCTGTAGTTAAGCGAGAGTCTTCTGCACTCGATACGGCCTTTTTTTTATATATTTATGATATTACACTTTTACTCCTAATTGCATTTTAGCCCTCGAACTTCGTAAGTTACGTTTTTCAACTCGGAATCCAAACAAATTCCAAAGAGAACCTTATTTTGCAATTTTAAAATTACAATTTTAAGCACATAAGTTTTTAAAATTATAATTTTAACCCTAGAAAAATGCTAAAATATTATTTTTAACTTAAATTCTTTCTTTTGAATTATGAAAATGGATCTAAAATCCCATTATTTATGATACAATGGGTCTAACTAGGACAAGATTTGGGCATAATTCATACAAATTTAAGCAGTCATCACAGAGCTGGCTTCCTTATCTTCACTCATAGATCATAACACCTGAACGATATCCTCCTTAGAGAATTTCCACTATAACATCTCCACATCAGTCCTTGAAATATTACCCAACTCGAACCCATCTAGATATGAGCAACACTCTTCCTCCTCTCAGAATAAATCCTCATAATATTGATAGATGCCTCGTTACCTTGCTGGCTTCTTTGAATTCAACCACACCCACTGCAATCTTCCCGATATGGTTACAACATTGATGCGAGTTAGCCACTTTGTGAAAGAACTTGATGTCCTTATTGCCTTCCTTAAAGTACAACACTCACATTTTTTGTCTTTAATTAATTTCTTCCTGAATTAGCCTTCTTTGATCTCCCCCTTCCCATCCCCCTCACCCTATTTTCGTCCTCTGAAAGGTCTGACCTCCCTCCCTTCTCATCTAAGTGGTCACATTCACGTTTCTAAACACAAATATACTCTATATTTTGATATCTTCTTTGAGAAACCCCAACTTGGAAGATGGTGTGAAGCTTGCATTTCCTTCCATCACATAGCTTAACAACCATTCCTTAAATGCGTCCACAAAATCCTCTTCCTTGATCCACATATATTCAAAATTGAATGGCAACCTACCTCTCCTCCCATATTGCCAATCTAGTTGAACCTTACACCGGTCCGTCAATCCATGAAAAGCTTTAAGTAAAGTCAATATCCACATTCCTAAATAAACAAGGATGTCCAAATGCCAACCATACTCTCCAATAGTTCAACAACTCTAGAATCCAACATAATAATCGCTCCTCTTGAAACACCCACAACATATATACTACTCCATTTAACTATATGTCCTCCCCAAATCTAACTTGCTAACCCAACATCAAAATGGCTCAACTTTCATTCCTATCGGCATAAAATATTTTATTTCCATCTAGAAATGGCCCCGCTCATAATGCCTAATCTTTCAGGATCATTTAAACCCCTTACATTTCGCAAAATCAACCTAAGTTTCATTAAAATCTTTAAACACCTTAGTCTTACCCCCATTCCATTCTCCCCCTCCCTCCCTTCCGTTCCTTCGTAATTAATAGAACATTGTAAACACTTGAGTTCTCGCTCCTTCCTATTTTCCCCTTAAGGAGAAAGATCCCCCCTCGGTCTCCTTATTTCCCTTCCGCAAATATTCCTATTTTCTCATATAAACACAGGGCCTTACTTTCTCTCCCTTTATAGTCTACCCCCCTAAATTTTACTAAAACATCCTTTCATATTCTTCACCCATCTTTCTGGGTCCTCTACCCACCCCTCCTCCTCCCTTTCCCCATACTCAATATCCTTCCTTAGGAGTACAATTTCTAGCCACAATTTCAAATTGTTAAATTCCGCAAAATTTATGGCATGTAACCTTCCTCCCACACCACTTATTTCCCTCGTGGCACTGACGGGATAGAATCCCGAAAAATAATTATTTGTATATTCACTGGCTACCATAATAGCCCTTTTATAGTCACCTTCCTCTCCTGCTTTACTTCGATATCTTAATCGTATCACTCCCACCTTTACTCTTATCCCTACATGCCCCTTTTTAACTGCTTTACCCGAATTAATAAGAGCCTTGGTATTTTTTAATCCCAATATGGATTTCCCATAATAAACATCCTTGCTTTTATTTTTTCTATCACTACGTGCATGTTCTCCATGTGTTCCATTCAAATTACCCACTTGAGTATGCTTTAAATATTTATCTCCTGACCAAGCCCCCTTGGTAGTTTTCTCATCTGACACCTTTGTATATCCAGTCGAAAAAGTTTTTCCCTTTTTTGAGCTAATCAACGACTTCTCATAAAAGACATTTTTGGGATTCACTTTACTTGTTACCAATTTTTAAAATAGATTATGCACTTTAAGGACTTAAAATAATATTGATTATGGATATAGGACAACAAATATTTCGTTTTCATTTTTAGTCCCTATTTTCAAATTATCGATTGACGTGGCATGCTGTGATTGATTGACGTTTTATGGATATGGGTCTGCGCCAGCGACTTTATTCAAAAATAGGGACTAAAATTATAAATAAAATGTTTGTTGTCCTATTTCTAGAATACATATTACAATATGTCCTAAATTTATAAAGCCCCTTTTTAAAACCGACTATTTGCCATGTCTTCCATCTGTTTCCACCCAAAAAACCCAAATGGTCTTTTCCCACTTTTGTTTCTCTTAGCCAGAGTATTATCCCACATGTGGGACTTCCCATAAGGGACCATATGCTCAGCAATTTCTATATTCCAAACATTCATTCGCTTTACTAAAACCCATGCTTTCGTGTTTTTCTCATCCTGTTCCAACCCACTGTCGCGACCCGTACTCTCCTCTCCCTCTACTTCGACCGAAGCTACTTCAAAGATTATAGAACTAAGACTTTAATCTACTCCGGCGGATGCTGAACCCATGTCTTCCCTCATCCCACCAAGACTATTTTCTTCTCCCCACCTACTACTTCTTCCGTCCCATTTTAGGACCTCCTCTCCCAAATCAAATATAATACTTATTTTTTAAAGTTGTGGATAAAATATGAGATTTTTTTACATACACCTCTAATTGTAATATTTAACCCAATTTATATTTGGTCCAATTCATATTTGATCCGTCTATATTTAGCCTGACTCACATTTAATCCAAATCATATTTGTTCGCCCCACATTTAATCCAACTCATATTTAACCCCCAAATTAGACTTTGACCATAATTTTGCCAGTGCTACTCCAGTGTTTACCCCCTTCCCGTTGGGTCTTTTTTAACTCCACTTTCTACCGCTGCTACCTTAGTTCCCTTTGCACCTGTGTTTACACCCTCATCTACTGGGTTTGGAACCCCTTCTAGCGCTTTCCCAGTAGCAACCTGAGGACTTACACTTTCCTCCAAATAAAACACCACCTGACTTCTGGCCCTCCCTCCATCTAGAGTTTTTTCATAACCCGTTGATTTGCACAGTATATTAATAATGGTCATTGCATTTTACCCTAGAAATTGCACTTCCTTAGATGAAAAACTATGAAACCTACTTGGTTTGCCAACTTCTTTTCGAACTCTATCACTCCCATAGTGATACGCTGAGATTCATCCCAAACCATCAAATCAAAGACCCATCCCCCTGTGCTAATCTTGAATATATCTGGTTGTTGTTCTCTCCAATTTATAAGTATCCTTGCCCATTGTAGTTCTTTACCCAACAGAATATCATTATCCACTTTAATATAACCTCCACATTTGTCCCCTATAGCTTTAAACACTTTTCCCCCCAAAGATGAAGAGGAAAACTCAATTGGTTTCTATCTTTCCATAGCCCATTATTTCATCTTCTTGATTGACGGCGTCAACATATCGAGGTTGACTACCAGACCTATCAAATATCTGTTGGATAAATTTCAATATAATATAATATTTTAATTATATTAGTGATGTTTTATTTTTAGTTGTTAATATTTTATTATATTATTGATGTTTTAATTTAAACATAGTTTGGGTTTTATTTTAGAAGGTAGAAACATGAGCAAATGGGTGTGAAGGATATGGGAGTGCTCAAATTCCCATATTGTCCCACATTGGAAGAATACTACAAAAAGTAGTGGTATATCAACTAAAGGACAACTTAGATTCTTAGTTGACAAGTCAAATAAGAGGCTATGATCCTTTGCATTGCGGTGGTGCTTAAACACCACCAATAGCGACACGCGACACGCGGCGCGCGAACGTGCGATTGGGCAACTTAAGGTGCATTGCGCGTACTTGGCACGTGTGCATCGTCGCTTGGAGCGTGGGAGCCTACAGTTTTGACGAGGTAAAGCAGATCAACGGTTTTGATTAAGTGATGAACTCGTAGCGTTTCGTGTATGAGATGTCCATTCGCTTACGATGGGACACCCAATCGAAACCGTTAGATCGAAGTTATTCCAAACAGGCACGATCCAATGACTACTGAGTCACTACATGAAGAGTTGTGACTGTTAAAGAATAGTCACATAAATGGCTATAAAAAAAGTTTAAGGCCTCTGTTTTGGACACCAAAAATTGCTAATTTATCCTCTCTTCATCCTCTACCTCTTGGCATTATTAAGTTACAATTTTAGAGTGTTCTCGGTTTGATAAAATAGTACATAGTTTGAATCAAACAAACTGTTCATAGACTGCATTGTATCCTGAAGTCAGATTCTATAAAACCCATTGTGTACTCGCGGTTCTGTCTCAACCGGATTGGGAGAAATATTACCTAAAAGAAAGCGTTCAAAGAACGTGACTTGCAAAAATTAATTAATATATTTCGTTCTTTCCATTACAAAACTCCAACAAGATCTTTATAAAAACATAACCCTTGAAAGACAGGTGTTATCTTCTGCAATGATGTCCAATTTTAATGATATGTCTTTAATGACATTTACAATGGAAAATGTCCAGGCTCCACTTTGGTGGCTTTCAAATAAGTTTGTACTTCAATTGTGTTTTCCTTCAACTTTATATTAATGTTTAGTACTATGCATCACCTCCATCTTCATGCTCTTGAATACTTATCTCACATAGGCCCACCCCCTGCCTGTATGTACCTCCGACAACTAAAGATGCATCCTAGCCTCATCCTTCCTTACCACAATACTAAACCAAACTGCTTTCCTACTGACACTGGTGTATGAAATCACCTTTCTATTTTTACCCTATCCCATTTTAAGGAATCTAACTAAAGTTTTATATGCTTCCCATAAACATGAACTCAACTATCGAATCTCTCCCTTTACTAGTGCAACTTCTTGTGTGTACCGTTTATCCCATGTACTGAATCTAAAGTGATGAATGTTTCCAAAGTTCTCCTTGACAAGTTTAAACATTTTCCATCCCACTTAAAATGTCACCTTCTTCATCCAACTCTCTATTAAGGACCTCCTTACAAATCTTAAAACCGTTACCTCATTGAATGTTGTTAGTTCATTTTAAAATTTAGATAAATAGAATATGTGAAAAAAATTCAAGTAGGACATAGTAGGAAAAGGTAAAGAGTGTGGAAGCCACAACTTCGTGGAAATTAATCTTGTGCTTATCATTGTGGGACTTCCTTGGAATTTTATCACAATTTGAACTCTCTCTCTCTCTCTCTCCCTCTCTCTCTCATACCAATAACATATTATGTGTTATGTCTAGATGCATTAGAGTTAGCCTGCCCATAATCGGAACAAATAAATTCCATCCAACCAGCGTTTTGCATAAATCAAAACCATCTCTCAACGTGAATAACGGACCTTCTGCAGTAAATTAACCAAGAATGTAACCCCAAATTCATTTTCTAACTGATAGAAAATGACTTCATTACAACCACTTGTATATTAAAAATTAATCGAACTGTCATCAGTAAATGACTTGGTTATTAACCTCCTCTCCCTTACCTACCAGTTGTCAATCAATGTTTTAAATCGCCATCGCACAGGGCGTCGCGTTTTGGCTCCGTAGTCGCATTGCGCATCGCGCAAGCAATTCGTGCATTCCTGTTTTTTTATTTGAAAAACATGTAAAAAATATAAATAAATAAATAAATAAGATAAAAAAATCACTCCAAATCATTTCAAATATAGTCATAAAGCCATAAAGTATTACAACATTTCAAATAAAACACAAAAATAGGACCATATTGTTCCAAACATAGGACCATATTGTTCCATAAATCTTTAAAGGCATGGAGTTTCAAAAATAAATTAACAACAAATGACATCAAAAGTAGTCTCCATCATCCAAGATAATATCATCATCATCTTGGTCAAGGGTATCTATGTTCAGAAATCGTCCACTATCAAAGATCCTCGGAGCAATTCCTTCAAAGACATCAATGTCCACATCTTCATCAATGGGATCCAATCTCACTCCTTTCCCTTTACCTCTACCTAATATGATAAAATAAGTATTGCAAATTAATAGGACGATAACTAGTAATTATATATGTTTATATTAAACTTCAAGATAGTTATACAAACTTGAACATTCCCCCACTTTACGCTTCTTTGAAATCAGAGAAATAATATCATTAGTAATTGGGATGTCACTCTCTAAACCACTATCAATAATCTCTGGTGGCAAACTCACAATAAGATCTCCCGAGAACAATTCATCATCATAAAGCCATGAAGTATCTTTAGGGAGGAAGGGATCTTCTCTCTCCGTGATCCATTCATCATATAAATCAATTTCATCCACAATTATAGGATCAATCTTGTCCCTCCTCCTAATACTTCTCTCGCTGAGCTTAAGATTGTATTTCACATATAACAAAGCATTCAATCTCTTGTGTTCAAGCCTATTCCTCTTTTTTGTGTGAATCTACAATTAACCAGGAAATAAGTATAAATATTAGTAAACAATTTTTTTAATTCAACATACAAAATTATGAGCAAATGTAATAAACAATACTGCCGCAAAAGTGCTCCAATTTCGTTCACATCCTGAAGCACTACAAGTAAGACTTAGGACACAGACATCAAAATTCATAAGCTCGGGTTTCTTATTCCCAAAACTTATCCACCATTGGGCTATAAAACAAAGAGAATCAATGGATAAATTTTACAACAATGTGAGTTTATTTTAATATGTAAAAAATAAATAAGTAATACCCGAGAAATAGTGCATTCTTGATCTTTTAGTCATCGGGCATCCAAAATCCCCATTTTGATTATCACAAAAGTCCAATTGGATATTGGCTTTTAAACGATCATTAACGTTAAACATCTTATCCATGTAAGCATAAAGTCCATCTCTAACTTCATCACAATTTGAAAATTTGTCTTCGTAACGCAGTTTTGGATTGAAATAATATCCAGCCGCATGTAATGGATGATGGAGTTGTGGAATCCGCCTTGCATCAATCTTTCTCCAAATTGGCATATACTTTCTTTTAACATCCCCACAATTAAATTTTATTATTTCTTTTGCTATATCCATCAACTCATATATGTATCCCATGGTCGGTCTCTCCTTGGAATCAACCTCTGTCAACACGCTAACAAGCGGGATAACACTCCTAACACAAAATGCCACGTGTGGCCAAAAATCTGGATCATTCAACACTAGCCTCTTTCCCACTTTCCCTTCATCTTTTTTTGCTTGAGGACAATTCGCCCACAATTCAGAAGCAAACATAATTTCAAGTGGTCATTTTTGTTTGTAAAGACTTTGAAGTGTGAGATATGCGGTGACAAATCTTGTTACGGCCGAACGAAGAAGCTCTCTCCCTTTCGTATGCTCTCTTATCAAATAAAGAGGCCTCGGATGACCATAAATAAATTTTATCACTCGCTTTGATTTTTTAATTGTGTCCTTAAAAATCTTCAATTCACCAATATCTTCCAACATCAAATCTATATAATATGCGGCACAAGGGGTCCACCATAAATGGGTCCACTTCTCTTCAAGCCTTTTTCCCGCATTCTTGCAATTAGTGGCATTATCCGTGATGACTTGAATTACATTTTCCTCACCCACCTTGGTAACAATCTCATCAACATACTGAAATACCCCGTATTTTTTATGGCTTTTAAACTTAGGCATTTATTAAATTTAATTGAGATAAATTAATTTAATATTAATTCAAAAATTTGTTTTAAATATCTACTAGCGTGACGAGAGTCAGTAATTATTGGAAATTGTTGATTTGTTAAATATTACTTATTGGGTAGAGTAATATGTAGAATTGAATTTATTAACATTGTTACTAGGGAATAATATGACAATTATGGAAATTAAGTCAGGACACGCCTGTGTCATGTCGGGACTAAATTACTATTATTATAAGTGAATAAATTATAAATTGCCCATATGGTCATTTTGAGCGTGCTAACATGTTCGGAAGGGTCGAGATAGTCAGAAAAGTGTACCCGGGAGTTTAATTTAGGTCTCAGGGCATTTTAGGCCTTATTGGCATCCCATGAGGGTATAATAGTCATTTTGTATTTTTGGGTAATTAAAGCCATGGATTTCCCCAAGATATATCAGCCATTTGAGATAGGCTTTTAGGGTTAACAATCACAGAACTTAAGAATGACCATTAGAGAAGAAGGTAGGAAGCTTTCCAAGCAATCCAAGGCCAAGAACTCATCTGTTTGCACCACCACCACCACTAAAACGTAGATCGTACGACGAGGAACGCAACGACAAGTATCTATCTTTCTTTGTTTTTAGTTAATGTCTCACCCATTTTAGTTTAGGATTGTTAAGAACATATTTTATGGTAGAAATTAATAATTTAGAGACTTAAAATCGTATGCTTTAGAGAAATTAAATATATTCTAGACATACCCATCATATGTAGAGGATTATCCACAAATTGGTATGGATTTAGAGGCAAGAAATCCGGAAAAAAATTAGAAGAATGAATGTTTCATGTAAAATTAGGGTTCTTGATAATTACGTTAAATCAACCCATAAATTCAATGCCTTTGATGAATTTGGACATGTTTCACGTAGGAAATCATGTATATAGGTATATGTAACTACTAGAAATGTTGTTTGGGAGTTTAGGAATCGATAATGGTGTTTTGGAGTAATTTGGACGATGAAACCCGTAGGTTGAAACTGTAATTTTTGGGCAAGAACTGCTTGATCGATCGATCGACCAAGAACTTTGATCGATCGATGATCGATCGATCGACCCCCTTTCCTCGATCGATCGATCCCTCCTGGAAAACTGCATATTCTTCTCCTTTTGTTTAATTCTGTTAAAATGCGTAGGAACTCTTGATTATTATTGTTAGAGCATAATGGGTTATAAAGAAGACCAGTAGGGTCTAGGTAGAATCCGTTGAGAGAGATTTAATGTGGGATGAGATTTTGGGTTAACGGGGAGTTATTCACACATAGAAAATTGTGCGTACGTTTACTAAAAGATTGAGACTCGTAAAAGATTTAAACCCGAAGGTAAGTTAGAGCATACCTACTGAAATTATACTTAGTGAGATAGAATACTTCGAGAGATGAGAAGTAAGTATGAAATAAATTATATATGAGAATAAAAGAGACGAATTCATTATGCGAGATAATTTAGTAATATGTGCTAAGAATGGATAATTATAATTATGGGTCGTGGGCGCACCTAATCTAGAAAATGTGAATATATATATATATGACTGTGTGATTGTACATATTATGCATCTGTGTAAAAATCATACGAGCGGTACTTGCTATCACGGGGGTTGTTGCGCCGGGACAGTCTTATATCGATTGGACCTTTATGTGGGATAATGACTTGTACCCAAGAATATAGGATTCCTTGATACAAGCTATTTGAGTGATAGTCAGATGGTACTAAGAGATGTGAGGGTATGTGCTGACCTCTTAGTGACTTGGAACTATGCTTCGCCTCCATTTTTATGTGTTTTGTGTTAATACAGTTCGAGAGTGATTCAGAACTAGTATTTCCCTTAGTACGAGTGATACGGGAACTTGATAGCAGAGTATGCCAGCACCATAGATTTTTTATGGGGTACCATTAGTATATATATTATATGTGTGACTAATATATATACGTATATCTATATGGTAACTTTCTATTGTGCGTATAAGTATATAAGTAATGAATAAATTCTTCAACTTTATTATAAGTGTTCGGGAACTTTATAACGACAATGAGTTGTTCTAAATAACGTAAGAAATCTTAAAGAGAATGGTTTTCTAAAGTAAATATCATAACCTTTCTTCTCACGTGATAAAACCTTATGGAGAATAAGTGAGAGAAACTTATGAGGTTTATTAGTACGGTAGGCGAGCACACTATATGATCGGTGAGAATTCTCAAGAGAGTGTAGCATACTAACATGATTGTTGCATTAGCCGGTAAGAATTTTAAATACTTGCTAAACTATTTTTAAAACTGTTTTACACTCGAGCTCTGACTCGTTTCCTGTCTTTTTCTCTCTCTTGTATATATATATGTATGTATTAAAGGAGCCCAACCACAGGGGCGTCATGCATAGGTTCCTTGGATTGGACGCATTGCAGTTGATGTGGGAGTTACAGGTCGTTGCTTTAGACGACCTCTTCATTGATTATATTCTTGTTTTAGTTCTTCTTAGTTAGGGCATGTGTCTCCCGTTTACCTATTCAGTTTGGATTTGTCAGAGATTTACGTTTGTTTATATTTCCAGTATTTAGTATTCCTTGGGAGTTAACTTTTGTGAGGATGATTTCATGTATGGTTATTTGACTTGGTTTGGTTAATCTAGGTGGATTAATTCTTTTGTGTTGATTGTTAGCCGTAGAACTTATGTGATTCTTAGACTGTGGATTATTTAAAAAGGTTTTCAAGTTGAAATTTAAAAATGGAAATAAGACTTTAAATTGTTTTGACACTTAGCTTAATTATTTAGGGTGTTTAATTTGGAAATTTTATTTTGTGACATCGATGCTAAGAATGAACCAACCGTTCACCTTGATTTTAATCTAATAAATGACTGATCACACGGTATTTAATTAGGCGGGGTGTCACAGGTAGTATCAGAGCATCATTTTCTAGTGTTCTTTAGGATCTGTGCAGCTTATTATGCTCCCAGAGTTGCTTTATTTTATATAGAGACCTATGTTTAGGATTGTTGATTTCTATGGTGAAATTTCGTTTTCCTGCTAGAACATATATACATTAGTGAATATTATTTGCGTACGGGCATGTTCAAATAATGAAATATGATAGGAAAGGGACGTTGGGCAGACAATAGGAGGCAAGGCTTAATTGAGGTTGTAAATCATATTCGAGGATGATGATCGTACTTAAGGTCACCCTTATTATGGCACGAGAAGCCAGGACTGTAAAGACGGCTAGGGCGCAACCTATGATTTCCAAATGTTGCTATAGTCGAAAGAGGTGTGAAAGTAGACTCATCCAAAGTGGTACGAATAGGAAAAAGTCAGACGAAACATTGAAGAGAACTATAAGTGGAAATTCTAGAAATGCAGAGATTGTGTGTGTTAGCCAAAGGAGGTAAAATATCCAAATGTTTGGACATATGGCAGAGTGTGGCTAACTGAAAGTGAAAATTTGGAGTAAAATTTTTCCTCGCTTGTCGGAACGAAGTTATAATGGTGAGATTCAGCTACCACTTTTAGAAGTGGAATGCTAGTTATATAGAAGGATCTTAGGTACAGTTTGACCTCATATTCCTTCATCAGATGTGCAGGATAAAATGTGAATGTTGTTCTAAACTCATCACAGGAGGACCTGACAGAGGTCCATTTATGAATATGAATCTAAACCGTTAGTGAATCTTGTATCGGAGGATGTAGATACAAATGCAGGAGAGGACTCCAAGTGGGAGATCGACTCGTAAATATTGTTAATAACACTTAAAAGGGAATTCTGCTGGACGGTCGATTCAGAGGTTGACAATGTCGTGCTTTGTCAATGCAGATGATAATGCTTCTTTGTGTGGGAAGCTAAAAGAATCAAAGAATTTAGTGATGAATAAGATTGGATGCAACGGTGTTAGTGTAGCACCATAAGGGGGTGTGGATACACATTAGGGGACCCATTTAAATGAATCGGACAACTGAATTCTTACCGAGCGATGGTGAATTCAGTAAGGAGTACTGTAGCCAGTAGCATGTTCTTTAGGGCCAACAAGGCTAAGTGAACAATGAGAGTAGCCACCAGGAATCGACCCTACCAAAGTCCGAGAAAAGGACACTCCTAATATGGTTAGTATGATAGGTGATAAGTGGATTATGTGTGGAGGTAATTTGTGGAGAGTGATTCACATGTGTTAATGTTTTCCTTAAGTGAGTAAAGGGACAAGAGTAGGATGCCTAGTAAAGGACAATGATTAAAGTAGTTTTTGTTTGGTTTGGACAGGCGTGTTACTTCCGAGGACCATTTGTGCAGTCAAGACAATTGGCAAGGTAGAAGTATGAGTTTTATCCTCGAAGGATGAGACGTGTTTTATGTGACATAAGAGAGTCACTATATTTTGTTCATTGGTAGATTAACATGTGAGACGAGTTTAATGTGTATAACTATAAACATTATTATGTGAATATTTTCCCTAGTGTAGTAGGATTAGCTTTAGTGTTATCCGCGGAGGATGAATGGGTGTATTAATTGTGTTATATACTTTATTGAGATTACTCGTTTCAGTGATGTGATATACGAGTATGATATTGTCTTGGTTACAACTTTATAGTAATGGTTAGAACGATAGTAGGAAATTATTGCAAGGCTGTCGGGATGGTTGCATTAGTGCATCATGTTTTGTTCTAGTGAGGCCTCACCTGCGAGAGGGTCAGACTTGCACTTATATTATCTATTCTAGAGACTTCGGATGGGATAGTGGGCTCGAGATATTCTATCCCGGTGTCGGTAGGGATTTTGTTGTTATGATTCAATATGTATTGGGTTTACTGTTGAGAGAAAAGATTTAACTCATTATTATGTTTAGTGCGCAGGACTTGGTGATAGGAAGAGCGCATTGATATATCTATCCTTTAGAGATGTGAGAGTTAAGAGTTATACCCATATGTTTGGGGACAGTATTTCGAGAACCCCGATTGTATGTATTCGAGGTTTATGGAATTGGATTACCACCAATAATGAATGATTGTACAATTGGCGAAATGTTCTTTGTTAAGTGTAATTACGGGAGGAGATGTAACTTTTCTGTCAAGAGACGGAATAAAGGGGTACATGTTATGGACGGAGGGCCTAACGGATTTCGATAACTGATAATGCTAGGTAGTAGTATATCAGGGGGTTCCTTATTTGGATTTTGCTTTGCGAGACATCCCATGCATGAAACTTAGCGTAAGGTTAGAAGTAGGAAGAAGTTTGGTCATTAGTCTATGAGTTTGGTACCTCGGTCGTAATAGGAGCAGGTAATTATATCTGTAAGTTAGAAGTTGAATTATGGTTTAAGTCCAGTGGAGCCGGTTGTGCGGTAAGAAAGCATTGGAAGTTTTTATTTTTTCACCACGAGTTAAGGGGTGGAATGATGATAAGGAGGATTTAAAATTTCAATTTTTAGGGGGATTTAGAGTACCCAAGTGTTGTTATCACGTTGTGAGCACAAGGAAAATAAAGAATTAGGTGTTATGTGTGAAGCGTATGTGATGCTTACGCTAATATACACGGTTTATAGGGTGTGTGGGCATCCAGGTTAGCTGATGTTAAAATCGTCCGAGTTGAAGGGACGTGGGAATATACGTGTGGAATAAATGTTTGAAGGATTAACATAACGAAATGGAAGTGGTAGAGTGGATTGAGCGCTGTGTGAAAGACGATAAATCCATATATTTGTGTGCAATCAGAGTAGCACACCGAATCTAGTTGGAAGGCTGTGGGAAGCCATTTACAAGGGGTATTCCTTGAGAAGGGTAGAATTTAACTATATGGAGAATACTCAGAGCGGAGTTGTTATTAGTCAAATGTTAAGAGTGGCTGATGAGTACAAAGAGTGAGGATGTTAGTATGGTATAAAAGGTCCGGAAGTGCACATCGTTAAGAAAGGTACATGGGTCAAAACTTTCAATATACGCAAAGAAAAGAAAGGGAGTATTAAGTGTCACTTAATGTGAGACATTACAAGTAGAAGTCGATGTCGAGCGAGAAATAATGAGTAGTCTTCGCGGGCACTACTCATAAATAGAAATCGGTTAGAACAAGAGGATCAACAAGAGAATTTTGTGGCTATCGACAATTCCTACAATAGAAGAGGCCGGTAAAGTCGGTAAAGTTTCTTGGGTGAGTTGACAACCTCAAGGTAAGATCAAGAGTTCCTTCGAATGTGTGGAACAAGATGCCCAAGAAGGAGGAGATTGACATTCCTTTGGGGTGATTTGCAATATTAGCTAGTGTGCTCCAGTCTTCCTTTGAAAGGAAGGATTGCGCCGGTACGTGGTCCTACACGGTATTTTTCTGAATTAGGATGAGATTTTTGAATCCCACCTTCAATATGGGATTTCAGGAAGTAGTGGGGACAACGTTTCGTTTTGAGCAAGTTTGTATCACCCATAATTCGGGTAGTAGGCGAGCGGTGATTAACCATTAATGGGGCAGTGTGAAAGTAATTTTGAATTCATTGTGATCGTTTCTCTCACACAATGGTTATAAATAGCAAGTGGAGTATAATATGATAATTGGGGGAGGATATTACCTAATGGTAGGGTTCCATGGGAGCACTTGTACCTATTTATTGCGAACAAGATGCTTATTGAGTTTTTGGTGTGGAAAAACCTTAACTTCTCTCACTCTGAATGTTAAGAAATGGGCGGATAATCAGAATTTTGCATCAATCGAGTTAGAGTATGATGACTATAGTGGAATTCCATGACTATTTTAGAAGAACAAGAGTGGTCAGATGTTCGTATAGTTTCTCTCAGAATGGGAGTTTTGTGTTTAGATAAATCCGAGTAGTTGTCATATAGTGAGGTGCGGCCCCCCAATGATATTGAAATAATGGGAATTAATAATGTATAGGCGTGTCTTAGGTGAATGTTGTCGGATAGGAGCACAATGTGAAGTGTCTTTAATGAGAGTGTTAAACAAGCTTGCTTTGAGGCGAGGGATATAGTGATTGAGAGCCTTACTATGTAAATAGTTTGCGTACTGATAAGGTATCCAGAATTGTTTTAAAAGGTAGGCCTTATTTTTTGAATTTTGGGACGAAATTCCGTTATTAGGGCGGAAGTATGTAATACCCCGTATTTTTTATGGCT
This sequence comes from Sambucus nigra, assembly GCA_949130495.1. Lineage (NCBI taxonomy): Eukaryota > Viridiplantae > Streptophyta > Magnoliopsida > Dipsacales > Adoxaceae > Sambucus > Sambucus nigra. The sequence continues at coordinate 43,763,042 of OX422213.1, forward strand.
TTTAAATTTAGGGATTTATTAAATTTAATTGAGATAAATTAATTTAATATTTATTCGGAAATTTGTTTTAAAAATTTACTAGCGTGACGAGAGTTAGTAATTATTGGAAAATTATTGATTTGATAAATATTACTTATTGAGTAGAGTAATATGTATAATTGAATTTATTAAAATTGTCACTAGGGAATAATATGACAATTATGAAAATTAAGTCAGGACGCACCTGTAGCGTGTCATGACTAAATTATTATTATTATAAGTGAATAAATTATAAATCGCCCCTATGGTCATTTCGAGTGCGCCAACATGTCCGGAAGAGTCGACATAGTCAGAAAAGTGTACTTGGAAGTTTAGTCTGGATCTCGGCACAATTTTAGGCCTAATTGACATCCCGGGAGGGTATAATAGTCATTTTGTATTTTTGGATAATTAAACCCACGAATTTCCCTAAGATATATCAACCATTTGAGTTAGGCTTTTAGGGTTAACAATCACAGAACCTAAGAACGTCCATTAGAGAAGAAGGTAGGAAGCTTTCCAAGCAATCCAAGCCCAAGAACTCATCCATTTGCACCGCCACCACCACCAAAATGTAGACCGCATGACGAGAAACGCAACCATACATTTTTCATCCACAAATCAAAACCATAAATTCCAGGCAAGTATCTATCTTAATTTGTTTTTAGTTAATGTCTCACGCATGTTAGTTTAAGATTGTTAAGCACGTGTTTTATGGAAGAAATTAATAATTTAGAGACTTAAAATCGCATGCTTTAGAGAAACTAAATATATTCTGGACATAATTATCATATGTACAGGATTATCCACGAATTGGTATGGATTTAGAGGCAAGAAATCTGGAAAACAATTAGACGAATGAATGTTTCATGTAAAATTAGGGTTCTTGATAATTATGTTAAATCCTCCCATAAATTGAATGCCTTTGATGAATTTTAAAATGTTTCACGTAGAAAATCATATATATAAGTATATGTAACTACTAGAAATGTTGTTTGGGAGTTTAGGAATCGATAATGGCATTTTGGAGTAATTTGGAAGATGAAACTCGGAGGTTGAAACTGAAGTTTCTGGGTAACAACTGCTTGATCAATCGATCGACCAAGAACATCGGTTGATCGACCCCCTTTCCTCGATCGATTGATCCCTTATGGAAAACTGCATATTCTTCTCCCTTTGTTTAATTCGGTTAAAATGTGTAGGAACCCTTGATTATTATTGTTAGAGCATAATGTGTTAAAAATAAGACCAGTAGGTTCTAGGTAGACTCCGTTGAGAGAGATTTAATGTGGGATGAGATTGTGGGTTAACGGGGAGTTATTCACACATAGGAAATTGTGCATACGTTTATTAAAACTCGTAAAAGATTTAGACCCGAAGATAAATGAGAGCATACCTACTGAAATTATACTTAGTGAGATAGAATACTTCGAGATATGAGAAGTAAGTATGAAATAAATTATATATGAGAATAAAATAGACGAATCCGTTACGCGAGATAATTGAGTAATATGTGCTAAGAACGGATAATTATAATTATGGGTCGTGGGCGGACCTAATTTAAAAAATGTGAATATATATATATATATATGGCTATGTGATTGTACATGTATTATGCATCTGTGTAAAAATCATACTCGCGCTACTTGCTATCACGGAGGTTGCCGCGCTGGGACAGTCTTATCTCGATTGGACATTTATGGATGATATTGACTTGTACCCAAGAACATAGAATTTCTTAATACATGTTATTTGAGTGATAGTCAGATGGTCCTAAGAGACGTGAGGGTATGTGTTGATCTCTTACTGAATTGGAACTATGCTTCGCCTCTATTTGTATATGTTTTGTGTTAATACAGTTCGAGTGTGATTCCAAACTAGTATTTCCCTTAGTACAACACCAGCACCATAGATTTTATGTGAGGTGAAGTTAGTATATATATTATATGTGTGACTAATATATATACGTATATCTATATGAGAACTTTATACTGTGCGTATAAGTAGATAAGTAATGAATAAGTGCTTCAACTTTATTATAAGTGTTCGGAAACTTTATAACGGCAATAAGTTGTTCAAAATAACGTAAGAAATCTTGAAGAGAATGATTTTCTAAAGTAAATATCATAACCTTGCTTTTCACGTGATAAAACCTTATGGAGAATAAGTTAGAGAAACTTATGAGATTTATTAGTACGGCAGGCGTGCACATTAGATGAGAGGTGAGAATTCTCAAGAGAGTGTCTCATACTAACATGGTTGTTGCATTAGCCGGTAAGCATTTTAAATACTTGCTAAACTATTTTGAGAACTATTTTACACTCGGGCTCTGACCCGTTTCTTGTCTCTTTCTCTCTCTTGTATATATATATACATGTATTACAGGTGCCCAGCCATATGGGCGTCATGCATAGGTTCCTTGTATTGGACGTGCTGCAGTTGATGTGGGAGTTGCAGGTCGTTGCTTTAGACGACCTCTTCATTGAATCTATTATTGTTTTAGTTCTGCTTAGTTAGGGCATGTGTCGCCCGTTTCCCTATTCAGTTTGGATTTGTCAGAGATTTACGTTTGTTTATATTTCTAGTATTTAGTATTCCTTGGGAGTTAACTTTTGTCAGGATGATTTCATGTATATTTATTTGACTTGGTTTGGTTAATATAGGTGGATTAGTTCTTTTGTGTTGATTGCTAGTCGTAGCACTTATGTGATTCTTAGACCGTGGATTATTTAAAAAGGTTTTCAAGTTGAAATTGAAAAATAGAAATATGACTTTAAATTGTTTTGACACTTAGCTTAATTATTTTGAATGTTTAATTTGGAAATTTTGTTTTGTGACAGTGATGCTAAGAATGAACCATCCGTTCAACTTGAATTTAATCTAATAAAGGGACGATCACCCGGTATTTAATTAGGCGGGGTGTCACATATACTTAAATATCAACTCTCCATTTTTAATTGTATCAGAAACATCAACGGATTTTAAAAAGAAAGTACCCGCATGGATATTTACAAGAAAATTTATAAGAGCCCTACTTTTACGATCCGTCCACCCGTTTGACATAATTGTGCAATCGTAATTTCTCCACACTAGCTTATGGTCTTCCAAAAGAGAATTAATGTCATTAACTTCTTATTTAAGAATCCATGTTCTCAATTCATGCATAGAAGGGGGTTTAAATCTAGGGCCATACTCAGCAATTGCATCGATAGCGGGTTTAAAGTGAACATCATTCACACAATTAAAAGGAAGAGCGACTGAATACGTCCACCGACCAAATTTACGACAAGCATCAATTATTTTCTCCTTTTTTAAAGGTAAATTAATTGTAGTTTGTTTGGGTTCACGCTTAACAAATTTATCCATAACACCCGTGGAGGGATTACTAGCACTACCACTTGTACCTTCACCACTTGCACCTTCCCCATCCTCACTCCCATAATTTGCCGATTGTTTACTCCCACTCCCAGGACCCTTTCCAATCTCAAACAACAATGCCGATTGGGCGGCTTTTTTTTTGGTAAAATTTTTTAGTCCTTCAACGATTAAAATTTTCACATCTTCTGGAACTTTTTTACATTCTGAAACACCGATGTGAGTGCCGACCAAATGATATTTCAAACGTGTAATACCCCGTTAGATTTATGATGTCAATATTTGCAAAAGACACCTTTTTCTCCATCTTTTTCATAAGCATGCTTCCACCCATAATCTTTTTTGTTTGCCATTTTTGAAAATGAAAAAAAAAGAGTTATAAAAAGAGTGATTAAAATGTTAGCAGACAAAAAAAAATGAAAAAAAATGATGTTAACTGCATGAAATTTCAAAAACAATAAAAAAAGTACTTGATATAAAAAACAGAAAATCAATAAGGGAAAAAAAAAAATAACTTCCTGTGAAAATTAGTGAAGAAAAGCACTTGATATAAAAAAATAATACTTATCGAAGAAAATCAGTGAAGATTCCGGTGAAGAACAACTACCGAAGTGGAGAAAAAAAACCCGTTGAAGTTCCGGAGACTCAAAAAGCTGGGCGAAAGCTGTTTTCCGGTGAAGAGGTAGTTTTTTTTTAGTGATCGGGCAAAAATAGCTGCTGAAATGAGAGGAATGTTTTTTTTGTTGTTGTTGTTTAAAACCGATGTACTTACCAAAACGGCAACGTTTTGGTAAGGCATAAGCTTAAAAAAAAGCACCAATTGCGTATCAGTAGCGCCCTTTTGCGCTAAATAGCGTACGCAATTCATGCATCCCAAATTACAGTGTTGTTTGCATTGCTTTTCTACTCTGCAAAACGCTATTGCGCTCTATTGCGTTCACAATAGCGCGCTTTTAAAAATAATGTTGTCAATCCATAAGAAACAATCACAACAAAACTCCCTCCTATATATATATATACATATACATATACATATACATATACATATGTAAGTAACCAAAAAAGGGCACCTTTTTATAATATATATCTGAAAAAAGAAACACGTCTAAAACCCAAGACGAACCAACACAAGCGAAACCTAAAAAAACCCAACCTAAAAGGCCATTCGAAAGACTTTAAAGGCAGGGCTTAGCCAATCTTCCCCACCGGCTCAGTCCTTATGTTCCAAGTTTTATCTCCCATTTTGATGCATGAAGTCCAATGTCGATCCGTTATCATGTCTTATTCTATGCCTTGTAGGCCTATGTGGCGTCTCATGTCTTATTCTATGCTTTACGGATAGTTTTAGGGACAAAAGAGATAATGTCCGGTATGGTCTTGCTAGGTTTCATGGGATTTGGGTTATTGATTGATCATCAATCGTGTTACCACCTGATGAGGCCATTAAATACATGATAAAACTCATGGATTTCTTTCATGGGTTTTCTTCAATACCTATTTTTGAGGTGATTGCGCATTTTTTTTTATCAAAATGTGTTTAATTATTTTTATCTAATGCCATCGGAGGAAGCTGAAGAGATTCTTACAGCATTGCCTGTGGGAGTTGGACCGATTTGCAGCCTTTGTTTCTCATTTTTCCGAGTAGGAGACATTGAATTTGCTTCCCCCCCTCGCGACTAATTCATATGTAATTATATAACCTTATTTTATATAGTTTCTGTTTTGGGCAGGTTTTATTCGAAATGTTGAACATTCCAAGATCTGTTATGGGAAAAGAACATTCTCATATATTTTCTCCGTCATGATAATATGGAATGATTTTATTGTTGTGCCATTTCATTCAGTTTCTTATATTAATATACACATGTATGAAATATCACCATGTTTCCCTATATTTAGCAGTATGTATTCTTTTTTTTAATGATAATGGTGACCCTCCCCCTAGTCATCAAAAGAAAGTCAAAATGTATATGTGGGGGGATAATATGAACACTTCGAATGATTCGGACTAAATAACACTTGTCCAGCATAATGAAATAAAAGATCACAACTCGATATAATAATGAGAAGAGATCGACCATCAAGGATCTCGGAGCGAGATCAGTACTATAAAATGGCAACTGCATCAACAAGCTCTAAGATCCCTGCACGACACAACTTCTTCTTCTTCTATAAACCAAACCTTGACCTCGGAGAAAAGGGGTGTGCAATTCTTGTTATTAGAGTCAAAGTAATAAGAAAGGAGAAACAACCGATGGATGTAGGCCATTGCCGAACCATGTAAATACTTGTGTCATGTGATCGTGTGACTTGTTTGATTTAGTTCTGTTTTAATTGTTTAGGATAATTCACCGTGGTATTTTTGCACCTACAATTGGCACCGTCTATAGGGAACGAGTTTTCTTTTCCCAAATCAATTAGAACCAACAAATAACCATGTATCACCTGCACAGTGAACCTCTGTCATTTAATGACAACCACTAGAATGTGATTCCAATGCCTAGGGTAAGATCAGAAATTCACCCCAACATGAGTCGAGACGCTCCTCATGCATGTTATTTCCCACCAGAGCCAAAATTTGAGCAAAGCAACGAGCAACCTAGATCAAGTCACATCTGATGGATGGTCGATGCATATGAACAACGTATCGGCCAGTAGGAGGAGGCCACATGCCTTCAAGAGGAAGAAAACATTCACGTCTGCATAGACTTCTAGAAAGGATGGATCGAGATCCCCACAAAGATAAATGCATGCGCCGTGGTCGAGCCCTTAACCCACAGGCGAGTAAAACTCACAATCAAAGAAGGGGTTCATGTCATAATTAGGAGCACTCTGAGCATGAGAGTCACCGGATTAGATGAGATAAAGAGGTAGGACATCGTAGACACAATATCCACAATCTTATCAGGAAATAGATGGATCAACACCCCGTTAATCGCGGGTCTATATTTAGTAAGTAATTGATAGTGAGGGCCCTCATCACCCAAATGCCCCTTTTTAAAAAAAAATTAAAAAGACAGAACCCCAAGATGTTTGTAACTCCCAATTTCAAAATCAATGACGAAAAGACCAACTCCATTGACCACGTACATTAGTACACGCAGGCCATAACATTGTGAAAATATAACAATGCTTTTACATACCGCATATTCCCTTCCAGTCTAGGGGATATCGGGCAAAAAATGTTTAAAATTTTTTCGCACAGGTCGGTCAATAACTTGAAGAAGCTTACCAAAGCCTTCACTGCTCAGTTCATATCAGCAATGCCCATCCGAAGCGCATGGATTCTCTCCTCACTATAAGGAAAAAGTCATAGGAAACCTTGTGGGAATATGCCAGGTAGTATTGGGAAACTTACAACGAGGTTGAAGACTTCTCCGAACACATCATTGTGGCCTTATTCAAGATAAGGGTGTGTAACAGCTATATGTTACATTAGTCCCTCACTAATAAGCGTATAGATTTCATTGACGGGGGGATAAATACAAGAAATTTGGATCAGATTTAATATTAAAAACAAAATCTCGTGCGATCATTCGAATGATAAGTACCTCGTTTGAAACACCCTTGTTTTTGTTTAATCAGGTATCTAACGACATTTAGAATGAGATTTTAGAGAAAGATGAAAATACCTTGTTCGATCAGTTAAAAGTCTCATTTTAACAACACACCTTATCACATTCGAAAGGATTCTAATGAGTCTTCTACAAGATTTTAGAACGTAACCATGAGGAGACATTCTAGATTTCGTTCGAACCAAGAAACTCGTTCTAATGACATAGTGTCTTTCGTTCGAACGATAGGCTATTCTCGTTCCAATGAGATAGCTAGCTTTTCAATGTTTTCTTTGAAAACATTTTAAAGCTGATTTACAAAACAAACTCTTAAAAATTCTAAAACCTAGGGAAAAATAAATTAACGCTTTAGTAAATGCATGCATAAATTATTCTAAAGTTGTTGAGACGTACGACTCTTCAATGTTCAAAAAGTCTTCAACTTTTTCTACTTCAATTCTGTAGAAGTCATGAAAGTGAAGTGTATATGTAACGGGATAATCCAAAATAAAAATAAACTGAGAAATTATGAAACTTGTATTACGAATCTCCTCCTTTGGCTGTTCCGGTACAAAATATAAACCGAAGCCAAATCGAATCCTAAAGACTGATACTAAATTACCATACTAAATTAAGAAATGGAAATGCATTCTGGTATAAGTCTTCAAATGCAATGGATCTTCCCCTTTGGCTAGGTTTTGTCTTTATCTTTGTGCGGGTCCAAGTGATCATCATCTAGACAGAACTTCTTACACACATGAGACAAACAAAATACCGTGATACATATGAGTTCTAAAAGATGAATAAAATCCCCCCTCAATTTATTCTCCCCCTTTTGTCATTAATAGACAAAGGAGTATAATCTAAACATGAAACATAAGCATCACATGAAGAAGAAATATATCATATCAAAAATATTTAATTGAAAGCACATGTAATGATAATCTCAAAAGCACAAGAAGAAGGAAACTCAGAGAAAATATGCCTTTATTTTTTAATGCGGAATGTGTTTGTGTGAACAATTTCCATAGGCAAATAAACATAAACATTCATAAAATAGGTACATGAAGCCATGCGACAATTCTAAAGAAAGAACTCAAAGTCTACCTTAGGTGTAAAATTTGTGAAGTCAAATAAAATTGAATCAACTCAATCAATATGTCATTAACTTGAATGATTCTCACACCAATAACGCTAAACTATTTAATATTTTTCAAGAATGTCCGTTATGCAAACTCATTAATATTTTACTTTATAACTCCCTCAAAATCTCTCATATATAAGAATGTACTCTCAAATATTTTGAAGAAATCATAATGCTCATATGTAGTGAAGCATCAATGAATCTAAAACTAAGTCTTGACGCTTATATTTTTATGTGACTCTAATTTTTTTTGTCTCTTTTATGCAAATGGTGCCTTTTAATGCAAAGAATATTTTGATCTTTCGTAGCCCATTTCCATTGCTTAACACACAATATTTTTCGAAAAAAATGAAACTCGGGGAATGATTCTTACACGCACAACTTATCTCTTTTTACATTTGGTTATTTATTAAGCAGAATTGAGATGAGAATATCTTATTCAACCAACTGACAAGTTAGCACAATGTTAATAAAGTTCGTGCACATGTGCAGTAAACGTGAGAATGAGTTTAACATGTAGAAAGTAGTCATCAAATATCAACGTAATGATATACACACATTATTAAGCACACTATTAAAATAAAGTCATGTATCAAACATTATGAAAACGCCACATGAATGGATGGAATGTAGGGGTGATCCGAATATCTTAAATGTTCATCCCTATACGGTGAAAAATCAAAATACAAAAATATTGTTTTCTTTTCCAAAAAATTTATCAAAATAAAATATTTTCCACTTTTTCAAATTTTACTTAAAAATCGAAAATCTTTTTGTATTTTTCAAAAAATATCAGAAAAACAAAACTCCTCATAGATTTTCCTAAATACATCAAAAAGAAAAACAGATAAATACAATGATAATAATAGGAATATAAGATATGAACATGATGAGCATCCTATACTAGAAAAAGTACCCTAACTCAATCAATAATAAAAATATCCAAACATTTCCTAAGATTCTCAAATTAAAGTGCATCTAAAGGTTTCGTGAAAATATCAGTTGATTGACTTCGGTGATTAAAAAGCTCAAGGACACAACCTTCTCCTAAACTAGTGTGACACCCCGCTTAAAATAATAACGTGTGGCCAACCCTATACTATAATTAATCAAGAATCTCAAGTGGATCGTTCTCAGCATCTACTATCGATACAAAAATAAACGTAGCTAACTGCCCAATACTATAAAAAGCGGGTGCCAATCTTTTTTTTAAAATCATACAAAGAACATCAACGAACCAACAACATAATAACTACTGAACATGATAAGGTAAACACACATGTTAAGATAATAGGAAATAGTTCTATCGTACGCCAGAAATACATAAAAGAAAATACCCAAATAAGCTGTCGAGTCATAGATAATACAACATCCCGAGGAAAGAGATATAAAAGTGCTACACACATAACCCTTGGGTGTGAACCCGATATACAAACTGAATCCTAAACTAGATTTTTACAAAAGATACGAAATTGATATAAAGAAAATCCCGCAACAGTCCGCCTCTGCTACAGCTCCGAGGACACTAGATAGAAAAAAATCACTGGCGTCCTTGCGGTGGGACAACTAAAATATAATACAATATGCATAGCAAGAGAAAAATATAAACTGGTCAGAGCCCGAGGTGTAAAAACATTTTAGCAAGTGCATTAAAATGCATAATAATTATAAATTCACTATAACATGATTAAAGTCGAGTCGCACTCTCCTAAAAATCCAACTCACCCCTTAACTAAAGCGCGCACCTAAACGTATGCACCTAATCCTAAAATAACTACCCAACATGTTCTAGGGACAATTCAAATCTAACCTACGCCTAATCCACACTCACGTAACCCATCATATAAAACATAACCATAAACTCCCTATTCTACCCTAACTCAAGTGTGCATCTAAACTTATGTTAACATACGAATATACCTATACATATCACTTGCTAGAATTTATCGGATTGTAGTTATTAACTTAAACAAGTTGTTAGAATCCAATTGCAATGGACTAAACTTCTCCCAACTCTCAACATTACGCTACGTTTCGTGCATGGGACGTTTCACAAAGAGAAATACAAACAAGGAACCCCCCAATACACTACTCCTTGATAATGTTGATCATCGAGATCCATTACGTCCTTGATGCACGACGCATATAACATAAACTACTTATTTATAGTATTACTCTAATTATTCTCATAAAGCATTGTTTCGCTATAACATATAAATTCGAGTACTAAGGACTAAGCTTCTACCCACTCCCAACATTGCACTGCGTTTTGTGCGTGGGACGTCTCGAATAGCGAAATCCAAATAAGGAATCCCCCTGATACACTACTCCTTGACAATGTTGGTCGTTGAGATCCATTATGCCCTCGGTACCCAACACATAACTTCAGCTACATTATTATGAGCAACAATATCTAATATCACAAATAAGATATTGAACTAAACCTTTAGGGTCTATATAACATTATTCAAGTTATAAAGCATATCATTCAACCCTAAGCAAGTACACATAACACGCTTAGCATACATTTAAATATCCAAAACACAATCACTTAGGGATATAAAATACTTCCCAATTCTATCATCTTCCGATAATTACTCGCTTTATCTCGAGTTACCAACTACCGGACTATTATCACACCGCCCTGGTAATAAAAACAAATCACAACGTATAGGAAGCGGTCATAGTTCCGAACCTGAAAGTGAGAATGAATCATACCCAAGACTTCTCACCCAGAATAAAATCACACAATAATTAATGGATGACTATGACCTGGGGACTATACGCACCCTGCTCCTCAGGCCAGGGTCCTCACCCACATCGCGCAAGTTCCCATGATAGCACTGGTGGGTATGCCCACACAATAAGTATATATATATATATATATATATATATCCACCGATATATAGTGATTAACTCGGCTATAAGTATATGCACAACTTATTCTAGTCGGTAATATGCTAAAACAATACCAATTCAAATTACCGTTCAGTTGATTGTACGAACCATTAACGTTATCACATTTGTGATTTAATCCAAAAGTCCAACATCACTAAGCGCATCCTGCCTCTCTCTTATTGACTCATAATTATCTCCAAATAGAAATCTCGATGATAGTAGGATTCCCCACTAGTCGATATGAAAATCTTCAATTTGTACTCTCTCGAAATAACTCGATACGCCTCCAATATTTCATCATATGTGAAACTTCCTAAAAGTCTCCAAAACATACTTCTCATAACATATATAAAGGTTCCAAATTGATAAACCCAAACGAAAGGGAGTGAAAATAACTCTAGAAAAACCTCGAAAAATAGCCTTGTTTTCAAATCGATTCGGCCCAGTCCGAATCTATTCGGACCTCAAAGAGAATTCATTTGCCCCCAATGTGAATCGATTCGGTCCAAAGGACTTGTAATTCTGCCTTAGGCCGAATCGATTCTGATGTGGGTCCGAATCGATTCAATCACTCAGGCCTGTAACTCTGCAACATTCTGAATCAATTCGAAAAAGGGCTGAAGCGATTCGGCCAGTTCAGTAGCTACGAAACTGGCCTATTTTCTCCAAAAATCAAAATTTCCAAAAATCACATTTATCATATTCTCTCCAATATTCTTCAACCCAAACATATTTTTAGCATCAAAACTCATATATTTCACCCAACAAATTTTTAAAACCTTAAATCCACATACCCACTCCTCAAATACAAGATTTAACCAAAAATCTAGGTTTTTGACATAATAACTCAAAATTCATAATTTTATCCACAAATCATGAAATAAATGACACACAAGAATTACTTTTCAAGTTTAATCACCCGCCTCAAAGTTGTAGAGGTTGAATTTTTCTCAAAATCGCGGATTGGCCCGAATCCCCAAGCTTTTCTTCTCTTTCTCTTATTTCTTTCCTCCCCTCTTTCTCTCTCTCTCTCTCTCTCTCTCTCTCTCTCTCTCTGTGTGTAGGGATTTCTCAATCTCAAGAATGAGATTGTTGTCTAATGGAGGCTTAATAATCCTTATCTCCAAAATACCCTACTTTTAATGATAATACACACTTCAAATGACTCGATTACTCTAATTCGAGTCAAACAAAATAAAATAGTTTGGAACCCAAATAAGACCCAAGTACAGTCATTTCGACCATCTCAACCCATCCGGGATCAACCGCACCCTCAGAATCGTCATTCGAAATACTTTCGAACAACCTCAAATTTTGACCTCACTTGCCTAATATAAAATTCTCCAATTTAAATAAATAATTATTTCTCCCAAAAATAATTAAATTTTCAATCCAAAAATCACGGGGTATTACAGACTCCCCCCTTACAAGAATTTCGTCCTCAAAATTAAGTTAAGGCTAGTACTCCAAACCTCAACTAGCTCCTAAGACACCTACTCTCAAGATCACTATATCTATTCCTCCCACTTCTCACGCGAATCATTTTAATTAAAAACCAAATCAGTTAACCAGGGAGCCCATACACCCTGTACCTGAGTTCAACTGCATAAACATTACCCGACTCCACCTCGAATCGTACAATAACTCGAAATAAATTAATCCATTATAACTTACTAATTATATAAAAAATTTAAATGTTCAAAGATTTAACTCTTCTCAATTCCTGACGTTCGCTACTTTCATGCGGGGGAGGTCTCGCAAGTGAAATCCAAACAAGGAACCCTCCCAATATACTACTGTGTAGCTCTGTCGGGGATTGAGATCAGTTAGACTAGGACTAAAGTTTTTTTTTATATAAATATTTTTGAATCATTTTGATATTGCCCTAAGGCCTATAAAACAATTGTAATATTAAAAACATTTTATTTCTTTCGACATCCGAATCAAATACCTTATGCCCAAGACACAATGCGTCAATAATTTCCATACTCTTACCAACATTTAATTCTCAAAACTAGCAAAACCATGAGCTAAAATCCATATCTCAATAATAACCCACAAGACCCTTAATCTCTTCAGTAACAAGAATCCCTTACATCATAACAAAACATTGACATACGCTAGGCCCTTCCATAACTGGAACATTACAAATAGATAAGTCTAGCCCAACTATAAAACGATAGCTTTATCGTTACTACTCAACACGTTTCAATGATTCTTACGTTCAAAACAAAGTCGTAATTCTCTACTAGCACATCACAAGACAATCTATTCTTTCGAAAAATATCGTCTAAGTGCCCCACTTGCTCGCTCCTCCCTACCCGATCATTCCATACCTAACAGGGTTATAACAACTAACCACTCATTAAAATCTTACTTGCGATACTCCCAATACCCCTCAAGGCATAACCTAACCATAGACGAAAATATAAAGTCCGACTGCATCGCTTCATCGATGGGATCCTATTCAAAGTCCTCCTGCCCAAACTAGCCTATGATTTGTTGTAGGGGTTGCACATCCAAAACCTCCTCGAAAAGTTGCCATCTACCTCTTTCGGGACAATCCCTCTTCCTTTGGCCTATTTCTTTACAAAAGAAACATCTGTCAGCAAATCCTCCCTGCCCATCCTGAGGAACAAAACGCTGTTGCGACCCTTGATAATCCTACTCATACCATCTTGCTCCACCGACATCTTCTTCTCCAGACTTACTTGAGGTTTCATAACTTTTTACCCCTTACGAACAAAGACAATATTCGTGACACTATAATAATGTCGCATTCACTACCTCGGTAAAAGTCAATAATGTTAGGTTCCCAAGCAAATGCTGTCGAATTCTCCATTCTAAACCTCCCACGAACTTCTCTATTCGCTTCTCCTCTATATTTTCCTCATCGGGCACTAAATTCGCTAATTGAGTAAATTCTTCTTCGTACTCGGCCACCGGTCGATCACCTTGAAACACATCCAGCAATCTCCTCCTCATTTCCGTCTGGATCGCGAAAGAAAAATACTTCGGTCATAGAATTCCCAAAAATATGCTATGGGAATTGCATCTATCTTCTCCGATGTGGTTATTGATTCCCACCATTGGAGAGCGGCACCCATTAATTTATAGGTGGCATGTAATTGGTTATGCACCTCACTGCATTCAACCATTCGAAGGTGCCTTTGTATACCCTTCTTCCAACGACTTGCAACTATTGCATCAGCTCCCCCTGAAAAATTTGGAGGATGTCCCTTTCAAAAAGCTTCCTGTACTCTTTCTCATATAGATGGCCCTGGGTGAGCTTGGGCTACTTGAGCTGCAGGTTGATGTGGCATCATAGAAATGGCAACAGTTACTGCTTGTGCCATAATATGGGTATCTTCGACTATGGTCACAGTCCCTTGAGGCATTTGGGGTTTTATATTATCAACCCCTCTATTTGCCTTACCTGGAAGACCTATCTTCGGTGGCATCTGAAACAAGAGCAATTGTATCAGAACGTCGTTTAAGTGATTACACATCGTAGAAGAAGATATAGACGTAATGAACACAACAGCCCTAATAGTAAGGCTCCACATCAAGAACTCTTACGAAAGAACGTAGAAAACCCGCACAGATCCTAAAGACACTAGAATCTGGAACTTTGATACCACCTGTGACACCCCTCTTAAAATAATAACGGGTGGCTAGCCCTATACTATAATTAATCAGGAATCTCAAGTGGATCATTCTCAGCATTTACTATCGATACAAAAATAAACATAGCTAACTACCCAATACTATAAAAAGCGGGTGCCAATTTTATTTTAAAAATCATACAAACAACATCAACGAACCAACGACATAATAACTACTGAACATGTAAGGTACACACACATGCTAAGATAACAGGAAATAGTTTTATCGTACGCTAGAAATGCACAAAAAAAAATACCTGAATAAATTGTCGGGTCACAGGCAATACAACATCCTGAGGAAAGAGATATGAAAGTGATACACACATAACCCTTGGGTGTGAACCCGATATACAAATTAAATCCAAAACTATATTTTCACAAAAGATACGAAATGGATATAACAAAAATTCTGCAATAGTTCTCCTCTGCTACAGCTCTGAGGACACTTGATAGAAAAGCATCACTGGCGTCCTTGCGGTGGGACAACTAAAATATAATACAATATGCATAGCAAGAGAAAAATATAAACAGGTCAGAGCCCAAAGTGTGAAAACATTTTAGTAAGTGCATTAAAATGCATAATAATTATAAATGCACTATAACATGATTAAAGTGGAGTCTCACTCTCCTGGAAATCCAACTTACCCCTCAACTAAAGCGCGCACCTAAACGTATGCACCTGATCCTCAAATAACTACCCATCACATTCTAGGGACAATTCAAATCTAACCTACGCCTAATCCGCACTCGCGTAACCCATAATCCAAAACATAACCATAAACTCCCTATTCTACCCTAACTCAAGTGTGCATCTAAACTTATGTTAACATATGAATATACGTATACATATCTCTTACTAGAATTTATCGGATTCTAGTTACTAACTTAAACAAGTTGTTAGCATGCAATTGCAATGGACTAAACCTCTCCCAACTCTCAACATTGCACTACGTTTCGTGCCTAGGACGTCTCGCAAAGCGAAATCCAAACAAGGAACCCCTCGATACACTACTCCTTGATAATATTGATCGTCGAGATCCATTACGCCCTCGGTGCATGACGCGTGTAACATCAACTACTTATTTAGAGTATTACTCTAATTATTCTCATAAAGCATTGTTTCGCTATAACATATAAATCCGAGTACTAATGACTAAACTTCTCCCCACTCCCAACATTGCACTGCGTTTCGTGCGTAGGACGTCTTGCAGAGTGAAATCCAACACAAGGAACCCCCCGATACACTACTCCTTGACAATGTTGGTCATTGAGATCCATTATGCCGTCGGTACCCAACACATAACTTCGGCTACATTATCATGAGCAACAATCTCTAGTATCACAAATAAGATATTACACTAAACCTTTAGGGTCTGTATAACATTATATCATTTATAAAGAATAATTATTCAACCCTAACAAGAAAGTACACATAACACGCTTAGTGTACATTTAAATATCCAAAACACAATAACTTATGGATATAAAATACTTCACAATGCTATCATCTTCCAGGAATTACTCTCTTTATCCCAGGTTACCAGCTACCGGACTATTATCACACTGCCCTGGTAATAAAAACAAATCACAACGTATAGGAATTGATCACAGTTCCGAACCTGAAAGTTAGAACGAATCATACCCAATGCTTCTCACCAAGAATAAAATCACGCAATAAATAATGGACGACTATGACCTGAGGACTATACGCACCCTGCTCCTCAAGCCAGGGGCCTCACCAACATCGCGCAACTTCCCATGATAGCACTGGAGGGTATGCCCACACAATACGTATATATATATTCACCGATATATAGTGATTTACCCGGCTATAAGTATATGCAAACTTATTCCAGTCGATAATATGCGAAAACATCGACAATTCAGATAACGGTTCAGTTGATCATACGAACCATTAATGTTATCACATTTGTGATTTAATCCAAAAGTCCAACATCACTAAGCGCTTCTTGCCTCTCTATTATTCACTCATAATTATCTCCAAATAGAAATCTCGATGATAGTAGGATTCCCCACTAGTCGATATGAAAATCTTCAATTTGTACTCTCTTGAAATAACTCGATACGCCCCCAATATTTCATCATATGTGAAACTCCCTAAAGTATCCAAAAAATACTTCTCATAACATATATAAAGGTTCCAAATTGATAAACCCAAACAGAACGGAGCGAAACTTACTATATAAAAACCTCGCAAAATAACCTTATTTCCGAATCGATTCGGCCCAGTCCGAATCTATTCGGACCTCAAAGAATTCATTTGCCCCCAATGTGAATCCATTCGGTCCAAAGTACCTGTAATTCTTCCTTAGGCCGAATCGATTCTGATGTAGGACCGAATCGATTCGATCACTCAGACCTGTAAGTTTGCAACATGCCGAATCAATTCGAAAAAGGGCTGAAGCGATTCGGCCAGTTCAGCAGCTACGAAACTGGCTTATTTTCTCCAAAAATCAAAATTCTAAAAAATCACATTTATCATCTTCTCTCCAATATTCTTCAACCCAAACATATTTCTAACATCAAAACTCATTATATTTCTACCCAACAAATTTTTAAAACCTTAAATCTATATACCCGCACCTTAAATACAAGATTTAACCAAAAGTCTAGGTTTTTGACATAATAACCCAAAATTCATAATGTTATCCACAAATCATGAAATGAATGACACACAAGAATTACTTAGCAAGTTTAATCACTTGCCTCAAAGTTGCAGAGTTTGAATCTTCCTCGAAATCGCGGATTGGCCGGAATTCCCAAGCTTTTCTTATCTTTCTCTTCTTTCTTTCCTCTTCTCTCTCTCTCTCTAGGACTTTCTCAATCTCAAGAATGAGATTGTTATCTCACGGAGGCTTAATAAGCCTTATCTCCAAAATACCTAACTTTAAATGATAATACACACTTTAAATGACTCGGTTACTCCAATTCGAGTCAAACGAACTTAAAATATCCCGGAACCCAATAAAGGCCCAAGTACAGTCATTTTGACTATCTCGACCCATCCGGGATCAACTGCACACTCAGAATCGTCATTCGAAATACTCTCTAACATCCTAAAATTTTGACCTCATTTGCCCAATATAAAATTCTACAATTTAAATAAATAATTATTTCTCCCAAAAATAATGAAATTTTCAGTCCAAAAATCACGGGGTATTATAACTAGATCACGTATAAAATGCTCATGTATCCTAATGTGCTTTGTTCGCAAATGTTGGACTGTATTACGAGATATATAGATCTCACTCGTATTATCATAAGAAATAGTCATTGTGCCTTGTGAAATCCCATAGTCTTCCAACATGTAATTCATCCAGAAGATTTGTGTGAAACAACTCTTGACAACAATATACTCATCCTCCATCGTGGAAAAAGATATGGAGTTTTGATTCTTGCTCAATCAAAAGAAAAGAGCACTACCAAAGTAAAAATGCCCACCCAAGGTACTCTTGCAATCATCAACATCCCTAACACAATCGACATCTAAATAAGCGGACAAACGATCATCATCGATATCAAAGGAATATCAACTACCATAGAAAAGAGTTCCACTCACGTATTTGATGATACGTTTATGTCCGATCAAGTGAGACACTTTTCGGGATGCATGGTATCGCACACAGACTTGAAGTGTGGGCAATATCGGGACGATTAGCGGTTAAGTGGAGAAGACTACTTATCATGCTCTTATAAATGGTTTGTTCTATGTCCTTACCTAAAGTGTCTTTGCTAAGCTTAGTTGATGTACTCATAGGGGTGCCTGAGTTCTTAGTGGAGTTTAACCTGAACCTCTTCACTAGGTCCCTTACATATTTGGATTGAGATATGAATATACCATCCTCAAGATGATGAACCTGGAGACCTAGGAAAAACGTAAGCTCATTAACCATGCTCATCTCAAACTCACTCTTCATCGCCTCCTAAAAAGTGTGAGCATTTTGGGATCACGTGGATCCAAATACGGTGTCGTCCATATAGACTTGGATAATAAGGATAGCACCACACTCTCTCTTCATAAACAACATCTTATCCACTCACCCTCTCTTGAAGCCATGAGTTAAGGGATAATAAGTGATCCTCTAGTACCAAGCACGGGGTTCTTGCTTCAAACTATACATGGCCTTCTTAAGATAAATGATGCGTCCTGGGTGTTTATTATCTTCAAACCCCTTTGTTTGTTCCACATAATGTTCCTCCTGTAGAATTCCATTCAGAATGGCACTCTTGGCATCTATCTGATGTAACTTGAGGCGCATATGACATGCTATGACGAGTAGTAAGCAGACGGACTCAAGTCTAGCAACATGAGTGAATGTCCAATCTATGTGTATGCTTGAGCGACCAACCTAGCCTTATTGCAAACTATGGTACCATTCTCATCCACCTTATTCCTGTAAATCAACTTGGAACCTATCATATTTGTCTTGCTAGGTTGGGGTACTAACTCCTATACATCGTTCTTGTGAAACTAAAGAGACTCATCTTACATAGCGGATATCCAATACTCATCATTGAGTGATTCTTTCACATTCTTTGGCTCAATCAAGGATGTGTAGAATAGATAGCTAACCACCTTCTCGAGTTAATCAAGAGTCTTGAAACCTAGTGTGGATCACCGGGTATAGCGAAAGGGTCACGACTCTTTCAATGGTCATGACGGTTAATGACCCTATAAGCCCCACTCATAGATGAATAACCTAATAATATCCCCTCATCACTTCGGGTGTCAAACTTTCCTAAGTGATCTTAATCTGTTATGATGTAGTAAGTACTCCTAAAGACAAGAAAATATGATAGGATGGGCTTCTTCCATGTGCATAACTCATAATGCGTGTGTAGTATGTGAGTACGGAGATATACCCTATTCATCGTATGGCATGTGGTACTTACTGCCTATGCCCAAAAATGTCTAGGCACGTGTCTCCCAAGAAGCATGGATCTAGCCATCTCTTATATCGCCTAATTCTTCCTTTTAATAATCCTATTTTGTTAAGGAGTACGAAGGGCAAAAAACTTGGTTGTTTGGAACTCAATTGGATCGAATTTTCTCTAAGAAATCTCAATATATAGTATCTAGAAAAGTCATCGATCATCACGAGAATGTATCTCTTACCACCTATTATCGGCCATCACGATCCATGTGAATCAACTAAAAAATACAAATGGGGGTAGTGGTTTTCAACTTATGACGGGGACTTAAAACTTGTTTTCCTTGTTGGTAAGGTCCACACACTGAGGAAGTTAGTTTCCCAAGTGATGGTAAGCCACGAACTAGGTCCTTTTTCACTAATCTCTTAAGATCTCTAAAATTCTCATGACCTAGTCATTGATGCAAAAGTTCCATAGGGGAGACCATGGCACTGTTTCCCATAAAGGAGAACTTAGGAATGATCCCATAGTAATTATCTTCACTCCTCACACCTTGTAGTAAAAGTTCATCGTATTGATCGTAAACATTGGATTCAAACTGGTCAAACTTTACCACAAAGTTTGCATCGCATAGTTGTCTTATGCTAATTAAGTTCTCTTTCAACCCTTTCACGTACAACACATTGTCTAGTGTAGGGAATCCGGGTATCTCAACACATCCACGCACTAAAATACTAGACTTATTCCATTTCTAAAAGTGACTTTACCTTCCTTGCAATCCCCAAGGTTGGTAAAAAATGATATGTCACCATCCTAGAGCATCCACTATCAAAATACCATTGGAAATTATTTTAAACCTTAAGAGAAACATGAAAAAGGGATTTATTGACTTGCTTAGGTAACTAAGTGGATGTAACCTTTTGTTTTTCCTTATCAATGTTGGCTCTAGTAGGAGAATTGGAAGAGCTATCAAAAAATAAAGACATCCGTTGAAATTCTTCCATTAAGATTTTCGAAGTAGTGACTAGAAACTCAACTCGCTCTCTAAGACTAGTAAAGTTGCTAGAGCAATGCATGGGAGTATATATCCACTAAGCTCTACCCGAGATGTAGAAAAACTCTCTTAGGTAATCGCTCATTTTCTAAAATGTGAAAACATAGATTTGTTTAGGTCTAACGTGGTTCTCTTTCTTCGGTTGAACTTTTTTTGTTGTTGTTTAGATCAAGGCCCAGAAGAATCTACCAAAAATTTAGGAACCGATTATGATGCGATATGAAAAGTGGATGAACCATTATAACATATTCCTTGCCTCTACCTAAAGCCTATAGCAGGGTAGAGGAGCATATTTCCAACTTTCTTTGATGTATCCTCTTTGGTATCGAGTTAAGATAGAAGTGTTTCAAGTTTTTCACTAGTGTCCATGTATTCTTGAAGATCTCTCATAAGACTAGACACTTTATTGGTCATGTAGAGGGGCAACACCAGCAGAAAAATCACACTTCAGAGATGAGGTGGTCCACCACGAGTAGCCCCTTTTGCAAAGGTTAATACAAGAAGTAATTTATTGTAAGGGAGTCCACTTTGAGTGTCCCCTTTACCAAGACCAATGCAAAATAAATCTTGAGGTTGAGGGGGTCCACCACAGATGAACCCTCAGCCAAAATATCCAAAGACAATTGTTTTGTGGTGAGGGAGTCCACCACGAGGGGCTACTCGACTAAGAGCAATGTGAATAATAACAGTTACTTGCGAGGGGGTGCACCACGAGTGACCCCTCAGCCATAATCAATATTGGAAGGAATTTATGGTGAAGGATTCCAAGACATGTGATCCCTCTGCCAAAGACAAACATAGAAATGAGAGGACCCACCTCCAGTGGATCCCTCTCAGTGCATAAGTTATGAAACAAGGTAAAACAAATTAGGGCGAGGTGATTCACCTTGAGTTTACCCTTTGCACAAAAGCAATGCTAGAAAAGGAAATGACTGGGGATCATAGGGTACACCACAAGTAGCCCCTCATCCCAATAATTATTTACTTTTTAAGAAATAAGTACTAATGTTTATTTTCTTGGACAGATAGCCTAGTTGAGCTAGTAGGGTTCAAGAAGGCTAGTTGGGTTCTCCCAGAAGTTTTGGTTCGGTGGCTAGTAGACATGGTTTATTAACCAAGATCAACCGCTTGACACTTTAAGATAAAGAGAATACTAGTAGAGGGATTCTACGAGTCACTCAAGCCCTTACACATCCCATACTTAGTTATAACTGAAGTGAGTAGCCAAGAGGCCACTTACAAGAAAAATAACTTTTATAAAATGATTATAGATTGGGTGGCCTTCAAGGCCACTCTCGAGTTTTACAAAGTTTGTACAACAAGTTACCGTTTGAAATGATATTTACCAAATCACATATTTTGTCACCATTAGGGGACATATTTTCCTTTTGACTTTGGGTTTGCACCAAGTGTCTCCTGTCAGAGGGAACAAGCGACTACAAACATATATGGACAAAAGGTATATTACAGACCTTATCCCTTATATTCCCTCTCATTTTTAGCACCCAAAAGTCCCAAGTCAGCCATAATATTCACCTATAAATAGGACCCTTTAATAAGGTTATGTCCTATCAAAAACTTAAGTTTAAGTTGTTACTCTGCCAAAATCACACCAGACCTAGTATTCTCTCCCTACTATCTCTCTCTCTCTTTAAGTGCTAAGTGATTGTATCTTCACTCCCATCATTATAACCATTATTCTTAGGAGATCTTTCTCTCCAAGTTACTATTATTATTTGTGTAGTTCATCTTCACACAGGAAGATGTCGTAGCATTTACTCCATTATTAACAAAAGAGGAAGTTTTTCTACCAGAGCTGCTTTTGATACTTTGAGGACCTTAAAGATAGAGTCCATTGGAGTAGGTCATGCCTCACCCATTCTAGTTCTTATCAGACACCAATTACACAACTCTCCTACATTTGGCGACTCCGCTGAGGACTTATCCTCATTACCATGGGAAAAGAAGGTTATACTATTTTTAAGGAGTTAGTTTCTAAAGATACTCCATCTAGTAATAGAGTTTAGAGTGACCAGACCACACGATAAGAGGTGGTGGTGACAAGAGTTAGATCACCTACTCCTCAAGTAGGACAAACTAGCATAATAATAATGACATCGTTCGCAGGTATGAGCTTGATGAGTATATTTTTTGAGTTGCTGAAGTAAAAAAATGTTAATTTGGCAAGCTTGAACCAATAATGTATGACATCGGTGGTATCCCATGCTGGAGGAGTAGCAGCTACAACACAGCAGCAACCGTAGGAATGATCCGCCACAAAAGGTGGTGTTGGAGCAAGTAGCAGCACCAGTGAGTTCACCAGTAGTGAAGAAAGTTGGACTGATGGAGTCTCCCTACAAATGTATTAGTATAGAGGGAGTGAAGAAGTTTATTTCCTCTTAAAGAGAATCCTCTCACTTATATGAGGAGCTGCAAAATCCCAACCTTGAGAGAATTAACGAGAAGCCCTACCCTGAGGGTTATCTTTCACCAAAGTTCATAAAGTTTAATGGCAAAAGAGAAAACTCTGGAGAGCATGTAAAGAGGTTTGTGGAATATCTGGGTGTGTACGAAAATGATAAGGACTTAAAGCTGAGGGAGTTATCCAAGACTCTTACTAAAAAGGCCTATACGTGTAATTTTCACCTTGCACCCAATAGCATTCCCACATGGGATGAGATGCACAGGTAGTTACTCTAAAAGTTTTTTATGGCGGAAGATGAGTTCACATTGAGGCACCTCGCCTAAGAAGTGTAGAAGCTCGATAAAGAACTAATACAATACATAAAATCTTTTTGCAAGAGGGCATTAGATGTTTATAAAGAAGTGGTTGAAGCGAGGTTGCTACAGATCTGTATTGAGTGTCTCTTAGAGGAGTAAAAATTTCATTTATTTAATGAAACCAGAGAAATAACATTCAGAGCATTCACTCGAGCGACTAGTAATATTTCCATAATTATAAAACCCAGACAGTCAAATTAGAGGACACAGGTGCCTCCGACCTCAAGGAGGTTCCAGATCTCTAGGAGACAAGATGTTATATGTAGATGGAAACCCAAAGGACAATAAGTGATGTTCAGGGTACAATGGAGGTAGCCCGACAAACAAAAGGAAGTTGGATATCACATCCCACCACCGCTACCTTGTAGTATGGTAGAGGCCATGGATTGTTATTGCACTTTGGTAAGAGAGGGGGTAGCAGGTCCAACTCACTCTAATGAGAAAATACCAATAAAAACAGACAAGGTAAATGCCAAATATTATGAGTTTCACTAGAGAGTGAAGCATGCCACCAAAGATTGTATCTACCTAAAAAGGATCTTTGGGGAGTAAGTAGCTAATACTACTTTACAGATACCACTTATGGATGTCAATGACAACCCACTCCCAGCACATCATTATAGCACTGCAAACAAGTTAGTGGCATATGATGAGGAAGAGGAAGCTCTAGAACTAACAAAATGATGGAGCAATGAGAGGATGCATGAAGAATCGTTTTTTATCCCGGATTAAGAAGAAGTTAGACATAAGGGGGTTGAGCAAGTGAACCCTCCAAAATCTAAAGTAGATGTAGTCCTTGTTCTAGATGAAGGAGAAAAATCTGAGGTAGAGTACGTCTATAATGCTCAAACTTATGAAATGCAGTTGTACTCTAAGTTCAAATCCATAGAAAGTAGTCCAACATTCAAATGATTTTTTGACAAGATAGGGATGAAGTATAACACCCGAGTGATCATTTCAAAAAATATTTTGGAATCAATGAAATAATGATGGGATCCCTCTCTGAATTAGCAGGGACCCATTAGACGTTTGATCAAAAGAGAAACTTTATAGGTGGTCTTTTTCGAGGCAGATAGACAAGTACCATATTTTCACAACTGACCACTCTATGTGACGGGTTTGATTACGGGGATGGTTTTTACCAAGGCATTGGTGGATGGAGGAGAATCCATCAATATCATGCCCATTAGCATGCTATATGAGACTGTCATCTCTCAAGACAAGATAGTGCTTGTACTATTGGTGATTTTGGGGTTTTACACTGCAGGCATGTGGTCATTTGGGTACTTGAATGTGGGAATCAAGATGGGAAAATTCACTTCCCATATTAAATTTCATGTCATCAATGTCAATAAAAGATACCAGCTTCTCATAGGGATAGTGTGAATGCACACGCATAGTATAGTTCCCTCCACATATCATCAATGTGCCAAAACCAATACTCGAGGTACCGAGATTGTAATAAAATAAAATCAACTAAAAAATTATTGTCTATTAAGGAAGCCCATATGGTGGATGCGACATTCTATACTGGGATTGGAAAAAATAGAAAGAGCTTAGTGAGAAAATTATAGTAAATATAAGTTCTTGAGGAGACACCCAGCCAAGGATGCCTATTCATGATCACTTAGGTCAAAAAGTGAATCCCCAAATGACGAAAGGAAAAAGGAAGGTGGAGGAGGTAGCCAAGCCCACTCGAACATGTAAGAAGGTCGTCCTTCTAGACAAAAAAGTTATGTATCACTTATAACAGTCTGCGTAGGTGGAATTCTGGGATGAGAGTGTTGACCCGACACCAGAATGTTTCGTGGTAGATGAGTCACATAATTATAAAGCGTGTAGAGGAACTTGAGGAAGCACTTGAATGCATATGAGACAGCCTAAGAGATCAGTTGAAGGAGTTGGAAAAGATAAATCTAGTCTTAAAAGGGGAAGAAAGTAGACCCATTCTAATTTCCTAAGGGTTAGGCCCAAAGCAAAGAGATGAGATCATTGCTTTGCTCAAAGAATTCACTAAGGTGTTTGGTTGAAAGTACACAAAGATGCCCAGGATAGATACGGAGTTAAGATCCCACAAACTGAATGTTCTTCCCAATTATCTACCAATGAGGCAATCCACCCATACGTATAAAGTAGACCTAAACTTTAAGTTCAAGGTAGAGGTGGAAAAGTTTCTAGCAGTAAGATTCATCAAACCCATCCAGCATCCGATATGGATTTCCATTATTGTATCGGTGGAAAAGAAAGACAAGAGTCATATACGAATTTGCATGGACTTCCGTGTTTTAAATTGATCTAGCCCAAAGATGAATACCCATGGCCCAATATTGATTGTTTAGTAGATGCTACAACAGGTAATGAAATGAATAGTTTCATAGATGGGTACGACGGTTACAATCTGACCAGAATGGATCCATTCAATGAGAAAATACTAACTTTCGCACACCATTGAAATTTTTTCACTACATGGTCATGACATTCGAGCTAAAGAATGAGGGTGCCACGTATCAGCGTACTATGATGCCAGTAATCCAAGATTTATTTCATAACATATTGGAGTTCTACATAGATGATTTAGTAGTGAGTTCAAAAAAGGAGAGCAAGCACATCCAAGACCTGAGTTGGCTATTTTAAAGGTGTCGTAAGTGTAAGATGAAAATAAACCCTTCAAAATGTGCTTTTGGAGTAACAACTGGAAAGTTACTAGGATTTGTAATGAACCAGCAAAGCGTACGAGTAAACGAGGAAACCAAGAAAGGCATCCTATTGATGCCACCGTCAAAGAGCCAGAGATAGCTTAATAGTTTCTTAGGTAAGGTTTCTTACCTAAGAAGATTTATACTAGCACTAACATAGGGGACCCAACCGTTCGCTCTCCTAATAAAGGAAAAATTCATATGGGTTTTGGGAGATGCTACTAAAGAAGGCATTTGGAAAAATTAAAAAGATATTAACATCACCCTCAACTATGGAACCACCAAAGGTAGGTGCACCATTGATACTCTACATGACTTCAACAGAGAGATCCAAAAGGTCCTTACTTGCTCAAGAAAGAGAAAGGGTAGAGAGGCCCATTTACTACTCCAATGGAAAGGCACTACCTAGCATCAGTATTTGTTACCCAGAAGTTAAGGCATTACCTACTGGCCTTTACAGTATATATCATCATCAAGTGCATTCCTATCAAACACCTTCTATCGTAAATGGTATTGATAGGAAGGGTTTCTAGTGCATAGATCCAAAATCTATCAAGAGTCAAGTGGTAGTAGATTTGTTAGCTCACTTTCCAAGCCAAAGTTTTAAGCATCCCAGGGAAGAATTTCTGAGAGTGAACTTCCAAGCCTGCTTATCTGAGGAAATGGAAGAATGGAAGATGAAGTTCGACGGTTCCTGTACCCAAGGGACAGGTGGAGCAGGTAATATTCTCTCAAATGGGAAGGATAAGATCACCCTCTCCTTCAAGCTTGACTTTAAATGTTCAAACAATGAGGATGAATATGAAGCTCTCATTCTGGGATTATTAGAGGCACTACAAATAGGCATTTGATTAATATGCATATGAGGGGACTCTAACTTGGTAGTAAAATATGTTGATGGGGAGTTCCCCCTCAAACATGCTAACTTATCTCCGTACAGGTCCATCATCTAGAAATTGCTGAGTCAGTTCTTGAAGATTTCCATTGAGAGACATGCCCTTACAATGAAAAGAAATCCAGACACACTAGCCACTATAGCCCAGAATTTGGAATTGGACGAGCCAGAAGCAACCATAATAGTACAATGAAGAACAGTGCCTACCATAGTAAAGTCTTTATTTCCCAATGAAGAACCTGAGGATTGGAGGTGCCCGATAGTAAAAAAGTTGGAAAACAGGGAAAGAACTATAAAAATGTAAGAATTAGAAAACTACCATATATTCCAAGGGACTTTCGATTTCAATAATACCAAGGGATTTTTGTCCAATGTGTGGGAGAAGAAGAGGCCAAAGAGAGGCTAGAAGCAATGCATGAAAATCATTACTGGGATATAGACACCCCCCTTTATCATCGGTTATAATGGGGGTTACTATTGACCCACCATGAACATGAAGGATGCTCGTCTGCAATAGGGATGCTTGAAGTGCCAGACCCAGTTTGACCAACTAGCTGAGGCCAATTTTGAAGAAGTGTTTGAAGATTAAAAGGCACCCTACACAGCATATTTGAAGGATGTAGAGTTGCCAGTGGAAAGAGAATATGAAATCTATATAAAAAGGAGAGTGGTTCGCTTCTACCTGGTAGAAGGAAAGCTCTACAAGAAATGATATAGAGAGAAGGCACTAAAGTGTGTGGCTAAGGGAGACATATAAAGGGTGCTGAAGGAGGAACATGAGCCCTATCATATGGGAGGTGCCAAGTTTTATGATCAATTGGTGATGTTGGGAAACTAGTGTCCTATGTTAGCGGCTAACTTTATCAGTTAGGTAAAAAAGTACAGGGCATGCCAATTGCATGACCCCTAAGTAAGTCCACAAAGCTTAGAAGCTCCCTATACCTTCCACACCTGGGTATTTAATTATGTGGGAAAGATCACCCAAACCTCTCATGGAAAGGCTTTCATCATTATTGCTATAGAGCTGCACCAAGTGGAAAAGGCCACTCCTTTAAGGAAAGTGACTTCTCAAGTGGTGACCCAATTCATCAGGGAATATATCATATGCAGGTTTGGTATCCCTAAGGTGATCTTGGCAGATAATAGGAGGTATTTTTTATGTGAGGATATAGGTCTCCTAACTGATAAATACAGGATTGTGCATAACAACTCAACCATCTCATACCCAAAGGGAGATGGCTAGGCGGAGGCTACAAACAAGACACTGATTAAAATTCTAAAGAAGATGTTTGAGGACATGTGAGTGCTTGGGATAAAAACCTACTGATGGTGCCATGGTCTTACAGAACTTCAAAGAGGAATCTAGTGGGGTTCACTACATTTTTTATGGTCTATGGAACCGAAGTCATCCTACCGGTGGAGTTGGCGCTACCCTCAACTAGGATTACTCTAAGCAATGACCTCATACCACGTCCTCAACACGTATAGTTAGAGGTATTGGATGAGTAAAAAGAAAAGGCCAAAGATAATTTAAAAGTATACACCCAGTAGCTATCTAGGGCATATGAGAATTGGGTCAAGCCTAGAGAGTTTTAAGTAGGGGACTTGGTCTTCTTCAAAGTATGTCAGCATTTAAGTTCAACCCTAACTAGGAAGGCCCCTTCGTGGTGCAAGGGGGTAGGCAATTGGGGTTACTATTAGATATCTAAACTTGAGAGTGACTGCCTCAAATCTATCAACTATAAGTGGTTAAAAAAGTACTATGCCTAGTAATGACATTTCCATTAACACAATGACCCAGCTCGGTCAAGGAAGGAAGGGTGCCTAGTAATAACATTGTCATAACATTAATATGTGGTTAATAAGGGACAACATATACATTGACATGTCAGTAAAAGGTGCCCCCGTATGTTGAAAAATATCCCCAAGTGGCCACCAACCTGTTTGCAATTGGGGTGGAAGCAAAAATCATTAATGTTGTCAATAAAAGACCTCGAAAGATTCTTGGGGGTCTTCTTCTTCCATCATGTAATGCGAGCATCCTCGCTATGACATGCACTAACTGTTGGCCCAAAGCTGGGGAAGACCTCAAACAGAAAAGCCATCATGATGAAAGAATTGGTGAAATTACTAACATCATAGTGACCACAAGACCTCTCAACATCAATGTGAGCATGGACTAGCTAAGTATAAATGGATACAAGAGTCAAAGATACGAGGGGTATGACCCTCTCTTGAGAAATTCTCACTTTCAGCCTAAAAAAACTCATGAGGGGAGTCCTCTGGTCTCCTTAGGATCAAGAACCGGATCAAGAAAGTAATAAAGAAAATGTATAAGTGTGATACGGAGTTTAACTGTAGACTAACCTGGATCTTTCCCACCCTGCTCGAGGTCTCACCTTTGGGTAGCTTGTCAAAGTCTTTAAACCAATACCTTTGCCATTTGACAAAGTAATGTTTGGTGGCACCAGTTTGGTTAATGGCCACATACATAGTACATTCAAAAAGAGCTAAGTGGAGTTCCTTAACCATTTATTCCTCGAGGGGGGTCCTCCTAACCATCAATAAAGACATGTTCCCCCAATTAGAGGATGGGAAACAACTTATAAATATCTTCTAAAGTTATTGTAAATTCATACCACACAATTATCAACTATCAACTATGTTGATAGTGCAAGTTTTCAAACTATCAACTATTTTGACAAGTCCAATCCCCTCAAGTACAACCTTGTGCCAGGGGGTAGCAAGGATGTGATCTACCTAGAGGTCCCACTCGTCAGGGGCACGCCCACAAACTTTCATAACAATATTGGAATGGGGAATTCACCATGATCCAATCGAACTCTAAGAATTGAATAAGGAAGTACAATAGGAAAGTCAGATGAATCACGTAAACCCACTTGTAGTTGTTTAACAATCTTGTCGTCAAATCCCTCATCAAAATTTATGAGGGAGGCCATGAATTCCCCATTCCAATATTTTTATGAGGGAGGCCATGAATTCCCCATTCCAATATTGTTAAGGAGAACAGCGGTAAAGACCAAAATCCCTTTATTGGAGGTTAAGCGAATAGTCCTTGTACGATTTAGAGTAAGAGGTTGTGGTCGAGGGAACGCTAGTCACGACCATCCCAGAAGTTGAGTCGCTCACAGCAATGGGAATGATGTTTGCAATGGTGGTGGTGGAAGAAATAGCTACCACTGTGCAAACTATGACGAAAACGGGTAAAGAACCCATTAAAATTTCACTAGTGGTTCTGATGATGGAAAAAATGCGGACTTTAAAAGAAGAAGACATAGTTGATTTGAGTTCGGAAAGTGGGAAGGCAAGAAAATATTAGCAGTTCAAACTTTCTCTCTCTAAGCTCTATGATATTTTGAAAAATGGTAAAGGTAAAATAAAGAAGGGTGGTTAAAAACACCATTTTATACCAGAAAAGACATGCGCGCAGGGGGCATCACCCAAATGATGATATACTAGTTACCGGGTTGATATATGTCTCCTTGAGACAACAAATCTGGGATAAAGAAGCATAATCATTTAATGACTCTAGAAGAAATGATTAAGTGGATATGAGAACCTTTAAAATCCCAAGAAAAAAGATTTTTGAACAAAGCCCTTTGGTCTACCCAACATAAATGACTGTGCACGAGGGGAATAATATAGAAGGGCATCACGACCAGTAAAACTAACACCTCAAAGATGATGGGGTCCCCCCATGAGTGGACCATTATGCCATGCTTAATACAGGAAGTAGTTTTTATTGAGGGAGTCAACTTCGAGTGGCCCCTCTACCAAGACCAATGCAAAGGAAGCTTAAGGGTGAGGGGGTCCTCCACCACAGATGGCCCTTTAGCAAAAATATCCAAAGATAATAGTTTTGTTGAGAGGGAGTGCACCATGGTGTCCCCTCGACCAAGAGCAATGAGAACAATAATTGTTATTGGCAAGGGGGTGAACCATAAGTGACCCCTCAACCACAATCAATGTTAAAAGGAATTTAAGGTGAGGGAGTCTAAGACATGTGACCCCTCTACCAAAGACAAACATAGAAACAAGATGGCCCACCTCCAATGGCTCCCTATCACTACATAACTTGTGAAATAAGGTGAAATGAATTAGGACGAGAGGACTCGCCTTGATTGTCCCCTCTGCCCAAAAGGAATGCTAGAAAAGTAAATAACTGAGGATGAGAGGGTCCACCACGAGTGGCCCCTTATCCCAGGAATTGTTTACTTTTTAAGAAATAAAGTAATAATGTTTATTTTATTACACAGGTAGCCTAGTTGAGCAAGCAGGGCTCAAGCAAGCAAATTGGGTTCTCTTGGGAGTTCTGGTTCGGTGGCTGAGTGACAAGGTTTGTTAAACAAACTTAACCACTTGGCACTTTAATATAAGGAGAATACTAGTAGAGGGACTCTAGGAGTCACTCAAGCCCTTACACAGCCCACACTTACTTATAACTGAAGTGAGTATCCAAGAGGCTGCTCACAAGAAAAATCAATCTTACAAAATGATTTTAGAGAGGGTGGCCCTCAATGTCACTCTCAAGTTTTACAAAGTTTGTACAGTAAGTTACCGTTTGAAAATGATATTTACCAAATCATATATTTTGTCACCATTAGGAGATATATTTGCTTTTTGACTTCGAGTTTGCACCAGGTGTCGCCTGTCAGAGGGGACATGCGGCAACAACCATATAGGGACGAAAGGTACATTGCAGCTCTTGTCCCTCAGATTCCCTCTCATTTTTTTACACCCAAAAAGTCCCAAATCAACCCAAGTATAAGAAACTCAAGTTTAAGTCGTTAATCTACCAAAATCACCCCAGACCTAATAAATCCATACTCTCTCTCTAAGTGCTAAGTGTTTGTCTCTTCACTCCTATCATTACAGCCATCATTATTCGAAGATCTTTCTCTCCAAGTTACCATTATTATTTGTGAAGTTCATCTTCTTGTAGGAAGAGGTTCTAGCGAAGAGGAAGGTTTTTTACCAGAGCAACTCTTGAGACGTTAAGTACCTTGAAGATAGATTCCATTGGAGTGGGTGACACCTCACCCAAATTAGTTCTTCTCAGACCCCAGTTACACCACTCTTCTACAGGTCAAGTCATCATTTTCCCTCTCAATTAAAATGACCCTCTCTCCTAAAGAAACTCTCACCGAGGACTCGTTCTCTCACTTCTCTTGATTCATTTTCTAAGTCTAAAACTCTAATCACTAAACCTTTGTTTTGTTTCTTTATCTTAAAGGACTCATCATAAAGATCGGCGTAGGTGCGTCAAAGGTCACTCTCGCTCTCACATAAAACATCCTCTCACTTACTCTCGTCAGAATGAATAAACTCACTATCGAGCTCATCATGTTTAATATCTTCCACACCAGTGTGAGGTGCACTAGGTGTACCAACATGACTAGAAATGAACAACGTGGTGAAGTTACGTCCATGGAGTGATCCGTCCATGAAATCCACCGACTCTCCCTTGCTCTGGCTAAGCATAGCACTAAACGAAGCTTTGCCTTTGCCTTGTCTCTTGAATCTCGTCGGACACTCGTTAGATTTTTTACCCTTACCCTCACACTCATAACATCTCTTCATCTTTCTTTAGTTATTTTTCTTTTTTTTCAAAATTTTTGTAGCCCGATATATATTTATTATCTTTCTAAAAAAAATTATTCCTTGGAAGTATTACCTTTTCTAAGTTTGAGAAACTTTTTGAATTTTTGTACAAAAGGGCTAAATCATCCAATTCAAAATCATACTCGAAGTTAGATGGCAATTCCTATTTCTTTTTAGATTGTACTTTTAACTCAATTCCATTTTCCTAAGGTTTAATAGTTTTGGGAAATATATCTATCTCATACATTTGAAGGTCTCCTACGAGTTCTTCTAAACTAAGAGTATCTAATATCCCTAATTAATTAAGCATGCTAACCTTAGGCATGAAATAAGCTGGGAGTGATTTCATTATTTTCTTAACTAGACGCGTCTCAAGGATTTTCTCGCATAAATTGAAATTAGAGTTTACTATATCTGACAGACGTGCGTAAAACTCATCAAATGATTCAGACTCTAGCATAGTGATCGTCTCAAATTATGTGGTGAGATTCTGCAGCTTAGAAGCTTTCACATCGTTGGTACCCTCATGAGTGAGATGGAGGGTATCCTAAGATTCTTTAGATATGATGCACATCATTATGTGACAGAACTTATCAAGGGTGACGGTTCTAGTGATGGTATTTAGACGGCGTGAGTTAAAATTTATCCATTAAAATCATGTTTTGTACATGCAGAGACATATTTTAAACTTTTGACATTGTCGCTTGTCACTGTGGGTGGAGTCAGCCCTCTTTCAAGTACAAGCCAAACATATTCATCAATATATTTTAATGCAAACCTCATCCTAGATTTCTAGTAAGCATAGCTTGACCCATCAAATAAGGGCATCCAATCATAAAAATTATCCATAAAATCCAAAATTTTAAAGTTCACCAATTCAAAAAATTGATATCCAAAACACTTTTTATGAAAAAGGATCACACATTATTATACTGCAACCAACTCTTACACTAATTTGAGAAGGCTGGGATTGTATGGAATGATTTGTATTTTATTTTTCCACACACAAATCTAATTTTACTAAATTAAATCTTTGATTAATTTATGGTTGCATATAAATATGTAGTCCAAATTTTAATTTAACAAATGAAGCATGCAAAAAACATGAAGAAGTAAGGAAAAATACCTAAATGGGCAAGATCCTTATTCAGTACTATAGAATAATTTACAGACATTCGACTTATAAATTAGTTAGACCAACTAAGTATGACGCAGAGAGTCTTCAATTTCTTCTATAAAAAGTGGCACAATCAAGTGCCGTAAATAAGAAGTAGCCTTCCCTCAGTATCCACCGATCAATCTTCTTCTTCTTCAGTAGTGAAACCTTGGTTTCACAAATCAGTAGTAGATATTTATCTCTATAGGGGTCTTTTAACTAGAAAGGTTTTTCTTGATTTGATAAAGTGATATTCAAGTTTCCAAGGGGTTTGGAATAATTCAGGAAGAGTCCAATCACAAATAGATCCTAAAAATGTTGAAAAAAGCTTTTAAAAAGATTTCTCCAAGTATCTAATATCATCTCTCCTTTATAAGGAAGTTTGTTACAAAGGGATAAATACAAAAAGATTTGGATAATATTTAATATTTAAAATAAAATCTCGCACGGTCCTTCGAATGATAGGTACCTCATTCAAACGACACACCTATTTTCGTTTGATCAAATACCTAACAACATCTAGAATGAGATTCTGGATAAGGATGAAAAAGATCTTGTTCGATCATTTGAAAGTCTCATTCTAACGACTTCTAATGAGGCTTTTAACGAGATTCCAGAACTTGACCAAAAGGTGAAGTTCCAGAATTTATTTTGTAAGAGCAAATATCCTAAAGTTGCTCATAGATTAGGCCTTTATTTGCATTTTGACATATTTGGCATATCCCGTTACAAACCGATAGGAACCGACACGTTAAATCGAACTCTAACATCTCCAAGTTCAAGAGTCCTCAAAATCTCATGAAGGTATAATTCTTTTAGGAGTTCATGTTTATTCATATTTATATTTGAGTTGTATATTTTAGTAAAACTGATGCTGGATTTTTTAAGAGATTTAAAAATAAAAAAAATTGGCCTCATTCAATGAGTTTGAAGCTCATTCGAACGAAATAGCCATTTTGTTATAAGGTTGTTAGATCTTTACTTCTAACGAACATCTAATGATGTTGCACTGCTTTAAAGGGCATGCTCGTTAGAAGCTCGTTAGATGTAGACATCGAACGCACTTCCTTTGTCGTTTGAATGAAATTCTATTATCATTCGAACGAACTAGATTTCTCGTTCAAACGACATTGATTTTCATTCGAACAAGCCACTACCTCGAATTTTATCTCAGATTTATAAATACCTATTTGGAAACCTTTTTGCATGGGACTTTGGGGAAAATGTGAACACAAAATCAAAACAAATGTTTTTCATATTTTGTGTTATTAAAATACTTTTGATTCACAAACTTTACATCCCTAAGTAATTTGTGAATCCTATTGAAACCCTAGAAAATTTATGGATCTAGCATTCACCTCATGGAGAGGATACTTTAGGGCAAAACTTGTGACCCGAGGGATCACTACTAAAGGAAAAATAAAGGTTGGTCGGTGGAAACTGAGGATGGATCGACACCTGTTGACGACTCCAGACTGAGCCATTTGCTTTAGAAATTTTGAATACTGGGCATCATACTTAGTTCTTCTAAGTGATGTAAGTCGAGTGTCTAAAGTACTGGATATAGGTTTTTCTCTGAAAATGAATTTTTCCTCATATTTGTGGTTGATGGCATGCATAGAATTTTATATGATTGGAACTTTGGTCATATGCACACTATATTAAATTAAAAGATTACAATTTGGTAAAAATTTAATTGTGTGTTTGGGACATTTAATTAAATATATCGATCGCGTGCACTCTCAAATTGGTATCAAAGCTTGTTACACAAAAACACTGTTTGATCTTTTTTCGCAAAATTTTATTTGATGTCAATTTTTTTGAAAAATTATTTATCTTGAAAAGGATGCATTTCAATGGATAATTTGTATAATCGAATTTCCATTTTTGATGGTTCTAATTATTCTTACTGAAAGCTAGAATGAGGTCAGCTTTAAAAGAAATTGATGAACTGTGACACCCCACTTATTAAAATAAGATGTGGCCAGCTTAATACTCTAATAATATACAGGAAACATAGATGGTCCATTCTTAGCATCACTAACGTGGAAATAAAATATGAGATAACCACCAATTATTTTAGAAAATGGTTATCAATATTAAATTTTTGTAAGTTAAAATAAAAGCATTTAGACAATCCAATTTAAAAGAAAGTGGATATAAATAAAGATAGACATAAGATCAATGATACTGTATATCATAATAACTGAATAACCTGTCGGTTAATAGAACAATACAATATTTACACCAAGTATAAAAGTACAATGTCACATAATAATATAAGTACAAAACTTGGGCAACACGCCTGAATGTGTGACCGATCATAACTAGAATACAAAAAATATGGAAGCGTCTATATCAACTATCCCGTAACATCCATAAAATGTTGCAGCTCCAGGACACTGGTATAGAAAAGTCAATACGGGCGTCCTTACGACGGAGCACCTGGACGAATATAAGATTCAAGTAAAATGAGGAAATATGAACGGGTCAGGGCCCATTTTAATATGATCACCAAGTGAATAAAGTGCATGACAGTTATGAACAAATCAATTATCATGAATAAGCTTGTTTCGTTCACAATAAATAATGATAAGGAATCTAACCTCTCAATCTAAAATCATAATAATGACTATGATCACAATTCAATTATCGGGAGCATATAGATAAAATATTACGTAATGACATTCCATTTCCTTTTTACACAATTTCATTTCAGCATTCCTCTTTCTCATCAAGAACCGTATTCAAAGAAATTTACTTCATACATTGCCATATTATCAATAAAATCCCACTTTAATAAGAATGGTTATATTTCACAACATATAGCGATTCTAAGACCATCCTTTCGGGTTTCCCCACTGGATGCGCCCCTAAATAGCTATCATCTTCCAGGGCCTATCACCAAGACAACCTGGGCATCCTACATCGCGTGACATCGGGAAGCGGCCATATACCTTCAGTAGTGAGTCATAACCACACCTGAAATTACCTCAGTTCGAACAATAATCACACAATATATAATAATCGGCCCTATGCCCGAGGACTATATTCACCCTGCATTCACTAGCCAGGGGAAATCACCTCATGCGCGTAACTTCCCCCATGATAGCATTTAGAGAGGTGTGTATATGTAAATTTATCATTCACAAGTTATTCCCGTTTTAAAATATATATTAAGTCTTTATCCGGAGCCATAAGCGTTTAATGTCATCATTATAAAATTCAACGTTTAATAAACCCTCAAATTAGTCTCCGAGAAATAATGACTTTACCATAAGCCACCAAGTATAGTATACCTCAAACACGTCTCTAAATTTCCACAATTATATAATACTACTCTTCCCTAGTCTCAAACTAGTTCGCTCAAGAAGGAACTACCCTAACGTCTATTTCATAAACCCCGAGATAAGCCCAAGTATCCCCATTCTAATCTAGTGTCCGTACATACCTAATGTAAGACTCTAGTACACTCTATTTCATCCGAAAAGAAAGTTCCTAGGTCATAAATCTACAATAAAAGGATTACAAATTAATGTAAAAAAAATAACTTAAAACAGCAGGAATTCCGAATCGATTCGCCCTAGCAGAATCGATTCAGTCTTGAAAGCGAATCGATTCAGATGGTCTGAATCGATTCGGTCAAGAGGACCCAAACATTCTGCATACTATCGAATCAATTCGGATAAGTCGAATCGATTATCTCAACACATACCTGTAGCCTACCCCTTTAGCAAATCGATTCGCTAGGGGGCGAATCGATTCGCCTTGGCCAGAATGCCTAGTTTCGGCTATGGAGGTTAATACCCCTAATTTTCCCAAATTCATTTCTCTTCCATTTTACCCACACCAACCATTGTTAATCCAACCAAAACAATCCTATAGACATACTAACTACTATAATTCACACAATAACTATCTAGATCAAAGTTTAAGGGTTCAAACACTACAATTTCTCTAAAACCCATATTTGTTCAATTATTCCAATACACAACCATCACTATAATTTATTCACCTTAAACCATATATTAGCAAGTAAGAAACTTTCCTTAGGCTGAAATATCGGATTCCCTTAAGGTAGATGCAAGATCAAACCCAATTTCTTCAATTCTTCTCCTTTCTCTTCTTTTTTTCCACAATTATCTTTCTCTCTCTCTCTCTCTCTCTAGGTTTAGGAAGCATACACTTGATAATTAAGAGGGGTTACAAGACCTAAACATGTAATTAACATTAGTTTACATCTTTAAATGTTAATACACCATTAAAATGACTCGTAACTACATATATAAGTCATAACCTGTCAAAAGTGCCCAGAACCAGAAAATACAAGATGGCACTTATTTTGACTATCTCGACTATTTCGGGAATGACCGCACCCTCTAAATTGGCATCCAGAATAATAAAAATCATTTCAAGTTCCAACTTCATTTAAACCATAAATGCCGTTTAAAACACAACGACACCATAAATCATAATATGATGTCATTTACATTCACATAACAACAAGTGTGCAAAATCTAGTAAATATTATCATTTAACTCACTTAAAATAATATTTACCCCATTATTCAATATTTTATATAATTACCTCACATGGAAAAATAATATAAAATCAATTACTCAAAAGTAAGGGTTATTACATGAACGTGTTGGTTAATTTGTGAAAGAGGGTAGACTCCACTCATAGTGACTATATATAATGCCGTTGGTCCTAAACCTGTCTCTTCATGGACAGAGGACAACTTTAAGTGGAATAATTTCAACACTCGGGGATTAAGTTCTATTTTTTGAGTCGTCACCCCTGACGAGTTCCATCATATTATAACGTGCACCCAATCTAAAGAAGCGTAGGATACCTTCCAGCGTACTCATGAGGGAACCAATACTGTAAAGGCATCCAAGCTATAAAATTTGACCACTCAATTTAAGACCATTACCATGCTAGAATTGGCGTCTTTTGATGAGTTTTATGCACATTTTTCGAACATAGCTAATTCTGGTTTGAATTTAGATGAGAAAATTCTTGAGACGAGAGTTGTTAAGAAAATTTTGAAGATTCTTCTTGCCTCCTCTATTCCTAAGTTCATCATACTTAATTCGTTGGGAATTCTAGATATTCTTATGTTAGAAGAACTTATAGGAGATCTTCCAACATATGAGATTGATATGTCACCTAAAACTATTAAACCTAAGAAAGTAGGGATTGATTTAAATACTCAAACTAAGAAAAAGAAGAAAGAGAAAGTTTATGATTACAAATTTGAAGTTAATTTTGATTTTGATGAATTGGCCTTGTTTGCAAAAATTTTCCAAAAGTTCCTCAAATTTTCCAATGAAAATATTTCAGAGAAAAATAAAAATAAAAATGAAGGAAAGAACGGGGGAGAGAAGGAGGAAGAAATAAGGTTCTATGAGTGTGAAGGTAAAGAACACGAGGCACATGAGTGTCCCACAAGGCTTAAGAGAAAGGGCAAGAAAGTTGCACATAAATCCACTCTTAGTGATAGTGACATCCAGTTAGTTGATTCAGGGGAGAATCACCACATAAATCGTGTGTTACGTTAATGGCTAGTCACGTTACCACTTCTAGTTTGTCCCATGCTGATGAGGACATATCTAACCATGAGAGCCTTGGTTATGTTTCGAGCCATTTTAAAGATAGTGGGAATGAGATTATGAGTGAGGGTGATGGTGATCTCCAAAAGGCATTTAGTGATATTTACAATAAGACCTTGAAAATGAAAAGTCTAAATAAATATTTATCTCTAAAGAGTTAGATTTAGAGAAGGAGGTGAAAATTTTAAGAGAGCGTGAAGCGTCGGTGAGTTAACTCGAGAAGATGAAAATTTCGTTGTGTGAGCAATTGATCATTTTAGGCACGAAAAAGACCGAATTGACCAATACCATGTCTAGTATTATGGTATATCTTCAATCTTCATTGGAGACTTGTGAGAAACTCGAAGCCCATGTATCCCAACTCAAGAGCGATCTTGAATGTGTAGGAGAGGTCAAGGTCATTTTAGAGGACACATCTTAGAAGGTAGGAGATATCCACTTCCCATGTCATACACGAGCTGGTTCTCGAGTTTGTTTTGGATCTTTATGGCCCTCAACTTAAATGACCTAGGCGACATAACCCACGTAGGAGATCTCGTCCTAGACATTTCGAGAAAGGTGTACCCAAGCCCATTTATGTCTCTACCCATTGCAAATAAACAAGTCACCTTAGAGAGTTTTGTTTTAAACTAGGGAGAGTGTCTCATAGATATGTTCCCATGCATGTTCCCGCATGCACTCCCACACATGTTACTCTACATGCTCTTATACATCACTTTAGAGAAATTGAGAGTTTTAGAGAGCAGGTAGATTTTTTAGTCAAAACTTCAAAATGTTTGATGGAGGAATTTGATAGGATGTCATTTCCTTTTGAGAAATCTTCTGGCCTAGTGATTGAGGTTGAGACTTGGTTCTATAATAAGATGCCTATCATGTTCATATCTTATATCCCTATTGCTAGATTGTATTATCATTGTATATATATTTTTCATTTTTACATTTTAACAGAAATCCAAAAAGAGTTTTGTTTTTCTAGAAATATTTGAGAAATACAAAAAAAATTGGTTTTTAAGAAAAAGTTGAAAAAGTCAAAATGATTTTATTTTGACAAAAAATTTTGAAAAAAAAAAAAAAGAGTTTTGTATTTTTTTGTCACCATATATGGATGAGTATTTAAGATGTCCAAATCACCCATTAATTTCATATCCACGTGACTTTTTCATGGTGTTTTCAAACATGACATCATTTCATTATTGTGATTAATAATGTGTGGAGTCATTACGTTGTGATGTAATGATTACTTGCTATATATATTAGAATCCTTGTCTCCGTTAATTCACACGAGCATGAGCTTATTTGAATACTGCACTTACATGTCACTTATCGATCGTTGTGTTTTCATCTCAGTTTTGCTGTAAAATGAACAAAATGTAAAAAACGTGATAAAAAGTTGTGCTTGTAAGAACCATTGCCCGAATTTAAATTATTTTTTCAAAAAATTTGTTTAATATCAAGTAATGGAAAGGTGCTACGAAAGATAAAATATCTTTGCGTTAAAAGCTACAATTTGTAATGAAAAGATCCAAAAAGATTAACGACACATAAAAATCGAAGTGCAAGGCATAGTTTTTGAATTGTTGGTGCTTCGCTACATATGAGCATTAATTTCTTCAAAAGTAATTGAAATTTCATTCTTAGTTATGTGAGATTTTGAGGGAGTTATAGTCGAAGATCAATGGGTTTACATAAACGAAAACAATTCCGTAAAACATTACAAAGTTTGGCATCATTGGTGTAAGAATCATTTATGTTCATGACATGTTGATTAAGTTGAGTCAATTTCACTTGAGTTCAGCATTTTTACACCTAATGACTTTGAGATCTTTTGTAAGTGGTATCTCATTCCTCGTGACATTTCGTTATGATTGTTTGTGTTGATTAACCTATGGAATATGTTTACATCCCTACATCACACTTTCATGATTATGGTATTTTTGTTTCAGTTCATAACGTGTTGTATTTGTACAATCTTACCTTTGAGAAAATTTTGAAAATTTTCAAAAATAGTTGACGAACCTTTAAGACTATCATTACATGTGCATTATTTATATGTCTTTGAGATAATATCTTACATCTTATAGGTGCTGATTTATATTTCATGTTTAGGTTTTACTCCTTTGTCTATTTCAAAATAAAAATGAGGGAGAACAAATAACGAGGAAATTTATGGGAGAAAACACATTACGAGTTTTTATTTTCAATTTAAAACTCTATGAATAATGTTATTTATTTGTTTCATGTGTGTATTTATCCAAACAAAGAACAAATTACACCGCATAAAGACAAAGTTGCCCAAGAGAAGAAAAATATGATATTGAAGACAAAGCTTTACTAGGTTATTCCATTTCTAGAGTTTGGGA
Organism: Sambucus nigra; assembly: GCA_949130495.1. Lineage (NCBI taxonomy): Eukaryota > Viridiplantae > Streptophyta > Magnoliopsida > Dipsacales > Adoxaceae > Sambucus > Sambucus nigra. The sequence continues at coordinate 43,804,768 of OX422213.1, forward strand.
GGGTGTTAAGATTGTTTCATCATAGATTGGTTTAGATGTTATTTGAGTTTCGGTTTTGGTTTGTACAGTTTTGTACTGGAATAGTCAAAGGGGAAGATTTGTAAGAGCAAATATTTTGAAATTACTCATAGATTAGGCACTTATTTGCATTTTGGCATATCCCACAGACTGACATGCACTGACACGTCAAACCAAACTCCAACATCTCTAAGTTCAAGACTCCTCTACATCTCATGAAGGTATAATTCTTTCAAGAATTAATAATTATTCATATTCATATTTGGGATGTATTTTTTAGAAAATCGAGGCTAGATTTTTTAAGATATTTAAAAATAAAAAAAATTGGCCTCGTTCAAACGAGTTTAAATATCGCCTGAACAAAATCGTCATTTCATTAGAAGGTTGTTAGATATTTACTCTAACAAACATATAATGAGGTTGCACTTCTTTACAGGGCCTTCTCATTAGAAGATCATTAGACGTAGACATCGAACATACTTCCTTTATCGTTTTAACGAAATTTTGTTCTCGTTCGAACGAACTGGCATTCTCGTTCGAATGATATATATTTTCGTTCGAATGAGACGCTGCCTTGAATTTTGTCTCAGATCTCTAAATACCTATTTTGAGACCTTTTTCTTGGGACTTTGGAAAAAACATGAGCAGAAAATCATAACCAAAGTTTTTCATATTTTTTACTATTAAAACACTTTTAATTCACAAACTTTACATTCCCATATATTTTGTGAATCCTTTTAAAACCCTAAAAAGTTTATGTATCTTACATACATCTTGTGGAGAGTATTCTCGATGGCTTAACTTGGGACCTGAGGGATCAGTGCTAAAGGATGAAGAAAGGTCGGTTGGTGGATATTGAGGGTGGATCATCGCTTGTGGACAACTCTGGACTGAGCCGTTTTCTTTAGAAGTTTCGATGACTGTGCATCATACATAGTTGTTCTAAGTGATTTGTAAGTATAGATTATTTTAAACTTTTCTGAAGTGTTGAATATATGTTTTTCCCTAAAATGGGATTTTTCCTCATATATTTGTGGTTAATTGCATGCATAGAATTTTCTGTGATTGGAACTTTGGTCATATACACACTATATCTAATTAAAAGATTAAAATTTGGTAAAAATTAGATTGTGTGTTTAGGACATTTAATTAAATAAATTGATCCATTATTTCATGTGCACTCTCACGTTTGAATCAAGAGAACTCGTTCTAATGACATAGTGTCTTTCGTTCGAACGACAGGCTATTATTTTTCTAACAATATATCTAATTCTTCAAAGTTTTCTTTAACAACATTTTAAAACCATTTTTTTTAAAAAACTCTTAAAAATTCTAAAACCCCTAAAAAGAAAGGTAACTCTTTACCAAATGCTCCCATAACTTATTCTAAAGTTGTTGAGATATATGATTCTTCAATCTTGTAAAAGTCTTAAACTTTGTTTTCGAATTCATAGAAGTAATGAAGGTGCAGTTTATATGTAAAGGGACAAGCCAAAATAAAAATAAACTAAGAAATTATAAAACTTGCTCTTATAAATAACCCGTTCATTACCAACCGATGTACAAATTGCTACAATGTTATGCCCTTTGGGATAAAAAATACTAGAGGAATGTGCCAAAGATTGGTCAACAAGGTTTTTTAAGAACATATTTGGAGGAGTGTGAAGGTATGTGTAGATGACATATTGACCAAGAGTAAGAATGCAGCGGATCACAGTCATGATCTTGGCCAAACTTTTAACAAAATGGAGAAGTAACATATGAAATTAATTCCCGTGAAATGTGTGTTTCAGAGTCAGGGCAGGAAAATTTCTTGGTTTTATTGTCAACCAAATGGGGATAGAGGCCAACCTTAATAATATTAAGTAGTGAACAATATGTAGTCTCCAATAAGTAAGAATGATAGCGAGAGATGTACTGTCCGCGTCATTACACCCAAAAGATTTAAACCGAGGGATATCTAAAGATGTCTTCCACTCTTTAAGGCTCTTAAGAAAACCTTTTACTAGAATTAATAGTGTAACAAAGACATCCAAAAATTAAAGAAATACCTGGGATCCCCTCCTTTGTTATCAAGGTCGATCCTATGAGAGAAGTTATACTTGTATTTGGTTCTATTTGAGTCTTTTGTAAGATAAAAACTTATGAGGTTAGGGAAATTTAAATTAGTGTTGATTAAAGCCTTTAGAAGGATGAATCCATGTTTATAGGCTCACACGTTCATGGTGTACACTTATTTTCCTTTTCAATAATCCATCCACAAACATGAGAAGTCTGGTACGTTAAAGAATTGGGTGGTAGAGTTAAGGGAATATGACTTCGTGTATGAGCCAAAAACAACCGTCAAAGGCCAAGTATTGGCTGACTTCATAGTAGCGTTCTCATATGATGAGGAGCTAGTGGAAAAGTTAGTCAAGGCCGGGGATGGGCTAGTTCTGACCAGTGTAATGCAAGCATCTTCTACAATGAAAGAAAAAAGGGTTTGTGATTTAAATAAAATGAAGAAGCTATTCCAGAACGATTCTTTAATTGAAGGAAAGTTTGAGAAGGAAACCCCCCGTTTTCTAGTTGTTTTTCGATGGATCCTTATGAGCCAATAGTAGTGGGATGGGTTTGATCATTACTTCTGTAGAGAGTACGGATGTGGAGTATGCTCTCCCGTTTAGAGTTGAAGCCTCCAATAATGAGGTAGAATACGAGGCATTAGTTTGTTTAGGTCTAGCCTAATCACTCGGAGCACAACACTTATTAGCTCATAATGACTCTCGTCTAGTCATGAATCAAGTATTGAGTGTCTACAAAGCAGGGGTGAAATCATATCAAAGTATTTGCCAAGGATGAAGTTGTTAATCCCAAAGTTTACTGCTATATAGATGGTAAGGATTCCAAGGATAGAGAACTCTCGAGCCGATACACTAGCTCATCTAACATCGATAACCCGGGCCGAGCTCTAAAGAATAATGCCTATAGAAATATTGACGTACCGCTGTATTTAGGAGGAGAATGTGAAGGTAATGGAGATGAACATGGGATTATCTTGGATAGATCCTATTAGATCATACTTAATAGATATGCGGTTATGGAAGACTAAAAAAAAGAAAAAGATTATGTTACAAAGAGATAAGATACTTGTTAGAAGATGGGGTCCTTTTCAAGAGAGGTTTTGTTTTTCTCCTAATGCAATGTGTCACCCTAAAGAGTTTCTTGACCAAATTAAAGAGGTTGATGAAGGATCCTGTGGGGCATATTCAATAGGAAAATCATTGGTAAAAAGGGTGACTACCCAGGGGTATTACTAGACTACAATAAAGGAAAACTGTGTATATATGCTAGGAAGTACAACAAGTACAAAAAATACGGGATCATTCATCGAAAACCTTCAAAATCCTTAACACCTATCACATCCCCATTGACATTCGCCACATGGGGAATAGATTTGGTTGGCCATATTATAAAGTCTGAGGGCAGATTTAAGTATTTTGTCATCGTAGTGGACTACTTTATAAAGTCAGTTGAGTCTGAACCATTGGTAACGATGAATGATTCAAAGATCTTCCACTTCGTATGGAAGAAATTTTTTATTCTATTCCATTAAAGGATACCCTTTGCATTCATTATAGAGGATGACACACAATTTGATAATGAATACTTTGAGGATTATTGCGTCAGATCCAAAGTCAAGAAGCTTCACTCCTCACCTAGTCACCCTCAATGCAATGGGAAAACCTAGGTCACCAATAAAACTCTACTTCATGGGATAAATAAGAGATTGGATTATGCCAAGGAAAACTGTATCAATGAACTACAAAGTGTCCTCTGGGCTTACAAGACGACTTCGAGGACAACCATGTGAGAAACCCATTTTATGGTGGAATTAGAAATCTAATTAGGGGTACGTACATAAATTTGTTTACCAAGTCATAGGGTGCCGAATTTCAATTCCCTGAGGAGTCATTTGATATGTCGACTTAATCATGATTTAGTGGAAGATTTTAGAGCGTACGTAACCCTAACAGTATTAACATATCAATATATAATAAAGAGGGTAAATTAGTCTAGAATAAAGTGATCAAGAATGGAAACAAGCTTGAGTCCAATTGGCTCAGACCTTAAAGCGTTAGCGCAGTAGTCCGACCAGGCATTTAAATAATTGAGACTCTAGAGGGGGAACCATTTAAGAACCCATCGAACGCAGAGCATTTAAGAAAATATTATCACTAGGGTGACCAATGTATTTTGAAAGAAATCAACATGATAAAGTAAGTTATGTAAAAAAAATTATGCATTATCAATGAAATTAAATCTTCTCTTTATGTTGATTATTCAATCATTTCCATTATTTATTGAAAATATTAACAATTCAAGATATGCGTAAGAAGGCCACGATGAAGACATGTCATAATTGAATAAAATATTCCAACTACTATCAGATCACACTTAGAAATGTTGGTCGACCTGTGGGAAATAAATGTTGTCATAAGGTCAGCTCAGCCATGAGCCGACCCAATTCACTAGTAAGTTGACTATATCATAGTTAAACCCATAAAAAACAAGCACGTCATTGTCCATGGACAAAGACTGCATCAATAAAGTTGGTCAGGGGGATTTAAGTTAACACTTGTAACAACCCAATCCTGGCAACTTGGGTTGGTCCATTGGTATCTAGTAAGTCAAGTCAGGTTGTCCTAAATTTGATCACAAGACTATAAAACTAAAATATTGGCAGGCCTAGTTTAACATAAAAATTGTTTAAAAAAATTGCTAAAATTAACTATTTTTAAAATGTTTTGAATAATAATCTATACCCCAAAAAACATGTCATATATGGGGTTAATAACTTAGACTAGCAAATTATTAGATACGCAGCAAATCAATAGAAAAGGATGAAAGATCGTTCAACAAAAGAAATATCCATTCATGACAAAATTAACAATAGATCAAGGATTGAAGATTACAAGTGTGATTGCTCAAAAATTATGATCAAATTAGAGACATATCACCACAAAAAGCTCAGGTAGCTAGAGGATATTGCGTAGGGTTGTAAGCAGTAGGATTAGTCATTGGTATGTCATAAGGTTCTCTTTTATCACGCTAGGAGCAATGGGAAGGTCTGGATTTGTGGCTGCAGTCTTATCAACTTGTACAATAGGATGGACTTTTATTACTGGGTTGTCCACCTCCATAGAAGATGAAACATTATCTAAGGTCATTGCCTCTGCATCGTCTACCTCCCAAGCACCAATGACTTTAGTAATATGTTGTTAATGCTTCATTACACTATTTTTTAGCTTTTCATATCCGTCAGTGATGAAAGACATAGTCTCCACCAAAAATTCAGAGTATGCTATTTCGTAATGGCATCCTCCTCATCCTTATCCAGTTCTTCATATAGACTTTGAATTTTGGTCATGTCAATGCTATACAGGTCCTTGAGTTTCTTAACATCCTCCTCATATGTACTGAGATCTTGGGTATTCTCGGCCAACTGATTATCCTTCAGTTGTATATCTTTGTCCTTTATCTTCAGATCGTCCTAGGTTTTAGTGGATTCTTTTTACAGAGCAATCATCTGACAACCTAGACTGTTGAGCTATCTATGGATCTCTTAGTTAATTTTTTTTCTCATTTTCTAAGGTTTGCTTATTAGCCTCGGTTATAGTAGCTCTCTCCTAATGAATCGTGGTCTCCATGACACCCTAAAAAAGTGCAAAAAGATGAGATTGGATAATACTAGGAAAAATGAAAAAGTAAATATAATATCAAAAGATTTCCAAAATATCTTATGGTTGGCGAAGGTCCACAGGCAGTCGTTTATTAGATTCTAAAGATAATCATAATCTAGATTGTGTCTATGGTAGACAGGCATGTCTGAAGCATTAGGAAGGTGATTTATAATGGATCTTGGTCCCTTCTTTAACATTTCAGATGTCACTATGTTGTTTAGGTCCCTAAAATATTATTCAACCATATGATATTGGTAATATGATTTGGCCTCACTTGCCAACTGATGAGATGGCTTCCCTCAAATCATCATAGGCATTTTCCCTGGTCTTTTAGTCCTCAGCTCTTCCAACCTCAGCTATATTTAAGATCAGAGTGGGAGGTGGAGGGCCCAATTGGCCACTTAAGAGAAGTAGATGAAGATCCACCATATTCCTGAAATCACCTTTAGTTTATTAGAGATTAATGGCGACGCCTCTAATTTTCTTCAAAGCCCGGGCTTCAACCCTCATTTTGGCCTCAACTTTACCTTTATTTTTGGTAACCTCAGGTTTTGTTGGAAAATAACCTTGACGGCTAGTTGATTATTTATCCTGCGTGCCATCTCCTTAGAAGGTTCAATATGGAAGCCCAAGATGGATGGAGTAGACGTTGCATAAGAAAATACAACATTTAGTAAAACTATAAAGGAAAGATAAATTAACACTAATGAAAATTTCCTGACCTTCTTCAACCTCTTGATCGGCCTTGCCTTCGGCCTTGGCTAGATATGGTGCATGGACCCCTTGATATTTTGATGACCCTAAAGATCTGTAGTAACCAAGCTTTGTTAACTTGTTTAAGTTAAAGGTGCCTTTAAAGACTAGAAGATCATCAACACAGGTCATGTTCGCCAAGTTCTTTAAGGCGTGAGACAACTTGGGAGAAACCTTGACAACAAAAGGTCAAATGCAAGTTAAAATTCAAGTCAATTAATAAAAGGTAAATAAAAAGAGTAAAAGTGTATACCAATTCTATTCGGCTCACTCATGTCACAAATAACATTGGCAGTTATACCCCTTTTCATTTGGGTCGAACTCCTAATTTACCTTCAAGTATGAAAATTTGTGTTTCCAAAAGTAGTTTCTTGTTTGAGAGAGTTTTTAGGGGAAATATTTTAATACCTTGGGGCTTTTGCATTGTCCTTTATCCCATGGATAATCTTGAAGATCTTCAATTCGGTCAAATCATGAATGCTTTCTCTAGTAAACCATTAACCCTAGGGTATTCTTATATGAATTAAGGAGAAATTGGGTCAGAGCTACACCTTTACCCCTTAAAATTCACCTTATAACGGGGTGGAGAAGACAACGAAGGATGCATATCCCAAATAGGGAAGTAAATTTTTTCGATCGAATGGTGATCATAGATTATTTCTGTAAGGTTAGGAAACCTACACTTTATATTTAAAGGGATGCTATGTAAATCCTCTAAGTCCATAAGCTCGTCCTTGCAGATGTCACAAGCATGGTTTTGGGTCTCAATGGTCGAAGATTCATACAAACTACTAGAATAAGAAGTACCCTCATCATTCAACGAGATAACTACATCAGAACTAGGATGTCCAGAAGGAGACATTGATTCCATTGCTTTTTTTAGAAGAAGCCCCAATATCGATTAAAGACACTTCTGAAGTCGTGTTAGCAGTACTCCAGTATCATGGATGATGGTAAGCGCCATCAGACCTCATGGGTGATAAAAACTCAGTCCTTCTATACTGGACACTTAGGGCTGAGGAGCTAACCCAACAGAGTAGTAAACAGAAGGGACAAATTGGGGGTTATTACGATACACTTCGATAGGACGAATAACTTATAGAGGAACTAGTCTTTTTGCTTCAAAAAATTTGGGAAAATTCTCTTTATATTAAACCCTTGACGCCTCACACATAAGGGGTGAATACTAAGAGAGTGAAGGTATTTGGGGATTGATCACTCTCGAAATTGGAAGTATTAGGTAAGAAAACTAAAAACTCTAAAATTTACGTATTCCTAGGCTAACCAACTGGACACATAAATCATCAAATCCATCAAGCAACAACAATTCCAAAATCCCAAATAACAATACATATACTAAATCAATACAATCACAATTGAAAAAATGTATAAATGGCCTCAACCCAAGAATATATAGGGAAAGAGACAAAGGGGCATCTGAATTTCGAGAAAGGAAAAATGACTCAGGTAAATGGCCTAAACGAGTGACGATGGATAAAAAAAGGTAGACCTTCATTGGGAACTGAGAAATCATGTAGGATTACAATCGAAAGTGGCAAAGTTCAAGAGAAAAATAGACAGTAAAATGAAAATTTTGAAAGAAATAGGGTTTTCTCTCTCTAAGAATTGGGTGTGATCAATATGAGGCGTGAATGTTTGAAATGATGGTCACAACTAGTTTTTAGACATTTTTAGAAACAATAATTACCCTTTTTGAAAAGGCATGATGTAACGCCTTTGAGAAACATCACAGCACCTCAAAATAGCTCACAAAAATGATGTTTTAAAACATTCACAAGTAAATGTTCTCGATAAGTGACGATCCAATGAAACACCGAGCTGACTAAATATTAACACTAAAACTTCACTCACTTAGTCAACTTACTACCTACCAAGCATATGAAACACTCCAGGGAATGTGCTACATAGTTATAATCATGAGAAAAGGGATTTGAGTTTAGAGAGTGATAGGTTTAGGAGACAATTGTCCTCAAACATACCAAGATAATGTGGTTGGCCAAGGAAAATCATCTGGTCGACTCAATAGGAGGTCACCTCGTCTATGGTTAACACGATAAGTAATCTGGTTAGTTGATGTTGTTAGCAAACCCCATTATAACAATCATGTACTTCGTGAGAGGATGATGTTAACAATATATATATATATATATATATATATATATATATATATATATATATATATATATATATATATATATATGCACGTGCACATGGAGAATATATATAAATATTTCCACCCCATGTGACAAAAATTAACTTGTGATTATTCTCTCACCATGTATATAAATCTTGTACTCACCTAACCTAAAGGTGAGACATGTGTCCCTTATTTTTCTCTCTCCTCAAATAGCCTATAAATAACATACATGACCCACATGTGGGAAAAAATATGATATTATCCTTACTTTTATGTTGCCCAATTCTTGAGAGAACTGAAGAGCTTGTTGATTCGTATCGAATATTGCATATTTTCTCCCCTTATCTTTATGCATTCTAGCGCTTTTACGGTCCTTAATGCCTATATTTATGCTCATTAACTAGACAACCCTAGATTTGGATATATACATGCTTTGCAGGGGCTAATTGTGCTTTCGTAGGTATTGGAACGCTAAAAGTGAGGATTTGTTGCATTTCGGAGAAGTTCCATCGCTGGACGCTACTTCAAGGACATTTTAGTTAATTCACATTTCTTCTCCAGCTCATGGAAATTCCACGGATGATTAGTTCATTGAGTTAGCGTCGCATGGCCACAAACGCTGCGTCATTTGGAGTTCAGACGAAGAAGATATGGCCGTTTTCGTTAATGGACTTTTCCCCCTCTTCATGGACCAAGGGCTGCAAAAAACAGAGTGTGACTGGGCTTGGGGCCCCGATTGACCGCGGTTTCGAATTAAGCCTACGAATTAAAATAGTGGGCTGGGACCTGTTCGATCGATCGATCGATGGTTTTGATCGATCGATCGATCGATACCCATCGATCGATCGATCATACTAGATATTTTGCGATTCGTTCCTTTTCTTTTCTTTTTTCTTTATTTCTTTTGTAACTTACTATATAAAGTATTTTTTTTGTTATAAATAGATATAGTTAGATATTATTAGAAGGTAGATATTTTAGGTTAGGGTTTGGAGGGTGAGAGCTCATTTTTCTTCCTCATTTGGTGTGACAACATTTGGGTTTGTAATTTTAACTATTCATCTTCCCTTCCATTTAATTTAAGTTTTATTTCTTTTATTTCCTTTGTTGTAGTTTAATTTTCTTGCTTTGTAATTAGGTTTACATGCTTTATTTACATGCTTTCTAGTATAGTTTTATCGCGTTTATTTACTGCGTTTCTTTACCGCATTTTTAATATTCTTTCTAGCTAAATTAGTCTAGGTTGTTTTGGATTGAACTCATTACGGGTTGACATGTTGCTTGGCTTTGGTTATGGTGTTTACGGGTCTATTTCGGGTGCGTTGTCCTAGTTATTACGCCTAGGAGATTTGACGGGGCACATCATGTATGTTCCGTGCTTATGACCTTGCGTGCGTAATTACCGGGGTATTTGTTGACGCCAAAATTTTATTAGGATTTTATATGGATTTAGGGGCGTGACAACCCTTGATTCAATTCATTGTCGAAATGAGATGCACTTGTAATAACTTGTAGACCCATGTGACCATTTTATACTAATTAACTCGGGTGAGGGATATTCGACGCAACCTATAGTTTTACTCGCTTTGTTAATCTAGTTTCAATACACTCGACTAGATTAATATTTACCTTCTATGCATCTTTTCCTTTTTAGTTTGTAATTCACCCTTTTCCCTTTTATTTAGGAATATTAAATCCTATAAATTCTAGCAACTCGTCTCTGTGGATTTTCGATACCCGACTTACCGCTATACTTATATCGCAAGTGTAGTCGTAATTTAGGTTTCTTTATAATATTGCGGTGAAACGAAAACAACGATTGCGTCCTTACACGAACACACCTTTCACGTGCTTAATCAAAATGTTTTGATCACGCGCATGAAAGGTGTGTTCGTGTAAGGACAGAATCATTGTTTTCATTTCACTGCGATGATCAAAATGGCGCCATTGCCGGGGACCAGTTTGTTTTAGACTTTATTTGATTTAGTATTTCATAGTATTTTCTTTCTATTTGTATTATTTGTTAACCTTTTTGCAGGACTTCCACGTTTGAGCACTTAGAAACGCTCGAATTTCTCGCGTGCGCATATCTTTTTGGAATTAGCCATTTCGAGCCATTTTGGGGGTAGGCATGTCTTATTCCAATTCTTTCGGTACATTGTTATAATTCTCAAAATTCTAGTAACCTTTGACTTTCGGTGAATACTTAGAGTCCCAAAAAATTAAAAATTCAAATATGACTTTGGGCGAGTATAACGAAAGTCAAAACTTGGGTTATTGGAATTTTGATGATGATGATAATGATTTTGGGCCTTTACCTCCTTATAATAGGAATTTTGAAATGAATTGCAATAGTTTTCAAAATTCCTATAATAATGAGTTTTCGTTTAAGTCCGATGATAATTTTCCAAATTCCCATTTTCAAGTATCCGCACCTTGACCTATGACATTCAGTGAGTGCTTGCGTATGCTTGAAAATGAGAAAATTGAAAATCGTTGTCGGGAAGAAAATCATTTGTGGGAACATGAATTGGATTTATTATTTTATTCTGACGACGATTTTGCTTTCGAGACTTTTGAAGTCGAAGAATGTTTTGAACCAAATGAGGTTTTCGTGCCTACTTTGGAACAAACCATTCTAGACTTTGCCCATTGCATAATAGATATTGAAAGTGAGGATGAAAATGACGTAATATCTATTTGCATTGAAATGATTTCTTCTTTGGCCCCCAAAGAATAACATTTCATTGAAAATGATATTATTTCCTTTGAAACTCAATCTTCATGCGATGATGATTCATCTCTTGAGATTGAATTTCTTTCCTCCCCATTTTCATTCTTTGTTATCACACCTTCACAAGTACTCGATGATTCGGTTTCAAACTTTAATGTTTTAAACCTTTTCGCCGATGAGGAGAACTTTCTCGAGTCGCCTTCCCCAATCGCATCTTTGCCTTTGTGTGTGCCACCCCCCATTCCAATTTTAAAATACTTGGGAGGATATGCATCTTTTCTCGGTCCCCACATGTTTTTGTCACCTGTTCAATCCAAATCCCCCATCGTCTCTCCAAAAATTTTAATTAACGATGGTTCCTTTCTTACGCCTTACACATGCCTTCCGTTGTTCAAACGAAATTCATATTTTTTGGAAGGTATGCTTAAGTTTAAGGGTACACCGATTATCCTCCAAAGTCAAATCGTTATCATGGTGGACCTTAAACTATTTAGACTTCTACTGTACAGTTAGTGTGAAGCCTAAGTAGTAGGTTTTATATAGTTAGCTTTTTATTCTTTCTTTCTTTATTTTTATCTTTCCTTTTTAATTTAGTCTAATGTAATTAGTTAACTTTTCAATATTTGTTTTTGCTATGCTTGGTACTAACTTGTTTTGTAGATTCTTTGGACTTGTTCTTATGGGGATCGCTCTAATTTAGGGTAATATCGCTATTTTCCTCTCTTTAACTTGGTTCTTAATTCACATTAAGGACAATGTCAAGTTTTAAGTTAGGGGTGTGGGATATTCTATCCATTTATTTATTTAGTCCATGTTTTTGCTCACATGTTAGTTACTTAGTATGTTTTCTTAGAAAAATTCAAAAAATTCAAAAAGATTTTCTTTCTTTTTTCTCCTTTATTGGGCTTTTTACTTTTGTTTCCGATGATAAATTTCAATAATTGCCCGATCCAATAGACAACCCAACGATGCATGTTCTCGATTTTAGAAGTTATTAGACTTTAGTCTTAATTATTGATATTATGAATAACTTCATGAATTAAACTTTAATCCCATGAACACATACACTTTTCTTGCTATATTGATTTGGTTTAAGATTTTTATAACTCGATAATCTTTTGTTGCATTGTATATACTTACACTAAGTAAGCTTTGTACCTTTCATCATTTGGGAGTGTATACACTATTCTTTTCACTTTGAAAACATTGAATTCATTGGTAATCTCACTATTCTTTCATTTGATTATTCATTAATTGAGTTCATACTTGAAAAGTATTACTTGATCATGATTTTCATATATTGTTTTGACTCGAGAATTGCGTAAACTTTATCAGATGATCATAGGCGTATATCACCCATATTATCCTTGACCTCATCTTATATGTTTACCCTCGTCTACCCCTTTGAGCCTAAATATTAGCCTTTCGTTTTATAACCCCAATCCCATAACCAACTCCAAATTGGAGTTTTAGCCCATACATACACTTTCCATACCTTTGTTTGGAATGTTACTTGGGATTGAATGATGTTGTTGTGTTGCGATTGCAATTTAGGCATATGAGAGTGAGAAAAGAGAAAAGTGAAAAAAGAGAAAAAGAGAAAGCAAAAAAGCAACAGAAAACATGAGAAAAAGAAGAAAAGAAAAGAAAGAGAAAGTTGTAAATGTTGTGTATAGTGTTCAATAAGCTTCGATTACTCTCCCCGATGATATATTTAATTCTTGTTTGGAACTTATTTTTCCAATTTTGATATTGCCCGCATTTTCCCATTATTTCGAGTTTTCATTCCGAACACTTTGAATCCGTACATACATTCCTTCATTTCGTACCCTAGCCAAACCTACATTACAACCCTATTACAAGTCCTATGTGATCTTATGTAGATGTAATTCAAAGGTTTAAATAGTTTTAATAATCTGTGAAAATGCATTTCGCCTACTTTAATGAGCGGTATCTTTCATTGAGATTACAGTTTTTCATTTTATATATAGCGTTCTTCATTTGTGACATGTGTGCGGCCTATTTTCCATTTACATTTACTCTTTATGCCCGCATGTTCCGTGTGTTACCTCCCTGTTTCGAGTGAATTCACTTGATGAGTGTAATGCCCGTGAGGATTGGATGTATGCTTGCTTTATTTTGTATCCGATTTATTTAAATCACACTTTGCATGTGCTCGCTCCCCTCCCACATTTTAAGGTTTCAATTCTATGAGGTGCATTCTATAATGCTAATGATTTCAGACTTTTTTTTGAATTCGTTTATTATGCTAATAATATGTATAAAATCTTTTTCATTGTTGTTGGGCTTATCGCATGTTGGGTTGGGCCTATTTTGAGGAAACCATATGATGTTTGTGGGTATCATCCTTGAAAACCCTCACGAGACGACACTAGTCCACTAGGGTTATCTAGGGGTTTAACGGCTTATTGCATATGCTAAATGCAATCGTGGTCCCTACGAAAGTGGCATTTATATTTCGATGCATATATACATCCTGTACTGCCTTCTGTGGACTAATTTTGTTTTATCATTACTAGGGACTAGCAATGTTTTAGTTAGGGGGTGTGATTCGTATCGAATATTGCATATTTTCGCCTCTTATCTTTATGCATTCTAATGATTTTACGGTCCTTAATGCCTATATTTATGCTCATTAACTAGAAAACCTCGGATTTGGATATATACATGCTTTGCAGGGGTTAATTGTGCTTTTTTAGGTATTGGAATGCTAAAAGTGAGGATTCGTTGCATTTCGTAGAAGTTCCATCGCTAGATGCTACTTCAAGGGCATTTTAGTCAATTCATATTTCTTCTCCAGCTTATGTACATTCCATGGATGCATAGTTCGTTGAGTTAGCATCGCGTGGCCTTAAACAATGCGTCGTTTAGAGTTCGGACGAAGAAGATATGGCCATTTCCGTTAATGGACTTTTCCCCCTCTTTATGGACCAAGGACTGCCAAAAACAGAGTGCCGGTCGACCGGGCTTGGGGCCTCGATCGATCGCGGTTTTGGATTAAGCCTACGAATTAAGATATTGGGTTGGGACCTGTTCGATCGATCGATCGATGGTTTTGATCGATCGATCATACTAGATATTTTGCGATTTGTTCCTTTTCTTTTCTTTTTGCTTTATTTCTTTTGTAACTTACTATATAAAGGATTTTTTATGTTGTAAATATATATAGTTAGATATAGTTAGATATTATTAGAAGGTAGATAGTTTAGGTTAGGGTTTCGAGGGTGAGAGCTCATTTTTCTTCCTTATTTGGTGTGACAACATTTGGGTTTGTAATTTTAAATATTCATATTCCCTTCCATTTAATTTAAGTTGTATTCCTTTATTTCCATTGCTGTAGTTTAATTTTCTTGCTTTCTAATTGGGTTTACATGCTTTATTTACATGCTTTGATTTAATTGCTTTATAGTATAGTTTTATCGCGTTTATTTACTGCGTTTCTTTACCACGTTTTTAATATGCTTTCTAGCTAAATTAGTCTAGGTTGTGCCAGATTGAACTCATTTTGGGTTGACATATTGCTTGGCTTTGGTGATGGTATTTACGGGTCTATTTTGGGTGCGTTGTCCTAGTTATTACGCCTAGGAGATTTTGACGAGTTGCGTGCGTAATTCCTGGGGTATTTGTTGACGCCAAAATCTTATTAGGCTTTTATGCGGATTTAGGGGTGTGACAATCCTTGATTCAATTAACTATCGAAACGAGACGCACTTGTAATAACTCGTCGACCCATGTGACCATTTTATACTAATTAACTCGGGTGAGGGATATTCGACGCAACCTATAGTTTTTCTCGCTTTGTTAATCTAGTTTCAATATACTCGCCTAGATTAATATTTCCCTTTTATGCATCTTTTCCTTTTTATTTTGTAATTCACCTTTTTTCCCTTTTATTTCGGAATATTAAATCCTATAAATTCTAGCAGCTCGTCTCTGTGGATTTTCGATACCCGACTTACCGATATACTTGTATCGCAAGTGTAGTTGTAATTTAGGTTTGTTTTTATTATCGTGGTGAAACGAAAACAATGATTGTGTCCTTACATGAACACACCTTTCACGCGCGTGATCACTTGTATTGTGTACTTATCAATGGCTATTGCCCATTAATCAAAACATCAATGCTCCACCTATGGATATAGAACTAATTTGGGTCGAACAATGTAAATATGGTTCTTATTATCTTTCTCTCATCTCTCTATTGTTTTCTCTAGCATTAGTATTTCCGTAAATCGATCTCTTATATGGTATTTGCTGGAAATTATTTTATATTAGCTAATAAAATCAGTATACTAATTATAAGTGATAACAAAAGATTTATTTGCTTAAATGATTTATTTTAGTGCTCGCTTAAGTAAAGGAAAATGGCTCACCTACATCATAAGTGCTCGCTTAAATGATTTATTCGGGATTTACAGGCTAGAGTCATGGGATATAGGCGTGATAGTGGGATCTAATATATATATATAGGAGAAGACTCACCTACATCATGCTCTATACATCATCCATACATCACACTTAGTTGTAGGCCCTAAAAAACTTTTTCCTAAATTTTTTTTTCTCTTGAAATTAATCATCCAATGAACCCATGTTCAAAAAATTAGGTCAAAATACTTTTGTAGCTATTTTTATAAAATCAACAAAAAATTGCTCAAAATAGCTTATTTATAAGGGTCTGTGTCACCAGTTTTTTGTGGATTTTTTTAAAAATAGCTACAAAATGTATTTTTACTTAATTTTTTTAGCATGGGTTAATTAGAATGTTAATTTCAAGGAAAAAATAAAAAATTTGGAGAAAATATTTCTTAGGACCTAAAACTAGATGTAATGTATGGTATGATGTATACATCATGATGTAGGTGAGCCCATGCTCTCTCTCTCTCTCTCTGAGAGAGAGAGGGAGAGAGAGAGAGAGAGGGAGAGATTATATATGATATTATTATTATTATTATTATTATTATTATTATTATTATTATTATTAATATATATGTGTATGAATGGTATATTTATGTGAAGCAGACCCCTCTAGTGCTATCATGGACCGTCTTATTCGGAAGTATATGACCGTCTTATTCGGATGTCGTTGGTAGAAGCACAATGTGTAATATGTTGTTATTAAGGTGAGACCTTATGACTGATGGATTATATATGTATGAAGATAATTGAGCAAGCTTGACGTGAAGCTCGAGCGATAATGATTAAGTCTTTAGACAGGTGGGTACCACTAGTGGCTGTATAGTAGACTAACCCTTATGTTACTGTGAGTTTGATTTCGACTACTAGAGTATGTTGTGTTGTTAAAGATCCCGAGCCTTAGTACTGGGTGTATCCTAATTTCAAGGATGAAATTCCTCTGTAAGGGGGGAAGTATGTACTACCTCGTACTTTTATGGGTATTTAAATTACATGAGTGGGTAAAATTTAATACTCGGAGAAATGATTTGAGAAATTAAGTGAATGGATAATTATTAATTGGCGAGTGACGGATTAATATTTACGTGTGCTATATTTACTTATGGGAACAAGTAAATGAATTTAGATTATTTTATATCATGCCGTGGTTGGGCAAAGTGATAAGAAATAATATTTTATTCAAAAAAATGTGCGAAATTGTATTGGATTTAAGGTGAATTTTTTATAAGTCATTCGGATGGGAATTTTGAGTGCACGGTCGGTCTCGGATGGGCTTAAATAGTAAAAATAGAGTACTCGGGGGTAGTGTTTGGGTTTCGGAGACTTTCTGGACCAGTAAGGACTCGCATTTGTGTATACGAGTCAATTTTAGGTTTAATAAGCGGAGAACCCTTATTTCTCTCTTATAAGGCCACGAGAGAAAGAAAGAAAGAAGAAAAGAAAGAAAAGAGAGAAAGAATAGAAAGGAAGAAGAAAAGGGAGAAGAAGAGGAGAACTCCAACCAAGCTTCGGCGGATCTCGGCACGAGGTCGTTTGATTTATCCAACGAGGCAAGTGTTTAACTTGCATTAATTATTTATTATTGGTGAAGAAAAAAAATGAATTTTGGGTTTGGAATTCTTGCATAAAAATGGGATTTGCGGAAAGGATTTTTATAAATTGATATGTTAATAACTCCATATGAAATCTAAGCTTAAATCCATGTTATTGGTATAGTTTTTGATGAGAACTTGGAAGAATTGAAAATTGTGGTATAATTAAGAAAAAGGGTTGGAATTCTTAATTAGATTCGTGAATCCCATGAATTAATTGTTGTGTTGGGAAAACATAAGTGAGGGGATGAGTATATTGATGGTTGATGATGTTTGAGACCATAAATCTTAGGTTGGATTAGTGTTGGAGTGAATTTTTTAGTTAAAGAAGAAGATGAACTCGGAAAGGGGACAAACTAAAACATTTCGAATCGATTCTCTAGGAGGAGAATCGATTCGGTCGAAGCGAATCGATTCGTTCCGAGGTGAATCGATTCGGCCTTGTTAGATATGAATTTTTTTCTTACTTTTAAGGAATTGAAGGAGAATTATGTTGTGGAGATAAATATTAGGCGATCCTAAATAGAGTGTTAGGATTTTTAAATGATTAGATGAGTAATATATTAACCTTGAGTTAGTGGGAATAAACTTCGGGGTATGAATTTTAGGAGTGTTTGGGACGAACGACACTCGGGGAATTATTTCGGTGGTTATATATATATATATATATATATATATATTATGCGTGTAGAATATACATATGCCAATTATATATGAGTGAATCCGAATGGGTCCGTAGGATGAAATAAGAATACTAGCTAGACGTGATAACCTAATATTCAGAAGAAATTAATGTGATAATTGTATCATGAGTGAGTAAATACTTATAGGATTAAAATAAGTGTGTAAACTAATGAATTAATACGAATTGGTTTATTCGGGATTTACAGGCTAGTGTAATGAGATATAAGCATGATAGACGGATCTGATATATATATATATATATATATAGAGAGAGAGAGAGAGAGACGGTATATATATGATATAATTATAAATATATCTGTGTATGAATGGTATACTTATGTGAAGGATACGCCTCTAGATCTATCATGGAAAGTTGCGTGATATGGGTGAATTCCCTATCTTGAGGAACAGGGAGAGTATAGTCCCCAGGTCATGGCGTCCATTTTTTATATTGTGTGATTTTATCATGGGTAAAACGTATTGGGTATGATTCATTATCACTTTCAGGCAATGAACTATGGCCGCTTCCCATACGTTGTGATTTGGAATTTTACCAAGGCGGTGTGAGATTATGACCATTGGTACCCAGGATGATGTGTGAGAAATCCATGGAAGATGATAGCATTGTAGAGGCTACAACTTCATATATATATAAAATATACTATACACATGAAGTACGTCCATACTTATATATCACACACTAAAAAGAATAAAGTGAGAAGTAAATTGTTGCATCCAGGAAATAAAATCCGGAATAAAATGTGATATATGTATATAAAGATGAGGATATTAGATACGAGACTAATAACACTAAAACGTGGACAGTGTATAAAAACTAGTGAAAGTTATGCATAATGAACGAAGAAATTATAAGTGAGAATTTATAATTCCAAAGCTCTTGCGAAAGCGTAGAATATTATATCCGTGGGGTACGAGATAGTGTATGATTACTTAATAGTTCTGAGAGATGATAGTTAGGCTGGGTAGCATAACTAGAGTGTTAAAATACATGCGTTATGTGTGCACTGTTAGATGATAGGCGAGGGGTAACTCATGGGAGTGCCATACCAGTTTAAATATGGAGAATATCATATTTTAAATGTTAAAGCATTTTAAACACTTGCTAAATATTTTCAAAACTCTAAATATTTTCAAAACTCTTTGGGCTCTGACCCTCTTGTAAATATTTAAAAAAAAACTTTTAGGTGTACAGACACGGGGATGCCTGGATGAAATTATTCCTTTGAGTCAGACGATGCTGTAGCAGCTGTGGATGCTGGCAGGGATTGTTTAGATGCTTATATCCTGTGATATAGATAGGAGTTATTGCGAGTTATATTCAGGAATGTTGCCCAGCTGTTGTCATTTATATTATTTTCCACTTTTTCATTTGTGCCTATTCGATATGGTTATATTAATGTTTTATCGAGAGTTATCGGTTATTGTTTTATTTATTTCAATTAACGTGTATTAATTGTGTGGACGGATTTATTGTGCGTTTAAATTAAAAAGATTGGAGAGTTTAAAAATTGACACCGGGCCTAATAGGTTATTAGTAATTAATTTGGCTTTCGACAGTGATGCTAAGAATGAACTATATGAAAATCCTATTTTATTTTGATAAAGTATTAATCAACCATGATTAAAATAGGCGGGGTGTCACATTGATAAGGTAGGTTATCGACAAGGAAGAGATAAAACATATTTTTTTAGGTTTAGAAATACAGGAAAGGGCAGAGTTATAAATAGAAATAGAAGGAAAATCATCAGTGAGTTGTTTTTAGAAATGATTCGGGTTATGACTGTATTTGAGGGGGATTTGACCCATGCTTAAATCAAGGAATCAATTAGGAGTATTGCTTATTTTCATTAACGACAATAGAAATAAGAAAGGGTCAATCACTCTCATTTGATTAATCTCCAATCATTGGTATTAAAGATACCTACTAATTTTCTCTCTCCTTGTCATTATCTTCACTAACTCTAACCCATTGTCAGGCCAAATTACAAAACAAACTCTACTTCCTATAAATTTTAAAATGAGGGTTTTAAATTTACAATGAGGGGTTTTAAAAAGGTCTTCAAGGATTATTTTAAAGATCTGTTCCTCGATTTCTTCACTAGCATGAAGTAAAGTTCGGGATGCATTTTTTTAGGCAAGTGAATTTCTGTTTTCCTCCTTTTATGTGCTTATTTGTTAAATTCACCTAAACTAAATTTAAGTTGTAAAAATTTACTAGTTACCCTTTGGAAATTGTGTATTCATAAATTATGCTATATTAGGTGGATTTAAATAGACATGTATACTCAAAAATAAATGTAAAGCCTTATTAACCTCTAGAAATTGACTATAGGTTGCAAAGCATGAAAATGCCATTTTAGGGTTTAAACCCCAGTTATAGAAATTGACATATTGATATTTGAAAATAGATGTTATGGACTTAAATTAGAATTTACAAATTATAAAATTATGCATGTTTAGTAGAGTTTTACCTTAAGCTTTTAGAGTAGTACTTTTAATATGTATGTATATATATATATATATATATATATATATATATATATATATATATATATATATATATATATATATATATATAATGCTCTTGTGCGGACTAGTCCGCATTTTAAGAATACGGACCGGACATGTGTCACCTAACGGTACACCTAAAAATTACCTCCTGAATTATAGGCACATTATCTCTCTTTTGTGGGCTCACCGTCAGGTGACACATGTCTAGTTCACATTCTTAAAATACGGACTAGTCCGCACAAGATATATATATATAGAGGCAGGCTCCTGTGCACACTAAGTTTGCACACTAAGTTTGCACATTACCTTTTATATATAGTAAAAAAAATATTTTTGAGTTGATTTTTTTGTGTGATATTATAACATTTCAACGGACTCACATAAAAAAAATTAGCTCAAAAAAACTTTTTTTGCTATTTTTAAAAAATCGGTCAAACTTTCGCAGTTTTTAAGCCCTTTAAAAATTGCGAAAGTTTGACCGATTTTTTAAAAATAACAAAAAAGGTTTTTTTGAGCTAATTTTTTTTATGTGAGTCCGTTGAAATGTTATAATATCATATAAAAAAATTGGTGTGCGCCAGCACTAAGTTTGCACACTTTTAAAAGGTAATGTGCAAACTTAGTGTGCAAACTTAGTGTGCATAGAAGCCTGCCTATATATATATATATATATATATATATATGTGTGTGTGTGTGTGTGTGTGTGTGTGTGTGTATCCCAAATTGATGAGATTTATTATGAGAACATTATTTATGTTATAAGAACTAATGTAAATAAATTATTAATGAGTTAAGACACTTTATACACATATACGATCTTTTACTTGAGACCTTGTTATTGTTGATATTCATTTTTGTCATGTAGGTGATTGAAGGAGTATGGGATAACTATTGGTTATTGGATAGTAGTGTTTGACAAGTTGGTTTAATTACCTGCGTAGTTATTTAAATTCTTTCCTTAGTCTCTCATAATAAATCGTAATTAATTTGCTTAACAACTACCTTATCTAAACAAAAGTGTCTTATCTGGATTTCACTTTGGGGAGACATCCCACACATGAAGTTTAGACACGAATATGAGTAATTACTGAAACCTTTAATAAAATTAACATGCTTTTACTTTAGTATTGTATTTCATGAGAAATATCATGTAGTGTTATTATCCAGTTTGATGATTATGAAACGAACTAAATTACAAAAAGTGGATTTAAATGATAATGACCAGAAGGTGGGGTAATTTGGGAATTGGGTTAGTAGCATGGAGTGAATAAAGAGGTGTTAAATGGTGAATGTCATTCATAAACGAACATGTGAAATAGAAATGAATGGGTTGGAACCAAGAAGGGACATACATATGATTGTGCGGACTTTTGTCCGCACAATCATAAAATTACAAAAGTCCACACAATCATATGATTGTGCGGATAAAAGCCAACGATAAAATATTATCTTGCAAAAGATAAGATACAAAAAAGAGATGATATCAATAATCTTATAATTAAAAAAAATCATATTCAAGCTGAAAAGTTGCATATACTTATCGTCATATTCTCAAACGGGAAGCCCCGTAACTATGTGGTTAGTTCCTATGAGTTACATTGGTCCCGTGCGAGGTGTTCGTGTCTTTGTCGTTTGGGGGTTCATTTGTATTTTCACCATCTAACGGCGTGTTTTTAAGTCTAAGCATAGATACTTAAAAATTATCATATTCTCAAATCGAAAGTCCCATGACCATGCGGTCAAATCCTACGAGTTACATTGATCACGTGCGAGGTGTTCATGCCTCTCACGTGACCGTTTGGGGACTGTTTTGGATTTTCGCCCTCTAACAGCATGTTTTTAAGACCAAGTCTAGATATTTTCAAATTATCATCATATTCTCAAACCGGAGGTCCCGTGACTATACCGTCAGTTCCTACAATTTACATTGGTCCCGAGCGAGGCGTTCGTGCCTCTCACGGGGGCTTTTCGAGTTCTTTGGGTTTTCTCTGTTTAAAAGCCTAAGTTTAGATTTTTGTAAAATATCGTCAAATTGTCAAACCGGAAGTCCCGTGACTACGCGGTCAGTTTCTACGAGTTACATTTGTTCCATGCGAGGTGTCCGTGCCTCTCACGGGGATGTTTGGGTGTTATTTGCAGTTTTCTCCCTTTAAAGACATGTTTTTAAACCTAAGTGAGTGTAGCACTAAGACTCCAAACCCAAATTAAGACACATCTATACCTCTTTACTAATTCAAAGCGTAATTAGTCAAATTTCAGAGTTATCACATTACATCTAATTTCAATCAAGCATTGATCTTGGACAAAAAACCTCAAACTACAATCACTTTCAAACAATTCAATAAAATCACACAAATCAGATGTTCTCAACAGGCAAACTAACACAAATACATGTCTATATACATTTAGTGTCTTACTTTCTACACTTTTCAACTGAGTGCATCACTAATTTAAAGTTTATTATCAGTCAAATTTCACTTTGAGCGGCAACACAAAACCTAGAACTACAAGCACTTCCACACAATTCGAGAAAAAAATAGAAATTGCTAAGCATATAAAGTACACATATAGACGTGTCTAGATATAAAGATTGCTCAAATTCATCATCTTCAAAACAAAAATCAACAAATGTGGGAAATACTTTATCAAATAGGTCACAATACAAGCACTACACTAGAAGAAAAATGCTCAATTATACCCATTTCACAAAATTACAAAAAGTAAATATGTTCAACACATAAACATACACATGTCCATATACATCTAATTTAAAGCTTCTCATTAGTCAAAGTGTATAGTAATCACACTATACCTAATTTCACTCAAACTCAGAGCTATAACACTACACTTAATATCATCAAACATTGATCAACACAAAAACTAAAGCTACAATCACTTCCACACAATTTAATAAAATTACAAAACTCAGATTTTCTCCAGATATAAAATTAACACTTAACAAATGCAACCTATATTTAATCAGATAGGTCACAAAACAAGCACTACAATAAATGATGAACACTGAATTTCACACAATTCAAACCCAACACATTTACATATATAACACTAATTCAAAGCTTCTCCTTAGTTAAATTTCAGAGTTATCACACTATCCTAATTTTAGCAAAGTTTAGAGCTATCACAGTACACTTAATTTTAATCAAACATTTATCATTTTTACCAACACCACAAAACCTAAAACTATAATAACTTCCACACGATTCAACAAAATGAAATATTTCTCAGCATGAATTCCAGCAGATTTATAGAATATCAGCACACACATATATACATATATACACAACATAAGAAAAAAATAGAAAGGAGGCAATAAATCATACATGAAATAAGAGTGATGTGAAGTTAGGGTCTAATTTTAACCACATATCCATAGCATTCCAAAACAAAGAAGTAATATTAATAGCCACTCATGCAGTCATATATTCCAAGCAATGGATCAAAAAACAAAATAAGAACAATTATAATAAATCTAATGTGAAAACACTACAAAAATTTACCTAAGTTTTTACCAACGATACAATGTCAAGTGGGGCCATACTTATTGTAGAACTCCTTTATATGCTCCGCTACATCCTTCTCTACACAGTTCTTCTCAAACGCCTGTATTTACAAATACATACATGTAATGAATGTTAACGCATAGATACATAAATAAATAGAGAAGATAAAGAATGATTACGTTAATGGAAATCAAAAGAATTAAATCAAAAAAATCCTGGATGGAGCCAACCTAACAAGATAACAACTGAGCAAAAAAATAAGAAAAAAAATAGGAAGTAACAGGTACCAAACACCCAAAATAAGAGAGAAGAAGAAAATAAAGAAAAAATCTTGAGATGTAATTGAAATGCAAAACCCATTAAAATCCAAATATTTTTGTACGAAAGTAACATTGATTGATGAAGAATAAGCTATAGAAAATAAATGAGGAATAAGTTTGGGTACCTTGATTTGTCACTTGGGCCCAGACGAGTAGCCCAACAAAGCCCGACCCAAAGTTTGCAGGCCTCATGCCCTAATTTATTTAGTTACGACCTAGTCAGATTCCTAAGAGATATTCTAGGGGTTATGGAGTGACGTGGGCGAGTCCAACACCCCCACTCCCCGAGAACGAACATGTATATAACAAACCCTTAGCCTAGGGCAAAGGGAAGGTATTATTTTTCCTGTAAAACACTCCCCAGAGTATACATCAATAATATTGAGATCACCACCATGGACGTAGGTATTCTTGCTGAGCCACGTAAATTTTATGTTGCGTGATTGTCATTCCTTGCATTCTTTATTTGTTCTGGTGATTGCTTTTTCTTGTTATTTTGTGTTGAACTTAATTATCACCACAATTGGCGCCATCTGTGGGAACGTTTGTCCTTTAAGAAAGCCCTCACCAATAAAGAATTTGGAATGTTTGGTCACAGTAGCAATGCCCCTCAAACAGGTGATATCCAAGAGCAACCTGCCCCTCATCGGATCAGATCTGAAGTTCGACGTTCAGATCAGAGGGATTGCCCAGAGCGGCAAGCCTCAGAGGAAAGTCAGGGACCTGCCAGGTCCACGTAAATCTCTATCTTGATCGATGCTTATGAGGCAAGGCTCCAAGAGCAAGGAGAGGCTTCTCGCAAGAAAGAAGCTGAGAATGCTCACCTCAAAAGGTGATTGGAAAGGATGGAAAAAGAGCTCCATCGTAGTACTAGGCGGCGTCAATACTACACTCTTAGCCCTCAGGCGATCAAGTCTCATAGCCGAGGAAGGAGCCCTAGATGCGGATCCCAAAGGATCGAGGAACACGCATTAGATGATGACTTGCTCGAGTAACAATGACCAGCTCGTCATTGCGGGATCTCGGCTCGAGGAAATTATGATATATGAAATTTGGTCAGAAGAGAAATGGACCATCACCCAGCACATCGGGGTGTCAGATCGACCAGAGAGCTAGCCCGACGAGCTCTTATGACCCAGATGAAATCTCCTTTATCAAGGGAGATAGAATAAGAAGAAGCCCCAAGAAATTTGCAATTCTGAGATTCAAGATCTATGATAGAAAGACTGACCCTATCAATCACGTTAGGCAGTACAGGCAGGCCATGACTCTCTGGAACCACAAGGACGCACTAATGTGCCCGATATTTCCCTCAAGTTTGCATAATGTGGCCCAGAAGTAGTTCGAGAGATTCCCTCATAGATCCATCAGGAGCTTTGAGTTCCTGGCAGATCTCTTTATGGCTTGCTTTATTACCAGTAACTCCTATTCAAAGAGGATGGATGCCTTGCTAACAATGAAGAAGATGCCCCAAGAGAGCCTCCGGGACTACGTAAAAAGGTAATGGTAGTTATTCAATGAGGTCGAGGACTGCTCAGAGAAGGTAGTAGTGGCCTCTTTAAAGATTGGACTACCTAGTTATTGCCTCTTGCACCAATCCCTGACTAAAAAGGAAGCCACAACCATGGATGACCTGATGGCTTGCATTAAGAAGTACGCCAAAGTTAAGGATGTGACCCGCCTCAGTACAGGGGAGAATGGTCGAGCTAAGCTCGCTGCCAAGGGCAACGATAAGGCCAAAAACAAAAAGAGATGAGGCAAGAATGGGGGAAAGGGTGGCTCCAAGAATGGAATTAAGAACAATATTTCGAAAGCCTTTCAGGAAGTTAACATTATCTTCAAAGAACCAATCTACAATATCCTAGCGAAGATCAAGGATGAGCCATTCGTCAAGTGGCCCAGAAAGATGGGAGGATATCCCTTAAAGAGAAATAACGCGTTGAGATGCGCTTTTCACAAGGAAGGAGGACACAAAACTGAGCACTGCATGGCTCTTTGGTCTCATCTTGAAGAGCTGGCCCAAATCGAGCACCTAAATGAGTTTATAGAAAAAAAGGCAAAGAAGGTCGCTGCCAATGGAGACACAAGGCCCGACAACATGCTCGCAGATGATACTGTCCATGAGTTCACAGTGATTCATGGGGCATCTAATCTAAAGCAGATTCAAGGGAATTTATCCCGGATGGAAGTAAAAAAGTTTACGACAGTAATGCAAGCTTTTCAAATCGATCCAACGAAAACACAATCAGGAAAGCATCAACGAGCAGATAACGCCGACTACAGTAAACACATCGTATTCACGGATGAAGATTTAGTGGGAGTAAGAAACCCACATCATAACGCCTTGATCATTACACTCTGGGTAGAAAACTATGACGTCGATAAGTTGCTCATCGACCAGGGAAGCTCATCCGAGGTAATGTATCTTGACCTGTTCAGGAAATTGAACTTAAGCATTGCCGACTTGAAGGAAGCCACTGTCCCTCTAGTTGGCTTCGCTGGGAAAGTAACTATCCCTTTGGGAAAGATCGTATTGCCAGTAAGGGCAGAAAATGTCTCTAAGATGATCGAGTTTCTGGTAATCGACATTGACTCGCCCTACCAAGCTTTCCTCGAGAGAGGATGGCTACATGCAATGAAGGTCGTCCCCTCGACCTACCATCAGAAACTCAAGTACATGAGTGAGCGAGGAGTAATGGACATCCACGGAGATCAAGCGATTACAAGAAGGTGCTTCATAGCTACCATCCACCCAAAACCAGAAAAGAAGGCCGAGAAGGCCAAAGAGAAGGTTGAGGAACAAGAAGGTTTGATACCTTCAAAGTAAAAGTTAAAGTATGAAATACCTGGAGTGGAGGAGACCAGTATCCTCATCTCTAAGCGGGTCGTTGAAAACTTAGAAGAGTTCGCATCCGGTGGCAGCAAAAAAGACAAAATGTTCTTGATTGGAGACTCCCTCACAGATCGAGAAAAAAAGGAATTGACGGTACTTTTGAGGAATAATGTGGATGTTTTCACATGGGAACCTTAAGAGATGCCTGGAATTGACCCCAGTGTGGTTTTTCATCGGTTGCACGTCGACCCGAATTTCACGCCTGTCATGTAGAAGGCTCGATGAACTGCGCCCAAGAAGGCCAAGGCTATAGAGAAAGAAGTAGAGAAGCTGCTGGATACAAGATCCACACGGGAAGTTCAATTCCCTAGATAGATGTCTAACCCAGTAGTGGTTCTAAAAAGTAGCAGGAAATGGAGAGTTTGCATTGAATTCACTGACCTTAACAGGGCGTGCCCTAAGGACAGTTTCACTCTCCCAAAAATCGACCAGTTAGTGGACGCCACAGCAGCTCATAAAAGAATGAGTTACCTGGACGCATACTCGGGGTAACATCATATTCCTCTATATGCACTAGACCAAGACAAGACAACGTTCATCACCACCATTGGATTATACTGTAACAAAGTTATGCCCTTTGGGCTCAAAAATACTGGAGCAACTTACCAACGGCTGGTCACTAAAATGTTTAAAGATCAAATGGGAAATACCATAGAAGTCTACATTGATGATATGCTCGTGAAGAGAAGGCACAAAGAAGACCACCTCTCAGACCTGTTAAGGACCTTGGAAATCCTCAGGAAATACCAAATAAAGCTCAATGCGAGCAAATGTTCCTTCGGTGTCCAGTCAGGAAAATTTCTCGGGTACTTGGTAAGCGAGAGAGGCATTGAGACCAACTCAGACCAGATTGATGAAATCAACAAGGTACATCCTCCCTGCACGATAAGAGACATACAGAAACTCACGGGCATGCTCATCGCTTTGAATCAATTCATCTCGAAGTCATTCGAAAAGTGCCAGCTATTCTTCCAGCTATTGAAGAAAAGAAAAACAGTGGAGTGGAATCAAATTGATCGAAAGCATTGAAAGAGCTCAAAGCTTATCGCACCACACCGCCCTTACTCGTGATACCTCAAGAGAATGATTCCATGTACCTATACCTTGCTGTTTCCATCCACGCAGTCAGTTTTGCACTAGTATATAAAAGAACTAGAATCCAACACCCGGTCTACTACGCGAGCAAGACCCTCTTAGATGCCGAGCAGCGATACCTACCACTGGAAAAGCTTGCCTTTTCACTAGTGGTAGCCTCGAGGAAACTAAAGCACTAATTCGAAGCACACTCTATCATCATCCTTACATCACACCCCCTAAAGCAGTCCTGCAGAAAGTGGATCTGTCCGATAGACTATCGAAGTGGTCGGTCGAGCTCGGAAGATTTGACATCCAGTTCCAACTAAGGAATACAATCAAGGGGAAGGTCCTCGTCGACTTCTCCATGGAGTTTACAGGCGAACAACCTTACAACCAACTGCAAACCGTGGGTAAGAGGGAAGATCAATCGGCAGAAGGTATTTGGCCACTATTTATTAATGGAGCCTCCAACTCTAATGGGGCAACAGTAGGCATTGTGCTCATTCCCCTAGAAGATACAATCCTCGAGCAAGGAATTAGAATCGGATTTAAAGCCTCCAATAACAAAGCGAAATATGAAGCATTGATAGTAGGCCTACAAAAGGCACATGCATTGTGTGCAAAACAACTACAGGTGTTCGGCGACTCACAATTGGTCTCCAATCTGATAAGTGGAGACTTCAACGCAAGGGATGAGAGAATGGAAGCCTACCTCACCTTAGAAAAGAAATTAATGTCCAACTTTGAGGAAGTCAGTGTCCAGCATTTTCCCAGAGGACAAAACAATCATGCTGATGCCCTAGCAGCCTTGAGTTCAGCAACCAACTCTGACTTAAAGAGAACAATCCCTATCAACCTCCTTACCCAGCTGAGCATCAACCAGAGCAATGAGTTGCTAGACATGGGCCATATTCTTCAGATTGAATCAGCACCAAGTTGGATGGACCCCCTAAGGGACTATTTAAAGGACGGTTCACTACCAAATAATAAGAAAGTCGTTCATCAGATAAGAGTCAAAGATGCTCACTTTCACTTATCTCCCGAGGGCAAACTATAAAAAAAACCTTTCACCGGCCCTTACCTCCAATGTGTTCACCCGAAGGACATCAAGCAAGTCCTGCACAAGCTTCATGAAGGAATCTGTGGGAGCCATATTGGGGGCAGATCGCTAGCCTTCCGAGAAATAAAGGAAGGTTACTGGTGGCCGTACATGCAAAAAGACTGTGGGATATATGCTTGCAGGCACGAGAAATGTCAACTACACGCTCCTATGGTTCACCAACCTACTAGCGACCTAAAACCACTTACCAGGCCCTGGCCCTTCGCCCAGTGGGGAATGGACATCGTCGGCCCTCTTCCTACCGCTGCCGGTAATCACAAGTATCTATTGGTCGAGATAAACTACTTCACCAAATGGATTAAGGCAAAGCCCCTAGCAAACATCGGGGTCGGAGATATGATGAGATTCATATGGAAAGACATAATTACCTATTTTGGGATCCCTAGAACGATCATCACTAACAACAAAACCCAATTTGAAAGCAGCCTATTCCAGGGTTTCTACAATGACAACAGGATTAGGCACCATTTCAGCTCTATGGCATACCCTCAGAGCAACGAAAAGGCTGAAGCTTCCAACAAAACAATAATTGATGGAATGAAGAAGCAATCAGAGTGAGCCAAAGGGGCATGGGTGAGCGAGCTGCCACATATTCTATGGGCTTACCGCACCACCCCATGGCGAGCAACTGGGGAAACCCCATTCGCACTAACATATGGAATGGAGGAAATTATCCCTTTAGAAGCTGGACTCCCAACCATGAGGTCCACCTTGGTCGACCAAGGTCAGAATGATGCAGCATTACTCATTGAACTTGACCTAGCTGACGAACACAGAGAATTAGCTCTAGTGAAACTAGCGAGCTACTAGCAACAGTTATCAAAGCATTATAACAAAAAGATCAATACAAGAACATTCCAGGTTGGGGACTACATCCTAAGAAAAGTTCTTGGCAGTGCAATAAACCCATCTGATGGCAAGCTGGGTCCAAACTGGGAGGGACCATTCAAGGTGACAAGAAACAACCTGCAAGGAGCCTATCACTTAGAAACGCTGGAGGGCAGAGAGATACCCCGAACATGGAACGTGGCTAACTAGAAGAAATTATATTTTTAGTTTCTCATTATTGATATTTTATCACATTACTGGAATTGGCAGCTCGTTTTTATTGTGTTTGATTAATAAAAGATTGTTTGGTAGTAGTATTCCATAAAGTATTAATTGTGTACTATGAACTTTATAACTTGCACATCTTTTCTAAGCAACAGGCACATTACTCAATATATAAAATTTGAGAGCTTCCCTGCTCAGGTTTTTATTATGAAACACGAACAACCTCTTAGCATTTCCCATGGCAATTTATGAAGCCCTATAGGAGACCCTTAGGCAGCTTGGCCAAGTTGAATTGGTCGCTAAACGATGTTTGGCTCAAGAAAACCTGGCTGGATAGAACATCCAACACCTAGTGTGTCCTCGCCATTACCACACTTAGGCCTAAGGGAGTGTGACAACATGACCTAAAAGTTAAAGTAGGGCAGAATGGTATCTCATAAGCATACTGTACTGGGAGGATACTCACGCAATAAAATAACTATACCCACATCAAATATTGTCAACTATGAAGAGCCCAAGATAATCAAACAAAAATTAATGAAGTAGAAAATACACAACTCATGTTTAGTGGGAGAATCTCCCAAAACATAAATATTTTATTACTTCACTGCATTTACAATAGAGTTACATTGAATGAATTAAGTAAATCCTATTAGGGATTAGGTCTCTGAGCAAGGTAATCATCTACTTGCGCTCTTCGACCGTCATCTGGGTAGGGAGCTAACTCCAACTCTACTTCATTTGCATCCAGATTCAGTAGCTGCCTCAGAATAGCATCTACGGGAACCCACTGGTCATCCCTCCAGAAAGGGTTAGGCATCAGAGTCGAAGGGGAGATCTCATGACGATACTAGAGGACTGAGTTCTTGGGGTATTTTAGCTCCCTGATAGCATTCAACCATCCCCTAATAAAGTATATCTCTTCAAACTCTGCCAACCTCGTCGGAGCATCTGCCCAACCCTGATCATAATCGTCAGCCCACACTCGTCGATGACCTTTCTTGAATAGATGCCTTAGACGCATGACATCTCTTTCGAGCTTGGCAGCTACTATGTATGCTCGATGAACATCTCCTCGAAGCTCATACATCTTCCTAGCTGGTCCCCCGGCATTTGTACCAGCTCGCAGACCGACTGATGAAGTGAAACCTCATAAAACTTAAGGGGTGGAGCTCGGCACTGTACCAACTTACAGACCAGCTGATGAAGAGGAACCTCACAAAACTTGAGGTGCAATGCTCGGTGTATACTCCCTGAGTCACGACACCCCCTCCTCAGAGTTTCATTCTCCTGTTAAAGAACTTCCCCGAGTTGATTGATCTCGGAGGCATCCAGAAGTTTAGCCCTTAGAAGGTTCACTTCTTCTTGAATAGAAGCACCAACCTCTTCTATCTCCTCAAGTCTATCCTTCAGTTTGGTGATGAGCTCAGACTGATCATTAAATCTCTTGTTCCTCGACCTAAGGGACTTATAAATCCTTACAAAGGCTTGGTGAATGATGATGCCGGAATCAACACCACCGTGTAAGGTGTTTTCAAGCTCAATATAGGAATAACAATGGCAGCACAATTAAATAAAGAGATAAGAGAATGAGATGAGGATAATAGGAATCAACACCGAAATATAAGTGGTTCAGCTAATCTGGCCTACGTCCACTGTGAGTGTGTGAGTAATATCACTGAATGAAGGCAATAATGGCCATGGATACAATTCTCTCAAGCTTTCTCTCTCTACTGTAGATTTAGACAGAGTTTTAGCTAGGGTTGAATAACTGGGATCCTTTTCCAAGGTAGGGGATGATCCCTATATATAGTGCCTAGGGGGTGTAATGTACCCCCCATGCATGTAATGAGCATGTGTGTGGTAGCCTCACCAATGTGGGAGTGCCATCTGTCACTGTCACCTGTAAGGAATGATGATGAAATATTCTCCCCATGTGTGGAGAATAATCTTGTTACAACTGATTTGTGCCCATGTGTCCTTATCCAAATGTCCACAGATGCTCGACCGCCATATTGGTGGATGACCTCAGCCTGGGAGAGGTCGAGCTGTAAAGGCTTGATGTCCGTTCAATCCGAGATGTGTCATAGGGTGTCTCAGCCCAATATCAGCCGAGACATTATGCTCTTCTCGGCCCCAGCCGAGGTTGTACATATAGCATGCTGACGATTACTAAGGCTTCTTGTCACCTCGACCCAAGCCGAGGTTGGACTGGTTTCATGTTGAAGGTTACCAAGGCTCCTTGTCACCTCGGCCTCTCCGAGGTCGAGGTTGCCATACCTAGGTATATGAGGATGTTGTTGATGCCTGCGATGCGCGTAGTGTCCATTAGAAATGTAGGTGGAAGTGTCGGCCTGGGCCGACCTTACTAAGGCCGAGGGATGATATCGTGGGACCATGGATTATCTAGGGTCGATCAATATCTCGGCCCAAGACGAGGTTGGTGTCTCAAGGCCGAGGTTACACTTGGGGCATATCAATCACCCCCAGCCCTTAGTCATATGCGAGAGCAAGTGGCTAGGGGATTGTTACACCTCCGAGGCCTATCCGTCCCAAGCTAATACCTGCATGACACCTGTCCACGCTAGAACGTACGTACTTGGCTGGCGTGTGCTGTAAGCCATCCTTTGGGGTTCCCAAGGCAATGATGTACCTTGGGAAGTGTGCCCATGCATTTAAGGGTTTGAACCCTTCTTTTTCTCTTTCTTCTCCATTTCCCCTCCTTCTAGCGCCAGAGGCTGAGTTCATAAGAGAGGTTACCTACCCGGAGTGGCTCTCTAATGCAGTCATCGTGCCTAAGGCCTATGGGAATTGGTGAATGTGTGTAGATTTCACTGACCTGAACAGGTCTTGCCTGAAAGACAGCTATCCCTTATCTAGGATAGACCAGATGGTGGACGCAACGGCAGGGCACGAGCTCATGAGCTTCATGGAAGCTTATTCAGGCTACAACCAAATCTTCATGGATGCTGAAGACTCTGAGAAGACAACCTTCATTACTGACAAAGGGACGTACTGCTACAAGGTGATGCCCTTCAGTCTGAAAAATGTGGGGGCAATGTATCAACGTCTTGTTAATAAGATGTTAGAGGAGCAAATAGGTAAGACCATGGAGGTTTATGTGGATGATATGCTAACGAAGAGTCTGAAAGCATGTACGCACGTAGCGGACCTTGAGAAGACCTTTGACGTCATGGACTCATATAGAATGAAGCTCAACCCAGCGAAGTGTGTCTTCGGGGTAGGAGTCAGGAAGTTCCCGGGGTTCATCATTAATCAGAGGGGGATTGAAGCAAACCCTGAGAAAATTAAGGCCTTGCTCGATATGAAGACTCCTAGGAGTATCAAGGATGTCCAGAGACTCACCGGAAGAGTGGCTGCCCTTAACAGGTTTGTTTCTAGGGCAACGGACAAGTCTCTTCCATTCTTTAAAGTTCTAAGAAAGGCCTTCCAATGGGACGAAGAGTCTGAAAAAGCCTTCAACCAACTCAAGTCCTACTTGGGGTCTCCCTTATTACTGTCTTGGCCCGTCACGGGGGAAAGGTTGTTTGTGTATCTGGCAGTCTCTGAATCAACCATCAGTGCGGCCATCATACGGGAAGAGGATGGAATCCAGAGGCCTGTTTACTTCAACAGTAAGGCTCTTTAAGGGTCTGAACAGAACTATCCCCGAATGGAGAAGTTGTCTTATGCCCTGATACATGCCTCAAGGAAGATGAAGCCTTACTTCCAAGCTCACTCCATGGTAGTCCTCACTGACTCCCCACTAAGGCAAGTTCTGCACAAACCTGAGAAGTCCGGAAGATTGATGACCTGGGCCATCGAGCTAGGATAATATGATCTTACCTACCAGCCTAGGACAACCATCAAGGGGTAGGCCCTCGCAGACTTTATTGCAGAGTTCACCTGGGAAGAGGCCGATAGAGGTTTAGAAGAGGCCGAGACAGAGAAAGGCTTAGATGACGGCGAAGAGACGAACTGTAGTGTCTTCCGAGATTCAGAAGAGACTACACCAAATGTCTTCCGAAGCCGAGAAGAGGTCGTCCCAGGCAAAACCCGGAGTAGAGTATAAGAGAACGAAGAGGATCGATACCTCTTCAAGAAGGGGGTTATGAGAGAATGGGTCTTCTCATCAGATGCAGACGTATGGAGCCTCTTCGTTAATGGTTCTTCCTGTGATAGTGGAAGCGGCGCGGGGCTAATACTCTCGGCTCCAGATGGCGCCAACATTGAATACGCCTTGAGATTCAACTTCCAGGCCTCAAACAACGAGTCCGAGTATGAGGCCATGATAGCAGGTCTCTTATTGGCAACAACTCTTCGAGTAGAGCGACTCCTACTCCATAGCGACTCAAGGTTGGTTGTCAATCAAGTGTTGGGGGTATACGGGGCCAAAGACGAGAGGATGGATAAGTACTTAAAGAAGGTAAGAAGGTTGTTAGAGTATTTTGAAGAAGCAAAGCTGAAGAGAGTGCCTCGGCTGAGCAACAATCACGCTGATGAATTGGCAAGGCTGGCCTTGGCAATGAAGACAGATTTGGGAAGGACCATTCCAATCGAGGTCTTAGGAAAAGCAAGCATCGAGGAGGACGAGGTATGTAGCCCTTTTCACAATGTGAACCTAGGAGACTCATGGATCGACCCGCTCGTCAGATACCTAAGAGATGGAGAGCTACTTGAGTCTAAGATGGAAAAGAGAAAATTGAGATACAGGGCTGCCAGGTTCTCAATAGTAGGAGACGTCTTGTAAAAAAAGGTGTTTCTATTGCCTCTCCTCAGATGCGTGCATCCCATGGAAGTACCCCAGGTCTTACAGGAGGTTCATGAAGGTTCATGCTCTAGCCACATAGGGGAAGGACCTTAGCCAAGAGGATCATCACTCAGGGATACTGGTGGTTTACCTTGTCTAAGGACGCGGCAGACTATGTGAAGAGGTGCGACAAATGTCAAAGGTTTGCCACTATCCCTCATCAACCCCATCAGCCTATGATGTCAATCTCTTCTCCATGGCCATTTGCGGTATGGGTAATTGACTTAGTAGGACCTTTGAAAAGTAGTCAATGGTAACTATCAAGAATCTATAGTTGTTGACATCTCTTGGCAAAGTTCCTACTAAGTCAATTCCCCATACCGCAAATGGCCATGGAGAAGAGATTGACGTCATAGGCTGATGGGGTTGATGAGGGATAATGGCGAACCTTTGACATTTGTCGCACCTCTTCACATAGTCTGCTGCGTCCTTAGACAAGGTAGGCCACCAGTATCCTTGAGTGATGATCCTCTTGGCTAAGGGCCTTCCCCCTATGTGGCTAGAGCAGGAACCCTCATAGACCTCCTGTAAGACCTGGGGTACTTCCATGGGATGCACGCATCTGAGGAGAGGCAATAGAAACCCCTTTTTGTACAAGACGTCTCCTACTATTGAGAACTTGGCAGCCCTGTATCTTAACTTTCTCTTTTCCATCTTGGACTCAGGTAGCTATCCATCTCTTAGGTATCTGACGAGCGGGTCGATCCATGAGTCTCCTAGGTTCACATTGTGACAAGGGCTACATACCTCGTCCTCCTCGATGCTTGCTTTTCCTAAGAACTCGATTGGAATGGTCCTTCCCAAATCTGTCTTCATTGCCGAGGCCATCCTTGCCAATGCATCAGCGTGATTGTTGCTCAGCCGAGGCACTCTCTTCAGCTTTTCTTATTCAAAATACTCTAACAACCTTCTTACCTTCTTTAGGTACTTGTCCATCCTCTCGTCTTTGGCCTCGTATACCCCCAACACTTGATTGATAACCAACCTTGAGTCGCTATGGAGTAGGAGTCGCTTTACTCGAAGAGTTGTTGCCAATAAGAAACCTACTATCATGGCCTCATACTCGGACTCATTGTTTGAGGCCTGGAAGTTGAATCTCAAGGCGTATTCAATGTTGGCGCCATCTGGAGCCGAGAGTATTAGCCCCGCGCCGCTTCCATTATCACTGGAAGAGCCATCAACGAAGAGGCTCCATACATCTGCATCTGATGAGAAGACCCCTTCTCTCATAACCCCCTTCTTGAAGAGGTATCGATCCTCTTCGTTCTCTTATACTCTGCTCCGAGTTTTGCCTGGGATGACCTCTTCTCGGCCTCGGAAGACATTTGGTGCAGTCTCTTCCGAATCTCAAAAGACATTATGGTTCGTCTCTTCGCCGTCATCTAAGCCTTTCTCTGTCTCGGCCTCTTCCAAACCTTTATCGGCCTCTTCCCAGGTGAACTCTGCGACAAAGTCTGCAAGGGCCTCCCCCTTGATGGCTGTCCTAGGCTGGTAGGTAAGATCATATTCTCCTAGCTCGATGGCCCAGGTCATCAATCTTCCGGACTTCTCAGGTTTGTGCAGAACCTGCTTTAGTGGGGAGTCAGTGAGGACTACCATGGAGTGAGCTTGGAAGTAAGGCTTCATCTTCCTTGAGGCATGTATCAGGGCATAAGCCAACTTCTCCATTCGGGGATAGTTCTGTTTAGACCCTTGAAGAGACTTACTATTGAAGTAAACAGTCCTTTGGATTCCATCCTCTTCCCATATGATGGCCGAACTGATGGCTGATTCAGAGACTGCCAGATACACAAACAACCTTTCCCCCGTGACGGGCCGAGACAGCAATAAGGGAGACCCCAAGTAGGACTTGAGTTGGTTGAAGGCTTTTTCACACTCTTCGTCCCACTGGAAGGCCTTTCTTAGAACTTTAAAGAATGGAAGACACTTGTCCGTTGCCCTAGAAACAAACCTGTTAAGGGCATCCACTCTTCCGGTGAGTCTCTGGACATCCTTGATACTCCTATGAGTCTTCATGTCGAGAAAGGCCTTGATTTTCTCAGGGTTTGCTTCAATCCCACTCTGATTAACGATGAACCCCAGGAACTTCTCGGCTCCTACCCCGAAGACACACTTCGCTGGGTTGAGCTTCATTCTAAACGAGTCCATGACGTCAAAGGTCTTCTCAAGGTCCGCTACGTGCGTACATGCTTTCAGGCTCTTCGTTAGCATATCATCCACATACACCTCCATGGTCTTACCTATTTGCTCCTCGAACATCTTATTGACAAGATGTTGATACGTTGCCCCCGTATTTTTTAGACCAAAGGGCATCACCTTGTAGCAGTACATCCCTTTGTCAGTAATGAAGGTTGTCTTCTCAGAGTCTTCAGCATCCATGAAGATTTGGTTGTAGCCTGAATAAGCGTCCATGAAGCTCATGAGCTCATGCCCTGCCGTTGCGTCCACCATCTGATCTATCCTAGGTAAGGGATAGTTGTCTTTCGGGCAAGACCTGTTCAGGTCAGTGAAATCTACACACATTCGCCACTTCCCATTGGCCTTAGGCACGATGACTGCATTAGAGAGCCACTCCGGGTAGGTAACCTCTCTTATGAACTAAGCCTCTTCTAACTTTTTTACCTCTTCTCGGATGACGTCGTACTTCTCCCTGGAGTAGACTCTTCGTCTCTGCTTGATTGGCTTGGCATCTCTGTCCACGTTGAGCTTGTGGCTCATGACCTCAGGGTCGATGCCAGGCATGTCTGCGTGACTCCATGCGAAGACACTCTGTCTCCTCCTGAGGAAGTTTATCAGCTCTTCCTTGATTCTTGGTTCTAGGGCCTTACCGACCTGGATGGTTTTTTTCGGCTTGTCCTCATTGAGGACGATGGATTCTACCTCTTCCGCGGCCTCACCCTTCTTCAATTTTGTTTTGTCTCTTGGGTCAAGAGTGTCAATGCTGTAAGTGGTGGTTGCTCTCTTATGGGCCTCTCTCTCTTCGACCGAGTTGAAGTAACACTCCCTCACCATGGTCTGGTCCCCTTACACTTCCCCTACTCCATAAGGAGTCGGGAATTTTAGCATCTGATGGACCGTCGACGGCACGGCTTCAAACACTTTGAGGGCCACCCTTCCTACGATGAGGTTGTAGGTCGAGAAAATTTTTCGTTTATGACGAAAAAGTTTATCTTCTTGGTCAGCCTCTTAGGCCACTCATCCACCATCCATACATCCATTTCATACATGCCCAAGGGTTGCACCTTTTCACCACTGAAGCCTATCAATGGGTGATGGTAGGGCACCAGCCTTGCCCTGCTAAGACCCAGGCTCTTGAAACAAGGCCAGAACATCACGTCTGCTGAGCTTCCCCCGTCTATGAGGATCCTCCCTACCTCGCACCCATGCACCCTTGTTGTTATGACCAAAGGGTCATCATGGGGGGCTAAGATGCCCTTGAAGTCGAGTCTGGAGAACCCCACTACGAGGGTGTCCATGTCAACCTTCTTCCTCTTCTGCACGGCATTGGAAGACTTTAGATTCACAACCTCAGGCTTGGCCACTGACCTGGCCTCTGCTACATGAGCCTTCCTATCGGCTACCTCAGATCCACCCCCTGCAAATCCCCCATATATGGTGCTAACACCGAAGGAGATCATGCCGACCCTCTTCATCGGGGTGTTGTCATCCTTTGGCGGAAGATCCGGGCCGTCTTCATCATCTCCCTCTGAATCATCGTTCCTTCTGGCCGGGACATCGCCACGGC
Organism: Sambucus nigra; assembly: GCA_949130495.1. NCBI lineage: Eukaryota > Viridiplantae > Streptophyta > Magnoliopsida > Dipsacales > Adoxaceae > Sambucus > Sambucus nigra. Next base: position 43,843,936 of record OX422213.1, read on the forward strand.
ATCTGTCATTTCTTCTCTTCTTAGGGTCTTCTCTTCCACCCTTCGGAGCCTTGCCATCCACATACTACCTCAGCTTTCTAGATTTCAACATCTTCTCAATCTCATCCTTTAAAGTGAAGCATCTATCTGTGACATGGCCGTGATCCTGATGGAACTCACACCATAGGTTTTTGTTCCTCTTATGTGGCGGGGCCTTCAGTTTCTCCGGCCACCTCAGAGTCTGGTCAGTCTTAATCTCATTAAGGATGTGTTCACAGCTCACAGTCAGAGGAGTGTAATGAGAAAACTTGTCATCACCTGACCTCTTCTTCTCCTCTTTCTTGTTTTGGGACCTCCCAGTGCTACTGCGGTTCTCCTCCTCATATTTGGCTGCCATTGCCTCTTCCACATTCATCACCTTCCCTGCGGTTGCCAGCAGCTCCGCCATAGACCTAGGGGGGTCTTCCGCCAGTTTCCACCGTAACTTCCCCTTCTGGAGGCCTCCTATAAAGGCGGTCATGGATATGCTCTCTTCACAATCTTCCACCTCCAACTTTGCTTTGTTGAATCGTGCTATGTAGTCTCTTAGGCTTTCACCCGTAGCCTGTTTGACATACAGCAGGTGGGTAGTCTTCTTTTGAGGTCTTACCCCAAAGCAGAAGTTGTGGATGAACTGCTCAGCCAAGCCTTTGAAGTTCTCAATTGAGTTCTTCGGAAGGGAGGTGAACCAACTATGAGCTGCCCTGTCAAGGTCCCTGAGAAGGCCCTACACTTAATCTCATCAGGGATCGAGTAAATGTTTGCTACCGACTGATACATCTCGATATGGTGCACAAGGTTAGTTCTGCCATCATACTTGGGAGTCACTGTAGGAGGCTTGAACTTGGCTGGGGTTGGGAACCCTACTATCCTAGCCACATATGGGGAGCCCTCTGAGTAACCCCTCTATAATGGGTCCCTGCTTTTAATGAGGTCTCCTATCTTCTCCTCGAGGCGTTGGATGGAATCATTCCAGGGTCTTCTGTCATCAACTTGGCCGAGGTTATCCCTTGCCACCTCCCTGCGATGGGAAGAGGGTTCCCCAGCCACAACACGTTGACTGTTGACCTCTTGCTGTTCCCTGGCTCTTCCTTCACAGGGTCGGCCTTGGTCTGGCCGACCTTGCCTACCCCCTCTCTGAGAGCCTGCTGCGCTCCTCGACCTTGATAGCCTGTGTCTTAGGTCATTTACCGGGCCCAGCCTCTCGAAGGCTGACCCTCTGCTCAACCTGTCAAAGGCCGACCCTCTTCATTGGGCCTCTTCTCTTCTTCAGCCGACACATCCTTGACTCTGCCTCAGAGGTCGTACAGTGTTATCTGACACCTCATACGGCTCCCAGCAGTCTTCTGGGGCCTCTTCAGCTTCTAGGTCATCATACATGTCCTCTAGGCAAGGGTTTACCTGCCTCCCCAGGCGCAAGCGCCTAGGGTCAGCAATGTCCCTTCTCCGCTGGGGTGCAGGCTGGTCCTTCATTGGCGCCTGGGGTGGTCCCCTGGCATCAGGATGAGGCTGAACTGCCGCCGGAGTTATCATGTCCGGTGAGACTCCAGGTGGCCTCATCATCATGGTTTGGCTGAGCTGGGAAAATTGCTCCTTCATGTCTTGTTGTGTTGCAGCTAAAGATTTCAAGGTTGCTGCTACCTCCGCTATTTCGGACTGGGGAGGAGCCTGACTGGAGCTAGCCCCTCCACCTCCGGGCGGCGGAAGAGGCGGTGGTAATTCTGGTGCCATGTGTTAACAATAAAGATCTTGAGCAGCAAGTGAGCTTAATACCTTAAAGGACCTCTTTCAATAGTGAAACAACTCCACGCAAGGGGTGGTTCCTGGTTCACCACCAGAGTCTTTGGTGAGGTTAAGCAGAAAAAGAGGAAGAGATAGCTTCTCGTTCCCACAGACGGCGCCAAAATGATGATGCCGGAATCAGCACCACCGTGTAAGGTGTTTTAAAGCTCAATATAGGAATAACAATGGCAGCACAATTAAATAAAGAGATAAGAGGATGAGATGAGGATAAGAGGAATCAACACCAAAATATAAGTGGTTCAGCCAATCTGGCCTACGTCCACTGTGAGTGTGTGAGTAATATCACTGAATGAAGGCACTAATGGCCATGGATACAATTCTCTCAAGCCTTCTCTCTCTACTGTAGATTTAGACAGAGTTTTAGCTAGGGTTGAATAACTGGGATCCTTTTCCAAGGTAGGGGATGATCCCTATATATAGTGCCTAGGGGGTGTAATGTACCCCCCATGCATGTAATGAGCGGGTGTGTGGTAGCCTCACCAATGTGGGAGTGCCATCTGTCACTGTCACCTGTAAGGAATGATGATGAAATATTCTCCCCATGTGTGGGGAATAATCTTGTTACAACTTATTTGTGCCCATATGTCCTTATCCAAATGTCCACAGATGCTCGACCGCCATATTGGTGGATGACCTCAGCCTGGGAGAGGCCGAGCTGTAAAGGCTTGATGTCCGTTCAATCCGAGATGTGTCATAGGGTGTCTTGGCCTGATCTCAACTGAGACATTATGCTCTTCTCGGCCCCAGCCGAGGTTGTACATATAACATGCTAACGATTACTAAGGCTTATTGTCACCTCGGCCCAAACCGAGGTTGTACTGGTTTCATGTTGAAGGTTACCAAGTCTCCTTGTCACCTCGGCCTCTCCTAGGCCGAGGTTGCCATACCCAGGTATATGAGGATGTTGTTGATGCCTGCGATGCGCATAGTGTCCATTGGGAATGTAGGTGGAAGTGTCCGCCTGGGCCGACCTTACTAAGGCAGAGGGTTGATATCATGGGCCCATGGCTTATCTAGGGTCGATCAATATCTCGGACCAAGCCGAGGTTGGTGTCTCAAGGCCGAGGTTGGTGTCTCAAGGCCGAGGTTACACTTGGGGCATATCAGCGAACTTGATTTCTCGCATTAGGATCGAGGATCCTTCCCAATTAAGAGGTAGCAGGTATATACTCATCCATATCAATCAACTACAAGCCATAAAAAAGTATTAAATAGTAGAAGAATCAGTATGAAGAAAGAAAAGTGTTTTCATTTCATTAAAATGGAACATTCCAAGTACATCAGTAATCAAAAGGACAGTACAAATAAAGAAAAAATACAAAGAAGTTCCTCAGAACAGGCTAGCTGGCAACCTTAGTTTACTCCGAGGTCATCGGTTGTTTTCCCTTGCTTGCAGCAGCAGAGACACCTCCCTCAGGTGGAGCAACTGTTGTTCCCTGGATAGAAAAAGCATCAACATGAATGGTCTGAGAAGCAGAAACACCACCTTCAGTAGCCGGGGCAGGTGCCTCATCCACAACAGGCTTCGTGACTTGATCATGGTCGTCAAATAATAGAGAATCGATATCCACTCCAGCAGCTAAAAGAGACTTGCTCCAGCCCTTCTTAAAGTTTAGTCGGCTATTGTAGACTATCTGAACATTGGCATCCTCATACGCAGTAGCCTATCTGACATTGTATGAGCTTTCTTTCAGGGAGGCTGCCTCATATTCCACCTTCTTCACCTTCTCATCCAGCACTTTATTCTCCTCCACCACAGCCAACTTGTTCGAGCAGACCAGGTCATAGGACTGCCTTAACTCCCCAAGCTCCTTGATCGCTACCTCCTTTGTTTAGTTGGCTTCAGGCAGAGCGAGATCAGATGACTTCTGGACAATATTGACACCCTTCAAGATGGCCTCTAACTCGACATTCTTCTTCTCAAGATCAGCATTCCTCTTTACCATCTTATTGTGGCTGCAGTAGAGGATGACGAAGTCGGTCACATACTGCAAAGAAGTGAAATATTAGCAAGGTAAGCATATAACAAAGTATTACGAGAATAGAGAAGTGAAAGTAAACTTACCAAGGCTAGCCTCTGATGATTAGTCGGTAGAACTGCTCTTTCGAGCAATGCAGGAGCCAACTGAGGAGAAAAGGCCATAAAGGCCCCTTCGAGCAAGGCGAATATAGGCACCAGAGACTGGCCTGCCTTCATCCTAACCTCCTCTCTCCTTTTTTCCTCTTCCCTCTCCTTTCTCTCCTTCTCAGCTCTCTTTCTCTCTTCCACCTTCTTTCTTTCCTCCACCTTCTTCCTCTCCTCCTCCTTTCTCTCCATGTTTCTCAACTTCTCTTCCTCCCTTTTCTTTTTTTCCTTCTCATGAGTAGTAGACTGAGAACCAGTTACAACCCCTCCGCTGCCAATTTTTTGCTTCTTTGACCGACGAGAGAGTAGCACATCATCATTATCATCATCATCATGAATCAGATTCTTCCTGGGAGGAACCATATCTTCCTCACTAGAACTACTCGATTCATTCAAAGATTCTCGAGCCTCTAAAACTTCTTCTGAGCTCGAATACCCTTCACCACCGGAGCTCTCTTCACTAGAACCACCCTCAACATCACCCCTATCAGCACCCTCGATCTCCTCACTAGAGCTGCTTTCTTCCTCAACCAATTTGATGGAATCGATAGTAGCCTCTTCAGTAATGTCTAGCTCAGGGATATTGTCCACAGGTTGCGCAATAAAGATGGACCGAAAATTCTTGTATTCTAAGAGAAAAGCTATTGATCGAGGGTGTTCACCGTCAGCCAAGAGCACCCTGATGTTCCAGACTTTAACTAGATCAGCAGCTCGAACCTCACTGAGATCAAGTTTCGAGTTCTTTGTCTTCGCTGAAAACAAAGAGAGAAAAATATCAGAGAAATCGTACATATATAGAGGATCGATGAGCAAAGCAAAGACTAAGCCTACCTATGTACTCCTCCCCATAGAAGGGAACTACAAATCTGCCAGACCTCGACCCCTCAGTATGGGGAGGAAATTGCCAATTTCTAGCAATAAAACCCTCATGCCAATAATCCTTATGGGAATTAGGTAGGTTTACTACCAATACCCTATCATGACTCCTGGACTTGAGGTAAAGAAGACCAGAACTTGTTCGTGAAAAGGAATAACAAAAGCAGATCTCAGCAAGCCCTAAATTGGTGCCACAGAGCTGATTTACTCTGTGTACACCATTAATAATTTTCCAGACATTAGGCGAGCACTGTGCAGGGACTATATTGAAATAACCAAAAAAGTGCAAAAACAAATTCCTTAGAGGAAAATTAAGACCCCCTTGGGACAATAAGAGGACGTCAATCCAGTGACCATCCTCAACCTCTCTAACATTACGAGGGACAGGGGCACACTCGATGTCTACCCAACTTGGAATGTTACAAAACTTCCTAAATTCAGATATTGATATATTGCCTATCTTCGTCATTAAAAAATAAAACCCTAGTATCATGTGCAAAGAAATCTCAACGAAAAAAACAAAGAGAAGGAATAAGAATAACTTACAAAGTAAAGATTTAGCTTGGGATGATGCAAAGTCACAGGCAAGGATGATGAGAGGATTGAAATTTGAAGACGAGACCTGGAAATGAAAGAGCAATAGTGGAGGCTTGTAGAGAGTTAGAGATGAGGAGAAATTTAAAATGACAACAGGAAATGACTTCCCTGAAGATGTCTTAAACTTTTCTAATCATAGCACACAGGGAATGAGGCAATCTGTCGCCTAAATCAGTTCAGAAGAGGCGCTTTGATCTTGGAAAGTGTTACACCAATTACAAAAATGCCATTATAACAAATCATTTAAAATTATTGAGCCCAAATTGTGGCCCAACAACTTTAGGGGAAATTGTGTGTACCTTGATTTGTCACTTGGGCCCAGACAAGTAGCCCAGCAGAGCTCGACCCAAAGTCTAGAGGCCTCACATCCTAATTTATTCAGTTACGGCCCAGTCAGATTCCTAAAATCTCGTAAGGAGATATTCTAGGGGTTATGGACTGATGTGGGGGAGTCCAACACCCCCCACTTCCCGAGAACGAACATGTATATAACAAACCCTTAGCCTGGGGCAAAGGGCATGTATTATTTTTCCTATAAAACACTCCCCGGAGTATAGAGCAATAATATTGAGGGCACCACCGTGGACGTAGGCATTCTTGCTGAACCACATAAATTTTGTGTTGTGTGATTATCGTTCCTTACATTCTTTATTTGTTCTGGTGATTTCTTTTTCTTGTTATTTTGTGTTGAACTTAATTGTCACCACAATAAGCTACAGATTAAGCGATTAATGAAGAAGGGAAGGGGACTAGCAACGTTGTCCGACAAGAAGTGAGGGGGCACTGGCCTGAGTTGAAAGGGGGTTGGTGGCGCGATCTGGCAAGGAGAGAGGGGTCGTGTTATTGAGAGAGAAGGGAGAGAGCGAAGGGTATCGGGTTTTTAGGGGAGGAGGGAGAGAAGAAAGATGTGTGTTTGAAATTTTGGGATATTTAGTTTTAGGGTTACCCTTACTAAAACAAAAGAGAAATAAATATTTAAAAGGACACCGCAAATTGCTGTCCTTTTAGGGGGATATAAGGGACAGTAATCCAACACCTTCCTTTTGGGGATGATATAAAGGACGATAAATTGATGTCCTTTTGGGGGTTTTATAAGGAACAGTAATAAAAAATGTTGTCCTTTATTAAAAGAGAGGGAAAGAAAAAAATATTTGATCGAAAAATATCAGAGGGAATGAAAAAATTAACAGAGGGAATGGGAGTAAAATAAAAGGAGGGAACCAAAACTTATAAAGGATGGTTATATGATGTCGTTTTAGACTGATTAGAAAGGACAACAAATGTTGGATGTCCTTAAAAACTATTATAAAGGATGGTTAAAATTTAACTGTCCTTTATATGGAGACTCTAGGGAATTAAGGATAGGCGTGGGGCTACCAGGGCAAGTAGGGATTCATGTCAAGTAGGGATTCTGCAACTTCCAACGCTGAGGTCACAACCGATAGTAGTGCTAACCACACCACACATTGCAAAATAGAAGCCCAATCTTTAGTATGGCAGAGTTTATCAAATAGTGCATCATGAACAGGAGGGCCAGGGGTAGGCCCAGACGGTGGACGGTGTGTATTACGTTTTTGAAATTTAGCTAAAGTTTTATTTGACACTGGATGCACACATTGTTCGTATCACATAATTTTATGGAGAATTCTATTTTGCTTACTATACGTTACGATAGAGCTTTATCAATAGCTACTTAATTAGGATTATCTACTCATATTTTGGAAATTTATGAGTATGTGGATATTTATATCACTAGATTGTGTTTTGAGGTGGATTTGTTAGTTTTAGACACCTATTCCTATGATGTGATCTTGGGCATGGACTACTTACTTAGATATAAATCTCATATAGATTTTATGGGTTAGGATATTCTTTTCACAATAATCAGGTCACGAAATATATATTGTGGCTATGCCTAGGCCAGAGGATGGTGTTATTAAATATTTGCATTTGATTAATAAGGAGACTCGTGTGGGGACTACCATTTCATTAGATTCTATTATGATCTTTAAAGACTTTTTTCAACATGTTTGACGAGGTTCCAGGGCTATAACTAACCCAATATATTGATTTTGTAATTTATTTAGATACCATAACTACTACGATTACTAAGGCGCTATATAAGATGGCCCATATGTAAATAAGGGAGTTGAGAGAGAAAATTAAGCAGTTATCTCATGGGTTAATTCAGTGTAATAAATCATCATGGGGGATCACGTTCTTTTAGTGAAAAAGTAGGATTGTTCATAATGACAGTGTGTTTACTATCGTGAGTTAAACAAGGTGACAATCAGGAACATGTGTCCTTTACCGAGGATCAATGACTTGTTTTAATTAATTTCATGGAACCTTGTTCTTCTTGAAGACTGATATGCATTCAGGGTACCATTATTTGAGGTGTACGAGGAGGATATTTCCTTTTGACTTTCTACGGTTCCTACGAGTCTAGGATCATGTCATTTGGGTTGACCAATACCCCCACCGTGTTCATTAATGTGATGAATCGGGTGTTACGAATGTATTATGATTATTTTATCATCGTCTTCATTTATTGTATTTTGATTTATTCTCAGGCCGAAAAGGAGCATGTCGAGAATTTGAGGTTTATGGTTCAGATATTTGTAATACCCGTATTTCCGAATATTCTATTTAATTAAATTGGAGAATTAAATGAGAAAATACGGTTTAATTTAAATTACATAAGAGGAGTAATTTAATGAGATTTATTAAAAATTATAATTTTGGAATATTAATCGAGAGATAGTTACCGATTTATATTGCCTCATTATATTTACTTAGTGCGAGTGGTGAATAGTTACTTAACGCGTGTAGACCGTGTTGGGATGAGAACGAGTAATATTTTTAAGTGACTCAAATGATAATTTAGAGGTCACAGATGAGTCCGGAAGGGTCAAATTAGTCAAAATATTATTCCCGGGGGTACTAGTTGAGTCTCGGGGTGATTTTGGACTAAACCGAGACCGTTCGGGGGCGTTTTGGTCTTTTAACATGAGATGGTAAGGAGACTTACGAATTTGAGAGCCTTTTATCAGCCGTATGAAAGATGGGTTAGGGTTAGAAAACCTTAGAAAACACACCATAGCCATTAGAGATAAGAGAGAAACAATTCTCAAGGCAAAAGAAAGAATTGGGAAGGATTCAAAGGAGATTGTCACCACAAACTTGTTGGAAAGGAGGATTGAAGGAGAAAAACAATCAAACATCATCAACAATCACGAAATCAGGAACCCTCAATTAACGCAACTTGTTTATTACAAATATTATAAAGTTATAATACCCATGTGTATGGTCTTTTGAATGATTTTGTTAAACTCATATTTTGGAAAGGAAATAATGATATTTATACATGTTGGGATAGTAATTGCATGTAGAATGATGTAATATATGTAGAGGAATAATATTCAGATTTGACTTGATGAGTATTTCGGAATAAAATCTGGGTATTGAATGAAATTATGGGAAGAAAACCATAGTTAGGGTTTTCAAGAAATCTTAAGTTTAATCCACAATTCCTTTAAATATATTGAGGTTTTGATGTATTTGAAACGTTGGAAATTGTCCTAGTATATGTGGAAATATGTTAGGATCATTGGGTCGAAGTTTAGTGGACTATAGTGTCGTTTAAAGATTTTTTAATGGAGGAAGGGGTTAACGAAGAAGACGAACTGCGTCTGTCCCTGTTCGATCGATCGATCGATCTCGAATTTTCGATCGATCGACAAGGTCGATCGATCGAACCCAGTAGTCGATCAATCGACGTAAGCTGTTTTTCTCCAAATTTTCCGTGTTTAAGTTTTCTTTGATTTTCGGGAGTGAATGGGTATCTTAGGATTTATATTTTACTTATATGGGAGTGGGAATAAGACCAGTAGGTATATTGTTGAGGCCCGATAAGGCCATTGGGTGTAGGACTTGGGCTATGGACCGACGAGAATAATCCGATTTAGTAGAGCATCGATAAATTTGTAATTGAGTTACGAGGCGAGGTAAAGTCAATTCAAGTAATAGACCTGTAGGGTAAGTAATAACTACTTAAATTATATGTGAGGGGTAACTAGGACCCTTAGAGTTGTGTGAATACTCAATAAATGCGATTATTGAGATAAATCGTAAAACAAATATTGTACGGCATATATAAGAGAATAAAATATTATGTACGAACAAGGTTGATAGGTTGGGCGTGTACCTACTGAATTGTATGAAATTTTAGGTTAAGAGAAGTATACCTAAATTACTATGTTAGGGACGATGAGATATTCCGAACTGACATAGGGTTATAATATGTTTGGGGTTGATGTAAAATGTCGAACCAAACCTTTGTACTGGTGGCGTGATGAAAGAGTCCGAGCCAGAATTTGTGTATATAAATAATTGGGGTCGATGTATCATTCCGAACCAATTCTTAATTTGTGTATATAAATAATTGGGGTCGATGTATCATTCCGAACCAATTCTTAATTCGTGTATATAAATAATTGGGGTCGATGTATCATTCCGAACCAATTCTTAATTTGTGTATATAAATAATTGGGGTTGATGTATCATTCTGAACCAATTCTTACTTGGGGTCGATGAATCATTCCGAACCAAGAGTCCTCACGTGTGTAAAAAGGACAAAATAGTAATTATTGATATTTAGTATATATTGTGTGTGAAATATATACTTGATGATATTCTACTTCTGTGTATTAGTAGATTGATATATATATATATATATATATTATGTATTTAAAGAATACATATCGTACTGGTAAGTTAAGTAATGAAACTTAAATTATGAACGTAACATTTGATAGATAATATATATTTAGTAAATAAAGTAGGGCAACTTAATTACAAAAGTGGGAAAATAGAAATTGTGATAATTGTTGAAATTTAGTAGTGAAACTAAATGAGAAGTTTTGAAACATAACATAGGTGAATGCTACTTGAGTATTAATTAACCTTCGCGAGATATTAATGAAATGGATGTACTGTGTGGGCGATACGAGAACTTAAGTATAGATAAGTTCAGATGATTACTTATTCCTAGTTAGCTTGAAAGATATAGCTAGATAGGCTAAGTGTATGAAGTTAGGTGTGCACAAAAGATGAGGGGTGAGTAAACTCAAGAGAGTGTATGAGAACCTAACATGTAATCAATAATCGCATTTTATATTGTGATAAACGCTTGCTAAATGTTTTTAAAATATTTTGAGTATTAATTCTTGCTATAAAATATTTTCAAAACCTTTTAGTTGTCCAGCCACAGGGACGCCATGGATGGTGATTTTATTCCAGGGACTCGAAGCTGTAGCACTTTGGAGGCTTATAGGATTTTGACTAGACGATATCTCTCATTCAGATCTAGTACAGGATCTCACGCTATTCTATGTATGGACTTGTAGTCCGGTATCAGTCTCAGATGTCAGTTTCAAACTATTAGTTGTTTTATTGTTGTTTGAGATTTTTAGCCAATGTTTTATTCGGTAATACTTTTGTTCTGTTGTAATTATACTTTGTTGGTTTGGGTTTTAGTACATGGCAATTGTTTTACTTTTTCCGCATGGTTGATTTTTCTATTTAAGAAAGATAAAATTTTGGCACCGGTCTAATTTTCACTTAGGTGATTAGTAATTAAAAAGTTTTCGACAGTGATGCTAAGAATGAACCATTTAAGAAACCTGTTTTAATTTAATAAAGGCCTGATCAACCGATGTTTAATTAGGCAGGGTATGACAGATGGTATCAGAGCATCAGGTTCTAGTGTCCATAGGATCTGTACGGCTTACTACGTTTTCACCGTATCATTTGATTGATATAGAGCCCTATATTAGGATCGTTGTACTCCTCTACATACATTGTTTACGTTCTCCTGCTATTTAGTCGATGAAGTGTAGTATAAGCGAGTTCGATTGGGTATGATACGTGGAACATGGCGGTAAAACTAGCAGAGGTGTTGGAAGAACTGTAGGAAGAAGGGGCTCGGCATGAGGCATGGAGTGTTCGAGGATGGTAATCGTAGAAGAGATGACCTTTGTCGAGGTCTCTCCAAGTGTAAAATTGTAAGTAGATGTTGCAAGGGCTGTTGAGGCATAGTAGGCATTTTCCAAGTGTCGCGACAGCAAAGGGGGATGCTAATCTAGACCCACCCAATGCAGTGATAGTAGGAGGAGGTCTAGAGGATTTTTTACGAGAACGAACCTTAAAAATGTGATAAAAGGGCGACTGTGCATGTTAACCCATGGAAGTTGAATGCCTAGAGGTCTTGGCATTTACGATAGAGTAGGAATACCCAGAAGTGAAAATTTGGGTAAAGATTTTTATTAAGGCAACGTGGTGGGGGTACCAGGCACCACATCCGGACCCAGGGTCAGCATACAGTTAGAGGGATCTTAACTATAGTTTAACCGCAAATTACTCCAATGATGGCTCACTTTCAAAGTAAATGCAAATCTCTGAACCCATCACATGAAAACCTGGTAGAGGCCAATTGTGAGGAAGAAATTTATCTGTTGGAGTGAACTTGTACCCGATGAAATAGATACAAGGGAAAAGAGCCCTTAAGAGAATGGACTCTCGAGTTGTCGCCCGCAATCTTGGGAAAATTCTTCTTGGATGACTTATGTGTATGATGTCAGTATGGTGCATCTTACAAGGTTGATGATATGCTCCTAATTAAGCGGAGCTAAAAGAGTTTAGGGATTTAGTTTAAGAGTAAGACTGGATGTAAAGAGGCTAATGCAAACCATAAGTGGAAATCCACTAGGGAATTCATTGATTTGATTCTAAGCCAGGACTGTTAATTCCAATAATGCGTTCCTCTGGGTCACCAGAACTAAGGGAACCATGATGATAGTGTTCAGAATCGAGGCTGCCGAGTCCGATAGGAGGGATACCCAAACCGATCAGTGTGGCCTGGAGTAAGAGGATTTTTGAAAAGATATCTTGTGTGGGTTGTAGGACCACGCGTTTTATTTTTAGCTTGAAGTTATTTCAGGAAATAATGACTCTGATAAGTTTTGCATTCCGGAAAGGACAAGCGTGTTATGTCCGAAAACTCGTTGAACCACCAGAGCGATGGGCAAATGGTATATGAGTTTTAGCCTCGAGTGAATGGGGCATGTGACGATGCCTCACCTGAAATAGGGTCGAGCTGTCATTTTTCATTCATATGTAGGAGACTCCAGAGATTATGGATGTCTCATAGTGATGGATTCCGGTGTGTAGGAACCTTAATGATGTGACTCAAGGTATATCGTATGACCACTGGGCGGAGAGATCGAGCTTGTTGTTATAACAAGAGCTAAGGATGTAGTGATAGTATTAGCGCAGTGCCACTTGACTCCTTTAGGGATGATGGAGTAGGGTTGTACCTATTGTTAGGGGATGAAATTTGAGTATCTCGACTATGTGTTGTTCTGGCAATACTCCATAAAAATGCATTGGGAGAAGTCCCTTGTTTAAGTTCGGTTGCGGAAGGGGATACAACTAAATTTCTATGCACGTTAGGAGAAGAGACGTTAGATGCTAATGCATCAGTGGATCCGGTAGTGTTGTGGGGAAACACTAAAAAGCTCATCTTACCAAGTGGGAATTTGTGGACAAGAATTTAATTTTTGGTCTATAGGGGATTGAGAATACCCGCAAGATTGTAGTCATGCCGTGAAGACAAGGCAAGAGTGAGGAAAAGCGTGTCACGAGTGCGACAGTTGCAATATTTTTTGCAAATGTGCACGGAGAAAAGGGGGTATGGGCTCCCAAGTTAATTGGCTTTCTTCATCACTTGAGAAAGAGGGATGTGGTCAATTATTTATTAAGTACGCTGATGGGGGAATATGCGGTTAGTCGTGTTGATGAAATGGATTGAACGTCATGGGAGATAGACGGTAATCCAAGATTTTATGTGCTGAGAGAGCCAGCACACCCTATGGGATAAAAGTCGATGGGAAGACGTTCAAAAGTTATCTCTTGATATGGGAGGCCTAACTGTTGTGAAGAAGTGACGCAAGGCTCTACTTAACTGAGTGTTGAGAGTGATTAGGCGTTACTAAAATGTTGATTCTTATAAGGTAATCAACCCTAAAGGTGCGCCAATTATGAAGAGTGAATGGATTGTAAAGTACAATATACCCGGAGTGAAAGGGGAATAGAGTACCGCTTGAGGAAAGATGACGTAAGTGGGAAGCGGTGTTGAGGAAGAGACATAGTGAGATTGTCTCCAAACGCACCACTAGTTGATAGATAAAGATGGACACGAAATGAGAAACCAAAAATTTGGTAGTGAACCTACGTTTCCCATGATGGAATGAGGAGACAGACTTATATATTATTGATGGGATGTGAACATCATAACTAAACCAACATTTCATTGGGATAGCGGAATGGATTGATCGGGATAAATTAGTATGTAGTTAAAAAGGAAGAGTGCACGGTACCGTTCTACCTGGTTGTGAATCAGGATGAAATCCTAAAATCCCACCCTGTGAGAGATGGTCAGGGAGGAATAGAGATAAAGTTTTATTTTGAGTATGTTGTGTCGCCTACGACTCAATGTTAGTGAGAAAAGATGATAATACACCCTTACGATAGTGGAATTTTGGAGAAGCCCGTTGATCAATTCATAGGTTGAATGTATACCTATATGAGCATATTTATAGGTAGTGTGAGTGTCTATATGGACTCTACATAAGGATTAGGTTCGTGGGTACCTATTATGAACAATACATGTACTTTGAGGTGTGGTTCGAGGAGAAATTCCAAACTCTTAGTCCTTAACGCGTGATATGAGGACATTCTATTGGGGTGTGACATTTTAGAATATATGAAGTGTGAAAGATATGGCTCACGAATTGTCTACTCATGTGCGATGAGATATATATATTTATATTGTGCTCTAAGTGAGATTCCAAGACAATATAACCAATCAATATTGGTGATCGAGGTGGGATTCCGAGCCAATAACCCCAAAAATGTTATAAAAGGGGGGTGATTATAAAATAAGTGTTGATAGTATATGTTATGTGTAAGATATATATACTTTATGATTTTCCTACTTATGTTCAATAATAAGTATGCTTAAATTCTGTATTGGGGTCGATGATGTTCCGGACCAATACATGAAGGATCGATTTGGGGTCGATGATTTTCCGAACCAAATTAATGATTAAATTGGTATCGATGGAAGGTCTGAACCAACATATGCATTACATTTATCTTGGGGTCGAGGGATTTTCGGACCAATGTAAATGATAGGATGATTGGGGCCGATGATTTTGCCGGACCAATTTCCCTTATAGTATATATTGTGTGTGAAGTATATACCTTATAATATTCTACTTATGAGTGATAGTAAACACATAGATGTTATATATAGAGATATACATCAAAAGAGTAAATTAAGTAGGGAGGAACTTAATTTCAAGAGTTAATGTTAGATTGGGAAAAATCTATGGAGAAATTTAGTAGTGAGACTTCATTATGATATATGCAGTATGGGTACCATGCGATAATAATTTATAGGTACCGTTGGGATGTTATGATTTGGTTTTGGGTATTAGAGGATGCAATGATATTTAAGGTCCTTAGCCTTAATACCAGCCTTATCCTAATTTCGAGGACGAAATTCCTTTGCGAGGGGGAAGTATGTAATACCCCGTATTTCTGAATATTCTACTGAATATTCTACTAAATTAAATTGGAGAATTAAATGAGAAAATTCAATTTAATTTAAATTATGTAAGAGGAGTAATTTAATGAGATTTATTAAAAATTATAATTTTGGAATATTAATCGAGAGATAGTTACCGATTTATATTGCCTCGTTATATTTACTTAGTGCGAGTGGTGAATAGTTACTTAACGCGTGTACACCGTGTTGGGGTGAGAACGAGTAATATTTTTAAGTGACTCAAATGATAATTTAGAGGTCACAGATGAGTCTGGAAGGGTCAAATTAGTCAAAATAGTATGCCCGGGGTTACTAGTTGAGTCTCGGGGTGATTTTGGACTAAATTGAGACCGTTCGGTGGCGTTTTGGTCTTTTAACATGAGATGGTAAGGAGACCTACGAATTTGAGAGCCTTTTATCAGCCGTATGAAAGAGGGGTTAGGGTTAGAAAACCCATGAAAACACACCATAGCCATTAGAGATAAGAGAGAAACAATTCTCAAGGAAAAAGAAAGATTTGGGAAGGATTCAAAGGAGATTGTCACCACAAACTTGTTGGAAAGGAGGATTGAAGGAGAAAAACAATCAAACATCATCAACAATCACGAAATCAGGAACCCTCTATTAAGGCAAGTTTTTTATTACAAAGATTATAAAGTTATAATACCCATGTGTATGGTCGTTTGAATGATTTTGTTAAACTCATATTTTGGAAAGAAAATAATGATATTTATACATGTTGGGATAGGAATTGCATTTATAATGATGTAACATATGTATAGGAATAATATTCAGATTTGACTTGATGAGTATTTTGGAATCAAATCTGGGTATTGAATGAAATTATGGGAAGAACACCATAGTTAGGGTTTTCAAGAAATCTTAAGTTTAATCCACAATTCCTTTAAATATATTGAGGTTTTGATGTATTTGAAATGTTGGAAATTATCCTGGTATATGTGGAAATATGTTAGGATCATTGGATCGAAGTTTGGTGGACTATAGTGTAGTTTAAAGATTTTTTAATGGAGGAAGAGGTTAACGAAGAAGACGAACTGCGTCTGTCCTTGTTCGATCGATCGATCGATCTCGAATTGTCGATCGATCGACAAGGTCGATCGATCGAACCCAGTAGTCGATCGATCGACGTAAGCTGTTTTTCTCTAAATTTTCCGTGTTTAAGTTTTCTTTGATTTCCGGGAGTGAATGAGTATCTTAGGATTTATATTATACTTATATGGGAGTGGGAATAAGACCAGTAGGTATATTGTTGACGTCCGCCATTGGGTGTAGTACTTGGGCTATGGACCGATGAGAATAATCCGATTTAGTAGAGCATCGATAAATTTGGAATTGAGTTACGAGGCGAGGTAAAGTCAATTCAAGTAATAGACCAGTAGGGTAAGTAATAACTACTGAAATTATATGTGAGGGGTAATTAGGACCCTTAGAGTTGTGTGAATACTCAATAAATGCGATTAATGAGATAAATCGTAAAACAAATATTGTACGGCATATATAAGAGAATAAAATATTACGTACGAACATGGTTGATAGTCCGGGCGTGTACCCACTTAATTGTATGAACTTTTAGGTTAAGAGAAGTATACCTGAATTACTATGTTAGGGTCGATGAGATATTTCGAACTGACATAGGGTTATTATATGTTTGGGGTTGATGTAAAATGCCGAACCAAACCTTTGTACTGGTGGCGTGATGAAAGAGTCCGAGCCAGAATTTGTGTATATAAATAATTGAGGTCGATGTATCATTTCGAACCAATTCTTAATTTGTGTATATAAATAATTGGGGTCGATGTATCATTCCGAACCAATTCTTAATTCTTGTATATATATAATTGGGTCCGATGTATCATTCCGAACCAATTCTTAATTTGTGTATATAAATAATTGGGGTCAATGAATCATTTTGAACCAATTCTTAATTTGTGTATATAAATAATTGGGGTCGATGTATCATTCCGAACCAATTCTTACTTGGGGTCGATGAATCATTCCGAACCAAGAGTCCTCACGTGTGTAAAAAGGACAAAATAGTAATTACTGATGTTTAGTATATATTGTGTGTGAAATATGTACTTGATGATATTCTACTTCTGTGTATTAGTAGATTGATATATATATATATATATATATATATATATATATATATATATATATATATATATATATATATATGATGTATTTAAAGAATACATATCGTACTGGTAAGTTAAGTAGTGAAACTTAAATTATGAACGTAACATTTGATAGAGAATATCTATTTAGTAAATTAAGTAGGGCAACTTAATTACAAAAGTGGGAAAATAGAAATTGTGATAATTGTTGAAATTTAGTAGTGAAACTAAATGAGAAGTTTTGAAACGTAACATAGGTGAATGTTACTTGAGTATTAATTAACCTTCACGAGATGTTAATGAAATGGATGTACTGTGTTGGCGATACGAGAACTTAAGTATAGATAAGTTCAGATGATTACTTAGTCCTAGTTAGCTTGAAAGATATGGCTAGATAGGCTAAGTGTAGGACGTTAGGTATGCACAAAAGATGAGGGGTGAGTAAACTCAAGAGAGTATACGAGAACCTAACATGTGTAATCAATAACCGCATTTTATAATGTGATAAACGCTTGCTAAATGTTTTTAAAATATTTTGAGTACTAAATCTTGCTATAAAATATTTTTAAAACCTTCTGGCGTCCAGCCACAGGGATGCCATGGATGATGATTCTATTCCAGGGACTCGAAGCTGTAGCATAGTGGATGCTTAGAGGATTTTGACTAGACGATATCTCTCATTCAGATCTAGTACAGGATCTCACACTATTCTATGTATGGGATTGTAGTCCGGTATCAGTTTGAGATGTCAGTTTCAGGCTAGTAGTTGTTCTATTGTTGTTTGAGATTTTTAGCCAATGTTTTATTCGGTAATACTTTTGTTCTGTTGTACTTATACTTTGTTGGTTTGGGTTTTAGTCAAGGTTCTTAAAGGCGCGAGGCGTGGTCGAGGCGTAGAGGTCAAGCCTCAAGCCTTAGGAGCCTAGGCGCGCCTAGGCGAAGCCTAGGCGTAAAAAAGCGTTTGTCCTTTTTTTATTATTTTAATTATTCCAAGGCTAGTAATATAATAAAATAGTACATACCTTGAATTTTGAACATATATCCATATGTTTGGTAGCCATCTTTCTCACATTCATGCTCCATAACCAATATTTGTCAACTAATCCTTTGTTTTTTTTAAAAAAAGTGTGCCATAAGCCTTTTACTAAGAATAAGGGGTAATAAGGCGTAGGCGATGCGTTTCTCTCAAGCCTCAAGCCTAGGCGGGCCTAGGCGGAGCCTAGGCGGTCCTTTTAGACCAGAGGTTTTAGTACATGGTAATTGTTTTACTTTTTCTTCATGGTTGATTTTTCTACTTAAGAAAGATAAAATTTTGTCACCGGTCTAATTTTCACTTAGGTGGTTAGTAATTAAAAAGTTTTCGACAGTGATGCTAAGAATGAACCATTTGAGAAACCTGTTTTAATTTAATAAAGGCTTGATCACCCGATATTTAATTAGGTGGGGTGTCACAATATTGCGGGAGTATAAGTTGTATGTGAAGTACTAGAAATGTGAGTTTTGGAAATGAGAGGTGTATTTTTTCGACACATATATTTTCGAAGTGGGGATTGTCAATGGATCTAAAGAAGGTGTCATTTATTTTGGATTGGGGATAAACCACAACCCCTATCGAGGTACGTACATTTATGGGATTGGTGGGATATTATTGTAGGTTCATTAAAAGATTTTTAAAGATTGTAGGACCATTAACGAATTTGACTCGGAATAGGATTCAGTTTATTGTGAGTGAGAACTTAACTTCAGCTCCACTTTTGGCTCTTCCTATGAGTGTGATTGAGTATTTTTAATACACCAAGGCTTCCTTACTAAGATTAGGTGGAGTGTTGATGCATGATGATCGTCCTATCATCTATGTATCTCAGAAGATGAAACCCCATGAGGATAACTATTCGAATTGTCATTTGGAGCTAGGGATTTTAGTGTTTTCACTACACGTTTGGAGGAATTAATTATGAGTTGAGAAGTTTATGCTCTGAAGTGATTATATGAGTCTTATGTGTTTGTACATGTGAAAGAATTTAAACATATGATAACAACGGTGATTCAATTTCATCAAGGATTATAAGTTTATGATTCTGTATCACTTGGGGAAGACCAATATAGTGACATATGCTTTGAGTTGATGACTTAGAGGCAATTTGTTTTCCCTTTAGTTGATCGATGTGGGGTTTGTTTATGGGTTTGGTGAGTTAGCCGATAAATTTATAAGAATACTCACAATGACTCCTGATATTCATATTGGGGTGGTTAGAACACATATAGATAATATGCTTTTCAGTAAGATATTGACTGTGCTTGTAGACATTGGTTTACCTCTTCACACTATTGGTTCGATTGGTGGATTACAATATAAAGTGAGGTTGGATGCACTATCATACGAGGGGTTACGTAGGGTTGTTATGCAAGAGGTCCATTGATGATAGCTTCCAGTGCATTCTAGTTAGGATAAGATGTACCAAGATATAACAAGACAATATTAGTGGTCTAGGATGAAGAGAGACTCTCCTACATTTACGTTCCAATATAACACTTGTTAAATGGTAAAGGTGGATCATTAGTGATTGTAAGGGAAATTTTTACCCTTACCCATTATCGAGTGAAAGTGGGACAACATTTTGATGGATTTCACCATAGGGTTTCCTTTGATGCTAAGGTCAAACGATTTCATTTAGGTTATACTGGATCGTTTGAAGTAGGTTTCACATTTCTTAGCCATTCGCATAGATTTCCGGACATAATAGTTTGCAGTATGTAGTAGACATTGTTTGGTTGCACTGAGTGCCATTATCAATAATCTCAAATGGAGATCTGAATTTCGTATCTCACTTTTGGGGAAGTGTTTAGGAGGTTGTGATGACTAGGTTGCACTTGGGTACGTCTTACCATCCTCTAATAGATGTGAAGATAGAACATGTGAACATTTTGGGAGGATATGTTTTGGACATGCGCGTTAGACTTCAAAGGTAGTTGGGAAACGCACATACCTTTGGCTGAGTTTTCCTATAACAGTTGTTGTTAGAAATCAATTAGTATTGAAATTTTTTAGGCGCTGTATAGGCAACTATGTAGGTCAACAATGTGTTAGTTAGATAAGAGAGAGTAGTTTGTTGGGGACCAAGTCGTTTAGGAGACGGTGAAGAAGATCAAAAGGATTTGGGAGTGAATTAAGATAGCCCAAAGTAGGCAAAAGAGTTATACGTACTTGGATTAGGAAGCCATGGAGTTTCAGGTAGGTGATCAACTACTTTTCAAAGTATCACCCATAAATGGGGTGATGCGTTTGTGGAATAAGGGAAAGTTGGCCCCGAGATACGCTGGGTGATTTATTACCACGTATCATGTTGGTTCACTCGTTTATCATTTAGAGCTTCCATACCATCTATCTCAAGTACATAACGTGTCCAATGTATCGGTGCTTCTTGGATTTTTATTGGGTAATGTCGCGTACCATCATATTGATTTAGTTAATATTAAAATAGATGCCTATATTTCATATACCGAAGAACCACCGCATCTTAGGTCGTGTAGTCTAGATTTTGAAGATGAAGGATATTCTATTAGTTCATGTTAAGTGGGGTCATCATAGTGACGACATGTCCATTTGCTAATAAGAGAATATTATGAAACAATAGTGTCCATATTTGTTTTGAGCTATGTGTTATTTTCTATAAATTTCAATAACGCAATTATTTTTGTTAGATGGTAATGTAATACCCCGTTGTTTTTTAAATATAGTTAATTCATAATAACATAATTCATTAAGAAGGCACCCATATTTAATTTGGGAATTGTAATGCTTATTTTAGTGGGTAATTAGTTAAGTGGGTTTAATTAATTTAATGGGTTTGTTTATGTAAATTGATTCAATATTAAAGGATTTAATTGGATTATTTATTAAACAAATTTACCTAATTGATTTCATGTAAATTTTAATGATTACATGGTTTATATATTTATTTGATCAACTGATTTATTTTAATCTCCTTTTAAGTAAATGAAAGTGGGCTATTGGGATTTTTCATCCTTGGCGGCACTAAGATTAAAATGGGCTTGCCCTTTTGGTAACTCTCTCACATAATATAAGTAAAGATATATAGTTTTTTTGCTTGAATCATGAGAGGCGCTATATTTGAGAAGATTTTGGGAAAATAAAAAGGATTGGGGAGACTAGTGTAATACCCTGCATTTTTATTGATATTTATTTATGGGATTAATTAAATTAATGTGAATTAATTGAGAATTAATCCGGATAAACTACTAATGAGATGTGAGTTGGTATTTGATTATAATGTGTATATATGGAGATATATGAATATTGAAAATATTGAAATTTTCGCGAGGCTGAAATACGGCAATTTGGAAAATTTAGTTGGGACGCACGTGACAGTCGCGTCAGGAATGTAATTATTTAAATTAAAAAGTGAATTTTATTTTTATCAACCGTTTGGTCATTTTGAGTGCGCCAACGAGTCCGGAAGGGTCGAAATAGTCAGAAAACACTAGCCGGGGGTTTAGTCTAGATCCCGGGGCATTTTTGGGCCATACCGGCAACTTAAAAGGGTATTTAGGTAATTTTCAAATTTGGGGAATTTTGATCAACGAATTTTGGGAATTAAAAATAGGGAATTTAATGACCCACTAAGCCATTACCAGCACTTAAGTGATTAGAGGGCAACGGGAGTTAGAGGAGGAAGTTAGAAAAGTTCCCAAAGAGAAAACCTTAACCTCCATCTTCAACCTTCAACCTTGGGAGAGAAAGAGAGAGAGCAACCTTCATCAATTCAACAACAAATTCAGAGAATAATCTAAGGCAAGGGGTTTAATTACGTTAATTTCAAGAGAATGCTTCTTCCATGCTTAGAAATTGATATATTTGCATTGTATTGGGAGATTTATAAAAACCCATGAAATTGGAGTTATAAATTCAGATTTGATACAGGTTTGCATGTAGATTTGTTATTGGGTGATTGGACTAAAAGAATTACTACTTTTTATGTTACAAAAACGGATTTATTTATGGAAATTGAAGACTTTAAATTTCTAGGGTTCATGTTCATAAGGTTTGGGAAAAATTGGGGAGTTATGATAATTAGATGATGTTTAAGAAGATTTGGTCCTATATAAATGTTAAGTTATGACCTACGAATGTTTAGTGTGGATTAAAAATCTTAAAATACTGTTGGGACGATTTTTATATGGGATTAGAGGTGAAGAAAATTGGGAAAAATGAGATAGGAGAATTCTGGGCTTGAAACTGTCACCTCGTTAGAAGGTCTGCCCAGGTCGTTCGAACGAGCTCGTTCGAACGAGCTTCTAACAAGTTGACAGTTTGACTTCTAACGAGTGGGATGTTCATTCGATGCCTTTCGTTCGAACGAGATCTCGTTAGATACCCACTTCGTTCGAACGAACTCTCGTTCGAACGACCTCATTCGAACGAGACTTCTAACGAGTTGACAGATTGGCCTTTTTGGCCTGGTTTGATTTCTAGTGTCCCGTAACCTTGTTTAATTGTAGAGATAACATTACCTTGATGACTTATTGATATAGTTGGGATATTCGGGACATATTGAGGAGTAAAATATAGAAGAATGTTTTGAACTAAATGGTAATTGTGGGTTAGGACGCGAATAACTAATTACGACGTGAGGATAATGGATGATGTGTATAAACTGGGGACACATGTATTGGTATAAGAATGAGAAGTATACCACTAATAAATTATGGTAATTACTAAGATGTGTGCATGCTTAGTATATGTATATAATTTTATGTGTATGACATACCTACCATACTTGCTATCACGGGAGGTTTACGTTCGCTTAGGGCCATCTAATCTTTGTGTGCCCGGATTTAGATTGGTACCTCGAGGACATAGTTCAAGAGAATGACTTATTTGTGAGTTAATAAGTCAGCTGACTATGGAGCGTAGGTATGTACGTGACCATGGATATGTTGAATTATGTTCGCCTCCATTTTTGTGGGTTGTGCTTATTCTAACAATTCCTGAGAGATTCGGAATTTGTAATCCTCATGTACGTGATGTACCGGGATGGATAGCAGAGTATGTGTGCACCACAGCTTAGCCTCGGGGTGCTTATATTGTATATTTATGATGTGAATAATATACGGTTGAATGAAAAGGAATTGTTATGTTTAATTGCGAGTATAATTGTAGTAACGTCTTGATAAAGTTAAAAAGGGATAACCTGCTGTGAAATGTTTTTCTAATAATTGAGAATCCGAGTTTAAGTAAGGCTACCTATTTAGGTGATGACGTTGGGAATTTATATTATGAATCGAGTAGAAAGGTTAGAACTTATGTCAGTTTAGTTAGATATGGATATCACGTGTATGGGTACGGTACGTTAGGAGTGCACAATTAGTCGAGAGGCGAGTATTTCATGTGAGAGCACGTCCTAACATGTATTTTGCATTCATTGTTTTAATGTTATTAAAGCACTTGCTGTTTTTAAAATACTCTCCACTTTCGGGCTCTGACCCGTTTGCTTTCGAATCTATTTTAGTAAAAACCTTTTTAGGTGCCCATCCACAAGGACACCATGCATAGGAATTCTATTCAGGTGACGAGCTGTAGCTATTGTGGAAGTTACAGGGCCTTGACAGTAGACGCCTCTTTTCTAGTCTTGACTCCATATTTAGTTCCGTCATTTGTAGGGCATGTCGCTATTTCTTTTAGAGACATTTTATATTTCAGTTATTCAGATTGTGGATTGTAATTAATTCAGGATTCATAATTGTTTTATTATTTCAGTTATGGGATTGTTGTGAGGAGTATTTCCTCCAGACTCCTTATTACATGTTGATTTCACTATTGGGACTTTATTGTGTATGGTTATGTTAATTTTTATTCTCCACTTACTTCATGTTAATCAGATTTAATTTAAAATTTTCAACTCGCTTTTTAAATACTAGGTGGTTAGTAATCATTAAATGTTTTCGACAGTGATGCTGTTAACTGAACCAACTTGGCATTTTGAATTAATTTAATAAAGGAGTAGCTACCCGGTATTTAATTTGTCGGGGTGTCAGAGGTGGTATCAGAGCATCAGGTTCTAGTGTCCTTTAGGATCTGTACGGCTTATTATGTTTCCGCTGAGCTTTCTTTGATATAAAGCCCTAATACTAGGAATGTTGTGTTTATCTCTACAATTGGAAAATTCGTGCTTCTGCGATTGTTTATACGAATGATGAACTCATCCAAATTACTTAAATTTTTAGATGGATCGTCAAGAAGAACTAGGTAAAACGGTTGGGGGAGTCAACAAGCAAGATCGATTCACACCTCAGGTATCCCCAGAGAGAATATCAACCTCTGAGTTAGCAGGTATCGTGGCACAAGCAGTTACCACTGCAGTTTTACAATACCAAGAACGCAACATACAACTTAAAGGAGGCAAAAGACCTAGATAGGTTAGCCAAATACATGTGACTAAAGCTGACAAATGTGCGAAGACCTCAAAATTTCGACAACAAACTACCCAAGACCGAGTCAGTTCTAGTCAACAACGTGGTAAAATGAAGCAGTTTCGAAAGAGGAATAAAGTCCCAAGTCAGCAAGGCCGACACCGACAGCAGTAGGGTCAGAGGGGGAGTAACTTCATAGGACGATATTTTGTGTGTGGAACGCATGGACATAAACGCCGGGATTGCCCAGAGGGTGTTAGGGCCCCACAGCAGCAGGGTGCTCGTAATGATCCACAGGGACCACTTTTTACAGTCGCTCTCCCAGCACCAGCTCAGGTACCAGCCCTACCAACCTTTCCAGTAGCTCCAGTGCAGCAGG